>CM029018.1:6971772-8408208 GCA_016801055.1 Panax notoginseng | reverse complement strand
CTCAAAAGGAACTCAACATGCGACAACGACGTTGGCTTGAACTGTTAAAGATTATGATCATACCATTCAATACCATCCTGGAAAAGCGAACGTGTAGCTGACGCATTGAGTAGAAGATCATATGCGGTACAAGTGCAATATTAACAACGCAAAGGCCCATTTGTGTGACTTGCAAAGGATGGAGAATAAGTTGAAGACTCCAGGGACCCATGTGATGATGGCGAATATACGAGTAGAACCGACTTTAATCGATAAAGTTAAAGCTGCTCAAGCTACAGACCTGGAGCTGATGCTTATGAGGAAGAAAGTGCAAGAAGGTGTTATGCCGGAAGCAAGAATCGATGAGGAAGGAATACTTCGAGTCAACTCCAGACTTTGTGTTCCTAACAACCCTGATTTAAAGTATAAATCATGATGAAGGCGCACAACACACCGTTTGCAATCCATCCTGGAAGTACAAAAATGTATCATGATCTTCGTCATACATTTTGGTGGAGCAATATGAAGAGAGAGATAGCGTGTGTTTATCTCAAGGTGTCTAACTTGTCAACGAGTCAAGCGGAGCATCAAGTATCAAAAGGTCCATTGCAACCACTTGAAATTCCAGAATGGAAGTGGGAGCACATTACCATGGATTTCGTTACCGGTCTTCCCAGGGTTTCTCAAGGTATTGATGCGATTTGGGTCATTGTTGATAGATTGACCAAGTCTGCTCATTTCTTACCGATACGAGAAACTTATACACTTGAACGTCTTGCTCGTATGTACATAAACGAGATTGTAAGACTGCATGGTATGCCAGTATCCATAATTTCTGATCGAGACCCAGATTCACTTCACGATTTTTGGGTTAGTTTACAAAAAGCTATGGGCAAACGGAATTACGATTTAGTTCAGCATATCATCCTCAGACGGACGGACAATCAGAGAGGACTATTCAAACTCTTGAAGATCTATTAAGACTCTGTGTCTTTGACTTCAAGGGAAGTTGGGATAAGTTCTTACCATTGGTGGAGTTTCCTACAACAACAGTTATCAAGCAAGTATTGGCATGGCTCCATTCGAAGCATTGTATGGAAGAAAATGTCGTTCTCCAGTATGCTGGATGAGGTGGGCGAAGCAACGTTGTTGGGACCGGAGTTGGTACGTATGACTACAGAAAAGATTCAAACGATCCGACAACGTATAAAAAACCTCACAAGATCGACAAAAGAGTTATGCTGATCTTCATCGAAAGGACGTGGGAATTTGATGTAGGAGATCATGTGTTCTTACGTGTTGCTCCATGGAAAGGAGTTACAAGATTTGGAAAGAGAGGAAAGCTAAATCCTCGATTCATCGGTCCATTTTTAATCCTCGATCGAGTAGGAACTGTGGCTTATAGACTCGCTTTACCGCCAAGTATGTCTCGTGTTCATAACGTTTTTCACATATCAATGTTACGCAAATAGTGGAAGACCTGAACCACATTATTGAGTTAGAACCGGACGAAATAGCGGAGGATTTGACGTATGAAGAAGTTCCTGTTCAAATCTTGGATAAGAAGGAACATATTCTACGCTCCAGGTTATACCTCAAGTTAAAGTTTTGTGGAGAAACCACGATGTTGAGGAAATGACTTGGAGTTAGAATCAGAAATGAAATCAAGGTATCCTTACCTCTTCGACATACCAGGTACGTACCCTAATTTCGAGGGCGAAATTTCATAAGAAGGGGAGGTTGTAAGACCCAATTTTTTATAAATAAAGATGAATTTTCCATAAATATCATTTTTGAATATTATGGAGTTAATTTGATATAAATGTTATAGTTGTGGGTATATTTATAAATTTTGCAAAGTAAGCAAGTTGTTATAAAATATTCGTTTGGTCGAGAATATTCTTTTTGTCGGGGAATATTCGTACGACGGCACAATCATTGGTGGACCCCACAACGGAATTATTGTCGGATTGAGAAAACGACAGAATTATCTTTCTATAAAAATAACGGCTGAGGTGTTACCGTTAAAACCGTTAAAACTGTTGAACTACTCGGTAGTAAAAGTACAGTAATAACGCGTGGTTGCATAGTAGCACACGTATTGATTATTGATGCTTACGTGAGAAGTCACTCAGCTATACTCAATTATTGCTACAGTAATTGCTGCATCATATCTCTTAAATTATTGTCATAGTATCATCTGTATAATATGTTATATTATTGAGACGTTTATGGTAAGTTTGGTTATTTTATGGGGGGCCATATGTCATCATCTAAGAGTCTCTTCGTCAATAGTAATTACCTTCGTCAATAGTATTTACCTTGGTCAATAGTATTTACCTTGGTCAATAGTAATTACCTTCGTCAATAGTATTTACCTTGGTCAATAGTAATTACTTTCGTCAATAGTAGTTGTCCCTTCAATATTACCAAGAGTCATTTGACCCTTCGTTTAGACCAAGAGTCATTTGACCCTTCGTTAAGACCAAGAGCCACCCTCAGTTTTTCTATAAATAGAGGCCTAGGGCTTCATTATTTTTCACGAATTCATTCAAGCTATAGAGAGAGAAAGTATAGAGAGAATAAGAGAGAGAGAGAACTAAAAGTATTCTGCTACATCACTTTTCCAATATCCAGTTCTTTTAAGGTAGGGAATATTATTTCTTTTATATTCATGAAGAGAACTTCTGTTATTCCATTTGTTTATTATTCTGTTGGAATAACCAGTATACGCGGTCTACCTATATACTTGGTGACATTCTTCTATTATTCTGTTGGAACATCCTGTCTGTGTGTTTTACACCGGACCTGGTTCCGTTATTATTTCTGTTGGAACATCCTGTCTGTGTGTTTTACACCGGACCTGGTTCCGTTTTATTATTATTCTGTTGGAATATCCTGTCTGTGTGTTTTACACCGGACCTGGTTCCATTATTTATTATTCTGTTGGAAATCCTGTCTGTGGTTTTTACACCGGACCTGGTTCCATTATTTATTATTCTGTCGGAATATCCTGTCTGTGCGTTTACGCCGGACCTGGTTCCATATTTATTATTCTATTGGAATAACCTGTCTGTGCGGTCTATCGCATGCATGGTGATTTCTTTTGTTATTCAATCTTTTTGTACTCAGTTGGTTAAGTTTTGACTTCTATACTCCATGAAAATTTGTGGATATCCTTGATAGTTGCGTTTCATCCAGTATCTTTTCAAGAAAATATTCTTCTAAGCATTCTTGAATTTTACTCCCAATGCAGTATCATGTTGACAATTTGGACGTTGTTAATTCCTGGATAAATTAATTCTTGAACTTGTTTTATTGAATTCTTATATCATTGTCATCATCCTCATGTTTATAAAATGTTGAAAGTCATCTGTGGCATGTATTGCATAGATGGACTTGGTATGATTATGACCAGGGATTATTCGGTATAATCATGACCGTAATGTTACAAATGATGTGGTAAAAGTCCTCATTGGCCCGTAGTGCATTGATGGACAGTTGTTGGCATGATCATGACCATTAATGAATATACGAATATCCTTGGCCGTAGTGCAGGGGTGATTCGATGATGTGGATTATTTTATTAAGCTGAGTCTCAGCGATCACAGTGTTGAAAAACTTTTTAAATCATAAAAGATAGTAGAGTTTATTTTCTACTTGACTCTTTTAATGGATTGCTTGTTCCGCTACAGTTAAACTTGATGTCTATTATATTTTATCAGTTTTAACATTGTTGAAGGCTAATGATAATTTATTCTGCATTATCTTAGTCATAATATTTCTTACTGGGCTAGTTGAGCTCACCCTTTCTTTCACTGTTCTCTTCAGGAAATGAGAACGTAGCTGGGACAAGTCGGGGTACGGAGTGATGGTCCGAATGATAGTATTAGTTAGTAGTCCTCACTATTCTATGTAATGGTGTGTTAATAAATGTAATGAGGACTCTTTTTGAGTATGAATACTCTCTAGAAGATAATATTTGTATTCAAACTCACAGTTTATGTTTTGTCGTATTGTACACGACAGTTGTATTATTAAGTTGTAATTGTATTATGTACTATGTATCTGACGACTCAAGATGGGTGATGTATACCTAATTTTGGGGGCGTCACACCGAAGAACTTCCTGGCCTACTCCCAGAGCGTGAAATTGAATTTTGTATCGACCTTGAACCCGGTACAAAACCCCATTTCCAAACCCCATATCGAATGGCTCCTATTGAACTTCAGGAGTTAAAGACCCAACTGCAGGAATTGTTAGACATTGGTTTTATTCGTCCTAGTACTTCTCCTTGGGGTGCTCCTGTTCTGTTCGTGAAGAGAAAGATGGGAGTATGCGACTTTGTATTGATTATCGGGAGTTGAATCATGTCACCATCAAAAATAGGTACCCTTGCCACGTATTGATGACCTGCTTGACCAGTTGCAAGGAGCACAATTCTTTTCAAAGATCGATCTTCGTTCTGGATATCATCAGCTGAAGGTTAGAACTGAGGATATTCCAAAGACGACGGCTTTCAGAACTCGGTATGGGCATTATGAATTCTTAGTTATGTCTTTTGGATTGACTAATGCTCCTGCTGCCTTCATGGATATGATGAACAGGGTATTTAAGGAATATTTGGATCACTTTGTGGTCGTCTTTATCGATAACATCCTTGTTTATTCCAAAAGCCGTGAAGATCATGAGCAACACTTGAGGCTGGTACTCCAAAAGCTTCGTGAATACAAACTTTATGCCAAGTTGAAGAAATGCGAGTTCTGACTGGAAGAGGTAGCATTCCTTGGGCACGTAGTATCAAGTCGTGGAATATCTGTTGACCCGGCAAAGATTGAAGCTATTCAAAGCTGGAAGCAACTTAAATCAGTAACCGAAGTACGTAGCTTTCTTGGTCTAGCTGGTTATTATCGGAGATTCGTGGAAGGATTTTCTCGAATCGCTACTCCATTAACTCAGCTGACTCGGAAAGATACAAAGTTCGGTTGGAGCGAAGAATGTGAGCAGAGTTTTCAAGAACTCAAGAGGAGACTCATTTCAGCACCTGTTCTAACAATACCATCTGGCTCGGAGGGATTTGCTATCTACAGTGATGCTTCGAGCAAAGGGTTGGGATGCGTTCTCATGCAACATGGAAAAGTCATAGCCTATGCATCAAGACAACTCAATGAATATGAGAGGAATTATCCTACTCATGATCTAGAGTTGGCAGCTGTTATCTTTGCACTTAAAATTTGGAGGCATTACTTGTATGGGGAGAAGGTGGAGATCTTTACGGATCATAAAAGCCTCAAATATTTCTTCACTCAAAAGGAACTCAACATGCGACAACGACGTTGGCTTGAACTGTTGAAAGATTATGATCATACCATTCAATATCATCCTGGAAAAGTGAACGTGGTAGCTGACGCATTGAGTAGAAGATCATATGTAAGTACGAGTGCGATATTGTCAACACAAAGATCCATTTTGTGTGATTTGCAAAGGATGGAGATAGAGTTAAAGACTCCAGGGACCCATGTGATGATGACGAATATACGAGTAGAACCGACTTTAATCAATAAAGTTAAAGCTGCTCAAGCTACAGACCTGGACCTGATGCGTATGAGGAAGAAAGTGCAAGAAGGTGCTATGCCGGAAGCAAGAATCGATGCAGAAGGAATACTTCGAGTCAACTCCAGACTTTGTGTTCCTAACAACCCTGATTTAAAGTATGAAATCATGATGAAGGCGCACAACACACCGTTTGTAATCCATCCTGGAAGTACCAAAATGTATCATGATCTTCGTCATACATTTTGGTGGAGCAATATGAAGAGAGAGATAGCGTTGTTTGTCTCAAGGTGTCTAACTTGTCAACGAGTTAAAGCGGAGCATCAAGTACCAAAAGGTCCATTGCAACCACTTGAAATTTCAGAATGGAAGTGGGAGCACATTACCATGGATTTCGTTACCGGTCTTCCAAGGATTTCTCAAGGTATTGATGCGATTTGGGTCATTGTTGATAGATTGACCAAGTCTGCTCATTTCTTACCGATACGAGAAACTTATACACTTGAACGTCTTGCTCGTATGTACATAAACGAGATTGTAAGACTGCATGGTATGCCAGTATCCATAGTTTCTGACCGAGACCCAAGATTCACTTCACGATTTTGGGTTAGTTTACAAAAAGCTATGGGCACGGAGTTACGATTTAGTTCAGCATATCATCCTCAGACGGACGGACAATCAGAGAGGACTATTCAAACTCTTGAAGATCTATTAAGACTCTGTGTCTTTGACTTCAAGGGAAGTTGGGACAAGTTCTTACCATTGGTGGAGTTTTCCTACAACAACAGTTATCAAGCAAGTATTGGCATGGCTCCATTCGAAGCATTGTATGGAAGAAAATGTCGTTCTCCAGTATGCTGGGATGAGGTGGGTGAAGCAACGTTGTTGGGACCGGAGTTGATACGTATGACTACAGAAAAGATTCAAACGATCCGACAACGTATAAAAACCTCACAAGATCGACAAAAGAGTTATGCTGATCTTCATCGAAAGGACGTGGAATTTGATGTAGGAGATCATGTGTTCTTACGTGTTGCTCCATGGAAAGGAGTTACGAGATTTGGAAAGAGTGGAAAGCTCAATCCTCGATTCATCGGTCCATTTTTATTCCTCAATCGAGTAGGAACTGTGGCTTATAGACTCGTTTTACCGCCAAGTATGTCTCGTGTTCATAACGTTTTTCACATATCCATGTTACGCAAATATGTGGAAGACCCGAACCACATTATTGAGTTAGAACCGAACAAAATAGCGGAAGATTTGACGTATGAAGAAGTTCCTGTTCAAATCTTGGATAAGAAGGAACATATTCTACGCTCCAAGGTTATACCTCAAGTCAAAGTTTTGTGGAGAAACCACGATGTTGAGGAAATGACTTGGGAGTTAGAATCTGAAATGAAATCAAGGTATCCTTACCTCTTCGACATACCAGGTACGTACCCTAATTTTGAGGGCGAAATTTCATAAGAAGGGGAGGTTGTAAGACCCCAACTTTTATAAATAAAGAAGAATTTTCTATAAATATCATTTTTGAATATTATGGAGTTAATTTGATATAATGTTATAGTTGTGGGTAATATTTATAAATTTTGTAAAGTACGCAAGTTGTTATATAATATTCGATTGGTCGGGGAATATTCGTTTTAACAGGGAATATTCGTACAACGACACAATCATTGGTGGACCCCACAACGGAATTATTGTCGGATTGAGAAAACGACAAAAATATTTTATTAAAAATAATGGCAGAAATTTTACCATTGTTACTGTTGAACTACTCGGTAGTAAAAGTACAGTAATACGTGTGGTTGCATAGTAGCACACAGTATTGATTATTAATGCTTATGTGAGAAGTCACTCAGTTTGATTCAATTATTATCAGTTAATAATATGAATTATTTAGCGATAATGACGTTTTGTTTTATTCGTAATATTAACGTAATAAAACAGAAACATCTTTTTATATAAAACAGAATACTTTATTACAGTTATTCTATAAATAGAATATATTATATTTTATTTAAAAGATTTTTCTTTAAATATGGACCGTCAGATTAAAGTAATCAATCTGGACCGTTCATGGATTAGTTACTATGCATTCTATTTTTCTATAAATAGCAGCTCATTCCTTCATTATTTCTTACGAATTCACTGAACTCTAGAGAGAGAAACTATAGAGAGAAACTATAGAGAGAGAGAAGAAGAGTATTCTGCTACTTAACTACTTCCTTATTTCAGCTCGTCTTCAAAACGGTAAGGGGTGTTATTCTTTCTTATTCATGAAGAGAACTGTTGTTATTCCATTTCTTATTATTCTGTTGGAATAACCTGTATACGTGGTCTACCCTATACTTGGTGACATTCTTCTATTATTCTGTTGGAACATCCTGTCTGTGTGTTTTACACCGGACCTGGTTCCGTTTTTATTATTATTCTGTTGGAACATCCTGTCTATGTGTTTTACACCGGACCTGGTTCCGTTTTTATTATTATTCTGTTGGAACATACTGTCTGTGTGTTTTACACCGGACCTGGTTCCATTATTTATTATTCTGTCGGAATATCCTGTCTGTTTGTTTTACACCGGACCTGGTTCCGTTTTTATTATTATTCTGTTGGAACATCCTGTCTGTGTGTTTTACACCGGACCTGGTTCCGTTTTTATTATTATTCTGTTGGAACATCCTGTCTCTGTGTTTTACACCGGACCTGGTTCCATTATTTATTATTCTGTCGGAATATCATGTCTGTCTGTTTTACACCGGACCTGGTTCCATTATTTATTATTCTGTCAGAATATCCTGTCTGTGCGTTTACGCCGGACCTGGTTCCATTATTTATTATTCTGTTGGAATAACCTGTTTGTGCGGTCTATCGCATGCATGGTGATTTCTTTTGTTATTCCATTCTTTATTGTACTCAATTGGTTAAGTTTTGACTTCTATACTCCATGAAATTTGTGGAATATCCTTGATAATTGCGTTTCATCCAGTATCTTTTCATGAAAATATTCTTCTAAGTATTCTTGAATTTTACTCCACAAAGCAGTATCATGTTGACAATTTGGACGTTGTTAATTCTTGGATAAATTAATTCTTGAACTTGTTTTATTGAATTCTTATATCATTGTCATCATCCTCATGTTTATAAAATGTTGAAAGTCATCTGTGGCCTGTAGTGCATAGATGGACTTGGTATGATTATGACCAGGGATTATTCGGTATAATCATGACCGTAATGTTACAAATGATGTGGTAAAAGTCCTCATTGGCCTGTAGTGCATTGATGGACATTTGTTGGCATGATCATGACCATTAATGAATATACGAATAACCTTGGCCGTAGTGCAGGAGTGATTCGATGATGTGCATTATTTTATTAAGCTGAGTCTCAGCGATCACAGTGTTGGAAAATCTTTTAAATCATAAAAGATAGTAGAGTTTATTTTCTACTTGACTCTTTTAATGGATTGCTTGTTCCGCTGCAGTTAAACTTGATGTCTATTATATTTTATCAGTTTAATATTGTTGAAGGCTAATGATAATTTATTCTGCATTATCTTAGTCATGATATTTCTTACTGGGCTAGTTGAGCTCACCCTTTCTTTCACTGTTCTCTTCAGGAAATGAGAACGTAGCTGGGGGCAAGTCGGGGAACGGAGTGATGGTCCGAATGATAGTATTAGTTAGTAGTCCTCACTATTCTATGTAATGGTGTCTTAATAAATGTAATGAGGACTCCTTTTGAGTATGTTAATGTGGGCAAGGAAATCGCGCCTTGCTCGCTTAGGGTTTCGTGTTGGCTGAGGAGGAGAGAAATGCACGAAGAATACGGAATTGATTGGTTGATTGTAGAGGGGAGAACGACAGGTGGGCGATTACTCCAACGACGCGTGGCAGAACCCCTAGAATCCGGAAACCGTGTTAGGGTTATTGGGATTCCAAGAGCCTTCTTCGGTTCTTCGAGTTGAGAGAGTGTTCGAATCTTGTTAGTGCTTTTTAGGTGGAATATCCGAGCCTTAAGCTACTAAAAGAGTCCGAGTCTTGTGTCCGGAGAGAAGTCCCCCTCCAAATAGAATGGAAGGGGTATTTATAGGGTATTCTGAAAAGTAGTCATGTGCAAGGCACATGCCTTCAGGGAAATTTCAGAAATACCCTTTAGTCCTTAGAATAATGCCCCTATTGCCCTGTCCTTCTAGCCACCAATCCAATCCCTCAATCAATTCCCAAAATGAGCCGCCTCCACGAGTCTTCCGCCTCGGGACACGTGGAGGCTTCTCCCGGTCTAGCACATTTATTTCTGACTTTTTCATCTTCATTCCATTAGGTTATGCGAACCCTAACTTGCACATTTAATGAGGTCGTGGAACCCTAATTGTGTATTTAATTTAATTAGGTCATGTGAACCCTAATTTTGCACATGGGCCCACATTTGCCCCCTGCGCGAGAGTCGCATTTCCAAATAGATGATCGCGCAAGAACACTTTCAGCTTTTAGACGATTCTGCGTGACTTCACTTCACGGGTCTTGAAGACCATGGTCCTAGTAAAAGGAAAAATACTCGTGAGCCAAACCCTTGGATTTGTTTATTTATTTATTTTTTCTGGAAATTGAAAACAAGAAAAATAATCAAATAGCATTCAATAAATAAAAGAAATTTTTATTATTTTGGGTATACAAAATCTTTCTTTTTTTATCAAACCAAATAAAATTAAATCTTAATTTTATTTTGGAAATCAAAGACTGGATTTTATTTTGGAAATAAAATCAAATCTTTCTTTATTTTGAAAATGAAATCAAATATTTTGGATTTTGGAAATAAAATCCAATCTTTCTTTATTTTAAACCCCAAATCTTTATTTATTTGATATATATATATATATATATATATATATATATATATATGTATGTATATGAGCCATTTTCGAAAATCATCTCTTCTCTTTTGAATAAAATCAAGCTTTAATCTTATTCTTCTCTTGGGAATAAAATCAAGCTTTAATCTTATTCTTTTCGAAAAAATATAAATTTTTTACTTATCTTTATTTTGGAGAAGTAAGAAGTCTCTATTCATAATCCCTCGCCGCATGTCTTGCTTCTGATTAGGTGAAAGATCAGTCATTCATCCCAAGCAATTGATTCGATAGAGCAACAGGATCTCAAATGTATGAGGGAATAATCCATATGTGTTCGAGCCCAATAGGGCCGAACCTTAGCCTCTGTTCTTCTTTTTCATCATTTTTTTTGAAGGAGACAGCCCCCCTAGGTGGAGGCGGAACCTTATAGGGCGCCGAAGCTTAGGGCGCCGAACCCTTTTTTTTTTTTTTTTTGAAGGAGCAGCCCCTAGGTGGTGGTGGAACCCTATAGGGCGCCGAATCATAGGGCCGAACCTTTTTTTTTTTTTTTTAAGGAGTAGCCCCTAGGTGGTGGCGGAACCCTATAGGGCGCCGAATCCTAGGGCCGAACCTTTTTTTTTTTTTTTTTTTTTGAAGGAGCAGCCCCTAGGTGGTGGCCGAACCCTATAGGAGCCGAACCCTATAGGGCACCGAACCCTAGGGCTGAGCCTTAATTTTTTTATTTTTTTTTTTTTTTTTGAAGGAGCAGCCCCTAGGTGGTGGCCGAACCCTATAGGGCGCCGAATCCTAGGGCTGAACCTGATTTTTTTTTTTTTTTTTTTGAAGGAGCAGCCCCTAGGTGGTGGCCGAACCCTATAGGAGCCGAACCCTATAGGGCGCCGAACCCTAGGGCTGAACCTTAATTTTTTTTTTTTTTTTTTGATCTTCCGAGCCCTAATACCTTGAGTACATCTTGGTTTTTTCCTCGGATAATGAAGTGTGGCTTTACATTTTTCCTTGACGAAAACGCGAAAAGAGAAAAATTGATATGCTTGCATGCTACGAAACCATTCCAGATGACCGCACCTCTAGGGGGCGAACCCTAGGGAGGCCGAACCCTAGGGGGCCGAACCCTAGGGGGTGAACTCTAGGCAGAAATTCACGTTTTGGACGAAAAAATGAAGTTCGGGACGACGAGCCTCTACTATTAGAAGCGTCATTTGGAGTTTTGGGGCCTATAATATATCAAAACGACCGTATCGACGAGCCCTTCAAAACTCATCGCGTTGCCATGACCTATGCTGTTTTAAGTCCAAAAAAGGCTCCGAAGGATGGATTTTGGCTGTCCGAAGTTTTTTTTGAAAATTTTCGGGAATTTTTTCTTGCATAAATGTACTCCTTCAATCTTTCTGACATTGTTTCTTCTTGTTTTCAGGTGTTTTGAAGCTCAACTATTGGACGTTCGCTCCTTATTGCTATGGTGAGTACTTCGTGTTCATATAGTTTACTTGACATTCTTGATATGTTTTCCTTACAATTGTTATAATGAACTTCCCCTTGCTTGTAGGCCCTCTCTCCCGAATGCTCTGCAGAACTAAGAACTCCCAATGAATCCCCATTCATCACTGATTGGGGGAGAGCCCCCTTCTTTGGTCCTTCTGACGTCTTTTGGGATAGAGTTAGAGACTATGACCGTACGAGTTTTCCACCCCCAGAGAAAGAAGGCTTGTTTCTGTATGCCCCAGCTTCTGGAGGTTGGGATGACTTTCCTCATGCCGATTGCATTCCCCGCCTATGCATAGAGAAGCAAGAGTACCCATTCAGTCCCCTTCGCTTCCTGTCAGATTCATCTGCTCGCATTCAAGGATGGCAAGATTGGACCGACGAGATCCTTGACAACGCTGAATATGTGGAAATACTGAAGAATGCGAGTATCTTTCGTTGTGTTCAACTGTGTAGAGACCTGCGAATTTACCAGGATCATAACGCACTTACTGTGTTGATCTCACGATGGTGTTCCTCTACTTGCACATTCATCACTGCCTGGGGGGAATTCACCCCTACTCTAGAGGATGTTTATGCCCTCTACCAGTAAGTTTTCTTCTTTTATTCCTTTCATTCATTCTCATTTTATATATATATATATATATATATATATATATATATATATATATATATATATATATATATTTATTTTTATTTTATTTTTATTTTTTTTTGAATCTCGTCTTGTAGCCTTCCCATTGTTGCTTCGAACTCCTGCGGCCCTTCTAATATGTTCACTAGAGATAACGAATGCGTTGCCTACTTGATGGAAGCCTTCAGGCAATCTTCCCACTTCACTTCCCGCTTTAAGGGTGATACGCTCCTTCCGGATTTCGAGAGTTCAGGTCGGCAAAAGAATTCTTGGTTATCCTGGGTGCGCTATTTCTTCCGTGATTACAAGACCAACCTGTGGAACAGCTCAGTTTACGATAAGTCTGTTCTTGCCTTCCGTGAAGAGACTTGCCCCTTTCCTCTGGCAGCTTATCTAGTTATGTGGTTGTCCCGTTTCATCTTCCCTGGGTCTCCCATAGACGGTCCTTCTGCCCGTATGTTTAGTTTGGCGGCGTTGTTATCCCGAGGCTCGGAGATTCCCCTTGCTCCTCTCTTCCTAGGGACCTTATATCGTCGCCTAGACGAAACAACCCTTGCCATGAAAGAATCTGTTGGGAGGTAATCACTTTCATATTTTATATTTAATTGTCATTCAAACTGCCTTTCTTTTCCTTCAACCTTTTCTATAATATATATATATATATATATATATATATATATATTTGTTTTTTATTTACTCAGGTATGATGTCAGTTGCTTCATTCCATGCTCCTTCCTTCAGATCTTTCTTTTCGAGCGCTTTCCGGGCTATTCCGATCTTGAACATCTTTCTACAAGAAAGAAAAAATCTCATTCTCTCCCACCACGCAACATCATTCCTCGCATGCTACGCTGGATTGATCACCGTTCTAGTCCTGACAGTACGGATTTGCGACATTTCCTTGATGATTATTCATGCTTCACTGCTCGTCCTTATACCGTCGTTTCAGGGGGTTGCGGTCATCTACCTCACTTCTACAAGCATAAATTTCGTACCTTCTCCAACCTCAGCAGAAATAGTTTGAGTGGCTCCGCACTGTCTTGGTTCGTTTTCCTTCGGTCCACAGAGCTTCCATATTTCCTTAAGAATAATAGTTTTGGTACTGTACTATATTCTCCTCACAGGGTCATGAGACAATTCGGATACGACCAGGAACGCCCTTTCGGTCACACCTGCCGGGGGAATTATGAGGATGTTCTTCTCAATTTCGTCTCTACTTCCTCCTCTTTTACATGGGCATTTCCGAGGCCATCAAGTGATCCCCATAGACCCCTTCCTTTTGTCATACCAGATGACTCCCGAAGCGGGCGATATACCGCTGGAGAACGTAATTACTGGCAAGTCAACCTTAAAAGATGGGAGGATGATACCTTGATTTGTTCATTGCCGGTCTCTATTTCACAACGTCTTCAATGGGGCCGGCTGCTATGCTCTCCCAAGCCCAATGTTCGCTCAGCACTTTGGCCAGCCAGTAGCCGCTTGGCTGAGCGTGACATTTTGATGCCTAAGTCGTCTCCCCCTAAGCAGATCATTCCATCACAGGTTCCCACTACTTCCAGGAGTCTTCCACCACGGGCTCCATTTCGGGTGTCCTCTCTAGCTCCTCCCCAGGGATCCTCTGATGCCGAGGAGATGAGAGTTACTCGTTCTAAAACGAGAGCAGCTACTACTACTGATTCTGAGATAGCTCCTCCTATTGCTTCTGCCGTGGTTCCAGTCAGTCGTCCTCCTATCAGGCTTATCATAAAGCCATTAACAAAACGCCCTCTCGATAATGTTGATCCTAGTATCCCGGCAGCCGAGGATCCGATTAAGAAGCGTCGTAGAAATTTGGTAATTTGTCGTACTATTCTCAATTTTCTTTCATCCCTTGTATTACTGCTTTCACATATCATTGAGTAATTATTTCCTTTATTATTATTATTTTTTTTTTATTTTAGGTTACCGTGGTTGATGAAGATGATGATGATGATGTTCCTCTTGGGTTAATGTATAGTACTTCAAATGAGGCTTCCGCGGCGGCTTCCGCGGCGGCTTCCACGGCGGCTTCCACTAGTCGTGACCCCGTCCAACCGATCCTTGTTGATATTGAGTCATCTACTCCTCGCGACGATTGTGTTAGTCTGGATGCTAAGGATACTTTGTCTGATGTAAGCTCGAGTCCTGCTGTGGGTGATACAGCAATTTCTTTAAACCTTCCTATTCATCCTCCCCATGATGAGTCTGAAGATGTTGATGAGACTCTTACTTCCCCGAGGGAGAATCATTCTGAAACTATTGGTGATGTTCATCCTCCCCAGAAGGATTCTACCGAGGTGGTGATTGCTCGGGAGGGCATTGTTAATAGTACTTTGGATGGGTTGAATGACATTCCCCTTTCTGTGGCATCTCCCGACTCCTTTTCCATTGACTATATTGTGAGTATCCTTCCTTAATCCATGAGTGATTTGTCTTGAAGATGAATTTCATTTGCTCTTTTTTTTTTTATTTATTTATAATGTATTGTGCTTTGTCATCTTATTTTCAGAACGAGAGAATGAAAGATTTGCCTTTGCCCGTTGAGGCACTCGCGTTATTTGCTGTTCTCCATTCGGATAGTGACCTTGGTTATCCTCCAGGTGACCAAGGCTTCGAGGAATCCTTAGCTGTACAACATCTTTCTGCTCCTCCATCCCTAGTCTCGACAAATTCTATGGTGGCCTCTAAAGTAGCTCCTGCTAGAGCTTCCTTCAATCCAAGTGGGGATCTTATTTCTTGGAGGGGTTTCCAGATATCGTCTTCTAGTCAGGAAAGTCTGGAGCGTCTCCTAGCTCGGTTCCCGCAGATTCTTGACCAGCTGATTATTAAGACAACTTCCACCCAAACCCTCTTCCTAGATCAGCTCGCAGGCCTTATTCTTGGATTGCATACAATTTCTTTATATTCCTTGCGAGTTGAGGACTTGAAGAAGTTTAGCGATGATGTAGATGACCTTGCAGCCGTAGGTTTTGATATGTCTCCTTTTCGTGATAGGTTGGATCTTCTCAAGTCGAGTTTTAACCTTGTTTCACTACGTTCGGAGGTTGCTGTACGTAAATGTGAAGATGAATCCTTTTCAGTGCAGCTTTCTGAGCTTGGTGATGCCGCAAACAGATTGAAGAGCCAGTCTCAAAATTTAAGAGGCCAGCGTCGGGACTTACAAGCAAAACTTCAGGAGGTAGAGCGTCAGTGCCGGGACTTAGAGGCAAAACTTCAGGAGGTAGAGCGTCAGTGCCGGGACTTAGAGGCGACTACCCAACAGGTTAGGGAGCTGAAAGCTGCAAATCTTAAGATTCGAGATGCTGTCGTTGCTAACTTAGAAGCTTTAGTTGTGCCTCCTCTTCATTTTGATATGTCGTGGCCTTTAGATCATAACTTATTGTAGTAGTTTATTTTTTCAATTTCCTGTTTCAGAAACTCATTCACACATATTTCATTTATCAGAACGTGGTTTCTTTAACTTTGTTGATTGCCTTTAATTTGAATGATTCCTTAAAACTCAATTTTTTATTATTGAATCTCAAGTTATTCAAATTAATATTCCAAGACAACAATAGATGTTATAAGAAAACATGAATTTTGTCAAAGATACATATATTTCTCACAAACCAACACTTGAATTCATACTCTCTTTTTTTTTAATAAAATTAAACATTCGCGTATATGTGAAAGTTTGTCAATTTATTGCTAAAAATTGCTTTTGACGGAAAGCATAACGTTTCATATAATAAATCTTGCTTTTATCGAAGAAAGCAAAACGTTTGCCACTTTTAGAGATAAAGTATAACTTTCTTGCTTTTATCGAATAAAGCATAACATTCTTCACTTTTAAAGATAAAGCGTAACTTTTGGGTTTGAGGGCTTATACTCAAGTGCCTCAGTCACTTTTGAAGTTAAAAGTGTAACTTGCGAGGGCTGTTAGTCAGGTTCCTCGATTACTTTTGAAGTTGAAAGTATAACTTTTGTGATGCTCTTCTCATGTGTAATATTTCTTTACCCATTTCAAGTTTAATGGGCCTGAGACAGCATCTGATCCCACACGTGATATCTTGCAATATCCGCTTTCGGAGATCTCTCGTACCCTATACGGGCCTTCCCATTTGGGGTAAAATTTGGTGGTTGGGGTCCCCCCTCATAACTTGAGTTGCCGTTTTGAGGACCAGGTCTCCCACCAGAATTTGTCGTGGTACCACCGCGGTGTTGTATTGTCGTCGCAGTCTTTCGTGGTACCGTTCAAGCTTTTCTTTAGCCTTGTCTCGGAAGTCGGCTAAGGCCTCTAGGGAGGCTGGTCGGCTTTCTTCCTCGACTAAGCTTCGAAGTCTCATTCGAGCCGAAGGTATTTCTATTTCGGTGGGCAAGATAGCTTCTTCACCATAAACCAAAGCGTATGGGGTTTCGCCTGTAGGCTTTCTTTTTAAAGTTCGATATGCCCATAATGTTATTGGTAGTTGTTCTGCCCATTTCTTCGGATGATCGTCTAAGGTTTTTGATAAGATTTTTATCAAGGTTTTGTTTGTCGCTTCTGCTTGTCTGTTGCTTTTCGGGTAGTAGGGTGATGATTTATAATGTTTCACCCTGTATCTTTCCATCAGACTTTTGATGTCTCTATTGATGAAGGGGGTTCCATTGTCGGACAAAATGATCTTCGGGATCCCGAAACGGCAAATGATGTGCTCCTTGATAAAGTTTGCCACTGCTGGTCCCGTGGCCTTCTTCAAGGGTATGGCTTCCACCCACTTTGTGTACATCTCGGTGGCAGTTAAAATCCATATGTTGCCCTTAGAATTAGGGTGTACAGGACCTATAAGATCCATTCCCCATGAATGAAAGGGCCATGGTGTTGCTAAGGTGCGCAAATCCACGGCGGGAGCATGTATCAGGTTTCCATGTATTTGACAAATATGACACTTTTTGACAAATTCTAGACAATCTCCTTCCATCTTTGGCCAATAGTAACCATGATCGATAAGTTGTTTGTACAACTTGGCTCCCCCTTGATGTTCATCCTTGTGCAATTGATAGACCAAATCTCTGGCTTCGCCTAGTTCTAGACACCGTAGGGGCTTGCCATTGAAACCTCTTCTGAACAATTCTCCATTTTGTAAGAAGAATCGTTGCGACTTCCTCTTTATTATAATTGCATCCTTCTTTTCGGTTGGAAGAATCTCGTTTTGTAAGAAGTTCACATAAGGAATTCGCCAATCCACTATATCATCAATGAAAGCACATTCATCCTCCCCAGGGTATTCTTGGCATGAAACACAGTGGCGTTGTAGGGCATCTGCTGCCTTCTTCATTTCAGGCCAATAATACCCTTGGCGTTGCAACCTACAATACAAACTTATGTCTGCAAACCCGCAATTCTCTTCATGCACCTGATGCAAGACTTTACTTGCTTCTTGTTTCCCCAAGCATCGTGTCAATACACCATCTGCTTCTTTGTGATACAAGACACCTTTGATGATGTTGTACTTTTGTAGCTCTACAATTGGTATTGTTCCTTCCTTAGTTTGCAATTGATGGGAGATGTCATATCTCCAATCGTCTATCATGTCTTTGGGGAACAAGTTTAGCACCGTGGTTGGGAGGGTTCTCTTCATTACCTTCACATTCAAGTCTTCTCCTTGAATATAGACTCGAGATGCTACAGTTGCTAGTGCATCCGGTTGTTTATTCTGTCCTCTTGGCACATATTCAATCACCACCTTCTTGTAAGCTTCCATCACCTTTTGTGCTACAGTTCGATACGGCGCCAAGATGGGTTCTTTCACTCCGAATTGACCTTTTATCTGTTGCACTATAAGGTTTGAATCTCCTTTTACTTTAAGATATTTGGCTCCCAATTCTTGAGCCGCTAATAATCCTAGTATGAACGCCTCGTATTCTGCTTCATTATTTGTGCAAGGGAAGTCCAATTTGTACGACAAGGATATTTCATTTCCTTCTTTGGTGGTCAACACCACTCCTGCTCCGCCTTTACCTTCTGCAGATGATCCATCAAAAGCCAAACTCCACCATTCAGGATCCTCATCCATCAAGTCGATTGATTCCACTTCTCCACCCGGAAGATCCTCAGAAGGGGGCTCATATTCTCCGTTTGAAAATTGAGCTAGCAGGTCTGCCAAGGCTTGACATCGGATTGCCTTTGGTGTTACACACTTGATGTCATATTCTGAAAGAATCATCATCCATCTAGCAGGTCTTCCTACTAATGCTGGCCTAGTTAATAGGTATCTGATCGGATTAGTTTTTGTTGCAATCATTACTTCGTGCGCTAGAAAATAATGTCGCATTTTCTGCGCAATGAACACCAACGCTAGGCAATGCCTCTCTACTTGTGAATACCTGGTTTCCGGTCCTCTGATTATCCGGCTAATGTAATATACAGGTTTCTCTTCTCCATCCACCTCTTGCGTGATCAATCCTCCTATAGACTTCTTGGTAGATGTGATGTACAACTACAACGGCATTCCTCTTTGTGGCACTACCATCGTTTGTGCCGAAGACAAAATTCTTTTTACTTTCTCAAAGGCCTGTTGTTGGTCTTGCCCCCAGTCCCATTGTGCCTTTCCTTTTAGTAATTTGTCGAAAGGTTCTGTGACTTCGGCTAATGCTGGCATGAATCTTCTCATGTACGAGACCTTCCCTAGAAAGCTCTTCAACTGCTTTTGCGTCTTTGGTGGGGGCATCTCTGTAACTGCTTTCGCCTTGCCTGGGTCCACTTCTAAACCTCTGTTGTGCACCAAGAAGCCCAAGAATTTTCCAGCCGTCATTCCAAAGGCGCACTTCTTCGGATTCATCCTCAACTTATACCTTCGGCATCGCTCAAACACTTTCCTCAGGTCCTCCACATGAGTTGTTGCCTTCTTGGATTTCACTACCACATCGTCCACATAGTCCTCCACTATATCATGAATCATGTCATGAAATATAGCATGCATTGCCCTCTGATAAGTTGCCCCCGCATTCTTCAATCCGAATGGCATTACTACATAGTAAAAATTCCCAAACGGGGTACGAAAGGCTGTCAACTCTGCATCTTCCATGGACATCTTTATCTGATTGTAGCCCACAAACCCATCCATGAAAGACATCATCTCATGATTAGCCGTTGCATCTACCAAGGTGTCTATGTTGGGTAATGGGTACATATCCTTCGGGCATGCCTTGTTCAAGTCTCTGAAATCGACACATATTCGTAGCTGTCCATTTGATTTCTTTACCGGTACGATGCTGGAAAGCCATGTTGGATGTTGGATTGGCTTGATGAACCCTACTTCCAGTAACTTTTTGATTTCTTCCTTTATTTGGGTTTCGACCTCGGGTGCATAGTTGCGAGGTGCTTGCTTCACTGGCTTCATTCCCGGGCTTATGTTTAGATTGTGCTCCACAAGATCTTTGTCAATTCCGGGCATCTCGTCGTAATTCCAAGCAAAGACGTCCTTATACTCTCGCAGTAGTTGTATGAGCTCCTCTTTCTGGTTAGCCTCAAGCTCCTTGTTGACATAAGTTGGTCTTGGCGTTCCTCCATCTGTTGCCAAATCAACTTCTTCTAATTCATTTTGTTGAGGTTTTAGCCTATCTTCAAAGCATTCTGGAGCTGGTTCTACCTTCTGTTGTACAACTTCTTCTCCTTCATTATTGCTGGAGTGGGGGACACCTCCTGAGCTGTTGGGTTTGCACGCTTTTTTGGGCTCTTCCCCCTTGCACCGTCATAATCGAAACACTACCTTTCCGTCGGGTTTTACAACCCTCTCCCATTTTGTCTTTTGGCTATCCTCGGACTGTGCTATCCGCTTGGCATTTATTATATTTCTGGCATCTTCAGGATTTGCCGGCCTTTTCTTCTCTTCTCTTCCTTCCTTCTCCAAGTCCACTACGACTGGCTTCATATCTTTGGAACATTCTCCATGTTCCGAGGTCTTCTTCTTTACTTTTTCTGCAGGTACAAACTTATCTTCCTGCACTTCCTTCCAGCTTGCTAGTCTTAAGGAATCAGGCCTCGCGATCTGGTTCTCTCCCTCTTCAACGACATCATCGAAGAAAGTTGCTTCGGTGATGTGTGCCTCCTCTGGTCCAAAGGGATTCCGAGTTGCTGGTACCTTCACTTCTTTCCCTTTCCAGATAGCTTTCAGGCACTGATGAAAGACTGAGGGTACCACCCCATAGTCATTTTGCCAAGCCCTTCCCAGCAAGATATGGTATGCTGCATCTACCTCTGCAACATGGAACATTACAGGTCCTCGGATTTTTCCAACTTTCATGTCTACCTTGATATGTCCCAGGGTTCTCGTGCTCTGGTTTGCGAATCCTGTAATGTTTGTTTGTTCCTTCACTATCTTCTTCTCTGACAGGCCTAGCCGTTTGAACATGGTGTAGGGCATAATATTTACAGATGCTCCATTGTCAATGAATGCCCTCCGCACTTCGATGCCATTGATTATCGCTGTCACATACAATGGTCTGTTGTGCGGGTATCTTATCTCTCTATCAGCTTTAGAGAAAGATATCTTATTTGCTTCCTCCTCCATTGTTTTCACAAATCCTTTGCTTATGGCCATGCAAGTCTCCTGTGTCTCGGCGGCCTTAATTATTGCCCTGGTTGCCTCAATCCTTGCTTCCTTGGCCAACCCTATCTGATCGAAAAAATTTCTGAATTTGGCCCCATTCATCAACGCTGTCACTTGCAGGCCTGGGTCACACTCCTCCTTTTCTTCCACCATCATCTCCACTTCTGGGATTATGTTGTGGATAACAGTGTTGCATGTTTCTTTTCCCTTGTGATTTGGCAGTGGCTTGTCATGAACACTGCTTTCCTTTCCCAGTTCAATCTCCCCATTTGCCAACTTCTCGTGGAATATCCTACGCAGGCTATAACAATCCATAGTTGAGTGTCCCGCGTATTGGTGGAAAACACAGAAGTCTGGCCTTCTCTTCATCTCCTCCGTCACTGCAAATCTAGGCCTTGGGGGTTTCACCACCCCATGTTCAATCCATTGCTCGTATAGGCCTCTGAATGCTTTCTCACTGCATGTGATAGCCTCCGGGACCGACTTTCTTGCATTTTTATCTCCAGGCCTTCCTTTGCTTCGCTCAAAATTTTTCTCATGCTTCTCCCTCTTGCCCCCTTGTGGTTTTGACTGAGAGTCAGCCAAAGCCACAGTTGCTGTTCTCTTGCCCCTCCATGTAACCGTCGCATGGCTAGTGGGCAGTGTCATGATTCCTCCCAAGTCTTGTGCGAAAGCTGAGAGGGTCGCGAAGGAATCACAAGCCTTGGTAATGAGGTGGGGCTTGAAGGAATCTAAGGCACCATTGTTGCAAATGCTGACCAGGTTCTTTTCTTCAATCGGCTCTGCACACTTCTGTGCCTGGGCCCTGAACCTGTCAACGTAATCTGATAGCTCCTCATTTGGCTTCTGCTTGAACCGCATGAGTTCTACAATGGTTACCTGTTTCTGCACATAGAAAAATTTCTTAAAAAATTGTAATTTGAGGTCATCCCAATCATGGACTGACCCCTTCTCCAAATTGTAGTACCAACTAAAGGCACTATCTGTCAAAGTTTTGTTGAATTCCCGCATCAACAAGTTGTGGTTGTTCACTTCATCATATCCCAGCCACGGAGACATCGACTCTACAAACCTGGCAATATGTTCCCTGGCATTTCCTTTCTCCCCGTTGTATTTTGGAAATTGCGGGGGATGCTCAATATATCCTACCGGGTAAGGTTGCCTCCGAATGTGTGCTGGGTAAGGCGGAGTAAAGTCCAACTCCGAGGGTCGAGATGTCTGCCTACGAAGTTGATTGATTACATCGATCATATCATCCTTCGTCACATACTGGCTCGTGGTGTGAACTCTCTGGGGTGTTGAGATATATTGTGGTATCGGCCGTGTGTATGGTAGAGAGATTGGTTGGTGCACACTTGCGTCATGCAAAGTCGGCACTGGTGGAAGTTGCTGGCTCACTCGTTGGACATCGCCTGGAATGGTTGGCATTTGCACCTGTGAAATTGATGGGAGAGCAGTTGGGATGATGTTTGTCTGAGGTTGGCTTGCTTCCAACCTACATTGTGGCACGTCACCGCTGTGTTGGGCCTCCAAGTTGATTATTGGAACCGATTGACTTTCCGTCGAGGGCGATACAATCTGGTTCTCTTTGTTGTTGCTGCCATTGTTGTTGTCTTCCCCTCCTACCTGTCCCCCCTGCGAGCTTCCTGGGAACATGGCCTTAAACGTAGGAATCTGCATCAACTGCTGGCGGAAGTTCCCCATCTCCTCTTGCTTCCTTTGCATTTCCAGCATCATGGCCATCATCATCCCTTGTCCTTCTCGTGCTTCCTTCAATGCCTTGAGCATCTCCAGTTGCACAGCATTCGTCTGGTCTCCACCTGCATCCTCGCCTTGCCTTCCTGCGTTGGTTTGTTGTTGATTAGCCATATGTGGTGATGTCGAACTCTCTTCTGAAACGTCTTCAACAAGTGGTTGGTCAAAATCCAGGTTTGCGCCTTGGAATGCTTGAGATACTTGTCTTGGAACTGGATCCGGCGAGGTAATGCTATCTGTTGGTGAAGCAGCTCTTCCTGTAATTCTCCCACTTCGAGTTGTGGGCATACCCTTCACGAATTCTACACCTCCCCAGCAGAGTCGCCAAATAAATGTGGGCAAGGAAATCGCGCCTTGCTCGCTTAGGGTTTCGTGTTGGCTGAGGAGGAGAGAAATGCACGAAGAATACGGAATTGATTGGTTGATTGTAGAGGGGAGAACGACAGGTGGGCGATTACTCCAACGACGCGTGGCAGAACCCCTAGAATCCGGAAACCGTGTTAGGGTTATTGGGATTCCAAGAGCCTTCTTCGGTTCTTCGAGTTGAGAGAGTGTTCGAATCTTGTTAGTGCTTTTTAGGTGGAATATCCGAGCCTTAAGCTACTAAAAGAGTCCGAGTCTTGTGTCCGGAGAGAAGTCCCCCTCCAAATAGAATGGAAGGGGTATTTATAGGGTATTCTGAAAAGTAGTCATGTGCAAGGCACATGCCTTCAGGGAAATTTCAGAAATACCCTTTAGTCCTTAGAATAATGCCCCTATTGCCCTGTCCTTCTAGCCACCAATCCAATCCCTCAATCAATTCCCAAAATGAGCTGCCTCCACGAGTCTTCCGCCTCGGGACACGTGGAGGCTTCTCCCGGTCTAGCACATTTATTTCTGACTTTTTCATCTTCATTCCATTAGGTTATGCGAACCCTAACTTGCACATTTAATGAGGTCGTGGAACCCTAATTGTGCATTTAATTTAATTAGGTCATGTGAACCCTAATTTTGCACATGGGCCCACAGTTAATAAATGTAATGAGGACTCCTTTTGAGTATGAATACTCTCTAGAAGATAATATTTATATTCAAACTCACAGTTTATGTTTTGTCGTATTGTACACGACAGTTGTATTAGTAAGTTGTATTTATATTTTGTACTATGTATCTGACGACCCAAGATGGGTGATGTATACCTAATTTTGGGGGCGTCACAACCAGGTCCGGCGTAAAC
Organism: Panax notoginseng; assembly: GCA_016801055.1. NCBI lineage: Eukaryota > Viridiplantae > Streptophyta > Magnoliopsida > Apiales > Araliaceae > Panax > Panax notoginseng. Next base: position 8,384,146 of record CM029018.1, on the reverse strand, counting down.
GCACAGACAGAATATTCCGACAGAATAATAAATAATGGAACCAGGTCCGGTGTAAAATACACAGACAGGATATTCCAACAGAATAATAACAAGACGGAACCAGGTCCGGTGTAAAACACACAGACAGGATGTTCCAACAGAATAATAATAAAAACGGAACTAGGTCCGGTGTAAAACACACAAACAGGATGTTCCAACAGAATAATAGAAGAATGTCACCAAGTATAGGGTAGACCGCGTATACAGGTTATTCCAACAGAATAATAAGAAATGGAATAACAACAGTTCTCTTCATGAATAAGAAAGAATAACACCCCTTACCGTTTTAAAGAAGAGCTGAAATAAGGAAGTAGTTAAGTAGCAGAATACTCTTCTTCTCTTTCTCTATAGTTTCTCTCTATAGTTTCTCTCTCTAGAGTTCAGTGAATTCGTAAGAAATAATGAAGGAATGAGCTGCTATTTATAGAAAAATAAAATGCATTGTAACTAATCCATGAACGGTCCAGATTGATTACTTTAATCTGACGGTCCATATTTAAAGAAAAATCTTTTAAATAAAATATAATATATTCTATTTATAGAATAACTTTAATAAAGTATTCTGTTTTATATAAAAAGATGTTTCTGTTTTATTACATTAATAATACGAATAAAACAAAACGTCATTATCGCTAAATAATTCATATTATTAACTGACAATAATTGAATCAAACTGAGTGACTTCTCACATAAGTATTAATAATCAATACCGTGTGCTACTATGCAACCACACGTATTACTGTACTTTTACTACCGAGTAGTTCAACAGTAACAATGGTAAAACTTCCGCCGTTATTTTTAATAAAATATTTTTGTCATTTTCTCAATCCGACAATAATTCTGCTGTGGGGTCCACCAATGATTGTGCCGTTGTACGAATATTCCCTGTTAAAATAAATATTCCCCGATCAATCGAATATTATATAACAACTTTCGTATTAATTTATAAATATTACCCACAACTATAACATTATATCAAATTAACTCCATAATATTCAAAAATGATATTTATAGAAAATTCAACTTTATTTATAAAAGTTGGGGTCTTACACCCGGTGATAAAAGTACAGTAATACGCGTGGTTGCATAGTAGAACACGCTATTGATTATTGATGCTTACGTGAGAAGTCACTCAGTTTTGTTCAATTATTGCTACAGTAATTACTGCATAGTATTTCATGTTATTTGATTCAATTATTGTTACAATATTTTATATTATTAAATCAATAATTGAGACAACAAAGTTATTTATATTATTATTTGCAATATTGACGATGTCTAGAAAGTTCTGTCGAGGAAAGGTTTGGTCACCTAATTGCTCGTCAATAGGGAGAAATTCTTATCAGAAAAACTCCTCTTTCCTGAGAACGATCTGGTTGTTAAATATTACGAATTATAATAATGATGATAAATGTTGTTAAATATTGAAGAGATTTTTTTATGAAGTATTTGATGTAAATTTTTGCTTATTTTATGAATCCCCTATTTATCCATTTTTCAAAATAATCAGTAGAAAGTTATTCAGTATATATATATATATATAATAAAAGGTGGAGGCCCACATGTGGGGCCCACGTATAAAAGAAAACTGAAATGTGGGGAGGAAAATTTTGATGTCACGGGGGGAAGTTGGCTGATGACTTTTGTTAATATATATATATATATATATATATATATATATATATATATATATATATATATATATATATATATATATATATATATAAGTTTTGTTTTATTTGATTATAAATATAATATATTATATTTTATTTGTATCATTTTTTACTATGCAGTGCACAGTAAATCTTGTGAATCAGAAAGTTGCGCCCGTGAATTTTCGTTTAAAAAGTTACTGTGCAATCCGTTTCTAAATAGTATCATTTCATTCTCCTATAAATAGGATGCTTAGTTAGAATTAAAAATAACACCAAAATCAGATAATTCTTCTTCTATAATATTGAGCGTATTTCTTTAGAGTTTAAGGAAGCTTTGATTGTAGAAAATAGTTCAAATTTTCTTTAAAAATATCCCCGCTATACCAGTTAAAATACTCTCCTTTGTTAGATAAGGGATATTATTTTTGTTCAGTATTCGTAAGAAATAATATTTTCTTCCATACTCTGTAGTATGTAAGTAATATTATTTCGTTTCGAATTTCAAATTCTACACTCATTTTGTTAAGTTTTGGCTTCAATACTCCATGAAATTAGTAGAATATCCTTTAAATTTACGCTTCATCCAGTATCTTTTTATGAAAATATTATTCTGAACATTCTTGATAAGTTTTAATTTTTTCATGCCGGAGTACTATTCACGAGTTACTATTCCCGAATTACTATTCACAGGGGTACTATTCACTCAGGTATTATTCACCCGAGGTACTATTCATGACAAAAATTAATTTTTTTCGGTCCAAATTATTTTTGGTACAATATTATTCTTGAATTTTACTCCACAAAGCAGTATCATGTTGACAATTTGGACGTTTTTGAATTCTAGATAAATTAAATTATAAATCTTTAAAAATTTATTCTTTGTTTTCTTTTAATTGAATTCTTATATCATTGTCATCATTTTCATGCTTATATTGTGATAAAAATCATCTTTGTCTTACGTGCATAGATGGATTGTTGATTGGTATGATTATGACCAGGGATTATTCGGTATAATCATGACCCGTAATATTACAAATGATATAGTAAAAGTCTTCATTGACCCGTATTGCATTGATGGACAGTTGTTGGCATGATCATGATCATTGGTGAAAACACGAATATTCTTGGCCCGTAGTACATGGATAATTCGTGGTTGTGATACTAATGAATATCCTTGACCCGTAGTGCAGGGATGATTCAATGATGTGGATTATTTATTAAGCTCAGTTCCAGCGATAAAATTGTTGATAAACTTTTTAATTCATAGACGATAGTAGATATCATGCTCTACTTGACTCTTCTAATAGATTGCTTGTTCCGCTGCAGTTAAACTTGATGTTTATTATATTTTATCAGTTTAACACTGTTAAAACTGGGACAAGTCGGGGAATGAAGTGATGGTCGAAGATGATTGTTTTAGTAATTCTCACTATTTAGTACGATAATAAATGTAATGAGAATTGAATTTGAGTTTGGATATTGTCTAGAATACAATATTATTGTTAAAAACTCTCAGCCATGTTTTGTCGTATTTTACACGACAGTTGTATAATTAAGTTTGTATTGAATACTGTACCATGTATTTGACGACTCAAAATGGGTGATATATATATCTATTTTGTGGGCGTCACATGTTGTCCGTCGCTATATATTATCCGTCACTAAAAGCTAAGACGATAGTTCTATATATAGAGACGGACCAAATCGTCATTCGATCCGTTCGATTCGATCCGTCGCTAAAGAGGAATGAGCAAGATATATTAAATAAGGATAAACTTAAAATTCGGACCGTATATATATATAACAAGCTAACCAGCTTCATGCTCATCATAATGCTTGGTGGTGCATGTGGCAGCATGATTAAAAGTAAAGTTCTAGGAAGTCCTGAATATATCACATTGAAATTACACGAGTACTCAATTAACGTACACTCCGGGACTCAATTTTTAACCATGTGGTTCTCAACAAAGGGACAATAATTTAGATAAATAATAATGTGATGAAATGACCCCCTCCCCCTCACCCTCACCCTCAACCTCAACCTCAACCTCATTCAGCAATTTATAAACTATATATATATATAGTTTTAAGCTTTAAAACAAGCATGCATGCATCCAGTTGAGTGACCTACAAATTCATTGGTCCTCTCCTATCTAGTACAGTAGTACGTACTCCACTGTTTAATTGGTCCTCCTTTCTATTTCTTTACTCTTTCATTTGTCTTCCTTTTCTAGTGCAGGAGGGGACTATTATAATTTAAATAAGAATATTTAAATTCAGCAGGAGGGGAACTGTGTTTTTTTTTTCCTATGGACGGACCAATTAGCTACCTAGCGTTTACATTTCTTAAAATTAATTGAATATTTGTTTCAAGCTTAATTTCTAAGAATAAAGGTGCATGTGAGAATATGTCAAATCTTACGTATATATATATAGAAATAGCAAAAAAATTGTTAATTGTTTCAGACATACCTATACCCTTTAATTTGTTTGACCACGTTTCAACTACTTTTCTTTCAAATTTTGGTGGTAGTAGTATAAATTAATTAATAGTAATGTTATTTAATTGAGACAAATGAGCTTTTTTTAAGAAAGAAAACTAAGATCGATTCACTTCCTTCAACAAGAAAATATATAGATCAAGTCTTATTTGTAATTTTTTTTAATATGTTTTGGTTTCATATTTATCCTTAATTAAATTTATTTATTAATTATTTTAGTTTAGTTTTGATGCATGATAGTAAATTAATTTAGGACTAATTTTATATTACCATATATCAATCAATGAAAATGAGATTTTTTATTTAAAGAAAATTACAAATGAAGCTCTTTTTTAATGGTGGTGGTGTGTATATAAGGGAAAAACAGATACATTTTATTTGTATCTAGTAATATGATTGATTGGAAACCTTAATTAATTGTATCTGTTTACAAATATCATTTTTACAAGTAATATGATTGATTGGAAACCTTAATTAATCATCTAGTAATATGATTGATTGGAAACCATAATTAATTTGTATGGGATCGCATAAATTAAGGTTTTAAAAAAAATCTTAATTTATGTGTATATAAGGGAAAATTAAATTTTATTTTTCTGTGATTATTGTTAATTTTTTTTAAAAATAAAAAATATTTCAAAAACTATGTCTAATTAAATGTATATGTAGAAATGTTGTGGGAATATTTATAAAGTGACATAAAATTTCTAAGACTTGGTTGCTCTTAAGGTCTTATTCTCGATTGATCAAGTACAATCATATCATTATTATTACATTAATAATTATAATGCTAAACATATATTAAAAAAGTTGCAAGCAGTCACGCACTTCAGAAATAGGGTTTATGTCTACACGTCATTTAAATTCGTTAAAAAAAAGACATTTATATATATATATATATATATATATATATATATATATATATATATATATATATATCTTAAAACTTTATTTATCAACTTTTTTATTTCCGATTAAATGCGTAAATATGAGTACTATTGTAACATCCAATCTTATATATTAATTTCTTTAACAATTGTAACTATGCAAAATACTCTCGCATTAGGTAATATAATATTCTGTTCGTTCTTTTATAATTGATATTTTAAAAGAAAAATATAAAGATTAAGAAATATAATTAAAATTTTATTTGATTGACTAAAATAATTATAAAATCATCGTTTTAAAATTCATTAAAAATATAAAAATAAAACAAGTTAATATTTAATGTAAAAATAATATAAAAATTTAAATTATTAATATTTTTTTAAAATCTACAAATAATAAATAAATAAATAAAAATTACTCTACAAAAAAGATAAATAAAAAGAGACGGAGGGAGTATGCATGTATTTTGCATATCTTGCACGTGCAGGTGGGTCCTATATATGCACGTGGCCCGATGAAAAACTCAAATGTGAAGTACTCCTAGTGGCCCCTCCCCAGTCCGCCTGTACCGCCTTTCTACTGGGTCAGATGAACTCCCGCCTCCTAGTTACGCCTTGCCTAATACATTTTATGAAAATTGAAAAGATAGAGATAAAATTTTAATTATTAAAAAATAATAATAAATAATTTTTTTAATTTTTGTGTATGAAATTAAAATAATAATTATTAATATTATTGCGGAAGGAAGAGAGTATTAAAAGGAAGTATGGGACAAGAGGCAATTCGGTATTCCACCGTCAAACCGACCACCTGGTCCACATCGGTGGCCGTAGTGGGCTCCATTTAGGCCACAACATTTTGAAATCCAGTTAGGACAACTTGGAAAACTGGACAAACAGCTAGAAAATAGAATTGGCCCCACATGCAATACGTACCCGATTACCTGCTCCACCACCTTCAAAAAAACGTCAGGAATCTCGAGGCATACCCTACACCCCCACCATTTTCCACGTGTCATTTTCTTATACGTTAGTACGCCGAATTCACTTATTCATCCATCTCGCTTCAGACAATTTCGGGTCCCATAAGTGCACATTCTTATATTCTGATTGGGCGAGTACGTAATGCATGACAGCATGTCTATTCATCTTTTCACTTTTATTTACTGTTTTTATTTATTTATGTATCTTGCCACCCGTACTCTCTTACGACGATATTAAGGTGCACTCGCTTTCGTCAGAAATATGTTTGCGTTATGCGTTACATCAAACATGCATGCATGCATACTGTATTTCTTTTCCTCTACGAAAATAATAAAACAGGCAATGTAGAAGTATTATAAGGTCATTTATTTTGTTAAACTCCATCTAAAATTTAATTTTTTTCAACAAAGAATATATAAATAAGTGTAAAATGTCATTTAATTAAATTAATTAATCAAACAAAACTTTAATATATTTCTTAATTAATCTATATACTTTCTCCTAAAATATAAATAAAAAAAAGGAGAGCATAACACATTAATCACAACAGCTCGCGTTAAAGACAATTACTCACATGGGAGAGAGTACAGAACTGAAATCATAATATAGTTGGAGACTTGGAGTAGATAAATTACACGTCAGTTACCCAAAAAAGCCATCGGTTAGGTTGGAACTTTCGAATTCTTTATTAATTAGTTAGTACTAATCCAAAAGAAATTAATAAATTAATAATCCTCTAAATTCCTTGTATCTCCTATAAAAACCCTACTACTTTTCTTTTTGTATCACAATTCAAAAAAGCCATAATTTCATTCTAATTCCGATATATATATTAAAGCTGAATATATTCTCTGTTGTTCATAATTAATTTGTGTCGTTTTGATAATGGCTGAAGAAGTAGTTTACCGCCCTGTGGAGAAGAACAATGAGTGTGAGAGCACTGTGAAGGCTGATGCTAGTGCAGCATATACGGATCGTGGGCTGTTTGATTACTTGGGGAAGAAGGAGAGCAGTGAATATCAAGTTGTCGATGAGGCGGTGATCTTCGCTGAGTATCAGGAGAAAGTCCCTGTGGACGAGTTCAAGGTGGAGGTAGAAGAAGAGAAGAAGAAACACAGTCTGCTTGAGTTACTACACCGGTCAGACAGTAGCAGTTCTAGCTCCTCTGTAAGTACACTTTACATTGTTTTTTAAATAATTCATATGTATATATGTAACTACTAAGTCTATTATATATTATTGGACTGATCTATAGCCATAATCAATTACAAAATATTTTATTCATAAAAAAATGTCTAAAAGTGCACACAAAATAAATATAAAATAAATTTAAAAGATTAGTTTATCCTCAAAATTATATTGAAACTAGATTCACTACGTTTAAACGATGCAAAAAATTATTAATATACTTATATTGGATCCACTATGAGTAAAATTGGTACGTACTTGATTAATACTCTCTCCTTTCTTTTAATTTTCATAATCTGTGTGAAATATTTTGACATATTTAATTAGACATATTTTGAGGACGGAGGGAGAGAGTAGTGGTTTAAGTGGTATATTAGTGAATGAAATGATGTTGGTGGCCGTAGCTTAATTATTTCCACATGGTTGGGAAAAGATCTAACTTTTTCACGAGTAATAAATAATATTTTTGATAAATATTTTGGCGTATGCAGTCAAGTGATGATGAAGAAGTTGAAGAGGGAGGAGAGAAGAAGAAGAAGAAGAAGAAGAGTTTGAAGGAGAAGATCAAAGAGAAGATTCACAAGGACGAGAAAGATGACAAATATGAATCGGTGGAAAAGTGTGAAGAAACCGTAGTTATTGAACCAGCAGATAATTTGGAGACGAAGGAGGGTTTGCTAGACAAGATCAAGGACAAACTACACGAACACGGCCACAAGAAGGATACTTGTACTGATTCTCAAGTTGTTGAGAAGGAGTACAAGTTGGAGGTCCAGGAAGAGAAGAAGAAACACGGTTTACTTGCGAAACTTCACCGATCAAACAGCGACAGCTCTAGTTGCTCTGTAAGTACAATATACTTGGCCTTTTAAATAATTCACATCATATATATACTCTATTTGCAACATATATATATATATATATACACGCACACATATTACCTGAAATCAATACATTGGATGTGACAGAAGAGCATACAATCAATTTAAAGAATTACTATTCTCACAAGAAAAAAAAAATGATAATTTTTTTTTTCAAATTCTCACTCACATAAAAGTGAGACCCATTTATTATTTATGTGTATAGAACTTTATAAAGAGAGTAATGCTACAAATTCAAACTATTTTATAGACATTTTAAAATTATTGATGTGACATACTCTACCTCAACATATTGATTAACAAATTGTTTCAATAAAGTCTTTGGCCTCACACAATATGATGAGGTAGAGTATGCCACATCAGCAATTTGTAAAATATTTGTAGAATAATTTGTGTCTCTAGCATTATTCTTATAAAAATATCAATTTTTCTTGTAAAAATATTATTTTCTTAAATTTAGATTGGATTCATAATCATAGCTAGTTAATGAAACGCAAAAATAATTTCACGGATGAATATATACTAAAAAATTTATAACTTAATAGTTTGTCTTGTATTTTAGCCAACACAACCATCAATCCCGCATATAATGTTCTTCATTGTCATGCGCTAACTAAATCAAAGAGTATTATATATTACGATAAAATGATATAAGGTGCATGTATATAAAATGATATAAGGTGCATGTAGTAGTAGTCAATATTGTTGTCATCCGTGGCTTCTTTCCTCATAATTGGGAAAGGTTCTCACTTGTATTTAATGACTGAAATGCAATAGTAACCCTTTTTGTTTACCTCTTTTGTAAAATTCACCATCCAATTTTTATATTTACAAAACTCTCTCTCGAAGATGTATAAATTGTGCAAAAGTACTCATCCTTTATGTATTTTTTTTTCTTAAAAACCATCATATACTCAGATTATTTCACTCTAATCCATCATTTATAAATCTCACCTTTAAAATACTCATTTTAATTATTTCATTCAAACGGCTTCTAATTAGGGAAAAAAAATCTCACAATACCAACAAATATATTTATAACACATATACATCTCACCCTCTGTTTGTATTATATGTCAATCGATTATAAATTATTTTATTTGGGTTCATCACATTTGATGCATTTTCTTGTAGTGTTAGTAATGAGAGAAATTGACCGACACATGTTATAGTCAATATATATAATTTATTTTCTTGTAGTGTCAAATGAAATATTTAATTATGACGGCACATGCTAAAAATTTAGAATAAAATTGATATTTTAATATGGGTCTTGTGTGCAAAAGATTTATCAAATCATAATAATAATCATTTGACATATAGCAAATGTATAGAATGAGATATATGGATTAAGCAATTTATGGTTCCAAATCTGATGGTATTGTGATTTTTTTTTCCAATTGGAAGTCATTTTAATGAAATAAAAGGATTATTCTAAACTTAAAATTTTTAAGTGATGAATTAGATGAAATAATTTGATTATGTGAGGATTTTTAACAAAAAAAAACATAAAAAGGTGAGTTTTGCACAATTAATACAACATCTTAGAGGGGAGAGATTTATAAAAATAAAGTTAGAGGGTGAGTCTTGAAAAAATGGTACAAACTAGAGGGTCACTTTTGCATTTCAGTATGTATATAATACCGTTTCTTTGCTAACTCTACCTTCCATTTCTTTAGTTTTGGAACATTTTAGTTGGAAATATTCGAAGCACTTAAGACCTGAGTTGTTCATGCAATATTTATCCCTCTTTTTTTTTGCTAATTATATTTATGATCCATTTTTTAAATTCATTTGTTGTTAATTATTTTTTGAGTAGCTCTGTTTTTTAATAAATATTAATTTCGGTGAAAAATATATATGCAGTCAAGTGATGATGAAGAAGTTGAAGAGGGAGGAGAGAAGAAGAAGAAGAAGAAGGGGTTGAAGGAGAAGATCAAAGAGAAGATTCACAAGAAAGAGAAAGAGGATGCATGTGTATCAGTTGAAAAAAGTGAAGACACTGTAGTCATTGAACCAGTTGAGGAGAAGGAAAGTTTGCTAGACAAGATCAAGGACAAACTACATGGCCACGGCCACGACCACAAGAAGGAGAGTACTGATTATCAAGTCGTCGAGGAAGGGGTGATCGTAGCTGAGTGCCAAGGAAATGTTTATGTGGAGGAGGATTACACTGTGGAGGTAGAAGAAGAGAAGAAGAAACACAGTTTGCTTGAGAAACTTCACCGATCAAAAAGCAAGAGCTCTAGTTGCTCTGTAAGTACATTTTACTTGGTTTTTTAAAATAATTCACATATTCGATCTATTATTATTGAGACCGGTCCATAAGAATTCAACTGTCATGTTCGTACTCCTTTCTAATTTTTATGTCTCACTCGATGTATTTATGTAAGGTATATAATTTTTTTATCTATTTACATAATTAACTATAAAACAAAATTATAGCTGAAGTCAATATATATACACTATATATATATATATATATATATATATATATATATATATATATATATATATATATATATTATCGGATATGATAGAAGATGAGATAGTAAATTTCGACTCAATCCATAGTCATACTCGATGAAACGCAAAATAGTTTTGCTGATCAAGTACTAAAGTTTTTATAAATACCTGATAGTTTGTGGTATTTAGTTAACACACCTATTCGAACATATATAATGTTTTTCACTGTCATTGAATTGATGTATGCATGTAAATAATGAGCTTTGCTTTGCCAAGTCTACCCTTCATTTCTTTCAATTGGAAATATCCTTATTATAAGAACTCAAGTTCTAAGTTATCCGTGCAATATTTACCCATTTTATAAATTCATTTGTTGTTATTTTTTGTGTAGCTGTGTTTTTTAATAAATATCTTGGTGGAAAATATATATGCAGTCAAGTGATGAGGAAGAAGTTGAAGAGGGAGGAGAGAAGAAGAGTTTGAAGGATAAGATCAAAGAGAAGATTCACAAGGAAAAGAAAGAGGACACAAGGGATTATGAGGATCAGAAGGAGAGCTTGGTTGACAAGATCAAGGACAAGATACAAGAGCACCACCAGAAGAAGTCAGAAGAAGAATATGTAATCCCTCCTCCGTCAGCCGAGTATGCCACCACGGGTTATGAGGAGAAGGAGGGCTTGGTAGACAAGATCAAGGACAAACTACACGAACACCACCATAAGAAGTCAGAAGAAGAATATGTGATCCCTCCTCCGGCAGCCGAGTATGCCGCCACTGGTTATGAGGAGAAGGAGGGCTTGCTAGACAAAGTAAAGGACAAGTTACACGAACACCACCACAAGAAGTCAGAAGAATATGTGATCTCTCCTCCAGCAATCGAGTATGCCTCCAGGGATTATGAGGAGAAGGAGGGCTTGGTAGATAAGATCAAGGACAAGCTACATGAACACCACCGTAATAAGTCGGAAGAAGAATACGTTATCCCTCCTCCAGAAACTGAGTATACTGCCACGGGTTATGAGGAGAAGGAGGGATTGGTAGACAAGATCAAGGACAAGCTACATGAACACCACCGCAAGAAGTCAGAAGAAGAATATGTGATCCCTCCTCCAGCAGCCGAGTATGCCGCCACGGATTATAAGGAGAAGGAGGGCTTGGTAGACAAGATCAAGGAAAAGATACACGAACACCACAAGAAGTCAGAAGAAGAATATGTGATCGCTACTTCAGAGTATGACGCCACGGATTATGAGGAGAAGGAGGGCTTGGTAGACAAGATCAAGGACAAGATACACGAACACCACCAAAAGAAGTCAGAAGAAGAATATGTGATCCCTCGGGCAACCGAGTATGTCCCCACGGGTTATGAGGAGAATGAGGGTTTGGTAGACAAGATCAAGGACAAACTGCATGAACACCACCACAAAAAGTCAGAAGAAGAATATGTGATTCCTCCTCCAGCAGCCCAGTATGCCGCCACAGGTTATGAGGAGAAGGAGGGCTTGGTAGACAAGATCAAGGACAAGATACACGAACACCACCAAAAGAAGTCAGAAGAAGAATATGTGATCCCTCCTCCAGCAGCCGAATATGCCGCCACAGGTTATGAGGAGAAGGAGGGCTTCGCAGACAAGATCAAAGACAAGTTACACGAACACCACCACCAGAAGTCAGAAGAAGAATATGTGATCCCTCCCCCAGCAGCCGAGTATTCAGCCACGAGTTATGAGGAGAAGGAGGGGTTGGTAGACAAGATCAAGGACAAGCTACACGAACACCACCAGAAGTCAGAAGAAGAATATGTGATCCCTCCTCCTCCCGCAGTCGAGTACGTCGCCACCGTGGAGGTTGATGAGGACAAGGAAGGTTTGGTAGACAAGATCAAGGACAAACTACACGGACACAGTCACAACCACAAGAAATCAGAAGAAGAATATGTCATTCCTCCCCCTCCAGTAGCCGAGTATGCCGCCAAGGTGCAGGTTTATGAGGAGAAGGAGGATTTTCTAGACAAGATCAAGGAAAAAGTGCACGAACACCACCAAAAGAAGGCAGATTATGAAGAAGAAGCGACCTATTCTACTCCTCCTCTTGCAGCCGACTATGCTGCCGTAGAGGTTGAGCCGGCCAAGGAGAAAAAGGGAATTCTGGAGAAGATCAAAGAGAAGATTTCTGGGCACCACCACCACAAGAGTACTGAAGAAGAGAAAGAGAAGGAAAAGGGAAAAGGGTATGGAGCTTCTTATTAAAACGAAAGCAAGTTGATGATAATAGTACGCATGCATGCAGGGTTTCATGGAGTCATTGGTTGTGATGTTGGTTTTGGCATTGATTTGTTATTCATAATAATGGGGTCTATTCCTGTTGGTTTTCTTTTCTTTCTTTTATTGGTCTAAGAATATACCCCTAATTAGTTATCCTAAGTGTTGTTATGTTTGTTTTTAAGTCGATCTCCATGTATTGTGACTTGTTTCACAGTAATATAAATATAAATAGATCAATTATTTTTTGTGTTTTACTGTACTGTGTGATTTGGAAAACAAAGAAAATGTTTATCTTGCTTTATCAGTTTGCTTTTGGTTAATTTGTTTCTTAATTATGTCAGTATGTTATAGTGTAAGATGTGAAAGATTTCTACTTTTAGACAATTTGGATAATTAATTTGACTCTTTGAAAACAATTTAGAAAATTTTAAAAACTTGCATGGATATATATGATTCATGTAAGTTTTACAAACAAGAAGTTTTATAATAATAGATTTTAAATATTTTACAATAATTAAAAGTATACTAACTAGAGTCAAAATTTTACAAGAAACTTCAAGGTAAATAAATTTCAATTTGCACGCGCGCGTTAAGAAAACGAATACTCATTATTTCCACCTCATGTTATTAAAATGTTTTTCTAGCTATGTGAATGATTTTGTTGTATATGAACAAAAACCTTATTTAAAAAACTATTAAAATGATTTTGTTGTATGCGTATATATAATGTTGGAAATATCAAGTGCTCTTCATGTGGATGTTTAGTCTAGGAAAACTAAATATAGTCAAACTAAAACTCCCTCTGTCCTAAGATAAAAATTTTTATTATTATTTTAGATAATCTCATGTTAAATATCTACTTTCTTTTAATAATTAAATTTTTACACAATTTTTTCTATTATACCCTTAGCATTAAATATCTTATACTTTCTTTATTCTAATTCTCTCTCCATATTTAATAAGTATAATAAGTCACTCTCTCACCTACATTAGAAATGATTAATGAAATATTATTATGGACAATTTTGTCATTTCATTTCTCTTCTTAATATGCGTGAAAAGTCCACCAGAACTTTTATCCTGGGACGGAGGGAGTACGACATTAATTTTGTCAAGGGACGAACGGATAATTTTAGTTCACTAATTAATTATTGAATAATGCTACAGACATAAATTATTTTATGAATAATGCTACAGATATAAATTATTTTATAAACGGTTGATGTGACATACTCTACCTCAATTTTTTATGTGGGGCTAAAGACTACGTATATTGAAACAATTTGTTAATCAATATGCCGAGGTGGAGTATGTCACATCAATAATTTATAAAATATTTATAGAATAATTTATGTCTGTAGCATTACTTTTAATCATTATTTGTTTTGTGGTTTGCTTTTCACTATTAATTAAACATTTTTGTAATTTAAGGACCTAATAACTTTGTACGAATTGAAATTATTTACAATTATTCCTTTTGACATATGTATGAGTAGCGGTGGATCCAGAATTTTTACTCTTTGGAGTGAATTTTCTTTAAAATATTTCTATTTTAAGCACAAACGAAAACAATTTTTTTTGCTTATCCCCTATGTATAATAGATAAATTCTAAATAAGTTCCAAGTGAAAAAATATCGCACAATATTTTTAATACATAAAGTGTTGATCTTTATGTTTCTGATAATTTTTGAGACATTTTATAATTGAAATATAAAGATATTATTAATTTGTTATATCAGAAAAAGTAACACATAAGTACACTTTTATTTAGTAGTATAAAACGACACTATATTCTTAAATTTATAATTACAATTACATTGTCATAGCATCACTATTAAATTAAACACTCAATAATTTTAAAAGTAAAAGTAAACATGAAACATAAATACATTCTTGAAATTCATGAAGTTTACTATAATTCTTTTTTATGTAAGGAAGAGAGAAATATTTATGACTGCATTCTCTAAATAAATTCATTTAAATTTAAGAAAAAACTTTGAAAAGTTAAAATGAAATACATTTTGTGAAATTGATAAAATATTAATTATTATGAACTTATATTTTTTAAAATATACAAAATAAGTACCATATATTAAAAAAAGGCTTAAATATATTTGACTATCTTAAATTATTATCTTTTTTTCACTTCGATGATTCATATTTTAATTTTATCAATTAAATAAGTGAACTATTAATTTTTTCCAGTCTAATTTTTATTGACACGTCAAAAATTGCTTACGTACGTAATCCTCTGAGTGAAGCCATGTGCAGTTGATGCGTCTTAATTAAAAAAAATCATTTTTTCACAATTTTGTTAAATTAAATTATTTTTAAGGGGTAAAGCTGGCAAACCAGCTTTTCTTCCATATTAAAACTAATCAAAGAATTTGACAGACAAATGATTTCGAGAATTTGTTTGATTTGTTTTAATATAGAAGAAAGGAAAGGGGGGATAACAGTCACGATCCACAGGATCCAACCATTCAAACAAATCAAACGGGAATCACATCTTAAAATTAAAAAAAAAAATAATTTCCAATGAAGAAAACCAGCGAGACCGACAAAAACAAGAATCCCGATCAGTATATGAAAATGATAGCAATAAACATGAACTCAGATCGGACAAGGATCCTAAATTCATACGCACCGGGAACATTGAACCCATACCAGATTCACCAGATTCCGGCTAGCACGTACAGAGAAATTGAAATCACAACAGATAAAATAAACAAAACATAGGATTTCCCAGCCACAAACAAACTAGCTTAGATACAAAAATGGCAGCAGCCTATATCGATACCATAAATGATAGAAAATCCCAAAACTGAATCATGAAAGCCACAACAGAATATGAAATCCAGCTTAGATAACACACGAATTAATAACATCCTTAAAACCCAGATCGAAAAAAAGGACCACCAGAATTTATGACCCATTACCAGACAACCTAGATTCCGACGATTCAAGATATGATAATGACGAGGAACTCAACCAGAATTGAGCAAATCCAACATCCAAAACCCAGATCGGGAAATCAGACAAAAGGATCCAAACTAGATTTCGACAACCATTTAATCCCCAACAAAAAAAGGGATTTTAAAACAGATTAACTAGACCCATGCATTAAAGCTAAGTTTTAATTTAAGCCAATCATATCACCAACACAGCAAACCACAACCCAAATCTACCTAATCACACACCCAACTCTTCAGCCTCCAGACCAGATCCAAACATCCTAACCCAAGAAAGGTACTCCCCTACTAACATGAACGAGATGAAAAATCGGTGAAGTCGTCAGACTGAAGTTTGTGACTGGATTTTCTTTAAAGGAAATTTATGTGTTGGATAGAAGATGATGAAAATAATCTTGATTGGATGAATTTGTTAAAAAAAAAATTACTTATTTGATTTTTACGTTTCTGGCCTTTTAGTTCCATAAAATGATTTAAAATGAGTGTTTTTTTACCACATAAGCACATGTATATCTCCGGTCATAGTCACGTCATTAATTTATAACGTGACAACTTCAATTGAATTAAAATGAAAAAAAATTGATAGTTTAATGATCTGATTAAAAAAATTGAAAAATCAATCATCAAAGTGATAATTTAAGGTAGTTAAACATATTAATTTAAGCCTAAAAAAATCAAAAAAAATCCCTAGAAGTATTGTTTAAGCTACTTAATTACTGGCCTAAAAGTTAGAAGCCCAGATACATACACATTTGTAGTTTACTTACCTCTTTTTGGACAATATATAGAAGTTCTCAGTTTCATAATTATTGTATTTCTGTAAATGATTTATTTATTTATTTAAGGTGACATAATTTATTTGTAATCAATAGTTCTTTTCCAGGAGGGAAATGCGAGGAGCCCAGGATTAATAACTAGATATGCTGCTTATAAATTTGAAAAAGATTATAATTAACATATATATTAATTCTATTGTAATATAAATAGATTAAATGGCTTTAAATAAATTTATACGGTAATAAAAAATTGTTGGGAAAAGTACGCCAAAAATAATCTATATCCCAGGAATTACTTTTCCGTCTTTGTGCAATTAAATATGAAATCAACAAACCCAATTATGAGAACAAAAATAATAAATAACCATCCACAAGCAAGACACCAAATATACGTGAAAAACCCTCTAAAATTAAGAGGTAAAAAACCACGAGTCAAACTCCGAATCTCCACTATATCACTAATAATGGGCTTATAATAATCCTCTAAAGTTTTATGCCCTAAAACTTGAGGTTACATAATAAATTTAGAGAATACAAATTTACCTTTAATTAGGTTGAGAAACTTAATTAACTTCACCACCCAAAAACATCCCAAGCAATAAAGTCTTCAAGCTTTCAATTGAACGGAGATGGCGGCGGATACCCAAGAACAAAAAACTGTAATTCTCTCGATTTATTCTTTTGGTATCTTCTTGCTACCAAGTTTATCTCATGTATCAAATAAGACTCCCTCATAGCCTTATTTATAGTACTCTTCCTAGTCCATTCCTATTATGGATTAGAAACAATTTATTCTCCTAATCAAATTAGGGATCACATCTCCTTGTCTTGGTCACCAACCAATCTAACAAGTAAATCATTTTTAATTTCAACTTGAATTCCTTTCATGGAATCTCCAATTCCAACATTGCTTCCATTAACCCAATTTCTAATTGGATTAATATCAAGTAAACCCACTTACTTGCTCACAAAGAAAATCAATTCTTTTCTATCTTGGATTCTATCTAATGGGTGAGGACCCACACCCAACAATCTCCCCCTCCGAACCCATGAGAGGAGGGATCACCAACCACAACTCCTTACTCGGAGTTAATTCCAACGAAATCTTGGCTCAACTCAAGCTTCTTGAAATTTTTAACTATCTTCATGTCCGGCTTTGTCTCATCGGCATGGTTCTTCTCAACGGGAGGATCTAACTCAAACTTGACAGATTTTTGCTTGCCAAATTCATTCACAACCGTTTTGTATCCTGACTGTGAGCTATAACTTTCCTTCTTCACTTTTGGTACCCATTTAAAGCGAAGAGTTTTTCTCTCGTGGTTCTCATGCAAGGCTTTTCTCCCATCTCGCACAGCTTTGTACCACATCTTTTTCTGCCTAACTCCCCCATCTTCAACACCTCTCACATGCGCCCGCATCGTGTAAAGAGTGTCTACCTTCTTACCTCTAGTCACCACTAGAGACCCTTTGGTGAGCTTCCACTGACCTTCACCAAATTAACTTTTATAACCATTCTCATCAAGCTTACCAGCAGAGATCAAATTAAAATGAATATCCGGAACATGTCTGACTTCTCTCAGCATCAACCTGCAACCACTGTTAGTTTTCAAATAAATATCTCCAATGCCTATAATCTTGGATGCACTTCCGTTTCCCATCCAGACATGGCCAAAATCACCACTACTGTAGGATGTGAAGATTTCACCACGCGAAGTAGCATGGAACGAAGCACCCGAATCAATAATCCAATCATTAACATGGCACTTGGGTTTATCATCACAAACAATAACTACATCAACGTCGGATAGATACACAATCGAATCTTTATCCTCATCTTTTTCCTTAGACTGCTCCTTCTTAAAAAATCTGCACTCTCGTTTTTTGTGGCCCGGCTTCTGGCAATGAAAATAAATTACTTCTTTTCTATCTCTTGACCTTCCCCTGGATTTGTCATCTTCAGGAGAGTTTCTCCCTTTGTTTTTGTCGCTACTCTGTACGACAAAAACTTGTGACTCAGCGCTAATCACCATAGTATCTATTCGCCTCTGTTCCTCATTAAATAAACTATCATTAACTGTATTCATAGTCAGCTTGCCATTAGGAGCAGAGTTACTCAACGATACAACCAGCGTCTCCCAGCTATCAGGCAAAGAGCTCAACAACAACAAAGCCTGCATCTCATCTTCAATGACCATCTTCATCGTACTCAACTGATTTATCAAACTCTGAAAATCACTCAAGTGTTCTGCAACGGAGTTTCCATCTTTGAATTTAGAATTCACAAGCTTTCTAATCAAAAAAGCTTTATTTTGCGCCGTCTTCCTTTCATATCTGAACTCCAATTTCTGCCAGAGAGCATAGGCTTTAGTTTCTGTGGCAACATGATGAAACACACTTTGATCAATCCACGATCTGATCAGACCAATAGTCTTCCTGTTCATCTTGTTCCACTGCGCGTCACTCTTGTTTGTGGGCTTAACTCCATCGTTCTCAAGTGGCTCGTACAAATCCTTGCAGTAAAGCAAATCCTCCATTCTTGGCTTCCAAATTGCATAATTTGTAGCCTTGAGATTAATCATGCAACCTGCTGTCCAATCCTCCATTTAATTCGCACAAGAAAACCATAAAAATAACTAAGCTTTTGATACCACTGTTGGAAAAAGTACGCCAAAAATAATCTATATCCCAGGAATTACTTTTCCGTCTTTGTGCAATTAAATATGAAATCAACAAACCCAATTATGAGAACAAAAATAACAAATAACCATTCACAAGCAAGACACCAAATATACGTGGAAAACCCTATAAAATTAAGAGGTAAAAAACCACGAGTCAAACTTCGAATCTCCACTATATCATTAATAATGGACTTACAATAATCATCTCAAGTTTTATGCCCTAAAACTTGAGGTTACACAATAAATTTAGAGAATACAAATTTACCTTTAATTAGGTTGAGAAACTTAATTAACTTCACCACCCAAAAACACCCCAAGCAATAAAGTCTTCAAGCTTTCAATTGAACGGAGATGGCGGTGGATACCCAAGAACAACAAACTGTAATTCTCTCGATTTATTCTTTTGGTATCTTCTTGCTACCAAGTTTATCTCATGTATCAAATAAGACTCCCTCATAGCCTTATTTATAGTACTCTTCCTAATCCATTCCTATTATGGATTAGAAACAATTTATTCTCCTAATCAAATTAGGGATCACATCTCCTTGTCTTGGTCACCAACCAATCTAACAAGTAAATCCTTTTTAATTTCAACTTGGATTCCTTTCATGGAATCTCCAATTCCAACATTGCTTCCATTAACCCAATTTCTAATTGGATTAATATCAAGTAAACCCACTTACTTGCTCACAAAGAAAATCAATTCTTTTCTATCTTGTATTCTATCTAATGGGTGAGGACCCACACCCAACAATCTCCCCCTCCGAACCCATGAGAGGAGGGATCACCAACCACAACTCCTTACTCGGAGTTAATTCCAACGAAATCTTGGCTCAACTCAAGCTTCTTGGAATTTTCAACTATCTTCATGTCCGGCTTTGTCTCATCGGCATGGTTCTTCTCAACGGGAGGATCTAACTCAAACTTGACAGATTTTTGCTTGCCAAATTCATTCACAACCGCTTTGTATCCTGACTGTGAGCTATAACTTTCCTTCTTCACTTTTGGTACCCATTTAAAGCGAAGAGTTTTTCTCTCGTGGTTCTCATGCAAGGCTTTTCTCCCATCTCGCACGGCTTTGTACCACATCTTTTTCTGCTTAACTCCCCCATCTTCAACACCTCTCACATGCGCCCGCATCGTGTAAAGAGTTTCTACCTTCTTACCTCTAGTCACCACTAGAGACCCTTTGGTGAGCTTCCACTGACCTTCACCAAATTAACTTTTATAATCATTCTCATCAAGCTTACCAGCAGAGATCAAATTAAAACGAATATCTGGAACATGTCTGACTTCTCTCAGCATCAACCTGCAACCACTGTTAGTTTCCAAACAAATATCTCCAATGCCTATAATCTTGGATGCACTTCCATTTTCCATCCGCACATGGCCAAAATCACCACTACTTTAGGATGTGAAGATTTCACCACGCGAAGTAGCATGGAACGAAGCACCCGAATCAATAATCCAATCATTAACATGGCACTTGGGTTTATCATCACAGACAATAGCTACATCAACGTCGGATAGATACACAATCGAATCTTTATCCTCATCTTTTTCCTTAGACTGCTCCTTCTTAAAAAATCTGCACTCTCGTTATATGTGACCCGGCTTCTGGCAGTGAAAACAAATTACTTCTTTTCTATCTCTTGACCTTCCCCTGTGTTGGGAGAATGCATATTATGATTTGATGTTTTAATAAATATGTTCATGATTATTTGTAAGGTCCTTAAAGAATATATGTACAAGGACTTAGTGATAGATCAAAATTGTTAGGTTGATTTAAGCTTTCAACGTGTGTCATTCTGTTCCAGAATGTATAGATAGAAAGATCAAATCTGTTAGGTTGATCTTTAGATGTAATAGACTAGTCATGAAGAGATCGTAGTGCATCAATCTGATCAACATTGCAGAAGTCAAGGCAGAAATCGTAGAGCCTGAAGATCGTAGTGTGCCTGCCTTGAAGGGAACTCTTCAGAAATCGTAGAGTGGTCCCAACGTTCGCCGAGCCAACTTCACAATCGTAGTATGCTGAAGAAAACATGAAGTTTACAAGTCAACGATCGTAGTGTGCTCTCGGGAACGTAGAGTCAACTACACGAGTAAGAGAAGATCGTAGTGCATAAAGGTTTAAGAGAAATCGTAGTGCTCTCAAGTGATGTCATCATAGTGTGCAAGTCAAGACACTACGATCTAGATCGTAGAACACAGCGATCCAAATCGTAGAGCGTCATCTGTCTCATGTCAGAAAACGTCAAGCCTCATGAGTTGTTAATTCAAGATACGAGGAATGAATCTGAGAAGCTGCAGTGCCCATCAGTCCCAGATTATATGAAATATCCTTAGGACGCAACAAAGAAGCGTATTGAAGAAGCCAATGATTGTACTATGGAAAAGAGGGACAAAACACCTTTTCAGGTGGTAGGTGAGAAAGCAGTCTGCAGTGTCAGTGGTCCAGGATGCAGAATTCAGAAGATGTGCAAAAATATCACCATCACAACACAGAAAGTTCAGACGCATTTAATGCCTCAACGGATGGATTCAAACGGATAGTTTTCTGTATCACATATATACAGATCAGACAGATGAGAGGGAATCAAGAAAGCATTAAAACATTCAACGTGGATAATTCTCTAAGGCACAACTCTACGATCTGAGATATTACAAAGCTTGCTCAGCTACTCAGTTCTTAGACGAACCAGTGCTTACACAACAACTGAGTAGCAACCTTCAGAACGAGACAACAATCATCAATCAACTGAAGAAGAGTACCAAGTCTGCTGGACTTGAAGAGTTCGTAGTGAACTGTAAGATAGCCAAGTCTGCTGGACTTGAAGAGTGAACTAGAGAAGTTCCTAGGCTGCTGGTCTAGAAGGAATCTAGTGTGATTCAGAAGTTTGTAAGAGACATCCTTAGTGGATATCCTACTCGTTGAGTAGAAGAGTGGACTCGGAGCCTTGTGTGCTCTGAACCACTTAAAAATAGCTGTGTCATTTACATTCCTGCCATAACTGCTATAACTGCCTTACTCGTCCATAACTTCATTGCTTGGTTAAGAAGATTAAAACAAACACTAATTCCGCTAAGTTTTAATCACTATCTAAGAACAAGTTTAAATCAGAAAAGATTTTCAAATATCTATTCAACCCCCCTTCTAGAAAACTTGTGCCTACTAAGAACTAACAATTGGTATCAGAGCAGGTTCTATTTTTACAGCTTACACGCTTTAGTAGATCCAAATGGCACTAATACTAAGCGAATCCAGGACCGGTGGAGGCAGCAAACCACCAATGTGCAACAAGGATAAATTTGCCAACTGGAAAGTCAGGATGCAAGCTTACATGGACTCAATAGACGAAGATCTATTTGAGACTGTTCAGAACGGGCCTTACATACCAACAAAGCTTGCACCAACCACTGATGATCCAAACAGAGTTCAAATCAAAGTTAAAGAAGAATGGACAGACTCAGAGAAGAAAGCTGTACAACTTGACAAAAAGGCCAAGAACATCCTATTCCAATCCTTGGAGGACGATCTGTTTGACAATGTTGTAAACTGCAAAACAGCCAAGGAAGTTTGGGAAGCTCTGCTTATCATGCACGAAGGAACTGAAGAAGTTAGAGAGAACAAACAGTCTCTTCTAACACAGCAGTACGAGATGTTTGCTCATATGCAAGGAGAGAACGTAACTGCCACTTATGAAAGATTCAGCATACTGCTCAACTCTCTACGAGCTTATGGAAAGATCTACCCTAACAAAGTTCTGACCATAAAGTTCATGAGAGCCCTGCCAAGCAAGTGGGATGCCAAGACCACTGCAATAAGAGAGTCAAAGAATCTTAACGAGATGACAGTTCAACAGCTGTATGGAAATCTCCTGACACATATGAGCTGGAGCTGACTCAACGTGCTGAAACCCTTTCAGAAGGAAGAAGAAAGGGAGAAGGGTGTTGCTCTCAAAGCAACTGAAAATATTTCTAAAGTCATCACTGATAATATAATCTGACGATGATAAAGACGATGATGACGATCTTGCCATGATGGTAAGAAAACTAAGAAGGTTCATGCGTCAAGGCAAAGCTGGCAAGCAAAAGAAGGTCAGCAACTACACCAGCCAGGAACAAGCAAATGATCTATGCTACAACTGCAAGAAGCCTGGTCACTTTATTGCCGACTGCAACAAACCTCTAAGAGAAGAATTAAAGAAGAAACAACATGGAAAGAAAGAATACAAAGGAAGCAAGAGGCCTCAGAAAAGAGGCAAAGGCCTAGCAGCTGGAGGGTCATGGAGTGATTCAGACAATGACTCAAATGCTGACTCTGAAGATGAAGAAGAACCACAAGTGGCCAATCTGTGCTTGATGGCCAAACATGCAAAGGACAAACAAAGCCTCAACATTCACAATGTAGATCTTGATGAGGTATTTGATTTCAACTCACCTGATGTAGATATGAATGACTTAAGAACTGCACTGCGTGGCATAACCAATGATCTACATCAATATATGAAGTGGTTCAGAGTGTTATCTAAGGACCATTCACTTCTTCAAGAGGAGAAGAAGAAAGTTCAAGAAGAGCTTGAAACAACCCTTCTAAGTTCTAATATTCTCTCCAAGCTTGAAGCTGAGAATAAAACTTTAAAGCAGATAAACACACATCACACACAAAGAGAGTCTGAGCTAACCTCTAAAATTGAGGATCTAGAAAAGACTATCTCTGCATGGAACAAATCCTCATCATCCATGGACTGCCTGTTATCCAGTCAAAGAAGCACATTCGACAGAACAGGCTTAGGCTTTGGGGAATCCATCTCAGAGCCAAGTGTGGAAAAGAAAATGGAAACTAGCTCTAGTAATGTCTCAGGCTTTAGTAGAGGCATTGCTTTTGTTAAATCCTCACAGGTGGAAGATCAAGTTCAACCTTGTTCTACTGATTCTAGCTATACTCTGAGAAGTAAAGGATCACATGCTGGTCTAGGCTTCATAAAGGAGAAGAGTAACCCAACCTCTACTTACCAACCTCGAAGAATCGTAGAGTCAAGAAAAATCAATTCTACGAATCAACTGGGAAGGTACAGTAGAAGTAAGGTACACTCATCACTATTTATAAAACTTAAGTACACGTGGAAGGAAGAGAATCAGTTTAACAGAAGGCTAGCTAAGAGACCACTCAAGTCTAACTGGAAGATGAATCACCACACACACACGAGCATGCATCATAATAGATGTTCTATATGTGATAAATATGGTCATAGAGCTACAAAATGTTATTATAACTCCATGCATGTGAGACCCAAGACTAGACAAGTTTGGGTCCCCAAAGGAACTAACAAAGAAGGACCCATGCACATATGGGTACCAAAATGAAGTATCAAATATTTTGACAGGAAAAGAGCTCCACGACCTGAACATGGTATCTTGACAGTGGATGCTCAAGGCATATGACAGGGAACAAAGCTCTTCTATCCAACTATGTAGAAAAGGAGGGTCCCTCAGTCATCTTTGGAGACAACGGCTCGGGCAAGACAAGAGGATATGGTTCTGCTGGAAATGGTGTAATATCTTTCAGCAAAGTAGCCTATGTGGAAGGTCTTCAACACAACCTTCTAAGCATCAGCCAACTCTGCGACAAGGGTCATCAAGTAACATTTCTCAACAATCAATGTCAAGTCAGAGATCTGAAGACATCTGCCATAAAGCTAACCGGAACAAGAGAAGGAAATGTTTACACTATAGATCTTGGTCAACTAAGCTCAGATGAAACAATATGTTTTCTGGCAAAAGCATCCGAAGAATTGAGCTGGCTATGGCATAGAAGGCTGTCCCACTTAAACTTCAAGAACATGTCCAAATTGGCATCAAAAGATCTTGTAGTTGGTCTACCCAAGTTCAACTTTGTGAAAGAAAGGCCATGCAACGCCTGCCAGCTTGGAAAGCAAACCAGAATGTAACGACCCCAAAATAGGTTCATTCCACCCAACCCATTCTGAGTCGTCAAATACATGGTACAGAAAATAACTACAACTTTATTACAACAATTGTCGTGCAAAATACAACAACACATATGCTGTGAGTTTGGATACAAATATATACCAAATGTGACTCATGTTCCAACCGTGGACATCACCTCACAATAACACCTTACATAAAGGTATAGTCAAAAACTGTTTTAAAAATTAGAATCTTTGGGAAGTGCTCAAGGAAACCTTCGTACATGGGAGACCACGCGTCTAGGTTATGATAGATATCATATGGCCACAGAATTATCCTTGGTTGACCCAATAGACCCCAAAGAAAAACGAGAAGATTACTATCATATTCTTCCCAATGGTGAGTCTTCTCTTGACATATCATTATCTCTACTGTCTCTAATTGAGAATTATACTTCAAACAAACACCAAGATTATATAGGTAGTGCTCGTATATATACTCGGCAAGCGGATGAGCACAACCCTGTCCTATGATGACACGAGGTTGTATGTCATTAGACATCCTGTATGATAGTGACAAAACACCCTTCCAACGTTGGGTTTCTTCACCAAATATAACTACTAAATGATAACCACCGTTCTATTCCCTTGTTACCCCCGCTCGACCCAGCTACACTCTTATTACCTGAAAGGAAATGTGAAGCAAAAGGGTGAGCACAACTAGCTCAGTAAAGAATATCATGACTAAAGATAATTAAATTATCAATAGCCTTCATCAATAATAAATCAGAGATTTAGAACATATGGTAAATGATAAAAATTTCAACCATAGTTGCAGCGGAACGAGCAATCCATTAGAAGAGTCAAATAGACTATAAAGTCTATTATCTTCTCCATGTTAAAAATCTACCAACAATGTTTTATCCATGTAACATCACTCAACAGTTTCTTTCCACAATCATATGAATAACTCATAATCATAATTGTGACTATAAATTTTTCTTCGCACCCAGGACGAAGAATATTTTCATCACCTGTCTTTACCTGAAACATCAAAGATCATGGTTATACCAAATCACAGTTCCTGTTTATAATCATACTAACAAATCCATCTTTGCATTACGGGCCAAAGATATTCATCAACAAGTCATCTTTGCACTACAGGCCAAAGATATTCATCCACAGTTCATCTTTGCATTACTGGCCAAAGATATTCATCTACAATTCATCTTTGCACTACAGGCCAAAGATATTCCTCAACAATTCATATTTGCACTACAGGCCAAATATATTCATATCTCAAAGAAATATATAATCATTTCAGAATTTATATACACCATAATTATAACCATGTTAATCAATTCATCTTTACACTTAAGCTAAAGATATTCAATTGTAAATTCAATGGTCATGATCATACCAGTCACAATTCAACTTTGCACTACAGGCCAAAGAGAACCCTAGTCATGATCATACCAATAATCTACCCATCTTTACACTCCAGTGAAAGAGAAATTCAACATCAGAGTTATAAAAATGTTATATATGATAATAAAATCAATATAATCAACATATAGATTTAATCTCAAGAGTAATATTCATAAATCAACTATAATTTGGTTAGTAAAAGAAACCAATTTTGTCGTGAATAGTAACTCGTGAATAGTAACTCATGAATAGTAACTCGTGAATAGTAACACCGACTCAACAAGGTAGAAATTCCACAATAAAATTTATACCAATACTTCGGTATAATGATATTGAAAGAATAACATTTCTTAAGCTTATAAACAATTTATTTAAATTGTTTACACTTTACTAATTAATGCATTTAATCATCATAAAATGTCAACTCTTAAGATTTCATCATCAATAACCAAAACTCTCATCAAAAATCTGCATATACCTCATATAGGATTCTCAAGTCATAAAATCCTATTTTCTAATTTTTTTTTACTTCACAAAACATATTTAATTCATTAACTCATAACTAGACCATTTTCATAAAAAATACCAAATCAATTCCAAAAATATTTCTTTTCTGGGATTTAACATAATATAGTCCCATAGTGAACATATATTTTTCTCAGAATTTTTAAAAGTCATTTACTATTTTTCATATGGCCAAAATAGCCGAATATTTAGACATTTATCAAAAATTGTACCTTTGTCTAAAAATTCTGAAATTTACAGAGTATACTCCTTTCATATACATGTACTCCCAATAAAAATTTCATCAATTTTGGAGTTAACCACAAGAAATTATAAGCTGTTACTTCTAAAATAGTCTTTTCTCATAAAATTCATAACTCTCAATCTATACATCCAAAAATCACCATTTTTGGACACAATCAAGAAAACTCATCAAAATATCATTTCAAATTTTTCCAGAATTTTTGAAGATCAGAAAAATTACGAAACTAAAAATCATAACAACCCTTAAAATCCCTTAATATCCCTTACAATCCCTTACTATCCCTTACAATCCCTTACAATCCCTTACTATCCCTTACCTCAAAAGAGCAGTACTTCTGATCGGTATAAGGCTGAAGGAAACTTGCACTGATGAATAGCAACTCACCAAGTATCTAAATACTCACAAAATACACTCAATAATCTAGAGAGAGAAAGAGAGAAAGCTTATGTTTCTGGTGTGATTTTTAATTCTAACTTAGCCCTCTATTTATAGGAAAATTTTGGTAGGTTTGACCTGCAACCTGATGGCTTTACCTGCTACTATTCCCACCCACCACATTTGAAATATAATTCAGCACATTTCTTCACCAACCACAAGTGGGGCCCACCAATTCTAGAATTTTTCACCAAAATAATAAACTCCGAAAATTCAACAATTTCTGAACCAGTCATCTCGTAAAATTCATAACAAATAATACGTTCATTTTTAACGGTTCAAAATTTGTGGGCATATACTCAACTTATATATGTATAACATATCCAAAAATTACCACGATCCAACGGTCGGATTAAAAATTATAACCCCCGCAAAATATCTCAAAAATCCTGATTTTTAATACCTCCATTCCGACAAAAATACTGATAAAAACCTCAACATTAACTCCTTTATTTTTAACCACAAAAATATATCCCTCATTTATATCCACATAAAATAAATATTTTCTTATCATATGAATCAATAATTAATTATTCACAAATAATATTACAGAATCACATTTATGACAACCAGGCCGTTCCCAGGAAAGAGGGGGCTTTCCAATAAGGATTTCTCCTTACTGGCGCGCAATTAGATGATCAAACCTCTCCTTAGACAGAACTTTCTAAACATTGTCAATAATGCTATCTAATAATATTATTTAAATAATATGAATTACTGATCTGATAATGGAAAATACTGTGCAGCAACAATTATTGAAACAACAATAATATGAAATATCAATGCAGCAATTATTGAATCAATAATAAAATATTGAACAGTAATTACTGTAACAATTATTGAGTAGTGCCTTCTTACGTAAGAATCAATAATTTCAAAAATACTGTGCAATACCGTGTGCTACTGTGCAATAACGCGTATTACTGTATTTTAATCACCGGGTATTCCAACAGTGTTAACGGTAACAACTACGCCGTTATTTGTAAAAACTCAAATTTGTCGTTTTCTTCACCCGACAGTTATTCGTTATGGGACCCACAAATAGCTGCGCCGTCGTACGAATATTCTCCGACAGAAAGAATATTCCACGACCAAACGAATATTCCCCGACAACAATGATTATTTTATAACCACTTGCTTATTTTGAAAAAAATTCATATTTCACCCATAACTTTAAACTTTTATCAATTTAACCATTTACTGAATAGTAATTATAAGAAAAATTGAATACTTTTATTTCATAAAATTCGGGGTCTTACAATCTCCCCTCCTTATGAAATTTCGTCCCCGAAATTTACGTACCTGGTATTTCGAAAAGTTGAGAATACCTTGCTTTCATTTTAGATTCCATCTTCCTTATCATCATGATTTCTCCATTGCTCATCTCCTGTATTTCAGATATCTTTCTAGAATACAGCTTCAAAACAAGGGTTAATTTAACAAATTAACATATCACATAATATCTTGATATTATGACTGACCAACAAATAAGCTTAGGTAGGACACACTAGCGAAGGATTTACTCATCTCTCCCCTCCTAGTTATATTCCCCGATCTCCACCAAAGATCATATCCCTAAGCTCTGATACCAAAATGTAACGACCCCAAAATAGGTTCATTCCACCCAACCCATTCTGAGTCGTCAAATACATGGTACAGAAAATAACTACAACTTTATTACAACAATTGTCGTGCAAAATACAACAACACATATGCTGTGAGTTTGGATACAAATATATACCAAATGTGACTCATGTTCCAACCGTGGACATCACCTCACAATAACACCTTACATAAAGGTATAGTCAAAAACTGTTTTAAAAATTAGAATCTTTGGGAAGTGCTCAAGGAAACCTTCGTACATGGGAGACCACGCGTCTAGGTTATGATAGATATCATATGGCCACAGAATTATCCTTGGTTGACCCAATAGACCCCAAAGAAAAACGAGAAGATTACTATCATATTCTTCCCAATGGTGAGTCTTCTCTTGACATATCATTATCTCTACTGTCTCTAATTGAGAATTATACTTCAAACAAACACCAAGATTATATAGGTAGTGCTCGTATATATACTCGGCAAGTGGATGAGCACAACCCTGTCCTATGATGACACGAGGTTGTATGTCATTAGACATCTTGTATGATAGTGACAAAACACCCTTCCAACGTTGGGTTTCTTCACCAAATATAACTACTAAATGATAACCACCGTTCTATTCCCTTGTTACCCCCGCTCGACCCAGCTACACTCTTATTACCTGAAAGGAAATGTGAAGCAAAAGGGTGAGCACAACTAGCTCAGTAAAGAATATCATGACTAAAGATAAATAAATTATCAATAGCCTTCATCAATAATAAATCAGAGATTTAGAACATATGGTAAATGATAAAAATTTCAACCATAGTTGCAGCGGAACGAGCAATCCATTAGAAGAGTCAAATAGACTATAAAGTCTATTATCTTCTCCATGTTAAAAATCTACCAACAATGTTTTATCCATGTAACATCACTCAACAGTTTCTTTCCACAATCATATGAATAACTCATAATCATAATTGTGACTATAAATTTTTCTTCGCACCCAGGACGAAGAATATTTTCATCACCTGTCTTTACCTGAAACATCAAAGATCATGGTTATACCAAATCACAGTTCCTGTTTATAATCATACTAACAAATCCATCTTTGCATTACGGGCCAAAGATATTCATCAACAAGTCATCTTTGCACTACAGGCCAAAGATATTCATCCACAGTTCATCTTTGCATTACTGGCCAAAGATATTCATCTACAATTCATCTTTGCACTACAAGCCAAAGATATTCCTCAACAATTCATATTTGCACTACAGGCCAAATATATTCATATCTCAAAGAAATATATAATCATTTCAGAATTTATATACACCATAATTATAACCATGTTAATCAATTCATCTTTACACTTAAGCTAAAGATATTCAATTGTAAATTCAATGGTCATGATCATACCAGTCACAATTCAACTTTGCACTACAGGCCAAAGAGAACCCTAGTCATGATCATACCAATAATCTACCCATCTTTACACTCCAGTGAAAGAGAAATTCAACATCAGAGTTATAAAAATGTTATATATGATAATAAAATCAATATAATCAACATATAGATTTAATCTCAAGAGTAATATTCATAAATCAACTATAATTTGGTTAGTAAAAGAAACCAATTTTGTCGTGAATAGTAACTCGTGAATAGTAACTCATGAATAGTAACTCGTGAATAGTAACTCGTGAATAGTAACACCGACTCAACAAGGTAGAAATTCCACAATAAAATTTATACCAATACTTCGGTATAATGATATTGAAAGAATAACATTTCTTAAGCTTATAAACAATTTATTTAAATTGTTTACACTTTACTAATTAATGCATTTAATCATCATAAAATGTCAACTCTTAAGATTTCATCATCAATAACCAAAACCCTCATCAAAAATCTGCATATACCTCATATAGGATTCTCAAGTCATAAAATCCTATTTTCTAATTTTTTTTTACTTCACAAAACATATTTAATTCATTAACTCATAACTAGACCATTTTCATAAAAAATACCAAATCAATTCCAAAAATATTTCTTTTCTGGGATTTAACATAATATAGTCTCATAGTGAACATATATTTTTCTCAGAATTTTTAAAAGTCATTTACTATTTTTCATATGGCCAAAATAGCCGAATATTTAGACATTTATCAAAAATTGTACCTTTGTCTAAAAATTCTGAAATTTACAGAGTATACTCCTTTCATATACATGTACTCCCAATAAAAATTTCATCAATTTTGGAGTTAACCACAAGAAATTATAAGCTGTTACTTCTAAAATAGTCTTTTCTCATAAAATTCATAACTCTCAATCTATACATCCAAAAATCACCATTTTTGGACACAATCAAGAAAACTCATCAAAATATCATTTCAAATTTTTCCAGAATTTTTGAAGATCAGAAAAATTACGAAACTGAAAATCATAACAACCCTTAAAATCCCTTAATATCCCTTACAATCCCTTACTATCCCTTACAATCCCTTACAATCCCTTACTATCCCTTACCTCAAAAGAGCAGTACTTCTGATCGGTATAAGGCTGAAGGAAACTTGCACTGATGAATAGCAACTCACCAAGTATCTAAATACTCACAAAATACACTCAATAATCTAGAGAGAGAAAGAGAGAAAGCTTATGTTTCTGGTGTGATTTTTAATTCTAACTTAGCCCTCTATTTATAGGAAAATTTTGGTAGGTTTGACCTGCAACCTGATGGCTTTACCTGCTACTATTCCCACCCACCACATTTGAAATATAATTCAGCACATTTCTTCACCAACCACAAGTGGGGCCCACCAATTCTAGAATTTTCACCAAAATAATAAACTCCGAAAATTCAACAATTTCTGAACCAGTCATCTCGTAAAATTCATAACAAATCATACGTTCATTTTTAACGGTTCAAAATTTGTGGGCATATACTCAACTTATATATGTATAACATATCCAAAAATTACCACGATCCAACGGTCGGATTAAAAATTATAACCCCCGCAAAATATCTCAAAAATCCTGATTTTTAATACCTCCATTCCGACAAAAATACTGATAAAAACCTCAACATTAACTCCTTTATTTTTTAACCACAAAAATATATCCCTCATTTATATCCACATAAAATAAATATTTTCTTATCATATGAATCAATAATTAATTATTCACAAATAATATTACAGAATCACATTTATGACAACCAGGCCGTTCCCAGGAAAGAGGGGGCTTTCCAATAAGGATTTCTCCTTACTGGCGCGCAATTAGATGACCGAACCTCTCCTTAGACAGAACTTTCTAAACATTGTCAATAATGCTATCTAATAATATTATTTAAATAATATGAATTACTGATCTGATAATGGAAAATACTGTGCAGCAACAATTATTGAAACAACAATAATATGAAATATCAATGCAGCAATTATTGAATCAATAATAAAATATTGAACAGTAATTACTGTAACAATTATTGAGTAGTGCCTTCTTACGTAAGAATCAATAATTTCAAAAATACTGTGCAATACCGTGTGCTACTGTGCAATAACGCGTATTACTGTATTTTAATCACCGGGTATTCCAACAGTGTTAACGGTAACAACTACGCCGTTATTTGTAAAAACTCAAATTTGTCGTTTTCTTCACCCGACAGTTATTCGTTATGGGACCCACAAATAGCTGCGCCGTCGTACGAATATTCTCCGACAGAAAGAATATTCCACGACCAAACGAATATTCCCCGACAACAATGATTATTTTATAACCACTTGCTTATTTTGAAAAAAATTCATATTTCACCCATAACTTTAAACTTTTATCAATTTAACCATTTACTGAATAGTAATTATAAGAAAAATTGAATACTTTTATTTCATAAAATTCGGGGTCTTACACAGAAGCTCATTTAAAAGCAAGACTGCCAACTCTATTGACAAACCCCTGCAGTTGCTTCACATGGATCTCTTTGGGCCAATCCCAACAACCAGTCTTGGAGGAAAAAGATACTCTCTAATTGTAGTCGACGACTACACTAGATTCACATGGGTATTCTTCCTAACTTCTAAGGATGAAACGAGCTCTGAGTTAATAAAAATGTTCAGACTAGTGATGAATGAAAAAGGAGAGAAAATCAAGGCCATAAAGAGTGATCATGGCAGAGAATTCGATTTCTCAGAAATGGATCAGTTCTGCTCAGACAATGGCATCAGTCATAACTTCTCAGCTCCACGAACTCCTCAACAAAATGGAGTTGCTGAACGAAAGAACAGAACCCTGATAGAAGCTGGAAGGACTCTACTAGCAGCAACTTATCTGCCTGAATACTTCTGGGCAGAAGCTGTCAACACTGCATGCTACACTCAGAACAGATCACTCATACACTCTACGATCAAAAAGACACCCTACGAACTGTGGAAAGGAAGAAAGCCAAGTGTCAGCTACTTCCATGTCTTTGGCTGTGCATGCTATATTCTCAACAATGGAAAGCAGTATCTGACAAAATTCCAGCCCAAGTCAGACGAATGAATCTTTCTTGGATATGCCACAAACAACAAAGCTTACAAGGTGTTCAACAAGAAGGCACTGAGTGTCGAAGTCTCAATACACATCATCTTTGATGAAACTGACTCAGACAAATCAGTGCCTCAAGACTCTACGACCGGCAGTAGAGACACCACGAATGAAATCATAGATATCAACACTACGATAGTAGTGCCAGATAGTGAAATCGTAGAGCGTGATAATGAGATCGTAGAAAGATCAAATCTGTTAGGTTGATCTTTAGATGTAATAGACTAGTCATGAAGAGATCGTAGTGCATCAATCTGATCAACATTGCAGAAGTCAAGGCAGAAATCGTAGAGCCTGAAGATCGTAGTGTGCCTGCCTTGAAGGGAACTCTTCAGAAATCGTAGAGTGGTCCCAACGTTCGCCGAGCCAACTTCACAATCGTAGTATGCTGAAGAAAACATGAAGTTTACAAGTCAACGATCGTAGTGTGCTCTCGGGAACGTAGAGTCAACTACACGAGTAAGAGAAGATCGTAGTGCATAAAGGTTTAAGAGAAATCGTAGTGCTCTCAAGTGATGTCATCATAGTGTGCAAGTCAAGACACTACGATCTAGATCGTAGAACACAACGATCCAAATCGTAGAGCGTCATCTGTCTCATGTCAGAAAACGTCAAGCCTCATGAGTTATTAATTCAAGATACGAGGAATGAATCTGAGAAGCTGCAGTGCCCATCAGTCCCAGATTATATGAAATATCCTTAGGACGCAACAAAGAAGCGTATTGAAGAAGCCAATGATAGTACTATGGAAAAGAGGGACAAAACACCTTTTCAGGTGATAGGTGAGAAAGCAGTCTGCAGTGTCAGTGGTCCAGAATGCAGAATTCAGAAGATGTGCAAAAATGTCACCATCACAACACAGAAAGTTCAGACGCATTTAATGCCTCAACGGATGGATTCAAACGGATAGTTTTCTGTATCACATATATACAGATCAGACAGATGAGAGGGAATCAAGCAAGCATTAAAACATTTAACGTGGATAATTCTCTAAGGCTCAACTCTACGATCTGAGATATTACAAAGCTTGCTCAGCTACTCAGTTCTTAGACGAACCAGTGCTTACACAGCAACTGAGTAGCAACCTTTAGAACGAGACAACAATCATCAATCAACTGAAGAAGAGTACCAAGTCTGCTGGACTTGAAGAGTTCGTAGAGAACTGTAAGATAGCCAAGTCTGCTGGACTTGAAGAGTTCAAGAGTGAACTAGAGAAATTCCTAGGCTGCTAGTCTAGAAGGAATCCAGTGTGATTCAGAAGTTTGTAAGAGACATCCTTAGTGGATATCCTACTCGTTGAGTAGAAGAGTGGACTAGGAGCCTTGTGTGCTCTGAACCACTTAAAAATAGCTATGTCATTTACATTCCTGCCATAACTGCTATATCTGCTATAACTGCCTTACTCGTCCATAACTTCATTGCTTGGTTAAGAAGATTAAAACAAACACTAATTTCGCTAAGTTTTAATCACTATCTAAGAACAAGTTTAAATCAGAAAAGATTTTTAAATATCTATTCAATCCCCCCTTCTAGATAACTTGTGCCTACTAAGAACTAACACCCTGGATTTGTCATCTTCAGGAGAGTTTCTCCCTTTGTTTTTGTCCCTACTCTGTGCTACAAAAACTTGTGACTCAGCACTAATCACCATAGTATCTCTTCGCCTCTGTTCCTCATTAAATAAACTATCATTAACTGTATTCATAGTCAGCTTGCCATTAGGAGCAGAGTTACTCAACGATACAACCAGCGTCTCCCAGCTATCAGGCAAAGAGCTCAACAACAACAAAGCTTGCATCTCATCGTCAATGACCATCTTCATCGTACTCAACTGATTTATCAAACTCTGAAAATCACTCAAGTGTTCTGCAACGGAGTTTCCATCTTTGAATTTAGAATTCACAAGCTTTCTAATCAAAAAAGCTTTATTTTGCGCCGTCTTCCTTTCATACATGGACTCCAATTTCTGCCAGAGAGCATAGGCTTTAGTTTATGTGGCAACATGATGAAACACACTTTGATCAATCCATGATCTGATCAGACCAATAGTCTTCCTATTCATCTTGTTCCACTGCGCGTCACTCTTGTTTGTGGGCTTAACTCCATCGTTCTCAAGTGGCTCGTACAAATCCTTGCAGTAAAGCAAATCCTCCATTCGTGGCTTCCAAATTGCATAATTTGTAGCCTTGAGATTAATCATGCAACCTGCTGTCCAATCCTCCATTTAATTCGCACAAGAAAACCACAAAAATAACTAAGCTCTTGATACCACTGTTGGGAAAAGTACGCCAAAAATAATCTATATCCCAGGAATTACTTTTCCGTCTTTGTGCAATTAAATATGAAATCAACAAACCCAATTATGAGAACAAAAATAACAAATAACCATCCACAAGCAAGACACCAAATATACTTGGAAAATCCTCTAAAATTAAGAGGTAAAAAACCACGAGTCAAACTCTGAATCTCCACTATATCACTAATAATGGGCTTACAATAATCCTCTCAAGTTTTATGCTCTAAAACTTGAGGTTACACAATAAATTTAGAGAATACAAATTTACCTTTAATTAGGTTGAGAAACTTAATTAACTTCACCACCCAAAAACACCCCAAGCAATAAAGTCTTCAAGCTTTCAATTGAACGGAGATGGCGGCGGATACCCAAGAACAACAAACTGTAATTCTCTCGATTTATTCTTTTGGTATCTTCTTGCTACCAAGTTTATCTCATGTATCAAATAAGATTCCTTCATAGCCTTATTTATAGTACTCTTCCTAATCCATTCCTATTATGGATTAGAAACAATTTATTCTCCTAATCAAATTAGGGATCACATCTCCTTGTCTTGGTCACCAACCAATCTAACAAGTAAATCCTTTTTAATTTCAACTTGGATTCCTTTTATGGAATCTCCAATTCCAACATTGCTTCTATTAACCCAATTTCTAATTGGATTAATATCAAGTAAACCCACTTACTTGTTCACAAAGAAAATTAATTCTTTTCTATCTTGGATTCTATCTGTAAGACCCCGAATTTTATGAAATAAAAGTTTTCAATTTTCCTATTCAGTAAATGGTTAAATTGATAAATGTTAAAGTTAAGGGTGATATATGATTTTTTTTTCAAAATAAGCAAGTGGTTATAAAATAATCATTGTTGTCGGGGAATATTCGTTTGGTCGTGGAATATTCTTTCTGTCGGAGAATATTCGTACGACGGCGCAGCCATTTGTGGGCCCCATAACAGAATAACTGTCGAGTGAAGAAAATGATAAATTTGAGTTTTTACAAATAACGGCGTAGTTGTTACCGTTAACACTGTTGGAATACCCGGTGGTTAAAATACAGTAATACGCGTTATTGCACAGTAGCACACGGTATTGCATAGTATTTTTGAAATTATTGATTCTTACGTAAGAAGGCACTACTCAATAATTGTTACAGTAATTACTGTTCAATATTTTATTATTGATTCAATAATTGCTGCATTGATATTTTATATTATTGTTGTTTCAATAATTGTTGTTGCACAGTATTTTTCATTATCAGATCAATAATTCATATTATTTAAATAATATTATTAGATAACATTATTGACAATGTCTAGAAAGTTCTGTCTAAGGAGAGGTTTGGTCATTTAATTGCGCGCCAGTAAGGAGAAATTCTTATTGGAAAGCCCCCTCTTTCCTGGGAACGGCCTGGTTGTCATAAATGTGATTCTGTAATATTATTTGTGAATAATTAATTATTGATTCATATGATAAGAAAATATTTATTTTATGTGGATATAAATGAGGAATATATTTTTGTGGTTAAAAATAAAGGAGTTAATGTTGAGGTTTTTATCAGTATTTTTGTCGGAATGGAGGTATTAAAAATCAGGGTTTTTGAGATATTTTGCGGGGGTTATAATTTTTAATCCGACCGTTGGATCGTGGTAATTTTTGGATATGTTATACATATATAAGTTGAGTATATGTCCACAAATTTTGAACCGTTAAAAATGAACGTATGATTTGTTATGAATTTTACGAGATGACTGGTTCAGAAATTGTTGAATTTTCGGAGTTTATCATTTTGGTGGAAAATTCTAGAATTGGTGGGCCCCACTTTTGGTTGGTGAAGAAATGTGCTGAATTATATTTCAAATGTGGTGGGTGGGAATAGTAGCAGGTAAAGCCATCAGGTTGCAGGTCAAACCTACCAAAA
The DNA here is from genome assembly GCA_016801055.1 of Panax notoginseng. Taxonomy (NCBI): domain Eukaryota; kingdom Viridiplantae; phylum Streptophyta; class Magnoliopsida; order Apiales; family Araliaceae; genus Panax; species Panax notoginseng. Next base: position 8,345,914 of record CM029018.1, on the reverse strand, counting down.
TTTTCCTATAAATAGAGGGCTAAGTTAGAATTGAAAATCACACCAGAAACATAAGTTTTCTCTCTTTCTCTCTCTATATTATGAAGCATATTTTGTGAGTATTTAGATACTTTGAGAGTTGCTATTCAGTGCAAGTTTCCTTCAGCATCATATCCGATATCCAGTCAGAAGTACTGCTCTTTTGAGGTAAGGGATAGTAAGGGATTGTAAGGGATTGTAAGGGATTTTAAAGGTTGTTATGATTTTCAGTTTCGTAATTTTTCTGATCTTCAAAAATTATGGAAAAATTTGAAATGATATTTTGATGAGTTTTATTGATTGTGTCCAAAAATGGTGATTTTTGGATGTATAGATTAAGAGTTATGAATTTTACGGGAAAAGACTATTTTAAAAGTAACCGCTTATAATTCCTTGTGGTTAACTCCAAAATTGATGAAATTTTTATTGGGAGTACATGTGTATGATAGAAGTATACTCTGTAAATTTCAGAATTTTTGGACAAAAGTATAATTTTTGATAAATGTCTAAATATTCGGTGGTTTTGGCCATATGAAAAATAGTAAATGAGTTTTAAAAATTCTGAGAAAAATATATGTTCAATATGGGACTATATTATGCTAAATCCCAGAAAAGAAATATTTTTGGAACTGATTTGGTATTTTTCATGAAAATGGACTAGTTATGAGTAAATGAATTAAATATGTTATGTGAAGTAAGAAAATTGAAAAATAGGATTTTATGGCTTGAGAATCCTATATGAGGTATATGCAGATTTTTGATGAGGGTTTTGATTATTGGTGATAAAATCTTATGAGTTTGGTATTTTAGAATGATTAAATGCATTATTTAGTAAAGTGTAAACAATTTAAATAAATTGTTTATAAGCTTAAGAAATATTATTCTTTCAATATCATTATACCGAAATACTGGTATGGATTTTATTGTGGAATTTCTACCTTTTGTGTCGAGTTTACTATTTATGAGTTACTATTCACGAGTTACTATTCATGAGTTACTATTCACGAGTTACTATTCACGATAAAAATTGGTTTCTTTTTCTAACCAAATTATAGTTGAGTTATGAATATTACTCTTGAGATTAAAACTATGTATTGATTATATTGATTTTATTATCATATATAACATTTTTATAACCCTGATGTTGAAATTCTCTTTCACTGGAGTGTAAAGATGGGTAGATTATTGGTATGATCATGACTAGGGTTCTCTTTGGCCTGTAGTGCAAAGTTGAATTGTGACTGGTATGATCATGACCATTGAATTTATAATTGAATATCTTAAGCTTAAGTGCAAAGGTGAATTGATCAACATGGTTATAATTATTGTTTATATAAATTCTGAAATGATTATATATTTCTTTGAGATATGAATATATTTGGCCTGTAGTGCAAATATGAATTGTTGATGAATATCTTTGGCATGTAGTGCAAAGATGAACTGTTGTTGAATATCTTTGGCCCGTAGTGCAAAGATGGTTTGTTGATGAATATCTTTGGCCCGTAGTGCAAAGATGGATTTGTTAGTATGATTATAAACAGGAACTGTGATTTGGTATAACCGTGATCTTTGATGTTTCAGGTAAAGACAGGTGATGAAAATATTCTTCGTCCTGGGTGCGAAGAAAATTTATAGTCACAATTATGATTATGAGTTATTCATATGATTGTGGAAAGGAACTGTTGAGTGATGTTACATGGATAAAATATTGTTGGTGGATTTTTAACATGGAGAAGATAATAGACTTTATAATCTATTTGACTCTTCTAATGGATTGCTCGTTCCGCTGCAAATATGGTTGAAATTTTTATCATTTACCATATGTTCTAAATCTCTGATTTATTGTTGATGAAGGCTATTGATAATTGAATTATCTTTAGTCATGATATTCTTTACTGAGCTAGTTGTGCTCACCCTTTTGCTTCACAATTCCTTTCAGGTAATAAGAGTGTAGCTGGGTCGAGCGGGGGTAACAAGGGAATAGAACGGTGGTCATCATTTAGTAGTTATATTTGGTGAAGAAAATAGGGTGAGGCGAACCCAACGCTGGAAGGGTGTTTTGTCACTATCATACAAGATGTCTAATGACATACAACCTCGTGTCATCATAAGACAGGGTTGTGCTCATCCACTTGCTGAGTATATCTATGGGCACTATCTATATAATCTTGGTGTTTGTTTGAAGTACAATTCTCAATTAGAGACAGTGGAGATAATGATAAGTCAAGAGAAGACTCACCATTGGGAAGAATATGATAGTAATCTTCTCGTTTTTCTTTGGGGTCTATTGGGTCAACCAAGGATAATTCTGTGGCCATATGATATCTATCATAACCTAGATGCGTGGCCTCCCATGTACGAAGGTTTTCTTGAGCACTTCCCAAAGATTCTAATTTCTAAAACAGTTTTTGACTATACCTTTATGTAAGGTGTTATTGTGAGGTGATGTCCACGGTTGGAACATGAGTCACATTTGGTATATATTTGTATCTAAACTCATATCATATGTGTTGTTGTATTTTGCACGACAATTGTTGTAATAAAGTTGTAGTTATTTTCTGTACCATGTATTTGGCGACTCAGAATAGGTTAGATGGAATGGACCTATTTTGGGGTCGTTACATTTGGTATCAGAGCTTAGGGATATGGTCTCTGGCGGAGATCGGGGAATAGAACTAGGAGGGGTGTGATGAGTAAATCCTTCGCTAGTGTGTTCTACCTAAGCTTATTTTTTGGTCAGTCATAATATCGGGATATTATGTGATATGTTAATTTATTCAATTAACCCTTGTTTTGAAGCTGTATTCTAGAATGATATCTGAAATACAGGAGATAAGCAATGGAGAAATCATGATGACAGGGAAGATGAAATCTGAAATGAAAGTAAGGTATTCTCAACTCTTTGAAATACCAGGTACGTAAATTTCGGGGACGAAATTTCATAAGGAGGGGAGATTGTAAGACCCCGAATTTTATGAAATAAAAGTTTTCAATTTTCCTATTCAGTAAATGGTTAAATTGATAAATGTTAAAGTTAAGGGTGATATATGATTTTTTTTTCAAAATAAGCAAGTGGTTATAAAATAATCATTGTTGTCGGGGAATATTCGTTTGGTCGTGGAATATTCTTTCTGTCGGGAATATTCGTACGACGGCGCAGCCATTTGTGGGCCCCATAACAGAATAACTGTCGAGTGAAGAAAATGATAAATTTGAGTTTTTACAAATAACGGCGTAGTTGTTACCGTTAACACTGTTGGAATACCCGGTGGTTAAAATACAGTAATACGCGTTATTGCACAGTAGCACACGGTATTGCATAGTATTTTTGAAATTATTGATTCTTACGTAAGAAGGCACTACTCAATAATTGTTACAGTAATTACTGTTCAATATTTTATTATTGATTCAATAATTGCTGCGTTGATATTTTATATTATTGTTGTTTCAATAATTGTTGCTGCACAGTATTTTTCATTATCAGATCAATAATTCATATTATTTGAATAATATTATTAGATAACATTATTGGCAATGTCTAGAAAGTTCTGTCTAAGGAGAGGTTTGGTCATCTAATTGCGCGCCAGTAAGGAAAAATCTTATTGGAAAGCCCCCTCTTTCCTGGGAACGGCCTGGTTGTCATAAATGTGATTCTGTAATATTATTTGTGAATAATTAATTATTGATTCATATGATAAGAAAATATTTATTTTATGTGGATATAAATGAGGAATATATTTTTGTGGTTAAAAATGAAGGAGTTAATGTTGAGGTTTTTATCAGTATTTTTGTCGGAATGGAGGTATTAAAAATCAGGGTTTTTGAGATATTTTGCGGGGGTTATAATTTTTAATCCGACCGTTGGATCGTGGTAATTTTTGGATATGTTATACATATATAAGTTGAGTATATGTCCACAAATTTTGAACCGTTAAAAATGAACGTATGATTTGTTATGAATTTTACGAGATGACTGGTTCAGAAATTGTTGAATTTTCGGAGTTTATCATTTTGGTGGAAAATTCTAGAATTGGTGGGCCCCACTTGTGGTTGGTGAAGAAATGTGCTGAATTATATTTCAAATGTGGTGGGTGGGAATAGTAGCAGGTAAAGCCATCAGGTTGCAGGTCAAACCTACCAAAATTTTCCTATAAATAGAGGGCTAAGTTAGAATTGAAAATCACACCAGAAACATAAGTTTTCTCTCTTTCTCTCTCTATATTATGAAGCATATTTTGTGAGTATTTAGATACTTTGAGAGTTGCTATTCAGTGCAAGTTTCCTTCAGCATCATATCCGATATCCAGTCAGAAGTACTGCTCTTTTGAGGTAAGGGATAGTAAGGAATAGTAAGGGATAGTAAGGGATTGTAAGGGATTGTAAGGGATAGTAATGGATTTTAAGGGTTGTTATGATTTTCAGTTTCGTAATTTTTCTGATCTTCAAAAATTATGGAAAAATTTGAAATGATATTTTGATGAGTTTTATTGATTGTGTCCAAAAATGGTGATTTTTGGATGTATAGATTAAGAGTTATGAATTTTACGGAAAAGACTATTTTAAAAGTAACCGCTTATAATTCCTTGTGGTTAACTCCAAAATTGATGAAATTTTTATTGGGAGTACATGTGTATGATAGAAGTATACTCTGTAAATTTCAGAATTTTTGGACAAAAGTATAATTTTTGATAAATGTCTAAATATTCGGTGGTTTTGGCCATATGAAAAATAGTAAATGACTTTTAAAAATTCTGAGAAAAATATATGTTCAATATGGGACTATATTATGCTAAATCCCAGAAAAGAAATATTTTTGGAACTGATTTGGTATTTTTCATGAAAATGGACTAGTTATGAGTAAATGAATTAAATATGTTATGTGAAGTAAGAAAATTGAAAAATAGGATTTTATGGCTTGAGAATCCTATATGAGGTATATGCAGATTTTTGATGAGGGTTTTGATTATTGGTGATAAAATCTTATGAGTTTGGCATTTTAGAATGATTAAATGCATTATTTAGTAAAGTGTAAACAATTTAAATAAATTGTTTATAAGCTTAAGAAATATTATTCTTTCAATATCATTATACCGAAATATTGGTATGGATTTTATTGTGGAATTTCTACCTTTTTGTGTCGAGTTTACTATTTATGAGTTACTATTCACGAGTTACTATTCATGAGTTACTATTCACGAGTTACTATTCACGATAAAAATTGGTTTCTTTTTCTAACCAAATTATAGTTGAGTTATGAATATTACTCTTGAGATTAAAACTATGTATTGATTATATTGATTTTATTATCATATATAACATTTTTATAACCCTGATGTTGAAATTCTCTTTCACTGGAGTGTAAAGATGGGTAGATTATTGGTATGATCATGACTAGGGTTCTCTTTGGCCTGTAGTGCAAAGTTGAATTGTGACTGGTATGATCATGACCATTGAATTTATAATTGAATATCTTAAGCTTAAGTGCAAAGGTGAATTGATCAACATGGTTATAATTATTGTTTATATAAATTCTGAAATGATTATATATTTCTTTGAGATATGAATATATTTGGCCTGTAGTGCAAATATGAATTGTTGATGAATATCTTTGGCATGTAGTGCAAAGATGAACTGTTGTTGAATATCTTTGGCCCGTAGTGCAAAGATGGTTTGTTGATGAATATCTTTGGCCCGTAGTGCAAAGATGGATTTGTTAGTATGATTATAAACAGGAACTGTGATTTGGTATAACCATGATCTTTGATGTTTCAGGTAAAGACAGGTGATGAAAATATTCTTCGTCCTGGGTGCGAAGAAAAATTTATAGTCACAATTATGATTATGAGTTATTCATATGATTGTGGAAAGGAACTGTTGAGTGATGTTACATGGATAAAATATTGTTGGTGGATTTTTAACATGGAGAAGATAATAGACTTTATAGTCTATTTGACTCTTCTAATGGATTGCTCGTTCCGCTGCAACTATGGTTGAAATTTTTATCATTTACCATATGTTCTAAATCTCTGATTTATTGTTGATGAAGGCTATTGATAATTGAATTATCTTTAGTCATGATATTCTTTACTGAGCTAGTTGTGCTCACCCTTTTGCTTCACAATTCCTTTCAGGTAATAAGAGTGTAGCTGGGTCGAGCGGGGGTAACAAGGGAATAGAACGGTGGTCATCATTTAGTAGTTATATTTGGTGAAGAAAATAGGGTGAGGCGAACCCAACGTTGGAAGGGTGTTTTGTCACTATCATACAAGATGTCTAATGACATACAACCTCGTGTCATCATAAGACAGGGTTGTGCTCATCCACTTGCTGAGTATATCTATGGGCACTACCTATATAATCTTGGTGTTTGTTTGAAGTATAATTCTCAATTAGAGACAGTGGAGATAATGATAAGTCAAGAGAAGACTCACCATTGGGAAGAATATGATAGTAATCTTCTCGTTTTTCTTTGGGGTCTATTGGGTCAACCAAGGATAATTCTGTGGCCATATGATATCTATCATAACCTAGATGCGTGGCCTCCCATGTACGAAGGTTTCCTTGAGCACTTCCCAAAGATTCTAATTTCTAAAACAGTTTTTGACTATACCTTTATGTAAGGTGTTATTGTGAGGTGATGTCCACGGTTGGAACATGAGTCACATTTGGTATATATTTGTATCCAAACTCACAGCATATGTGTTGTTGTATTTTGCACGACAATTGTTGTAATAAAGTTGTAGTTATTTTCTGTACCATGTATTTGGCGACTCAGAATAGGTTGGATGGAATGGACCTATTTTGGGGTCGTTACATTTGGTATCAGAGCTTAGGGATATGGTCTCTGGCGGAGATCGGGGAATAGAACTAGGAGGGGAGAGATGAGTAAATCCTTCGCTAGTGTGTTCTACCTAAGCTTATTTTTTGGTCAGTCATAATATCGGGATATTATGTGATATGTTAATTTATTCAATTAACCCTTGTTTTGAAGCTGTATTCTAGAATGATATCTGAAATACAGGAGATGAGCAATGGAGAAATCATGATGACAGGGAAGATGAAATCTGAAATGAAAGTAAGGTATTCTCAACTCTTTGAAATACCAGGTACGTAAATTTCGGGGACGAAATTTCATAAGGAGGGGAGATTGTAAGACCCCGAATTTTATGAAATAAAAGTTTTCAATTTTCCTATTCAGTAAATGGTTAAATTGATAAATGTTAAAGTTAAGGGTGATATATGATTTTTTTTTCAAAATAAGCAAGTGGTTATAAAATAATCATTGTTGTCGGGGAATATTCGTTTGGTCGTGGAATATTCTTTCTGTCGGAGAATATTCGTACGACGGCGCAGCCATTTGTGGGCCCCATAACAGAATAACTGTCGAGTGAAGAAAACGACAAATTTGAGTTTTTACAAATAACGGCGTAGTTGTTACCGTTAACACTGTTGGAATACCCGGTGGTTAAAATACAGTAATACGCGTTATTGCACAGTAGCACACGGTATTGCATAGTATTTTTGAAATTATTGATTCTTACGTAAGAAGGCACTACTCAATAATTGTTACAGTAATTACTGTTCAATATTTTATTATTGATTCAATAATTGCTGCATTGATATTTTATATTATTGTTGTTTCAATAATTGTTGCTGCACAGTATTTTTCATTATCAGATCAATAATTCATATTATTTAAATAATATTATTAGATAACATTATTGACAATGTCTAGAAAGTTCTGTCTAAGGAGAGGTTTGGTCATTTAATTGCGCGCCAGTAAGGAAAAATTCTTATTGGAAAGCCCACTCTTTCCTGGGAACGGTCTGGTTGTCATAAATGTGATTCTGTAATATTATTTGTGAATAATTAATTATTGATTCATATGATAAGAAAATATTTATTTTATGTGGATATAAATGAGGAATATATTTTTGTGGTTAAAAATAAAGGAGTTAATGTTGAGGTTTTTATCAGTATTTTTGTCGGAATGGAGGTATTAAAAATCAGGGTTTTTGAGATATTTTGCGAGGGTTATAATTTTTAATCCGACCGTTGGATCGTGGTAATTTTTGGATATGTTATACATATATAAGTTGAGTATATGTCCACAAATTTTGAACCGTTAAAAATGAACGTATGATTTGTTATGAATTTTACGAGATGACTGGTTCAGAAATTGTTGAATTTTCGGAGTTTATCATTTTGGTGAAAATTCTAGAATTGGTGGGCCCCACTTTGGTTGGTGAAGAAATGTGCTGAATTATATTTTAAATGTGGTGGGTGGGAATAGTAACAGGTAAAGCCATCAGGTTGCAGGTCAAACCTACCAAAATTTTCCTATAAATAGAGGGCTAAGTTAGAATTGAAAATCACACCAGAAACATAAGTTTTCTCTCTTTCTCTCTCTATATTATGAAGCATATTTTGTGAGTATTTAGATACTTTGAGAGTTGCTATTCAGTGCAAGTTTCCTTCAGCATCATATCCGATATCCAGTCAGAAGTATTGCTCTTTTGAGGTAAGGGATAGTAAGGAATAGTAAGGGATAGTAAGGGATTGTAAGGGATTGTAAGGGATTGTAAGGGATAGTAATGGATTTTAAGGGTTGTTATGATTTTCAGTTTCGTAATTTTTCTGATCTTCAAAAATTATGGAAAAATTTGAAATGATATTTTGATGAGTTTTATTGATTGTGTCCAAAAATGGTGATTTTTGGATGTATAGATTAAGAATTATGAATTTTACGGGAAAAGACTATTTTAAAAGTAACCGCTTATAATTCCTTGTGGTTAACTCTAAAATTGATGAAATTTTTATTGGGAGTACATGTGTATGATAGAAGTATACTCTGTAAATTTCAGAATTTTTGGACAAAAGTATAATTTTTGATAAATGTTTAAATATTCGGTGGTTTTGGCCATATGAAAAATAGTAAATGAGTTTTAAAAATTCTGAGAAAAATTTATGTTCAATATGGGACTATATTATGCTAAATCCCAGAAAAGAAATATTTTTGGAACTGATTTGGTATTTTTCATGAAAATGGACTAGTTATGAGTAAATGAATTAAATATGTTATGTGAAGTAAGAAAATTGGAAAATAGGATTTTATGGCTTGAGAATCCTATATGAGGTATATGCAGATTTTTGATGAGGGTTTTGATTATTGGTGATAAAATCTTATGAGTTTGGTATTTTAGAATGATTAAATGCATTATTTAGTAAAGTGTAAACAATTTAAATAAATTGTTTATAAGCTTAAGAAATATTATTCTTTCAATATCATTATACCGAAATACTGGTATGGATTTTATTGTGGAATTTCTACCTTTTTGTGTCGAGTTTACTATTTATGAGTTACTATTCACGAGTTACTATTCATGAGTTACTATTCACGAGTTACTATTCACGATAAAAATTGGTTTCTTTTTCTAACCAAATTATAGTTGAGTTATGAATATTACTCTTGAGATTAAAACTATGTATTGATTATATTGATTTTATTATCATATATAATATTTTTATAACCCTGATGTTGAAATTCTCTTTCACTGGAGTGTAAAGATGGGTAGATTATTGGTATGATCATGACTAGGGTTCTCTTTGGCCTGTAGTGCAAAGTTGAATTGTGACTGGTATGATCATGACCATTGAATTTATAATTGAATATCTTAAGCTTAAGTGCAAAGGTGAATTGATCAACATGGTTATAATTATTGTTTATATAAATTCTGAAATGATTATATATTTCTTTGAGATATGAATATATTTGGCCTGTAGTGCAAATATGAATTGTTGATGAATATCTTTGACATGTAGTGCAAAGATGAACTGTTGTTGAATATCTTTGGCCCGTAGTGCAAAGATGGTTTGTTGATGAATATCTTTGGCCCGTAGTGCAAAGATGGATTTGTTAGTATGATTATAAACAGGAACTGTGATTTGGTATAACCATGATCTTTGATGTTTCAGGTAAAGACAGGTGATGAAAATATTCTTCGTCCTGGGTGCGAAGAAAAATTTATAGTCACAATTATGATTATGAGTTATTCATATGATTGTGGAAAGGAACTGTTGAGTGATGTTACATGGATAAAATATTGTTGGTGGATTTTTAACATGGAGAAGATAATAGACTTTATAATCTATTTGACTCTTCTAATGGATTGCTCGTTCCGCTGCAAATATGGTTGAAATTTTTATCATTTACCATATGTTCTAAATCTCTGATTTATTGTTGATGAAGGCTATTGATAATTGAATTATCTTTAGTCATGACATTCTTTACTGAGCTAGTTGTGCTCACCCTTTTGCTTCACAATTCCTTTCAGGTAATAAGAGCGTAGCTGGGTCGAGCGGAGGTAACAAGGGAATAGAACGGTGGTCATCATTTAGTAGTTATATTTGGTGAAGAAAATAGGGTGAGGCGAACCCAACGCTGGAAGGGTGTTTTGTCACTATCATACAAGATGTCTAATGACATACAACCTCGTGTCATCATAAGACAGGGTTGTGCTCATCCACTTGCTGAGTATATCTATGGGCACTACCTATATAATCTTGGTGTTTGTTTGAAGTATAATTCTCAATTAGAGACAGTGGAGATAATGATAAGTCAAGAGAAGACTCACCATTGGGAAGAATATGATAGTAATCTTCTCGTTTTTTTTTGGGGTCTATTGGGTCAACCAAGGATAATTCTGTGGCCATATGATATCTATCATAACCTAGATGCGTGGCCTCCCATGTACGAAGGTTTTCTTGAGCACTTCCCAAAGATTCTAATTTCTAAAACAGTTTTTGACTATACCTTTATGTAAGGTGTTATTGTGAGGTGATGTCCACGGTTGGAACATGAGTCACATTTGGTATATATTTGTATCCAAACTCATAGCATATGTGTTGTTGTATTTTGCACGACAATTGTTGTAATAAAGTTGTAGTTGTTTTCTGTACCATGTATTTGGCGACTCAGAATAGGTTGGATGGAATGGACCTATTTTGGGGTCGTTACACTATCTAATGGGTGAGGACCCACACCCAACAAAAATAATGTAAATTATATTCTACAATTTTCTTCTTAATTTTTCGGTATTTAATAGAGATGAACATCCTTAATACTCTATCCGTTACTTTTTATCTGGAGTAAATCTATAGATACATCCAATTTACATCCTCCTTACCGAAACGCGGGTGTTTGGGTCGTTTTGAGCGGTTATTTATTTTTTTTTATTCTTTGCCTACCTCCCACCTTTCTTCACCTACCCCAAATTCTCAGACGCCAAATCCCTCCTCCTCCACACATCTCCGTTGATCACACACTGGTCCTTGGGTCGTTTTACATCATTAATGCTATACCGAGCCTAATTACATCATTAACAATTTCTTCATCATCAATTCATTGTCATTATCCAAAGCTCTCTGCTCCATTTCACCTAATTCGTATCTCTCTTTAACAATGGAGTAGCAGTGGGCAAAAATGGAAGAAAATTATTTATGATTTGCTTGAATCTTAGGGCCTTCATCTTCTACTTTTTTTTTCTCTTTCGTGTTTCTTGCTATCTTGGTCGACATCGATGATGACATAAATGATTCGGGGCAGCTAGATTGGACTTAGGCGCCAACAGTGGTGTTGAGGAGGGCTTTGGTGGGCGGAGGAACGGAGCGCGAAGGATGGTGGAGGTGGTGGTGGAGGTGGTGGTGTGGTCAATGGAGAAGCGGAGATGTGATGAAGGAGGGATTTGGCGTTGAAAAATTTGCAGTTGGTGAAGAGGGGTGGGAGGAGGGTGAGGAGGTAGGAGAAGGGGCAAAGAATAAAACCCCCAAAACGACCCAAACACATGCGTTTCGGCAAGGAATGTGTAAATTGGATGTATATATAGATTTACTCTTTTATCTGTCGTTTTAGAGAGAGATTTGTGTTCCCTTGATAACCTTAAAACGGGAATTAAAAAGAAAGGAGGGAATATGCATTTGTGAGATTTTAATTTGCATGGATAATTTGAAACCAAGCTGCCGTTCGGGAAAAATAAAGCTCCTAGTAATAGACAAGACCCCACATTAATAATAACACATCCGGAGTAACCCAAGATTATTCTCTTGCGCCAACTCAAACCCTTCGATCGGAAACAGACACTACATGCAATTAATTTAATTTAACAAAAATCATTTTCAAAAACTACAAGAAATTCCAATCTGCTCACATTCTCTATATATATACAAAATTCTAATTACAGTCCTTAATCAGACAATATTTAAGGAAATGATGATTAGTAAAATTTACGAAAACCAGTATTTTTGTTTGCTAGTTGTCAGTCTGCTAGGGTTGTTATGTGCTAATGGAGAGTATATGATCGGAGTGGGGAGCTATGACTCGACCGGTCCGGCTGCCGGAGTTAACATGATGGGGTATGCTAATATGGATCAGGTCACCGGAGGTGTCCATTTCCGGCTGCGAGCAAGGGCGTTCATTGTAGGTGAGGGTTCAGAAGGTGCAAGGTTCGCATTTGTTAACCTTGACGCGGGCATGGCTTCACAACTTGTCACTATTAAAGTGCTTGAGAGACTCCACAAAAGGTAATTATTGCTAATCCAATTTTTGGGTTATAATATTGATAACTTTTAGTATCATATCAGTGAACTAGCTGTGTCCCGTGCCTCCGACACTACATGGACGATGAGATTTATCCCAAACTTTGGACGACCTAGGTGATTTATTAGGATGAGCGAGAAATTTAAAATCAATTGTATTTTGTTAGATAGATTGTGTACATATAAAAATTTTTAAATATATAAATTTTTATATTTATATTAATATATAAAAATTCAAGTCGCCAACAATATAACTATTTTACAAGGTTATATATAATAATATAAGCCGTGATATATTATATACACCACTTCAAATTAAATTGAGTTTTATATTTTCTGATCATATTTTTGCATTAACTTTTTATCTGTTCGATTAGATTTTGTTAAAAGGTTAAAGATAAAATCATTTTCTGAAACAAGGGTATATAATTTGGATATATACCCTAGAAGGTAGACGATAATTTTTATGTCTAATTATTAGCACTTTATTTTTCTCTATTTTTTTTAAGGTATGGGAATTTGTATAGTGAAGAAAATGTAGCAATCAGTGGGACTCATACTCATGCTGGTCCAGGGGGTTATTTGCAGTATGTTGTTTACATAGTGACTTCTCTTGGCTTCGTGCCGCAGTCATTCGAAGCAATTGTCACGGCTATTGAGCTAAGTATTGTCCAAGCTCATGAAAACCTTAAGCCGGGTTCAGTTTTCATTAACCAAGGTGAGCAGCATATATGCATGTACATATTAATTAATATTGTAGTAATGTGGAACTGATCGATGGAGTATGTATTAAGCTGTTTTAATTAATTTTTCTAGGGGATTTGGAGAATGGAGGAATAAACAGGAGCCCTAGTGCATATTTATTCAACCCTTGGGAGGAGAGAGCGCGATATCCACGAGATGTTGATACCCTAATGACCCTATTGAAGTTTGTGGATGGAGGGAGTGGGAAGAGCATTGGGTCATTCAACTGGTTTGCCACCCATGGTACCTCCATGAGCAAAGACAACATGCTCATCAGTGGTGACAACAAGGGTGCCGCCGCTAGGTTTTTTGAAGATTGGTTCACTTCCACCACCAATAATACCACCTCTACTCTCTCCAAAAATATAAGTACGTACATCCATTGAATTAACGTAGAGTTTTTTATTAATTTTTTATAACAAAATTATTCAACTGATTGAACTGAGGTGTCTACTGTCTTAATTGTACATATAAATTTGGCCAAATTTTGTCAATGGAGATTCAATCATTTATCTAGTCCAAACTCAAAACTAATTACGATTGTGCATGCAGTACCACTGATGATGTTTTTTGTTTGTGATATATATATAGACAAAAAGACCTTGTTAGAGAAAGCATCACAAATCAAAGCAACAGGAGGACAAACTTGCAGTAAATCAACCAGCCAAGGATTCAAGGTGAGGAAGAACAACGGATCGCGATTTGTGGGTGCATTTTGCCAATCCAATGTGGGAGATGTCAGCCCCAATGTTCTTGGAGCATTTTGCACTGATTCTGGATTACCCTGTGATTTCAATCATTCCTCATGCCATGGCAATGACCTGCTTTGTGTGGGCCGTGGGCCCGGGTATTAATTAAATTTTCTATTGATATATCTAGTAGTAAAGTAAAGTAAAGTAAAGTTGTGATTATATATTTGTACAGTAAGTCTATTATCACATAAAATCGTTCACATACCGCTCACATGCATATTTTGATAGCCCACGTGTAGATCAAGTCAGTTGTCATCAAAATATGCATGTGAACTGAGCGGTTTTATTTGATAGTAGACTTATTTATATTTGTAACAGGTATCCAGATGAAATCCTTAGCACAAAGATTATAGGAGAAAGGCAGTTCCAAAAGGCGGCGGATTTATTTGCATCAGCTAAAGAAGAATTAACTGGGAAAATCGACTATCGGCATGAATATCTGAATTTTACAAATATTGAGGTAAAATCAGAGGAAAATAAGGTTGCTAAAACTTGTCCAGCAGCTTTTGGCCCAGGTTTTGCTGCCGGAACTACTGATGGGCCTGGTGCTTTTGGATTCCAACAAGGCGATACGAAAGTCAGTATTATTTATCTACTCCGCTTACATTCTTTTTTAGGGCCTGATTAGCCATTTTATTAAGTTCACAGTCCAGTGGGCTTTCTTCTTTTTAATGTGGAATGCTATGCAGATCAATGAGTTTTGGAAAAAAGTAAGAGATGCATTAAAAGAACCAAGCCAATACCAAGTGGACTGTCAAAAGCCCAAGAATGTTTTGCTCGACACTGGTGAAATGTTCTGGCCATATGCATGGGCGGTAATTCTTGTTTACTTATTGCTCGTACTAGTACTAGTACTTCTCTAGGCAAGGTAAATTATGTGTAATTTACCACCTAGAGAGTGCAAGTAATTTACCATCCAAATCAATTACTTGTACTGCAAACGCTATTCTAATTTGTTTAATTTTGTGGATGTGATGTGCAGCCAGCAATTCTTCCAATTCAAATTCTCAGGTTGGGAAAACTTGTCATATTATCAGTACCAGGAGGTTTGTCATTCATCCTCCCGTGAATTATTACCAATTGAATGACACAATTTTCTATCCTATTAATTGCTTAATTAATTACAAATTAGTGACTAAAGTTTCCCCCACTTATTGACTATTTCTCTGGGAGTTAGTGGTGAACTAAACATAAACTGAAACTAGCAGAATTCACAACTATGGCTGGCCGCAGACTGAGGGAGGCAATTAAAGAGACACTGATAAGTAATGGAAATGGGGAATTTGACGATGAGACGCACATTGTAATAGCAGGCTTGTCCAACACTTACTCACAGTACATTGCAACTTTTGAAGAATACAAGCAACAGCGATACGAGGTAAGTGCGAACCACATAATTATCTATGTATATCACAACTAATTGTACTAATTAGGGTTCATTTGAGCATGCGACAAAACTTGATTTTATTGCAACCATATACAATGACACGCGATATAAATAAGTGAAGATACATGGATATTCTACTATCAACAAAAGTGGTTTTTTTTTGTCATTTTTCATATTTTACTAAACTATTATTACTCATTTGTGTGCACACACGGGGCATAATGTATTGCACAGGCTGCTTCAACCCTCTACGGTCCTCACACATTATCAGCATACATTCAAGAATTCAACAAACTAGCAAAAGCAATGGCGCAAGGCGAAAAGCCTGCTAACAACGGCTTATTGCCCCCAGATCTCTCCTCCGTCCAACTCAGCTTCCTCCTAGACCCTTCTGGAGACTCCCCTCCACCAGGCATAAATTTCGGAGACATAAAACAAGACATAACGTTACCAAAAAGTGGTTCATTCGAAAAAGGGGACAGGCCTAGTGCCATATTTTGGAGTCCAAATCCGCGATACGATCTCCTAACAGAAGGCACATTTGCAGTAGTAGAAATGCTACAAGAGGAACGATGGATATCAGCCTACGATGACGACGATTTTTCCTTGTTTTTTAGGTGGTTTCAAGATAATAGTACGTTTTATGGATTAGGAAACATTGAATGGGAAGTGCCCAAGGATGTTAAACCCGGGGTTTATCGGTTAAGGCATTTTGGCTCATCAAAGAAAACAAAAGATGCCCCCAATGTATACTTTACTGGTGCATCTAGTGCATTTGCAGTTTCTTTAGGGAAGAATTAATTTAGCACAATGATATGATATGATATGATACGAACATACATATTCTGTAAGAATTCAAGTACTCAATATTAATGCTACGTATTTTGTTTCACACAAATAATACTGAAAATGCAACCCCCACAGAAATTAAAATAAAAAATAATTAAATTACGTTAACTTTGAATTTAAGTTACAATTATTTTTAAGTTAAACGTGTCAAATCAATTCCAAAAATTCAAAATTCATTTTATAATATTTTAAGAGATATATTTTGATTTTTTAAAATTATTTGAAAAATTCATATAATACAATTTAAATTTTAATAACTACAAATATAAATAATTAATAGTATGTTTTAAAGAATATTATGGAAAAGGAAAATAATATATATATATATATATACGGTTCGGATATTAAGCTTATCACTTATCTAACATACCTTGCATACCCCTTTAGCGACGGATCGGACGACAGTTCGGTCCGTCGCTATATATAGATCCGTCGTCTTAACTTTTAACGACGGACAACATATAGCGACGGACCGAATCATTGTCCGGTCTGTCGCTGAAAGAGGGTATGCAAGGTATGTTAGATAAGGGATAAGTTTAACATCCATATATATATATATATATATATATATATATATATATATATGATTCTGTGTACAGAATCCTTCTAAAGCGAACCAATTTTATGAACCAAAAACGGACTTAAACAAAAAAACATGCGGGTCGCTAGATTGGGTGGGTTGGGTGTCAAATGGGTCAGCTGATTTAAACCAAAAAACCCATCTAAATACATTTTATATGCAACCTCTTTTTCTCTCTAACTCTCCTCTCTCTCACTGCTAACCAAAGCTCTGGCAATTTCATATCGGCTCCGGCTAAATCGACAACTTTCCGGACAAATCGACACTCTATCGTCTCTCTCTCTACGAAGGTAATGAGTTTTAATTTAATTTTCTGGCATAAGAAATTTAGGGTTAAGTTCAAAATTGAAAAGGTAGTTTTCCTTTTCTTAAGCTTTTGTCTGATATTGGTTGGGTTGGAAGTGATAGAGAAAGAAATCAATGCGTGTTTTTTGTTCTTTGCTGATGATGGAAAAGCTACCAAACTCTGTGTATTATTATGTCCTGCCATATCTTCTGTATATAACCAGAAATTTCTTTCAATTAATTGGGATAAAACAAATATCTACTTATTTAGGAAGAACTACTTAATCTTTTTGATCTTCTCCCTCCTATTTGTTATTCTTCTCCCATGTTCATCTTCTATTTATTTTTTCTTCTTTATTTTTTTTTAAACAATTCAATCGTTTATGAATAATGTCTTCACTAATGATTTTTTTGGGGGGGCCGGGGGGGTGGGGGGGTGGGAGACTTTTGTAGAGGAATAATGAAAGACCATATCTTGTGTACTTTCTGGACGCTAGCCACAAAAATGATTGTATAAGAAAAGTCGGATAACAAAGGGCTTCCAGTGTAGTGTATATATCAGATACTAGACAAGATTTGACTTAAGAGTTATATTACAAAATCTATCATGTTAAATCTAGTATTCTAGAGGACGGGTAGGGATCGTGCATGTTAAGGCCTTTGTTGGGTACCACCTTATTCTGTAGATGTGTGTTTCAGAGGTTTTTTATTTTATTAATTAATGTCTTCTCCTCCCTGTTAGCTGAGATGTTACTATATAAACCACCTGAAGAACTTAGTATTCCCACCATTTTCACCACTAGAGTCTAGAAACAACAAGTCCTATAGGACCAGGACCCAAATATTAACTTAGTACTGTTTATATAGCTCAAAATAAATGTGACATATTAATCTTGTTGATAACAGCTGGTGAGAAATATTAGCAATTATTTTTCAAGACTAATTTAATGAGTCTATATAATTCAAAAATTAAAAATTTAGGAGTAAGAATCATGGTGTGTGCAAAGTTTATATTCCTTTTATTAGTTTTTACTTGAAAATTTGTGGAATTAATTACCAGACTGGAAGTTCATTTTATTTTAAGTTGTGGGATTAATGATTTTTTAAAAATTTAGGAAGAACTCCTTGATCTTTTTTATCTTCTCCCTCCTATTTGTTATTCTTGTTATTCTTCTTATCCCTTTCTTCTCCCCTGTTCATCTTCTTTTTTTTTTAAACAATTCAATCATTTATGAATAATGTATTCACTGATCATTTATTTCATTTGATGTGTTATCGGCTGGTAAAGAACCCCTCATCATGTGTATATGCCTGTGCCAATATTATTGGACCTAATAGGTGTACTTATTTTTGTATATTTGAGAATCTTATTTTATTTAATTTACAATGCATTGCAAAGAATTAACATACTTTTTGTATTTTAGACGTGCAAAAATCGATAGTTTCATACACCTGCATCTTTTTGCAATTGTAGGAGCCAGATGACGAGGACACTGAATCAAGAGGAAGATTTTTGCCCGCCGCAAAGTTACTTTGATTAGGAAGAATCTTGACTGGCGAAATTTGTATACAAAAATGTTCATGAATGATGATGTTTAATTTCTTTTTGTTATACAACTTGGTCAAAAGGAGATGTTGATTTTAAGAATGCTATAGCATCATTTCATCATCTTCTCACTTGTTTCTACCTTGCTTCTATTTATTTCTGGAAATAAAATAAGACGTTCATAAAAGAGTTTGATACATCGCCAATATTTCCATATGCTAACAAGGAAAGTCAATTGTGAACAAAGTATATGAGTAAAGAAAAATGCTAATGAGAATTCACTTTTGTAGTAGTCTAATAGTTGAACCTTTATATTGTGTGATAATAAATTTATTAAAAAATGATGTAATACATTCCGTTGTTCTGTCTTCTCGTTAATCAATAACAAAAGAAAAACATAAGCCTGTTCTGTGAGAACTAACCCTTTCTTGTAAATCTTGAAAATTTGTTTTGAGGGATGGTCTGATGGAGAACTGAGAGTAGTATTAAGCATTTTTCGGGTGACCCAAATGACCTTAAGACCTACTATATAAGCTGGATTTCTGTTCAACTTCATTCAATCCATGTGTAACACACTTTTCATAGCTTTTAATAGTTATGTTTTAGTCTCAGCAAAAACTACAAGGAGAAAAAAATTCAAGCTGAAATCCATGTTGCATACATCAAATCAATTGATTCAAACTCATTGGAAGTTATTTTAGAAGACCACTTCATGTCATTTTCATTAACATTTTTAAAATTTCCTGATCTAGTTGATTCAGTTCCTCTGCTCTGGCGTACAGATGCTGGACAATGAGGGATTGTATTAGATGAGCCTGAAACCATACTATTTGATGAACCAAATTCCAAATTCTTGTAGAAAACAGCAACGCTTCTCTCAGGAATGTCATCAGAATGAATTCATTCGATTGAGCATTCTATCAAACAATTTTCTTCAGTTGAGCATTCTTTTCCAATAAAATTAATGTGTTCATATCCTATGACAGCATTGCGCATGCAATCCACAACAAAGTTTGGCAATCCAGAAATACTATCCTGCGTGGCACAAAGTATAAAGCACTTTTAATAAGCAAAAGAATAAAACAGAAAACATGAATATTCAATGATTCAAAGAAAGCACTACAATGAAAACAGCATACTCCCTCTGTTCTTAAAAGATTGTCGTTTAAGGTTAATACACACAGATTAAGGAATATAAATAATACCTAGCGAAAATACTATACTACCTTTATTAATTGTCTAAACTAATTATTCTCTTCCCAATATTTCTTATTCAATTCAACCAATTACTTCTTATTCAACCAATTACTACTTGGATTATAGCATTGAATTGAATAAGAATCATTGGGAATGAAAGAAAGCTTTAAATAGGATAAAGCTTTAAATAAAGGTAAAGTAGGAAAAAAATAACTAATGTGTATTGATAAACTCAAAACGACAATCTTTTTGAACAAAAATTACTTCCTAAAACGACAATCTTTTAGGAACGGAGGGAGTAGTTGTTAAATCTTGAATCGTATCATGTATCGAAAATCCATGAATGATGAATCATGCATCGTGCTTGAATCTTATCATAAGATACAGAAATACATGTAAAACACAATACTTATATATTAAAACCAATAGAGAAATAATTTTATTGAATAATTAAGTTTATTAGCTTAAGTGTGACGTCAAAGTAATCAAATGAGCCTAGAAACAAATTTTGAATATTAAAATTATAATTTGAAGAGTTTAAACTAGAGGCTTAACCAATAATCAATAGTGTAAGTAATAGTTATTAAAGAACAAAAGAAAATAAATAGTTATTTAACATATAATTATAATGTGACGCCCCCAAAATAGGTATACAACACCCATTCTGAGTCGCCAAAATACATGGTACAGAAACAACTACATCTTTACTGTTACAACATAAGAACTGTGAGTTTAAATATAAATATTGTCATCTAGACAATATTCACACTCAAATAAGTCCTCATTACAATTATTGATATATTATTTCACAAAAATGGTGAGGACTACTAAAATAACTTCTAGAACCATCACTCTATACCCCGACTGGTACTCGCTACATTCTCGCCTCCTGAGAAAAATGGAACAAAAAGGAAAAGGGTGAGCTCAACTAGCCCAGTAAAGAACATTATGACTAAGATAATACAGAACAAATTATCGTTAGTCTTCAACAGGGAAAAATTTAATAGAATACAATAGACAACAAGTTTTAAATCAATTACTGCAGCGGAAACAGCAAACCATTAGAAGAGTCAAGTAGAGAATGAGTTCTACTATCTTCTAAGATTTAAATGTCCATCATCAATATTTTATCCCTATAACAACAATCAATAATCATCTTTAATCAAATATTCATCTTTGCACTACAGGCCAAAGATATTCATTTGTATCACCAGTCGGTCATGTTCATCTCAACACATGTCCATCTTTGCACTACGGGCCAAAGATATTCATCAGTTAATCATTCATCTTTGCACTACAGGCCAAAGATATTCTGTAATATCATCATTTAGGACTGAGGATGATGAAAAATATCTTAAAGAAAACGAATCCAGTGAAACAAAATAACAAATATTAAGAATTCGTATTTCAATTTATCCATGTCCAAAAATACCTTATAATTATTCATAGTGAAGTAAAATTCAATAATGATCAAAACATGGATACAATCAAAGCTAGTACCCAGAATATATATTTTGGACGAAAAGAAGAAAGTTTTATTTTTCGGTGAATAGTAACTCGTGAATAGTAACTCATGAATAGTAACTCATGAATAGTAACCCCGACGTGAAAAGTTCTAAATTTGATAAAAATTTCCAACCAATATTTCGACATAATGATATTGAAGAAATAATATCATTTTCGAATAAAATAACATCCCTTACCTCAAAATAATCGTACTTCTAACTGAATTTCGGGTATAATGTTGACAGAAACTTGCACCGTATAGCAACACTCATAATATACTAACAAGAATACGCTCGATAATATAGAGAGAGAAAGAGAAAAAACTTATTTCTGGTGTGATTTTCAATTCTAACTTAGCCCTCTATTTATAGGAAAATGCTAGAACGCCAAAGGAGACTAAAATAATAAATTAATATTTTCTTATTTTCCTTACGCATGCCAAGACCAAGACTTGTCAAGGCATGCCAATTCTGAAATTCATCCCAGCAGCCCACATGTTTAATCCACCAACCAAAAAATGGGTCCCGCAATTTAATAAAAATTATTTTATTTTCTGAAACTTCAATAATTCATAGAAAATAGCTCTTTTATCAAAAAAATTCTAAACTTGCGTGTTTCCATAGAAAATTTAATTCTCTACAACTTTGTAGAAGAAAGTTTTTCCAAATTCCAAACATAAGATATCCGAAATCCACAAACGGATGATTTTTAATACCTCCACATCGACAAAATACTGATAAAACACCTCAGCTTTAATTCCTTCATTTTTAACCACAAAAATATATCCCTCATTTATATTCACATAAAATAAATATTTCCTTATCATATGAATCAATAATTAATTATTCACAAATAATATTACAGAATCACATTTATGACAATCAGGCCGTTCCCAGGAAAGAGGGGGCTTTCCAATAAGGATTTCTCCTTACTGGCGCGCAATTAGATGACCAAACCTCTCCTTAGATAGAAATTTCTAGACATTGCCAATAATGTTATCTAATAATATTATTCAAATAATATGAATTATTGATCTGATAATGAAAAATACTGTGTAGAGACAATTATTGAAACAATAGTAATATAAAATATCAACGCAGCAATTATTGAATCAATAAAATAAAATACTGAACAGTAATTACTGTAACCATTATTGAGTAGTGCCTTCTTACGTAAGAGTTAATAATTGGTGCAATACAGTGTGCTACTGTGCAACAACGCGTATTACTGTGTTTTAACCACCGGGTATTCTAACAGTATTAACGGTAACAACTACGCCGTTATTTATAAACAACTTATACTTGTCGTTTTCTTCATCCAATCGATTTCCGTTATGGGGCCCACAAAAGACTGCGCCGTCGTACGAATATTCCCCGACAGGAAGAATATTCCACGACCACACGAATATTCCCCGACAACAATGAATATTTTATAACCACCTGCTTATTTGAAATATTTGCACATTTTACCTATAACTAACCTCATTAATCAATTTAACCCTTACTATTTCAAAATAATAAATAGAGGGAATTTAAATTTCATTTATTAATAATTTGGAGTCTTACAACCTCCCCTCCTTATGAAATTTTATCCTCGAAATTGACGTACATACCTGGTGTTTCGAAAAGATGAGGATACCTCGCTTTCATTTCCGTTTCCAACTCCCAAGTCATTTCCTCAATAGCATGGTTTTTCCACAAAACTTTAACTTGTGGTATGACCTTCGTGCGTAGGACATGCTCCTTTCTATCCAAGATCTTGACAGGTACCTCTTCGTACGTTAAGTCTTCAGCTATCTCTTCCGGTTCTAACTCAATAACGTGGTCTGGGTCTTTCACATATTTACGTAACACAGATATATAAAAAACATTATGAACACGAGACATACTTGGAGGTAACGCGAGTCTATAGGCCACATTTCCTACTCGGTTAAGAATCTGAAATGGACCAATAAATCGTGGATTGAGCTTTTCTCTCTTCCTAAATCTTGTAACTCCTTTCCATGGAGCCACACGCGACAATACATGATCCCCAATGTCAAATTTCACGTCCTTTCGATGAAGATCTGCATAACTCTTTTGTCGATCCTGTGCCGTTTGTATACGTTGTCGAATAGTTTGGATCTTCTCTGTAGTCATTCGTACCAACTCTGGTCCTAGCAACGTTGCTTCTCCCACCTCATCCCAATATACTGGAGAGCGACACTTTCGTCCATATAATGCTTCAAATGGGGCCACACCTATACTTGCCTAGTAACTGTTATTGTAGGAGAATTCCACCAATGGTAGGTACTTATCCCAACTCCCTTTGAAATCTAGGACACAAAGTCTTAATAGATCTTCAAGAGTTTGAATAGTCCTCTCTGATTGTCCGTCCGTTTAAGGATGGTATGCCGAACTAAATCGTAAATCTGTGCCCATAGCTTTTCGTAAGCTAACCCAAAATCTTGAAGTGAATCTTGGGTCACGATTCGAAACTATGGATACTGGCATGCCATGCAGTCTCATAATCTCATCTACGTATATACTAGCAAGACGTTCAAGGGAATAAGTCTCCCGTATCGGTAAGAAATGAGCAGACTTGGTTAATCTATCAACAATAACCCAAATAGCATTTATGCCTTGAGAAACCGTGGGAAGACCCGTAACGAAATCCATGGTAATGTGTTCCCACTTCCATTTTGGAATCTCAAGTGGTTGCAATGGACCCTTTGGCACTTGATGTTCCGCCTTTACACGTTGACAAGTTAAACACCTCGAGATAAACTTTGCAATCTCTCTCTTCATATTATTTCACCAAAATATATGTCGAAGATCACAATACATTTTGGTACTTCTAGGATGGATTGAAAATGGTGTATTGTGTGCTTCCATCATGATCTTGTACTTCAAATCAGAATCGTTAGGAACACAAAGTCTGGAGTGGACTCGAAGTATTCCTTCTTCATCGATTCTTGCTTCTGGAATAGCACCTTCTTGCACTTTTTTCTTCATACGCATCAGCTCCGGGTCTGTGGTTTGAGCAACTTTAACTTTATCAATTAAAGTTGGTTCTATGCGTATGCTTGACATCATCGCACTCGTTCCAGCATATGATCTTCTACTCAACGCGTCAGCTACCACGTTTGTTTTTCCAGGATGGTATTGAATAGTGTGGTCGTAATCTTTCAACAGCTCGAGCCAACGTCGTTAACGCATGTTGAGTTCTTTTTGAGTGAAGAAATATGTGAGGCTTTCATGGTCTGAATAAATCTCCACTTTCTCCCCATATAGATAGTGCCTCCAGATCTTTAGCGCGAAAACGACTGCTGTCAACTCTAGATCATGAGTAGGATAATTTCTCTCATATTCTTTAAGTTGTCGCGAGGCATAGGCTATAACTTTCCCACGTTGCATGAGAACACATCCTAGCCCTTTGCCTGAAGCATCACTGTAGATAACAAATCCATCCGAACCAGATGGTATGGTCAAAACAGGTGCCAAAATGAGTCTCCTCTTAAGCTCTTAAAAACTCTTCTCGCATTTCTCGCTCTATACGAATTTGATATATTTTCGAGTCAGCTGAGTTAACGGGGTAGCGATTCGAGAAAACCCTTCCACGAATCTCCGATAATAACCAGCTAAGCCCAGAAAGCTACGTACTTCGGTCACCGTCTTTGGTTGCTCCCAACTTTGTATTGCTTCAATCTTCGCCGGGTCAACAGATACTCCATGTTTTGACACCACGTGCCCTAGGAATGCTACTTCCTCAAGCCAGAACTCGCATTTTTTCAACTTAGCATATAACTTGTTTTCACGCAGCATTTGGAGTACCAGCTTCAAATGGTGCTCATGATCTTCACGGCTTTTGGAATATATGAGGATGTCATCAATAAAGACAACAACGAACTGATCCAAATAATCCTTGAATACTCGGTTCATCATATCCATGAAAGCCGCAGGAGCATTAGTCAATCCAAAAGACATGACTAGGAATTCATAATGCCCGTACCGAGTTCTGAAGGCAGTCTTTGGAATATTCTCAGTTCTAACCTTCAGCTGATGATATCTAGAACGAAGATCGATCTTTGAAAGAATTGTGCTCCTTGTAACTGGTCAAACAGGTCATCAATACGAGGTATTGGATACCTATTCTTGATGGTGACATGGTTTAATTCTCGGTAGTCAATACAAAGTCGCATACTCCCGTCTTTCTTTTTTACGAATAAATCAGGAGCACCCCAAGGAGATGTACTAGGACGAATGAAACCGATGTCTAACAATTCATGTAGTTGTACTTTTAACTCCTGAAGTTCAATAGGAGCCATTCGATATGGAGTTTTAGAAATAGATTTTGTACCCTGTTCAAGATCAATAAAGAATTCAATTTCACGTTGCGGGGGTAGACCGGGAAATTCTTCAGGAAATACGTCAGGAAAGTCAATAACAACAGGAATATTATTCAAATTTGACGTGTCTTTATTCAAATCCATAACATGGGCTAAGAAAGCTTGACATCCGTTTTTTAATAAACGAATGACTTATGGCTTGATATAACAGTGATTGATTTTAATGGTTTAGTTGCTTGAATTCGTACAACAGGTTGGTTAGGAATATGAAAATTAACAACCTTACGAAAATAATCAATTTTGGCATGATGAGTAGTTAACCAATCAATCCCTAAAATCACATCAAAAGTAAGTATCTTTAAAGAAATAAGGTCAACAGGTAATGTGATGGTGCCAACTTGGATCAAACAAGATTTATAAACAGTGGATGTGATGAAAGTTTCTCCTAACGGAGTCTCCACAGATAAATCAAAGTCTAACTTCTCCGGAGTCAAGTTTAAACGTTGAGCACAAGCAGGAGAGATAAAAGAATGGGTAGAACCGATATCTAATAAGGTATAAACTTCGCATGAATTTATGATTAGCTTACCCGTGATCACCTCGTTTGGGTTCCTCGCATGTTGACCAATCACGACAAACGCTCTTCCAGGAACCGTTGACTTTATCTTTTCTGGGACAGCTTTTTGAGTCACCATCCCCGCTGGACTTGGTTTTGCTATAGTGCAATCTTGAGCGATATGTCCTTCCTTTCCACAATTATAACATACCTTAAACTGTTGTGGGCAGTTTGGGCTGATATGTCCTTCTTTTCCGCACTTATAGCATATAACCGGTGGTCGTTCTCGTCCCTTGGAACCAGTTGTTGCTGGTGCTGACGTCTTCGTATTGTCATTGTTGAATCTCCTCTTTTTAAAATCTCCTCCCGACTCGCTTCTTCTATTTTCATAGCCACGATTACCACCAGAGTGGTTGCCGTTCTTATCTGTATTTTTCTTTCTCCGCTGGTTATCATTGTTCTGATGACTGCTGTCACCGATATGATCCTGGTTGTGGTCCCTCAGTTGACCGTACTCGTTATCTCGCTCTAATAATTGAGCCATGTAGACAACATCTGAATAGAGAAAAAATTTATGAGAAATGAGATATTGACGTATGTCGGGTTTCAAACCTCTCAGAAACATCCTCGTCATACGTTCCTCATTCTCCACCAAATGAGGTGCAAACCTGGACAACTCTGCAAACTTCGCCTCGTACTGAGACACCGTCATGTTATTCTGCTCCAGTCTAATAAACTCTACCTCCTTCATATGACGAATACTTTCAGGAAAGTACTTGTCTCCCAAGACATGCTGAGTGCGGCTGGATGGGTATGCTTCACAGACTCCCACCAGTAGTCTGCCTCGCCACGGAACATAAAGGTGGCGAATGGAACCTTCTGTTCCTCCGTGCGTCCCAAGACATCGAATATCTTGGTAATTTGCTTGACCCACGTTTCCGCCATGATCGGATCCGACTTTCTTTAAATTCTGGTGGTTCAAATTCTTTGAACTGTTTGGCTGTGACAAACCGTGAATTGCTATCATTTCCTCCTGTATTTTGAACACGAGTCTCCCTCGTCTGGTTTTGCATGAATTGAAAAAAACTTCTAAACATTCCATCGTTCATCATCTGCTCATTGGTGTTGTTCACAGGAGGAACATTGTCAGCCTGTTGCACGTTCTCCTCGTTGGTAAGCACCGGTATCTCCACGGTCTCATTTACTCCACTGTTAACATTCTCAGTCGACATTCTCAAATATTGCCATAAAACAAGGGTTAATTAAATAAATTAACAAATCACATAATACCCATATATTATGACAAATCAATAAATAAGCTTAGGTAGGACACACTAGCGAAGGATTTATTCTTCTCTCCCCTCCTAGTTCTATTCTCCGATCTCCGCCAGAGATCATATCCCTAAGCTCTGATACCAACTGTGACGCCCCCAAAATAGGTATACAACACCCATTCTGAGTCGCCAAAATACATGGTACAGAAACAACTACATCTTTACTGTTACAACATAAGAACTGTGAGTTTAAATATAAATATTGTCATCTAGACAATATTCACACTCAAATAAGTCCTCATTACAATTATTGATATATTATTTCACAAAAATGGTGAGGACTACTAAAATAACTTCTAGAACCATCACTCTATACCCCGACTGGTACTCGCTACATTCTCGCCTCCTGAGAAAAATGGAACAAAAAGGAAAAGGGTGAGCTCAACTAGCCCAGTAAAGAACATTATGACTAAGATAATACAGAACAAATTATCGTTAGTCTTCAACAGGGAAAAATTTAATAGAATACAATAGACAACAAGTTTTAAATCAATAACTGCAGCGGAAACAGCAAACCATTAGAAGAGTCAAGTAGAGAATGAGTTCTACTATCTTCTAAGATTTAAAAGTCCATCATCAATATTTTATCCCTGTAACAACAATCAATAACCATCTTTAATCAAATATTCATCTTTGCACTACAGGCCAAAGATATTCATTTGTATCACCAGTCGGTCATGTTCATCTCAACACATGTTCATCTTTGCACTACGGGCCAAAGATATTCATCAGTTAATCATTCATCTTTGCACTACAGGCCAAAGATATTCAGTAATATCATCATTTAGGACTGAGAATGATGAAAAATATCTTAAAGAAAACGAATCCAGTGAAACAAAATAACAAATATTAAGGATTCGTATTTCGATTTATCCATGTCCAAAAATACCTTATAATTATTCATAGTGAAGTAAAATTTAAGAATGATCAAAATATGGATACAATCAAAGTTAGTACCCAGAATAGATATTTTGGACGAAAAGAAGAAAATTTCATTTTTCGGTGAATAGTAACTCGTGAATAGTAACTCATGAATAGTAACTCCGACATGAAAAGTTCCAAATTTGATAAAAATTTTCAACCAATATTTCGGCATAAAATTGAAGAAATAATATCATTTTTGAATAAAATAACATCCCTTACCTCAAAATAATCGTATTTCTAACTGAATTTCGGGTATAATGCTGACAGAAACTTGCACCGTATAGCAACACTCAAAGTATACTAACAAGAATACGCTCGATAATATAGAGAGAGAAAGAGAAAAAACTTATTTTTGGTGTGATTTTCAATTCTAACTTAGCCCTCTATTTATAGGAAAATGCTAGAACGCCAAAGGAGACTAAAATAATAAATTAATATTTTCTTATTTTCCTTACGCATGCCAAGACCAAGACTTGTCAAGGCATGCCAATCCTGAAATTCATCCCAGCAGCCCACATGTTTAATCCACCAACCAAAAAGTGGGTCCCGCAATTTAATAAAATTCATTTTATTTTCTGAAACTTCAATAATTCATAGAAAATAGCTCTTTTATCAAAAAAATTCAAAACTCGCGTGTTTCCATAGAAAATTTAATTCTCTACAACTTTGTAGAAGAAAGTTTTTCCAAATTTCAAATATAAGATATTCGAAATCCATAAACGGATGATTTTTAATACCTCCACATCGACAAAATACTGATAAAACACCTCAGCTTTAATTCCTTCATTTTTAACCATAAAAATATATCCCTCATTTATATCATATAAAATAAATATTTCCTTATCATATGAATCAATAATTAATTATTCACAAATAATATTACAGAATCACATTTATGACAACCAGGCCGTTCCTAGGAAAGAGGGGGCTTTCCAATAAGAATTTCTCCTTACTGACGCGCAATTAGATGACCAAACCTCTCCTTAGACAGAACTTTCTAGACATTGCCAATAATGTTATCTAATAATATTATTCAAATAATATGAATTATTGATCTGATAATGGAAAATACTGTGTAGAGACAATTATTGAAACAATATTAATATAAAATATCAACGCAGTAATTATTGAATCAATAAAATAAAATACTGAACAGTAATTACTGTAACCATTATTAAGTAGTGCCTTCTTACGTAAGAGTTAATAATTGGTGCAATACAATGTGCTACTGTGCAACAACGCATATTACTGTGTTTTAACCATCGGGTATTCCAACAGTATTAACGGTAACAACTACGCCGTTATTTATAAACAACTTATACTTGTCGTTTTCTTCATCCAATCGATTTTCGTTATGGGGCCCACAAAAGATTGTGCCGTCGTACGAATATTCCCCGACAGGAAGAATATTCCACGACCAAACGAATATTCCCCGACAACAATGAATATTTTATAACCACCTGCTTATTTAAAATATTTGCGCATTTTACCTATAACTAACCTCATTAATCAATTTAACCCTTACTATTTCAAAATAATAAATAGAGGAAATTTAAATTTCATTTATTAATAATTTGGGGTCTTACATATAAACTCAGATGTGAAATTATTCCCCAAATTGGAGAGTGTAGAGCAAATGACAACTCCAAAAACTATGTCTTTATGTCTTCATATAAGTATGATACATGAAAAAAAAGAACGTGGAAACAAAGTCCTTCGAAAAATATAAGAATCCTAGAAAGCATTTTAAGAACTATTGTATAGATCAAGCACCTCTTCTAATAAAAAAGAGAGGAAATGTGCTATTTTAACTCTTATCAAGTTCACCTCTAACATAAAAATGCACCGACCGCATCGCAGATCGTATTGTATCGTAGAATGTATCGTAAGATCTAGCTCACTTTCTAATGCACTAGCAGTAATCTTTTATCGAATTTCTCTTTATCGTATATCATAAAATTCTAACAACTATGGAAATAATCATTTTAGACTTCGTTTTATTATTCTTTTTTTCTTTTTAGGGGAGATTCAAGAGGGAGTGGGTAATTGATCGTTTATGATACTCTCATAAAAATGGTGGTGGGACTAATTGTATGGGTGTTAGGGAAGATAGGAGCAACTGATGAGTCGAACATAATCCATTTGGACCAATTTGTCAATCTTCTTCTATTAAAGAAATTAACAGAAAAGAGACAATATGTTAGGATAGGGGATATAAGAAATCCACCCTCACCGAATTAGTGAGAAACAAGACGAGAAAAGCACCTGAAAAGTGTTGCCTTCCAATTGTATACAAATCACTCACAACAGTACTCCTAAAGCCATATAATCCCTTGAATCCAATAGTGGAAGAATGTTGGACATGGGAATTTAATCTAGTCCTTCTGTCAGCAAACTAGAAAATTTTGAGCATAAAACACTTCATACTTACTCTTTTTTTGTTATTTTTTGGTGTATTAAATATGAACTACATAATTAATGCCTAGAGGAAAATTACTGTCAATTGAAATCAAACATAGGATTGTTTTGAAGACCACTTTTCAGGGGGTGAAAATCCAAAATTCAAGTCACCAATGGAATTTATCACAATTGAGAACAAAAATCATACTTTTAAGTCACAAAAATCCATTGCATTTCATTATTTTATCAATTTGCATTTCATATATTCCAAAATATACATCATCTGGATACATAAACATGAAGCTCATATTCACTTTAGCAATCATTGCAATTATGCTAAAAGCTTTTAAAAATAAAACCAAAAAGAAAAAAAGTTTAATCTACAGTCTTGACTCTTAAGATTTCAAAGACAGATTCTCAATAATATAAGTCCCAATGATTTATAATCTTAATTAGGCATATTAATACTACTTTCCTTCAAATTAGTTTCAATACTACTTTCGTTCAAATTAGTTTCACTTAGATGTTCTGAGTTATAAAACTAAAAAAAATCAAGACATAGAATCTTAATTTTCAAAAAAGATAAAACTTTTATTTCATGAAAGCTACAACAACAGAGTAACTTAACTAAATTCCCAAAAAAAAGTGTATTGTTTTCTATTAAATTTTATCAGCAACCAGAACCAGATATGTAAATAAATGATAAATCCACAAAATTTATGCAAATAACCAAATCAAAACTATAAACAAAGTTCACAAATTACCCATAACAATACTTACTAATCGAAATAAAATCCGCAGATTGTGATAGAACCGATGAAAAATGAAGAAATTGAACCGATTTTCGACAAATTAATGAGATTCAATGGAGTAATCAACTACCGATAGAAAAGGAAAACTACTTTTTCAATTTTGAGCTTTTAAACCCTATATTTGTTACGCTAGAAAATTAAATTAAAACTTAATAGAGTTATGAAGCATTACCTTCGTAAAGAGAGACGCTAGAGTGTCGATTTATCCGAAAAGCCAGAGCCGGTATGAAATTGCCAGAGCTTTGGTTAGTAGTGAGAGAGAGATAAGAGTTGGAGAGATAAATAAATTGCATAAAATGAATTTAGATGAGTTTTTTGGTTTAAATCCACTGACCCATTTGACACCCAACCCACCCAATCTAGCGACCCGCGTGTTTTTTGTTTAAGTCCGTCTTTGGTTCGCAAAATTGGTTCGCTTTAGAAGGATTCTATATGTGACGCCCCCAAAATAGGTATACAACACCCATTCTAAGTCGCCAAATATATGGTACAAAAAGTAAATTATAACTTCTATAATACAATTGTCGTGCAAAATACGACAACACATACTGTGAGTTTAAATACAAATATTATCTTCTAGACAATATCCACACTCAAATAAGTCCTCATTACAATTATTCAAACACTATTTTATAGAAATAGTGAGGACAGCTAAAACATCTTTCTAGAACCATCACTCCATACCCCGACTAGATCATGTTATGTTCTCACCTCCTAAGAAGAAAAATAGAACAAAAAGGAAAAGAGTGAGCTCAACCAGCCCAGTAAAGAATATTATGACTAAGATAATATACAACAAATTATCATTAGTATTCAACAGGGAAAAATTTGATAGAATATAATCGACAACAAGTTTTAGATCAACAACTGCAACGAAAACAGCAAACCATTAGAAGAGTCAAGTAGAGAAAGAATTCTACTATCTTCTAAGATTTAAAAGTCCATCATCAATATTTTATCCCTATAACAACAATCAATATACATCTTGAATCAAATATTCATCTTTGCACTATAGGCCAAAGATATTCATTTGTATCACCTGTCGGTCATGTTCATCTCAACACCTGTTCATCTTTGCACTACAGGCCAAAGATATCATCAGGTAATCATACATCTTTGCACTACAGGCCAAAGATATTCAGTAATATCATCATTTAGGACTGAGGATGATGAAAAATATCTTTAAAAAAATGAATCCAGTGAGACAGATGGACAAATAGTAGGGATTCGTATAACAGTTTATCCAAGATCAATAATACTTCATAATAATCAATTGTGAAGCAGAATTCAAAAATAAAGATCAAAACATGGATACAATCAAAGATAGTAACCATAATAGACATCTTGGACAAAAGGAAAAATTTTAATTTTCGGTGAATAGTTCCGTATTCGTGAATAGTGTCGTATACGCGAATAGTGTCGTATACGTGAATAGTAACCCCGACACAAAAAGTTTCAAATTTGATAAAAAGTTTATATCAATATTTCAGCATAATGATATTGAAAAAAATAATATCATTTAAGAAGAAAATAATATCCCTTACCTCAAAATAACCGTACTTCTGACTGAATATCGGAAATGAGGCTGAATGAAACTTGTGCTGAATAGCAACTTTCAAAGTATCTAAATACTCACAAAATACACTCAATAATCTAGAGAGAGAAAGAGAGAAAACTTATGAATTCTAGTGTGATTTTCAATTCTAACTTAGCCCTCTATTTATAGGAAAATGATAGCACGCCGAAGCAAACTTATCTGCAACCTGATGGCTTTACCTGCTACTATTCCCACCCACCACATTTGAATAAAAGTCTTAGCACATTTCTTTACTAACCAAGAGTGGGGCCCACCAATTCTAGAATTTTCTACCAAAATGACAAATTCTGCAACTTCTACAATTTCTGAACCAGTCATCTCGTAAAATTCATAATAAATCATACGTTCATTTTTAACGGTTCAAAATTTGCGGACATATACTCATTATATATGTATAACATATCCAAAAATTACAACGATCCAACGGTCGGATTAAAAATTATAACCCTCGCAAAATATCTTAAAAATCCTAATTTGATTTTCAATACCTCCGTTCCGACAAAAATACAGATAAAACACCTCAACATTAACTCCTTCATTTTTAACCACAAAAATATATCCCTTATTTATATCCACATAAAATAAATATTTCCTTATCATATGAATCAATAATTAATTATTCACAAATAATATTACAGAATCACATTTATGACAACCAGGCCGTTCCTAGGAAGGATGAGGCTTTCTAATAAGGATTTCTCCTTACTAACGCGCAATTAGATGACCAAACCTCTTCTTAGACAGAACTTTCTAGACATTACCAATAATGCTATCCAATAATATTATTTAAATAATATGAATTATTGATCTGATAAAAAAAAATACTGTGTAGCAACAATTATTGAAACAACAATAATATAAAATATCATCAATAAAATAAAATATTGAACAGTAACTACTGTAACAATTATTGAGTAGTGCCTTCCTTCGTAAGAATCAATAATTCTAAAATAATGTGCAATCCGTGTGCTACTGTACAACCACGCGTGTTATTGTATTTTAACCACCGGGTATTCCAACAGTGTTAACGGTAACAACTACGCCATTATTTATAAAAACTCAATTTTTGTTGTCATCTTCATCCAATTGTTTTCCGTTATGGGGCCCACAAATAGTTGCGCCGTCGTATGAATATTCCCCGACAGAAAGAATATTTCACGACCACACGAATATTCACCGACCAAAAATGAATATTTTATAATCACTTACTTATTTGAAATATTTGCGCATTTTACCCATAACTAACCACATTAATCAAATCAACTCTTTCTATTTCAAAATAATAAATAGAGGAAATTTAATTTCATTTATTAATAAGTTGGGGTCTTATAACCTCCCCTCCTTATGAAATTTCGTCCTCGAAATTGACGTACGTACCTGGTGTTTCGAAAAGGTGAGGATACCTCGCTTTCATTTCTGATTCCAACTCCCAAGTCATTTCTTCAATAGCATGATTTCTCCACAAAACCTTAACTTGTGGTATAACCTTCGTGCATATGACATGTTCTTTCCTATCCAATATCTTAACAGGTACCTCCTCGTACGTTAAATTTTAGGCTATCTCGTCTGGTTCTAACGCAATAATATGATTCAGGTCGTCCACATATTTACGTAACATCGATACGTGAAAAACGTTATGAACACGCGACATACTTAGCGTTAAGGCGAGTCTATAGGCCACAGTTCCTACTCGATCGAGAATTTCAAATAAATCGAAGGCTTGAGCTCTCTTCTCTTCATCAACTCTTACTTCTAGAATAACACATTCTTACACCTTCTTCTTTATATTCATCAGCTCCAGGTCTGTAGCTTGAGCGGCTTTAACGTTATCGATTAAAGTCGATTTTACTCGTATATCATCACGTGGGTCCCTAGAGTCATTAACTCTATCTCTATCATTTATAAATTATACAAAATAGGTCTTTGTGTTCAACAATATCGCACTCGTACTCGCGTACAATCTTCTACTCAACGCGTCAGCTACCACATTCGCTTTTCTAGGATGGTATGGTCAGAACAGGTTCCGAATGAGTCGCCTCTTGAGCTATTGGAAAATCTTCTCGCATTCCTCGCTCCATACGAATTTTGTATCTTTCTAAGTCAGCTAAGTTAACAGAGTAGCGATTCGAGAAAATCCTTCCACAAATCTCCGATAGTAACCAGTTAAGCCTAGAAAACTACGTACTTTGGTCACCGACTTCGGTTGCTCTCAATTATGATTCATATCCCAATCTTGGATAGCACGTCACAATGGCACCTATTGTTTTACCACCACACAAATATAGAGTCCCTTACGGAGAGTCTGGCTTTGGTGCATTCCATAAAGGAAGTCACCAGATAAAGGCTTGGGTACCAACTTCTATAGTTGGGTTTTTAACTCCTGAAGTTCAATAGGAGCTATTCAATATGAGATTTTAGAAATGGGTCTTGTATCGGGTTGAAGATCAATACAAAAATTTAATATCACGCTCTGGGTTAGGCCAGGAAATTCTTCAGGAAATACGTCAGGAAATTCACTAATAACAGAAATATCATTCAAATCTGACGTATTTTTGTTCAAGTCTATGACATGGGCTAAGAAAGCTTGACATCCGTTTTTCAATAAACGAATGGTTTTATAGCTTGGTATGACAGCGATTGATTTTAGTGGTTTGGTTGCTTGAATTCGCATAACAGGTTGGTTAGGAATATGAAAACTAACAACCTTACGAAAACAATCAATTTTGGCATGATGAGTAGTTAACCAATCAATTCCTAAAATCACATCAAAAGTAAGTATCTTTAAAGAGATAAGGTCACCAGGTAATGTGATTATGCCAACTTGGATTAAGCAAGATTTATAAACTGTAGATGTAATGAAAGTTTCTCCTAACGGAGTCTCCACAGATAGGTCAAAGTCTAATTTCTCCGGAGTCAAGTTTAAACGTTGAGCACAAGCAGGAGAGATAAAAGAATGGGTAGAACCGGTATCTAGTAAGGTATAAATTTCGCAATAATTTATAATTAACTAACCCGTTATACCTTCGTTCGGGTTCCTCGCGTTTTGGACAGTCACGACAAATGCTCTTCCAGAAATCGCCGACTTTATTTTGTCCGTATCAGCCTTTGGTGTCACCGTCCCAGCTGGACTTGGTTTCGCTATAGTATAATCTCGAGCGATATGTCCTTCCTTTCCACAATTATAACATACCTTGAACTGTTGTGGGCAGTTTGTACTTATATGTCCCTCATCTCCGCATCTGTAACATCTAACTGGCGGTCGTTCTCCTCCCCTAGAATTTGTTCCTAGTACTGGTGCTGCTGTCGACGTCTTCCTGTCATCCTTTTTAAAATTTCCACTTGACTCACCTCTCCTATTATCATGGCCACGATGACCACCCGAGTGGTTACCACTTTTGTCTGTATTTTTCCCTCCTCGCTGGTTCTCATCGCTCCGATAACTGTTGTCACCAGTATGACCCTGGTTGTGGTCCCTCGGTTGAACATACTCATTATCTCGCTCTAATAATTGAGCCCTATTTACAACATCTGAATATAAAAAAAATTTATGAGAGATAAGATATCGCCGAATCTCGGATTTTAAACCTCTCAGAAACATCCTTGTCATTCGTTCCTCATTCTCGACCAAATGAGGTGCAAACCTGGATAACTCTGCAAACTTCGCCTCGTACTGGGACACCGTCATGTTGTTTTGTTCCAGTCTAATAAACTCTACCTCCTTCATATGATGAATACTTTCAGGAAAGTACTTGTCATTAAATAGTTTCTGAAACGTTTCCCAGGACATGTTGAGTGCGTCAGGCTGGGTACGCTTCACAGACTCCCACCAGTAGTCTGCCTCACCGCGGAACATAAAGGTAGCGAATGGAACCTTCTGTTCCTCCGTGCATCCCAAGACATCGAATATCTTGGTAATTTGCTTGACCCACGTTTCCGCCATGATCGGATTCGGCTTTCCCTTAAATTCTGGTGGTCCCAATTCTTTGAACTGCTTGGCTGTGACAAACCACGCATTGTTATCATTTCCACCCGTATTCTGCACACGAGTCTCCCTCGTCTAATTTTGCATGAACTGCAAAAAGCTCCTAAACATTCCATCATTCATCGTTTGCTCAGTAACGTTATTTACAGGAGGAATATTGTCTTCCTATTGCACGTTCCCCTAGGTGGTGATTAAAGGCGTCACCACAGTCTCATTCACTCTATTGTTAACGTTCTCTGCTGCCATTCTCAAATACTACCACAAAACAAGAGTTAATTGACATGTCACATATTATCCCTATATCTGACCGACCAATAATTACCAAATAAACTTATTCAGGTCATACTAGCGAAGGAATTCTCCGTCTCTCCCCTCCTAGTTCTTGTCTCACATCTCAGCCAGGGATCATATCCTTAAGCTCTGATACCAACTGTGACGCCCCCAAAATAGGTATACAACACCCATTCTGAGTCGCCAAATACATGGTACAGAAAGCAAACTACAACTTCAATAATACAATTGTCGTGCAAAATACGACAACACATACTGTGAGTTTAAATACAAATATTGTCTTCTAGACAATATCCACACTCAAATAAGTCCTCATTACAATTATTCAAACACTATTTTACAGAAATAGTGAGGACTGCTAAAACATCTTTCTAGAACCATCACTCCATACCCCGACTAGATCCTGCTATGTTCTCACCTCCTGAGAAGAAAAATGGAACAAAAAGGAAAAGGGTGAGCTCAACTAGCCCAGTAAAGAATATTATGACTAAGATAATATACAACAAATTATCGTTAGTCTTCAACAGGGAAAAATCTGATAGAATATAATCGACAACAAGTTTTAGATCAACAACTGCAGCGGAAACAGCAAACCATTAGAAGAGTCAAGTAGAGAAAGAATTCTACTATCTTCTAAGATTTAAAAGTCCATCATCAATATTTTATCCCTGTAACATCAATTAATAATCATCTTTAACCAAATATTCATCTTTGCACTACAGGCCAAAGATATTCATTTGTATCACCTGTCAGTCATGTTCATCTCAACACCTGTTCATCTTTGCACTACAGGCCAAAGATATTCATCAAGTAATCATACATCTTTGCACTACAGGCCAAAGATATTCAGTAATATCATCATTTAGGACTGAGGATGATGAAAAATATCTTAAAGAGAACGAATCCAATGAGACAGAAGGACAAATAGTAGGGATTCGTATAACAGTTTATCCAAGATCAATAATACTTCATAATAATCAATTGTGAAGCAGAATTCAAAAATAAAGATCAAAACATGGATACAATCAAAGATAGTAACCATAATAGACATCTTGGACAAAAAGGAAAAATTTTATTTTTCGGTGAATAGTGCCGTATTCGTGAATAGTGCCGTATACGTGAATAGTGCCGTATACGTGAATAGTAACCCCGACACAAAAAGTTCCAAATTTGATAAAAACTCATATCAATATTTCAGCATAATGATATTGAAGAAAATAATATCATTTAAGAAGAAAATAATATCCCTTACCTCAAAATATCAGTACTTCTGGTCGGAATACCGGTATAAGGCTGAAAGAAACTTGCTCTGATGAATAGAAACTCTCAAAGTATCTAAATACTCACAAAATACACTCAATAATCTAGAGAGAGAAAGAGAGAAAACTTGTTTCTGGTGTGATTTTCAATTCTAACTTAGCCCTCTATTTATAGGAAAATTTTAGTAGGTTTGACCTGCAACCTGATGGCTTTACCTGCTACTATTCCCACCCACCACATTTGAAATATAATTCAGCACATTTCTTCACCAACCACAAGTGGGGCCCACCAATTCTAGAATTTTCCATCAAAATGATAAACTCCGAAAATTCAACAATTTCTGAACCAGTCATCTCGTAAAATTCATAATAAATCATACGTTCATTTTTAACGGTTCAAAATTTGTGGACATATACTCAACTTATATATGTATAACATATCCAAAAATTACCACGATCCAACGGTCGGATTAAAAATTATAACCCCCGCAATATTCTCAAAAACCCTGATTTGATTTTTAATACCTCCATTCCGACAAAAATACTGATAAAAACCTCAACATTAACTCCTTCATTTTTAACCACAAAAATATATCCCTCATTTATATCCACATAAAATAAATATTTCCTTATCATATGAATCAATAATTAATTATTCACAAATAATATTACAGAATCACATTTATGACAACCAGGCCGTTCCCAGGAAAGAGGGGGCTTTCCAATAAGGATTTCTCCTTACTGGCGCGCAATTAGATGACCAAACCTCTCCTTAGACAGAACTTTCTAGACATTGCCAATAATGTTATCTAATAATATTATTCAAATAATATGAATTATTGATCTGATAATGGAAAATACTGTGCAGCAACAATTATTGAAACAACAATAATATAAAATATCAACGCAACAATTATTGAATCAATAAAATAAAATATTGAACAATAACTACTGTAACAATTATTGAGTAGTGCCTTCTTACGTAAGAATCAATAATTGGTGCAATACCGTGTGCTACTGTATTTTAACCACCGGGTATTCCAACAGTATTAACGGTAACAACTACGCCGTTATTTATAAACAACTTATACTTGTCGTTTTCTTCATCCAATCGCTTTCCGTTATGGGGCCCACACAAGGCTGCGCCGTCGTACGAATATTCCCCGACAGCAAGAATATTCCACGACCAAACGAATATTCCCCGACAAAATGAATATTTTATAACCACTTGCTTATTTTGCAAAATTTGCACATTTCACCCATAACCAAAGTATTATATCAAATTAACCCCTTATTATTCACAATAATATTTAGAGAAAATTTGATTTTATTCATTAATAAGTTGGGGTCTTACAACCTCCCCTCCTTATGAAATTTCGTCCTCGAAATTGACGTACGTACCTGATGTTTCAAAAAGGTGAGGATACCTCGCTTTCATTTCTGATTCCAACTCCCAGGTCATTTCTTCAATAGCATGGTTTCTCCACAAAACCTTAACTTGTGGTATAACCTTCGTGCGTAGGACATGCTCTTTCCTATCCAAGATCTTAACAGGTACCTCCTCGTACGTTAAATCTTCAGCTATCTCGTCTGGTTCTAACTCAATAATGTGGTTCGGGTCTTTAACATATTTACGAAGCATAGATATGTGAAAAACATTATGAACACGAGACATGCTTGGAGGTAATGCGAGTCTATATGCCACATTTCCTATTCGCTCAAGAATCTCAAATGGACCAACAAATCTTGGATTGAGCTTTCCTCTCTTCCCAAATCTTGTAACTCCCTTCCATGGTGCAACACGTAACAATACATGATCCCCAATATTAAATTCCACGTCCTTCCGATGAAGATCCGCATAACTCTTTTGTCGATCCTGTGCCGTTTGTATACGTTGTCGAATCGTTTGGATCTTCTCTGTAGTAATGCGTACCAACTCTGGTCCCAACAATGTTGCTTCACCCACCTCGTCCCAGCATACTGGAGAACGACATTTTCTTCCATACAACGCCTCGAATGGAGCCACACCTATGCTCGCCTGATAACTGTTGTTGTAGGAGAATTCCACCAATGGTAGGTACTTATCCCAACTCCCTTTGAGATCTAGGACACAAAGTCTTAATAGATCTTCAAGAGTTTGAATAGTCCTCTCTGATTGTCCGTCCGTTTGAGGATGGTATGCTGAACTGAATCG
Source organism: Panax notoginseng (assembly GCA_016801055.1). Taxonomy (NCBI): domain Eukaryota; kingdom Viridiplantae; phylum Streptophyta; class Magnoliopsida; order Apiales; family Araliaceae; genus Panax; species Panax notoginseng. The sequence continues at coordinate 8,304,780 of CM029018.1, read as the reverse complement.
TAAATCCGTGCCCATAGCTTTCTGCAAGCTAACCCAAAATCGTGAAGTGAATCTTGGGTCACGATCCGAAACTATGGATACTGGCATGCCATGCAATCTCACAATCTCGTTCACGTACATACTAGCAAGACGTTCAAGGGAATAAGTCTCACGTATCGGCAAGAAATGAGCGGACTTGGTTAATCTATCAACAATAACCCAAATCGCATCTATGCCTTGAGAAACCTTGGGAAGACCCGTAACAAAATCCATAGTAATGTGTTCCCACTTCCATTTCGGGATCTCAAGTGGTTGCAATGGACCCTTTGGTACTTGATGCTCCGCCTTTACACGTTGACAAGTTAAACACCTCGAGATAAACTCCGCGATCTCTCTTTTCATATTGCTCCACCAAAATGTATGTCGAAGATCGTGATACATTTTGGTACTCCCAGGATGGATTGCAAACGGTGTGTTGTGTGCCTCCATCATTATTCTATGCTTCAAGTCAAAATCGTTAGGAACACAAAGTCTGGAGTTGACTCGAAGTATTCCTTCTTCATCGATTCTTGCTTCTGGAATAGCACCTTCTTGCACTTTCTTCTTCATACGCATCAGCTCTATGTCCGTAGCTTGAGCAGCTTTAACTTTATCGATTAAAGTCGGTTCTACTCGTATATTTGATATCATCATGTGGGTACTTGGAGCCTTCATCTCTATCTCCATCCTTTGCAAGTCATACAAAATGGGCCTTTGTGTTAACAACATTGCACTCGTACCCGCATATGATCTTCTACTCAATGCGTCAGCTACTACGTTTGCTTTTCCAGGATGATATTGGATGGTATGATCGTAATCTTTCAACAGCTCGAGCCAACGTCGCTGCCGCATGTTGAGTTCCTTTTGGGTGAAGAAATATTTGAGGCTTTTATGATCTGTATAGATCTCCACTTTCTCCCCATACAGGTAGTGTCTCCAGATCTTCAACGCAAAAACGACTGCTGCCAACTCCAAATCATGAGTAGGATAATTCCTCTCATATTCTTTGAGTTGTCGTGAGGCATAGGCTATGACTTTCCCATGTTGCATGAGAACACATCCTAACCCTTTGCCTGAAGCATCGCTGTAGATAACAAATCCATCCGAACCAGATGGTATTGTCAGAACAGGTGCCGAAATGAGTCTCCTCTTGAGTTCTTGGAAACTCTTCTCGCATTCCTCACTCCATACGAATTTTGTATCTTTCCGAGTCAGCTGAGTTAACGGAGTAGCGATTCGAGAAAATCCTTCCACAAATCTCCGATAATAACCAGCTAAGCCCAGAAAGCTACGTACTTCGGTTACCGACTTCGGTTGCTCCCAACTTTGTATGGCTTCAATCTTCGCCGGGTCGACAGATACTCCATGTTTTGACACCACGTGCCCAAGGAATGCTACTTCCTCAAGCCAGAACTCGCATTTCTTCAGTTTGGCATATAGCTTGTTTTCACGAAGCCTTTGCAGTACCAGCTTCAAATGGCGCTCATGATCTTCACGGCTTTTGGAATAGATGAGGATGTCATCAATAAAGACAACAACGAACTGATCCAAATATTCTTTGAATACACGGTTCATCATATCCATGAAGGCAGCAGGAGCATTAGTCAATCCAAAAGACATTACTAAGAATTCATAATGCCCGTACCGAGTTCTGAAGGCAGTCTTTGGAATATCCTCAGTTTTAATCTTCAGCTGATGATATCCAGAACGAAGATCGATCTTTGAAAAGAATTGTGCTCCTTGCAACTGGTCAAACAGGTCATCAATGCGAGGTAGCGGATACCTATTCTTGATAGTGACATGGTTCAATTCTCGATAGTCAATACAAAGTCGCATACTCCCGTCTTTCTTCTTTACGAATAAAACAGGAGCACCCCAAGGAGACGTACTAGGACGAATAAAACCGATGTCCAACAACTCCTGTAGTTGGACTTTTAACTCCTGAAGTTCAATAGGAGCCATTCGATATGGAGTTTTAGAAATGGGCTTTGTACCGGGTTCAAGGTCAATAAAGAATTCAACTTCACGTTCTGGGGGTAGACCAGGAAGTTCTTCAGGAAATACATCGGGAAATTCTCTAACAATAGAAATATTATTCAAATCTGACTTGTCTTTGTTCAAATCCATAACATGGGCTAAGAAAGCTTGACATCCGTTTTTCAATAAACGAATAGCTTTGTGGCTTGATATGACAGTGACTGATTTTAGTGGTTTAGTAGTTTGAATTCGTATGACAGGTTGGTTAGGAATATGAAAACTAACAACCTTACGAAAACAATCAATTTTAGCATGATGAGTGGTTAACCAATCAATTCCTAAAATCACATCAAAAGCAAGTATCTTTAAAGAGATAAGATCAACAGGTAATGTGATAGTGCCAACTTGGATCATGCAAGATTTATAAACTGTAGATGTAACGAAGGTTTCACCCAACGGAGTTTCAACAGATAAGTTAAAGTCCAATTTCTCCGGAGTCAAGTTTAAACGTTGAGCACAAGCAGGAGAGATAAAAGAATGGGTAGAACCGGTATCTAGTAAAGTATAAACTTCGCAAGAATTCAAGATTAGCTTACCCGTGATCACCTCGTTCGGGTTTCTCGCGTTTTGGCCAGTAACGACAAACGCCCTTCCAGGAACCGCTGATTTCGACTTATCCGGGACAGCTTTTGGAGTCACCATCCCCGCTGAACTTGGTTTTGCTACAGAACACTCTCGAGCTATATGACCCTCCTTTCCACAGTTATAACATACCTTGGATTGTTGTGGGCAGTTTGGGCTGATATGTCCCTCTTTCCCACATTTGTAACATACGACCGGTGGTCGTTCTCCTCCCCTAGAAACAGTTGATGTTTGTGCTGACGTCTTCACGTTATCATTGTTGTACCTTCTCTTCTTGAAATCTCCTCCCGACTCGCTCCTTCTATTATCACGACCACGATTACCACCAGAGTGGTTACCGCTTTTGTCCGAATATTTTCCTCCCTGCTGGTTTTCATTGCTTCGATGACTGCCGCCACCGGTATGACCCTGGTTGTGGTCCCTCGGTTGCACATACTCATTATCTCGCTCTAATAATTGAGCCCTGTTTACAACATCTGAATATAAAGAAAATTTATGAGAGATAAGATATTGTCGAATCTCGGGTTTTAGACCTCTCAGAAACATCCTTGTCATTCGTTCCTCATTTTCGACCAAATGAGGTGCAAACCTGGATAACTCTGCAAACTTCGCCTCGTACTGGGACACCGTCATGTTGTTTTGTTCCAGTCTGATAAACTCAACCTCCTTCATATGACGAATACTTTCAGGAAAGTACTTGTCATTGAACAGTTTTTGAAATGTTTCCCAGGACATGTTGAGTGCGTCAGGCTGGGTACGCTTCACAGACTCCCACCAGTAGTCTGCCTCACCGCGGAACATAAAGGTGGCGAATGGAACCTTCTGTTCCTCCGTGCATCCCAAGACATCGAATATCTTGGTAATTTGCTTGACCCACGTTTCCGCCATGATCGGATCCGGCTTTCCCTTAAATTCTGGTGGTCCCAATTCTTTGAACTGCTTAGCTGTGACAAACCGCGCGTTGTTATCATTTCCACCCGTATTCTGCACACGAGTCTCCCTCGTCTGATTTTGCATGAACTGCAAAAAGCTCCTAAACATTCCATCATTCATCGTTTGCTCGGTAACGTTGTTTACAGGAGGAATATTGCCTTCCTGTTGCACGTTCCCCTGGGTGGTGATCAAAGGTGTCTCCACGGTCTGATTTACTCCATTATTAACGTTCTCAGCTGCCATTCTTAAATACTGCCATAAAACAAGGGTTAATAGTCATGTCATATATTATCCCTATACTCTGACCGACCAAATAAACACCAAATAAACTTAGTCAGGTCATACTAGCGAAGGAATTCCCCGTCTCTCCCCTCCTAGTTCTTGTCTCACATCTCAGCCAGGGATCATATCCCTAAGCTCTGATACCAACTGTGACGCCCCCAAAATAGGTATACAACACCCATTCTGAGTCGCCAAATACATGGTACAGAAAGCAAACTACAACTTCAATAATACAATTGTCGTGCAAAATACGACAACACATACTGTGAGTTTAAATACAAATATTGTCTTCTAGACAATATCCACACTCAAATAAATCCTCATTACAATTATTCAAACACTATTTTACAGAAATAGTGAGGACTGCTAAAACATCTTTCTAGAACCATCACTCCATACCCCGACTAGATCCTGCTATGTTCTCACCTCCTGAGAAGAAAAATGGAACAAAAAGGAAAAGGGTGAGCTCAACTAGCCCAGTAAAGAATATTATGACTAAGATAATATACAACAAATTATCGTTAGTCTTCAACAGGGAAAAATCTGATAGAATATAATCGACAACAAGTTTTAGATCAACAACTGCAGCGGAAACAGCAAACCATTAGAAGAGTCAAGTAGAGAAAGAATTCTACTATCTTCTAAGATTTAAAAGTCCATCATCAATATTTTATCCCTGTAACATCAATTAATAATCATCTTTATCCAAATATTCATCTTTGCACTACAGGCCAAAGATATTCATTTGTATCACCTGTCAGTCATGTTCATCTCAACACCTGTTCATCTTTGCACTACAGGCCAAAGATATTCATCAAGTAATCATACATCTTTGCACTACAGGCCAAAGATATTCAGTAATATCATCATTTAGGACTGAGGATGATGAAAAATATCTTAAAGAGAACGAATCCAATGAGACAGAAGGACAAATAGTAGGGATTCGTATAACAGTTTATCCAAGATCAATAATACTTCATAATAATCAATTGTGAAGCAGAATTCAAAAATAAAGATCAAAACATGGATACAATCAAAGATAGTAACCATAATAGACATCTTGGACAAAAAGAAAAAATTTTATTTTTCGGTGAATAGTGCCGTATTCGTGAATAGTGCCGTATACGTGAATAGTGCCGTATACGTGAATAGTAACCCCGACACAAAAAGTTCCAAATTTGATAAAAACTCATATCAATATTTCAGCATAATGATATTGAAGAAAATAATATCATTAAGAAGAAAATAATATCCCTTACCTCAAAATATCAGTACTTCTGGTCGGAATACCGGTATAAGGCTGAAAGAAACTTGCTCTGATGAATAGAAACTCTCAAAGTATCTAAATACTCACAAAATACACTCAATAATCTAGAGAGAGAAAGAGAGAAAACTTGTTTCTGGTGTGATTTTCAATTCTAACTTAGCCCTCTATTTATAGGAAAATTTTAGTAGGTTTGACCTGCAACCTGATGGCTTTACCTGCTACTATTCCCACCCACCACATTTGAAATATAATTCAGCACATTTCTTCACCAACCACAAGTGGGGCCCACCAATTCTAGAATTTTCCATCAAAATGATAAACTCCGAAAATTCAACAATTTCTGAACCAGTCATCTCGTAAAATTCATAATAAATCATACGTTCATTTTTAACGGTTCAAAATTTGTGGACATATACTCAACTTATATATGTATAACATATCCAAAAATTACCACGATCCAACGGTCGGATTAAAAATTATAACACCCGCAATATTTCTCAAAAACCCTGATTTGATTTTTAATACCTCCATTCCGACAAAAATACTGATAAAAACCTCAACATTAACTCCTTCATTTTTAACCACAAAAATATATCCCTCATTTATATCCACATAAAATAAATATTTCCTTATCATATGAATCAATAATTAATTATTCACAAATAATATTACAGAATCACATTTATGACAACCAGGCCGTTCCCAGGAAAGAGGGGGCTTTCCAATAAGGATTTCTCCTTACTGGCGCGCAATTAGATGACCAAACCTCTCCTTAGACAGAACTTTCTAGACATTGCCAATAATGTTATCTAATAATATTATTCAAATAATATGAATTATTGATCTGATAATGGAAAATACTGTGCAGCAACAATTATTGAAACAACAATAATATAAAATATCAACGCAACAATTATTGAATCAATAAAATAAAATATTGAACAATAACTACTGTAACAATTATTGAGTAGTGCCTTCTTACGTAAGAATCAATAATTGGTGCAATACCGTGTGCTACTGTATTTTAACCACCGGGTATTCCAACAGTATTAACGGTAACAACTACGCCGTTATTTATAATTTACTTATACTTGTCATTTTCTTCATCCAATCGCTTTCCGTTATGGGGCCCACACAAGGTTGCGCCGTCGTACGAATATTCCCCGACAGCAAGAATATTCCACGACCAAACGAATATTCCCCGACAAAATGAATATTTTATAACCACTTGCTTATTTTGCAAAATTTGCACATTTCACCCATAACCAAAGTATTATATCAAATTAGCCCCTTATTATTCACAATAATATTTAGAGAAAATTTGATTTTATTCATTAATAAGTTGGGGTCTTACAAAAGCCATCATGTTACAGGTTAAGTCTGATTCGGCGTGCTAACATTTTCCTATAAATAGAGGGCTAAGTTAGAATTGAAAATCACACCAGAATTCATAAGTTTTCTCTCTTTCTCTCTCTAGATTATTGAGTATATTTTGTGAGTATTTAGATACTCTGTGAGTTTCTATTCATCAGTGCAAGTTTCCTTCAGCCTTATACCGATCAGAAGTACTGCTTTTTTGAGGTAAGGGATAGTAAGGGATTTTAAGGGTTGTTATGTTTTTCAATTTCGTAATTTTTCTGACCTTCAAAAATTTTGAAAAAATTTGAAATGATATTTTTATGAGTTTTTTTTATTGTGTCCAAAAATGGTGATTTTTGGATGTATAGATTAAGAGTTATGAATTTTATGAGAAAAAACTATTTTAAAAGTAACCGCTTATAACTCCTTGTGGTTAACTCCAAAATTGATGAAATTTTTATTGAGAGTACATGTATATGATAGGAGTATACTCTGTGAATTTTAGAATTTTTAGATAAAAGTACAATTTTTGATAAATGTCTAAATATTCGGCTGTTTTGGCCATATGAAAAATAGTAAATAATTTTTAAAAATTCTGAGAAAAATATATGTTCACTATGGAACTATATTATGCTAAATCCCAGAAAAGAAATATTTTTGGAACTGATTTGGTATTTTTCATGAAAATGGTCTAGTTATGAGTAAATGAATTAAATATGTTTTGTGAAGAAATAAAATTAAAAAATAGGATTTTATGCCTTGAGAATCCTATATGAGGTATATGCAGATTTTTGATGAGGGTTTTTGATTATTGGTGAAGAAATCTTATGAGTTTGGTATTTTAAGATGATTAAATGTATTATTTAGTAAAGTGTAATCATATTATTTTTATTATCATATATAACATTTTTATAACCTTGATGTTGAAATTCTCTTTCGCTTGAGTGTAAAGATGGGTAAATTATTAGTATGATCATGATTATGGGTTCTCTTTGGCCAGTAGTGCAAAGTTGAATTGTTGACTGGTATGATCATGACTATTGAATTTATAACTGAATATCTTTAACTTAAGTGCAAAGGTGAATTGATCAACATGGTTATAATTATTATTTATATAAATTCTGAAATGATTATATATTTCTTTGAGATATTAATATCTTTGGCCCGTAGTGCAAAGATGACCTGTTGATGAATATCTTTGGCCCGTAGTGCAAAGATGGTCTGTGGATGAATATCTTTGGCCCGTAGTGCAAAGATAAATTTATTAGTATGATTATGAACAGGAACTGTGATTTGGTATAACCATGATCTTTGATGTTTCAGGTAAAGACATGTAATGAAAATTATCTTCGTCCTGGATGCGAAGAGGAATTTAGAATCACAATTATGATTATGAGTTATTTATATGATTGTGGACCAGAACTGTTGATTGATGTTACAGGGATAAAACATTGTTGATGGATTTTTAACATGAAGAAGATAATAGTTTTTATGGTCTATTTGACTCTTCTAATGGATTGCACGCTCCGCTACAACTATGGTTGAAATTTTTTATCATTTACCATATGTTCTAAATCTCTGATTTATTATTGATGAAGGCTATTGATAATTTAATTATCTTTAGTCATGATATTCTTTACTGAGCTAGTTTTGCTCACCCTTTTGCTTCACAATTCCTTTCAGGTAATAAGAGTGTAGCTGGGTCGAGCGAGGGTAACGGAGAAATAGAACGGTGGTCTCTAGCTGTGGATGTTCTCCCGAAGCAGTATAGAAAAGTTCATTTGGTGAATCCAATAGGGTAAGGTGTACCCAACGTTGGAAGGGTGGTTTGCCACTATCATACAAGATGTCTAACGACATACAACCTCGTGTCATCATAAGACAGTGATGTACTCATCCACTTGCTGAGTATATATACGAGCACTACCTATATAATCTTGGTGTTTGTTTGAAGTATAATTCTCAATTAGAGATAGTAGAGATAATGATATGTCAAGAGAAGACTCACCATTGGGAAGAATATGATAGTAATCTTCTCGTTTTTTTTAGGGTCTATTGGGTCAACCAAGGATAATTCTGTGGCCATATGATATCTATCATAACCTAGACGCATGGCCTCCCATGTACGAAGGTATCCTTGAGCACTTCCCAAATATTCTAATTTATAAAACAGTTTTTGACTATACCTTTATGTAAGGTGTCATTGTGAGGTGATGTCCACGGTTGGAACATGAGACACATTTGGTATATATTTGTATCCAAACTCACAACATATGTGTTGTTGTATTTTGCACGACAATTGTTGTAATAACATTGTAGTTGTTTTCTGTACCATGTATTTGGCGACTCAGAATAGGTTGGATGGAATGGACCTATTTTGGGGTTGTCACAGTTAGTATCAGAGTTTAGGGATATGATCTCTGGCGGAGATCGGGGAATACAACTAGGAGGGGAGAGATGAGTAAATCCTACGCTAGTGTGTCCTACCTAAGCTTATTTGTTGGTCAGTCATAATATTGGGATATTATGTGATATGTTAATTTGTTTAATTAACCCTTATTTTATGGCAGTATTTGAGAATGACAGCTGAGAATGCTAACAATGGAGTGAATGAGACTGTGGGGATACCTCTAATCACTAACCGTGATAATGTGATGTCAGACGAAGAAGGAATTAGAGATATCCATGTGGTGAGTGAAGAATTGATAGTTGCACTCGAGATAGTCGTAGAGGTAACAGCTGAGACTGAGGAAGAAGAGGAAGAAGAAGTACCTGAGGAGAGTTTATTAGAGGTATTATATGATCAAAATGTAGAATTTTAAAATCGTATTCATGAGTTAGAAGAGCAGGCAGAAGAACGACAGGCGGTCGTGGAACAAAAGGATGCAACAATTCAAGCTTGTATTACCCGATATGTGATGCTTGAACATAAGTATTCTTTGGCAGAGTATAAGATGATAAAAATGGAATCTGAGCTGAAAGAAGAAAAAACTGAACGAGTGAGAATAAGTGATGCATGGGCAAAAGCCGCACGACACGTGGATATTGTGGAAAGAGATGTTCGATCTAAGAAGGCTAAAATAGATTGTATGAATTTCTCTTTTTGGAAAGCAATTGGGAGAACCCAATATCGAGTTTTGAATTACCCTGTACATAGCGGTCAACCTGAATCCGATATGGATCGAAGATTGATGATTCAGATCATGAATGAGGAGTACGAAGAGGCAGTTGAGGGAGGAATATGTCCTATAGAAAGGTATATTCCAATGGTAATGATGACGCTAAATGCTGCTCCAGACAAGTCAAAGCCGAGTAGTTCGAGGGATGGCGGTTGTCATGACTTCCCAACAAATGAGGAACACAAATGAAGTTATCATGGGAGATGAGCAATGGAGAAATCATGATGATCTGAGAGATAGAATCTGAAATGGAAGCAAGGTATTCTCAACTCTTCGAAATACCAGGTACGTAAATTTCGGGGACGAAATTTCATAAGGAGGGGAGATTGTAAGACCCCAAATTTTATAAAATAAAAGTGTAAGACCCCAATTTTTATAAATAAAGATGAATTTTCTATAAATATCATTTTTGAATATTATAGAGTTAATTTGATATAATGTTATAGTTGTGGGTAATATTTATAAATTTTACAAAGTACGCAAGTTGTTATATAATATTCGATTGGTCGGGGAATATTCGTTTTAACAGGGAATATTCGTACAACGACACAATCATTGGTGGACCCCACAACAGAATAGTGAGGACTCCTCATTACATTTATTAACACACCATTACATAGAATAGTGAGGACTACTAACTAATACTATCATTCAGATCATCACTCCGTTCCTCGACTTGCCCCAACTACGTTCTCATTTCCTGAAGAGAACAGTGAAAGAAAGGGTGAGCTCAACTAGCCCAGTAAGAAATATTATGACTAAGATAATTAAGAATAAATTATCATTAGCTTTCAACAATGTTAAACTGATAAAATATAATAGACATCAAGTTTAACTGCAGCGGAACAAGCAATCCATTAAAAGAGTCAAGTAAAAAATAAACTCTACTATCTTTTATGATTTAAAAGGTTTTCAACACTGTGATCGCTGGGACTCAGCTTAATAAAATAATCCACATCATCAAATCACCCCTGCACTACGGCCAAGGATATTCGTGTATTCATTAATGGTCATGATCATGCCAACAACTGTCCATCAACGCACTACGGGCCAATGAGGACTTTTACCACATCATTTGTAACATTACGGTCATGATTATTGTAAGACCCCAACTTTTATAAATAAAGATGAATTTTCTATAAATATCATTTTTGAATATTATGGAGTTAATTTGATATAATGTTATAGTTGTGGGTAATATTTATAAATTTTGCAAAGTACGCAAGTTGTTATATAATATTCGATTGGTCGGGGAATATTCGTTTTAACAGGGAATATTCGTACAACGGCACAATCATTGGTGGACCCCACAACGGAATTATTGTCGGATTGAGAAAACGACAAAAATATTTTATTAAAAATAACGGCGGAAGTTTTACTATTGATACTGTTGAACTACTCGGTAGTAAAAGTACAGTAATACGTGTGGTTGCATAGTAGCACACGGTATTAATTATTAATGCATATGTGAGAAGTCACTCAGTTTGATTCAATTATTGTCAGTTAATAATATGAATTATTTAGCGATAATGACGTTTTGTTTTATTCGTATTATTAACGTAATAAAACAGAAACATCTTTTATATAAAACAGAATACTTTATTAAAGTTATTCTATAAATAGAATATATTATATTTTATTTAAAAGATTTTTCTTTAAATATGGACCGTCAGATTAAAGTAATCAATCTGGACCGTTCATGGATTAGTTACTATGCATTCTATTTTTCTATAAATAGCAGCTCATTCCTTCATTATTTCTTACGAATTCACTGAACTCTAGAGAGAGAAACTATAGAGAGAGAGAAGAAGAGTATTCTGCTACTTAACTACTTCCTTATTTCAGCTCGTCTTTAAAACGGTAAGGGGTGTTATTCTTTCTTATTCATGAAGAGAACTGTTGTTATTCCATTTCTTATTATTCTGTTGGAATAACCTGTATACGTGGTCTACCCTATACTTGGTGACATTCTTCTATTATTCTGTTGGAACATCCTGTCTGTGTGTTTTACACCGGACCTGGTTCCGTTTTTATTATTATTCTGTTGGAACATCCTGTCTGTGTGTTTTACACCGGACCTAGTTTCATTATTTATTATTCTGTCGGAATATCCTGTCTGTGTGTTTTACACCGGACCTGGTTCCATTATTTATTATTCTGTCGGAATATCCTGTCTGTGCGTTTACGCCGGACCTGGTTCCATTATTTATTATTCTGTTGGAATAACCTGTCTGTGCGGTCTATCGCGTGCATGGTGATTTCTTTTGTTATTCCATTCTTTATTATACTCAGTTGGTTAAGTTTTGACTTCTATACTCCATGAAATTTGTGGAATATCCTTGATAATTGTGTTTCATCCAGTATCTTTTCATGAAAATATTCTTCTAAGCATTTTGAATTTTACTCCACAAAGCAGTATCATGCTGACAATTTGGACGTTGTTAATTCTTGGATAAATTAATTCTTGAACTTGTTTTATTGAATTCTTATATCATTGTCATCATCCTCATGTTTATAAAATGTTGAAAGTCATCTGTGGCCTGTAGTGCATAGATGGACTTGGTATGATTATGACCAGGGATTATTCGGTATAATCATGACCGTAATGTTACAAATGATGTGGTAAAAGTCCTCATTGGCCCGTAGTGCATTGATGGACAGTTGTTGGCATGATCATGACCATTAATGAATATACGAATATCCTTGGCCGTAGTGCAGGGGTGATTCGATGATGTGGATTATTTTATTAAGCTGAGTCTCAGCGATCACAGTGTTGGAAAATCTTTTAAATCATAAAAGATAGTAGAGTTTATTTTCTACTTGACTCTTTTAATGGATTGCTTGTTCCGCTGCAGTTAAACTTGATGTCTATTATATTTTATCAGTTTAACATTGTTGAAGGCTAATGATAATTTATTCTGCATTATCTTAGTCATAATATTTCTTACTGGGCTAGTTGAGCTCACCCTTTCTTTCACTGTTCTCTTCAGGAAATGAGAACGTAGCTGGGGCAAGTCGGGGAACGGAGTGATGGTCCGAATGATAGTATTAGTTAGTAGTCCTCACTATTCTATGTAATGGTGTGTTAATAAATGTAATGAGGACTCCTTTTGAGTATGAATACTCTCTAGAAGATAATATTTGTATTCAAACTCACAGTTTATGTTTTGTCGTATTGTACACGACAGTTGTATTAGTAAGTTGTATTTGTATTCTGTACTATGTATCTGACGACCCAAGATGGGGGATGTATACCTAATTTTGGGGGCGTCACAGTTGGTATCAGAGCTTAGGGATATGATCCCTGGCTAAGATGTGAGAATAGAACTAGGAGGGGAGAGACGGGGAATTCCTTCGCTAGTATGACCTACCTAAGTTTATTTGCATGATATTTAATTGGTCGGTCATAATATAAGGATAAAATATGACATATCAATTAATTTTTATTTTGTGGCAGTATCTGAAAATGGCATCTGAGAATGTTGAGAATAGCAATGGAGCACAGGCGACTGTTGATTCACCACATATCAATAATCAGGATAATGTGCATCAGGAAGGTGACAATCCTCATGCAAACAACAACACTGACCAAATGATGAATGATCAAATGTTCAGAGGCTTTATGCAATTCATGAAACAACAGGTGAAAGCGGCTCCTGTCCACAATGTAGGTAGAAATACTGGAAACTCTCTGGCGGTCACCGCTAAACAGTTTAAGGAGCTGGGACCACCGGAGTTTAAGGGAGAACCCAAACCACTTGTAGCTGAAACATGGATAAAGTAGATCACCAAGATATTTGATGTCTTGGGTTGCTCCGAGGAACAAAAGGTTCCCTTTGCCGCCTTTATGTTGCGAGGAGAGGCAGATTACTGGTGGGAATCGATAAAACGTACTCAACCTGCCGCACTGAAGATGTCTTGGGAGAAGTTCCAAGAGCTGTTTAACGATAAATACTTTCCCGAGAGTATTCGTCACATGAAGGAGGTGGAGTTCATCAAATTGGAGCAGAATAATATGACCGTGTCGCAGTACGAGGTAAAATTTACGGAGTTATCCCGGTTTACGTCCCACCTGGTGGATAATGAAGAAAGAATGACGCGGATATTTTTAAGATGTTTGAAGCCGGAGATACGTCAACATCTTGTTTCTCATAAATTGTGTTTGTATTCAGATGTTGTAAATAGGGCTCAGTTGGTGGAGCGCGATAACGAGACAACGCAATCAAAAGAGAGCAGCCGGCAAAATGATAATACCAGTGAGAGCAGTCATCGAAGCGGTGACAATAAGCGTGGAGGAAATCAACAGGCCAGAAATGGTAATCACTTCGGTGGTAATCAGGGCCAAAACAATAAGAATGTGCATTTCAAGAAGAGGAGATTCAACAATGATGGAAAGACGTCAGCACCAGCACTTGTTGTTAAGGAAGGAGAACGACCACCTATCATATGTTTTAAATGCGGAGGGGAGGGGCACATCAGTCCAAACTGCGCGATGCCGTCCAAAGCATGTTATAATTGTGGAAGAGAAGGTCATTTAGCTCAATTTTGTCGTTTACCAAAAACAAGTTCAGCCAAGATGGAGACACCAAAGGCCGTCCCAAAAAAGTCAAAATCGGTAGTGCAAGGGAGAGCGTTTGTTGTGACCTCCCAGAAAGCAAGGAACCCGAATGAGGTCATCACGGGTAAGCTTATCATAAACTCTAACGAAGTCTATACTTTATTTGATACCGGTTCTACCCATTCTTTTATTTCTCCTACTTGCGCTGATCGATTAAATTTGATTCCGGAGAAATTAGACTTTGACTTAGCTGTTGAAACTCCATTGGGAGAAACCTTCATTACATCCACGGTTTATAAGTCTTGTTTGGTTCAAGTTGGTACCCACACATTACCTGTCGATCTGATTTCGTTAAAAATACTTGCATTTGACGTGATTCTAGGGATTGATTGGTTAACTACTCATCATGCAAAAATTGATTATTTTCGTAAGGTTGTTAGCTTTCATATTCCTAATCGACCTATTATGCGAATTCAAGCAACCAAACCATTAAAATCAATCGATGTCATCTCAAGCCATAAAGCTATTCGTTTATTGAAAAACGGATGTCAAGCTTTCTTAGCTCATGTCACAGATCTAAACAAAAATACGTCAGCTTTGAATGATATTTCTGTTGTTAATAAATTTCCTGACGTATTTCCCGAAGAACTTCTGGCCTACCCCCAGAGCGTGAAATTGAATTTTGTATCGACCTTGAACCCGGTACAAAACCCATTTCCAAAGCCCCATATCGAATGGCTCCTATTGAACTTCAGGAGTTAAAGACCCAACTGCAGGAATTGTTAGACATTGGTTTTATTCATCCTAGTACTTCTCCTTGGGGTGCTCCTGTTCTGTTCGTGAAGAAGAAAGATGGGAGTATACGACTTTGTATTGATTATCGGGAGTTGAATCATGTCACCATCAAAAATAGGTACCCATTGCCACGTATTGATGACATGTTTGACCAGTTGCAAGGAGCACAATTCTTTTCAAAGATCGATCTTCGTTCTGGATATCATCAGCTGAAGGTTAGAACTGAGGATATTCCAAAGACTGCCTTCAGAACTCGGTATGGGCATTATGAATTCTTAGTTATGTGTTTTGGATTGACTAATGCTCCTGCTGCCTTCATGGATATGATGAACAGGGTATTTAAAGAATATTTGGATCACTTTGTGGTCGTCTTTATCGATGACATCCTTGTTTATTCCAAAAGCCGTGAAGATCATGAGAAACACTTGAGGCTGGTACTCCAAAAGCTTCGTGAATACAAACTTTATGCCAAGTTGAAGAAATGCGAGTTCTGGCTGGAAGAGGTAGCATTCCTTGGGCACGTAGTATCAAGTCGTGGAATATCTGTTGACCCGGCAAAGATTGAAGCTATTCAAAGCTGGGAGCAACCTAAATCAGTAACCGAAGTACGTAGCTTTCTCGGTCTAGCTGGTTATTATCGGAGATTCGTGGAAGGATTTTCTCGAATCGCTACTCCATTAACTCAGCTGACTCGGAAAGATACAAAGTTCGGTTGGAGCGAAGAATGTGAGCAAAGTTTTCAAGAACTCAAGAGGAGACTCATTTCAGCACCTGTTCTAACAATACCATCTGGCTCGGAGGGATTTGTCATCTACAGTGATGCTTCGAGCAAAGGGTTGGGATGCGTTCTCATGCAACATGGAAAAGTCATAGCCTATGCATCAAGACAACTCAAGGAATATGAGAGGAATTATCCTACTCATGATCTAGAGTTGGCAGCTGTTGTCTTTGCACTTAAAATTTGGAGGCATTACTTGTATGGAGAGAAGGTGGAGATCTTTACGGATCATAAAAGCCTCAAATATTTCTTCACTCAAAAGGAACTCAACATGCGACAACGACGTTGGCTTGAACTGTTGAAAGATTATGATCATACCATTCAATATCATCCTGGAAAAGCGAACGTGGTAGCTGACGCATTGAGTAGAAGATCATATGCAAGTACGAGTGCGATATTGTCAACACAAAGACCCATTTTGTGTGATTTGCAAAGGATGGAGATAGAGTTAAAGACTCCAGGGACCCATGTGATGATGACGAATATACGAGTAGAACCGACTTTAATCAATAAAGTTAAAGCTGCTCAAGCTACAGACCTGGAGCTGATGCGTATGAGGAAGAAAGTGCAAGAAGGTGCTATGCCGGAAGCAAGAATCGACGAAGAAGGAATACTTCGAGTCAACTCCAGATTTTGTGTTCTTAACAACCCTGATTTAAAGTATGAAATCATGATGGAGGCGCACAACACACCGTTTGCAATCCATCCTGGAAGTACCAAAATGTATCATGATCTTCGTCATACATTTTGGTGGAGCAATATGAAGAGAGAGATAGCTTTGTTTATCTCAAGGTGTCTAACTTGTCAACGAGTCAAAGCGGAGCATCAAGTACCAAAAGGTCCATTGCAACCACTTGAAATTCCAGAATGGAAGTGGGAGCACATTACCATGGATTTCGTTACCGGTCTTCCAAGGGTTTCTCAAGGTATTGATGCGATTTGGGTCATTGTTGATAGATTGACCAAGTCTGCTCATTTCTTACCGATACGAGAAACTTATACACTTGAACGTCTTGCTCGTATGTACATAAACGAGATTGTAAGACTGCATGGTATGCCAGTATCCATAGTTTCTGACCGACACCCAAGATTCACTTCACGATTTTGGGTTAGTTTACAAAAAGCTATGGGCACGGAGTTACGATTTAGTTCAGCATATCATCCTCAGACGGACGGACAATCAGAGAGTACTATTCAAACTCTTGAAGATCTATTAAGACTCTGTGTCTTTGACTTCAAGGGAAGTTGGGACAAGTTCTTACCATTGGTGGAGTTTTCCTACAACAACAGTTATCAAGCAAGTATTGGCATGGCTCCATTCGAAGCATTGTATGGAAGAAAATGTCGTTCTCCAGTATGCTGGGATGAGGTGGGTGAAGCAATGTTGTTGGGACCGGAGTTGGTACGTATGACTACAGAAAAGATTCAAACGATCCGACAACGTATAAAAACCTCACAAGATCGACAAAAGAGTTATGCTGATCTTCATCGAAAGGACGTGAAATTTGATGTAGGAGATCATGTGTTCTTACGTGTTGCTACATGGAAAGGAGTTACGAGATTTGGAAAGAGAGGAAAGCTCAATCCTCGATTCATCGGTCCATTTTTAATCCTCGATCGAGTAGGACCTGTGACTTATAGACTCGCTTTACCGCTAAGTATGTCTCGTGTTCATAACGTTTTTCACATATCCATGTTACGCAAATATGTGGAAGACCCGAACCACATTATTGAGTTAGAACCGGACGAAATAGCGGAAGATTTGACGTATGAAGAAGTTCCTGTTCAAATCTTGGATAAGAAGGAACATATTCTACGCTCCAAGGTTATACCTCAAGTCAAAGTTTTATGGAGAAACCACGATGTTGAGGAAATGACTTGGGAGTTAGAATCTGAAATGAAATCAAGGTATCCTTACCTCTTCGACATACCAGGTACGTACCCTAATTTCGAGGGCGAAATTTCATAAAAAGGGGAGGTTGTAAGACCCCAACTTTTATAAATAAAGATGAATTTTCTATAAATATCATTTTTGAATATTATAGAGTTAATTTGATATAATGTTATAGTTGTGGGTAATATTTATAAATTTTACAAAGTACGCAAGTTGTTATATAATATTCGATTGGTCGGGGAATATTCGTTTTAACAGGGAATATTCGTACAACGACACAATCATTGGTGGACCCCACAACAGAATAGTGAGGACTCCTCATTACATTTATTAACACACCATTACATAGAATAGTGAGGACTACTAACTAATACTATCATTCAGACCATCACTCCGTTCCTCGACTTGCCCCAACTACGTTCTCATTTCCTGAAGAGAACAGTGAAAGAAAGGGTGAGCTCAACTAGCCCAGTAAGAAATATTATGACTAAGATAATGAAGAATAAATTATCATTAGCTTTCAACAATGTTAAACTGATAAAATATAATAGACATCAAGTTTAACTGCAGCGGAACAAGCAATCCATTAAAAGAGTCAAGTAAAAAATAAACTCTACTATCTTTTATGATTTAAAAAGTTTTCAACACTGTGATCGCTGGGACTCAGCTTAATAAAATAATCCACATCATCAAATCACCCCTGCACTACGGCCAAGGATATTCGTGTATTCATTAATGGTCATGATCATGCCAACAACTGTCCATCAACGCACTACGGGCCAATGAGGACTTTTACCACATCATTTGTAACATTACGGTCATGATTATTGTAAGACCCCAACTTTTATAAATAAAGATGAATTTTCTATAAATATCATTTTTGAATATTATGGAGTTAATTTGATATAATGTTATAGTTGTGGGTAATATTTATAAATTTTGCAAAGTACGCAAGTTGTTATATAATATTCGATTGGTCGGGGAATATTCGTTTTAACAGGGAATATTCGTACAACGGCACAATCATTGGTGGACCCCACAACGGAATTATTGTCGGATTGAGAAAACGACAAAAATATTTTATTAAAAATAACGGCGGAAGTTTTACTATTGATACTGTTGAACTACTCGGTAGTAAAAGTACAGTAATACGTGTGGTTGCATAGTAGCACACGGTATTAATTATTAATGCATATGTGAGAAGTCACTCAGTTTGATTCAATTATTGTCAGTTAATAATATGAATTATTTAGCGATAATGACGTTTTGTTTTATTCGTATTATTAACGTAATAAAACAGAAACATCTTTTTATATAAAACAGAATACTTTATTAAAGTTATTCTATAAATAGAATATATTATATTTTATTTAAAAGATTTTTCTTTAAATATGGACCGTCAGATTAAAGTAATCAATCTGGACCGTTCATGGATTAGTTACTATGCATTCTATTTTTCTATAAATAGCAGCTCATTCCTTCATTATTTCTTACGAATTCACTGAACTCTAGAGAGAGAAACTATAGAGAGAAACTATAGAGAGAGAGAAGAAGAGTATTCTGCTACTTAACTACTTCCTTATTTCAGCTCGTCTTTAAAACGGTAAGGGGTGTTATTCTTTCTTATTCATGAAGAGAACTGTTGTTATTCCATTTCTTATTATTCTGTTGGAATAACCTGTATACGTGGTCTACCCTATACTTGGTGACATTCTTCTATTATTCTGTTGGAACATCCTGTCTGTGTGTTTTACACCGGACCTGGTTCCGTTTTTATTATTATTCTGTTGGAACATCCTGTCTGTGTGTTTTACACCGGACCTGGTTTCATTATTTATTATTCTGTCGGAATATCCTGTCTGTGTGTTTTACACCGGACCTGGTTCCATTATTTATTATTGTGTCGGAATATCCTGTCTGTGCGTTTACGCCGGACCTGGTTCCATTATTTATTATTCTGTTTTAATAACCTGTCTGTGCGGTCTATCGCGTGCATGGTGATTTCTTTTGTTATTCCATTCTTTATTATACTCAGTTGGTTAAGTTTTGACTTCTATACTCCATGAAATTTGTGGAATATCCTTGATAATTGTGTTTCATCCAGTATCTTTTCATGAAAATATTCTTCTAAGCATTTTTGAATTTTACTCCACAAAGCAGTATCATGTTGACAATTTGGACGTTGTTAATTCTTGGATAAATTAATTCTTGAACTTGTTTTATTGAATTCTTATATCATTGTCATCATCCTCATGTTTATAAAATGTTGAAAGTCATCTGTGGCCTGTAGTGCATAGATGGACTTGGTATGATTATGACCATGGATTATTCGGTATAATCATGACCGTAATGTTACAAATGATGTGGTAAAAGTCCTCATTAGGTCGTAGTGCATTGATGGACAGTTGTTGGCATGATCATGACCATTAATGAATATACGAATATCCTTGGCCGTAGTGCAGGGGTGATTCGATGATGTGGATTATTTTATTAAGCTGAGTCTCAGCGATCACAGTGTTGGAAAATCTTTTAAATCATAAAAGATAGTAGAGTTTATTTTCTACTTGACTCTTTTAATGGATTGCTTGTTTCGCTGCAGTTAAACTTGTTGTCTATTATATTTTATCAGTTTAACATTGTTGAAGGCTAATGATAATTTATTCTGTATTATCTTAGTCATAATATTTCTTACTGGGCTAGTTGAGCTCACCCTTTCTTTCACTGTTCTCTTCAGGAAATGAGAACGTTGCTGGGGCAAGTCGGGGAACGGAGTGATGGTCCGAATGATAGTATTAATTAGTAGTCCTCACTATTCTATGTAATGGTGTGTTAATAAATGTAATGAGGACTCCTTTTGAGTATGAATACTCTCTAGAAGATAATATTTGTATTCAAACTCACAGTTTATGTTTTGTCGTATTGTACACGACAGTTGTATTAGTAAGTTGTATTTATATTCTGTACTATGTATCTGACGACCCAAGATGGGGGATGCATACCTAATTTTGGGGGCGTCACAATTATACCGAATAATCCCTGGTCATAATCATACCAAGTCCATCTATGCACTACAGGCCACAGATGACTTTTAACATTTTATAAACATGAGGATGATGACAATGATATAAGAATTCAATAAAACAAGTTCAAAAATTAATTTATCCAAGAATTAACAACGTCCAAATTGTCAACATGATACTGCTTTGTGGAGTAAAATTCAAGAATGTTTAGAAGAATATTTTCATGAAAAGATACTAGATGAAACACAATTATCAAGGATATTACACAAATTTCATGGAGTATAGAAGTCAAAACTTAACCAACTGAGTATAATAAAGAATGGAATAACAAAAGAAATCACCATGCATGCGATAGACCGCACAGACAGGTTATTCCAATAAAATAATAAATAATGGAACCAGGTCCGGCGTAAACGCACATACAGGATATTCCGATAGAATAATAAATAATGGAACCAGGTACGGCGTAAACGCACAGACAGGATATTCCGACAGAATAATAAATAATGGAACCAGGTCCGGTGTAAAACACACAGACAGAATGTTCCAACAGAATAATAACAAGACGAAACCAGGTCCGGTGTAAAACACACAGACAGGATGTTCCAACAGAATAATAATAAAAACGGAACCAGGTCCGGTGCAAAATACACAGACAGGATGTTCCAACAGAATAATAGAAGAATGTCACCAAGTATAGGGTAGACCGCGTATACAGGTTATTCCAACAGAATAATAAGAAATGGAATAACAATAGTTCTCTTCATGAATAAAAAAGAATAACACCCCTTACCATTTTAAAGAAGAGCTGAAATAAGGAAATAGTTGAGTAGCAGAATACTCTTCTTCTCTCTCTCTATAGTTTCTCTCTATAGTTTCTCTCTCTAGAGTTCAGTGAATTCGTAAGAAATAATGAAGGAATGAGCTGCTATTTATAGAAAAATAGAATGCATAGTAACTAATCCATGAACGGTCCAGATTGATTACTTTAATCTGACGGTCCATATTTAAAGAAAAATCTTTTAAATAAAATATAATATATTCTATTTATAGAATAACTTTAATAAAGTATTCTGTTTTATATAAAAAGATGTTTCTGTTTTATTACGTTAATAATACGAATAAAACAAAACGTCATTATCGCTAAATAATTCATATTATTAACTGACAATAATTGAATCAAACTGAGTGACTTCTCACATATGCATTAATAATTAATACCGTGTGCTACTATGCAACCACACGTATTACTGTACTTTTACTACCGAGTAGTTCAACAGTATCAATAGTAAAACTTCCGCCGTTATTTTTAATAAAATATTTTTGTCGTTTTCTCAATCCGACAATAATTCCGTTGTGGGGTCCACCAATGATTGTGCCGTTGTACGAATATTCCCTGTTAAAACGAATATTCCCCGACCAATCGAATATTATATAACAACTTGCGTACTTTGCAAAATTTATAAATATTACCCACAACTATAACATTATATCAAATTAACTCCATAATATTCAAAAATGATATTTATAGAAAATTCATCTTTATTTATAAAAGTTGGGGTCTTACAATTAGAATAAAAAAAGTATGAGATATTTAATGCTACGGGCATAATAGGAAAAAATATGTAAAAATTTAATTATTAAAGAAAAGTGAATATTTAATATAGTACTACCTAAAATAGTAATAAGGATTTTTATTATGCAACGGAGGGAGTATATCTTTTATAAGTGCTTCGTAGATCCTTCTAGAATGGATGGTTTACAAATTAGAATCATAATGGTAAAAACGAGGGTAGAGCCGTAGACAAATAAAAATAATCAAATACTATCTCCCAGCAAAAACAAAAGGTTTAAAAAAACAGAAGAAGGAAAATCAAACAATACAGAGCTTCTTTATTTTCGTACGCTTCAAGTTTATCCGTACATCCTCTTTTCATACTTTAACGATCGGAGTTGTATTTGCAGCTTGCGTTTCTCTGCAATTCCCGACCCCTAATCTTCCATATCTCAAAAGGTTCGATTTTGTCGATTCTATTTTTGTCTCTGAATTTTGATATATACATGTATACATACATATCTGCAATTACTTGATAAGTAGAAGCATCTTGCCCTTCTATTTCTCTAACCTAAATTGATGCCAGTATTTGGTTTGTTTCCTTTAAGTTGTCGTAGAAGTCAATTTTAAGTTTGTAATTTTTCAGTGTAATGGGAACCAGTTTGTTATGAAGCTAGGGTACTTTAGATTATGCATTTATGTTGAAAAGAGCAGGAAATTTATTTTGTTTTTAAAGCAATTCATTAATCCCTAGGTATTAGCTTATTCTTAAACTTTAGCATCAGGTATCACCATTAAGGTTCTTGAAACTATAATTTTGTGTTGTTGATATTCATTTTTAATTTTTTTTTGGCAGAATTGCTTTGTTTATATGTATTTCTGGTGTAAATCTTGAAAGGAAATTGCTCCTGTATTTTGACAAATTATTTGGGAATGTAGGGCACAGCCTAGGGAAGGGGGTAATGTATGTTGTAGTTTATTTTGCTAGATTATCTTCCAAAGAGCTGGTTTTGGTTCAGTTGTTGTGATTTTATTTGATGGAAGGCTATGCGGGTTGCAGAACTCCATGCGTTTGCTTAATTTGGAGAATTACATTATGTTAATTTTCGCTTCCAAAATATAAGATCATTTTTTGACTTTTTAAAGTCAACCTAAGACATTTTCAAACTCAAAATTGACATGAATTCTTTTAATTTTAGTTATCAATGATGAATGTTGTAAACTATCTAAAAAGTATTACTCATTTTTAGATTTGTAGTTTCATAACTTTTAGTAAATCATCTCCAACTGATTTTAAAAAGTCAACAATGATCTTATAATTTAGAACGGAGTTAGTAAATAGTTGGGCATGGTTATAATTATACTAGTTATAAATACCGTTGTTTCCGTTGGTACCGTTATTTCCGTTGGTACCGTTTGTATTAGTACGAACTAGTACTGTTTGTACTGGTACCTAATCAATACCGGGTACCATTTCAAATTTATAACAGGTTTCCAAAAAATTGTACTCAACTCAAAAATGCATCTGTCAAAATAAAATAAATTTCCAAATAATAGCACAATAAAAACATAAAGTCTTATAATAAAGACAAAATTCTAATCTTACTCATACAGCCCCACATTTCTCAGAAGGCCAACTTATACTTTAAATAAAAACAGTAAGTGCAAGATAGAGAAGAGACTTACTTAACCCAACAGTGCAGATAGAGAAGGGGTTGAGTGATACCTGTGGAATACTTTCTGGATAAGAGAACTTGAGTTAGAGTAGCTGATCTCACAAAGAATAAGGAAAACAAAAAAATTTCACCATCTCAGTTTGAGCTGCTGATGAACCAGAGAAGAGAAGTATATAACTAATATCAACTTGGTATGTTTTTCGAATTTAGGGCAAAAGATTTGATTTTTATATGAAACTATTATATCTGGTACTTTAAAAAGAAAAAAAGAAAAATGATTGAACTAATATATCCGATACTCAAACTGGTATGTTATAATTTTGGTTGACACACCAAAAATTGGTCGGTACGGTATTGACCAATATTTACCGACCAATATTTTGATCGGTACACCGTAATAGATATGGTTTTCTTGCCCTTACTATCCGTACTGGTTGGTATGGAACAGTAATTTTACATATAATGTTAGGAGGTTCATGAAGTTGATGCATATCAATGAAGATGGTTGTCATAATTCTATTATGTTTTTTTTGTTCATTTCAAGTTCATGTTTACTTTGTTTAGGTGCTTATTTTCTTTTTAACTGGTGTCTTGACTGTCTGTAGATACAAAATTGTCAGTGCCTTTCAAAACTACATGGCAGAACCTCATCCCTCTGAAGGTTCAAGTACGAGTAATGATGCTTCTGCAGAAAGATCTGAATCAATCGTGGAGCTCAATATCAAGACACTAGATTCGCAAATGTACAGCTTTCATGTGGACAAGAATGTAATTCTCGTTTAATGTGGTGCTTCAAATTTTGACAAGTGCTCACTTCTTGTTATATTCTCATCTATTGGTTATCTTCAAATTGTTATTGATTTGCTTCATGATAATGCATTTGAAGTGTTATTACAACTTCTTAAGCTTTGTTTGCTTCAGAGGAGAATCAACTTTTCAAGAAAATCTTTCCCAAAAGAAGTTGTGCATGGAAAACAAATTTTGATATTATCTTTGCTTTTTGCCAATATCCATGGACTGTGTCTTACAATTGATTTCAATGGGGGTTCAAATTTACTAGCAGGAAAATCAAAGATTTTTGAACTTTCAATAGATTAATTTAGATTTCATTATTTAATTTGGGTCGTTCTATATCTTCTAATGTATATTCGCTTTCTGAAAATTCAGATTCCAGTTTCAGTATTCAAGGAGAACATAGCTAGTAAAATTGGAGTCCCAGTTGGGCAGCAACGGCTGATCTTCAGGGGCAAGGTCTTGAAGGACAGTCACCTTCTTTCTGAATATCGTATCCTGCTATTTACTTTTATTTATAATTGAGTTGGCCTTATAACTTTTAATTTAGGTCATTGAAAAACGTGTGTGATGACTCATTGCATCCTTTTATTTTTTGTTATATTACTTTTCTTGTCCTGTCTTATTAGGTAGGATGAATTTTGGAGATGATTAGTTTTGGAAATTAATGGAAATAATAAAGGAAAGCTAAAACTAGGGTGGAGCTCTACACTCCACTACCCTTGGGTTCCTCAACCACAGAAAAGTAAATTGGTCACAATCAAAATTTAGATATCAATTCCAATAAGCTGTAGAATACATAATTTTTTGGGGATTACATCATTATTTAAAGAGATTCAAAACCTTAATTTTACTTGGGGAACAATAAAAATAGTTGATGAATAAAATACCCTTACTAGATTAAAATTTCCTAATAACTATTAAATGTCCCAGAGACCCACTAATAAATAATTACATACATTAACTCCCAACTTAAACATTATAAAATTCTCATAAAATAGATATAAATTTCTTCTTGGCTTTGGACTTGTCACCCCCATCACTAGGTTCCCAAATTCCACATATGAAGAGAGCTCAATACTTTGTGCTTGTAGATGCAACTTCTCTTCCCTTTTTTTTTGTAGTCCCTCTATTTATTCTCTTCTTTCTGAAGAGTATTTAAGAATGAGATTTTCCATCATTAAATCTAGTTTTTTGATGTTCTTTTTCACTTCCCAGATAGGTACATTATTGATAGGGTTTGTACATAAGAACAGTAAAGCAAAACCCAACAGAATAAGACTAACTGACCAAGACATTGGAATTTTATCTAATTGAACTTTATAATCTCTTCATTTTTCTTATTGAATTCTTCTCATATCACAAACTGCTCAAGCCAAATATAACCGTTGAATCAGAGTATTAGGAAAGTCTATATCTTGGTGAGTAGGGATTGCATTTATACTGTATTTGAGAGTATTTTGATGACCTTGTTTTTTAAGATTTGAGCAGTATTAAGCTTTTTATTTAACATTTTTTGGTCCTTTCAAAGCTGTAGTCCTTTGCTATATTGTTCATTCTATGGCAACTGGA
Source organism: Panax notoginseng (assembly GCA_016801055.1). Lineage (NCBI taxonomy): Eukaryota > Viridiplantae > Streptophyta > Magnoliopsida > Apiales > Araliaceae > Panax > Panax notoginseng. The sequence goes on along the minus strand of CM029018.1, from coordinate 8,278,483 downwards.
GTTGATCTTTTTCCGTTTATTTACATGCATCCAAGGGAATGTTATATATATGTTGTATTCATGAATTTTAACTATAGAGCCTTGACAGTATTTAGATCTGGACAATGGACATACACTGCATTTAGTAGCTAGGCAGCCTTCTCAACCACAATCCTCATCTAGTACCAACGCTGGGGAGACAACCACAGGTACTGGTAATAGAGGTATCTTTTTGTAGCTTACGAGTTGTTTTTGGGTTCTAAGCTTAATTAAATATAGACTGTCAGTAAAAGAAAACATAAGAAAGAAGAAAATGCTGAAGTGTTGTTTTTGGGTTCACGTATTTATTATTGTGTACAGGACAGGATGCTAGTGCTGGTTTGCCACATACTCGTGGTGGGCAAGTTTCCCACAGTGCAGTACTTGGGACCTTCAATGGTGGGGAGCAAGGAGAAAGCACTGTGCCTGATTTAAGTCGGGTATGATTGTACAGTCTTTGATTTTTTTATGTATTTCTCAGTTTATTAATGGTGGGATTATGTACACGACGATGGATAGAAAAAAATAGTACATTATGTTTTGTTGCTTTGACTTAGGTCATCGGGGCAGTTTTAAATTCTGTTGGAATTGGAAACCATACTGCCATTAATGGTTCTGGTGGCGTACAACCCACAATGCAGGTGGGCCCATCTCTTTTCTTTTGATCCATATATTTTCTTTCCTTATGGGCTTCTTCCATAATGTGTATGTGCTGATATAGTTATACTTGTAATATACTTTCATACATGTCTGTAATTGTAGTGGACAAGTTGAACATTTCTACGTAACTAGTTACTACATGTGACCAGATGAGATGTTATCTTATTTCCTATTTGTATGTGTTCAGCTACTTCAATCACATATCACCATGTGGAACCCATTTCATTTTTAACTAACTAAAATATTTACAGTTTTGCATTGAAAAAGTTTGTTCTTTTAGCTTCTTCGGGTGATTAGTTTGTTTACAGTTCAATCCTCCTGCACAGGCTCCTCAAGGAAATGAAGCAGAAGGGAGACAAGGTACTGCAGGTGATCAATTCCAAGCAGGAAATCAAACACTTTTTGGGCAGGCATTTCTCAGTCAATCTATGCCCCAAGTAATGCAAATCCCCCTAGGAACAGCAATACCTATTCCATCCCTTAATCAGGTCAGAGTGAATACCTTGTGTTCATAGTGAATTATGCTTATTTCCTACTATTTTCTCTGTGTATCAGCGTATATCCTATTTAATATTGTTTTCTTTCTCACAGCCAATTCCTGATTCCTTGCACACACTTTCCGAGTTCATGAATCGCATGGAACTGTCACTGTCACAGAATGGTGATAGTACATCATCATTTCTCATTGTTATGTTTGTTATATGTATATTTTTGCTACCTTATATAGGGAGGGAAAACCAAAAAAGAAAAGACCTTTTGACATTTCTAGCATTCTTTTACTTGGTCTTTTGCAGGTAATCAGCCGAATCAATCGTTGAACGACGTAGGAAATCTAACACCTGCAGATTTGCCTGCCAATTCACGGGGCATGCCCATGCCTGAGGCATTGAGTGTTGTTTTGCGACATGCACAACGTCTTCTTGGTGGTCATGCTATTGATGCCCTATCTGTATGTACTACATATTCTATAGAAAATGTATCCTATATGTGCATATTATATTTCAAATATTATGTTATGTTTTCCTGCCTCTTTTTTACATCCCTCCTTCCTGCATGGGCATCTCAAGGTTACATCTATGATTAAATTCTACGTTGTCTTGTGATGTAGTTTTATATACCTGTTATTTTCTTCAGTGTTCTTTTGCAGCTCATAAATTATATGGGCACATGCATATATTATTGTACTTGTGGTGATCCTTGTATATTTACTTCGAGGGAGGAAACATATATATTTCTTCATAATTTCAATGATAAGTTTTGCCATTCCGTACATTTTAGCATGTGCAAATCCCCAAGAAATAATAGTTTATATGGGCTTCTTGTTAGCAATTAACAACACAACAAGAATAATGGAAAAAAGAAGTCGAAAGAATAACAATTACACATGAGATACATAATATACGTGGTTCACCCCAATATTGGGTTTTATTCCACAGCCAATGATAAATCAATCTCATGATCTCAGAAAAGTGTACATAATACGGTGCATGTTCCTCTCCTTGATACAAGAAAATTTAATTCACCCAGAAAGCACAAAACTACCCAGTGCAACTGGGTAGTTTTAACAACTTTTTCTGAATTAAGATGGATCAGGTTTTACCAATAGCATTCCAAGTGTTCTGTAGTGACAGTGTGGAAGTTTGGAACATGGTGTTTGAAAATATCTGTTAGTTATTTATGATTGAAATGACTGTGTGGCTCATTCCATTTTTTGTTCGAGTCTATTTTGGGCTTAAGCACCTTCTTTATTAGTGGTAGTACAAAATCAAGATTTCAGAATTAACGTGAAGTACCTCATTAAGAGATTCAGTGGTTCTTATATATTGTTTGTAGTAGTTATCTCAGGGTGAAGAAAAAAACCTTGAATATGTGTTTCTCATCTTGAGATAAACCTCACTGTCTTTTTTTATTTAAATATTATATTAATATATATCTGAATATGTTATTTGTAATCTGCTGCAACTGCGTAGCGAATTGCAGGACGAGTAGAGCAAGAGGGGCGTTCTGCTGAGCCTACAATACGGAGCCAAATTCAAACAGAATCAATGCAAGTAGGGATTGTGATGCAACATTTAGGCGCTCTTCTTCTAGAACTAGGGCGAACAATGTTAACACTTCGTATGGGACAGTCCTCGGTAATTCCCTTGCCCTTACTCCTTGTATTCTCCAATTTGAATTTCTGTCAATAACCATGGTTTAGATGCATCTTGCAGGCTGAATCTTCTGTGAATGCTGGGCCTGCAGTTTACATATCTCCGTTAGGGCCAAATCCTCTAATGGTCCAGGTTTGTTAGTGATTTTGCAACTTTCCTATCTTCCTAGAGCAATAGGTTTTCATTCAATGTATTCCTCTGCTGCAAGATTAATTCCATTGCTAACATTGTTGAAATCGAAACATCTGTGAATGGCGTTTCCTGTTATAATTGTGTAAGTGTGTATGTTAGTTGCCGTCTGGATTTATAAAAGACAAGATTACAATTATTTCTGACACTAGATGCCTTTAGTATTTTGGGGTTGCAGCTCTTGCGTGTGAAATAGCATTATTGAAGGTGGTTTTAATTTGAATCTTTATGATTTTATGGCTAAAACAGTAGTGGAGACATTTGGTTTTAGGGTATGTGAAAAATGTGGGGAAAAGTAAGGGTCCGAATTTAGGCAATAGAAGGAAAGGTTATGGATTTTCTCGGTGATTTGTATAGTAGCCTTGCAGGAAAACTAGTGTGATTATTTTTAGGAACCATTTTAATATTATTTCGGCAATTATTTCCAGATAATACAAACAGATCTTCCTTATTATTTCAACAATCACTTATAATTAAGCATAACTTCATCAGAAATCACTTTTTCAGTCATTAATTTAAGCTGAAACACAAGGTTCAATGTAATGCACATGGTTTGCTGGAATTCAACTCTGAATATGCAAATGGCCTCAAATGATATCATAGATATCCTATTGTCTGATCTCTGCCAGTAATGTTGCCTATGTTGTGATGCTTAGATTTGTAATGTTACATTCTCACGTTGATGCAGCCTTTTCCTCTTCAAACTAGCTCCTTCTTTGGCGGTTCTGTTGTTCCTCCCTTGAATCCTGGGACTTTTGTTCCTGGTGGTGTTGGACCTATTCCAAGACACGTGAATATTCATATTCATACTGGTACACAGAGAGAACACTTTCATTTTCGCTTTAATATGTAATTTTCAACATTTTTGACACATGTACTATTTATGTCAGAGGTCTCAATTGCACCTTTTGTTTCAGCGGTTGGTCCTAGGGCAACTAATGGTGAAGGAATGCAGGGAGATCGTGTTAATGGAACTGGTTCTGCTGATTCTGGTCAAACACATGTACTTCCAGTGAGAAACATTATTGCAGCAGCTGTCCTATCACGACCCAGTGTTGTTTCAGTTTCTAGTGCAGCACAACGTGGTGGTAGTCTTTCACAGCCACCTCCTAATTCTGTTCCTCTATCTACTGTTATGGCTGAAGTCAGTTCACAAATTAGAAGCTTTGTTAATAACATGCGTAGTGAAAACCAGGATTCATCAGGTGTCTGCCCATTGCAATGCATATTGACAGGCTTTTAATGTACTTTAATTTGTGTTGCTTTTGACTGTTGTTTTGTGTTAATATATAGGCCATCCAGAAAGTTCGGTTATTCAAGATCAGCCTACTGTATCGGGCGCTGGCAATGGTGATGGAAATGATGATATAAGCCTACTTGACACCATCAGAGAGACAAGTTTACCTTCACCTGGTTGTGCGTCTGAGACAGAAAGTCTTTTGGTATGTCGCTTGTCTTGTGTCAACTCTCATGAACTTTGTTTTGCAAGTTTTGAAAACTAAAAGTTGGGACTACTTACCGGTTTACTGCCAGGCACAAGCTGAAAGCCACAAACCTTGTAACAAAGAGGATACTGAAGGTGCGGTCAACCCAGATGTGCCTTCTAGTAGCTCTGTGAAAGAGGCTGATAACCAATCAATTGGAGAGACATTACAGAAGCCAGTAGATGGTACGGGCTGTGCTCCAAGATCCAATCAGGAGGCCGACAATCCTAAGGTTGTAACAACTGTTCCTCTTGGATTGGGGCTGGGAGGATTGCAACCTAAGGTGGGCTGTTTTGTATTACGTATTAAGAACACCTTTATTAGTTATTGTTTCTCTCTTTTCAGAATAATGATTAGAAATCTGTTGTGTTTAGGCAATGTATTGACACATTTTTATAGCAAATGAAGCTTACATATAATCTTAATTTTTGAACTCAAACAGCTTAATGAACTTTCAGACTTCTTAAAGAAAAATTAATTGGGAAATTACAGGCGAAGCTAATGACTTCAACTCAAGATAGGGAGATCTTGTTGAAAATAAATATTGTCAAGCAAATAAAAAACCTAGAAAAGTAGAGAATAATGTGAAATATCAATTTCCAAATATTGATAATGTATTGTATGAACTGCTAAATTATGCACCAAGTGTGCTACATATGACCCTTGAGGATGTTGTGGATCAGGATCTTAATCTTTGTCTGATATGGTGCTGAAGATTACAGAGTCCTGCTAGGAAGTTATTGGATTCATTCGGGGAAATTTCAATTCATTTTTCCCTAATATATAGATCCCATTTTTCCTTTGGTTTTTAGATTTTCTTTTATCTATCAGCCCATGATCAAATTTGAACGATAAAGCATTTTCTTTTATATTGGCCTGTGTCTTGCATCTCCACAAATTTCTTTACTCACCATTAATGACTACTGTTTTATTGTAGATTGATGCTCTGATTAGTTTTCCTCCTTGGCTGATATCTTTTCTATGTTGCTTCTGGACCTTGGTGATCTAGTTAACTTGTTAATTCTCTCTACACTATGGATCTTCAGTTAACTTGTTATTAGAAAACATGCTTGTAAATATAGTGCTCTTGCAGCTCCTGGACTTTTGTTGTACTGTATGCTAAAATTGTGTGACTGACTATCAGAGGCAAATTAGGCAATCAGATTTGCAAGGCATGGGTGGTGATGGTGCGACTTTCAACTCTCCTACTAATCAGAACCAACATGTGAGATCCCATAGGCTTGTTAATCGGAGGAATGCAAGTACTGTTGCCTCTGGACAGTTCACACCAGTTGTTGGTAGGGGAGTAGAGAATATACCGATGGAAGGCCTTGTTGCTGGGGACCAAATTGATCCAGCAAATGTTATGTCTCAGGTTCTTCACAGTCCTGCTTTGGATGGTCTTTTAGCAGGTGTTTCACAGCAAACAGGAATTGGTTCTCCTGATGTATTAAGGAATATGTTGGGACAACTTACTCAGAGCCCAGCAATGTTGAATACGGTCAATCAAATTGCTCAACAGATTGACAGCCAAGATTTTGGAAGCATGTTTGCAGGGTTGGGCAGTGGCCGAAGTGGTGGTTTGGATCTGTCGAGGATGGTCCAACAGATGATGCCCATTGTTTCTCAAGCGCTCGGTAGTGCTTCAACCATTCCTCAGCAAGCATCTGCCGTGGAGCGTGAAGTTCAACCAACATACAATGAGAGAAGGCCAAGCAGAGATGAGAAACCCAATGACCAGAACTCTCAGGTTTGTACTGAAAAATAAACGGAAAATATGCAAGAATTGAACATGAGCACATACATCCGTTCATTACTCTATCTTCTTTAAACTGTCAAGTGATGATAGAGTTGAAAACTAAAAATGGGTTTTTCTGCATATGTAAATTGTATTTCTAAAAACTTGCACCCTTTCCTTTTGGTCCTTGTGAATGCTGGAGTATTCTTGTTCTAATCCTGGAACTGGTACTTTCTTTCTTATGATGGCTTGTTCTATTGTTGTATCTGCTCCTCTTAAGATTGGTTTTAAACTTAGAGATAGTAATTGTTCGACCATTGATAATGTGATTCTTCTGGGGTTGCCTTCACTTTTTAGATTGACCTCCAGCAAGTGGTTAGGAGTCTCGAACACGAGGGTCCACCTAAAGAAGTTCTCCGTTCTGTAGTTGAGAGTGTTATTGGTTCGCATGACTACGGAAGCGGTGCGGAAGCTCTTGTGAACGAATTGTGTGCTGAAGATGGTCTTGCATGTGTATGTATCTTGCCTTCTGGTACTTTGTGTCGGGTTATTGTGGGGAGTGGGTCCAGTTCTTTTTTTCCCTTAATAATTTTTATATGAAATAAATTCTCTTTTCTGGAATTGTGCAGGAGTTCATGGAAATACTGCACCGTGATATTTCTCAACGAGTTCAGGATGAAACAGGTTCTGCAGAGAAGTCATGATTCTTATTTAATACTTTTGTAATTTATTATACATGTTCGAACAACTTGTGATTATTGCATGCTTTGATCATTGATGGATTAGGTTTTCTTTCTACAAGTCAAAAATCTTGTACAAATCAAGTCTGGGGGTTTATTTGGTTCTAGTTAAATATTCTATCATCCAATGTGCTGGATAGTCTGTCTATATACAGTTGTTTTAGTGCCCCAAGATGGTAAATTACATGAATGCAGTGCTAAAGAGTTGAGATTTGTTATCAATCTGCTAGATTAAGGTTTTTGTTTGTGGGAGCTGTTATTGTGTTGGGGAATCTTTAATTGGGGAGTTGATTTTACCTTTCCTTGATGATAATTTTATCTGATCTATATGTTGGCCTTTTCTTGTAATATTGCAAGGTTGGTGGGAGAAAAATTGCATTACCTCGCAAAAGGGTAAAAAAATATTTACTGGATAACCTATGGCCATATAGACCAGCAACTTGTTCTTGCATCAAAATAATTAGGAAAGAGATAAAATCATGAGATGTTTATTACTAATTGTCAAGCAATGGGCGGATTTGACATTAGACCATCCATTCTCTTAACCTCATTTTCATTTATCTGATTTCTGATGATGAGGGAAATAGCTACGAAAAGTTTTATATATATATATATATATATCCAAAAGTTTTTCCTCAGGCAAGTCGGTGGATTTTATTTGTTATTCATCTGAGAGTACTTTTGTGAAAATAAAATAAAGGTAAAAAAAAGTCTCATAACAATTGAAAATACATGGAAAATTCTAGGATATCAGTCTTAATGATGAGAACTAGGTGGTTGTTTGTTTACTTTTAATGGGTCTGAATGAGTCTGAATTTAATCGAATAAGTGTCTGAATATGTTTGAACAATTTATCTAAAAAGTTGTGGCTGAATTAGGAATAAATAGTGTCGAATGATATTTTTACTTGTGTATTTTTATAGACCATTAAAATTTACATTTATTGTTCATCTTATTTACTATTGTAAATAAATTTTGTTATATACAATTTGTTTTTGATTTTTTCTTAACAAATTGGTTAATAAGCAATTTAATCAATGTTGTAGTCTTTTGTTATTTTATGTACTATAGAATGTTATTATTATTTATTAGTGTTTTATTCTTAACATTAAAACTAATAAGCAATTTAACTAGTTATCTTAGGTCATTTCCAATACAAAATTATTTAATCGTTAACTTAATAATATGTATGGATGTAATGAACATTCAAAAACATGAGATTATGTAAAATTTTGTTTGATTTAAGACATCGGAATATTATTTTTATAATAGTATAGTTTGTATATAAAAGGGTATGTTTCAACATGTTTTTCCATTTTTATAAAGTTGTTAATGCATAACCTCAAATTAAACGAAATTTTATATTTTCATGTTCATTACATTTGTATGTATGGTCAGATTATTAAATTGACGATCAAATTATGTTGATTTAAAAATAATCTAAGATATTTTTTACTCTTAATGAATGGTCCACTAACATTGTGATTATTCAATCCAATTGATTGGCCTTGTAATAAAAGATAGCAAAAGTTATGAAGAATAAATAAATGTTGCATATTAACAATTTATAAACAAATTTAGGTGCTGTTTGTTTACATCTGATTGCCTCTTAATGGACTGCCTCTTATTCGCTAAGAGGCATGATGCTGTTTGTTTTGTTTTTTGTTACCTCTGAATGCCTCTTAATCGGTAAGACAGAAAATGAAATCTTAATAATTAAGAGGAACCTCTTAATGAAATTTTTTTGATAATTTTTTTTATATAAATATATTCAACAATATTATGCACTCATTTTTATTAAATTGAATATTTAAAATTATTAAATAAAATTTTACCCTTTAAAATGGTAAAATAGTGTCATTAAGAGACAACTTACTTTTTTGTTGTCAAACAATTTTTTAGATTCAGACCTCATAACCATTCAGATGATCTAATTTATTAAGACATCATAATCATTCAGATCTTAATTCTCAAATTTATCAAACACAACCTTAATGCTCTAACAAAGGCGGTCAACATCTTAACTAACAAGATCATAACATTTTAAACGTTGATGGTAAACGAACAAGATAAATTGATGGTAAACGAACAAGATAATAACTTTTCAAACGTTAATATCGTTGCAAACACACTTTTAATTGCATTTATAAAGCGCTACAACCGCTAGATTGCTATGTAAACGAACAAGCCTTGCATACGGGGTTTGGTCATTATCAAAATTATTGATATTAGCACTCGGTGATATATGCGTTGCATTTGCATGTATAAATTACGGTAATAATATATGTTGCGAATATTTTACGTCGACTTCTTGATTGTCAATTTCGTAGATAAGTATTAATAGTAATATTTTTTTGAGAGATATATATCCTCCTATAATTCTTACTAATCTCATATATTGATAAGTGGACTAAATTAGAAAGACAAGAAAAAAGTAATACAAAAAGAATAAAATAGTAATATAACTAAATTTATAACGATAAAAAGAAAAAAAATAATGTGACACAGTTATAACGCTGATGTCAGCGACTGGAGATACAAGTTTATAAGATAGATAAGGTCTATCTTATAAACATTAAAAAAAACTAATAAGCTTAAAATCTTGTGTAATTGTATTAGTGCTGGTTCGATAATGATTTATAAGTTGATCAAATTAATTTATAAATATTTTTTTAGATATTGGTATGTGATTTATTTTTTAATTTATAAATTGAATTATAAATAATTTTTGAGAAGTAATAATTTTTTTCTCAAAAAGTGACATATAAGTCATTTTAAAATAAATAAATTTGACAAAATATAAAGATTCTTGTATCCTTGTTTAACTAATTTTTATAACTTATTTTAATGCCAAATATAAGTCGCAACTTAAAATAAAAGGAGTTATTTTAGTCATTCCCGAAAAGGCTTTAACTGTATTTAGTTTAATCTAGTACGTTTAGCTCACAACTTTTGATAATGGCCGGGAATAAATCAACGCAGGCAACGGAAGTCGTGGTGAAGCCCAAGGATCAACAGGGCGGTGGTCGGGTTCGTAACTGCTCCATCTGCAACCAAAGAAGGGCTGCTCTCAAAAGACCTAAAACCCTAGAGCAGGTAATTACTCCTCCAAATAATCATTGCATTCATAAATATATTTGTGTGTATATATTTATTGAACCTTATACGGATTCATCTCACTGCAATTCGGGAATTGCTAATTGATTGGGTCGAGTTTAGCAATTGATTGCGGATAAGTCAATAATTTTATATGCAGCATAATTAATGAAGAGGAAAATGAAAGATCAAGTAAAACAGTTGCCCTACATTTGAATGTTCTTTATTCACTGGATTATGCATTTATGCATTAGTTTATTTGTGTTTGGGTGATTGATCAAAGCTTTTTCCTGTAAAGTTTGTTTTTTATGTCTCTAAAGATTTGCAGGGAGTGTTTTTATGAGGTTTTTGAGGAGGAGATTCATAGAGTAATTGTTAACAACCAGCTGTTTAAACCTGGGGAACGCATTGCTATTGGAGCATCTGGCGGAAAAGGTGAACACTTGTTTTGCTTAATCCCCCCCCCCCCACCTCACAATAGTTATGGTTTTGGTTTTCCAAGAACATGCATGATATAGAATTACATTTCTTGGGAGTTAAAGCTGGGAGGAGCTTTTTAGGTGAAGTGATAAAAGTATTGGTAATTGTATGTTGGTTGACTGTATTTGACCTTTGGTTTGTTTCTTGTTCTTTTTTTGAGAAAAAAATAAATGGTGACCAGAGCATGAACTTTATAAATGATTTGAAAGCTAATCTTGTTGATCACAATGCATATGTTTTGTTTTACTTATTTGCAAAAGTATGAATCAAAAGGTATTTTATCATCAGTGTGGCCTTTTGTGGCTGTAACAGAATGCTGAAGGGAGTAGAACTTCTGTAAGGGTGTAGGAACTCATTTTATAGCAAGGGGGTAAATCTCACCCAAGTTGTAGATTTTGGCATTCCAAGTACCCCTCTTTACTAGTTATGTTACCCATGATGAATTATGAATTCAGTTTTCTCATTGTTTTCATTAATTTTCCTCTGTTATGTGCAGATTCGACAGTGCTTGCTTATATAATGTCAGAATTAAATCGTCGGCACAGTTATGGTCTGGATCTGTTCCTCTTATCAGTTGATGAAGGGATCACTGGGTACAGGGATGACTCACTTGAAACTGTCAAAAGAAATGAAATTCAGGTTAAAAAAAATCTTCTACTATGTGCTCTTTTGAGTCCTTGACATTGTTATTTTATGTCAATTTACTTTTACTTTTACCTCTATATGGTTTTGTTACCTTATTAACTTCCCTTTTTCTTCATATTTCGAGCTCCAATTGTTTATTATTAGAATCCACTTTTTCTTATTAGCTTTTTATAAGACAGTTTCACAATTAAAAGGGTTTTGCCTATGTTTATTTTATTTGTATTGACTGCTATTCTTTGCGTGAGTGTTAACTGTTAAACAATCGACCTGAGTTTATGATCTTTTAAGCTATGCTTTTATCTAGGAGCATAAAGTTTATTTGCTAATATTTCCCATCAACTGCTACTCTCTCACTCACAATCATATTGATAGACACGTGACTCAAGTTTAGTGTTACTCTTTGTGCAATGTCTGGTGCTTGTTTATAACACAGCTCTCTGACTTCTCTCCTTTATGTGATTTATTTTGTTATTTGCATATTTTTTTCTTGAGTGTCCGAAATTTCTTCTCAAACTGTATAATCTTTCCCTTTTCAACATTCTTATTATTATTCTTCTTATTTTAATTATTATAATTATTATTTTGTATATTAGTCCTAAAATAGTGTAGTTCCATGCTTGTTTCTTGATAGTCATTGTGAATCTTTGTGCTTATTTTTAATTTTGTAAAGTGATTTGATTACCTGTTTTCTTCTTATAGTACAATGGTTATTGTTGTCATTTTCCATTTTCAGTATGGACTGCCACTAAAAGTTGTTTCGTATAAAGATTTATATGGATGGACAATGGATGAGATCGTGAAGATAATAGGTTTGAAGAATAATTGCACATTTTGTGGTGTCTTCCGCCGTCAGGTATCATTCATTGTCGAATTAAGTAGCATAAATATTAAATTACAAACCAATTCCTAGTGCTTATTTTTCTTGTAAGATAGAGGATATGAAGTTGATTATTATACAATGATTTGTCTTCAAGGCCCTAGATCGTGGTGCTGCCTTGTTGAAAGTAGACAAGCTAGTTACTGGACATAATGCGGATGATATTGCTGAAACAGTTCTTCTGAATATATTACGAGGTGACATTGCTAGGTAATATATCTTTGTTCAAAGTTACTCATATCTGCCTTTTCTGTGTTAGATAGTTAACCAAGTTTGTAACCTAATATAGGTTGAGCAGATGCACAGCTATAACTACTGGTGAAGACGGACCTATTCCTCGATGCAAGCCTTTTAAGTACACATATGAGAAGGAGATTGTTATACATCCTTTCTATTTGGCTATGCTTTAGGGTTATAATTTCTTCTTTCTCTTTTGGGAACCTTATTATTTGTCATTCTGATAATTTATTGATCGCTATTTGCTGTAAAACCTTAACTGGGAGTTACGTATGCATACTTTAAGAGGCTGGACTACTTCTCCACCGAGTGTAAGTGTCTACTAATTTCTCTGAGCTCTTTCCATACTCTGTTTCATGTTTCAACATTCTTTCTTATGGGCATTTCTCAAATATTTTTTCTTAGTTTGGTTTCATTATTTATCTGCACTTTGGTGTTGGCCTGTTTTTTGTTGTTTTTGTGTTGCACGGTATTATGCTAATATGTTGCTTATAACTTGAATTTTCAACATGACGTTTTTCATTAATAAAACTTAAAACTTTGAGTTGGACTGGTTTGTCTGAAAGATTTGGATCCTAGTATGTACTTTAATTTCATGAAGGGTAAGTGCATCTATTTTATGTGTCCTTTCCACAATATTTCTCCACTAAATACATGCTTTCTACGTATATGTATACTTCTGGGAGTCTTTCTGGTTACATAACTCCCCTCTCCCACTCCTCAAAAGAGTCTCTAATTTTCTCTTCATGTTCTTAATTTCAAACAACTTCATTATTATACAGTTTTTACCTTCAAACTTGTTATCACACTCGGTTCCTTTATAATTTCGTGTTTGATCCCCATTAAATATTGCACCATGGTGCTCCGATGTTTTACTGTAACCTGTTATCCCATGTTTTTTTCCTAATTTTTATTTTGTCACTGAGAATGCAGGCATTTATTCTCCAAATGCTTATCGCGGATTTGCTCGAGAGTTCATCAAGGATCTAGAGAGGATCAGGTTGTTCCCCCTATTTAACTCCTCACCTATTCAGCGAAGCATAGCTTTTTAGAAAACTTATGCTGTGTTCTTAACTTTTTTTGGATCTTACCAATATCCCTCTTTGTATTTTAACATCTTAGGTGATGTTTCATTACCACAGACCCAGAGCCATACTCGACATCATTAAATCAGGCGAGGATTTCAGGATTGCCACTTCTACAAAAATGCCAGAGCAAGGAACTTGTGAACGCTGTGGCTATATATCTAGCCAGGTAGGTTCTTTGGATACTTTTACCAGAGACAGACTAGATATTGCACACTTTTTGCTGTCATATTTAATGCGGAATTCACTCATCTCTCCAACAACTCGTCCATTCATCTATGCATGATGTGAAACATTTTCTCCTCTTTTCCTAGTCACTGCTTTATGATGGAAACTTTCTTAACAATTTTCATTTACTGAAACATGAATATTTGTTGTGAGGTAATGGTTTTTCTAAAAAAATCATTTTCTTCAAAATTTCCGGTCTATCCTTTTGCTTCTTCTCCTCCTTACCATCAAAACTATACTTCTCTATTGGCAATTTTCTAATATTTTCCTGATGTGTTTTACTATTTCATTCCATTGCTTTTGATTGAACAAACTAAATACTAAATTCGATTCTCTTATTAACGCACAGGCATCATCTTTAAGATTCACCAATCTTAGTTGTCAAAATATGTACAGGAAACTTCTGTTCATAACATTGTCATAATATCAATAACTTGACTGCCGTTACTGTACTTGATCCGTTTAAATTTGGTGTCATGGAATGTTGTCTCAAATTTGCACTTTCTTAAAGTATTTTGATGAATATAATAATGGCAATGCAAGATTATTGAGGTCATTCTCTATACTTGGTTAGTTGGTTAGATGCTGATTTTAGTAGCAATGATTGTGCAAATTATTTCATTGCCTGGAGGATCTGGCTTCTGGGTGGGTGCTCATTATACATGTTTTTATGTTCAGAAATGGTGTAAAGCCTGTGTTTTGCTGGAGGGACTGAATCGGGGTTTGCCAAAGCTAGGAATTGGCCGCACTCGAGTTGTAAATAATGAAGGAAACAACGCCATGAAACAAATAGACAGCAAAAAGTGTGGTAGCTTGGACTTTTGATGTAGCTGGACTGCTGGACAGAAACCTCTTGTTTTCAGTTGTATTGTTTGTAATATTAGTAATTTCTATCAAGAGTCTCAGAATTGTCTTAATCTATTTTTATTAAGGGAGAGAAATAACAATAAAGGCTTTTTGAAGCTGTCATTTTTTATTTTTTTTCGAGGAATTACAAAAAAATAAAAACAATATTTATCTTTTCATTCTTATTTTATCTCATACTTCCTACTTTCTCCCTCATTCCTAGAGTACCTTCTCACTAGTTATTTTGCAATTTTTTATTTGGACTCACACCAATACTACATGAAATTATTTATTTTTTTTAAAAAATTACTTTTTCTTATTTGATAGCATGTCATATACACTTTCTATATATTGAAAAGCTACAAATATGTCACAATCATTTTGTTGCGATCTGATTTACTCCAACCAAGATCAATTGCTAAACTTTGGCCACTAATCGAGGTTGTCAAGGGTCCACATTCCTAATAGACTTAAGTTACCCAGCTAAGCACCATCCACCAAGTTAGCTGTTTCATGCTACCACCAAACGCATCAATCAGACGATCACTTTATTTGTAGATTTAGGGGATTTTTTTGAAGATTCAAACGAAGAAGTAGTAGTAATTGAATGAATTTGGACCAATTTATTACTCCTCCAAAATTCATTCATTAAATTTGATATGTATTATTTAAATGACATTTTTTTATTTTTTAAACATGTTCTTCCAGCCTCGCATAGAAAGATATAGAAAAAATTTATCTATATATAAGAAATTAAGTTACTAACAATATTACCTCCATTCATGATCTTTAGGGTGTGCCTATTGTGGACCCCAAAAAATAATACTCCCTCTGTTGTCTTTTCCTAAAAAATTGTCGTAGTCAAAATAAATAGGAGAAAGTTTTAAATAAGGGTAAAGTAGAGAAAAAATAGTTACTTTGTATTAATAAACTCAAAACGTCAATCGTTTAGGAACAAAAATTACTTCTTAAAACGACAATCTTTCAGGAACTGAGGGAGTACTATAGAAACTTTAGCCAGTAGTAATATTGACACAAACTAAAGACAGAAATAAAATTACAATAACAAATTTAATAATATCGTATTATTTTACATTGTTTTTATACAAAAATATTTTTGTAAAATAAAAATATATTTGTGAAATAAACGAAGTACATCATGACATCATGTGATGAAAGGCAATTTTTATGTGTTTTTCTAGTCTAGTCTAGGGCCTTGGGGGTCGCAATTTCCCTCCATTCAAGTGCTCTTGGTTTTCAATACATCCACCGCGTGATGAATGAACAGAATTCTAGTGTTAGGGCATATCCAGCAGTCACAGTGGACTATATTTAGTCTATATGATATTAATAGGTATTTTTTAATTTTTAATTTTTTCAGTAAATAAATTATCTCGTGAACTATAATATAAAAAAAATTAAAATAATCAATAAATTCAAAAAAACTCCAATATATTAGAGTTATCAATATTTTGAAATTCAAAAAAAACTCCGATATATTCCGTCTAAAAAATAAATTAGATAAATATTATCAATAAAAAAACAAAAAACAAATATAATAAAAATATGAACTATTATTAACAAATACCCCTGTCCCTTTAATCTTCTTCTTCAGTATCTCGTTGGCCTTCATGGCTTCATCTCTTCCTTCAGACATCGTGTCTTCTTCTTAAGTCATCTATCTCATTTTAATATATTTAAAATTATAATCCACCGACTCTTATTCATTGATATAGTCAATTTGCCTCGGCTAAAAATTCTTTTGACTATATTTAATTCATCTGACAGAGCCAGACTAAATATAGTTTAGAATTTGTACAACCCCGACTTGCTGGAAATGCTCTTAATCTCCCATTAGAACATTTGTTCGGTAGACTTATTTAATCTGCCAAAAGTGAATTTTAGAGCTTAACAATAACCGTAGAAATAGAATACAAGACACGTGAAAACATTAAAAAAAATTATATGCAAATATTATTATTTAATAGACCTATTAATATCATGTTCAACATGTTTTGTGACTAACATGAATTGTGAAACACATTTATATCGAAATATAATTGTGAAACAGATTAATATATGAGATTATGTAAAATTTATTATATATTTTTTAAAATTAGTTATTGTTAATATTTATTTACGTAAATGATAATCAAAAAATCAAGTTAAACATCCGTACCATATATTATTTGCTTATTTTATATATTTATAAATTGTGATATTTAATATTAGTATAAATTTATTATCATAAATAATAACACTCATAAAAATTTATGAATTATTACACTAATTTTGAAAAAAAAATCAAACAAAGGAGAGAGATGTGATCATTGGAAAGTGGAAACATCAAACATGCATGGTGGTGGGGATTGGGGAATGGAAGTGTTAAACAACAGGGCACATGCAGTTTCCATGATACCATTTCTCCCACCCCCAAGTCCAACAAGTGAGAAAAAAGCACTAGCATATGGGTCTACCAAATTGTACGTGTGGACCCAATCACACCGACACCACCTTTGGTGTTTTCTTTTTTCTTTTTATATTGTTTTTGTTTTTGTTTTCGTCCATCCATATCTATAATATATTTCCAATTCCTCTCTATTTCTCCCTAAATTATCTCATTTCTAATTCTTAGAAATGTAATTTTTGTCCGTTTTAAAATTATATATATATTTTTTTAACTCTAAACTATAAAATGACATAAATTTTTTAAAAGATTATTAATTATATTTAAGTTGATCAAATATTGTGGTACTAATATTATAGTATTTTAACAAAATATTAAAAAAAATTATTAGAGTTATTATTTTAAATTTAAAAAAAAAGAGATTTGGAATTCGGTTATTAATTTTATAATAATTTAATTAATTAGTCAATATAATACTGCACACATAAAAATTTCCTTCTACCTTACTTGTTAACATTTTATTATTCAATTAATCAAAATAACTTCGTTGTAACGACTCCTAAAAAACTATGACTCCACTCATTAAATAGGCCATACCTCATCATTTAGTCATTTACTTCTTCCTCCTACCCGCTAATACCGATAGTAATAATACTACTAATATACTACTAGTATACCACCGCTCCTCTCCTCTCTTTTAAATCCTCTCAAAATAAGACCACATCTCCAATTCTCAAAAACACACAAGGGACAGATAGAAATAGGCCTTTACTTTTCTTCTCTCTCTCTTAAATGAAAATGCCGCGAAATTTAGTGGTTTTCGTAATTTTAGCGGTGGCTCTGCAGTTGGCCATTGTTGGAGCAGAGGATCCTTACAGATTCTTCACCTGGAATGTTACTTACGGAGATATTTATCCTCTCGGCGTTCGCCAGCTGGTTCGTATACAATTCGATCTGTTTGGATTTAAGTTTTTTCTGTTTGATCTACTAGAAATTTGACATTATACTTTTCCTCTTTTTGCAGGGAATTTTAATCAATGGACAATTCCCTGGTCCTGATATTCATTCAGTTACCAATGATAATCTTATTATCAATGTCTTTAACAGTTTAGACGAACCTTTTCTTATCTCCTGGTATGTCACATGAAATCATGCTTCGTTGATATTGCGGAACAAAAATTTTGACAAATTTTATCTTATTTTTTTTTGAATGATTGTATAAGCATTTAAAAAATGTAATTATTTTGACTATTAAAATAACATTAAATGAATAACATTTTTTAAAAACGTACTATATTAAGCTAGCATGAAACTCGTTTGGGTGAAAGATGTTAAACACCAGGACTCTCGTTTGGGTGAATGACTTCAATCATGCTATGAATGTTATTACTTGCCTGGTTACCCCTAGATCTAAGTCATATGTCTCTCTTGTTTAAGCGGAAATTTAGAGAACCAAATCTTAAACGCCGTGATTACCTCCATAACAAAGTAGTAGTAATAGTAGTAGTAGTAATTCAGTAAATAATTATAATAACAAACAGTAAAAATCCAGTTGACAGAAAGCTGAATAAAAACATAATAAGATTGGTATCGGATAATATTAATCTATTTATAATTGTAAATAAATAATTATATTTCAATAATTATTTTTTCTACTTCGATCATGTATTGATGGTAGTTAATACTTTATCTTATTTAAAAAGATAAATTACAAATAAATAAGTACTCCGTTCCATATTTATCTAATTTTTGTTGACTTTTTAAAGTCAACTTAAAAGAGATTTTTAAATTTAAAATTGACATAAATTTTTTTAATTTTAATAAATACAATGATAAATATTGTAATTTATTTAAAAAGTATTACTAATTATAAATTTTATTTTTTATTATTTCATAATTTTAATGAGTCGTATCAATTTTGAGTTTAAAAATATTTTAAATTTACTTTCAAAAATTAATAATAATTATATAATTTGAAAAAGAGAATATATTATAACCATAAATAACATTGCACATGAGATAAACGGACGAAATAGAATATTTAGAGTCCTCTTTTTGTGAAAGATGTGAAAGGGTTTATTCCGACTTAACACAGAAAATGTGATCAGTGGACACATGATAAAAATAACAAACAAAACAAGTCTATCATTATCAAATATTCTATCCTATAACTCAGTAAATATTTTAGAATTAGAAGTTTTTTTTTCTTCCAATTTTCTCCTTTGGTAAAACAGAGAAGTAATCTTCTTTAGCAGAGTACATTTTTGTAATGTTCTGTTTGTATTAAATTTTACTGATTTACGATGTACGAGATTTAACACGAGTCATGTTATATATTACTATATTACGAAAGTCGCAATATATATCATTTTCGTAACAACGTTATACTAATAATTAAGCGGGGTAAAAAAATGTAGGAATGGGATTCAGCAGAGGAGGAATTCATTTGTGGACGGAGTTTATGGAACAACATGCCCAATACCTCCGGGTAAAAACTACACATACATCCTCCAAGTGAAGGATCAAATTGGAAGCTTTTACTACTTCCCTTCTCTCGCATTCCACAAAGCTGCTGGTGGTTTTGGAGGTATCAGAATTCTCAGCCGTCCCAGAATTCCTGTCCCGTTTGATGATCCTGCAGGCGATTATACCGTCCTGATCGGAGATTGGTACAAGTCTAATCACACGGTACTAATCATCATTGTTCGCCATTTTTCTTTATTTATTTTTTTCCTGACCACACATGACATTTGTCTTAAATTTTAAAGAGAATTTAATTTTTAGCACCTTATCTTATACGGTGTCAGTATTATATTGGTGATGGTGCCCAAAAACCCATGTTCATTTATGATAATTTTTTTGCCTTATTACTAGTTGTCAATTTAGATAAAATGTCCATGAAATTGGGATCAGCTAGTGTTCTTAATTGGGTGTGCCCTCATTGTGTCGGTAAGAAACAGGACTGCAGAAAGGAGTCTGTTTTCTTGACTAATAAATGAGATCTGGTAACAGCTGGCTGGGGCGTCTTTTGATTCCACTTCACTTACTTGTCAATGAAAGTGTGCAGTGGGCTATGACAATCCATTCATTAGTACTTATTATTATTCCACCTTTTATTTATTATGGCGACCTCGTTTTATTTATCAGTAAATTAAACAACAAAACTTTATACTCCCCTAATCATCACTTCCTTACTTCTACATGTGTTTTTGGCACAAATTTGAAAGTTCACTTTAATTTTTCTAAATAATATAAAATGAGAGCCAAAATGATTGTCTATAACAGTGGAACTGAGTTTATATGAATCTGAATACGTACTTAACTACGTGCATCAGCAACAACTGGCATTGTCCTCCATTATCCACTCCCAAGTGGATGTTTTGACACTTTTCTTTGTGGCCCTGCCCATGTTAATTTAGACTTACCAAACATGTCTATGTATAACTACTACCGGTCCCAGCGACCCTTGAGCCCATTAGTCACCCTCGCCCATGTGCTTGTTGTGATTTAAATTCTCCTAAGCCCGTGGCATTTTGTTTGTTCAGTCATTTTACATGTCAGCCCACTTCAGATTGTTCGGTAGATGATCATAAATATTTTTTTGATTTATCTTTTTAAAGGTCAAGAGTTGCTGTGTCATTTAAACTTTAAAGCTCGAGAATTACTGTGTAATGTATTTGTCTTTTACTTGTAATAATAATAATAATGTGCAAATGTTGTCATTTTTGAACTCCTACTAATCACGCGGACGAATTGATTTGTATATTATAGGATTTGAAGGCTATTTTGGACCGTGGTAATAAGTTACACTTCCCTGATGCCATTCTTATTAATGGACATGGACCTAATGGATCATTAGCCTCTCTCAGCGTTGAACAAGGTACATTGTATTTATAATTTATTCTCTTGGTATATTGTTAATTAGATAATAACGAGAGTAAATTGTGCTTAAAATAGCTAAACAGTTAAATCTTACATTAATAATAAATCTCACTGCAATTTATCTTTGTATCAGGAAAAACTTACCGGCTGAGAATATCAAATGTTGGACTACAAAATTCCCTCAACTTCCGCATTCAGGGTCACAACATGAAATTAGTAGAGGTGGAAGGAACACACTCACTGCAAACAACCTATTCCTCACTTGATGTTCATGTTGGCCAATCTTACTCGGTGCTAGTCACGGCTGACCAACCGGCCCAAGACTATTACATTGTTGTATCAACTCGTTTCACATCTGAGATCCTTACCACCACCGGTATTCTCAAATACAGCAACTCTGCAGGCCCAGTCTCTGGCCCACCTCCTGGTGGACCCACCATCCAAATTGATTGGTCTTTAAACCAGGCCCGCTCTATCAGGTTCTTTTCTAGTCTATCATTTTGTTCCTTGTTATAATTTAGGGAAGGTTAGTAGAGTGAATTGTTAAACGGAATTGTTATGGGTGAAGCCTGATCCGGTAGCTACGCAGAGGAAGGAATAAACCCCCACAAGCCTAGTTTTTGTTGAATAATTAGGTGGGTTCCGGGGGTAGTGTCCTAATCATTAACCCAAATTTAGTGGGGTAATGTTGTACTTTTGGTAAAGAATATGATTCTTGTCTTACATTATATAAGCAGGGGTAATTCTAAGTAAGATATTGTAACTGATTTGTTGACATAAATCTTGTGTTTTGTGTGTGGTTGCTTTCTTTTCGACTTCTCGTTGCATTGTTGCGTTATTGTCTAACAAGAATTATATCATTATATGTATATCAGGACTAATCTTACAGCAAGTGGACCGAGGCCTAATCCACAAGGTTCATATCATTATGGTATGATAAACACAAGCAGAACTATCGTTCTGTCCAGTTCTGCTGGTCAAATTGATGGCAAACAGAGATATGGAATCAATAGCGTCTCATTTGTGCCAGCTGACACTCCCCTAAAGCTTGCAGACTATTTCAATATTAGTGGGGTTTTCCGTGTCGGAAGCATATCCTCTAATCCCACTGGTGGAGGGTTGTACCTTGACACATCCGTCTTGGGCGCTGATTATAGAGCATTCGTTGAAATCGTGTTTGAAAACACCGAAGATATCATTCAGAGCTATCACCTTGATGGCTACTCGTTCTTCGCAGTAGGGTGAGTACAATATAATTTGTAAACGATAAAATTTATTGTTTTAACTGCTATTTGTTATCTTTTTAGCTTGTATATATGCCTTGCAAGTTGAATTAAATAATAAAATTGTTGGATGATGTTCTTTTAGTTTCTTACAACTTACTCTAATGTTTTGAAATTGCAGAATGGACGGAGGGCAATGGACTTCTGCTAGCAGAAACAATTACAATCTCCGAGATGCAATTGCACGTTGCACCGTTCAGGTGATACGAACAGATTTTATGCTATGGGGAATATGGAGAAACTTTAAAAATCTAATTTTCTTCCATATTTCTCTCTAAATAAATATCAGTTCAGTTTAGTAGTGGCGGTAGAATAATGAAATTGCGTTTTTATTGTAAAATGGATGAAGTATAACTAACATATAACCTTTTATGCTTTGTATTTCAGGTGTACCCCAAATCATGGACGGCAATTTACGTGGCACTTGACAATGTGGGAATGTGGAATTTGAGGTCAGAGTTTTGGGCACGACAGTATCTGGGACAACAATTTTATTTGCGTGTTTACACAAATACCAATTCAATTAGAGACGAGTACCCCATTCCGAAGAATGCTCGCCTTTGTGGCAGGGCAGCCGGGCGGCACACGCGACCCCTCTAAGACCGGTGAACACGAGATTTAGTGTAGAGTTACTACTAAGATTATAGTTATAGTTTTGCTATATAATTTTATTCTTGTGTTTCTATGTCACAACTTATGATTACGTATTAGTAGAAATTTTAATGACCTTAACTCAAGGTCACATTCTTTTCATTTGTGTGAACATTGTATGATTTATACTTCCGTACCATCATAATAAACCTGTTGCTTTCCAAACCTATTCGTTCGTTGGGGAAAAATAATAGTTTAACTTATAAAGCTGTAATTAAAAATGATTTCTTCTATATTTATTTAACTAGTAGGAGATATGGGGTAATTCCACTTACCACAATATATATGGACGCCGTACACACAATTTGATTTAATTCTTGCAATTCCAATTCACTTTTAACATATAATTTTTTTCCACATATGGACCCCTTAATTAAATATATTAGCAAACCAAATGATTTATCATGGGTGTAGAGTTTCCAAAACCCATGAATTTAGTTTAACAATGTATGTACTAGAATTTTGTTTAATATTTATTTAAAACTTCTAGGTAGAAAAAGAAATTGACAAAATTTTGAGTTAATTGGGCCAGTTAAGTAAAAATATTCGACCTACTAACATATTGAGAATAAACTTTGAAATGAATAGTAAAGTATGCATTTATCATTTTGCCAAGTTGTAAAATGTGATTAATAAGGGGGGAAATGTCTTCTTGAAAATATTAGTTGTATTTTTTATTTTTAGATTTAAGTGTTAATTAGATTTTGTTATATTTTTTAATATAAACTTTTCAAAAACTTATGAGTCCAACTTGAAACAATTTAATTTATCATACGTCCAACATAACATATTCATCATATTTACCTCCTCTAATTCCTTTACTACTCTATGTTTTAGGTAATTATGAACAATTTAATATTGATTAAAAGATTAAAAGAAGAATAGAATATTGTGACAAAAGTAAAAAAAGAGGGGAGGCGAGCGGGGGGGGAGGGTCCAATTTGGTACTATATAATAAACGTCATTGGGCTTTCATAACTAAAGGCTAAAATGCGAAAACATATATACAAAGGCTTGGCCCAAAACATTGCAACCTCATTCTCTATCGTTCTCGTTAGTTCTTTCTCACCATTTTGCCAAATACTCATTTTCGGCGGGATCGTAGTCTATAAACTCCATTAACACTCCCCTTTAACTACAAGGCGCCGCTCTCTTTCTCTCTCTACATCTCTCGTTGAGATCAGGTTAGATTTTTCTCTCTCTTTTACTTAGAGTCTCATTCATGTATTCTGTATAATTGTAGATATTAGGTTGTTTAGATCATATGATTTTCATCAATATTCCCCCCCCCCTGCTCTAATGCTCTCGTTACACTTTATTTTCGTTCTTTAAGCTCCCTGATACTTATTTCTCCACGAATTTTCTGATTTAGGGTTTATTTAGTTCATTTAATTGTTTGTTATCTCTCCGACTAAGCTTGTTTACTGTTCGGCGTGATTTGTGTATTGATATTTCTATCTTAGGTTTATAATATTGGAGCATTGTCCATTGGTCATTGCAATTTGGTATGTAAGCTTGCCAAACAGCAAACACTGATTGAATTGCAAAAGAGTACTCGTTTTTGTTGCATTTGATGAACGCATGAAGTTATTATGAATACGTCTGCACTATTTTAAAATTTAAGCTCGTTGTTATAGTTTGATTTTCTACCAGATGCTGTTATACTTTGTTCGTTTTAGCTGATACTGGCAAAAATGTATACGGATAATTTGTGGTTATTGTTCTAGATATTGAACTTTTTTTAATGTATGATTATTATCATGGATTCTTTTGTTTCAGATTCTAGTTGAGCATTTAGGTTTCAGATTTATATGCTTACTTTCTGATGGCGGTATGTAAAGGCACTGACATTTCAAGTTCCATATATTCTATTTGTTTTCATATTAGCTTGTGTACTGACTTGGTGTGTGTCTTAGGTTGAAAGACTTTTTAAAGATGAAGCTACTGAAGAAAAGGGTGATCGAGCTAGGATGGTGAGTCCTGCTTTCTCAGACCTTCTAATGGACACATATCTGCTTTATTCAAATAAAAATAATCAAGTTATGGCATTCATATATAGTTGTATGATATTTATTGTATAGTGATAGCCCAAGCACTTCATTGATTAATGGAATTGTTAGCTTCAAAGTTCAAACTCTAACTTGCATTCTTACTTATTTATTATGTTTGTAGTCATCCTTTGTTGGAGCTATGGCCATTGCTGACTTGGTGAAGACAACCCTAGGGCCGAAGGGAATGGTGAAATAGCAATCCTTCATTCGTGTATTGGACAATGATAAAACAAATTAAATGTTAGCTGCATTTCATGATTTAAATATTTCCTGCTTTTAAATATACTTCGTTTTTGCAGGATAAAATATTGCAATCAACTGGTAGAGGACACAGTGTTACTGTGACAAATGATGGAGCCACTATTTTAAAGTCCCTACATATTGACAACCCAGCTGCTAAAGTTCTTGTTGGTATCCTTCATACTATTGTTTATGCTGCCTTCTTGTGCTTAATGTTACTATACTTTGATTTATCTATTAGATATTTGAATGTTCTCACACAACATCCTCCATTATATTATTGTTATCATTCAAATTTTAAATTGCTTTATGTTTGCTGGTGAAACGAATTTAAAGATGACAACATTGCATAAGGTGATGGTATTATATATATATATATATTAATTGAGGTAAGGTTTACTACAACTGCACGGTTAGAGTAGAATAGGTGATGTGGACTTCAGCAAAGAGTCGGTTGAAAAAACAGAAAAACATATTTGGAGATCAAGTAACAAAGAATTTTTGCAAAAGATTCAGAACAGAAAATGTTGTTTCTCATTTGATTCATGATTGTCATCCTTAATCTTAATTTAGATATATCCAAAGTTCAAGACGATGAAGTTGGCGATGGGACTACTTCTGTAGTAGTTTTTTCTGGGGAACTTTTGAAGGAGGCAGAGAAGCTGATAGCTACAAAGATTCACCCAATGACAATTATTTCAGGTTTTTTCTTGAAATTTTTTCATCATGTTGATAGCATAATTGTTTCCTTATTCTATGAAAAGTTATATACACCGTATGCGGTATGCTTAATTTTGTCAACATGGACTTGCACCAATTTTTCTATATGTTAACACAGATGGTACCTATGCATAACATGTTTTGTGCTCCTTGGGTGTTGGTAGAATGCTTCTGATGCTTAGTCTTAGCATACTTAAAATTGTGTTTCATCTTCATTTAGTACCCCCATGGTTTTACGTAACTAAAAGCAAAACTGCAGTCAATCTCCTTACTTGGGCCATGAGTTTAATTGGTTTGGTTACTCTATTTGTATAAAAGTTGACCACCTAATTAACTCTTCTACTCGCAATATAGTAGCTAGCTGTGACTTGAATGAAACTTTAGAATTAGTCGCTTGTTAAAATTTACCATGCCTCAGATTTTGATCTGCTAAAACTTGATTTACAACAGCAGCAGTTTTTTAGGATAGATTCCAATGAGTTTTCCAGTCCTGATGTCTTAGCAGCAGTGCATAATCAACTGCGTATACTCTAATTTACTCTTTGCCTATTGGAGTGTCAGAATTATTGTTTGTTATATGCTTTGCTACTTAATTTAATTACTATGGATGTAATTTCTGTTTCATCATGGGTTGGTTGTGCAGACAACATCTTTTTATTGCTTTTACTTTCTTTTCCCTTTTGGGGCTGAATAAGTGCATGGTCTTTATTTTGATCATTTAGAAGCTTAATCTTGTACAAGCATTGCTTGCTCTCCCGAATTCCTCGTTCTTTGTCTGGGCATAGTTGACATGTAATAGAAACAATGTCTTTTTAGTTTTCAATGTCTAGCTGTATTGTATCTCATTCTTTTTTAGTTTAATTTCAATTACTAGTTTTCATTTCTCCTTTTGATTATTGCATCCTCACTTTAAACTATAAACTAGCCTTCTCATTCTTCCTTGGCATTTCTGAGTCTATACAACATACTAGCTGAGTGTTCTTGTTACTTGAACTATGTGCCTCAATGTGCCTTTGTATGTGGACATTTTTGGTCTGTATTCTGTCTATCTTATTTCTAAATTATAGGAATTATAATCTTTCATTTCTATACTTGCTTGTTGTTTTCAGGATATCGGATGGCAGCTGAATGTGCTCGCAATGCACTGTTGGAGAAAGTCGTGGATAATAAGCATGATGCAGGTAGTGATTGTTAGGTTATCACTTTCAAATGTCAGTTTGTTTTTTTTCTTTCATTAGTTTTGCTCTTACTTTTCAATAGTCACTTTTTCGTTCCCAAGCCATTTTACGTTTTGTGGCTTCATCACTTAGTTTTTTTCCACCTTCACGGCATTATCGTGTATGTGTTTGAATGTGGTTGATGATATGTGGAGTAACTTAGTTTCTTATTCTATTGGGCTACTTCAAATTGGAAATAGAGTTTTCAAGCATAACGGGTTGGAGTCGTTTTTCTAGTTTCAAGTGTGTTGTAGGCTTGTAGCTTGTAGCTTGTACATGTCTAATGCTTTAAATTCTGCCTATACAGAGAAATTCAGGACAGACTTGAAGAAGATTGCAATGACTACATTAAGTTCAAAGATCCTTTCTCAGGACAAGGAACATTTTGCTAACTTGGCTGTCGATGCTGTTATGAGGCTAAAGGTGAAAAGTTTGTTTGTATTTTGTGATTAATGGCTATGTGTTCATACATGAAGTGATTTGGTATCAGTTTTGTTATGAAGCATTTGGTAGTGCATCTATGAATAAGGATCAAGTGAAATATACCAAACTGATGCATCAAAACTCATATTTGGGAAAAGCTATCCGTTTGTATCTTCATCACTCCTAGTGTATGGTGAATTTTCTGGACAAGAGCTAGTATCCAAGTCTCTATTCATTTTTTTTAATATTTCTTTTTATTTGAAACATAATATTTTAATTTTAATAAAATAGAATAAAATTTCTTTGAGAAACGATAGCCATTCTTACCTTTATAAAAACAGAGTATTCTCTTTTGTGTTGTACCTCTGTTTATGATGAGTTCTTTTCTGTTATATCTTCTGAACAGCTCTGTCAATTTTATACTTGGTGACCACATATTATGGTTGAAATTTGCAATTGGCATGTCCTGGGCATGTGTCTGATAATATCTTTCAAAATGCCAGGGCAGCACAAACTTGGAGTCCATCCAGATCATAAAGAAGCCTGGAGGATCATTGAAAGATTCTTTTCTAGATGAAGGGTGAGTTAGCTAATATTGTGAAAGTTCTATCATGCAATTCAAGTTAGCAATGCAAATGCATGCCTATCAAAGAGGAGCTGCCTTCGCTATGATATAGTATATCATTGTTCAAACATTAACCCTTACAAATTGACAGTACTGCAGATAAATCTTTTAATTTTCTTAATAGTTTCTTCATATTTTTTTTTAGCTCTTTAAGCTTTTTTCCATATCCACAATTATAGGTATTTTTAGTGCTTAAATGCTCCCTTGGTCTCATAAAAAGATTGAACTTAATAAAGAGAACCGAATGATAAGACATTTATATATTGTCATCTCTATTTCAAAATAACCTAAGTGCCTGTTTAGATCTGCGGGGTTGCTATTTTTCCTAATTTGACTGGTTTTTTATACAGTTATTTGGGGGAAGGGGAAAACTTGGAGTGTGTTGAAAATCCCGGTTTATTTTATTTATTATCATTTATCCAGAATTTTAGCTCTGATATTAAATCCTAATTCCTACATAAAATGTAAGAAGACAAAATTATTCTTCTGTGCCATATATATGCCCAGTCTTTCATTATAGACTGGTGTTTTACTTATAAGTTATGCCTAGAAAGAAGTAAAGTAAGGTCTTGTATGATTGGGTTCCTTTTTTGTCAGCAATAACAATATCACACCAAATCCATCAAAATCTCTTGGAACAAAAAAACTATAACAACGAGAAATTTGCAATTGTGTCTCTTACCTATTTGCCTAGCAACCTAATGCCTAAATTCTTCATCCAAAATTTGTTTTTCTGTTCTTGAAGTTTATTGTGTTCTATTTGCAGATTTATTCTGGATAAAAAGATCGGTATTGGCCAGCCAAAACGCATAGAGAATGCTAAAATCTTAGTGGCAAATACGGCAATGGATACTGACAAAGTGAAAATTTATGGGGCACGTGTTCGTGTTGATTCAATGTCGAGGGTTGCTGAGATTGAAGGTGCCGAAAAGGGAAAAATGAAGGAGAAGGTGCAAAAGATAATAGCTCACGGGATTAATTGCTTTGTTAACCGACAGTTAATCTACAACTTCCCAGAAGAACTCTTTGCTGATGCTGGAATACTTGCAATTGAGCATGCTGATTTTGATGGCATTGAGCGCTTGGGACTAGTTACTGGTGGTGAAATTGCATCTACTTTTGACAATCCAGAGTCAGTTAAGCTTGGGCACTGCAAGCTCATTGAGGAGATTATGATTGGTGAAGACAAATTAATCCACTTTTCAGGTGTTGAAATGGGTCA
The DNA here is from genome assembly GCA_016801055.1 of Panax notoginseng. Classification (NCBI taxonomy): domain Eukaryota; kingdom Viridiplantae; phylum Streptophyta; class Magnoliopsida; order Apiales; family Araliaceae; genus Panax; species Panax notoginseng. Next base: position 8,249,286 of record CM029018.1, on the reverse strand, counting down.
GGCATGTACCATAGTATTGAGAGGGGCAAGGTACGTTATTTGGACAGTTTTTTCTATTATTTTCTTAATTTTAATAGTTGTGCGACTTTTATCATGATCTTAATGCATTAGTACCATATATTTCCTTTATCTATATAGGGATGTTGATTTTTCCTCCTTTATTGTTTGTTCCCATCCCCCCCGAAAAATTTCACTATTTGAAAGGTCTATATTTTTTCATACCTTAACATACTAATTTACCCGTTTCATAATTTATTGGACAAATCAAACCTAAAACCACAATAAGATCGAAATACCATGAGAGCTTTGAAACTTGATTCATAAAGTTTGGATATTCAAGGCAAAAAGTTATTTCTTCTTAACTATGCAATTTGTTAAAAGGTGACGTCCTTTAAGGGCAGAGGGATGTCTCATAAATGGATTTCTGGATTTTCAAATGAGTTTGGAATTCTATTTAGAATATTTGAGCTTTAGTTTTTCATTGTATAAAATTAAATTGTATACATGCACAATACCACAAACTAATTTCCATTTAAACGCGTGCATTAACTTTGATACGCCACCAAGTGCAACACTGATTGGTCCGTTTTCCAAGAATTTAGGTATTTATGAAAAAAGATAAAGGGCTTTTGCACACACTTGGAATGAATAACTGGAAGAAAAGAAGCAAGAAAATGTGTGACATTTGAAAAGACTAAAAGGCAAAAGCCTCACTTGATAGCCTTCCTCCGTGTCAACTTCAGTTGGAGAGAAAATAAATGGAGTCATTAATACAAGTCAACACCTTTTCTTTTCATGAAACTGCTGTATCCTCTCTCCTTCAACTGGTGATATGTTCTTATGTCCCACATCCACGGGCATGGAATGGCAATTAGTTTGTACTTAACTCTGATGTTTTGAATTGTGTAATCATGTTGTAAGGCAGAACCTATGGCTGTAATCAATGCCACATGTTAACTGACACGTTTCTGGTTGTATTACATTTACTTTTTTGGCAAAGTCCAACTATATTTACTCTTTAATTATTTGTAAGTATTTGGAATTTATAGCCGTGCTAGACTTGTACAATATTCGATAATATTGTTGTCTTGATACTTGGATAATATTGTTGTCTTGATACTTGGATTGCTGCAAATATGGATTAAGCGCATGTGTACACTGTTTCAGCCCATTTTTTACCTATAAGAGATTTGGATTTAGAACCTCTCTTTATTTTGAAAATACATCATGATGTGATTTTTTCAATTTGCAGCTTTCATGTGCTTGATGAAGCAGAAAGATCTTTGCACGATGCCTTGTGTGTGCTGTCTCAGACAGTAAATGATAGCAGGGTGTTGTTTGGAGGTGGATGGCCTGAGATGGTGATGGCAAAGGCAGTTGATGAGTTGGCACGGAAGACTCCTGGGAAGAAGTCTCATGCTATTGATGCTTACTCAAGGGCACTTATTGCAATTCCAACTACAATTGCAGACAATGCTGGATTGGACAGCGCTGAGTTGATTGCACAACTCCGTGCAGAGCACCACAAGGAGGAAAGCAATGCAGGGATTGATGTCATTTCTGGAACTGTAAGTAGCAGATTAAGTTGAACGGTGTAAAAGTGTTGTTGTTTATAATTTGATATTTTGAAATATGTACTGTTTTATTTAATTGTTGGCTTTTTTTCAGGTTGGAGATATGGCGGCATTGGGAATATCTGAGGCTTTCAAGGTCAAGCAGGCTGTATTACTTTCTGCAACTGAAGCTGCTGAGATGATTCTGAGAGTTGACGAAATCATCACTTGTGCCCCAAGGAGGAGAGAAGATAGAATGTGAGAAGACAGTAGAAAAACAGGGCCAGGTAATGACTGTTGGAATGCAAGCTAGTCTATGATCAAACATTTATGACGGGGTTGCATGTTTCGGAACGAACACCAAGAAATGTGTGGTTTTGTAATTGTTTTACTTTTTTGAGATGATTTTTCCTATATGCTTGTTAGGGTTAATGGTAGGCTGAGATTTCTGTACGATTTTCAGTTTATTGCATCCTTTTATATATACTGAAATCAAGGCATGACTAACTACTGTTGGGGTTTGGGAGAGCTTATATTGAATTTTGCCAACTTTGATACTACATCATGATTATTGTTTAGTACTCCTAGGTTCCAAATTACAAGATTATTATTTACTTTTTGAAAGTCTATTTTCAAATTTGAAATTGGTAAGATTCATTAAAATTTATAACATAGTAAATATTATAGTTAGTATTTGTTAGATAGTTTATCATGTTCATTATCGTATCGATTAAAATTAAATGAATATATCGGTTTTGAGTTTGAAAAAATCTTAAATTGATTTCAATATATTTTTAAAATGGAGGGTGTGTTATTTTCTTCAATAAATTTCCGTCTTGCAGTACACCACATTTTTTTTGTGTGCCAGATTTTTGTAGATGGCATGGCACTAGAAACATGTTTCAGGCGAAATATATTGATATAGTTATAGTCTTAGTAAAATCCTTGGCTCCTCACTCATTTTTACTGGTATTGGATGCACTTCCTGCTTGTGTAGCTTTGGTTTTTCGTGTATTATTGTTGTTGCCTGTACGTAAAGAAAGTTCAAAAGAGACCTAATTGTTCATGGCCTTTGGATGGTTACCATATGTAGATCTATTTAACAATTTGTTTGCTCAAGGTTAATTCATTCAACTTTTTGAAAAATAATAGGATACCCATCAGGGTTTGCAACGCAAGCTGCTCTACACTTAGAAATGGAGACTTGTTCTCTTATGTAACGTTTTGAGTCTGTTGAATAGTTATCTATCTGAGTTGTAGGATTGATTTTAGGCAAACAAGCTAAGTTTGTTTGATTGTTACATCCTCGGTTAAACAAAAAGGATCTATTTTCAAAATTTGTAACTATTAAGGATGTTTTTTTTGTTTTATATTTATCTCTAAAATTAATAATAATGGCATGATAATATAATGATGATGGCAAATTTGATAATATTATGTCATTTTATACTTTTTGTGCTTTTATTTTTGCGAAACGGAGAGACGAGAGAGTATATCACTTTGAAAAAGTCTAGGGGGACCGGATATGGTGACCGGTCTTGGCGACCGGTCCAATTTTTTTTTTATTTTTTATTTTTTAAATGTCTCTTAAATAATTTATAAGATTTATTGGAACTGAATGTACATGCATATTTTTTACATGTATCCAAATGACATCCAAAATATTTTTTTCTATAAAAATTCCAGTTCCAATAAATCTTATAAATTATTTGAGAGACATTTTAAAAATTAAAAAAAAAAAAAATTGGATCGGTCGCCATATCCGGTCGCCCCAGAAGTACTGTATCACTTTTAAACCGGCCTTAACTAAGTTTCAGTTTAAGGTATCTATTCTCTGAATTTCTGTTTCAGTTGAACTGCCCAAAGGCTCACATGTATAGCGGCAAAAAACATTTTTTTACCACTGTGGTTATCGTGTTTTAAGCAATTAGTCATTGTACTTTTAAAATATTCAATTAACCCACTGTACTTTTTAAAAAAGTTCAATCAAGTCATTCCGTCTAATTTTTTGGACGGACGTTAAAAAAGTGGGTTGATTTTCCTACGTGGCTTTTGGAAAAAAAAGAGAAAAATAAGTTATTTCCTACGTGGCAAGCCAGTCAGCCAAATTCCTAATACTATTGAGCCACTGCAGTTTAAAAAAATGCAATTGGCCCACTGTGGTTTTAAAAATATTTTTATTTTTATTTTCTTTCTTTTTCATTGCCTAAATATTTATAATATGTATAATATTAATAAAAATTAATATTATAATATTTATAATATGTATGTTTTATTTTAAAAATAAAAAGAAAAATACTTTTATGTTTTAAAATACTTATAAAAATTTTAAAAAATAGAAATATTTTTATTTTTATTTTCTTTCTTTTTCTTTACCTAAATATTTATAATATGTATAATATTAATAAAAATTAATATTATAATATTTATAATATGTATGCTTTATACAATCAATGCCTCATTAATTTTTTCTTTTTCTTTGTCTATTTTCCTTTCTTTTAATTATTTTAATTCTAAATAATACTAATAATCAAAATATTCAAAATTTTTAATTATTTAGAACTAAATATTCAAATAATACAAACAATATATCAAATTTTTTGTATCAATGAGATCTATTACAACATTACATTAATTTTAACAAAAAAATAAAAATAAAAAATCATTAATAATTATTTTCTATATATTAAAATAATATTTTAATTCATTTTCTATATATTTAAAACTTTTCTTTTTATCTTTTCCTATCTTTTAATAATTATTTTTATTTTTAAAATTAATTTCAAATAATACAAATAATATTAAAACTCCTTCCAAATAATATAAATAATTATTGTTTAGTAACAAATTCGAACCCCAATCAAACATATCTTGTAACGACCCCAAAATAGGTCCATTCCATCCAACCTATTCTGAGTCGCCAAATACATGGTACAGAAAATAACTACAACTTTATTACAACAATTGTCGTGCAAAATATAACAACACATATGCTGTGAGTTTGGATACAAATATATACCAAATGTGACTCATGTTCCAACCGTGGACATCACCTCACAATGACACCTTACATAAAGGTATAGTCAAAAACTGTTTTAGAAATTAGAATCTTTGGGAAGTGCTCAAGGAAACCTTCGTACATGGGAGGCCACGCGTCTAGGTTATGATAGATATCATATGGCCACAGAATTATCCTTGGTTGACCCAATAGACCCCAAAGAAAAACGAGAAGATTACTATCATATTCTTCCCAATGGCGAGTCTTCTATTGACTTATCATTATCTCCACTGTCTCTAATTGAGAATTATACTTCAAACAAACACCAAGATTATATAGGTAGTGCCCATAGATATACTCAGCAAGTGGATGAGCACAACCCTGTCTTATGATGACACGAGATTGTATGTCATTAGACATCTTGTATGATAGTAACAAAACATCATTCCAACGTTGGGTGCCCATAGATATACTCAGCAAGTGGATGAGCACAACCCTGTCCTATGATGACACGAGGTTGTATGTCATTAGACATCTTGTATGATAGTGACAAAACACCCTTCCAACGTTGGGTTCGCCTCACCCTATTTTCTTCACCAAATATAACTACTAAATGATGAACACCGTTCTATTTCCTTGTTACCCCCGCTCGACCCAGCTACACTCTTATTACCTGAAAGGAATTGTGAAGCAAAAGGGTGAGCACAACTAGCTCAGTAAAGAATATCATGACTAAAGATAATTAAATTATCAATAGCCTTCATCAATAATAAATCAGAGATTTAGAACATATGGTAAATGATAAAAATTTCAACCATAGTTGCAGCGGAACGAGTAATCCATTAGAAGAGTCAAATAGACTATAAAGTCTATTATCTTCTCCATGTTAAAAATCCACCAACAATGTTTTATCCCTGTAACATCACTCAACAGTTCCTTTCCACAATCATATGAATAACTCATAATCATAATTGTGATTCTAAATTTTTTTTCGCACCCAGGACGAAGAATATTTTCATCACCTGTCTTTACCTGAAACATCAAAGATCATGGTTATACCAAATCACAGTTCCTGTTCATAATCTTACTAATAAATCCATCTTTGCACTACGGCCAAAGATATTCAACAACAGTTCATCTTTGCACTACAGGCCAAAGATATTCATCAACAGACCATCTTTGCACTACTGGCCAAAGATATTCAACAACAGTTCATCTTTGCACTACAGGCCAAAGATATTCATCAATAATTCATCTTTGTACTACGGCCAAAGATATTCATCAACAATTCATCTTTGCACTACAGGCCAAAGATATTCCTCAACAGTTCATATTTGCACTACAGGCCAAATATATTCATATCTCAAAGAAATATATAATCATTTCAGAATTTATATAAACAATAATTATAACCATGTTGATCAATTCACCTTTGCACTTAAGCTTAAGATATTCAATTATAAATTCAATGGTCATGATCATACCAGTCACAATTCAACTTTGAACTACAGGCCAAAGAGAACCCTAGTCATGATCATACCAATAATCTACCCATCTTTACACTCTAGTGAAAGAGAATTTCAACATCAGGGTTATAAAAATGTTATATATGATGATAAAAATAATATGATCAACATATAGTTTTAATCTCAAGAGTAATATTCGTAACTCATGAATAGTAACCCCGACACAAAAGATAGAAATTCTATAATAAAATTCATACCAATATTTCGGTATAATGATATTGAAAGAATAACATTACTTAAATTTATAAACAATTTATTTTAATTGTTTACACTTTACTAATTAATGCATTTAATCATCATAAAATGCCAACTCTTACAATTTCATCATCAATAACCAAAACCCTCATCAAAAATCTGCATATATCTCATATAGGATTCTCAAGCCATAAAATCCTATTTTCCAATTTTCTTTCTTCACAAAACATATTTAATTTATTTACTCATAGCTAGACCATTTTCATGAAAAATACCAAATCAGTTCCAAAAATATTTCTTTTCTGAGATTTAGCATAATATAGTCCCATAGTGAACATATATTTTTTTCAGAATTTTTAAAAGTCATTTACTATTTTTCATATGGCCAAAATAGCCGAATATTTAGACATTTATCAAAAATTGTACTTTTGTCTAAAAATTCTGAAATTTACAGAGTATACTTCTATCATATACATGTACTCCCAATAAAAATTTCATCAATTTTGGAGTTAACCACAAGAAATTATAAGCAGTTACTTTTAAAATAGTCTTTTCTCATAAAATTTATAACTCTCAATCTATACATCCAAAAATCACCATTTTTGGACACAATCAATAAAACTCATCAAAATATCATTTTAAATTTTTCCAAAATTTTTGAAGTTCAGAAAAATTACGAAACTGAAAAACATAACAACCCTTAAAATCCCCTACTATCCCTTACTATCCCTTACAATCCCTTACTATCCCTTACCTCAAAAGAGCAGTACTTCTGATCGGTATAAGGCTGAAGGAAACTTGCACTGATGAATAGAAACTCACAGAGTATCTAAATACTCACAAAATACACTCAATAATCTAGAGAGAGAAAGAGAGAAAGCTTATGTTTCTGGTGTGATTTTCAATTCTAACTTAGCCCTCTATTTATAGGAAAATTTTGGTAGGTTTGACCTGCAACCTGATGACTTTACCTGCTACTATTTCCACCCACCACATTTGAAATATAATTCAGCACATTTCTTCACCAACCACAAGTGGGGCCCACCAATTCTAGAATTTTCCACCAAAATGTTAAACTCCGAAAATTCAACAATTTCTGAACCAGTCATCTCGTAAAATTCATAATAAATCATACGTTCATTTTTAACGGTTCAAAATTTGTGGACATATACTCAACTTATATATGTATAACATATCCAAAAATTACCACGATCCAACGGTCGGATTAAAAATTATAACCCCCGCAAAATATCTCAAAAACCCTGATTTTTAATACCTCCATTCCGACAAAAATACTGATAAAAATCTCAACATTAACTCCTTCATTTTTAACCACAAAAATATATCCCTCATTTATATCCACATAAAATAAATATTTCCTTATCATATGAATCAATAATTAATTATTCACAAATAATATTACAGAATCACATTTATGACAACCAGGCCGTTCCCAGGAAAGAAGGGGCTTTCCAATAAGAATTTCTCCTTACTGGCGCGCAATTAGATGACCAAACCTCTCCTTAGACAGAACTTTCTAGACATTGTCAATAATGCTATCTAATAATATTATTCAAATAATATGAATTATTGATCTGATAAAGGAAAATACTGTGCAGCAACAATTATTGAAATAACAATAATATAAAATATCAACGCAACAATTATTGAATCAATAAAATAAAATATTGAACAGTAACTACTGTAACAATTATTGAGTAGTGCCTTCTTACGTAAGAATCAATAATTTCAAAAATACTATGCAATACCGTGTGCTACTGTGCAATAACGCGTATTACTGTATTTTACCCACCGGGTATTCCAACAGTGTTAACGGTAACAACTACGCCGTTATTTGTAAAAACTCAAATTTGTCGTTTTCTTCACCCGACAGTTATTCTGTTTGGGGCCCATAAATGGCTGCGCCGTCGTACGAATATTCCCCGACAGAAAGAATATTCCACGACCAAACGAATATTCCCCGACAACAATGATTATTTTATAACCACTTGCTTATTTTGAAAAAAAAATTCATATTTCACCCATAACTTTAAAATTTTATCAATTTAACCATTTACTGAATAGAAAAATTGAATACTTTTATTTCATAAAATTCGGGGTCTTACAATTTAACTATTTACCCCGAATTTTATGAAATAAAAGTATTCACTTTTTCTATTCAGTAAATGGTTAAATTGATAAAATTTTAAAGTTATAGGTGAAATATGAATTTTTTTTTCAAAATAAGCAAGTGGTTATAAAATAATCATTGTTGTCGGGGAATATTCATTTGGTCGTGGAATATTCTTTCTGTCGGGGAATATTCGTACGACGGCGCAGCCATTTGTGGGCCCCAAACAGAATAACTGTCGGGTGAAGAAAACGACAAATTTGAGTTTTTACAAATAACGGCGTAGTTGTTACCGTTAACACTGTTGGAATACCCGGTGGTTAAAATACAGTAATACGCGTTATTGCACAGTAGCACACGGTATTACATAGTATTTTTGAAATTATTGATTCTTACGTAAGAAGGCACTACTCAATAATTGTTACAGTAGTTACTGTTCAATATTTTATTTTATTGATTCAATAATTGTTGCGTTGATATTTTATATTATTGTTGTTTCAATAATTGTTGCTGCACAGTATTTTCCTTTATCAGATCAATAATTCATATTATTTGAATAATATTATTAGATAGCATTATTGACAATGTCTAGAAAGTTCTGTCTAAGGAGAGGTTTGGTCATCTAATTGCGCGCCAGTAAGGAGAAATTTTTATTGGAAAGCCCCCTCTTTCCTGGGAACGGCCTGGTTGTCATAAATGTGATTCTATAATATTATTTGTGAATAATTAATTATTGATTCATATGATAAGGAAATATTTATTTTGTGTGGATATAAATGAGGGATATATTTTTGTGGTTAAAAATGAAGGAGTTAATGTTGAGATTTTTATCCGTATTTTTGTCGGAATGGATGTATTAAAAATCAGGGTTTTTGAGATATTTTGCGGGGGTTATATTTTTTAATCCGACCGTTGGATCGTGGTAATTTTTGGATATGTTATATATATATAAGTTGAGTATATGCCCACAAATTTTGAACCGTTAAAAATGAACGTATGATTTATTATGAATTTTACGAGATGACTGGTTCAGAAATTGTTGAATTTTCGGAGTTTATCATTTTGGTGGAAAATTCTAGAATTGGTGGGCCCCACTTGTGGTTGGTGAAGAAATGTGCTGAATTATATTTCAAATGTGGTGGGTGGGAATAGTAGCAGGTAAAGTGTAAGACCCCAACTTTTATAAATAAAGATGAATTTTCTATAAATATCATTTTTGAATATTATGGAGTTAATTTGATATAATGTTATAGTTGTGGGTAATATTTATAAATTTTGCAAAGTAAGCAAGTTGTTATAAAATATTCGTTTGGTCGGAGAATATTCTTTTTGTCGAGGAATATTCGTACGACGGCACAATCATTGGTGGACCCCCCACAACGGAATTATTGTCGGATTGAGAAAACGACAAAAATATTTTATTAAAAATAACGGCTGAAGTGTTACCGTTAAAACCGTTAAAACTGTTGAACTACTCGGTAGTAAAAGTACAGTAATACGCGTGGTTGCATAGTAGCACACGGTATTGATTATTGATGCTTACGTGAGAAGTCACTCAGCTATACTCAATTATTGCTATAGTAATTGCTGCATCGTATCTCTTAAATTATTGTCATAGTATCGTCTGTATAATATGTTATATTATTAAATCAATAATTGAGACGTTGTGGTAAGTTTGGTTATTTTATGGGGGGCCATATGTCATCATCTAAGAGTCTCTTCGTCAATAGTAATTACCGTCGTCAATAGTAATTACCGTCGTCAATAGTAATTACCGTCGTCAATAGTATTTACCTTGGTCAATAGTAATTACCTTCGTCAATAGTATTTACCTTGGTCAATAGTATTTACCTTGGTCAATAGTAATTACCTTCGTCAATAGTATTTACCTTGGTCAATAGTAATCACTTTCGTCAATAGTAGTTGTCCCTTCAATATTACCAAGAGTCATTTGACCCTTCGTTAAGACCAAGAGTAATTTGACCCTTCGTTAAGACCAAGAGCCACCCTCAGTTTTTCTATAAATAGAGGCCTAGGGCTTCATTATTTTTCACGAATTCATTCAAGCTATAGAGAGAGAAAGTATAGAGAGAATAAGAGAGAGAGAGACTAAAAGTATTCTGCTACATCACTTTTCCAATATCCAGTTCTTTTAAGGTAGGGAATATTATTTCTTTTATATTCATGAAGAGAACTTCTGTTATTCCATTCGTTATTATTCTGTTGGAATAACCAGTATACGCGGTCTACCCTATACTTGGTGACATTCTTCTATTATTCTGTTGGAACATCCTGTCTGTGTTTTACACCGGACCTGGTTCCGTTTATTATTCTGTTGGAACATCCTGTCTGTGTGTTTTACACCGGACCTGGTTCCGTTTTATTATTATTCTGTTGGAATATCCTGTCTGTGTGTTTTACACCGGACCTGGTTCCATTATTTATTATTCTGTCGGAATATCCTGTCTGTGCGTTTACGCCGGACCTGGTTCCATTATTTATTATTCTATTGGAATAACCTGTCTGTGCGGTCTATCGCATGCATGGTGATTTCTTTTGTTATTCAATTCTTTATTGTACTCAGTTGGTTAAGTTTTGACTTCTATACTCCATGAAATTTGTGGAATATCCTTGATAGTTGCGTTTCATCCAGTATCTTTTCAAGAAAATATTCTTCTAAGCATTCTTGAATTTTACTCCACAATGCAGTATCATGTTGACAATTTGGACGTTGTTAATTCCTGGATAAATTAATTCTTGAACTTGTTTTATTGAATTCTTATATCATTGTCATCATCCTCATGTTTATAAAATGTTGAAAGTCATCTGTGGCCTGTATTGCATAGATGGACTTGGTATGATTATGACCAGGGATTATTCGGTATAATCATGACCGTAATGTTACAAATGATGTGGTAAAAGTCCTCATTGGCCCGTAGTGCATTGATGGACAGTTGTTGGCATGATCATGACCATTAATGAATACATGAATATCCTTGGCCGTAGTGCAGGGGTGATTCGATGATGTGGATTATTTTATTAAGCTGAGTCTCAGCGATCACAGTGTTGAAAAACTTTTTAAATCATAAAAGATAGTAGAGTTTATTTTCTACTTGACTCTTTTAATGGATTGCTTGTTCCGCTACAGTTAAACTTGATGTCTATTATATTTTATCAGTTTAACATTGTTGAAGGCTAATGATAATTTATTCTGCATTATCTTAGTCATAATATTTCTTACTGGGCTAGTTGAGCTCACCCTTTCTTTCACTGTTCTCTTCAGGAAATGAGAACGTAGCTGGGACAAGTCGGGGTACGGAGTGATGGTCCGAATGATATATTAGTTAGTAGTCCTCACTATTCTATGTAATGGTGTGTTAATAAATGTAATGAGGACTCCTTTTGAGTATGAATACTCTCTAGAAGATAATATTTGTATTCAAACTCACAGTTTATGTTTTGTCGTATTGTACACGACAGTTGTATTATTAAGTTGTATTTGTATTCTGTACTATGTATCTGACGACTCAAGATGGGTGATGTATACCTAATTTTGGGGGCGTCACATAAAGCCATCAGGTTGCCTGTAACCAACCCATTCTGAGTCGTCAAATACATGGTACAGAAAATAACTACAACTTTATTACAACAATTGTCGTGCAAAATACAACAACACATATGCTGTGAGTTTGGATACAAATATATACCAAATGTGACATTGGACACCATTATGTATCAGCACCTTACAAAGGTACCTTACATAAAGGTACAGTCAAAAACTGTTTTAGAAACTAGAATCTTTGGGAAGTGCTCAAGGAAACCTTCATACATGGGAGGCCATGCGTCTAGGTTATGATAGATATCATATGGCCACAGAATTATCCTTAGTTGACCCAATAGACCCCAAAGAAAAACGAGAAGATTACTATCATATTCTTCCCAATGGTGAGTCTTCTCTTGACTTATCATTATCTCCACTGTCTCTAATTGAGAATTATACTTCAAACAAACACCAAGATTATATAGGTAGTGCCCATAGATATACTCAGCAAATGGATGAGCACAACCCTGTCCTATGATGACACGAGGTTGTATGTCATTAGACATCTTGTATGATAGTGACAAAACACCCTTCCAACGTTGGGTTCGCCTCACCCTATTTTCTTCACCAAATATAACTACTAAATGATGACCACCGTTCTATTCCCTTGTTACCCTCGCTCGACCCAGCTACACTCTTATTACCTGAAAGGAATTGTGAAGCAAAAGGGTGAGCACAACTAGCTCAGTAAAGAATATCATGACTAAAGATAATTCAATTATCAATAGCCTTCATCAACAATAAATCAGAGATTTAGAATATATGGTAAATGATCAAAATTTCAACCATAGTTGCAGCGGAACGAGCAATCCATTAGAAGAGTCAAATAGACTATAAAGTCTATTATCTTCTCCATGTTAAAAATCTATCAACAATGTTTTATCCCTGTAACATCAATCAACAATTCTGGTCCACAATCATATGAATAGCTCATAATCATAACTGTAGTTCTAAATTCCTCTTCTCATCCAGGACGAAGATAATTTTCATCACCTATCTTTACCTGAAACATCAAAGATCATGGTTACACCAAATCACATTTCCTGTTCATAATTATACGAATAACTTCATCTTTGAACTACGGCCAAAGATATTCATTTGTATCACCAGTTGGTCATGTTCATCTCAACATCTGTTCATCTTTGCACTACTGGCCAAAGATATTCAACAACATGTCATCTTTGCACTACGGGCCAAAGATATTCAACAACAGTTCATCTTTGCACTACAGGCCAAAGATATTCATCAACAAACCATCTTTGCACTACGGGCCAAAGATATTCAACAACAGTTCATCTTTGCACTACATGCCAAATATATTAATACCTCAAAGAATATATAATCATTTAAGAATTTATATAAACAATAATTATAACCATGTTGATCATTTCACCTTTGCACTTAAGCTAAAGATATTCAATTACAAATTCAATGGTCATGATCATACCAGTCAACAATTCAACTTTGCACTACTGGCCAAAGAGAACCCATAGTCATGATCATACCAATAATTTACCCATCTTTACACTCAAGCGAAAGAGAATTTCAACATCAAGGTTATAAAAATGTTATATATGATTATAAAAATAATATGGTCAAAACATGGATTTAATTTCAAGAGCAATATTCATAAATCAACTATAATTTGGTTAGAAAAAGAAACCAATTTTGTCGTGAATAGTAACTCATGAATAGTAACCTCGACTCAAAAAGGTAGAAATTCAACAATAAAATCTATACCAATATTTCGGTATAATGATATTGAAAGAATAACATTTCTTAAGCTTATAAACAATTTATTTAAATTGTTTACACTTTACTAATTAATGCATTTAATCATCATAAAATGTCAACTCTTAAGATTTCATCATCAATAGCCAAAACCCTCATCAAAAATCTGCATATACCTCATATAGGATTCTCAAGCCATAAAATCCTATTTTCCAATTTTCTTTCCTCACAAAACATATTTAATTCATTTTCTCATAACTAGACTATTTTCATGAAAAATACCAAATCCGTTCCAAAAATATTTCTTTTCTGGAATTTAGCATAATATAGTCCCATATTAAACATATATTTTTCTCAGAATTTTTAAAACTCATTTACTATTTTTCATATGGCCAAGACCACCGAATATTTAGACATTTATCAAAAATTGTACTGTTGTCCAAAAATTCTGAAATTTACAGAGTATACTTCTATCATACACATGTACTCCCAATAAAAATTTCATCAATTTTGGAGTTAACCACAAGGAATTATAAGCGGTTACTTTTAAAATAGTCTTTTCTCATAAAATTCATAACTCTCAATCTATACATCCAAAAATTGCCATTTTTGGACACAATCAAGAAAACTCATCAAAATATCATTTTGAATTTTTTCAGAATTTTTGAAGATCAGAAAAATTACGAAACTGAAAATCATAACAACCCTTAAAATCCATTACTATCCCTTACTATCCCTTACCTCAAAAGAGCAGTACTTCTGACTGGAATGCAAAGCCGAAGAAAACTTGCACTGAATAGCAACTCTCAAATTATCTAAATACTCACAAAATATGCTTCATAATATAGAGAGAGAAAGAGAGAAAGCTTATGTTTCTGGTGTGATTTTCAATTCTAACTTAGCCCTCTATTTATAGGAAAATTTTGGTAGGTTTGACCTGCAACCTGATGGCTTTACCTGCTACTATTCCCACCCACCACATTTGAAATATAATTCAGCATATTTCTTCACCAACCACAAGTGGGGCTCACCAATTCTAGAATTTTTTACCAAAATGTTAAACTCCGAAAATTCAATAATTTCTGAACCAGTCATCTCGTAAAATTCATAATAAATCATACGTTCATTTTTAACGGTTCAAAATTTGTGGACATATACTCAACTTATATATGTATAACATATCCAAAAATTACCACGATCCAACGGTCGGATTAAAAATTATAACACCCGCAATATTTCTCAAAAAACCCTTATTTTTAATACCTCCATTCCGACAAAAATACGGATAAAAATCTCAACATTAACTCCTTCATTTTTTAACCACAAAAATATATCCCTCATTTATATCCACATAAAATAAATATTTTCTTATCATATGAATCAATAATTAATTATTCACAAATAATATTACAGAATCACATTTATGACAACCAGACCGTTCCCAGGAAAGAGGGGGCTTTCCAATAAGGATTTCTCCTTACTAGCGCGCAATTAGATGACCAAACCTCTCCTTAGACAGAACTTTCTAGACATTGTCAATAATGCTATCTAATAATATTATTCAAATAATATGAATTATTGATCTGATAATGAAAAATATTGTGCAGTGACAATTATTGAACAACAATAATATAAAATTTCAACGTAGCAATTATTGAATCAATAAAATAAAATATTGAACAGTAATTACTGTAACAATTATTGAGTAGTGCCTTCTTACGCAAGAATCAATAATTTCAAAAATACTATGCAATACCGTGTGCTATTGTGCAATAACGCGTATTACTGTATTTTAACCAACGGGTATTCTAACAGTGTTAACGGTAACAACTACGCCGTTATTTGTAAAAACTCAAATTTGTCATTTTTTTAATCCGACAGTTATTCGTTATGGGGCCCACAAATAGCTGCGCCGTCGTACGAATATTCCCCGACAAAAAGAATATTCCACGACCAAACGAATATTCCCCGACAACAATGAATATTTTATAACCACTTGCGTATTTTGAAAAGTTTTCACATTTCACCCATAACTTTAACTTTTTATCAATTTAACCATTTACTGAATTGTAATTATAAGAAAAATTGAATACTTTTATTTCATAAAATTCGGGGTCTTACAATCTCCCCTCCTTATGAAATTTCGTCCCCGAAATTTACGTACCTGGTATTTCAAAGAGTTGAGAATACCTTGCTTTCATTTCAGATTCCATCTTCCCTGTCATCATGATTTCTCCATTGCTCATCTCCTGTATTTTAGATATCATTCTAGAATATAGCTTCAAAACAAGGGTAAATTTAACAAATTAACATATCACATAATATCCCGATATTATGACTGACCAACAAATAAGCTTAGGTAGGACACACTAGCGAAGGATTTACTCATCTCTCCCCTCCTAGTTCTATTTCCCGATCTCTGCCAGAGATCATATCCCTAAGCTCTGATACCAAATGTAACGACCCCAAAATAGGTCCATTCCATCCAACCCATTCTGAGTCGTCAAATACATGGTACAGAAAATAACTACAACTTTATTACAACAATTGTCGTGCAAAATACAACAACACATATGCTGTGAGTTTGGATACAAATATATACCAAATGTGACATTGGACACCATTATGTATCAGCACCTCACAAAGGTACCTTACATAAAGGTACAGTCAAAAACTGTTTTAGAAACTAGAATCTTTGGGAAGTGCTCAAGGAAACCTTCATACATGGGAGGCCATGCGTCTAGGTTATGATAGATATCATATGGCCACAGAATTATCCTTAGTTGACCCAATAGACCCCAAAGAAAAACGAGAAGATTACTATCATATTCTTCCCAATGGTGAGTCTTCTCTTGACTTATCATTATCTCCACTGTCTCTAATTGAGTATTATACTTCAAACAAACACCAAGATTATATAGGTAGTGCCCATAGATATACTCAGCAAATGGATGAGCACAACCCTGTGTAAGACCCCGAATTTTATGAAATAAAATTATTCAATTTTTCTATTTAGTAAATGGTTAAATTGATAACAAGTTTAAAGTTATGGGTGAAATATGAATTTTTTTTTTAAAATAAGCAAGTGGTTATAAAATAATCATTGTTGTCGGGAAATATTCGTTTGGTCGTGGAATATTCTTTCTGTCGGGGAATATTCGTACGACGACACAACCATTTGTGGGCCCCATAACAGAATAACTGTCGGGTGAAGAAAACGACAAATTTGAGTTTTACAAATAACGGCGTAGTTGTTACCGTTAACACTGTTGGAATACCCGGTGGTTAAAATATAGTAATACGCGTTATTGCACAGTAGCACACGGTATTGCATAGTATTTTTGAAATTATTGATTCTTACGTAAGAAGGCACTACTCAATAATTGTTACAGTAATTACTGTTCAATATTTTATTTTATTGATTCAATAATTGCTACGTTGAAATTTTGTATTATTGTTGTTCAATAATTATTGCTGCACAGTATTTCCCATTATCATATCAATAATTCATATTATTTGAATAGTATTATTAGATAACATTATTGGCAATGTCTAGAAAGTTCTGTCTAAGGAGAGGTTTGGTCATTTAATTGCGCGCCAGTAAGGAAAAATTCTTATTGGAAAGCCCCCTCTTTCCTGGGAACGGCCTGGTTGTCATAAATGTGATTCTGTAGTATTATTTATGAATAATTAATTATTGATTCATATGATAAGGAAATATTTATTTTATGTGGATATAAATGAGGGATATATTTTTGTGGTTAAAAAATAAAGGAGTTAATGTTGAGGTTTTTATCAGTATTTTTGTCGGAATGGAGGTATTAAAAATCAGAGTTTTTTAGATATTTTGCGGGGGTTATAATTTTTAATCCGACCGTTGGATCGTGGTAATTTTTGGATATGTTATACATATATAAGTTGAGTATATGTCCATAAATTTTGAACCGTTAAAAATGAACGTATGATTTGTTATGAATTTTAAGAGGTGGCTGATTCGGAAATCAGGTTATAAATCATTTTTGGTGGAAAATTCTAGAATTGGTGGGCCCCACTTGTGGTTGGTGAAGAAATGTGCTGAATTATATTTCAAATGTGGTGGGTGGGAATAGTAGCAGGTAAAGCCATCAGGTTGCAGGTCAAACCTACCAAAATTTTCCTATAAATAGAGGGCTAAGTTAGAATTGAAAATCACACCAGAGACATAAGCTTTCTCTCTTTCTCTCTCTATATTATGAAGCATATTTTGTGAGTTTTTAGATACTTGGTGAGTTACTATTCATCAATGCAAGTTTTCTTCAGCATCATATCCGATATCCAGTCAGAAGTACTGCTCTTTTGAGGTAAGGGATAGTAAGGGATAGTAAGGGATAGTAAGGGATAGTAAAGGATTTTAAGGGTTGTTATGTTTTTCAGTTTCGTAATTTTTTTGAACTTCAAAAATTCTGAAAAAATTTAAAATGATATTTTGATGAGTTTTTTTGATTGTGCCCAAAAATGGTGATTTTTGGATGTATAGATTGAGAGTTATGAATTTTATGAGAAAAGACTATTTTAGAAGTAACAGCTTATAATTCCTTGTGGTTAACTCCAAAATTGATGAAATTTTTATTGGGAGTACATGTATATGATAGAAGTATACTCTGTAAATTTCAGAATTTTTAGACAAAAGTACAATTTTTGATAAATGTCTAAATATTCGGCTATTTTGGCCATATGAAAAATAGTAAATGACTTTTAAAAATTCTGAGAAAAATATATGTTCACTATGGGACTATATTATGCTAAATCCTAGAAAAGAAATATATTTGGAACTGATTTGATATTTTTCATGAAAATGGTCTAGTTATGAGTAAATGAATTAAATATGTTTTGTGAAGAAAGAAAATTGGAAAAAAGGATTTTATGGCTTGAGAATCCTATATGAGGTATATGCAGATTTTTGATGAGGGTTTTGGTTATTGATGATGAAATTGTAAGAGTTGGCATTTTATGATGATTAAATGCATTAATTAGTAAAGTGTAAACAATTAAAATAAATTGTTTATAAATTTAAGTAATGTTATTCTTTCAATATCATTATACCGAAATATTGGTATGGATTTTATTGTGGAATTTCTATCTTTTGTGTCGGGGTTACTATTCATGAGTTACTATTCACGATTTACTATTCATAAGTTACGAATATTACTCTTGAGATTAAAACTATATGTTGATCATATTATTTTTATCATCATATATAACATTTTTATAACCCTGATGTTGAAATTCTCTTTCACTGGAGTGTAAAGATGGGTAGATTATTGGTATGATCATGACTAGGGTTCTCTTTGGCCTGTAGTGCAAAGTTGAATTGTGACTGGTATGATCATGACCATTGAATTTATAATTGAATATCTTAAGCTTAAGTGCAAAGGTGAATTGATCAACATGGTTATAATTATTGTTTATATAAATTCTGAAATGATTATATATTTCTTTGAGATATGAATATATTTGGCCTGTAGTGCAAATATGAATTGTTGATGAATATCTTTGGCATGTAGTGTAAAGATGGCCTGTTGATGAATATCTTTGGCCTGTAGTGCAAAGATGAACTGTTGTTGAATATCTTTGGCCTGTAGTGCAAAGATGAACTGTTGTTGAATATCTTTGGCCCGTAGTGCAAAGATGATTTGTTGATGATTATCTTTGGCCCGTAGTGCAAAGATGGATTTGTTAGTATGATTATAAACAGGAACTGTGATTTGGTATAACCATGATCTTTGATGTTTCAGGTAAAGACAGGTGATGAAAATATTCTTCGTCCTGGGTGCGAAGAAAAATTTATAGTCACAATTATGATTATGAGTTATTCATATGATTGTGGAAAGGAATTGTTGATTGATGTTACAGGGATAAAACATTGTTGGTGGATTTTTAACATGGAGAAGATAATAGACTTTATAGTCTATTTGACTCTTCTAATGGATTGCATGTTCCGCTGCAACTATGGTTGAAATTTTTATCATTTACCATATGTTCTAAATCTCTGATTTATTATTGATGAAGGCTATTGATAATTTAATTATCTTTAGTCATGATATTCTTTACTGAGCTAGTTGTGCTCACCCTTTTGCTTCACAATTCCTTTCAGGTAATAAGAGTGTAGCTGGGTCGAGCGGGGGTAACAAGGGAATAGAACGGTGGTCATCATTTAGTAGTTATATTTGGTGAAGAAAATAGGGTGAGGCGAACCCAACGTTGGAAGGGTGTTTTGTCACTATCATACAAGATGTCTAATGACATACAACCTCGTGTCATCATAAGACAGGGTTGTGCTCATCCACTTGCTGAGTATATCTATGGGCACTACCTATATAATCTTGGTGTTTGTTTGAAGTATAATTCTCAATTAGAGACAGTGGAGATAATGATAAGTCAAGAGAAGACTCACCATTGGGAAGAATATGATAGTAATCTTCTCGTTTTTCTTTGGGGTCTATTGGGTCAACCAAGGATAATTCTGTGGCCATATGATATCTATCATAACCTAGACGCGTGGCCTCCCATGTACGAAGGTTTCCTTAAGCACTTCCCAAAGATTCTAATTTCTAAAACAGTTTTTGACTATACCTTTATGTAAGGTGTCATTGTGAGGTGATGTCCACGGTTGGAACATGAGTCACACTTGGTATATATTTGTATCCAAACTCACAGCATATGTGTTGTTGTATTTTGCACGACAATTGTTGTAATAAAGTTGTAGTTGTTTTCTGTACCATGTATTTGGCGACTCAGAATAGGTTGGATGGAATGGACCTATTTTGGGGTCGTTATATTTGGTATCAGAGCTATAAGTAAAGAGCCCCGAGCCTCTCGCTGGTGACTTCCTGTTGATGGGGGATGCACCGAAGCCAGACTCTCCGTAGGGGACGCCGTTCTGCGGTGGCAAACTGATAGGTACCACTGTGAGGTGCTGCGGTTGAAGTACCATGAGAGTTACAGGTGGTATCAGAGCTTAGGGATATGATCTCTGGCGGAGATCGGGGAATACAACTAGGAGGGGAGAGATGAGTAAATCCTTCGCTAGTGTGTCTTACCTAAGCTTATTTGTTGGTCAGTCATAATATCGGAATATTATGTGATATGTTAATTTATTAAATTAACCCTTGTTTTGAAGCTGTATTCTAGAATGATATTTGAAATACAGGAGATGAGCAATGGAGAAATCATGATGACAGGAAAGATGGAATCTGAAATGAAAGCAAGGTACTCTCAACTCTTTGAATTACCAGGTACGTAAATTTCGGGGACGAAATTTCATAAGGAGGGGAGATTGTAAGACCCCGAATTTTATGAAATAAAATTATTCAATTTTTCTATTTAGTAAATGGTTAAATTGATAACAAGTTTAAAGTTATGGGTGAAATATGAATTTTTTTTTTAAAATAAGCAAGTGGTTATAAAATAATCATTGTTGTCGGGAAATATTCGTTTGGTCGTGGAATATTCTTTCTGTCGGGGAATATTCGTACGACGGCACAACCATTTGTGGGCCCCATAACAGAATAACTGTCGGGTGAAGAAAACGACAAATTTGAGTTTTACAAATAACGGCGTAGTTGTTACCGTTAACACTGTTGGAATACCCGGTGGTTAAAATACAGTAATACGCGTTATTGCACAGTAGCACACGGTATTGCATAGTATTTTTGAAATTATTGATTCTTACGTAAGAAGGCACTACTCAATAATTGTTACAGTAATTACTGTTCAATATTTTATTTTATTGATTCAATAATTGCTACGTTGAAATTTTGTATTATTGTTGTTCAATAATTATTGCTGCACAGTATTTCCCATTATCAGATCAATAATTCATATTATTTGAATAGTATTATTAGATAACATTATTGGCAATGTCTAGAAAGTTCTGTCTAAGGAGAGGTTTGGTCATTTAATTGCGCGCCAGTAAGGAAAAATTCTTATTGGAAAGCCCCCTCTTTCCTGGGAACGGCCTGGTTGTCATAAATGTGATTCTGTAATATTATTTGTGAATAATTAATTATTGATTCATATGATAAGGAAATATTTATTTTATGTGGATATAAATGAGGGATATATTTTTGTGGTTAAAAAATGAAGGAGTTAATGTTGAGGTTTTTATCAGTATTTTTGTCGGAATGGAGGTATTAAAAATCAGAGTTTTTGAGATATTTTGCGGGGGTTATAATTTTTAATCCGACCGTTGGATCGTGGTAATTTTTGGATATGTTATACATATATAAGTTGAGTATATGTCCATAAATTTTGAACCGTTAAAAATGAACGTATGATTTGTTATGAATTTTAAGAGGTGGCTGATTCGGAAATCAGGTTATAAATCATTTTTGGTGGAAAATTCTAGAATTGGTGGGCCCCACTTGTGGTTGGTGAAGAAATGTGCTGAATTATATTTCAAATGTGGTGGGTGGGAATAGTAGCAGGTAAAGCCATCAGGTTGCAGGTCAAACCTACCAAAATTTTCCTATAAATAGAGGGCTAAGTTAGAATTGAAAATCACACCAGAAACATAAGCTTTCTCTCTTTCTCTCTCTATATTATGAAGCATATTTTGTGAGTTTTTAGATACTTGGTGAGTTA
The DNA here is from genome assembly GCA_016801055.1 of Panax notoginseng. Lineage (NCBI taxonomy): Eukaryota > Viridiplantae > Streptophyta > Magnoliopsida > Apiales > Araliaceae > Panax > Panax notoginseng. The sequence goes on along the minus strand of CM029018.1, from coordinate 8,226,929 downwards.
CTATTCATCAGTGCAAGTTTTCTTCAGCATCATATCCGATATCCAGTCAGAAGTACTGCTCTTTTGAGGTAAGGGATAGTAAGGGATAGTAAGGGATAGTAAGGGATAGTAAGGGATTTTAAGGGTTGTTATGTTTTTCAGTTTCGTAATTTTTCTGAACTTCAAAAATTCTGAAAAAATTTGAAATGATATTTTGATGAGTTTTTTTGATTGTGTCCAAAAATGGTGATTTTTGGATGTATAGATTGAGAGTTATGAATTTTATGAGAAAAGACTATTTTAGAAGTAACAGCTTATAATTCCTTGTGGTTAACTCCAAAATTGATGAAATTTTTATTGGGAGTACATGTATATGATAGAAGTATACTCTGTAAATTTCAGAATTTTTAGACAAAAGTATAATTTTTGATAAATGTCTAAATATTCGGCTATTTTGGCCATATGAAAAATAGTAAATGACTTTTAAAAATTCTGAGAAAAATATATGTTCACTATGGGACTATATTATGCTAAATCCCAGAAAAGAAATATTTTTGAAACTGATTTGGTATTTTTCATGAAAATGGTCTAGTTATGAGTAAATGAATTAAATATGTTTTGTGAAGAAAGAAAATTGGAAAAAAGGATTTTATGGCTTGAGAATCCTATATGAGGTATATGCAGATTTTTGATGAGGGTTTTGGTTATTGATGATGAAATTGTAAGAGTTGGCATTTTATGATGATTAAATGCATTAATTAGTAAAGTGTAAACAATTAAAATAAATTGTTTATAAATTTAAGTAATGTTATTCTTTCAATATCATTATACCGAAATATTGGTATGGATTTTATTGTGGAATTTCTATCTTTTGTGTCGGGGTTACTATTCATGAGTTACTATTCACGATTTACTATTCATAAGTTACGAATATTACTCTTGAGATTAAAACTATATGTTGATCATATTATTTTTATCATCATATATAACATTTTTATAACCCTGATGTTGAAATTCTCTTTCACTGGAGTGTAAAGATGGGTAGATTATTGGTATGATCATGACTAGGGTTCTCTTTGGCCTGTAGTGCAAAGTTGAATTGTGACTGGTATGATCATGACCATTGAATTTATAATTGAATATCTTAAGCTTAAGTGCAAAGGTGAATTGATCAACATGGTTATAATTATTGTTTATATAAATTCTGAAATGATTATATATTTCTTTGAGATATGAATATATTTGGCCTGTAGTGCAAATATGAATTGTTGATGAATATCTTTGGCATGTAGTGTAAAGATGGCCTGTTGATGAATATCTTTGGCCTGTAGTGCAAAGATGAACTGTTGTTGAATATCTTTGGCCTGTAGTGCAAAGATGAACTGTTGTTGAATATCTTTGGCCCGTAGTGCAAAGATGATTTGTTGATGAATATCTTTGGCCCGTAGTGCAAAGATGGATTTGTTAGTATGATTATAAACAGGAACTGTGATTTGGTATAACCATGATCTTTGATGTTTCAGGTAAAGACAGGTGATGAAAATATTCTTCGTCCTGGGTGCGAAGAAAAATTTATAGTCACAATTATGATTATGAGTTATTCATATAATTGTGGAAAGGAATTGTTGATTGATGTTACAGGGATAAAACATTGTTGGTGGATTTTTAACATGGAGAAGATAATAGACTTTATAGTCTATTTGACTCTTCTAATGGATTGCATGTTCCGCTGCAACTATGGTTGAAATTTTTATCATTTACCATATGTTCTAAATCTCTGATTTATTATTGATGAAGGCTATTGATAATTTAATTATCTTTAGTCATGATATTCTTTACTGAGCTAGTTGTGCTCACCCTTTTGCTTCACAATTCCTTTCAGGTAATAAGAGTGTAGCTGGGTCGAGCGGGGGTAACAAGGGAATAGAACGGTGGTCATCATTTAGTAGTTATATTTGGTGAAGAAAATAGGGTGAGGCGAACCCAGCGTTGGAAGGGTGTTTTGTCACTATCATACAAGATGTCTAATGACATACAACCTCGTGTCATCATAAGACAGGGTTGTGCTCATCCACTTGCTGAGTATATCTATGGGCACTACCTATATAATCTTGGTGTTTGTTTGAAGTATAATTCTCAATTAGAGACAGTGGAGATAATGATAAGTCAAGAGAAGACTCACCATTGGGAAGAATATGATAGTAATCTTCTCGTTTTTCTTTGGGGTCTATTGGGTCAACCAAGGATAATTCTGTGGCCATATGATATCTATCATAACCTAGACGCGTGGCCTCCCATGTACGAAGGTTTCCTTAAGCACTTCCCAAAGATTCTAATTTCTAAAACAGTTTTTGACTATACCTTTATGTAAGGTGTCATTGTGAGGTGATGTCCACGGTTGGAACATGAGTCACACTTGGTATATATTTGTATCCAAACTCACAGCATATGTGTTGTTGTATTTTGCACGACAATTGTTGTAATAAAGTTGTAGTTGTTTTCTGTACCATGTATTTGGCGACTCAGAATAGGTTGGATGGAATGGACCTATTTTGGGGTCGTTATACCCTGTCCTATGATGACACGAGGTTGTATGTCATTAGACATCTTGTATGATAGTGACAAAACACCCTTCCAACGTTGGGTTCGCCTCACCCTATTTTCTTCACCAAATATAACTACTAAATGATGACCACCGTTCTATTCCCTTGTTACCCTCGCTCGACCCAGCTACACTCTTATTACCTGAAAGGAATTGTGAAGCAAAAGGGTGAGCACAACTAGCTCAGTAAAGAATATCATGACTAAAGATAATTCAATTATCAATAGCCTTCATCAACAATAAATCAGAGATTTAGAATATATGGTAAATGATCAAAATTTCAACCATAGTTGCAGCGGAACGAGCAATCCATTAGAAGAGTCAAATAGACTATAAAGTCTATTATCTTCTCCATGTTAAAAATCTATCAACAATGTTTTATCCCTGTAACATCAATCAACAATTCTGGTTCACAATCATATGAATAGCTCATAATCATAACTGTAGTTCTAAATTCCTCTTCTCATCCAGAACGAAGATAATTTTCATCACCTATCTTTACCTGAAACATCAAAGATCATGGTTACACCAAATCACATTTCCTGTTCATAATTATACGAATAACTTCATCTTTGAACTACGGCCAAAAATATTCATTTGTATCACCAGTTGGTCATGTTCATCTCAACATCTGTTCATCTTTGCACTACTGGCCAAAGATATTCAACAACATGTCATCCAAAGATATTCAACAACAGTTCATCTTTGCACTACAGGCCAAAGATATTCATCAACAAACCATCTTTGCACTACGGGCCAAAGATATTCAACAACAGTTCATCTTTGCACTACATGCCAAATATATTAATACCTCAAAGAATATATAATCATTTAAGAATTTATATAAACAATAATTATAACCATGTTGATCATTTCACCTTTGCACTTAAGCTAAAGATATTCAATTACAAATTCAATGGTCATGATCATACCAGTCAACAATTCAACTTTGCACTACTGGCCAAAGAGAACCCATAGTCATGATCATACCAATAATTTACCCATCTTTACACTCAAGCGAAAGAGAATTTCAACATCAAGGTTATAAAAATGTTATATATGATTATAAAAATAATATGGTCAAAACATGGATTTAATTTCAAGAGCAATATTCATAAATCAACTATAATTTAGTTAGAAAAAGAAACCAATTTTGTCGTGAATAGTAACTCATGAATAGTAACCTCGACTCAAAAAGGTAGAAATTCAACAATAAAATCTATACCAATATTTCGGTATAATGATATTGAAAGAATAACATTTCTTAAGCTTATAAACAATTTATTTAAATTGTTTACACTTTACTAATTAATGCATTTAATCATCATAAAATGTCAACTCTTAAGATTTCATCATCAATAGCCAAAACCCTCATCAAAAATCTGCATATACCTCATATAGGATTCTCAAGCCATAAAATCCTATTTTCCAATTTTCTTTCCTCACAAAACATATTTAATTCATTTTCTCATAACTAGACTATTTTCATGAAAAATACCAAATCCGTTCCAAAAATATTTCTTTTCTGGAATTTAGCATAATATAGTCCCATATTAAACATATATTTTTCTCTGAATTTTTAAAACTCATTTACTATTTTTCATATGGCCAAGACCACCGAATATTTAGACATTTATCAAAAATTGTACTTTTGTCCAAAAATTTTGAAATTTACAGAGTATACTTCTATCATACACATGTACTCCCAATAAAAATTTCATCAATTTTGGAGTTAACCACAAGGAATTATAAGCGGTTACTTTTAAAATAGTCTTTTCTCATAAAATTCATAACTCTCAATCTATACATCCAAAAATTGCCATTTTTGGACACAATCAAGAAAACTCATCAAAATATCATTTTGAATTTTTTCAGAATTTTTGAAGATCAGAAAAATTACGAAACTGAAAATCATAACAACCCTTAAAATCCATTACTATCCCTTACTATCCCTTACCTCAAAAGAGCAGTACTTCTGACTGGAATGCAAAGCCGAAGAAAACTTGCACTGAATAGCAACTCTCAAAGTATCTAAATACTCACAAAATATGCTTCATAATATAGAGAGAGAAAGAGAGAAAGCTTATGTTTCTGGTGTGATTTTCAATTCTAACTTAGCCCTCTATTTATAGGAAAATTTTGGTAGGTTTGACCTGCAACCTGATGGCTTTACCTGCTACTATTCCCACCCACCACATTTGAAATATAATTCAGCATATTTCTTCACCAACCACAAGTGGGGCTCACCAATTCTAGAATTTTTTACCAAAATGTTAAACTCCGAAAATTCAATAATTTCTGAACCAGTCATCTCGTAAAATTCATAATAAATCATACGTTCATTTTTAACGGTTCAAAATTTGTGGACATATACTCAACTTATATATGTATAACATATCCAAAAATTACCACGATCCAACGGTCGGATTAAAAATTATAACACCCGCAATATTTCTCAAAAAACCCTTATTTTTAATACCTCCATTCCGACAAAAATACGGATAAAAATCTCAACATTAACTCCTTCATTTTTTAACCACAAAAATATATCCCTCATTTATATCCACATAAAATAAATATTTTCTTATCATATGAATCAATAATTAATTATTCACAAATAATATTACAGAATCACATTTATGACAACCAGACCGTTCCCAGGAAAGAGGGGGCTTTCCAATAAGGATTTCTCCTTACTAGCGCGCAATTAGATGACCAAACCTCTCCTTAGACAGAACTTTCTAGACATTGTCAATAATGCTATCTAATAATATTATTCAAATAATATGAATTATTGATCTGATAATGAAAAATATTGTGCAGTGACAATTATTGAACAACAATAATATAAAATTTCAACGTAGCAATTATTGAATCAATAAAATAAAATATTGAACAGTAATTACTGTAACAATTATTGAGTAGTGCCTTCTTACGCAAGAATCAATAATTTCAAAAATACTATGCAATACCGTGTGCTACTGTGCAATAACGCGTATTACTGTATTTTAACCAACGGGTATTCTAACAGTGTTAACGGTAACAACTACGCCGTTATTTGTAAAAACTCAAATTTGTCATTTTTTTAATCCGACAGTTATTCGTTATGGGGCCCACAAATAGCTGCGCCGTCGTACGAATATTCCCCGACAAAAAGAATATTCCACGACCAAACGAATATTCCCCGACAACAATGAATATTTTATAACCACTTGCGTATTTTGAAAAGTTTTCACATTTCACCCATAACTTTAACTTTTTATCAATTTAACCATTTACTGAATTGTAATTATAAGAAAAATTGAATACTTTTATTTCATAAAATTCGGGGTCTTACATTGCCGGTCAAACCTACCAAAATTTTTCTATAAATAGAGGGCTAAGTTAGAATTGAAAATCACACCAGAAACATAAGCTTTCTCTCTTTCTCTCTCTATATTATGAAGTATATTTTGTGAGTTTTTAGATACTTGGTGAGTTGCTATTCATTAGTGCAAGTTTCCTTCAGCATCATATCCGATATCCAGTCAGAAGTACTGCTCTTTTGAGGTAAGGGATAGTAATGGATTTTAAGGGTTGTTATGATTTTCAGTTTCGTAATTTTTCTGATCTTCAAAAATTCTGGAAAAATTCAAAATGATATTTTGATGAGTTTTCTTGATTGTGTCCAAAAATGGTGATTTTTGGATGTATAGATTGAGAGTTATGAATTTTATGAGAAAAGACTATTTTAAAAGTAACCGCTTATAATTCCTTGTGATTAACTCCAAAATTGATAAAATTTTTATTGGGAGTACATGTGTATGATAGAAGTATACTCTGTAAATTTCAGAATTTTTGGACAAAAGTATAATTTTTGATAAATGTCTAAATATTCGGTGGTTTTGGCCATATGAAAAATAGTAAATGAGTTTTAAAAATTCTGAGAAAAATATATGTTCAATATTGGACTATATTATGCTAAATCCCAGAAAAAAAATATTTTTGGAACTGATTTGATATTTTTCATGAAAATAGACTAGTTATGAGTAAATGAATTAAATATGTTATGTGAAGTAAGAAAATTGGAAAATAGGATTTTATGGCTTGAGAATCCTATATGAGGTATATGCAGATTTTTGATGAGGGTTTTGATTATTGGTGATAAAATCTTATGAGTTTGGTATTTTAGAATGATTAAATGCATTATTTAGTAAAGTGTAAACAATTTAAATAAATTGTTTATAAGCTTAAGAAATATTATTCTTTCAATATCATTATACCGAAATACTGGTATGAATTTTATTGTAGAATTTCTACCTTTTTGTGTCGAGTTTACTATTTATGAGTTACTATTCACGAGTTACTATTCATGAGTTACTATTCACGAGTTACTATTCACGATAAAAATTGGTTTCTTTTTCTAACCAAATTATAGTTGAGTTATGAATATTACTCTTGAGATTAAAACTATGTATTGATTATATTGATTTTATTATCATATATAACATTTTTATAACCCTGATGTTGAAATTCTCTTTCTCTAGAGTGTAAAGATGGGTAGATTATTGGTATGATCATGACTAGGGTTCTCTTTGGCCTGTAGTGCAAAGTTGAATTGTGACTGGTATGATCATGACCATTGAATTTATAAGTGAATATCTTTAGCTTAAGTGCAAAGGTGAATTGATCAACATGGTTATAATTATTGTTTATATAAATTCTGAAATGATTATATATTTTTTTGAGATATTAATATCTTTGGCCTGTAGTGCAAAGATGAAATATTGATGAATATCTTTGGCCTGTAGTGCAAAGATGAATTGTTGATGAATATCTTTGGCCCGTAGTGCAAAGATGACATGTTGTTGAATATCTTTGGCCAGTAGTGCAAAGATGAACAGATGTTGAGATAAACATGACCAACTGGTGATACAAATGAATATCTTTGGCCGTAGTGCAAAGATGAAGTTATTAGTATGATTATGAACAGGAAATGTGATTTGGTGTAACCATGATCTTTGATGTTTCAGGTAAAGATAGGTGATAAAAATTATCTTCGTCCTGGATGAGAAGAGGAATTTAGAACTACAGTTATGATTATGAGTTATTCATATGATTGTGGACCAGAATGGTTGATTGATGTTACAGGGATAAAATATTGTTGGTGGATTTTTAACATGGAGGAGATAATAGACTTTATGACCTATTTGACTCTTCTAATGGATTGCTCGTTCCGCTGCAACTATGGTTGAAATTTTTATCATTTACCATATGTTCTAAATCTCTGATTTATTGTTGATGAAGGCTATTGATAATTGAATTATCTTTAGTCATGATATTCTTTACTGAGCTAGTTGTGCTCACCCTTTTGCTTCACAATTCCTTTCAGGTAATAAGAGTGTAGCTGGGTCGAGCGGGGGTAACAAGGGAATAGAACGTTGGTCATCATTTAGTAGTTATATTTGGTGAAGAAAATAGGGTGAGGTGAACCCAACGTTGGAAGGGTGTTTTGTCACTATCATACAAGATGTCTAATGACATACAATCTCGTGTCATCATAGGACAGGGTTGTGCTCATCCACTTGCTGAGTATATCTATGGGCACTACCTATATAATCTTGGTGTTTGTTTGAAGTATAATTCTCAATTAGAGGCAGTGGAGATAATGATAAGTCAAGAGAAGACTCACCATTGGGAAGAATATGATAGTAATCTTCTCGTTTTTCTTTGAGGTCTATTGGGTAAACCAAGGATAATTCTGTGGCCATATGATATCTATCATAACCTAGAAGCATGGCCTCCCATGTACGAAGGTTTCCTTGAGCACTTCCCAAAGATTCTAATTTTTAAAACAGTTTTTGACTATACCTTTATGTAAGGTGTCATTGTGAGGTGATGTCCACGGTTGGAACATGAGTCACATTTGGTATATATTTGTATCCAAACTCACAGCATATGTGTTGTTGTATTTTGCACGACAATTGTTGTAATAAAGTTGTAATTATTTTCTGTACCATGTATTTGGCGACTCAGAATGGGTTGGATGGAATGGACCTGTTTTGGGGTCGTTACAGCTTATATGTAAAAAGAATATATATTTTTAACGAGACAAAAGACAAAAAGGTAAAATAACAAATAAAACTATAAAAAATTACACAAATAATATAAATTATAAATTATATAAAATAACATTAATAATTAAGCAAATTACAGGAAAAACACATAATTATGAATAATTACACAAGTAACTTAACATTAAAAATTACACAACAAATATAAATTAAACTTAATAAATTAATAATTAAACTAAACTAAAATACAATAAAACAAAACATACATAATAAACAAAAAAAAATGAAAAAACTAAAACTAGACATAAAGTCCTCCCCTGTAGATGAAATCAGTAAATGAAATCAGATCAGGACAACACAGATCAACAAGAATCCCAACCTTCACCGAAAGGAACCCAGGACCGTAACCACTGGAGCCATAGGATTGAACCCAGTTTCCGACAAGACCAAGCCGAACAAGGACCAACACTCCAAAACTGACATAGACACCAACTCAAACCGGAAACGAGACACCAAAACCAAATCCAACGAGTGGATGGGCCACAATCAAGCAACAATATCTAATCAAGCATAACAACAATATCTGATTGACCAAGTACTATCTAAAACTCCAGTAAATCCTTATTTATCCATCATGATAACAACGGATTAGGATGAAGAAGAAGAACCATTCCCATTAGTAGCAATATTATCTCTCTTACCAAAAGTGCTTTTATTGTTATGCATCCACACCTTCAGAACCCCTCTGTCCACTCCAATTTCGCCGCAAAACTCCGCAATTGTCGCCTAGTCCCTCTTCTGGATCTTCCATTCCACTATTTCTGCGAATTCGAACATTTTCTCCTTCTAAATTTGGGTGAATTTTGTTCTGAATCGCTTTCTACCATTTGGTTGTGCGAAAATTGGAGTTGTAGCGTGTCCTATCGTCAGTGTGACGCCCCCAAAATAGGTATACATCACTCATTCTGAGTCGCCAAATACATGGTACAGAAACAAATACAACTTCATTATAATAATTGTCGTGCAAAATACGACAACACAAATACTGTGAGTTTAAATACAAATATTGTCTTCTAGACAATATCCACACTCAAAAAAGTCCTCATTACAATTATTAAAACACTATTTTATAGAAATAGTGAGTACTGCTAAAACATCTTTCTAGAACCATTACTCCATACCCCGACTCGATCCTGTTATGTTCTCACATCTTGAGAAGAAAAATAGAACAAAAAGAAAAAGAGTGAGCTCAACTAGCCCAGTAAAGAATATTATGACTAAGATAATATACAACAAATTATCATTAGTCTTCAACAAGGAAAAATCTGATAAAATATAATAGACAACAAATTTTAGATCAACAACTACAGCGAAAACAACAAACCATTAGAAGAGTCAAGTAGAGAATGAGTTCTACTATCTTCTAAGATTTAAATGTCCATCATCAATATTTTATCCCTGTAACAACAATCAATAACCATCTTTAATCAAATATTCATATTTGCACTACAGGCCAAAGATATTCATTTGTATTACCAGTCGGTCATGTTCATCTCAACACCTGTTCATCTTTGCACTACGGGCCAAAGATATTCATCAGTTAATCATTCATCTTTGCACTACAGACCAAAGATATTCATTTGTATCACCAGTCGGTCATGTTCATCTCAACACCTGTTCATTTTTGCACTACGGGCCAAAGATATTCATCAGTTAATCATTCATCTTTGCACTATAGGCCAAAGATATTCAGTAATATCATCATTTAGGACTGAGGATGATGAAAAATATTTTAAAGAAAACGAATCCAGTGAGATAGAAGGACAAATAGTAGGGATTCGTATAACAGTTTATCCAAGATCAATAATACTTCATAATAATCAATTGTGAAGCAGAATTCAAAAATAAAGATAAAAACCATAATAGACATCTTGGACAAAAAGAAGAAAATTTTATTTTTCGATGAATAGTGCCGTATTCGTGAATAGTGTCGTATACGTGAATAATAACCCCGACACAAAAAATTCTAAATTTGATAAAAAAACTCATATCAATATTTAAGCATAATGATATTGAAGAAAATAATATCATTTAAGAAGAAAAAAATATCCCTTACCTCAAAATATCAGTACTTCTGGTCGGAACGGTATAAGGCTGTAAGAAACTTGCTCTGATGAATAGAAACTCTCAAAGTATCTAAATACTCACAAAATACACTCAATAATCTAGAGAGAGAAGAGAAAAAACTTGTTTCTGGTGTGATTTTCAATTCTAACTTAGCCCTCTATTTATAAGAAAATGTTAGCACGCCGAAGCAGACTTAACCTGCAGCCTGATGGCTTTACCTGCTACAATTCAAGTCTACCACGTTTGAATAAAAATCTCAGCACATTTTTTCACCAACCAAGAGTGGGGCCCACCAATTCTAGAATTTTTTACCAAAATGATAAACTCCGAAAATTCAACAATTTCTGAACCAGTCATCTCGTAAAATTCACAATAAATCATACGTTCATTTTTAACGGTTCAAAATTTGTGGACATATACTCAACTTATATATGTATAACATATCCAAAAATTACCACGATCCAACGGTCGGATTAAAAATTATAACCCCCGCAAAATATCTCAAAAATCCTAATTTTTAATACATCCATTTCGATAAAAATACTGATAAAAACCTCAACATTAACTCCTTCATTTTTAACCACAAAAATATATCCCTCATTTATATCCACATAAAATAAATATTTCCTTATTATATGAATCAATAATTAATTATTCACGAATAATATTATAGAATCACATTTATGACAACCGGGCCGTTCCCAGGAAAGAGGGGGCTTTCCAATAAGAATTTCTCCTTACTGGCGCGCAATTAGGTGACCAACCCTCTCCTTAGACAGAATTTTCTAGACATTGCCAATAATGTTATCTAATAATATTATTCAAATAATATGAATTATAGATCTGATAATGGAAAATACTGTGCAGTAACAATTATTGAAACAACAATAATATAAAATATCAACACAGTAATTATTGAATCAATAAAATAAAATATTGAACAGTAACTACTGTAACAATTATTGAGTAGTGCATTCTTACGTAAGAATCAATAATTGGTGCAATACCGTGTGCTACTGTATTTTAACCACCAGGTATTCCAACAGTATTAACGGTAACAACTACGCCGTTAATTATAAACAACTTATACTAGTCGTTTTCTTCATCCAATCGCTTTCCGTTATGAGGCCCACACAAGGCTGCGCCGTCATACGAATATTCCCCGACAGCAAGAATATTCCACGACCAAACGAATATTCACCGACCAAAAATGAATATTTTATAACCACTTGTTTATTTGAAATATTTGCGTATTTTACCCATAACTAACCACATTAATCAAATCAACTCTTTCTATTTCAAAATAATAAATAGAGGAAATTTAATTTCATTTATTAATAAATTGGGGTCTTACAGTCACACTGTGCTTCAGTTGTGGACCTTGTAAACCGGCGTTGAGGGCGAAGAGCATGTGGGGTGTCGAGGCGGGGTAGTATGAGGAGAGATCGGTGGTGGGGAAAGAGAATTCAAGCTGCTAACGCGTGGAGGCGGAGGGTGGTGGCGGTGGTGGGTTTGGTACTCGATGACTGCTTTTGTTGGGTGTCGCTGGGTGCGAATCCTCCAGCTCACGACGGTGGAAGTTGCGGTGGCAACCACAGGTTGTGCACTTTAGCGAGGTGGGGTCGGTGGGGATGGCAGACGGGGAAGGCATGAACTCGCCGCATCCGTCCAAGGCGTGGCCGCCTAAGCTGGTAGCGTGGTTTTTGAGACACTCCTTGTTGGACAGAGGATGAAAAATCAAGCATGGGTGATGTGGTGATGATGAACTAGTGTGGCGGAGGAAGATGAAATCGTTTGCTAGATCTGATCAGTTTGGATTTTATTTTTGTTTAAATTTAGTTTAAGTTAATATAAAATGTTATATTACTCTTTTGTCCTTTAAAGTCAATAAAATAATTTAAAGAGTAGCCTTTTTTAACACATAATCACTATATTGCCACGTGTCCATGTCACGTCAATAATTTCTGATGTGGCATGCTCAATTGAATGGAATTAGAAAAAATTAATAATTCAATCATTTAATTGACAAAATTAAAAGGTGGATTATCAAAATATATAACTTAGGGTAGTGATTTATATTTAAACATATATAATATATATATATATATATATATATATATATATATATATATATATGTAACAACCAAAATGAAAAATCATGCCTAAGATTCGGAGATATTTTCAAAAATTGGCTAGACGTATTGATGGAACAAGTATTAACAAACTAAAACAAAGAAAAAGGGCAAAAAAAAGTGGGGGACAATTTAGATGGCAAAGGAAAATTACGGGGAACACTATTTTCTCATAAATTTTTAATATTTTCACATATTTTTCCTCATATAAAGAGGGGGTGTTTGATAAAAGTTGAATGAATCTGAATGAGTTGAATTTGAATAACAAATATTGTTTAATAATTGACATATCTAAAACATCTGAATAATAAATTTTTATTATTTTATCCCTCTAAAAAAATTTAACATTATTATAAATTTATTTAATATTACTTAATATAATAGTTAATATTATAAAAAACAAACAAACTTTATTCAGCCTATTCAATCAAAAAATAACACTAAATTATTCAATCTAAATTATTTAAATAATTGATAAATTCAGCCATTTAAACAATTTTTTTTCAAAACAAGGACACTTCAATACTAAAGAAACACTACCTTGTAAGAAAAGACTACGATGAAAATATAGTATAAAAAAACACGTACTTCCAAAATTACCTATAATAATTTAGCATCATGCCATCATCATCGCATCTTCAACGACTAGCACCTCGATATTCGTATTTCTGTCCTTCAAGGCAACTAACAAATCCCATTTGCTGGAGGAAAAGTCTTGGGGGACCCGGGGGTTGCTGACAATGACCGGTCTAAGTTCTAACAACCGGTCGCCCCACCCCTGTCCCCGTAGAAGGATTGATTTCTGGAACTTCACAGTTTCGCTTGCGTATAACACTACGAAACAATCAAAATCACGCTATAACAAGATAGGTAAATCAAAATACTCTGTTCTACATAATTGCTATTTGCCTCTTAAATTATCTCAATTTATACCCTAATTTACTTTATATGTTGCTTTCAAGGGTATAATTTAGATTCAGAGCAATCATAATCAGCTTAATCTGTTGTTTCCTTTCATTTTATGAAGGTTTTTGCTGTGAATTCTCGTAGGCTCTAATGGAGGACAACTCTGTGATCGAACCTGAGCGCGTGGTGTCCTACGAATTCCCTGAGGTACAAGTGTTCTTTCTCCCGAATCTTAATTTTGTGTATTTTTTGATTAGTAAGTATCTTTAGACAAACCTTTCATTGGCTGTCAGCATACAATTTTCTGATAATTATGTTGCCTGTTTGCGGTAGTTATCACTCCTTAAATTGGAATTGAAATTTGGGGAAATGAATTAATTTTTAGTTAAATTCTTCGATTTCTTCCTAACTGCTAGGCCAATAGTATTCCCATGTTGTTCAAAGATGCTTTTATAGCATTTCATTAACTTTGGATTGGAATTATTTCCCATCTATATCGTCTCCTCAACCTCATAAGCACATAGTTCGTTTGACGAATTTCTTTGAAATTTCCTCAGATATCTGGTAGTATATTTGCTCTTTCTGAATTGCAGCTACTTGTTTATCCTTCATTCATTATCGAGATACTTGTAAGATTGAATAGTTACATTTCATTATAGTGAGATTGCTAATAATTTGTATCATTTTTGTTGCATGTTTGGGATGGACTGCAGAGGACGTACACTTACACTGAGAGGTAAATCCTTAAAGCAGCATATGTAATTTTTCTTGGTAGAAAAAATTGCTTTGAATGAACACGTGCAGTCTGTCCTAGTGTTTCAATATTTCTTTCTCCTATTTATTATGTACAGAAATTTATCTTTACCCCAAGTTTGTTTAACTATTTCTATTTGAAATAGAGATGCTACACTGTATGCCCTTGGTGTTGGAGCATGTTCAAGAAATGCCTTAGATGATAAAGAGCTCAAATATGTTTACCATGAAGATGGGCAGAAATTCATTCAGGTACTTCAAATTGGTTCAGCTGTGGTCTACACTGACTAGTCATAATATAAGTAGATTATGGAAGCAACCCCTCCCCCCACCTGAATTTTGAGTTTCTTGTCTCTTCATCTGCTTCAAATTTTGTACAGTTAATTCTTGGTTAGGCGTCACAATAGTTGAGGTCAGTCAACGGAGTTGTCAGGAGTTTCAACTTCATTTTTTTAATTTATTAATTTTAAAACTAAATTAACTAGTGGAATTGTCATATACTTTTTTCAGAGATGATTTTTTGACTTACAATACTAGGAATGTTTCAGTGATGATTTTGACTTTAAATAAGAGGAATACTCTGTTCATTTTTAATTTTTGTATCAACTTCCTACTTGTAGGTCTTGCCAACTTTTGCTGTTTTATTTTCTAACGGAACACATATTTCGGAAATACCTGGGTTGTCGTAAGTATTTGTATTACATTTTAAACTCAGTCTCCTTTCCTTGTCTGCATTTTACCTTGAATTGCAGAAATTTTATTAATTAACAGTCTGACTTATATGTTGCCAGATTTGATCCACGTCTTTTATTGCATGGACAGCAGTTCATAGAAATATACAGGCCTTTGCCTACTCATGGTTGTGTAAGGTTCTTGACTACAAGTTCTGAATGATTCACATTGTTTGCTTCTATTTGAATGCATGTTTACCTTTTTTTTATTTTAATGGTATTTTTACCTAAAATCCTTAAAATTCTTGCATCTGGTTGAGAGCTTTCAACTTTTATGACCTGCCAATCTAAATTTTTATCATCCTTTTCAATTCATAACTCTTATATTTTTCTTTCCTATTCTCGACACTGTTATTGATGCAGATACGAAATAAAGCAAGCGTTGTTGGATTGCATGATAAAGGTTTGATAAAAGGAGAAACACCACTAGTTATGAGTATCTTTATTGTATGTTGGTTTATTCAAATTCTAGATATAACAAACGAGATAAAACAAAAAATGATGTAGAGAAGAAAATATATATCCTTGCTGGAAATCTTTTTAGCATTTGAATTTAGTCGCAATGCTTTTCTTATTTTCCTGTTTACTGTCGCACAAAATAGATGTTTTCTTTTTGTCCAACTAACACGCACAGTTACTGTATTCTTTTAATATTCCTTGATTGGGGAAAAAGTTTCCCTTTCTTCTTATTAATGATTTTATTTTCGATTTTTAGGAAAAGCAGCCATAATTGAAATTGAAATTATAAGTTATGAGGAGGAGTCTGCTGAACCACTCTGTGTGAACCGGTAAGTTACCAATCAAGTGATTGATATAGATATGATTTATATGCAGTTGACCAAGTAAATATCTTACAATGCAGGACGACTATTTATTTGAGGGGCGCAGGTGGCTTCTCAAAATCATCGCACCCATATTCCTATTCGAAGTATCCAAGCAATCAGATCTTAGCTTTTAAACATCCTAAAAGTCAACCATTTGCAGTTTATGAGGAATGTACTCAACCCTCCCAGGCATGTAGCATTTTTTGTTAAGCTTTGATATTGTGAAATGGCCATTTTATCTCTACCTATTATGGGTCTGTTAAACCATTGATCTTTAATTCTTTGTTTTTGACATTTGGATTAGATGAGGTGGACCATTAATACTGAGATTGGCTTAGATTGTTTCATGTTCCACGTTATCCATTTGAAGTATTGAAAAACTGTCAGGAAATTGTTGTTTGGAAATTAACCTTTTCTTCGGACAAAATGATCAGGTTCCTTATGAAGCATGTTAGGAAATCCCTCATCATCTAATATGTTTATATTTGATAGAACTGGGAGCGTTACTCTTTGGTTTCTTGAATTAAGTTGCCAGTATACATGCTGTGTTCCTCTTTCAAGCCTTTGGCTCTCGAATCTCCCTCTCCCTCTCTCCCTTCCCCCCCCCCCTTCTCTCTCTTACGGGTAACAACGAGAAAAAAACTCTTTTAATAATATCCACTTCCTTTTATGGAGTTGGTCTTTTGGAAGGCCATTTACTTTTTTTAATAACTATAAAGAATAGTATCAACTCTATTGAAACAACACATGGGAAAAATAAGAAGCTGATTGTCACAACTTAAGAGTAACTTTTTCTTTTTGTTTAGATACAGGAGTGAGACCACGACATAGTTAGAAATTTCCATAGGTTTTTTTTTCTTGATTTACATATTTGATTGTCTCCCTAGCCTATAAGAGTTCTATGGCTTTCATGTTTCAAGAGAAGAGCCATGAACGTAATATCTTCAAAACATTGGGGGTGGGAGGTCATGACCAGCCTTGACACCCCAAGAACTTTGTGCAACTGATTTGACTAGTGCTATACATTTTTGAAACGGTTGTGGGGTGTATATGTAAGAGTTCATGACTTGCATGTTGCAAGTAAAGAGCCATGTACGTGATATCTTTGAAACAATCTTGGGGGTGACCAGCCTTGGTACCCTGGAAACTGTGCGCCGATTTGACCAGTTCTATACATTTTTGAAATGGTGTGTGAGGCATACCACTGGTGTGGAATAGGATGGCCCTCAAATAGCTGGAAGGCAATACTGTTCCTCATAAAAGATGCAATCAGTACCGGAGATTTGTTGAAGTTGAGGTCTGCTACTCCTCCTTATGAATATGTTGATACTCCCAAGGACCGAAGTTTAACCTTTCTGAATGTATTCTGTGTTATGCCTTTATACTCCATTTCCATGGCTCAGAGTATCATGCCTATCAAATCTTGCACAAATGTCAGACCTTTGGTGATTAGTATGACCTTTTGAACTTGTACACACGTGCTTATACGATGGACAAATTTTATTTTCTTATACAGAAACAAACATTTTGTCCATTAATTAAAGAATATGTTTTGTGTTAATTTGCTTTTGTAC
Organism: Panax notoginseng; assembly: GCA_016801055.1. Lineage (NCBI taxonomy): Eukaryota > Viridiplantae > Streptophyta > Magnoliopsida > Apiales > Araliaceae > Panax > Panax notoginseng. The sequence goes on along the minus strand of CM029018.1, from coordinate 8,209,248 downwards.
GGGTAACGTGTTTCCTACCGATCCTGACTTCTTGCACTTCTGCTGTGCAGGCATTGCTATACAGGCTCTCTGGTGACTATAACCCTTTGCACTCCGATCCAGCATTTGCGGCAATAGCAGGGTTAGTGCATTAAATTATTGACCAATTGCATAACTGAATAATTCTCTTATCGTTTTTGCAAATAAATACCCACAACTTCTTAGATAAAATCTGCCCGTATTTCTACTTATCCCTTGAGCATCCATCCTTTTGATAGCTTATAGCAATTCCCCCCTCCCCCTCCAAACTCTCCCCCCCCCCTTTTCCCCAAATAAAACATAAATAAATACAAAGAAAATGGTGAAAATCCTTTCACTCAATTCGTAATAATCATCTGCACTTTGGTCTTATGTACTGGTCCTACTGGATCATATCATTTTAGATTGGTAACCACCCACTATAGTTATGCTTTGGTTTTGCTCTTAACTCTATTACTGCTTTTTACTTTGTCTAGATTTTCTCGCCCTATACTGCACGGGCTGGGCACACTTGGTTTTGCAGTCAGGGCTATTATCAAATGTATATGCAGAGGCAACCCAGACATGGTCAAAAGCATATCTGGCCGATTACTTTTACATGTATACCCTGGTGAAACGTTAATCACAGAAATGTGGTTAGAAGGCTCGAGGTACCGTGTGGTGTTTAATTTCTGATGAAGTAAATTCTATATGGGCTTTGAGGACTTACAGTGAGTTTGAATGTGCAGAGTTCTATATCAGGTGATAGTGAAAGAACGAAATAAGACAGTCCTTGCTGGTGTTGTGGTTCTCACTCGTCTAAGTTCGTCTTTGTGAAACCTTTTCCTGCATCAAAAAAGTGGAGGCTTTGTTCCTTTAACGTCTATTTCGATCAGGAGATTCTTAAAAGTATGAGATTGCTAATAAGGAATTATATTTTTCCAGTTGTATGCTATGAATAAATTAGTGTATGAGTGCTTTTATTGTGACTTGTCTGTCTCTTAGATGCTAATATAAAAAGCCAGGTGAACTGATTTATTGATGTTTGTTTAAGAACCAGCTATTATCTTTTGAGTCCAACTATATATTGCTAAAGTTTTTGGTATTGAATCTGATTATAAAGTTGGTAGTCATATTATATATGTGATTATTATGTGATTGAAGGAGTTATCATAATTATACACGTATCTGATATTAAAATAAAAAAGTTAGAACAAATATTAGTGTATCTGTTTTATGTGGGACTTGCATACATATTAGTACTCAAATATTTGCTTTTACTAATTAATGTGTGACAATTACATGTATTAGTCATATTTTTTTTTTTAAATAATTAAAAATAGGACTTTCTTTTGAATAGGACTTGAGAAGTTTTCTAATAATTCTCCCTTTGGCTCATAATAATAAATTGCATCTCTAACTATTTATTATTATTTTTTCTCACCAAAATTTCACAAACATAGCTTTGTGTTAAAACAATTTTTAGCATTGCATGAGTTAAAAATGCATGATCCATCTACTCATTTTCTTATTGATAACCTATTTTACAAACCACACTTTACCATCAAAACATCATCATCATATAACAAATTAAACATAATTTATCATCAATTTCATCTTTTCCCTCAGATTTATCTTCATTATAAATATATTATTTAATAAGTTAAATAAATTCACATTGGTTTTCAAAATTTAACAAAATAATTTTTTTAAATTAAACTCGTGAATTTTGGTGAGGGGGGAAATAAAACCAATAGTCCTTACCCCTTGGCGGCCTATTGCTATTATCATTTTCAATTTTCTTGTAAACAGGCCAGGCCAGGCCAGGCCAGGCCCATACTATTTCTTTTCTGTAATCGCAATTTAGTACTAACGAAAAAAGAGTGGCAGCGGCCGTCACATTACACACTCAACTCAACCGGTGAGCTTCAAATCAAATATGGCGAACGACACGGCCACTGCGCAGGCTATCGACGGCCACGACGAGTCGGACCTTATCACTTCCACCGCCGCCGATGAGCTGAAGCTTATAACTGACGCCGTCCGAGCGCTGCCCGAACACGCGGTGGAAGAGCTGTTATCCATTGGGGTACGTTCTTTACTTATATCTCTTTAATGATACGTTTCGATCCAGGAAATGGAATGGAAGAAGTAAATAAGTAATGAAATGAAAATAGTATATTTGATGATGATTTTGGAGTATAAATCATTCCAATGGAATTAATTTTCATTCCCTTTGTTTTTTTTATTAAAGGTGGAATAAAATTCATTCCCGATCAATGGATACATGTGATAATCACCAACAACCAAACATTCACTTAAAATACTTTAAAATCATTCATTTCGGTCCCGTTATAAGTTGGTCAAACCAACTTATAATTTGATTTTCACTAGTACTCCCTCCGTCTCAAATTATCTGCTATTCAAGAGTTCCAAATACACAAGATACCGATATATTTGATAAAAATACTAAAATACCCTTATTAGTGGAATTATGAAAAAGGTATTTAAAAAAGAGTGCATGAAATATTACGTAGAAAGAGGAAGAGAGAGAAAGTATGAGTGCATTAAATAGATAAATAGTCTAAAAAGAGAGAATGTATGAGTGTATATATATGTGTGGAGAGAGGAAGAGTGAGAAAGTATGAGTGTATTAAATAGATAAATAGTATGTAGAGAGAGAAAGTATGAGTGCATATATATGTGTGGAGAGAGGATGAGAGTAATGACTATCAATAATTAGGTAAAGGGGCAAACTTGGAAAATAAAGGAAAAAAATGTATTGAAATTTTGAAAAAGCAGATATTGTGGGATAATTTTTTTTTGCTAAAATAGCAGATAATTTGGGACAGAAGGAGTATTTGACAACCTCTTATTTTTTTACTTATAAGTTGGGTTTTAAAAGTAAAAAAAAATTACGTAATTATTTGTGACTTATTTAGAAATGACTTATAAGTCATTTTAAAATAAGTTAGTTTGACCAAATGTCTGTTTTGCCCCTCTTTTTGTTAATGGTTATTATAGTAATTTTTACATTTATTTTAACTTATCATTATGAGCCGAACAACTTCATTACTTGTTTTAACTTAATTTATGACTTTCAAATTGATGCCGAACACTTTACTTATAAATCACAACTTAAAACAACGTATAAGTCAACTTATAAGTCATTTTAAAATAAGTCATTCCCGAGCAGGTCCTTCCATTCCATTTTTTCAATCCAAACTTAACATAAAGATTTTCTTTCTTTCTCTCTTTTTTCTTTATTTATTTCCAAATTCATTAGAGCTCTCACTTTCATGGCTTCAATAGTCAAATCAATATCTTTCGGATTCAAATAATCTACTCCTATCAAACATAAGTTTTAGGAATGGCATGCTATAGACAACTTACACAAATTCGGAAGCATATAGTTTGCTTTATATAGAATCCACTTGCATTATGTTTGTTTGGTTGTATAGAAACTAATTGAGGATGTTATGGTTGTTGTGATAAATATTTTCCTATAAAAGAGATTATACTTCTATACATATATAGGAGTTGCTTGATGTGCATTTGGAAGAACAAATTTTGATTAAAAAATAAAATGAAAACTACTCTAATTGATCCTGAAAAAAATAAAATAAATAAAAAATTGTATACTGTTTACTACATTCTTTTATTTTTAATGAAGTAAAAGTTCCAAGATACTACCTTTTCTCATTGCTCCATTTTTTGTGTATGTGTTGTTAGTTTATGTTGTATATTATTCACAATTATGACTAGAAATTTTACACAGCCAGAGTCAGTTGAATGGTCGGTTGAGCTTAGTATGTAGTAAATATTCTATTTACTTGATTATTTTCATAGATCATACTTTATATTCCCTACATTTATACGATGATTTATGGAAGTCTTAAGATGGTTTACTGTTATTCAGGTATGTGTTAGATGCATCTTCCGGATATTTTGTGTTCATGAGCGTCTATATTCTTGTGCCTTGCTCTCACCATCACTCCTGGATTCTATTCTTGGAAATGCAACAAAGTTGGAAGGAGATCCAATGGTCAGTGGTTCTCAAGCAGTAAACGATTCAAGTAGTCTGCACTCTTCTCCAGGGATACTAATTGATGTGGACATCTGTAGGATCTGCTTAGGTATATTGCAATTCCTGTTTTATGACCAACAAGATGTGCTGGTGAAAAGGGAATGTGCGAGTGACTTTGCCTCGACAATTGCTGATGTTATAAAGCTAGATGGCCATATAATTGATAACTTTTCTCTTGAAGTCTCCCTACCACAATTTATCATGGAAAATGAAAAATCAGTTTGGTAAGTTGTTTTTTTTCCTTATACAATTATGGTTGGATTGAACCCAACGTGGTAATTTGGTTAGTTGTAACTGAAATAGGTATCAGTTGATAAGTGATGTTTTATTCTAGTACCAGATAGTAAATGAGAGGTTTCGATATGTTGGTTGATTTTTTGTTGTCTTGTCGAGAATATATGACAAACACATATTCTCTTGTTACATATATAGATTTGGATTATAGAACTTAACCATCTCTGTCTTGTGTTAACAGTTTACAATCGTAAGGAAGTTTATATTTTGCTCTTAGTAATTGCATATTTGCTTTCTATGAAGTTCTAAACTTTATTTACTTTTCGTTCTTTTAAGCTTCCTCGTCAAAAGTATTTGAATTGGTGAATGTGTTAAACATTTTTGGCCGTTTCCACTTTTTTTCAGGTCCCATATTAAAAAGAAGTACCACTCTGAACTATGGTATCAAAAAATTGTCAGATCTGAACTCATTTCGATAAAGGATGTCTTGAAGTTGTCTTTAACAAATCCCCTTGAAACATTATTGGTAATTTGGAGCTCTCTCCTCAATTTTGTTGCTTTCATTATTTTTGATTTCTTCATAAGAAAGTTCTCTGAGGACATAAGTGAAAAGTTGTTTTTATCCTGAGCTGATATATACAGATGCCAAGTAAAAAATTGGCAAACTGATTCTTAATGAAATTTAAAGTTCTGCAGGGTGTTAAATCTGGTATGAGCTCTTTCCAAATTCGTTTGACATACACTCATCTTAATGCTTCAATGAACGTACAAAATATTGCTGAGAAAAATCAATGCAGTAAGAGAAGGAAAACAGGTATGTCTCTCTTTTTTCCCTCTTATATAAACCTAGTGAACTATTTTTTATTATAATCATAACTTCTAAGACTGGCTTCTCTATTTCCATCCTTGTCACATCTGACTTAGTTTTAACTTTGTGTTTGAATAAGGGTCTGTTTGGCACAAATTATCTCTTGTTGTCTGTTTGTACTTTATGCTTATGGCCCTTCCAAAATAGATTTCATGAATTATATTCAGTGAATACATGAAACAACCTGGGTCAAATTCCGAGTCCGGAACAAATTTTGAGTCAAATCTCAAGTCCGAATTGAATCGAATTCATCTAAACAAGGCCTTAAATCACTAGCACAATAGTATCTTCTTTGGACATCTTAGCCCACCACAGACTCACCCAAAAGGTCATGACTGAAGGTACTATTGTTAGTAACTTAATTCCTTATATCCAGACAAAAAATTTCTCATATCTTTCGATGCGGGATTGGAGTGTTACAATACATATCATGACCCCGATTTTGAATAGATTTTTCATGATTTATTGTTTTTCTTTTAAACCTCAAATCTAATATTCATTGCAATTAATTAGTATGAAACTTAGTAAGATAAATAAGTGAAAAATATTGATGAACTTTTGGAAGAAAGGTAGAATGTGTAAGAAAATAACGAGGGAAAGAGCCAAGAAATCAAGTCAATAAATTCAGATACAAATATGGGTATTAGAAAGTGAAGAAAGCCAAATACCTCAAAAAGCACATCTAAATAAGACATGGGTTAAGACAACCTCACACCCAACCAAGAAAGCATAGGAAACTGCATCCTCCTCCATATTGACACTAAAGTGACTACACGCCTATGGACCACTCTAACCATCCAAGAAGACAGTTGAAACTTGAAGGACAAACAAACCGACCTGGTGGACTGCCGAGCTACAAGTCCTACGATTGAAAGATCAACTTTCGTACCACAAATAGCCTCATAATTTGAAGGAGGGATACCACTTTTTTTAAAACCTTTACAGGAAAATACATACACAGTTGAACTTTTGTGTGTATATATCATCCCAAATATTTTCATGTCTTGAGATCCAAAATAACAAGATTAAAGGTTAGAATCGGTATGTACACAAACAGACAAACTCCAAACAAACTTGAAACTTAGTTCCTGTTTTCATAAAATCTATTTTATTCATCTACAAATAATGTCTCTAGTCGTGCAGAACTACTTGTGTAGATAATCTCTTTGGTATACTCTTTAAGTCTTATCTTTTCTTTGATTCAGTTGGCTAATACAATTTCTACAGCATTGTATTTAAGATATGATGATTGTTGACTTTTGAAGTTTTTGACCTACCATTAGGCAGTGACATTGTCGAAAAAGTCGTCCTCTAGTTTGTTAATTACATTTTGCATCCCCCAGTTTACTCTCATTAATTTTGCACTTTGTATCTCATACTTTATATGGACACTTTGCATCCTACACTTTTAGTGAACTAACACATAACATCCTCCGGCTAAGAAAACGTTAACTAAGCTGATGGAGTTAAGTTGTTTTGACGCACATGTTGTCTCTTCAGGGGCAAGGATTTCACTAGTGAGACTATTTTTCCTTTGAAAATTTACCGCGTGGGTTAAAACAACCTAATTCCGTCACCCCAGTTAACAATTTTTTGGCTGCAAGGTGTTATGTGTCGGTGTGTTGAAAGTGTGAGATGCAAAGTGTCTATTTATAAAGTGTAAAATGAGGGATGCAAAGTGCATTTAACTTATCATTAATTTCCATCAAATTTACCGTCAGTTATTGTTTATTCTATGACTTCAGTCTATCAGTTTATATTGTTTACCTTATAAAATTTTGATGGTCAACTAAATGTTGGTTTTTTGAAAAGGTGCAGATGATGAAGTGATCTCCAATTATAGGTTGTTTAGTTGTGACATTGATGGTTCAAATTTATGTTCCAATGAAAGATATGAATCCACCAAAAGTTCTTCCAATGGTTTGCAAGATCATGGAATGACTGACTGCCATTCAGAGAAGGTATGATTTCATACAAGTCATCAAATTGAATGATCTTCTATTTTTGACACCACTGCTCCATTGGTTATTGTCATGTAATTAACTTAAATATTGTATCAACCCATCTACTTTGTTGCGTATTTAACTTGAATATTGTATGTTCATATGATGTAGCTCCTTTTCTGTGGTTCTTTTGCTTTTAGGTCAACCAACCATGTCACTTGGCATTTCTTTGTTGTAGGACTCCTACATACATTGGTGGGAGATACTTGAAGGTATGTTAACCTTTTTCAGAATTTATTCTTGAATAAACTTGACTGAAGTAATTTTTTGAACTTCTAGACCGCGAGCATCTCTCATGCTGGTCAAAATTTCTGTCTTCATGTGACTAGAATAATAATAATAAAAAAAAGTTCCACCATTTTGTACTTAATCTCAATTCCAAGAGAGTTCGGAAGGCAAGGAGGTGGTATGTTGGTGGTCCAAACATGTTAAGAAGTCTTTGTGTATCAACTATATGAGTGCTTATAGTTAAAAAGTCTCTTAGAATAAATGCTATAAAACAATGTTTTATAGAAGTTTTTTAGTTGAATCAACAATTTAATTGTTCTATGAATAGTTTAGGACAAATGTGATGTTTGAGCATTCAATACTAAGTTAGAATATGGATATTTGTGCAACTAAAGGTGATCAACAAAGAAATATCCCGGTACGCTTAATATGGAGTATTGGTACGTAAGGGTACCATATTTTTTAACGCAAGTACCAATACACTATTCGCTATGTCAAAAAGACTAAAAGAGTATCTTCTAACTTTGAGTTACACACATTGGTGAAGGCATCCATTCAAAATCTTGTTTGCTCATTTTAACAAATTATCTTCTTGACTCTGATTAACCATATTGTTGGTGATTCTGTCTTCATGAACTATCTGTACTTATCCAATAAGAAGTGGGAAATCTTCATGAAATACCTTATGTATTGTTGCATGGCTGCATATTATAAGTTGACAATATATAGTACCTTAGGTTTGAACTCGACGGCGAGTATGTGTAATGTCTTTCTGTAATTCCAGATCATGTACTTGTACTCCTTTTCTATTGCAGTTTTCGCGAAATGTGAGTCAGACTCGCTGGATTATTGATGATGAGAGAATGGGAGATGCGTCCGTTGAGGTACTGTTGTATTATTTTAGCTAATTGTTATCTCATAAGTATTGTGGAATATATATTGGGAAATTAAAGAATTCAACTTGGTTACCCTGTAGGAAATAATCAGTGGTAACATCCTTCCTATGTGCCGGGGGGACATCTACAAATTTCATGCAGCTGGCCGAGAGGATATCGATGTATAAAATCTTTCTATTGTTGATGCATTTTCCTGTTAGATGGATGATGACAATCTGAATGCAGAATTACTCTTCCAGGTCCGGATGTTGGGTTCAGGTCGCCCTTTCCTGATTGAGATACAAAATGCACGCCGTGTTCCTTCAGATGCATCTATAAAGGAAATAGAAAGGAAAATAAATAGCCTTGAAAACAAATTAGTGAGTTAAATTACACATCAAATCTTTGTATCGTTCTTAGCCCGCATTTATTATTGGATGTAATGATTGCATTCTGCCCTCAGGTCATGGTGAAAAATCTCAAGGTTTTAGGCAGTGAAGCTTGGACCTTGATGCGAGAAGGAGAAGCAGAAAAGCAGGTGAGCATTTATTTTTTTCCAGTAGTCGGGCAGACATATTTTTGTAGAAGTGTATCCAGTCCTTCAACGGGCCTTCAGCTTCTATCCTATGTCTTTCACGCAGAAACAATATGCCGCATTAGTGTGGATTTCTCGCTCTCTCAATGATGATGATTCGAGGACTATATCTTCACTCAAAGACTTGGTTAGTTATTATTCAATCTCCAACCTCCCTTAATACAATAGTTAATTGCTTCTACTGACTTTCTGATGCTCTGCATTGATTTCCTGTTTTAGCTTATGGCTTGATTTTGTTTTTGCAAGTATGTCCTCAATTTCTACCTACTTTCCAAAGACTCGGACTTTGTAATAATGTATAATTTACTACATATATATGTATATATATTTATATGCAAAAAATGACTGGTTGCCACAGCTAATTTGCTATTGGCAAAGATTTTTGTCATTTCATCATTTCATTATAAAAAAAACTATCATTTTAGGTTGTTGCCACCATAGTTGTCACGGTGCTAAGGCGGGACGCGGCGGTAGTTGACCGCTAGGACGCCTAAGCGATAAGGCGCCCGCCATGACGTCCGTATGACGACAAGTCGTTAATAATGTACACTTTATACATTATTTATTTTATTTCAAAGGTATATTGCACAATAAAATTTTATATTCACTCTAAAATCCAAAACATAATAATTAACACTATGAAAAAATCTCTACTCTCTACTGTCTCTAGTCATAGCTCAAGCAAAGTTATCAACTATGAAGTCATTTCCGTCTCTCTCACGAGCATTACTCTCATTCAAAAGAGTGGAGTCATGAGTTAGGCTAGGGTCATGGGTTAAGTTACTTGGGTAATTAGAAAGTCAATGAATTATAATGAGCCATGATAAAAAATGACGTAATCACTTAATTGGGCCCACTACCAATGCATGAGCCTTGTCGGCTCGGCGTCCAAGGCGTTGCCTTGCCCTTCTCCAACGCCAGGACGCTTAATCGTTGCCTAGGCCCATGACAACTATGGTTACCACTGCTAACTATCTGTGTCAACCAGAACCATGTCGTTTTGGGCTGTTTGTTCACGTATTTGCGTAGTTTCACCAATTTCAGTGCACTGCATAAGTTGAACATTACACATATTATTCATGCAGGCATATAGCAGCTTAGGCTTGTACTTGCTTGGCATGTTTCAATGGTTCTCTTCTTATCCATCACATGTTTATCATTTATGGTTTTGCAGCAAATTTTGCAGAGAACGCCAGTAAGGGTTCTCCATCGTCGAAGTCCATTAGAGCGTGAAAAGATTATACATTGGTATAAACATTTCCAGTTATAACTAGTGTAATGTTATTGAGCTCTGCTAATATATATGAATGCCTGACTGGAACAATTCTGTGAAATCAGGATGAAAATTGAGAGGATCGCTGCAAGTTCTCAGTATTTCCTCTTGCATCTTTGTACCCAGGTTCAATCTATTTCTTTTATTGCGTTTATATCCTAATGTCAATATTGTGTGATGTTATTCAACCACCAATTGGGACAATGCTTTTTCACTTTAGTGCTAGTGATCTTATATCTTGAAATGGAGGTAGTAATAAAGAAATAAATCCTGAAATTTCCGTTGGGTCTGAGAATTGAGGATCCGTAGTAAGATGTGAAAGTTGTGTCTAGATGACAGTTGTTATCCCCTGGCCCCACTTTGCCTTTCTAGCGCCCTGCCCAATCTGCTGGATGTTCAAGGAAGACAATTCTATGAACTTAGGGTGGATGGGAAACTAGGAAATCTGATAGGACAAAAGTATGAATAGCTTCGAGGGCTAGAGAATCACCCATCTTGAACACTACATAAGCTTCATGGAAAAGTAGTTCTTGATCTTCATTTTCAATAATTAGAATACTGACAAACTTTATTTGATGGCAGGCTGGGACATATATCAAGGAATTTGTTCACGGAGATCTTGGACGCACACATCCTAGGTATGAAGCAGTTCTGTAATTTTGTTTCATTCATTCTGTAGAATATTGGATATATCATTTTTGGTTGAGATCAACTCTTCTGTGAGATTCTGTATGCTTTCTTTTTCCTGCCAAGGGTTTTCTGTCTTAAGAGAAATGACAATGCCTCTGCTCCGAGGGCTTTGTGCATATTAGCTTTTACTGAATTAAAATGATAAAAACTTTCATTTTGCAGTATTGGTTCAATTCTGGGATGCAGAGCAGAGATATTGCAACTTGACGTCACAGACGTAAAAATGGACTGCTTTCTGGCCGACGGAATCTGAGTAGTCTATAACTGTCTTCAGCTAGTCAAAACATTTATCATGATGATCATCAAGGAAGCACAAACTACATGATGACCATTTACTGAATTGACAAAGAACAAATTACATGGTCGCAATTTGCTGCATAGATGCTACTCACCATGTGGGTTGCATGTTAAAGAAGGGTGGCAGTCAGTCACCCCTTGTAATGTTCTACAAAAAAGTTGTATGTACTAATTTGATTCATTTATAAACCTAAACTTTTGTGTAAACCTTAAATTTTTCAAAATACAGGGATCACAAATTTAAATTTTGAGAGAATTTATGTAATTTTTATTTATTTTATTATTAATTACACATCCGAATTGATTTGTTGTTAGCAGTTGCACAACAGATGCTCCCTACAATCTTAATGTTTTTATTAATTGGACAGGTGGATGCATAATCTTTTGATGATTTCATGCAATATATTATTGGGTTAAAGTGAAAATTTTGGTTTAGTTGGTAGAAAAACTTGATCATTTTTTTCTTTTGCATGTCGATTTTAATTGTTTGGGCTAATATTTTGTTGGTAATAATTTATATTTTCATGGAACTTATTTGGGTTATTTTGGCCTTCTGTTAGAGAGAAAAAACAAATAGGTCTTATAGGATTTTTAAGAAATTCTTTGATTTCTTCTTGAAGCAGAATCATCTGCTTCTCACGTTTCGTGAATAGTTGGGATATTGAGGAATAATCAAAAAGACATTTTGGGAATCGGTCTTATTCTATTTCTGTTTGAGGAAATGAATCGGTCTTATTCTATTTCTGTTTGAGGAAATGAAGGATCTTAAAGAATCAATCTTTCTTTTAGTTGTTGAATCTCTCTTTAATTGATCAATGTGTGATATTCTTCATTATTAATAGAATCTAACGGATCTTTGGATTGATCAAAAGATCCTTTCAATTGGCTAGAATCCTCTTTCTTCGATCCCACTCCTCCACCGCGAACAGGTTTGAGGGCAATTTTGTCATTTTCCTAATCACTAGTAGTTGTGATGGCCGCTAAAAGGACTAGTAGTAGGCCCATGTCCAAACCATTATTGGAGATATGCTTGCTTGAATAATGTCTATAGAAAATAATTGCCATGATTATTCCCATATATTCTTGTGCTTCAATTCAAGTGATTTTTTTTGGGAATTATCCAAGTTAAGTCGTGCTGATTTATTCTTTAATCAGTAATATATATATATATATATATATATATATATATATATATATAAAATAAGTATAATCTCTATATTTAATGTTTGTAATACTCGATATCATTGTTTTGAAATTGTGTGTTGAACAAACTAGCACAGTTAATTTGGGATATGAGCTAAGAAAACTTGTATATATTCACAAGTAAAATGAAAGGAAAGAAAGTATAATTAATCTTTTTGTTATTTCAGTTGAGATTTTTTAAAATCCAAAACATGTTGCAATTTTGTTTTTGTCATTTTTTAGAAATGATGCAGAGATATTCCTCGGGAAAGCAAGCAATAGTATTATGGTAGAAGAATTTCAAAATAATAAGAAATAATGTTTTTCTTAAGCTTCTAAGAAGTCAATTTAATATTCAAGTTGTCCCCTAAAGATGATCAATTAGTAGGATTATGTTTTATGTGCTGACCCAATTTTTTTTTTTAAAAATGTTGACCATTTTGGGGTCCACTATCCATTCTGTGTAGTGCTTTTAGTCTATGCCCTATTTGATTGCATAGCATACCTACTCGAAATATACCTTCTGATACCTTTGGAATTATTGTTCTGCCATAAATAAATATACTCTATAATCATGTCTTTTGTATCATATATGTTTGCTATACTTTTAATATAAGATCCTTCTGTCGAATTGATTTGAAAAGTTGGACCACAACATGATGCATGCATTTTTTCTACATTGGAATCTTTGAAGTTGTGCTTTTATGGTTTAATTGGGCCATTGCATGGTTTGTAACTTTGTATCTAATAATGTGTTTGTAAGTTTTTTTTAGGGGGAGGGGGGGAGGGGGGGGGGGAGGGAGGTTGCCTGATCATCATAAGGTGCTTATGATTTGACAATATTATTTTTGATATATATATGTCAAAATTTTAAATAAATCTTAAATTCATTTATAAATCTTTTGAAATGAATAAAAAGGGTAAAGATTCAAGTTGTATTGCATGCAATGAGGGAGTTGGTGGTGTCAACACAAAAATGGACAATATGACAGAAAGCAAGCGTGGGAGAATAATAAAAATTCTACTCATACTCCTCATTGGAGAAGAGAGAGAGAGAGAGAGAGAGAGAGATGTATGGGAACTGGGAACTGGGAACTGGGAATTTGAATATTTCTTCTTCCTCCTACTCATTGGAGAGCATTTGAATGGCAGAAGAGTGATGAGTGTAGTTTATCATGCAGCTGCCTGCACGTGAGGGAAAATGAAATAAAGCTTACTCCAGAATTTACTAGCATCTAACTGGCAACAAATTTACAAAGGGCCTCAACACGCCAGCTTTCCTAATAATATGATCCACCCTAGCCTGCTGCCATTTTTTTCTATTGGAATTCTAAAATATTCCATTCCAACACTTTATGTTATGGATTTTTGTGCAATCAAAGTTGGATTTTCTAGTTAGTTTCAACTGTTGCTCAGCGGCTAACATAAATTAAGTGGCTATTGGAACTGACTAGTAATTTCTCCGTCCCTTAACACTCTCTAAAAGAACTTATATTACTCATTAAGTATGGAGTAGTAAGTAGTACTCCCTCCGTATTTTTCAAAAACAACTTCGTCTGTTTAATTTGTTTCATACTACCAACATTTAGTGAGTTTAACAACAATTACTTTTTTGAAATGCGCTTCAACTTCCAAACATATCATCCTAGTATTTATTTTATGACAGGTGCGTTTAGCCTTCACATGCAGCATACCAAACACGCACTTAATGCGCTACTACAATGAAATAATTATATTTATGATCACCTTGTTGACACTGTATTTAATTAATTGACTAATATTAATTTTATGTTAACTATTCTCCCATAAAAAACTACTCCTTCCATCTCTAAATAACTGGCGTTTTGAAGATTTTCACACTTATTAAGGAAGTCATTTATTACTCCAATTTTGTCATTAAGATTGATATGTATTACCACAATTACCCTTGCATTAATTAAAAAAAAATATACTCCATATAGTTGTCTAGATAAATGAAATACTCCACATATAGTTGAGAGTAACAGAAGAAAATTTGTAATTAATGCTTCTTAAAAACTTGTAACGTCAAATATATTAAAAAATTTTAAACTCCCTATAACGTCAATTATTTAGAGATGGAGGGAGTACATGAGATGAGTACAAGCATCAAAAATAAATCTTGAAAAGAAAACACTAGGAGATTTTATCTACTCCCTTCGTTCCTTAACATAAATCGTTTTAGAGAAATATTTTTATTCTTAAATATAAATCGTTTGAGAATTTTAAATAATCATTAATTGCTTAGTTTTTAATATTACCCCAAATAAAAAATATAACTTTAATTCTCTCATTAATGTTTATCCAATAAATAACACTCTTTTTTTAATACAAGAATAATATAGACAATTAATAATATATTTAATATTTTACAATCATTTCCTTAATACTTGTATACAACTCTAAAACGACTTGTATTAAAAAACGAAGAGAGTATAAATCAGTTCTTTTCTCAAAGTTACGCCACCAAAGCAAAATGACCGTTTCCACAATAAAATTTTGATCATGTTCTTTTAATTATTATTAATAATTACTGCAACTAACAGAGTCGAATGAAGTTTAGTTCAGTTTTATAAAACTTTATCCACCACCAAAGTTAACAAACCAAGAATCGACAATTATGAATGAGAAAATTATTATTATTATTATTATTACCACAATACGATTTTATTGATCCCAAAGTGACAAAGAATAAAAGATTAGCCTTGTAAAGGGAATTAAAAAACACAATAATTTTTTTGGGAACTTGATAAACAATAATTAAATTAAATATCGCATGTTGCAAATATTTGATTTAGCTAAAATAATTCAGTGAGAAATTGGTCATTATTTAAAATACAAGACTTAATTTCGAAATTGAACTCTCAAAAAGGGTGCATGTAAAATATACATACTACAACATATAAAAGCATATATATATATATATATATATATATATATATATATATATATATATATATATATATATATATATATATATATATATCACCAGCTGCATTATGTTTGGCATAACACTTTCATCCTAATTGTACACTTTCAAGGCTTCCATTATATTTCAAGGGTTGCATGAACCAATTATAAATAGGTGAGGTGCAGTTGTCTTTTGTTACAGTGGAGTTCTTTACCTCTTCCTCTCCATCATCCAACCATAAATTCTTCAGCCATCTCTGAACAATACACAACACTGGATAACGTACACATTATTAAAATTAATGATTCTGACTTTTTAAGAAAAAACATACATACATATATACATACATACATATACATATATATATATATATATATATATATACACACTTTAAACGTATCCCCTATATTAGTAAAAAATAAAATAGCGACCCAATAATACTTTGTTGTACAAAATGGTGTGAATAGTATTTATTAGTTGTAAACTATTGAATCCACCATCATATACAATAGAACATTCAATAATTAAAATTTTGCAGTCATCTTTTGTTGACTGTAGCATTACTGAAAGAACTCGATCACCTACAAATAAATTACTCCTATTATCTCTAATTTAGATCGGCAAGTAATAGTAAATTTATGATCAGCAAAATTGTACGTAAACGTAATAATATAAAAGCGAAAAATATCACCAGTAGAATGAAAAGCCAACAGCTGCCTGCCCAGTGGTTCCCATTTGGAGTGCCTAGCTAGATCAATTGTATGCCTGGCCAAGTCTTCATTAATTATGTCATTAGGCAAGTGTTTCGAAACAGACTCCATTAAATTTACTAGCTAGTTTCTTAATCATGCGTACATATCATCCAAACAGCGACAAACTCCACAAGTGATAGAGATGTTGAGACCTTAGTAAGCCCCCTCTACAGAGATTAAAGAGAGAACTGATATTTCCACTTAATTATTCTAACAAGCATAAATTAAAAACGCATATGACCCACGTCAACGTGTAAGCAGGACTGCAGGTATTAATTGCCTAGTTTAGATACTCCACCTGTAGTAGTAATTAATGAAATGGATACAGCCTTAATTACCCAGTTACCCTTGTACGTATAACTATAGGTTTGATACTAGTGTTGGCCAGTAATGGCATTTTCGATCCTTGATCATAAGCTACATTGTACGATATGCACTCCACGATACAATGCGTAGATATATATACACCTAGCAAATGCATTGCATTATGCATATAGCATAACGAGTTGTATATATATAGGTAAGAAGCCACCAATATCAATATGACACAACTTAAACAAAATCCCACTGCATGTTTAATCAAACCGATATTCAAAGCTATTTTGCCGGTACATTTTTGCCCTTGTTACTTGGGATCAACTTTGGAAGGAAAAATTAAATAAAATCTCATTCACCTGATTTCTCCAATCTCGATCGGGTATAGAGAATATATATATATATATATATATATATATATATAGATCAAGAAACTCTGCACAAGGAATAGAAAATATATATATATATATATATATAAATATATATATATATATATATATATCAAGAAACTCTGCACGAGGTATAGAAAATGAAAAACAAACCAACATAAATAGAATTTAGATGCAAAGCCTTGTAGTTTCAAAAAACGTAGAACAAAGAGAAATAATAATTATAGCCAGCAAAATAAATTATTAACGAGTAACCTTGGAGCAGATATTAGGGTTTATCCAGGGGATCAATCAACATGCTCCTCACTCTATCTATGGGGTTGAATATTAAGCAGGAGTATCTAATTTTTGATCAAAGAAGAAACTAGTAGTAATTTACAGGAATTATTAGTGTAGGGTTATGATCAAGTATATATACAAACAAAAGGGAAAACACATACAAGCTGCCACTTACTTGCCTAGCTAGCTAGATATTAATTTGTTACTTTAGTTATATATAGGGAGTATAAATAAATATAGAATGAATTTATTGATTGATTCTATATTGACGATATGGATGGATGAGAAAGGGTTTTGCAAAGAGAGACCAACAGAGCTCCGTTGGCAGTATGCCCACCTCCATCTATATATACATATTCATGAAACTAAAATTGAAACTGAGATTGAGATTGTGTGAATATATATATATATATATATATATATATATATAGATTGTGGTTGAAATATCAAAAACGTATACAACACAAACACTGCTATTTTTTTTTTGTGTATACATACATACATTAGTTTGGGGAGGAGGTGGACAGAATGCCAAAAAACTCGGTAAGAAGCCCTTTGTTAAACCTCCCCATGACCTTATTTCCTTTCCTTTTCTTCCGTTAAATCTTGTGTATATTTTTTTCACCCCTCATCACCAAAACACAGAACACTGGTTACCTACTTGCTGGTATGTATGACTTGTATTATTAGAGATCAAGAGAGGAGAGAGAGATTGAAAATGGGGCAGTTGGGTGGTACTACTACTACAACAACTATTTAAGATGCATGTGAGATTGTGAGGTGAGATAAGGCTAGGCTAGGCTATTATAGTAAATAAGAGAGAGAGAGAGAAGAAGAAGAAGAAGAAGAGGCGTAAATCCATAATAAGAAGTTGAGAGAGAGAGATTGGATGGTTGATGAGTTGATTGAATCTTTTCAAAGAGACAGGATGAGGGCATATTTAGAAGGAAAGGGGATCATCATTCATCATCATCATACTTATTCCTCCCTTCCCTCGATTCTGATGAAGAAAAAAACCCCTTATCCCTCAAAATTCATTATCAGTCTTTTCTCACCTTTCCTGATAAAAAATTAATAAACCAATAACGATAATTTTCTTATCAAAATATGAAAATATTATAAAAATGTCAAATTTCTTCCTAATATCCCCCTTTGTTTTTCATGCAATACATACCTCATAAATTGAAGTATGAATTTAAATGATTTAATTATGATAAATTTGTCAGCCCCCATATTATTGATTGATACATTTTAATTATTATTCTTTATTGTATTAATTATATATAACAATAATTATATTTTTAATTCTAATTAACACTATATTTAGCCACCACAAAATATAATATTTGTTATAATCAATCATTATAATAAAAATTATCAATAATATGTAATGCGACAATTTCATTCAAACCATTCCGAATTTAAAGTACTTCTTGGGTCTAGCCTAACTATATAACATAGGAGCTTAAAACACACAAATATACCAGAATCACTTTCAGATTATTCATATACAGTTATACACCCATATTTATATTTTAAGGGTTTAGGGTGTTATTATCTCAAATAATGTGAAAATTGAGTAAATATAGTGTTAATTATGTCACAAAGTAGTATTTATTTTGCTTAATTAAATATCATTTTAAACACATTTGAGACCCCTTATATTATTATAATTGAACTTAATACTTTACACATTTAGAATTATGATACTATGTTAAGTAATTAACTGATCTCTTAAACTATTATCTGAACTCAATACTTAAATTTTGAAACGACGACATATATGTTGGTCGATTTTTTTTAAAAAAAATTCTATGCTCCGCAATATTAAATTGTGAATATTAAATAATTGATTTCACTATATTATTTTATTGATTCACTCTACGATTGTGAATCAATAAAAGCGAAAATAAAAAAATATGTTTACTTTCTCTCTCTAAATTCATAAATCTCTCAAATGGTTTTTGAAACTCTGATTTCACCATTTTGTTCCCTTCTTCTTCTTCAGATCAATAACACAAATTATAATTAAAAAAAAAATTATTTATATATTATATTCAGAATTTTGCGTATATACGTATATGTATAGTTAGTTTTTTTTTAAAAAAAATCTTCAAAATTTTAATTGTTTATAATTGCGTCGCATAGTATATTGGTGATAGGAGGAGGAAATTGAAGTTTTTAGAGAGAACGAAAATAAGAAGAAAGAGAGAGTTTAGAGATATAGTAACGTTTTGAAAATTTAGAGAGAATGTTTGATATTATATTCAGTGAATGCTATTTTATTTATTTATCAAGTCTTAAGTTAGACTTTTTTTTTAAAACACAAGCATTTTCTATGGTATGTTCAATCTACGATTAGGCGTACGTTAGGCACTACATTATTTTTAATGTGCATTATCTGTAGGGAATTATTTTTAATAATTTTTTAAGTAAATTCAATAGTTTTATAGGTTTTTTCCTACATGAATAGTAAGTAGGATTTATTTTTATTTGAAAAAATATATTGTGAAATTAACATTTTTATTTGTGAAAATATTAATTTTTTATCTTTAATGTGTTTCGTTTTAATAATATATAAATTCTATTATTAATTAAATAAATTATATTCAAAATAAATAATGAGTAAAATAATTATATTTGGTGGCCTTGCATTATTTAAGAAGATTATTGTTATTATTAATTTGCTAAAATAACCCACCAACACCTATATACAATTAAATGGAAAATTGAGAAACGAAGATGAAAGAATTGACTGCTCAATCCATAATAATTGTAGGTAGTGAGTGGGGTCGGTGGGTGAGTTGTACCGATAGATACCCAACTGTCAAAGCTTTGTGAATTAAATCACTCCGTCCGTCCGTCCGTCCGCCGCTAGTCAATTCGCAATTGATGGTGGTACGTGAAAGCTATCAACGGAACTTATATATTTGCCATTAATTATTCATTACGCTTATGGAAATTTGTATTAAAAAATGTGTAAATAAAATTTCCATAAGAGTGAAATAAATCCTACTCTCTAAAAAGAAAAAATCTAATGCTAGAGAGATTGTGAATACGAGATTACTATTGTTACATGAGTTTTGATATTTTTATTATAAATAAACGGAATTTAGCGAAATATTGAGTTGCTCGAATTTAGTTTACAAAATTTATCGAGTATAAAATTAGATTTAATTGAAACTCATTTAACTACCGAGTCGAGCACGATCTCGAATCAAGTCCAAACGGTTTGAACTTTTTGAACGAATATTATTCGAGTATCAATAGAAAATTACAATTTAAAAATGTTCGAATAATTTATCGAACTTTAAAATTTACTCATATTTGAGTCGAGCGAGTACGAATAGAGTCCGAACTGTTTGTTCATTTTACAGTCTTATTCTCACGCAAGAGAAGACTGTGAAAATATCATAAACAAATTAGTTTCCTTGTATTTATCAAAAAACTTGAATAATATGAAAAGCAAAATGATATATGGAAAAAATATTTGTACACAACTGTGTAGTACACAGTCTGGCTACGACGACGATTTTTTTTTACTATGGCGACGAATTCGTCCGTCGCCATAGCTACTCTGGGCTACGGCGACTGGTGAACCGTCACCATAGCTCATGATATATATATATATATATATATATATATATATATATATATATATATATATATTGATAAATATGATAAGATAAAAGGGGAATATAGAGATACACAGTCATGTAACTTTTAAAGTTACACGGTCTACGATCGTTTCACTCTACGATCATAGAGTAGTCCCCAGATAGTAGAGTAATTTTACTCTACGATCGTAGAGTAGTCCCCAGATAGTAGAGTGATTTCACTCTATGATCGTAGAGTGAATTCATAAATCGTGGAGTGAGTACTCTACAATCGTAGAGTGAAATTACTCTACGATAGTCGACCGTGTAACTTTAAAAGTTACACGTACCTCCATTTTTATCAAGATAAAATAATAGAGTGAATTCATAAATCGTGGAGTGAGTATTCTACCATCGTAGAGTGAAATCACTCTACGATAATAGACCGTGTAACTTTAAAAGTTACACGGCTGTGTACCTCCATTTTTATCAAGATAAAATAATAATATATAAATTTTTTCTTAATTTATTTTTAAATAATATTACTATCACATAATGATGACTCACATAATTTTTATTTATATATTTATGGGTCTCAGATATCAATGAATGCTTATAATACATACATATATATATATATATATGTGTGTATATGTAAATATTATATGAATTTTTTTTTTTATGTGATATTAACGTTGTTTATTTTTATCTCATGCATCGTGTGAATATTAATTTAATATCGGATATAAATTTATGGTTATTAACTTTTCACAGAAGATATCAGTGTTCTTAATTTTTGTATTGTCCCGGCAGAATGTCATTGCAACAATTGAATTCGAATAACCGAACACAAATTCCATGTATCATGCATGCATCATCATGCATGCTCTCTCTCTCTCTCTCTCTCTCTCATGATCACTCCTACGTTGTCTATCAACAACGAAAGAGGACGTAGAAACATGAGAAAAGAATTTTTTTATAATTTTTATTTCTTTTAGTAATCTAATTTTTTAAAAGAAATGTACTGGTGGGACCTCCTCCCACCACCAAAATAAAGGTAGCATCCAAAGCAGTCTACTACTCTGATCTTCTCTTCCATTAAATTTAGAGCAATTCTACGCAGACAGGAAAGCTGGACAGACTTATCGGACATTTTACAATTTTTTATTTTTATTTTTTTTGTTAGGGACCCTTAAAAAATATATAATATATATTCTAACAGGTATTTTTATAAAATATAATATTTTAATTATAATTTAGATACATATACAAATATAGAATTATACAATCACCAGCAAAAAAATTTTTTTACAAAATATCCAATAAACCTGTCCAACTTTCATGTCTGCCCAGACTTATTCTTAAATTTAAGAGTAGTTCTACACAAACAAATTTTTGGGACAGTTTTTTTGGATCGATCCAAATTTTTATTATTATTTTTTTGTTACGGTGATTCTTAAAAAATATATAATATTTATTTTAATTAAATTTTTTATAAAATATATTATTTTTAAGTATAATTTAAATACACATAAATATTATATAATCTTATTTTTATATGTATCTAAATTATATTTAAAAATATTATATTTTATAAAAATTTCAATTAAAATAAATATTATATTTTTTTTAACAGACGCAATAAAAAAAAATTTAATTGCACCGGTCCAATATATTACGGTCGGACAAACCTGTCCGTCAAGATTTATTGTAAATTTAAAAGCCAAAGAAAAGAAACTAATGAATGTGAAAGGAGTAATTACTTCTGACCTGTGAGACTGAGGTAGAGGGAGAGGGTAGAGGTGACGAACAAATAAATAAAAAGGTGTAGTAGTATTAGACATTAAGTAAGTAGGAAAGTAGGTCAAATCGTTTCAATGATGCCCATAGCAGTGTTCTCTCATGTCACCTCCTTTTCCAAGAAACCCAACCCAGAAACAAAGAGAGGGAGAGAGAGGGGGGGGATTAATTTTCCTCCTCCGTTCCTTTTGTCGACTGAAACGTCGCCCTCACAACCCACGCTCCCATACCCACCTCATACGACTTATTTATAAATTTTAAATGACATATAATAATTTGTTTAATTTCATATAAAATAAATAACAAAAAATGTTAAATTTCCTTTTATAATTATCTATAATATTAAGCAGAATTAATATAAAATGATAAGATTTTCTAAAATTTATTATTATATTTTTATTTTAGTATTTTGTAAATTTTAGAAATTAATAGAAAAAAGAGAGAATAGTAGACAACTGACTTGCGGTTCAAAATCAAAACTTCCACGAATAAACAGGTTTTGTATTTATGGTGTATGCATGCGTCGTCCTCAGTCCTCTCTGTATACTATTGAATGTAATACTGCGTTAACAGTTTCTACTAGGAATGGCCGAATGGAAATGGGAATAGGAGGATAGCATACTATACCACCATAACTATAGGCTATGGCAAGTAGGTAATGGCAACCCACCACAGACGGAATCCATTTATTGCTTCAAATCTACCCTCTTCAACTCAACTGCATTCATTAATTAATTTACCGGCTTCTATAATATTTTAATCAAATTATTCAGGTAGGGGTGTTAGCCGAAGAGAGTAACTCGATGCTCGACTCGGAATCGGTTCGAAAATATGATTCAAAATTCGAGTTCGAAGTTGATTCAAATCGGATATGATTCATGTTCGTTTTCTGTTTAATACACTAGTCGAATTCGAGTATAGCAGTATTCGCTCATATTAGGATTTGAATATTTCATTTTTTTCTCGAACCATACTCGATACATGCTCGATAGATCATAATCGAATACTGGTCTGATCCATACTAATAAACTAAATATGTGATATTTGTATCAATCTTTATAATTTATAAAGTGTAGTATTAAATTGTGTAAGCTTGTACTTTATTAAATCAGTGAATTGATTGTCAATTCGTATTACATTCTTTGTAATTTCTTTACATAAATAAAAATAAAAGACTTTTATATATAAATATTAATTCAATAATCAATTTAGTATGTGGTGGTTCAGTATTAAGTGAAATAGTTCATATTCGAAACTCGATTTGAAAGCTCGTAAGTAACTCGTTTTGTAAACGAGTCTAGTACTTACGAGCCGAGTAGGTCCGAGTAATTATCCGAGTCAAATCTGGCGCAAAATTTGAAATTCCTTATCGAATTCGAGCTCAATTTTTTTGAGTCGAGCTGAATCTGAACATTAGAGTGTTCACTGAGATTCGACTCATTTTCACCCCTATATTTAAGTTTTTCTTTGTTCCGATTAATACGACTCGACTCGACTAGACTCGACTCGTGACAATTATAAAATTGTGGGATCAAACTTTGGCATCTGAGAATAAAATATGTGAATGTGTTTAAATTTCAACGCAAAGCTAATATAAATAATTAATATTATACAATTATTTCTTTAATATTTATATAAAATTTTAAAATAACATATATATTAAAAAATGGGAAGAGTACATAAAGTACATAATTTCGTTACACCATTTATCTTGAAAATATAATTTAGGGTTAATATATAATATTTTATTTTTATCTTTCTATCTAATCATTTTTTGAGTATATCTATATATATATATACATATAAAGGTAAAAAAAATTACTCTATATTTCTCTCGGTCATACTTACTCTATATTTCTCTCTGTTATAGTTTGATATATATATATATATAACAAATTATAAAGAGCGAATAAAAATTAAATCGGTTAAATGATAATTTTATCCGTCGTTATAGTATATTTAGAAATTCAATTTCCTATTTTATAACGACCGATAAAATCGTTAGCCAATTCATTTTTTAGCTTCTAATGATTCGATTCACAAGAGAGAATCAGTTATATATATATATATATATATATATTTTCTTTTATAAGGACTCAAAATAAGGACTCAAAATAAAGATCGTATTTTTTTTGCTTTTTTTTGTTTTTTTTTTTTTAAAACAACTAAAAAAATATTTAATATTTTATGAAACTGAAATTTTTTCTTAATACAATGTTTTGGGCGTGTTTTGGATACCTATACCAAAAAATAGTGGTTCAGTCTGCACAGACTGTACATACATATTTTTGTTATACGTTCCCAAATCACACCCAAAACACTTTTTTTTTAAAAAAATTTCAGTTCCATAAAATATTAAATATTTTTTTTAATTGTTTTAAAAAAAAAAAAAAAAAAAGTAAAAAAAATACGGTCCTTACTTTGAGTCCTTATAAGAGAAAATCTCTCTCTCTCTCTCTATATATATATATATATATATATATATATATATTCCATAATTTTTACCTCAGGTACATAACCCCACAGTTGTCACTACTGAGTTTCTGTCAGTGCTATGATTGAATCATTGGGAGGATAAGTTTAGATTCAGATTTATTTATTACTTTTCTAAGTATGATTATTTTATTTCATTTTTTTTTTGTAAAAGTGTTGCAACCTAGGATTTCTCAAGAGTTAATTATGCAGGTTCTATCTAATACAGCCCTTAATATCGGAGGCTTGATGTAATTTTTCCTATTTTTTGGTATCAATTTGTAATTTGGTTGTATTTATCAAAATTTAATTAAAAAAGAAAATAGTATATATGTCGATTATTATTTGACAATATGAATTAAAGTGTAAATCAAATTCTTTTAATTTTCACGAAATTTATGCTTTTATGTGTATAAGCGTGGGTTAAAATTTATGTGTATATCAAATGGTTTTAGTTTTCATGACTCATAAAAACTAAATATATAAACAAATTTGCTTGATTATCAATCTTAAAATTAATTAATTTAACCAAAAAAATTAAATTAAACTAAATTTTGCGAGATAGAGAGAGTATATTTTAAAATAATTGTCATATATATATATATATATATATATATATATACTTAATTAGGAGAATCTTAAATTCCTTTTATTATAATAATATTCATATTTATATCCTCTTGAACAATCAAACAACTATTATTTTTCTCTCTTTATTTCAATAAAAAATAATAGTGTTATTTTTCTTTTAGAACTATATTATTAATTATTATTTTTAATTAATAATATACATGACTTTCTAGTAGTATGATTTTGATATACAGGCTGGAATAATAAAGGTCGAATTCGTGCACGGTATATATATTTGGCGGAACCATTTGCATATTAAGAAGTAAACAGAGTAATAGTAACAACTGTTTATTCCATATACTTATATACACGGTCTGTTTTTTCAGCGAATCGATTAAAAACAAATCGACTATAGTGACGGAATCATCGCTATAGTATAAAAAATCAATTTTTATGCTATAACGACCGAAAAAATCGTTGCTATAGACTGTTCATTCTTAATTCGCTTCCTCCAATTCACTGGAGAGAACTAGGCTATATATATATATATAATCCCTCCGTCCCATGATAAAAATTCTTATTATTATTTTTGGTAGTCCCATGTTAAATATCTATTTTCCTTTAATAACCAAACTTTTACACATTATTTTTCTATTATACCCGTAGCATTAAATATCTCATATTTTTCTTATTCTAATTCTCTCTCCATATTTAATGATATTATTATAGGTAATTTTATCATTTCATTTATCTTCTTAATATGTATAAAAAATCTATTAAAATTTTTATACTCGGAGAGAGGGAGTATGTCATATTCTACTTTTACATATGAAAAAAGTCGCATGCTTTGTGTCCACTTTGAACAACAGATCTCATGAATCTAAACTTTATCATCTTTGGTTACTTCCTTGTTCGGAAAAGGCTTCTGGGTAGTGGTGCAGCCATGGGGACATGCCACATAAACTTCCACATGAAGAAGAAATGCTTAATTACCATTGACTTTAGACAGCAATATATTAATTATAGATTGTAAACGAAGAAGAAATGCTACGTTAAATATTTTTCCATTAAATTTTTTCAAAATTATGTCAAAGCTGCAATTTAATTCAATTAAACAGTATAACTTTTTGCACTAATATTTTTAATTTTCATTTAGCCAACTTGAGGTCTGGTGGCCCACACTAATATGGATATGAAAATTATAGAAAAAATCGGATTTATCAATTGTTCATAAAATTATACGACTCTTTTGATTTTAATTAAGCATGTTTAAATTAAATGGTTCGGCTAGGCTCGGCTCCTAGATTTTTTTATGCCTTTGTTAAGGTAGTTGATATTGTCAAAATAAAAAAAATATGTAATTGTCGCTTAAAGTGGTAAGCATCACTAGAACTATTATAAAAAAAAAATTATAATTGTTCAACAATTAACATTATTTTTATTTCAATAATATATTCTGACTTTATGTAAAGTGAGTCGTTTTTGTTTATCAACCTGTTTTTTCATTTTCCATTTCATGTTTTGATTCATTCTTTTCTCTTCTACCGTACGTACGTACGTAGGTAGGAATTTACATGCAAGCAAAGAAAAAGAAAATTTTCCGTTCCGTTCTCTGCCACCCTTACCAAAGACAGCAATAATCAAACTTGCCATGCTTAATTTTGGCCTTAAAATGGATGCTGGTATTAATTATGGCGGGGATTGCGGACTAGTATTAGTATATACTAGTAGTACTAGCATATACTTCTACATATAAAGATGTTCACATAGACAAATTAATGATACATTTAAATCATCCATCTTGCACTTGTACACGCAGCATGATCATTGCATTTAAATCATCTTCCACTTTTTCCTTTCATGATCACTTCTCTATATATATATATATATATATATATATATATATATATATATATATATATATATAGAATGCTCTCACGTAGTGCCTCAAAAGTTTATTAGCCTATGCTTTTTTATATGTGCAATATTCTGTCGAATGTCAAAGCACTTAAATAAAATGATTTTTTTAGATTAATTTGAGCTAAATTGACTCTAGTTGATATTAGTATTAATTAAGACAACTACTTGATCTCTAAATTGGAACTTTTGATGAATTTGAGGCGTTACATATTATATAACCTTGTTGAGTCTTAATTTGTGATTGTAATACGTGGTTACAACATACATATAGCTATAGATCGAATTACTAGGCCGATAGACAAATTAACTGACTTATTCACAACCCTACACAACAGTAAAGTTGAACACAACCCCATAATACATACTACAAGTAGCATTACATTGGAATCCTTGGCTCATTTTCCCCTTATTTTCAAAAAGTTGAAGCCTAATTTAGTAAGAGTATGATTAACATATACTATAAGAGCTAGCGTGGGTAAGAGAGGCATGCAACTCTCGACGTGCAGGAAAAAGACTATTAATTCCCATATGTAATTATGATTAAAGTTGAGTTGAGTTGTGTTGTGTTGTGTTAATTAATTTGTTTAGAAAGCATGTTTAATGAGTTAAATTTAGTACTCCATTGATAAACAAAAATAAAGATTAGTATTCCTATATAAGATCAATGTTTGTGACTAGGAATGGAAGGATATAAAATATATATATATATATATATATATATATATATATATATATATAGTTGCATATTAATAATTTTTTGGCACTAGCTCAAAAAAGATAATCCACCAAACATCTTAATTAATCTAAAAGCTTGACTCAGTTGATTTATTAAACATATAGATGCTTAATTAATTAATCTTTCCCCTGCGTTTAAGTAAACTTTAATTATATATTATCACGTGATAATTTTTGAAACTCCAATGCAATTATCGTTTTAGGGAGGAGGGGTTTCAAGATAGAAAGATGGAGAGAGAATGAGAGATAGGAACGTGGGATAGAACGAAAGAAAGTTGATTGAGGGTAGGAAGGACGATGAAGGTAGCCAGGACAGGAAATATATCGGAGATTTTTTTAATTTTAATTTTCAGTGTTGAATGATGAAGGATGATGGAACAGTGGTGTGTCACGTCACGTGAGAAAGAAATAAAGAGGGTGATAATGATAGTATCAAGGAATGGAATGGAAGGGTTGATATGTTTGTTTGGCTAAAGAGAGAAAGGCATAAAAGGCAAGAAGGAAAGTTGTGGTGGGAAAAGTGTTGCGTTCAATTTCAAGACACGAATCATGAAGCCGATGACTCTATGCTTTCACTTATCATGATTGAGAAAAAAAAGTAATATATATATATATAGAAAAATGATATTTATGCTCTAAGAAAAAGGTTGGAACCGATACTTTCACAATATTTTTTTAATATTTTTACATATTTTGGCTCATTTTTTAACCAAATATTTATATTGATTTGGTTAAAAAGTGGACTTTACATATAAAAATATTAAAAAAAATAATATAAAAATATCAATTTCCAAAATATATCATTCTGATCTTATAACAGTACAAATAAAAAAAGTAAAATTAGAAGGCAAATATATTATAGAGTTTAACCCCAACCCTGTAAATAAAATACTAACATGTCATGCAAAACGGATATATGAAGTAATCAAGTGTTAAACACAACCAATGTAGGTGGGTCTAGTGAAAGGATGGCACGACTCTCTCCCTCTCTCTATATCTCTCTCTCACATGCACTACACAATACACATATTTTATATGCAGAAAAATGATGTATATCTTTACTACAAGAATGTTGTGGGCGGTGTTTGTTGTGAAGGGATATTATATTCATACATATATATTTGCTTTTGACTAATAACATGTATATTGTGTCCATTCCATGAAATGAAACAAAAGAAATTGTTCTTTCGTCTGGCCCGCTATCTTCTAATACTACCCCATGAAATGAAATGAAACCCTACCCTACCCTACCTTTTTATTCCTTCCTCACCTTTCTGCTATATGCTGCCACTTTACAACTATTGCAGTTTCGAGAAACTAGGGTTTCATTTAAGGTTGTGTATATAGTTTATTAACATATAATTCTTTAATTAAAACTTTAAAAATATATAAAAAAGAAAAAGTCAAATGGCTCAAATGTTTAACAAGATTAAGGTATACTTCTCCGTAAGGGGATAAAATTATTTGGTAAACTTTTGTTTGTTTTTTATTGTTTCTTAATCAGTAAAAGGAAGATATAAATTTAAATCATTAAAAATCGTATCTGAATAAAAGTTTTAAATCTCTTATAAATATTATGCGTACTCCCTCCATTCTAAATTTTAAAATCTTTATTGAATTTTGAAAAATTATTTTGAGATATTTAAAAATCATTCAGATATTTTATTCTTTTTAATTATCAAATAACTTTTAAATTCAAATATTATTTTTCTCAAATAATCTAATGTATTAAAATATACTAATCATTCGTATCTTAATTTTTTTATTTTATCAAACAACATTTAAAAACAAGAGGTCTATACCCAAAAAAAGAAAGATAAATTATAATCAAGAGGTGAGGCAGGCTAAAAGCTCTATATAATGGAATCTCCTTTTAAAAATTGTGACATTATACCTACTGAGCTACTTGGCCCAGAGTTTTAGAAGCCCAAGCTATCGTCTTTCTTGCCGACATGATTTAATGTTCCTCCTAAGATGAACGACGCCATTATGATTTATGAAGCACTACTAGTCTTTTGTGACGCGCATTAACAAGAAGAAATTAAATATTTTAATAAGTGTTAGGGAGTGGAATCCCGGACCCTCCCAGGGATCCTGAACACCACATATAGATGGTGCAATCCGAGTTCCACGGTGCGTGGAACACGGATATTCAAATATAAAATATAAATGCAAAGAAATATCATTAATATATATCTTATTCTCTTTATTTTTTAATATAGGTCGTTTTAGAATTGTGTACAAGTATTAAAGAAATGATTGTATAACATTAACTATAATATTAATTATCTATTTTGCCCTTGTGTTGGAAGAAGAGATTGTTATTTATTAGACAAAAAATAGTGAGAGAACCAAAGTTACATTTAATACTTGGGATAATATTGGAAACTAAGCAATTAATGCTTACTTGAAATTCTAAAACGACTTATATTAAGGAACAAAAATATTTCTCTAAAACGACTTATTTTAAAGAACGGAGGGAGTAATATATCTGTTAACGCCAAGTTCGTCCGCGCGTCCAATCACAAAATCCACGCGCTGAATCCTGCACAATAACAAATCACACAGAAGCTTGACGGCCGTACCGCCGGGGGATAGCTCCGGTGTGAGAATAAGCACAGGCCGTTCACAAGGTTTAACAATGGAGGTTTATATGTTTAGTGCTCAAAGTAGATCTTACCCGTTAATTGTAACCTTGGCCTTGTATTTATAGAACTCCCACCACATTGGTATCCTCTTCTTTGGATTAGAGTAGGACTCCTAAATATGTTAGCTACCATATTTGGGTCCAACACAATCTCCTTAAAAAGTGCAAGTGGAATCCCTTTCCATCACTACATCCAGAGTTTGACGTAGGATTAGGGTTGATGCCCTTGATCACGTAAACTCCTTGTCGCACCAACTCTTCATGTGGACTGCTCATACGCTCAGGCCCAAACCAATAGCCCAACCCAGCAGGCCCGAACTCAACCCTCACGATGACCACGGGCCCCAGCCTATTGGGATCGGGTAACCGACCCCGATCTTACATCTCTGAACATACGAGCCCGACCTCCTTTGACCCGACCCAAGCCTTCAGAACAAAAGAGGGTCGGGAAAACACTCCCGAACATTGCCCCCCAGTCTCTTGTTATAAGATATTTATGATACGAGACTTGAAAGGACATGAATTCGGATAGTCACGCCATAATGGTGAGTTGTCTCGGGAACCCAAACGGTTTCTCCTCGGTCCGCGAGCTAGTACACGTTTTCTCACAACTGGGCCCACCTGCCATAAATAGCCGCCTTTGGAAGCCGTGCCAGACGGGCTATATAAGCCCCCCAACATACAGCAGCGTCACTTTTTCGAGCCTTTAATATTTTGAATCTCTGTCGAACTTTTCCGGCAAGAGCGATTTCCGGCGAGACACTCATTTTTCCAGATTTCTTCAGTTCGTGCCATTTCTCCACTAAGCTCTTGTCTTGTACCTCTCTTTCCTTCTTCCCACCATAAATGGCTGATTCCAGCGATCCTCGTCCTCTACCAACCATAGCAGCCGGCACTCCCACTCTTAACTCCGGTGACCTTCTCCAAATCGAGCTGGAGGCTACTCCAGTTGAACTCTCCGTGGAGAACGCCGAAACCAAAATTTGCCAATTCTACGCTTCGGAAACCGACTACGCAGTCATCAACACCAAATCTTCCATCACCCACTCACAACTGTCGGACATCCAAACTTTATTCAACATCCCCAAAGAATACAAGCTTCGGGTTCCTGAGGCCAGCGAGAGGATGTACCACCGACCCGAGGGCGAATGGGTAGCCGTCCATCTGTATGCCCTAAGGTACGGGGTTCGGTTCCCCCTCCACGAATTCATCTCCTCTTTCCTCTGCCTGGTAGGGATCGGGTTCTCCCAGTTGGCTCCCAACTCCTATATCCAGCTGATCAGCTTCATCGCCCTCTGCCAGGAGGCTGGCATCACCCCCGGGCTGGATTTCTTCTTCGTCCTGTTCTCGGTGGGTCGGTCAAAGGAGCCCGGCCTTCGCCATCTGAACCGTGTTCCTGGACGGGACACCTTCGTGAAGACCCCATCCAGCAACAAGGGGTGGCATTCACAATGGTTCTTCATGAGGGGAACCGATCTTAACCTTCTCCCCAACTGGGCCGGTCCCGAAGATGTCCCCATGAAGGTCAACAAATTTTCGAAGAGTCGTTCGGCAGCCTTCAAGAAGTTTTACGCCCTTCTGAGGCAGACTAATTGGGGTCTAGGAATCGTGTCCAACGAATCCTGGCTCTACGAACACGGCTGTAAGTTAATCTATCCGACCTTGTTTTCCTATTCACCCGATCTTTTGCTTCGATTTTCATAATGATCCTTTTATTTTATGTTGTAGTGACCATCTTCAAGCCAAACAATACTGAAGAGGCCCTGTCCCCATTGCCGATCCTTATCGAGCCAATCCATCTCCCAGCCGCTGACGACTCTCCTTCAGAAGAGGCTGTTCTAATTGCCGAAATGTCTGTCGGTTCGTCAACCGGCCCTCTTCCCGAACCTTCCAAGGCTGATGCTTCCACGAAAAGTGTGTTGCAGATGAAGGGGGCCGACAAGATGGCTTTGCTAAAGAAGTCGAAGAAAAGACCTTCTGTTCGAGCTCCCCCCAAGGCCATTGTCGCGCCCCCGCCGAAGCCTGCTCTGAAATCAACTCCTCCAACTCCGATCATAGTGACGGTGGCCGAAGATTCGGAGGGTACTCCAGATCAGCTTCTGGAGCCCGCTTCGAAGAAGCCGCGGTTGGTCGAGGGGCCCTCCCATGCCGAGGAGGTCGTTGCCCCGATCAATGCTTCTTCCCCGAAGTCCAAGGCTAGCTCTTCCGGAGGATCCCCAACAACCTGCTGGCCGAAGAGCCCAGCTGACAAATTCCCATTCCACTTGCTTGATCAATTCAAGCTTTCCGGTGATGATGAACGGTTCAAGAACTTTTCGTCAGAGGATTTTCTGGTTACCTATCTCCGAGCCCAGACTCAGGTATTTATCCTCATTTGTATATATGTCTTCATTCATTTTTTTGCTGTCTGACCAATTCGCCTATGTATTTAGGCCAACGCCATCCTTGCTCGAGCTATCGCTCCTCTTGCCCGATCCACCAAGAGAGAGGTCCAGCTGAGAACCGACGTGGAGCTTCTCCAAGCCGAATTATCGGGTCGGGATTCGGAGCTGAGGAGGGAGCGGGATCTTCATGCCGATACCAGGAATAAAGTATCCCAGGCTAATCGTCGGATTGCTGAACTCGAAGAACAAAATTCCCTACTTCAACAAGAGTTCGTCGGTCTCAACGATCATGCCAAGAAGCTGGTGCATGACAAGGAGTTGATGGCCGAAGAGAATAGAGCCCTGGTGGGGAATCTGGAGGCCCTCGAGGGGAAGTTCACTGGGGTTCATGCTCAGCTGAGGACTTTGATCCAGGCGAACAACACCTTGATGGCCGAACAGGTCTCCCTCAAACAAGCTGCCATCAAGGAATACGAAGAATCGCCTGCTTTGACCGATAAGATCATGACCCAGTTTGGTGAAGGGGTGGAGGCCTATCGGGAAAAAGCGAGAGCGAAGCTTGTCGATGCCGGCCTGGATGCCTCGATCCTTGACTCTTCCGATGAGGAGGCCGAGGCCGATGATGACTTACCATAGTTCTTTTTAGTATCTGCTTTTCATAGTTGTAATTTTTCTTTTCTAAGTCTTGTAACCCACCTGACCAGTGAAGCCGACGGTGTATGTACCCGAAGCTCATATGATCGGGAATTGTAAAACTTTGTGAATATAAATGAAGACAAAAACTTTCTAAGTAGTTATCTCGATCAGTTTAACTTTACTTTTATCGCCCAGTTAGGTCATTTCTGACTGTCTGGTCAATTTATGTCTAAAGCGTACTGTCTCGGATTTGTAACTTTTGTCGATCAGTTATACTTGTGGCGCTTATCAACCAGTTAAGTTCTCTCGAACCGTCTGATCGTTTTACGCTCGAAGCTTATATGATTGGTAAAGCAGTGCAAGATTAAAATGAAGTACAAACGTTTCTCTTGAGAGAAGTTTTCCTTTCATTGATAAATTGCATAAATTACACCATTATCGGGAAAGAACAGGCATGTATTTACTGGTAATATCTCCTAAGTCTTCCAGCATGCCATGTATTCTTTACTTCCGACCCATCCATTGCTCGAAGCCGGTAAGTCCCTGGCTTCGGCACTTCTACTATCTCATAAGGCCCCTCCCAGTTAGGCATTAATTTTCCTGTGTTCTGGGGGGTTGATGCCTCTGCCTCCCGAAGCACCAAATCTCCTACCTCGAACCTCCTCAAATTCACCTTCTGGTTATAGTGTCGGGCTGTCTTCTGTTGGTAAAGGGCCAACCTCAACACCGCGGCATCACGAGCCTCGTCTAGCAGGTCCAGATTTACTTTCAGACCTTCATCGTTGTAGAGCTCTTTATACTGGCTGACCCGAAGAGTGGGTGACCCGATCTCTACTGGTATGAGCGCATCAGTCCCATAGGCCAGTCGGAAAGGGGAGTCTCCAGTGGTTGTCCTCGGGGTCGTCCGGTATGCCCACAAAACGCTAAGCAGTTCCTCGGGCCACCGACCCTTCAGTTCATCCAATCTTCTTTTTATCCCGTTGAGTAGGGTTCGATTTGTCACTTCCACTTGACCGTTTGACTGAGGGTGGGCAACCGAAGTCTTCCGGTGTTGAATTCCCAACTCTTTCAGGAAGCTTTCAAACTTTGACCCCACGAACTGTCTACCGTTATCCGATACTACAGCCATCGGGATGCCGAACCGATAAACTATTCCTTCTTTCACAAATTTAAGACATTCCTGTTCGGTAATCTTCTGCAGTGGTTTGGCTTCGACCCACTTTGTCATGTAATCGATAGCCACTATTATAAAGCTGACTTGCCCTTTGGCCTTCGGCAGAGGTCCTAGGATGTCGATTCCCCATACTGCGAAGGGGATCGGGGATAAGACCGAGTAGAGTTCTTCGGGGGGTTGATGCGGGATGCTGCTGTTCAGTTGACACTTGGGACATTTTTTGACGAGTTCCTTGGCCTCTGTGTAAATGGTTGGCCAGTAATACCCCTGTCTTAGAATTTTATTCGCTAGTGACTTGGCGCCCATGTGATCTCCACAGATCCCTTCATGTACCTCTCGAAGTGCGTAGATTGCCTCTGACGGTGTTAAACATTTAAGTAAGGGAGAGCTGAAGGCCCTTCGATACAAATCTCCATCAATCAGCACGAAATTCGAACTTCGATGCTTGATCTTTCTTGCTAGGATGCGGTCTGATGGTAAGGTTCCGTCAGCCAGATAACAGATGTAGGGTGTAAGCCAACAGTCTAGCCGATCAACACATAATGTCTCCTCTTTTGAGACACTAGGCTGCTCCAATGTCTCTAGATATACCGAACCGTTGAAGGAGTTGGCATCGGTTGTCGCCAGTCTGGCCAGGGCATCTGCTATTGTATTGTCGGATCGGTCAATTCCCTGACAGCTAACCGTGTGGAAGTATGTCAGTTTATTCTTTGTCTCGGCTAAGTACTTCGTCATTCTCGCCCCCCGAGCCGCATACTCTCCCGATATCTGTTTGACGACCAGCTGCGAGTCACTGTAGATGACCAAGTTTTGTACTTCCAGGCTTCGGGCCAATTTTAACCCGGCTAGAACGGCCTCATATTCTGCTTCGTTGTTGGTCGCTCTGAACTTAAATCGAATAGCTTGTTGGACCTTGAATCCTTCGGGGCTCGTCAGTATGACCCCTGCACCACTGATGTCTGACGTTGACGAGCCATCGACATATAGTGTCCATGAAGTCTTTATGGGTTGTGTTTCGGCCACCGATCCCACATTTGACTCCGAAAACGAACATTCCACGACGAAGTCTGCTAGCGCCTGCCCTTTGATTGCCGTTCGGGGATGATACTCTATCGCGAACTGTGTTAGCTCCATTGCCCATGCCGCCAGTCTTCCAGAAACCTCAGGTCGGTGCAGAATTTTCTTCAACGGCTGATCGGTGTATACCACCACCACCCGACCCTGGAAATAATGCCGAAGTTTTCTGCTTGCAATGATTAAGGCATAGGCGAATTTTTCCAGGTTCGGGTATCGGAGTTCTGCGTCCCGAAGCACATGGCTGACGTAGTACACGGGGAACTGATTTCCTCCTTGGACCCGAACCAATGCCGCCCCCACTGCCATCGAACTCGCCGCCAGATAAAGATATAGGGGTTCTGAAGGGATTGGTTTCATCAGCAGAGGTGCCGAAGAAAGGTATCGTTTGATCCCTTGGAACGCGTCCTCGCATTCTGAGGTCCACTGGAAGCTTTTCTTGTTCGTGGGTCCTTTCAGGGTGTCAAAAAATGGAAGGCACCTCTCAGCTGATTTAGAGACGAACCTTCGTAGGGCCGCAATCCGACTCGTTAGTCTCTGCACATCCTTGTATGACTTTGGTGATTTCATATCCAGGACTGCCTGGATTTTCTCTGGGTTTGCTTCGATTCCCCTTTTGCTGACCAAGTATCCTAGAAATTTACCCGATCCCAGCCCAAAAGTGCATTTGGTCGGGTTTAGCCTTAGCTTGCGTTTTCGGACCGTCTCGAAACAGTCCTCCAGATCTTCAAGATGTTTGCGGACTGACATGCTTTTAACGATCATGTCGTCTACGTAGACCTCCATGCTCCTCCCCAATTGCTTCGTGAACACCAGGTTCATCATTCGTTGATAAGTTGCCCCGACATTTAATAGCCCGAAGGTCATTTTCCTGTATGCGTATATCGCCCGATGTGTGATAAAACTTGTCTTCGGGATGTCTTCCTTGTTCATCGAAATCTGGTGGTACCCAGAGAATGCATCCATAAAACTCAACATACCGAATCCCGACGTGGCGTCGATCAGTTGATCTATGTTGGGCAAAGGGTAGAAATCCTTCGGACACGCCCTGTTTAGATCCGTGTAATCAATACACAACCTCCATTTCCCATTTTGCTTCTGGACCAATACCACGTTGGCCAACCACTCCGGGTAATCAATCTCGAAGATGAACTCGGCCTCCAGGAGCTTGGTGATCTCTTCGTCGATGATTTTTTGCCTTTCTGGGGCGAAAATCCTCCGCTTCTGTATGACCGGTTTCTTTTCCGGGTCCACGTGCAGCCGGTGTAGAGCCACTGATTCACTTACCCCCGGCATGTCGCTGGGTTCCCATGCAAAGATATCGGCATAGACTCGGAGTAATTCTATCAGCCCGGTCCGGAAGGGTTCTGATAACCCCAACCCGATCTTAATTATTTTGTCTTCCCGCCCAGGTACCAATTCTACATCATCAGTTTCTTCGGCCGGAAGAGCAAGTGGCTCCGTGCTTCCCTCCGTGAATGGTTCGATCTCAATGGCCATTGTCTGTTTTTGTTTACAGACCCCGACCCCTGAAGAAATCAAGCTGTTTCGGTAACACCTTCGGGCTATATCTAGGTCACCTTTTACCTCCCCGATCCCGTTCGGTGTTGGAAACTTGATTTTAAAATGGGGTATTGATGTTACTGCTTGCAGGGCTGCCAAGGTAGGCCTTCCGAGGATCGCGTTGTATGCCGAGTCTATTTGGACGACAAAAAATTTCACCACTATTTCGACTTGATTAGGGGCCGTACCAAATTTGACTGGCATCTCGATGGTGCCCAACACAAGCACCGGATCTCCACTAAATCCGTACAAGGGGCCTTCCCCTCCCAAATCCATCTTCTTCCCTTGCAGGTCTAACCTCTGATAGGCGTGGGAATACAGGATGTCTACCGAAGACCCGTTATCTATCATCATTCTTTTCATATCCACTATCCCGACCTGAGCCGTTATTACCAAAGCACCATCGTGGGGCTCAATGAGATCTGTCGGGTAGTCTTCGTCCGTAAATGAGATAGACGTTCCCGGGTATGCCCGATCCTTTCTAGGGGTTGACCCCGAAACAGATAGCACTGCTTCCAGAGTCCCACTTCTTTTTCTTCCCGATACCCGTCTAACGGAACCCCCCGAAATGACATCAACTACACCTCGGGCTGGGGGGTTCTGCGGCGCCTGGGTATC
Organism: Panax notoginseng; assembly: GCA_016801055.1. NCBI lineage: Eukaryota > Viridiplantae > Streptophyta > Magnoliopsida > Apiales > Araliaceae > Panax > Panax notoginseng. The sequence continues at coordinate 8,171,066 of CM029018.1, read as the reverse complement.
CGGGATCTGATCTGCGGTCTCCTCTCTGGGCACCTCGGCATTTCCCCAGCCTGCCACGTATTGTAACAGTTGTCCGTTTTGGACATTTTTCTCGATCATATCCATCAGATTAACGCATGCTTCGGTCGAGTGTCCGGTACTCTGATGGTATTCACAATACTTATCCCGACCACGCTTTCCGGGCTTAGTTCGCCTGGGGCATGGCTCGTAGAATGGTTGGCTTTTCATTTCCTGCAGGATTTTCGACCGATCCGCGGTGAGGGGAGTATAGACCTTGTTGACGTTACGATTGGGTAGTGGAGGCCGGTTGCTACCTGAACCTCCCCCATTGAAGTTTTTCTTTTCCGTTCGGTCTGATTTCCACTGGTTATTGTCCGAACGTTGGTAGGTCGGTTTTTCTCGATCTTTAGCTTTCTCGTAAGGTGGTTGGTGTGGTTTGAAATTTCCCAAAGCTTCCTCTATAGCGATGAACCCTTCTGCCCGATGAAAGGCCTCGGTCAAGTCTGCCGGAGGGTTAATCACCAAATCCTTTACCAGCTTCTTAGATCTCCCGATGTCTAAGCCGGTCGTAAAAAATCCCAGTGCTTGTGGGGAATTCAGCTCCGCTACAGATCCCACTGCCTCTCTAAATCGTTTGACGAACTGACTTAGGGTCTCGTCTGATTTCTGCCGTACCTGCATGAGGGACGCTGTGATCTTCCCTCGTCTTCGGTTGCTGCCGAACCGAGCATGGAATTTTTCACGAAGATCGTTCCATGACCCGATTGATCCTGGTGCCAGGGTTCCCAACCACTCCCTGGCACTCTTCTTAAGTGTTGTAGCGAACATGTGGCATTTGGCTGCATCCGAATGCCCATAGTACGACATCAGGCGATCATATCCATCCGAATGGTCGTAGGGGTCTCCCAATCCGTCGTATGTCTCCATCGGGGGCATCTTCTTCTTTGGATCGGCTATCACCCGGTTGATTTCGGGCGAAAAGGGAGATCCTAAACCTGCCGAAGATGTCCCCGTCGAGTTTTTTGTCCCTAGCAACCTTTCTAATTCAGACACTCTCCGGGTAAGGGGGTCGGATCCTTCCTTATGAGGGGACGATCGAGGTTTGTCCCTCCCATAATCAGGAGACGCTTCCCTTTCTATCTGCCCCGTCCTGCCTCGGTGTTCTGATCGGCGCCCGGCCGAAGGACTCCTCCCTCTGCTCTTTCCATCTCTAGAGCGACTCCGGTGCCTGCTATGTTCTCTTCTTGCCTCCCCCCGCCGAGGCGATCGGGACCGGCTTCGATTCCTACGCCTTCTGGAACTCACTTCTTGATCCCCGACCATGTTGGCCATCTGTCTCTCCAACTCCAATCGTTGCAGCTGGAGCGCCAACATGGCGTCTTTATTCTGGTCCAGTCTCTTCTGCAAGAGAAACTCTCGTTGGTCTCGGCTTCCTGCTCCCCGGTCTTGCCTCACGAGGGCTTGAGAGTGCCTCTCGTCGGCCTGACTCGCCTGATGAGGCGTGTGTTGACTCTCGGGGAAGAGCTTCCGCCGAAGATCATGGACCGGTAACTCTTCTACCTCCTGTATTTTAGACCCCAGTCGGTCCTTCACTGACCCCCTCGCCTGAGTTGTTTGGTGGGACTGCTGGGTCTTGGCCCTTTCCGAGACAGCGATATTATCTCTACTTGTCATGATTGCTGCCGAAGAAAAGTATTTGTGGTTGCAAAGAAGAGAGCGCCCTCCTTCTAGCGCCAATGTTAACGCCAAGTTCGTCCGCGCGTCCAATCACAAAATTCACGCGCTGAATCCTGCACAATAACAGATCACACAGAAGCTTGACGGCCGTACCGCCGGGGGATAGCTCCGGTGTGAGAATAAGCACAGGCCGTTCACAAGGTTTAACAATGGAGGTTTATATGTTTAGTGCTCAAAGTAGATCTTACCCGTTAATTGTAACCTTGGCCTTGTATTTATAGAACTCCCACCACATTGGTATCCTCTTCTTTGGATTAGAGTAGGACTCCTAAATATGTTAACTACCATATTTGGGTCCAACACAATCTCCTTAAAAAGTGCAAGTGGAATCCCTTTCCATCACTACATCCAGAGTTTGACGTAGGATTAGGGTTGATGCCCTTGATCACGTAAACTCCTTGTCGCACCAACTCTTCATGTGGACTGCTCATACGCTCAGGCCCAAACCAATAGCCCAACCCAGCAGGCCCGAACTCAACCCTCACGATGACCACGGGCCCCAGCCTATTGGGATCGGGTAACCGACCCCGATCTTACATCTCTGAACATACGAGCCCGACCTCCTTTGACCCGACCCAAGCCTTCAGAACAAAAGAGGGTCGGGAAAACACTCCCGAACAATATCTTAACAGTATATTAAGAAGTCATCTGAATAGAAATAGTTAAGATATAAATATGATTCTAAACTATTTAAATAAACTCTTAATACAAAGATATATTAAAAAGTGAATTATTAAAATACATTAAGATACAATCAAACACTACCGACCTCCGTTAACTCTTTACCGACTTAACCATCGGAGGCAGATCCCAAGGCGAATTCAAACACCAGGATCAATAAGAGTTCTAACACGGGTGAGATAATATTGGCAAGAAATGAGCGGATACAGTGAAGAGAAAAGGGAAGTTAAGTTTAATCAAATCACTCCTCCATATAGATCGACGTAAATACATACACGCTCTTAAAGAGTAAAATGTTACACAACTTGAAGAAACAGTTTAAAAAATTCCTCTCCCTTAACAAAATAGATAATCATGTTATTACAAAATATTTTCCAGCCAGCCCAGAGGACGGACCCCTCCACTAACAAAAACTGGACACCAACTCTACAGGGGCACAAGCCCATTTTGCTTCCGCAGAAATTTGCTTCAAGAAGAATTCGTCTATATAATTACAATAAATAGCTTCCTACACCATTTATTTATTAGTATTACAAAAATGCAAAGTGGTAGGATGATTTCCATTGGAATATTGGAGCTTAGAAGCCTTATTCAGAGCTATGCTTTGGTTAATTACTTCAGCCAGACTGCATATCTGTTGCCACTAGCAGCAAGTTTCCACTCCTTGCCAGCCGGGCACCATGAACCCTCACCAATCTTCAGGCACACTTTCTCCTCAATTACTGCAGCGTAAATATCTGGCTGGGCCTCGAGAATCCTGATAGATGATCGGCTGTGTATGTCTTGATTCTTCCTAATATTCATCTGCACATTCATTTTTAATTTTCAAAGTCCAGAAAAGGTACAAGGAAAAAGAAAAAAGAGTAGATGTTGATTGGAGTATCATACCAGCTGCACTATTTGGTCATGAATGGAATTACCCCAATCATAGAAGTGATCATAGAAAACTGCTGGCATCCCTGGATGTGTGAGTATATATGCATAGCCCTGGAGGGAACCATGTTACCAGAAATTAAATTAGAACAAAATACTGAAAATAACAGATAATCTAATATACCCAAATTTGTGAGATGTTCCATTTCCAATGTATGAGAAGTACATTATCTGGAAGCAAGATTTCAAAGGTTTTTTTTATTATTAGTAAGTAGATCATAATCTCCAAGTTAGAAAACCAATCTAAACAAAGAGAAGTATATGTACCTCCATTATATGATTTGCAGGAAAAGGCCAATGTGACTGCAAAATGAGACAATTTTGGGGGATTTAGTTCAGTCATAATCATCAGACTGCAAACTACAAGAGTAAACTCAATACCAAACAGATAAAACATTATTGTTATTATGCAAGAATCTGCCATTCAAAACAGACAAACAAATATCATCTCTTAGATTGAGAATTGACTAAGTTCCCTTTTTTAAAAAAAAAAATTACTTAATTTCAATATGATCTGAAGATGCCACCAATAAATATTTTTTCGAATGAAGTATATCCATATACACAGGCTGAACACCCACAAATACATGCAACGCATAGATCAGAACAAAGAAGGATAGCCTTCTACAACACTCTTAGACTACAGCTGTAAAGGTACCCAGCTAAACAAGTACCTGAGTTGAGCCTGTATCATGGTTATCAATGAAAGTAACAGCTCTTGAAGGCCACCAGCCCATCACACCAGGTGGTTTCCCTGCAGGATCCCGCAGACGCCATAATTCCCCCTTCACAGCTTCCTAAATGACGATATATAGATGTATGATGATAGAAGGTTGAGATTTTTCAGAGAAAAATTAAATTTACTGGCAATTAAATATAAAGTACCTGAAGAATTCCTTTCGTTGTGAAGTCAAAGGCCGTTGAAAGCTGTCCTGCCCCATCAATCCAATTTATAATTCGTTGCCTATGACTATCTGCATGTAGAATTTATTGAAAAAGGAAAAATAGATTAGGAGAATGATAAAATTGTCATCTATACGCAAGTGTTTAAAAGCTTGGGTAAATATGTTTTCAACTGAAACAATAAAATGACCACTAATAACCTCATGAAACTCATCGTTGAAATGAACTAAGCAACAATTACTTCAAAAGTTGCCTAACAAACATCAATTTGTTTTCATAAATGTAAGTATTGTAATTACCCAATAGCTAAAAAACATACTGCGGAAGGAGTCGAGAAGTCGGACTATATGCTGACAATAACTTATGTTAACGGTGTTCATCTCTAAATCTCAATGTCAGTGGGCATATATGATTGAGGTAAGCACGTATTCATGCTGAAATCACCTTAAAGCCATAGTAAATAATGTGAAACTTCTTACAACAAAAAGTAATTAGGTAATCGCTTTGTCGAGACAGTGAAGGGAACTATGCTTACATATGTCAGCTGAAATCTCACAAGCTATTGATTTTCATACCATAGGTCTAATAACAAATCATTAGAAAACAATTAACCCGTAAAATAGGGTAAGCACCAAAATTCAACTTCACAATAAATGGCCTTAATTCTTTTCTATCATTTGATGTGAGCATTTTTCTGGTGGGCTGAGTTCACAAGATAAAGAACACACTTCCATACTAAATATTAGGACTCTCGCTCAAAGATCAACTTTCCTACCTATGCTCAATTGGCTGGTGCAAGATGATAATATAGCAGAAGTATCATACCTTGGTTATAATCCAAGCGGTGACCATGGTAGTTGCAAGAATCCCAGTACTCCCCAACAGAAAATATTGGCTTAGCTCCTTCAATATATTCCTTCACATATTTTGCTGAATAACTATATTCAATGATGAAGGATATAATTAATGATAACTATATGAAGACAAAAAATATAGCAAACTAAAAACAAAAAACAGAAGAACTGTATAACAAATTTACCCTTTTGCAAAATCAAAACGAAAATCTTGAAAGCCAGCAGTAGTGAGTAACCATCTTAGCCATCCAATAATATCTTTTCGAACGTAGTGTTGCGAATGATCAATATTTGGAACCCCATTGAAGTTGTCTCCAGTACTCCGATTACCCTAACATATGAAATAAAATGCAGAAAGAAGCAATTAAGATTGAGCTGTTTTTTCTAACAGGACTTACATGGAAATAAGGCATGAAGGAACAACCCTACAACTCAGACCACTGGTTCTTTTAGAAACAAAAACAACAAGCCAGTGGTGTAGATTCAAACCCTTTAACTCTTAGTTTTTAAAAATACACCAGTGGTTAGGTGCACATATCATGCTATCATGATAATCAGAAGTATGTTCCACATAAAAGGATAATGGAAAGTTCATTGAGAAACTTCTGTATCACGTAGAAAAGAACCCAAACTACCAATTCAGGATGCAGATTTTATTAGAAAGAGGAGCAAGTAGTCCTAGTTCATTAGCACAAAAGATCATGGGCCAAGGAATTCACAAAATCTATGGTTTACCAACATCAGCGACCTTTTATGAGGATTAATTCGTATATTTAAGCCTTTTCTTACACTTGATCAATCTGAAAGTGGATGGTTGACCATCATAAAATCCTTACCAATCCACCAGTACAAGATGTAACTGCGTGTTCATCCCATGATAATGGGATTCCGTCATAGCGGTTGTACCTTCCACCATGTCCTTGGGTAGTTCCAACACGATGATTGATGACTATGTCAGCCATTGGTCTAACTTCGAACTGTTTCATCTTTTGAAGTAAAGCCTTTAATACGCCCTCAGAACCATATGCAGAATCGAGAGAATAAAGATTCTGCGGAAGGTAACCTGTAATTAAACAGAAATTTGGAGGAAATAAAAAAGAAATAAGAAATCCTATGAGGTAAGTGTATGCAAAACAATTCATCCATCTAAGCTTTGACAATTTTCATTTATTCCAACCTTCAGGTGAGAAGGAGTTGCTTGGTGGTGGCAACCAGGCAGATGTAAACCCAGACTTTGCGATATCGGGTAGCTTATTATCCAAATTTCTCCACCAATCATGTTTGTGAGACTCCCAGTTGAAAGCCTATTAAACAACTCACCCGTTAACTATGCAGAAGTGTTTAGGTCCTGCAGCTTTTCATATAAACACTAGGGAGTACAAAACCTAAATTACGGCAACAATCACCGGAACTCAATACGAGAATATTTCATATTATGTAAATCAAGTATATTACTTTCCAATTCTTAAGTAAAAGTACATATTTAATTTACCTGCAACAAGATTTCTTTTCCATTCCGTATAACTGCAACAGAAAATAATTCAAAACACACACTTCAATCACCATAATTAACAAATATTAGCCCAACAAAAAAGAAAATTTGAAACAAGAATACAGGATACATGCTTCCCAAGCCACCGATGCTGATATTAATTTTGATATGGTGTAGCAAACCAAGTTTAGAATTTCTTATTGCTTGTGAATGAAAGGTGATGGTAACATAGCTTAGTCTTGAGTTTTTAAATACATAATGAAGTATTCATCATAGGCTTTTAATCTACTCTGTTTATTAAAGCAATTTGTCAATAGATGTGCAATTGTGCTTGTTACACAAAATGCTTTTTGCATGTGACACTTGGCGATACAAGGTATTACTTCATATTAAAAAAAAAAAAATCTTTTCTTGAAACTCAAATACTCCTATCAAACATGGAACCTACTTTTTCACTTTAGAGAACTACTATTACGGGCATGTTTTGTATGAGGAAAATGTCCTTTTTAACTAGCTGAGGGGGAAGGCTCAACGACAAACTCTCAATAAAAAGATGTACGGTCCTTTATCAATACACAGTGCACGTCACCCATCTTGTATATAAAAATATGCGGATGTTCCCAAGTCCTAATCCCCTGTTACCTATCCACCAGATTTCAATAAAAATGTTACAATCATCTACTACTTTGTCTTGACTTAAGAGAGAAGATATTCATTATAAAAGTTGGAAATAGAAATTCCTAGTAAGTAAAGAGAAAGGTAATAAAGTTTGATGATGAGTGCCTGGTCCTAATAAACTTGGTTCCGTCATATTATAAACACCAAGTCCAAATTATTATTTCTTATATGTTGGAAGAAAAACACATTCTATGCCAATATAGAATAAACTATATAAGCTGCAGGAATAAGATAATCAAAGCCCGATATGCAGCCAATAAAAAAAAATTAAATGGCACTAGACAAGCTGACAAAATATGCCACTATAATGCAAATTAAATGGTCTTTATTGAATCATCAAACTCCTACAAGTGAAAAGGGAAAAGCATACCTGGATCAGTCTGCTCAAGCTCCTGCAATTTAATGAATGGTTATATCAGAAAAGTAAACAAAAAGGTAACAAGCAGGTCAGCCCTCTACGTATCAGAGGTTCATCTACAAATGAAGTCTGTTTATGATCTGTAAACTTATAGTCTCAATAATGAGAAACCAAAGAGACAAAATGAAGTAGGAGGGCAGAACATTTACATTGCTCAGGTAACCCATATCAGATCACTTGAGATGATGCTTAAAATTTGATCCTCCGTCAAAACAAGTAAGAACTAAATAACCTGCATGAACAATGAAGTCTATAGCTTGTGAATGACTTGCATTTTAATCATTTTGATTACCTTCTATTACTTATTTATAATCATCAAGTAACTTCATTTGTTCATTGTAGATACTTAAGACGGATTTTACCTAAGGTAACAAATAAAAGAAGGAAAAATAGAACCAATTTAAGCAAAACAAAAGTATACAGAAATGGCACTATTGCTGAAGAGATTCAAAAGGGTTTTGGGACAATCCTATGTTAAGTTAATTGAGCTTATTCAAAAGCTAATCAACACAATTTTCTTGAAAGACAGCAATGCAAAAGTCCAACAATCTGAGCACAAATAATTAATGAAAATTTTGAAAGATTACGACTAATCCAAATATGCAATACAAAATGCCAACAGTTTCATATCATGTAAAAACTGCATGAAAATCAAATATTGTGAATAAACCCTTAAATTTTCAAATTTGGAATAAATGGAAGTGACCCAGTACCGTATCTTCTTTCAATAGCCAATGACAGCGTGTGTATTACCTTCGAATGCATCGAGTATAAATAGGGAGAGGGGGGAAAAGCTGTTAAATTCGATCGATACCTTTTGCAGTCGAAAGCACGAATTTCCATCCGCGAAAATTAAAAACGAGTTGAGAAAGTTATCGAATTTGTTCTTGGGTGACCACGTGAGCACGTCCAGCGGCTCTGAATTTTCACGGCTGGTGCGCAAATTAGGAGAAGAGATTGGAAAGTTCAGAGAAAAGGGACGGTGGCTTTTCTTCTGATTCTACTTTTTGGAGGGAACTATTCAGGTTCAATCACAGCTCATTGTTTGAGTTATTGCTTGATTAATTTATGAAAATAAAATAAAATGGGAAGGTTTCGTAAATGAGTTTCATGTACCGAAGATATAAATTTATTTTAAATATAATTTATTTAAATTGTTGAAGTTGTATTTAACTTAATACTTTAAAAGTAATACAGTATAGTATATTATTTGTTGCGCATGATTTTGTGGACGATTCGATGAAACCTACGCGCCATATGTTAGAAGACTTTACATTTTTGAATGATTACAATTTCAGTATTTTGTTCTAGGGGTGGACAACCGATAAAAATCGGTCCGAACCGGATCGGTACTGAACCGAATCGGTATCGAAATTATTCAAATTTAGGTACCGGTACCGATTGGACCGGTATATCGAACCGTCGATACCGGTTCGGTACCGATTTTTACCGAAAATTAATATAATTAATATTTTTATTATTTTTATTATTATTTTTATTATTATTATTATAATCAATATTTTATTACTATTATTATTATTATTATTAAATTATTAATAATAATAAAAAATTAGAAAACAGGCATATACCTGTCCGGTTCGGTTTATACCGAACCATAAAAACGCCGGACCGAAACCGGTACCGAAAAACCGGTATATACCAGTTTTTTTGTATCGAACCGGACCGGTTTATATTAATACCGAATTGACCGATTTGGACCAGTCCGGTTCATCCAAAAACCGAAAAAACCGATTTATTTGCCCACCCCTATTTTGTTCTGTTTGACTTCTTATTTTTAAAGAGATTGAGTCTCATCAAAGTATGATAATTATAATTATAAAGAGTAATATTCCTATTGGAGAGTAGATCTTCTCTCTCTATTTCTTCTGTCCTTCTTGTATCTCTTTACTTAAATTTTGACATATAATTTTTTATTTAATTTTAAAATTAATTGATGTTAAGTAAGAAATCATGTGCCAAAATTTAAATAGAAGATCACAAGAAGACAGAAAAAATAGGGACAGATGATCTACTCTAATTCTTACCGGGGGATGGAAGTAATACATCAAGGTAGTGCGGGTCTCCTATAAATACATGACTTAGGTTGTGTTTGATAAACCTGGGAATTAAAATTTGAATAATTATGATGTCTGAATTTAAAAAATTATTTGATAACTAAAAAGTAAGTTATCTCTTAATGATACTATTTTACCATTTTAAATGGTAAAAATTTATTTAATAATTTTAAATATTTAATTTAATAAAAATGAGTGCATTATAATATTGTTGAATATATTTATATATAAACAAATTATCAAAAAAAATTCATTAAGAGGTACCTCTTGTGACGCCCCCAAAATTAGGTATACATCACCCATCTTGGGTCGTCAGATACATAGTACAGAATACAAATACAACTTAATAATACAACTGTCGTGTACAATACGACAAAACATAAACTGTGAGTTTGAATACAAATATTATCTTCTAGAGAGTATTCATACTCAAAAGGAGTCCTCATTACATTTATTAACACACCATTATATAGAATAGTGAGGACTACTAACTAATACTATTCTTCGGACCATCACTCCGTTCCCCGACTTGCCCCAGCTACGTTCTCATTTCCTGAAGAGAACAGTGAAAGAAAGGGTGAGCTCAACTAGCCCAGTAAGAAATATTATGACTAAGATAATGCAGAATAAATTATCATTAGCCTTCAACAATGTTAAACTGATAAAATATAATAGACATCAAGTTTAACTGCAGCGGAACAAGCAATCCATTAAAAGAGTCAAGTAGAAAATAAACTCTACTATCTTTTATGATTTAAAAGGTTTTTCAACACTGCGATCGCTGAGACTCAGCTTAATAAAATAATCCACATCATCGAATCACCCCTGCACTACGGCCAAGGATATTCGTGTATTCATTAATGGTCATGATCATGCCAACAACTGTCCATCAATGCACTACGGGCCAATGAGGACTTTTACCACATCATTTGTAACATTACGGTCATGATTATACCGAATAATCCCTGGTTATAATCATACCAAGTCCATCTATGCACTACATGCCACAGATGACTTTTAACATTTTATAAACATGAGGATGATGACAATGATATAAGAATTCAATAAAACAAGTTCAAGAATTAATTTATCCAGGAATTAACAACGTCCAAATTGTCAACATGATACTGCATTGTGGAGTAAAATTCAAGAACGCTTAGAATAATATTTTCTTGAAAAGATACTGGATGAAACGCAACTATCAAGGATATTCCACAAATTTCATGGAGTATAGAAGTCAAAACTTAACCAACTGAGTACAATAAAGAATGGATTAACAAAAGAAATCACCATGCATGCGATAGACCGCACAGACAGGTTATTCCAATAGAATAATAAATAATGGAACCAGGTCCGGCGTAAACGCACAGACAGGATATTCCGACAGAATAATAAATAATGGAACCAGGTCCGGTGTAAAACACACAGACAGGATATTCCAACAGAATAATAATAAAACGGAACCAGGTCCGGTGTAAAACACACAGACAGGATATTCCAACAGAATAATAATAAAACGGAACCAGGTCCGGTGTAAAACACACAGACAGGATGTTCCAACAGAATAATAAACGGAACCAGGTCCGGTGTAAAACACACAGACAGGATGTTCCAACAGAATAATAGAAGAATGTCACCAAGTATAGGGTAGACCGCGTATACTGGTTATTCCAACAGAATAATAACAAATGGAATAACAGAAGTTCTCTTCATGAATATAAAAGAAATAATATTCCCTACCTTAAAAGAACTGGATATTGGAAAAGTGATGTAGCAGAATACTTTTAGTCTCTCTCTCTCTTATTCTCTCTATACTTTCTCTTTCTATAGCTTGAATGAATTCGTGAAAAATAATGAAGCCCTAGGCCTCTATTTATAGAAAAACTGAGGGTGGCTCTTGGTCTTAACGAAGGGTCAAATGACTCTTGGTCTTAACGAAGGGTCAAATGACTCTTGGTCTTGACGAAGGTAATTACTATTGACCAAGGTAAATACTATTGACGACGGTAATTACTATTGACGACGGTAATTACTATTGACGAAGAGACTCTTAGATGATGACATATGGGCCCCCATAAAATAACCAAACTTACCACAACGTCTCAATAATATAACATATTATACAGATGATACTATGACAATAATTTAAGAGATATGATGCAGCAATTACTGTAGCAATAATTGAGTATAGCTGAGTGACTTCTCACGTAAGCATCAATAATCAATACCGTGTGCTACTATGCAACCACGCGTATTACTGTACTTTTACTACCGAGTAGTTCAACAGTTTTAACGGTTTTAACGGTAACACCTCAGCCGTTATTTTTATAGAAAGATAATTCTGTCGTTTTCTCAATCCGACAATAATTCCGTTGTGGGGTCCACCAATGATTGTGCCGTCGTACGAATATTCCCCGACAAAAAGAATATTCTCCGACCAAACGAATATTTTATAACAACTTGCTTACTTTGCAAAATTTATAAATATTACCCACAACTATAACATTATATCAAATTAACTCCATAATGTTCAAAAATGATATTTATAGAAAATTCATCTTTATTTATAAAAGTTGGGGTCTTACAACCTCCCCTTCTTATGAAATTTCGCCCTCGAAATTAGGGTACGTACCTGGTATGTCGAAGAGGTAAGGATACCTTGATTTCATTTCTGATTCTAACTCCCAAGTCATATCCTCAACATCGTGGTTTCTCCACAAAACTTTGACTTGAGGTATAACCTTGGAGCGTAGAATATGTTCCTTCTTATCCAAGATTTGAACAGGAACTTCTTCATACGTCAAATCCTCCGCTATTTCGTCCGGTTCTAACTCAATAATGTGGTTCGGGTCTTCCACATATTTGCGTAACATGGATATGTGGAAAACGTTATGAACACGAGACATACTTGGCGGTAAAGCGAGTCTATAAGCCACAGTTCCTACTCGATCGAGGATTAAAAATGGACCGATGAATCGAGGATTTAGCTTTCCTCTCTTTCCAAATCTCGTAACACCTTTCCATGGAGCAACACGTAAGAACACATGATCTCCTACATCAAATTCCACGTCCTTTCGATGAAGATCAGCATAACTCTTTTGTCGATCTTGTGAGGTTTTTATACGTTGTCGGATCGTTTGAATCTTTTCTGTAGTCATACGTACCAACTCCGGTCCCAACAACGTTGCTTCGCCCACCTCATCCCAGCATACTGGAGAACGACATTTTCTTCCATACAATGCTTCGAATGGAGCCATGCCAATACTTGCTTGATAACTGTTGTTGTAGGAAAACTCCACCAATGGTAAGAACTTGTCCCAACTTCCCTTGAAGTCAAAGACACAGAGTCTTAATAGATCTTCAAGAGTTTGAATAGTCCTCTCTGATTGTCCGTCCGTCTGAGGATGATATGCTGAACTAAATCGTAACTCCGTGCCCATAGCTTTTTGTAAACTAACCCAAAATCGTGAAGTGAATCTTGGGTCTCGATCAGAAACTATGGATACTGGCATACCATGCAGTCTTACAATCTCGTTTATGTACATACGAGCAAGACGTTCAAGTGTATAAGTTTCTCGTATCGGTAAGAAATGAGCAGACTTGGTCAATCTATCAACAATGACCCAAATCGCATCAATACCTTGAGAAACCCTAGGAAGACCGGTAACGAAATCCATGGTAATGTGCTCCCACTTCCATTCTGGAATTTCAAGTGGTTGCAATGGACCTTTTGGTACTTGATGCTCCGCTTTGACTCGTTGACAAGTTAGACACCTTGAGATAAACAACGCTATCTCTCTCTTCATATTGCTCCACCAAAATGTATGACGAAGATCATGATACATTTTGGTACTTCCAGGATGGATTGCAAACGGTGTGTTGTGCGCCTCCATCATGATTTCATACTTTAAATCAGGGTTGTTAGGAACACAAAGTCTGGAGTTGACTCGAAGTATTCCTTCTTCATCGATTCTTGCTTCCGGCATAGCACCTTCTTGCACTTTCTTCCTCATACGCATCAGCTCCAGGTCTGTAGCTTGAGCAGCTTTAACTTTATCGATTAAAGTCGGTTCTACTCGTATATTCGCCATCATCACATGGGTCCCTGGAGTCTTTAACTCTATCTCCATCCTTTGCAAGTCACACAAAATGGGCCTTTGTGTTGACAATATTGCACTTGTACCCGCATATGATCTTCTACTCAATGCGTCAGCTACCACGTTCGCTTTTCCAGGATGGTATTGAATGGTATGATCATAATCTTTCAACAGTTCAAGCCAACGTCGTTGTCGCATGTTGAGTTCCTTTTGAGTGAAGAAATATTTGAGGCTTTTATGATCCGTAAAGATCTCCACCTTCTCCCCATACAAGTAATGCCTCCAAATTTTAAGTGCAAAGACAACAGCTGCCAACTCTAGATCATGAGTAGGATAATTCCTCTCATATTCCTTGAGTTGTCTTGATGCATAGGCTATGACTTTTCCATGTTGCATGAGAACGCATCCCAACCCTTTGCTCGAAGCATCACTGTAGATGACAAATCCCTCCGAGCCAGATGGTATTGTTAGAACAGGTGCTGAAATGAGTCTCCTCTTGAGTTCTTGAAAACTCTGCTCACATTCTTCGCTCCAACCAAACTTTGTATCTTTCCGAGTCAGCTGAGTTAATGGAGTAGCGATTCGAGAAAATCCTTCCACGAATCTTCGATAATAACCAGCTAAACCAAGAAAGCTACGTACCTCGGTCACTGATTTAGGTTGCTCCCAGCTTTGAATAGCTTCAATCTTTGCCGGGTCAACCGATATTCCGCGACTTGATACTACGTGCCCAAGGAATGCTACCTCCTCCAGCCAGAACTCACATTTCTTCAACTTGGCATAAAGTTTGTATTCACGAAGCTTTTGGAGTACCAGCCTCAAGTGTTGCTCATGATCTTCACGGCTTTTGGAATAAACAAGGATGTCATCGATAAAGACGACCACAAAGTGATCCAAATATTCCTTAAATACCCTGTTCATCATATCCATGAAGGCAGCAGGAGCATTAGTCAATCCAAAAGACATAACTAAGAATTCATAATGCCCGTACCGAGTTCTAAAAGCCGTCTTTGGAATATCCTCAGATCTAACCTTCAGCTGATGATATCCAGAACGAAGATCGATCTTTGAAAAGAATTGTGCTCCTTGCAACTGGTCAAACAGGTCATCAATACGTGGCAATGGGTACCTATTTTTGATGGTGACATGATTCAACTCCCGATAATCAATACAAAGTCGCATACTCCCATCTTTCTTCTTTACGAACAGAACAGGAGCACCCCAAGGAGAAGTACTAGGACGAATAAAACCAATGTCTAACAATTCCTGCAGTTGGGTCTTTAACTCCTGAAGTTCAATAGGAGCCATTCGATATGGGGCTTTGGAAATGGGTTTTGTACCAGGTTCAAGGTCGATACAAAATTCAATTTCACGCTCTGGGGGTAGGCCAGGAAGTTCTTCGGGAAATACGTCAGGAAATTTATTAACAACAGAAATATCATTCAAAGCTGACGTATTTTTGTTTAGATCTGTGACATGAGCTAAGAAAGCTTGACATCCGTTTTTCAATAAACGAATAGCTTTATGGCTTGAGATGACAGCGATTGATTTTAATGGTTTGGTTGCTTGAATTCGCATAATAGGTCGATTAGGAATATGAAAGCTAACAACCTTACGAAAACAATCAATTTTTGCATGATGAGTAGTTAACCAATCAATCCCTAGAATCACGTCAAATGCAAGTATTTTTAATGAAATAAGATCGACAGGTAATGTGTGGGTACCAACTTGAACCAAACAAGACTTATAAACCGTGGATGTAATGAAGGTTTCTCCCAATGGAGTTTCAACTGCTAAGTCAAAGTCTAATTTCTCCGGAATCAAATTTAATCGATGAGCGCAAGTAGGAGAAATAAAAGAATGGGTTGAACCGGTATCAAATAAAGTATATACTTCGTTAGAGTTTATGATAAGCTTACCCGTGATGACCTCATTCGGGTTCCTTGCGTTCTGGGAGGTCACAACAAACGCTCTCCCTTGCACAACCGATTTTGACTTTTCTGGGACGGCCTTTGGTGCCTCCATCCTAGCTGAATTTGTCTTCGGTAAACGACAAAATCGGGCTAAATGACCTTCTCTTCCACAATTATAACATGCTTTGGACGGCATCGCGCAGTTTGGACTGATGTGCCCCTCCCCTCCGCATTTGAAACATATGATAGGTGGTCGTTCTCCTTCCTTAACGACAGGTGCTGGTGCTGACATCTTTCCATCATTGTTGAATCTCCTCTTCTTAAAATGTCCATTCTTATTGTTTTGGCCCTGATTACCACCGAAGTGGTTACCATTTCTGGCCTGTTGATTCCCTCCACGCTTGTTGTCACCGCTTCGATGACTGCTCTCACTGGTATTATCATTTTGCCGGCTGCTCTCTTTTGGTTGCGTTATCTCGTTATCGCGCTCCACCAACTGAGCCCTATTTACAACATCTGAATACAAACACAGTTTATGAGAAACAAGATGTTGACGGTATCTCCGGCTTCAAACCTCTTAAAAACATCCGCGTCATTCTTTCTTCATTATCCACCAGGTGGGACGCAAACCGGGATAACTCCGCAAATTTTGCCTCGTACTGCGACACGGTCATATTATTCTGCTCCAATTTGATGAACTCCACCTCCTTCATGTGACGAATACTCTCGGGAAAGTATTTGTCGTTAAACAGCTCTTGGAACTTCTCCCAAGACATCTTCAGTGCGGCAGGTTGAGTACGCTTTATCGATTCCCACCAGTAATCTGCCTCTCCTCGCAACATAAAGGCGGCAAAGGGAACCTTTTGCTCCTCGGAGCAACCCAAGACATCAAATATCTTGGTGATCTGCTTTATCCATGTTTCAGCTACAAGTGGTTTGGGTTCTCCCTTAAACTCCGGTGGTCCCAGCTCCTTAAACTGTTTAGCGGTGACCGCCTGAGAGTTTCCAGTATTTCCACCTACGTTGTGGACAGGAGCCGCTTTCACCTGTTGTTGCATGAATTGCATAAAGCCTCTGAACATTTGATCATTCATCATTTGGTCAGTGTTGTTGTTTGCATGAGGATTGACACCTTCCTGATGCACATTATCATGATTATTGATGTGTGGTGAATCAACAGTCGTCTGTGCTCCATTGCTATTCTCAACATTCTCGGATGCCATTTTCAGATACTGCCACAAAATAAAAATTAATTGATATGTCATATATTATCCTTATATTATGACCGACCAATTAAATACCATGCAAATAAACTTAGGTATGTCATACTAGCGAAGGAATTCCCCGTCTCTCCCCTCCTAGTTCTATTCTCACATCTTAGCCAGGGATCATATCCCTAAGCTCTGATACCAAATGTGACGCCCCCAAAATTAGGTATACATCACCCATCTTGGGTCGTCAGATACATAGTACAGAATACAAATACAACTTAATAATACAACTGTCGTGTACAATACGACAAAACATAAACTGTGAGTTTGAATACAAATATTATCTTCTAGAGAGTATTCATACTCAAAAGGAGTCCTCATTACATTTATTAACACACCATTATATAGAATAGTGAGGACTACTAACTAATACTATTCTTCGGACCATCACTCCGTTCCCCGACTTGCCCCAGCTACGTTCTCATTTCCTGAAGAGAACAGTGAAAGAAAGGGTGAGCTCAACTAGCCCAGTAAGAAATATTATGACTAAGATAATGCAGAATAAATTATCATTAGCCTTCAACAATGTTAAACTGATAAAATATAATAGACATCAAGTTTAACTGCAGCGGAACAAGCAATCCATTAAAAGAGTCAAGTAGAAAATAAACTCTACTATCTTTTATGATTTAAAAGGTTTTTCAACACTGCGATCGCTGAGACTCAGCTTAATAAAATAATCCACATCATCGAATCACCCCTGCACTACGGCCAAGGATATTCGTGTATTCATTAATGGTCATGATCATGCCAACAACTGTCCATCAATGCACTACGGGCCAATGAGGACTTTTACCACATCATTTGTAACATTACGGTCATGATTATACCGAATAATCCCTGGTTATAATCATACCAAGTCCATCTATGCACTACATGCCACAGATGACTTTTAACATTTTATAAACATGAGGATGATGACAATGATATAAGAATTCAATAAAACAAGTTCAAGAATTAATTTATCCAGGAATTAACAACGTCCAAATTGTCAACATGATACTGCATTGTGGAGTAAAATTCAAGAACGCTTAGAATAATATTTTCTTGAAAAGATACTGGATGAAACGCAACTATCAAGGATATTCCACAAATTTCATGGAGTATAGAAGTCAAAACTTAACCAACTGAGTACAATAAAGAATGGATTAACAAAAGAAATCACCATGCATGCGATAGACCGCACAGACAGGTTATTCCAATAGAATAATAAATAATGGAACCAGGTCCGGCGTAAACGCACAGACAGGATATTCCGACAGAATAATAAATAATGGAACCAGGTCCGGTGTAAAACACACAGACAGGATATTCCAACAGAATAATAATAAAACGGAACCAGGTCCGGTGTAAAACACACAGACAGGATGTTCCAACAGAATAATAAACGGAACCAGGTCCGGTGTAAAACACACAGACAGGATGTTCCAACAGAATAATAGAAGAATGTCACCAAGTATAGGGTAGACCGCGTATACTGGTTATTCCAACAGAATAATAACAAATGGAATAACAGAAGTTCTCTTCATGAATATAAAAGAAATAATATTCCCTACCTTAAAAGAACTGGATATTGGAAAAGTGATGTAGCAGAATACTTTTAGTCTCTCTCTGTCTTATTCTCTCTATACTTTCTCTTTCTATAGCTTGAATGAATTCGTGAAAAATAATGAAGCCCTAAGCCTCTATTTATAGAAAAACTGAGGGTGGCTCTTGGTCTTAACGAAGGGTCAAATGACTCTTGGTCTTAACGAAGGGTCAAATGACTCTTGGTAATATTGAAGGGACAACTACTATTGACGAAGGTAATTACTATTGACCAAGGTAAATACTATTGACGAAGGTAATTACTATTGACCAAGGTAAATACTATTGACGACGGTAATTACTATTGACGACGGTAATTACTATTGACGACGGTAATTACTATTGACGAAGAGACTCTTAGATGATGACATATGGCCCCCCATAAAATAACCAAACTTACCACAACGTCTCAATAATATAACATATTATACAGATGATACTATGACAATAATTTAAGAGATATGATGCAGCAATTACTGTAGCAATAATTGAATATAGCTGAGTGACTTCTCACGTAAGCATCAATAATCAATACCGTGTGCTACTATGCAACCACGCGTATTACTGTACTTTTACTACCGAGTAGTTCAACAGTTTTAACGGTTTTAACGGTAACACCTCAGCCGTTATTTTTATAGAAAGATAATTCTGTCGTTTTCTCAATCCGACAATAATTCCGTTGTGGGGTCCACCAATGATTGTGCCGTCGTACGAATATTCCCCGACAAAAAGAATATTCTCCGACCAAACGAATATTTTATAACAACTTGCTTACTTTGCAAAATTTATAAATATTACCCACAACTATAACATTATATCAAATTAACTCCATAATGTTCAAAAATGATATTTATAGAAAATTCATCTTTATTTATAAAAGTTGGGGTCTTACACCTCTTAATTATTAAGATTTCATTTTCTGTTTTACCGATTAAGAGGCATTCAGAGGTAACAAAAAAAAAACAGCATCATGCCTCTTAGCGAATATGAGACAGTCCATTAAGAGGTAATCAGATGTAAACAAACAATACCTTAAGTTGTATGCTATAAATATACGGCTATATACGGCTATCACCTAGGTTACAAGTAACGACATTTTGTCTAATTTTCGTACTAAAATATTAACGTGTTATTAGTATGTGCTTATCACAACTATCCCCGACAACGCCGATCAATTGTTTAATGATTTGACAAACAAACGGATCTTATCGTTAACACTATCATTATATACTACTCATAAGAACAATGAAATAGATAAAAAAAAAAAACATAAAATTACTCCTTTTATTTTTGAAGTTAAATTGAAATACGAAACAAGTTTATATTTATGTTAAGGAATTTTAGACCAAAAGTCATATGTTCGAGTATAATCTCAGTAAATATTTAATAGAAATCAGAATTGATTTTGACCAATGCACATGTTAATATTGTTAATTACATAAAACAATATTATTAAGTACAAAATTGTTATTTCACAAATTAAAACAAAACTTATATTAGGATATCGTAAATTTACTAAAATCAGCACTTAGTTTTGTGTAACGAAGAGAGTAGTAATTAATAATCTCTATGTTTCTTTTCATGGCCTTTTAAAGATATTTGTTCTTATCGTTTGTAGATATCACAATAATAATAATAACTTAATTTATCATATTATCTGTGTATATTAAATAATAATTAATTTATTTTTCATCTTATTAACTGTCACATTATTCGAAAAAACACTATTTTAAGGCAAAATAAAAGCAATTGCCTAATTGAGTTCTTTCAATTGACGATAGGTATCCAGTGCTACTACATGAACAAGTTGAATGCGAGATTCAAATCTTTTGGATTGGGAATGGGGGCCGTCTCTTCAACAATTGGCATCAAAGTTACGTTCGATATTTATGTTGTTTATTTTCCACTTTATAAAAGCGTAAGTAGTGGATATTAGACATATAAAAGGTTGGAATAGGCTGTTTATTTTACAAGTAGAATATTAATTAAGGGTGTAAACGAATCGAGTCGAGTCAAGTATTGAGTTGTTCAGATTTGATTCACAAAATTTATCGAGTATAAAATAAGATTTGATTGAGGCTCATTTAGCTACCGAGTCGAGCACGATTCTAAATTAAGTCCGAGCAGTTTGAACTTTTCGAACGAATATGATCCGAGTATCAATAGAAAATTACAATTTGAGAAGGTTCAAGTAATTTATCAAATTTTAAAATTGCTAATATTTGACTCATTTATATTTCGGGTCGGGCTCGAATCAAATTTTTAGTCGAATGAGTACGAATCGAGTCCGAACTATTTGTTTATTTTACAGTCTTATATTCAACCATGTTTATATTATTTATTCCTTCTTTTCAAAATTAAAGATGAGTTGTTTCAATTTATTTTATAATTATAGACACGTTTTTAGTTTAGACTATAGGATAGTGATATGAAAATCTTAGCGGTAAATTGTAATAAATATAGACTAATATATATAAATAAATGTAGGGTTGGGTTGGAAATAAGAAGATAATAATTTGTAGATGAGAAAGAAGAAGATTGAATTTTATTTATATATCTCAACCATACATATCTTTATATATATTAGTCTATATTTGATACACATATTGAATTTTATCAATTTGACATGTCACTATTATTATATATTTAACGAATATTAAGAAAATGTTTTAAAATAATAATTTTTTATTTAAAAATTTACCATTTTAAATACATGATTTCAATTTTAAAATGAAGGAATTATTATTTAGCAAACAACTCAATTACAGCACAAAATGAAAAGTGCAATAAGCTATCCATCTAAAATGTTAGTATTCGTTAAAATAGACAAAGATTGAATAGGTGGGGAATATGCCAACTTGATTTTGCGTTGACAATTTTCTATTTTACATGTTTTTTTCACGTAATTAATAAAATGTGTCGAGATATTTATTATTGTCATAATATTTCATGATACCATCGTGGAATAAATATCTCATGCATGATGTAGTAAATACATTTAAAACTATTAACAATATTATCTTAAGGAATATTGTATTCTATAGCGTCAAAGTATTAACAATATTATCTTAAGGGATATGGTACGACTCCGGTTTACTAATTGTCTCTGTTACATGTCAATCGATTATTATTTTATTTTGAGTTTATTGTCTTTGATAAATTTTCTTAAAATGTTAATAATGAGAAAAATTGATCGACACATGTTTATATAATTAATATAATCTATTTTTTTTATAGTGTTAAACGAAATATTTAAAGATGACTACACAGTTAAAAATTGAGAATAAGATTGACATTTTAATATGGGTCTTGTGTGTGATCGATATATTTATCAAAATAAAATAATAATCAATTGACATATAACAAATGTAGAGAATGAGATGTATGTATTAAGCGATCTAAAGTTCCAAATCTGATTGTATTGTGAATTTTTTTTACTAATTGAAAGTCGTTTGAGTGAGATAAAGGATTATTCTAAAGTTAAAATTTTTAAGTGATGAATTTGATGAAATAAGTTGATTATGTGACGATTTTTAACAAAAAAAAATACATAAAGAGTGAGATTTGCACAATTAATACATTTTGGAGGGAGATTTTGCAAAAATAAAATTTAAAGGGTGAGTCTTGAAAAAATGGTATAAAATTTCAGTCAACATTCTTTATGATCTAACGCTCTATTTCTGAGTTTTAAAATGGATAGAAAAGAAAAGAAATTGACAGAAAATTTAAGTTTTCTTTCCAATTCTTATGTTTCTGAGTTTTTTAATAAACAAAAAAGAAAAGAAATGGATAGAAAACTTGGTCACTTTTCCTGCCAAAGTTTTCCGTCCAAAATTGGCCTGATTTGGACGGGAAAGAAATTGGAATAAGTAATATTTTTATAATTCCCATATTATCCTCAACTTTTAATATAATAAATTTTAAATTACAACTCATATATTCAATTTTAAATTTTTTATTATTTTCTATTAAAAACTCAGAAACAACACAAAGAAAAATTTTAAATTTTTTATTCTTTTCTTTTCTGTTCTAATTTAAATTTTTTATTTTTTTATTTTCTGTTCAAAACTCAAAGTGTAAGTGTACATTTGCTTTATGATCTCACGTTTCGTCCTTGGACTTTATGATCTCAATCGGAAGTTCGGAACGCGATTGGGGAAATTATTTAAAAAATGACAAAGGGCTTTTACAGTTGTACGTACACCCAAACTCCGGTTTCGTTCTAGGGTTTTAGCAGGGTTGTGAGAAAAAGAGGGCCAATTACACCGTGAGCAAATTTATTGAATGGAGAACTCATATCACAACTAATTAACTAAACATGGAAAACCCAGCTCCATCAACCCCACAAGAACCAAACCCTAAAAAACTCAAAATGTCTTCCACCACCTCAGATGACGAAGACTGCGCCGCCACCGAGAAAAAACCTAGATACAAACGCCGCAAAATCGCCATATTCTTCGCCTATTGCGGCGTCGGTTACCAAGGAATGCAAAAAAACCCCGGAGCCAAAACCATCGAAGGCGACCTCGAAGAATCCCTTTATCTCTCCGGTGCCGTACCCGAACACGATCGGGGCCTTCCTAAGCGGTTTGATTGGGCCCGCTCTGCCCGAACCGATAAGGGCGTCAGCGCAGTCGGTCAAGTAGTCTCTGGTCGCTTCTACGTTGACCCGCCGGGATTAATTGATAGGCTCCACTCCAATCTCTCTCCTCAATTTCGGATTTTCGGATACAAGCGCGTGACGGCATCGTTCAATGCGAAAAAGTTCTGTGATCGACGAAGGTATGTTTATTTGATGCCTGTTTTTGCTCTTGATCCGAGTTCCCATCGTGATAGAGAGAGTGTAATAGCTAGTTTGGGTTCTGATAGTGAGCTTGTTAAGTGTTTGGAGTGCTCAGAGAGAGGCCGGAAAGTAATTGGAGTAATGGGCAAGCGCATCTTTGAGTCAAAACTTGTTTCTGAAGGCTTATCAGTTGAGTCAGTCATTTCGTCTAACAATGGAACTGCGTTATTTAGCTCGGAAATTAAAGAGGGGAAATTGATTCCTTTAGTTGATGGCAACGATGATAATTTTGTTCCTGAGCCAGTAAAGGAATTAGAGAACGGGACTGACCAAAATAAGAGCAACGTTTTACATTCTGAGGCAGTGATTGAGATAAAGAAGATTGCGGGCGAATCAAATGGGAGTGGGTTTTGTTATGGTGAGAAGGAAAAAGAGAGGTTTAACAGAATTTTGAAAAGTTACGAGGGAACTCACAATTTTCATAACTTCACTACTAGAATAAAAGCTGAGGACCCCTCTGCTCAGAGGTTCATTGTTTCATTTAGTGCTAACACCACAGTTAGTATTGATGGTATTGAATTTGTCAAGTGTGAGGTAATAGGACAGAGCTTCATGCTTCATCAAATTCGGAAGATGATTGGTGTAGCAGTTGCAATTATGAGGAATTGCACTCCTGAATCATTTATTGAAACAGCTCTCCAAAAGTTAGTGCTTTTGTCAATTTATTTTCTGTCTTTTGGCTGCAGCATCACTCGACTTGATTATATAATTGTCTAACTTTAGCTAAATAAAAATGTAGGGATATTAATCTTACCGTGCCTACGGCTCCTGAAGTTGGATTATATTTGGATGAATGCTTCTTCACGTCATATAACAAGAAATGGAAAGACACTCACGAAGAAGTGTCTATGAAAGATTACGAGGAGGAGGCTGAAGACTTCAAAATGAAGCATATTTACTCTCATATTGCGTCAACCGAACATAAAGAAGGAGCTGTTGCCGTTTGGTTGCATTCTCTGAACTACCGAAATTATCCTGATTTACGCGTTGTGACCAATGGCAAGACTACTGATGTGAAGGTTGCTGAAGTTGAGATTGCACCTGATATGAAGGGTGCTGAAGTTGAGATTACAATTGATGTGAAGAGTGCTGAAGTTGAAATTACAACTGAAGTAATGAGTGCTGAAGTTGATGTCACAACTGATGTGAAGAATGCTGAATACGAGGTCTCACCTGATGCGAAGAGTGCTAAAGTTGAGGTCATGACTGAGTAAGTAGTCTAAGACTGTTCATCTGGTTTCAAGGCTGCTGAACTTTGTAATGTCGACTTCTGTTTTATTATTTATTTACTTATAATTGCCTTACGACGCATTCTTTATGGTTTTGATCATATAAAGAAAATTGCATAGTGTTGTCAGTTCTGTCATTTAGCTCTTATGAACTCTTAGATTTATCCAGTAAGAGAAGTGCTGAATTTTTTCCCCAATGCATCTTCTTATTTGTGTAATGCAAGTTTGCATCTAATAGCACTGTTCTAATGATATTTGGGTTTCTTTTTAAAGCGCTTTGTTACTACTTTATTATGTTATCTTACAATAGAAGACTTTGATTTATAGTGCCAATGACATCATCAAATATGAGATGCTATGTGGTTGTGTCTTTCTGTAAAATCCTGTGTAAGAGGTGATACTTAGCAATGCGTTGGATTGATTATACTCAATATGCTATTTTGTTCAATCCTAGAAAATTTTAGTTAGGAATTTGGTCATGAAATTAGGTGGGAGGTAATCTGTGGTTCAAATATTCAAGCTACTCATTAAAAAGAAAGAGAAAAGGAAACGAAAAAAATGAGGTGGTTCTAGTTGAAATAGATATAGCTTTCACAGTTCAGTGCAAGTCCTTTGTCTGAGTCTAAGCCACGAGTTCAAATAATCTTGATTGCTTGCGTAGTTCATGCAGGAACATTTGAATAAATAGGTTCTTTTAGATCATGTAGCTTTTGAAATGTAAATTCTAGTCTAAGCTGACTTTTAACGGCAAACTCTGCTTATTGGCATCATAAGGCTTTGGTTGGCTAAGGAGGCTTCAACATTTCTCATAATGTGTTCTACGATCAGTCCCATCTGTGTAAGAATTAGGAATTCCTCTTTTTTACATCCATTGTTATTAAGCTGAAATCTTCACACTTCACAGGTGTACTCATTATATTTTGTGTTTTCAAACTTTTAGCTTTTCTCAACCTTTCTGTGATGATTTTTGCATGGTTGTTATTTTAGACATCGTTGATATTATTGCCACTTTTGGTAATATGCAACTGTTCAGTAGAGAAATTTATTAACATATACATCACTTCTTGTCACTTTTGGTAATATGCAACTGTTCAGTAGAGAAATTTATTAACATATATATCACTTGTATGAATCCGTATGTATTGGTAGTGTGGAAGCATCTCATGACTCATGAGCAAGTTATACACTTCCTGAAATTAAGTGCACAGTTACTGTTGTTTGTTGGAAGTGAAAGCGAAAATCTACAGATTATAGCTTCTAATTAACTTCAAAAGCCTGATAAATGGTTCCAAATGTCACTTGCATTTACATGTCAGCATCTGCTAACTTCTCATGAGCCATGTATTGGTCAGTGATGGACTTACTGAGTATATTTTAGTGGCCACCTAACATTTACTTTGACTTCTTTGACTGATACTTGAGTCGTTCATTTCTTTCATACTAGAAATTCACCTTTCACAATTCCAATTCCTGGTTTATGAAGATCTAGTTGTATGTGATAGACATTTTAATTGATGCAGACTTGAGAGAGAATTAATATTTAGTCAAATCTGAAGTTAGCATTATTTTTAATGCCCCACCAGGAATTGAATTTATGTGCAGAGATTTGCGGCATTAATTTAGTATATGTACCATTTTATTTCAGTGACCTTGCATATATACGAGTGCTGAGTAGTTATATGAACTGCACTGTTATAACTGGTAATGCCAGTCCTTGTTCCTGCCTTGAAAAGATTATGAATTTGAAGTTGCAGCATTTGAACATGCATGCAAACTTTTTACAAAGTGGATCACAAATGACCAAGCTACAGCATTACAGTAGTGTAGTTGATAACATTGTTCTACAGTATAATTAGAGCCATGCCCACAATTCCTGACCTTCTATTACCTTCATGATAGTTTGATACAAATTATGGTGAATTTTATTGTCTCCCATGTAAATTTGTCAAGTTTATTTATTTGCGCAAAATAACTAGAATGTATTTGAGTTTTTTCAGCATAATGTGGATCCAATACGATCAACAACCTGCATTAATTTTCTGATTATTTTTAAAATTGACATTATTAATGGGATGGTATAATTATATTTATAATTATCAACTTTTTTTTTTTTGGCTATACCGGATAAATTGTATGATCAATTGATCATTATTTGCTAACAATGTCGACGACACTAAATGGATAAGCCGTGCAAGACATAGGTTAGTAATGCCCATGGGAGGACAAAATAAGTTTTCCTCTTCTCATCTCTTTGCAACCGACTCATGGTCTGTATCAAGCTTCAGATTGAGAAATGAGGGGTAAAAGATGATGGAAGGGCATTGTCCGTTGATTGTGAAATTCCTAATTTGGATAAGGGATTATGTGTTTGTTTTGGAATTGCACTGCGTCCAAAATTTCTTGGCTAATTGTACTCTGTTCTGTAAATGCCCGAGCAAAGGTTACTTACTTACTGTAGGATTCCCCCACCTCGCCTGGCTTTTATTCTACAAAGTGGTAAACTGGTACTATCCATTCACTCGTATTATTTGCATTTTGAGAACTTCATATTAAAATGAAATCTCTTCCTAGTTAAAAATATGTACACCACTTTAAATAAATAAATAAATAAAATCTAAAGGTCCCACAGAGATATATTAACAGCCTCAACCATTTACAACTTCGAAGACAATAATTTGGATACATCAACTATATATCAATGAAGCTCCGAAACATAACATCAATAAAGCTCCAAAACATTACATGTTTACAACACTTCTCTAGTGTGGGAGTCTATGGACTCGAAGACAATTCTGGTAAAATATAATACAACCATTACCACCAATATAACAGTGATAACTCTGACTTGGCAACAAAAAGAAATGATAACTCTGTTCTAAGATTTAGTAATGAACTCAATCCTGCTTTCAATAAGCTCTATGTTCAAGCATTTTATGCATTAAAAGAATGTCATCTTCATTTCATGCATTAATATGTATAATATGAAATATAGGCACGGAAAGAAGAGGATCACCAGTAATCTCCACAAGAGCATGATCCATCAGAAAAATGGTGAAACCGCTTTACATCTCGAATGATGATCAAGCGCTTCTCAGTAAGTGATACAAACTTGGCCATGCTGTGACAATCACCACATATCCTAAGGTTTTTAATAATAATCAGTGGCAGGCCTACCTCAGTAACTAGAATACCAAATGCAATGGCTAACTTTTCACTATGCTGGTTGATCATATCCTCTTTAACTTCCTTATCAAGGTCATGCAGAACAAATTCTGTTTTGGGAACATATCCAGCCTTCTGAATTTTCTTGACAAGTTCTTGTAACTTTGTATATATCATCTCTTTGTCAGGATGTAACTGATCACCCACGACAAAGCGATGTAACTTGTGTCCATGTTCGATAAAGCTGCAACCGGCAGTTCTTATAATGCGTTTTTCTTTCATTAGTGTCCTTGTCTTTGAAGCATCACGCCACTGACCAGCTGCAGAGTATATATTTGATAGCATAATGTAGTTCCTAGAGTCTGATGGGTTTAGAGAAAATAATCTTTCTGCAACTTCCTTCCCAAGCTCTATGTTACCATAAACCTTACAAGCATTAAGAAGAGCACCCCAAACACCAGAATTTGGCTCCATAGGCATGCTCTGTATCAAAGCACGTGCATCTCTTAAACTCCCTGATCGTCCCAAGAGATCAACCATGCACGAATAATGATCTAACCTAGGTTCCACACCATAAACACAAGACATTATCTCAAAGTATCTTTTCCCCTCCTCAACAAGCCCTGAATGACTACAAGCACTTAATAAATGAGTGAAAGTAACATGATCAGGCTCCTGGCCTTTCTTAACCATGGCATCAAATAGCTCAATTGCTTCTCTTCCATAACCATGCACCGCATAGCCTGCCAGCATTGCAGTCCAAGCTATACTATCAGGATCTTTCATCCCTCTGAAAACCTCACATGAAGCATTTAATCTTCCTGATTTCGTGTAAACACTTAACAACGCAGTCATAATAGTAACATCTTCATCAAAACCAGCTGCAATGATATAACCATGCAAGGCATCTGCTAGATTTCCAATACCTATATCTCCACACCCCTGAAGTAATGTCACCATAGTAGCTTGGTCCGGATTAATCCCAGCCCTCCTCATAGATTTAATGAGGCCAATACCTTCCTCTCCATACACATTTTGAACATGAATCTTAACAATAGAATTCCATGATACCAAAGTCGGTACCAGCATTGTCTCAAACAAATAACAAGCTGAGGCTAAAAAACCAAACTTCCCATAAAAGTTAATAAGGGAATTAACTATCTTAACTTCAGACAACAAACCCAATTTTAGTGCAAACCCATGAATATAAATTCCTTCATCAAAAGCTCCCATTTCAGTACAAGCAGAAACTATAGATATAAGAGTTACCTCATTTGGTTCCATACCCATCTCTGATCTCATCCTACGAAATGCAGTCAAGCTCTTATCCAAAAACCCACTACGCAAAAACACACTAATCAATGAATTCCAGGAAACTAAATCCTTATCAGGCATTTCCTCAAACAGATACTCTGCATCCTCAAAACAACCCAATTTTGAATACAATGCCAACAAACGGTCACCAATGAATCCATCTCTGTAACTTAAAGACTTAATTACTCGAGCATGGATTACCCGGCAACAATTTATTGAAGAACAAGTGGTTATATTAGAAAGGACAGACTGAAGAATTTGTACTGAATTGGTGGATTGAGAGTGAAAAGTATAGCAGAATCTTAGCTGGCTACTGAAATTGTGTTGAATTTGAGCTCGATGGATTATATGAATAACATTTTTGGAATAATAAGGTAATTTTATCATGTCCCGGCATTATTTGAAATCGAAAATTCACACGTTAATATTTCAACCGATTATCTGAGAGCCAATATGAAGAACATTTAATTGGGCCCAGTGGTTGGAAGGAACTTGATCCATTTAGTATAAATAAAGGGCTCAATTCGGCCTATACTGGCCTAGATAAATAGCCCATACCTTAAGAGCTTTTAGGTCCAAAAGTCCATTTTAGATCGATAAAATGTAATTTTTATTACTTGCTCGCATACCAATAAAAGTACACTTTTCATACAAATTAAACTAAAAATAGATAACGGAATGCAAATAAATTTGCATTTTACCTAAAATAAACTCCACATACGTAAATTTAAATAAATTTTTTTTTTCTAAAAATAGTGAACCCCTATTTGAGTAATTTTGAGGATAAAGTAAATTTTTCTTAAAATTTTACATTTAAAATGTGTACTTTATAGTTCAAACATCTTTTGTGAGAGAAAAAGTTTTTGTACATCAATCATTTTTTTGTGGGAAGGAGGGAGCATGACTTGCTATAGATCAAATATGCCATGCACTGCCTTAAAGGGTACCATAACCACGAGGGTAGTAGCAAAGCCATCAAGCCATGCAAATCAAACCACTCAAAAGTACAAGCATAGAACAAATTCCCAGTAGCAAATACATGACTCCAACAAAAAAAAAGTCAAAACTCGGAGGCATAATATTGCTAAGGAACCATAATTAAACTAAGTTACAAAAATTTAGAAGCATTTCTTTGAAATAGTTACTTAGATACACTGTATTTATATGTACATGACTATCAAGTTCGAAACATTTAACTGCCATTTGGAATGTGCACCGCTAATAATACCGTCTCTTTTCCATATAAGGATTACTCCGAATTTCTTAATTTGCACATTCTTTAGGGAACTCTACTTGTTCCATTATTTACCTCTGCTAGTGTAGGAATGGCGCTAAATGCCCATTGTTTGAAAGGTCAGAATCTTAATGTGCAGATCAATCAGTTAGCACAAGATAACCAATTGGAGGGAACTCTGTTTGAGGCCATGGCTGGCACGTTGCGGATGTTCACGTCAAGGGGCAGCATGCGATATTCGATGTCGAGCTCTCGGAAAACTTTAATCATCTCTTCCACCAAAAGAGCTCTCCTTACCCACCTTTCACCCATGTCCTGAAAGTTTATTCGGTGTGAAAGCCATATCGATATCTTCAGCCTGTTCAAGTCCTCCATGTCCCGCAGAACGATCATTGGAGCTGGGTACCAATGATCACTCTTGTTCTCAATAAAGCTGCAATTGCGATACCAATAACAAAAAATAGTCAGATACAGAACAATCCTACATTTGACATACAGTATAAAATGTAAGCGAGTAGACCTTGTGATCCTCTCTTTCATCAGAGCAATCTTTTCTACTGGAGTTGAAATGTGGATACAGAAATCAATAGCATCTCCCATATCTGGGCTACGGTAGTAATTACTAATGGGCTTGGTAGCTAAAACACTGTTTGGATATGTGATCTTTTGGTTATCATACCTCAAAAAGATTGTAGTTAATATATTCATCTCTTCAACAATCAACTGAAACCAAAAACAGAGAGAGTTGCAACTTCAATCATCCAAAGGTATTTTGCAAGTGTTTAAGCATATAATATGAATACCTATACAGCTTTATGCAATTTATTTTTTCTATTATATTACCTGAACACCATCCACTTCACAACGATCACCAACATCAAATGGGTGCATCACAAATAAGAAGATGATTGCCTCAAATGTTGTCTTGCATGTGTTCCCAAACACAAAGACGACCAAAAGAAGCTGGGAGCTTATAAAGACAAAGAAATGGGTAGTTGCAACTTTGAGTATAAGAAGCCAGATAACCACCACGATGATTCCTACAAAGATGTTCAACATTTGATGGAGTTTGTTCACAGCTGTTTTTGTATCGTTGAGAGATAATGCCAATGCTCTTCGTTCTCTGAATGCATTAACCTGCAGATATTTTGAAACAGTATATAAAGACAGATCAATCATAGAATCAATTTCACGACTTGACAACTGGGATGAATCAGGAAGTGGTTCAACTCAATATATAGAATACAATCATCAGCAATATCTGATTGCATGACATCCCTTTTATTAATCAACAAAAATGTTTTGTGCACCAGCAATTTTAGGAGCTCCTAAGCCCCCAACACCCCCCCCCCCAGAGACACATAAAAAACACCACCAAAAAACAAAACAAAAATATTTTGTGTGTGTAGTATTGATCTGCATCTTATTTGTATACACATAAGTAGGGGGGGTTTTCCCCATAATGTATCATCTCAAAGCCTAAGCTTCTTTAAGAATTTATAAAGATATATTAGATTTTAATTAATACAACAACACATGACAACAAGTATGGGGAATTTGAAGATAATATTTACCACCCAATTCTTTAGAGCTCTCCTGCTAATTCCTTTGCTATCACTTGCTCCTTCAAAGAAACCGATTGTCTTTAATGCTTCATCTTCTCTCATAAATTGCATCAAATCCTCCTGGTAGATGTATCTGATAACATGCACAAACTAATGAAATCTAAAGTTGAATAATATATGTAAATCAAAAAAATGTCAAAATTTCAGGTGCAAATTAATAAGAAATTCTGTTTGCTCATAGCAATTACAGGACAGCTCCAAAAACTCCTCCAAGTCCACAGTTATTCCTAATATCTATCTCTGACATGTAATAATTAGAATTGCAGCCATGCATTAACCAATCATATTGATGGAGCTCTACTAATTAAATGACCAAGTTATATATTTAAAATGTTTGTTACGATAATGGACAAAGAAATAATAACTTACTTGGAGCCAGGCTTAGCCACGTTGCTGAATATCTTCTTGGCTGCAGCTTTTGCCTGAACTTCGCTTGTGATCTGCACTGCAGATTCATCCTGATCAGTTGAATCCAGCAATTGCTCATCTAAAGTTGACAGAGACCCTTTTCGAATAATATTCATTAATCTCTTCATGTTCCAAGCTGATATGTTCTTTTGATTCAACCTGTGCAAGTGATCAATAGTGATGCCCGCATCTTCCTTCTTAGCCAGTACCTTCGAAAATCTAGGACTCTTTCCTGCCTCAAAGCTCTTTCGGGGTGTGGCCCCAATCACTTTCCCACTCCTTGGGAAAATAGTTGCCTTAAGCTCAGGAGGCACAGTAGCCCCAGCATTCTGAAACTTCTGGACCTCAACCATTACCCTCTCCTCCTCTTCCTGCTCATGTTGAATCTCAATCAAGGGCTGCCCCGAAAGCGTCTCAATAACATACTGATTAAACAAAGACTCCTGAATTCGATCAAAAAACGTGTTAACATGAAACGACGAAGCAAGAACCTTAACAAACAGTGTCTTCGCAAGCCATATCAGAGTACCCACCAACAAACAAACCCAAATTTTAGTCACATAAGACAAAACCTTCCCATTAGTCACCCTCTCAACTTTCTTATCAAAAATACATTGCCAAGCAATCAAAACGAATGCCAACCAAACACAATTCTGAACAGCATTCCTCAACCCATACACGAAATACAAAACCCGTTTTCGCAACAGAAAATTGCGCTCAATAAAGAACACAATAACCCGAATCCCCCAACCCGAAACCAATCTCCCACATATCAAAACCAGAACCATAAGATCCCATTTCCACAATGCAAGTCCATACAAATTCTTCTCCTTCAAAACATTAATAGTAAGACTACAAACAAATGCAGCAATAATTAAAATCAGACTGAAAAACTGAAGCACAGTCCACTTACTAAACTTTATCTTTTTAAACTCTTCAGGTAAATCTTCGTCCAAAAAAGGGTCATCTTCATCAATTTCACTCCCTTTCCCAATAAACCCAGATTTCACCAATCTTTGAGATCTCCCATCTTGCTCCGGCATGTCCAATAACCTCGACTTAGTCTTCATCCTCATCAAGCTAGATTTCCTCTGAAACGACGAATTCGAACTGCAAGTCACCACCTCCTCCCCGTCGCCGTCGTCAACGCCGCCGCCTCCGCCGCGGCCGCTACCACCGGACCGCCGCCGCATATTTTCATTAAACGAAACCCTAACTTCCTTAGGCGAAACCTGCCCTCGATTCGGACTTTCCACAATCCTCGAAAGGGGCGAACCTCGAGAAACAGGGGATTCAGTAATAAAGTCGAAATCTTTATTCGTTGTATCATTTGAGAAGTCATAACTACTTCCCCTCCATATCTTGTTAGCTGCTGCTCCTTTATCGCCATTACTGGAAGTGAGTTCAGTTTCTTTTGGGCTGTTTTGGCCGTTGATTTTGATGACTGTTTCTTCTTTATCAACGGAGGAAGATGGGGCTGCTGATGCAGCTGATGCAGGAGCAGACATTAGAACAGTACTTTGTTGCTGCTTTTGCGGGTGTAAAAGCATTTGGCGTTCTTCTTATGAATGGGGTTTGTTAAGTTTTTGAATTTGGGGATCCCCAGGTGATTTGAACGACTTTCTGAGAATTTCCATTAAAGAAGTAAAAATGGGAGTTTAATAACAAATTAAAAATATGGTATTTTTTTCAAGAAAGATGGTTTTTTTTTTTTTTTTTTTTGTAATTATTGAAGTGGGTGAAGAGAGAGGAGAGAGAAAATGATATGGACACCGCCATTAGTGCCCATGGGGATGGGTTTTTTATTCAGACAAAGATGGACCAGGACGGAGAAGAAAGCGTTTATTAGGTTACTATTATCGAATGTCGGTATCGAAGCCGTACGTGTGTCAATGGATATGCGGCTTCCAGTTGAGGTTGAGTTCTTTATATGAGAGATGCGGACTCCTTGTTTGGCTGTCGCCAAGAAATACAGTGGACTGTTTTACTTTTTTGAGTATTTTCCAGTAAAATCGGTGGAAATTTGTATTTTTCCGAGAGAATAACGCTAGATACACAAATTATTTTAGAAATATTTTATAAATTATTGATATGGTATATTCTACCTAAACGTATTGATCAATAAATTATTTTAATATAATTTTCGGTCCCACACAATAGGTTAAGGTGAAATATGTCACATCAGCAGTTTGTAAAATATTTATAAAATAGTTTGTGTATCTAGCATTATTCATTCTCATAGAGGACCCAGACGACCATATATAGGGGATCTGGATCCTCTATAAAGATGTAAGGATCTTGTAAGAGTTTTATTGTGGGATTAATAATATATTAAAAAGAAGATCTAATGGCGCATAACTCTTTTTTTATTTGTGTATTAAAACGACGTCGTTTTAATATGAAATTTTTTTACAAGTTGACAAAAAATTAGAAGCTACCAAACGCGATTTATTTTTACAGATAATTATTTTAAATTTCTTAATTATTTTGTATATGATTTTTTTTATTTTTAATAACTTAGCTTGCTATTAATATTGGGATAACTACAAACTTGGCTCAAAAAAATAAATAAATATATCGGTTATAATTATCGTTAATATTTCCAATGTGGCTTTAGTTATTTTTCATTTATTATTGTTTTTGTTTGTTTATTTATATTATTATTTATTTATTATTATTATTATTTGTATTTATCTGTTCCATAAAAAGAGTTTACTCTCACCATTAAAAATATTATTATTATTTACTCTAACCATTGGGCCGGTTAGTTGTATTTATATCTTTTATTATAATTAATAATCGTTTTACTTTACCTCTTTTAATCTACTGCTCAACGGAGACAATCACCATCACAACTCAAATATTATTTTAAATGTATTCTTTTTATTTTATTTTATTTATTTGGTAAAAGTAAACTGCATTTGGTGACTTTCAATTTTCTGTTAACTTGTAAAAAAAATTCATTTCAAAATGACGTCGTTTTGATACACAGACAAAAAAAGAGTTATGAGCCATTGGATCTCCTTTTTAATATGTTGTCAATTTCACAGTAAAACCCTCACAAGATCCTCAGAGAGAAATCCTCATAGAGGAACCGTATCCATATATAGGAGGAAAATTGTAATAACCCGTCTTTTTAATAATAATAAAATATTAATTTAAATTTTTTTAAAAGCGTAATTAAATTAAAAAGGTAAGTTATTTTTTTCATTTAAAAAGTTATTTTTTTAATAAATAATTAATTTAATTAAAATTTGAAAACTAATTTCTATATTTTAAGATATATTGTGTGGGCTATATCTCTTAATCCGACTATTGGATCGTTATAATTTTTGGATATGTTATACATGTATAATCTAAGAATATGTTCACCAATTTTGAAGTGTTAAAGATCAACGTATGATGTTTTATGAATTTTAAGAAATGGATTATCTAAAAATTTTGTAGCATAATTTTCAACAAGAAGTTCTAATATTTAAAAATAGATAATGTAATGATTTTAAATTCGATTTAGGTGATTCTTGATGCTAAATTTTAGTATTTGAAATTTAATTTCTACTAAAATTATTTAATTTATAAAATCAGATTGATATGATCGATGCAATGGACTGAGATTTTAAGAATAATTTGTCATATTAAGGTTTTAAGATTTCTTGACTTTCACGATTAAATTTTCATACTTGAGCTAACCGCCTGGTGAGGTACTGTAAGACCCCAACTTTTATAAATAAAGATGAATTTTCTATAAATATCATTTTTGAATATTATGGAGTTAATTTGATATAATGTTATAGTTGTGGGTAATATTTGTAAAGTACGCAAGTTGTTATATAATATTCAATTGGTCGGAGAATATTCGTTTTAATAGGAAATATTCGTACAACGGCACAATCATTGGTGGACCCCACAACGAAATTATTGTCAAATTGAGAAAACGATAAAAATATTTTATTAAAAATAACGGCGGAAGTTTTACCATTGATACTGTTGAACTACTCGGTAGTAAAAGTACAGTAATACGTGTGGTTGCATAGTAGCACACAATATTGATTATTAATGCTTATGTGAGAAGTCACTCAGTTTGATTCAATTATTGTCAATTAATAAATATGAATTATTTAGCGATAATAAAGTTTTGTTTTATTATTAACGTAATAAAACAGAAACATCTTTTTATATAAAACAGAGTACTTTATTAAAGTTATTCTATAAATAGAATATATTATATTTTATTTAAAATATTTTTCTTTAAATATGGACCGTCAGATTAAAGTAATCAATCTGGACCGTTCATGGATTTGTTACTATGCATTCCATTTTTCTATAAATAGCAGCTCATTCCTTCATTATTTCTTACAAATTCACTGAACTCTAGAGAGAGAAACTATAGATAGAAACTATAAAGAGAGAGAAGAAAAATATTCTGCTACTTAACTACTTCCTTATTTCAGTTCTTCTTTAAAACGGTAAGGGGTGTTATTCTTTCTTATTCATGAAGAGAACTGTTGTTATTCCATTTCTTATTATTCTGTTGGAATAACCTGCATACGCGGTCTACCCTATACTTGGTGACATTCTTCTATTATTCTGTTGGAACATCATGTCTGTGGGTTTTACACCGGACCTGGTTCCGTCTTTATTATTATTCTGTTGGAACATTCTGTCTGTGTGTTTTACACCGGACCTGGTTCCTTCTTTATTATTATTCTGTTGGAACATCCTGTCTGTGTGTTTTACACCGGACCTGGTTCCGTCTTTATTATTATTCTGTTGGAATATCCTGTCTGTGCGTTTTACGCCGGACCTGGTTCTATTATTTATTATTCTGTTGGAATAACCTGTATGTGCGGTCTATCGCATGCATGGTGTAAGACCCCGAATTTTATGAAATAAAAGTATTCAATTTTTCTTATAATTACTATTCAGTAAATGGTTAAATTGATAAATGTTAAAGTTAAGGGTGATATATGATTTTTTTTCAAAATACACAAGTGGTTATAAAATAATCATTGTTGTCGGGGAATATTCGTTTGGTCGTGGAATATTCTTTCTGTCGGGAAATATTCGTACGACGGCACAGCTATTTGTGGGCCCCATAACGAATAACTGTCGGGTGAAGAAAACGAAAAATTTGAGTTTTTACAAGTAACGACGTAGTTGTTACTGTTAATACTGTTGAAATACCCGGTGGTTAAAATACAGTAATACGCGTTATTGCACAGTAGCACACGGTATTGCACAGTATTTTTGAAATTATTGATTCTTACGTAAGAAGGCACTACTCAATTATTATTACAGTAGTTACTGTTCAATATTTTATTTTATTGATTCAATAATTGTTGCGTTGATATTTTATATTATTGTTGTTTCAATAATTGTTGCTGCACAGTATTTTCCTTTATCAGATCAATAATTCATATTATTTGAATAATATTATTAGATAACATTATTGTCAATGTCTAGAAAGTTCTGTCTAAGGAGAGGTTTGGTCATCTAATTGCGCGCCAGTAAGGAGAAATTCTTATTGGAAAGCCCCCTCTTTCCTGGGAACGGCCTGGTTGTCATAAATGTGATTCTGTAATATTATTTGTGAATAATTAATTATTGATTCATATGATAAGGAAATATTTATTTTATGTGGATATGAATGAGGGATATATTTTTGTGGTTAAAAAAAATGAAGGAGTTAATGTTGAGGTTTTTATCCGTATTTTTGTCGGAATGGAGGTATTAAAAATAAGGGTTTTTGAGATATTTTGCGGGGGTTATAATTTTTAATCCGACCGTTGGATCGTGATAATTTTTGGATATGTTATACATATATAAGTTGAGTATATGTCCACAAATTTTGAACCGTTAAAAATGAACGTATGATTTATTATGAATTTTACAAGATGACTGGTTCAGAAATTGTTGAATTTTTGGAGTTTATCATTTTGGTGGAAAATTCTAGAATTGGTGGGCCCCACTTGTGGTTGGTGAAGAAATATGCTGAATTATATTTCAAATGTGGTGGGTGGGAATAGTAGCAGGTAAAGCCATCAGGTTGCAGGTCAAACCTACCAAAATTTTCCTATAAATAGAGGGCTAAGTTAGAATTGAAAATCACACCAGAAACATAAGCTTTCTCTCTTTCTCCCTCTAGATTATTCAGTGTATTTTGTGAGTATTTAGATACTTGGTGAGTTGCTATTCATCAGTGCGAGTTTCCTTCAGCGTCATATCCGATATCCAATCTGAAGTGCTGCTCTTTGAGGTAAGGGATAGTAAGGGATTGTAAGGGATAGTAAGGGATTGTAAGGGGTAGTAAGGGATTGTAAGGGATAGTAAGGGATAGTAAGGGATAGTAAGGGATTGTAAGGGATAGTAAGGGATTTTAAGGGTTGTTATGATTTTCAGTTTCGCAATTTTTCTGAACTTCAAAAATTCTGAAAAAATTTGAAATGATATTTTGATGAGTTTTATTGATTGTGTCCAAAAATGGTGATTTTTGGATGTATAGATTGAGAGTTATGAATTTTATGAGAAAAGACTATTTTAAAAGTAATCACTTATAATTCCTTGTGGTTAACTCCAAAATTGATGAAATTTTTATTGGGAGTACATGTATATGATAGAAGTATACTCTGTAAATTTCAGAATTTTTGGACAAAAGTACAATTTTTGATAAATGTCTAAATATTCGGCTGTTTTGGCCATATAAAAAATAGTAAATGACTTTTAAAAATTCTGAGAAAAATATATGTTCACTATGGGACTATATTATGCTAAATCCCAGAAAAGAAATATTTTTGGAACTGATTTGGTATTTTTCATAAAAATGGTCTAGTTATGAGTAAATGAATTAAATATGTTTTGTGAAGAAAGAAAATTGGAAAAGAGGATTTTATGGCTTGAGAATCCTATATGAGGTATATGCAGATTTTTGATGAGAGTTTTGGTTATTGATGATGAAATTGTAAGAGTTTGTGACGCCCCCAAAATTAGGTATACATCACCCATCTTGGGTCGTCAGATACAAAGTACATAATACAAATACAACTTACTAATACAACTGTCGTGTACAATACGACAAAACATAAACTGTGAGTTTGAATACAAATATTATCTTCTAGAAAGTATTCATACTCAAAAGGAGTCCTCATTACATTTATTAACACACCATTACATAGAATAGTGAGGACTACTAACTAATACTATCATTCGGACCATCACTCCGTTCCCCGACTTGCCCCAGCTACGTTCTCATTTCCTGAAGAGAACAGTGAAAGAAAGGGTGAGCTCAACTAGCCCAGTAAGAAATATCATGACTAAGATAATGCAGAATAAATTATCATTAGCCTTCAACAATGTTAAACTGATAAAATATAATAGACATCAAGTTTAACTGCAGCGGAACAAGCAATCCATTAAAAGAGTCAAGTAGAAAATAAACTCTACTATCTTTTATGATTTAAAAGATTTTCCAACACTGTGATCGCTGAGACTCAGCTTAATAAAATAATTCACATCATCGAATCACCCCTGCACTACGGCCAAGGATATTCGTATATTCATTAATGGTCATGATCATGCCAACAACTGTCCATCAATGCACTACGGGCCAATGAGGACTTTTACCACATCATTTGTAACATTACGGTCATGATTATACCGAATAATCCCTGGTCATAATCATACCAAGTCCATCTATGCACTACAGGCCACAGATGACTTTCAACATTTTATAAACATGAGGATGATGACAATGATATAAGAATTCAATAAAACAAGTTCAAGAATTAATTTATCCAAGAATTAACAACGTCCAAATTGTCAACATGATACTGCTTTGTGGAGTAAAATTCAAGAATACTTAGAAGAATATTTTCATGAAAAGATACTGGATGAAACGCAATTATCAAGGATATTCCACAAATTTCATGGAGTATAGAAGTCAAAACTTAACCAACTGAGTATAATAAAGAATGGAATAACAAAAGAAATCACCATGCATGCGATAGACCGCACAGACAGGTTATTCCAACAGAATAATAAATAATGGAACCAGGTCCGGCGTAAACGCACAGACAGGATATTCCGACAGAATAATAAATAATGGAACCAGGTCCGGTGTAAAACACACAGACAGGATATTCCAACAGAATAATAACAAGACGGAACCAGGTCCGGTGTAAAACACACAGACAGGATGTTCCAACAGAATAATAATAAAAACGGAACCAGGTCCGGTGTAAAACACACAGACAGGATGTTCCAACAGAATAATAATAAAAACGGAACCAGGTCCGGTGTAAAACACACAGACAGGATGTTCCAACAGAATAATAGAAGAATGTCACCAAGTATAGGGTAGACCGCGTATACAGGTTATTCCAACAGAATAATAATAAATGGAATAACAACAGTTCTCTTCATGAATAAGAAAGAATAACACCCCTTACCGTAAAAGAACTGGATATAAGAGTAGTGAAGTAGTAGAAAACTTTTCTTCTATCTCTATATAGTCTCTCTCTATAGTTTCTCTCTCTAGAGTTCAGTGAATTCGTAAGAAAATAATGAAGGAATGAGCTTCTATTTATAGGAAAATGGAATGCATAGTAACTAATCCATGAACGGTCCAGATTGATTACTTTAATCTGACGGTCCATATTTAAAGAAAAATCTTTTAAATAAAATATAATATATTCTATTTATAGAATAACTTTAATAAAGTATTC
This sequence comes from Panax notoginseng, assembly GCA_016801055.1. Classification (NCBI taxonomy): domain Eukaryota; kingdom Viridiplantae; phylum Streptophyta; class Magnoliopsida; order Apiales; family Araliaceae; genus Panax; species Panax notoginseng. The sequence goes on along the minus strand of CM029018.1, from coordinate 8,129,892 downwards.
TGTTTTATATAAAAAGATGTTTCTGTTTTATTACGTTAATAATACGAATAAAACAAAACGTCATTATCGCTAAATAATTCATATTATTAACTGACAATAATGGAATCAAACTGAGTGACTTCTCACATAAGCATTAATAATTAATACCGTGTGCTACTATGCAACCACACGTATTACTGTACTTTTACTACCGAGTAGTTCAACAGTATCAACGGTAAAACTTCCGCCGTTATTTTCATAAAGTATTTTTGTCGTTTTCTCAATCCGACAATAATTCCGTTGTGGGGTCCACCAATAATTGTACCGTCGTACGGATATTCCCCGACAAAAAGAATATTCTCCGACCAATCGAATATAATATGACAACTTGCATACTTTGCAAAATTTATAAATACTACCCATAACTATTATATCAAATCCACACAATAATATAAAAAAAATTATTTCGAGAAAAATTAAATATTTATTCATAAAATCTGGGGTTTCACAATCTCCCCTCCTTATAGAATTTCGCCCTCGAAATTTACGTACGTACTTGGTATGCCGAACATGTGAGGATACCTTGACTTCACTTCAAATTCTAACTCTTGAGGTATAACCTTTAAGCATCGAATATGATCCTTCTTATCCAAGATGTTAACACGTATCTCCTCATACGTTAAATCTTTCGCTATTTCGTCCGGTTCTAAATTAATAATGCGGTTCGGGTCGTCCACATATTTACGTAACATCGATACGTAAAAAAAAAATGTTCTGAACACGCAACATACTTGGCGGTAAAACGAGTCTATAGGCCACAGTTCCTACTTCATCGAGGATTTCAAATGGGCCAATTAAATCGAGAGTTGAGATTTCCTCTCTTCGTCGATTCTTGCTTCTAGAATAACGCCCTCTTGAACCTTCTTCTTCACATTTATCAGCTCTTAGTATGTAGCTTGAGCGGCTTTAACTTTATCGATTAAAGTCGATTTTAATCGTATATTCGTTATCTTCACGTGGGTTCGAATATTCACACTTGTAACCGTATACGATCTTCTACACAACGCGTCAGCTACCACGTTCACTTTTCCACGATGTTATTGAATGGTACGATCGTAATCTTCAACAGCTCGAGCCAACGTCTTTGGCGCATAATACGTTCGTTTTAGTTGAAGAAATATTTGAGGGTTTAAGAAATAGGTTTTGTACTGGGGTCAATACAAAATTCAATTTTACGCTCTGGGGTAGGCTAAGAAGTCTTCAAGAATACGTCAAGAAATTTATTAACAATAGAAATATCGTTCAAAACTGTGACCCTCATCCAAGACTTGGATAACACGTCACATTGATACCTATCAACTTGCCATCATCATTTACAACGTCTCCTACGGAAAGTCTAGCTTCGGTACATTCCACACCAGGAAGTCAACAGCGAAAGGAACGGGGATTTTTACTTATGGCTTGATATGACAATGATTGACTTTAGTAGTTTGGTTACTTTGAATTTGCATAACAGGTTGGTTAGGAATATGAAAGCTAACAACTTTACGAGAAGCATGATGAGTAGTGAACCAATCGTTTCAAAAAAATCACATCAAAGGCAAGTATTTTCAAAGAGATAAGATCGACAGGTAACGTGAAAGTGTTGATTTGAACAAGATTTATAAATAGTAGAGGTAACGAAGGTTTCTCCCAACTGAGTTTAAACAGACATATCAAAGTCTAAGTTCTCCGGAGTTAACTTCAAACTTTTAACACAACTAGGTGAAATAAAAGAGTGAGTAGAACCGGTATCTAACACGGTATAGACTTCGCAAGAGTTTATGACTAACATACCCGTGATAATTTTATTCAGGTTCCTCGTCACGAAAAAAAATACTCTCTCTTAAACTACTGGCTTTGGCTTTTCTGGGACGGTCTTTGGTGCCTCCATCCTATCTGAACTTGTCTTCGGTGAACGACAAAATCGGGCTAAATGACCTTCTCTTCCACAATTATAACATGCTTTGGACGGCATCGCGCAGTTTGGACTGATGTGCCCCTCCCCTCCGCATTTGAAACATATGATAGGTGATCGTTCTCCTTCCTTAACGACAGGTACTGGTGCTGACGTCTTTCCATCATTGTTGAATCTCCTCTTCTTGAAATGCCCATTCTTATTATTTTGGCCCTGATTACCACCGAAGTGGTTACCATTTCTGGCCTGTTGATTCCCTCCACGCTTGTTGTCACCGCTTCGATGACTGCTTTCACTAGTATTATCATTTTGCCGGCTGCTCTCTTTTGGCTGCGTTGTCTCGTTATCGCGCTCCACCAACTGAACCCTATTTACAACATCTGAATACAAACACAATTTATGAGAAACAAGATGTTGACGTATCTCCGGCTTCAAACCTCTTAAAAACATCCGCGTCATTCTTTCTTCATTATCCACCAGGTGGGACGCAAACCGGGATAACTCCGCAAATTTTGCCTCGTACTGCGACACGGTCATATTATTCTGCTCCAATTTGATGAACTCCACCTCCTTCATGTGACGAATACTCTCGGGAAAATATTTGTCGTTAAACAGCTCTTGGAACTTCTCCCAGGACATCTTCAGTGCGGCAGGTTGAGTACGCTTTATCGATTCCCACCAGTAATCTGCCTCTCCTCGCAACATAAAGGCGGCAAAGGGAACCTTTTGCTCCTCGGAGCAACCCAAGACATCAAATATCTTGGTGATCTGCTTTATCCATGTTTCAGCTACAAGTGGTTTGGGTTCTCCCTTAAACTCCGGTGGTCCCAGCTCCTTAAACTGCTTAGCGGTGACCGCCTGAGAGTTTTCAGTATTTCCACCTACGTTGTGGACAGGAGCCGCTTTCACCTGTTGTTGCATGAATTGCATAAAACCTCTAAACATTGCATCATTCATCATCTGGTCAGTGTTGTTGTTTGCATGAGGATTGTCACCTTCCTGATGAACATTATCCTGATTATTGATATGTGGTGAATCAATAATCGCCTGGGCTTCAGTGCTATTCTCAACATTCTCAGATGTCATTTTCAGATACTGCCACAAAATAAAAGTTAATTGATATGTCATATATTATCCTTATATTATGACCGAGCAATTAAATACCATGCAAATAAACTTAGGTAGGTCATACTAGCGAAGGAATTCCCCGTCTCTCCCCTCCTAGTTCTATTCTCACATCTTAGCCAGGGATCATATCCCTAAGCTTTGATACCAACTGTGACGCCCCCAAAATTAGGTATACATCACCCATCTTGGGTCGTCAGATACAAAGTACATAATACAAATACAACTTACTAATACAACTGTCGTGTACAATACGACAAAACATAAACTGTGAGTTTGAATACAAATATTATCTTCTAGAAAGTATTCATACTCAAAAGGAGTCCTCATTACATTTATTAACACACCATTACATAGAATAGTGAGGACTACTAATTAATACTATCATTCGGACCATCACTCCGTTCCCCGACTTGCCCCAGCTACGTTCTCATTTCCTGAAGAGAACAGTGAAAGAAAGGGTGAGCTCAACTAGCCCAGTAAGAAATATCATGACTAAGATAATGCAGAATAAATTATCATTAGCCTTCAACAATGTTAAACTGATAAAATATAATAGACATCAAGTTTAACTGCAGCGGAACAAGCAATCCATTAAAAGAGTCAAGTAGAAAATAAACTCTACTATCTTTTATGATTTAAAAGATTTTCCAACACTGTGATCGCTGAGACTCAGCTTAATAAAATAATTCACATCATCGAATCACCCCTGCACTACGGCCAAGGATATTCGTATATTCATTAATGGTCATGATCATGCCAACAACTGTCCATCAATGCACTACGGGCCAATGAGGACTTTTACCACATCATTTGTAACATTACGGTCATGATTATACCGAATAATCCCTGGTCATAATCATACCAAGTCCATCTATGCACTACAGGCCACAGATGACTTTCAACATTTTATAAACATGAGGATGATGACAATGATATAAGAATTCAATAAAACAAGTTCAAGAATTAATTTATCCAAGAATTAACAACGTCCAAATTGTCAACATGATACTGCTTTGTGGAGTAAAATTCAAGAATACTTAGAAGAATATTTTCATGAAAAGATACTGGATGAAACGCAATTATCAAGGATATTCCACAAATTTCATGGAGTATAGAAGTCAAAACTTAACCAACTGAGTATAATAAAGAATGGAATAACAAAAGAAATCACCATGCATGCGATAGACCGCACAGACAGGTTATTCCAACAGAATAATAAATAATGGAACCAGGTCCGGCGTAAACGCACAGACAGGATATTCCGACAGAATAATAAATAATGGAACCAGGTCCGGTGTAAAACACACAGACAGGATATTCCAACAGAATAATAACAAGACGGAACCAGGTCCGGTGTAAAACACACAGACAGGATGTTCCAACAGAATAATAATAAAAACGGAACCAGGTCCGGTGTAAAACACACAGACAGGATGTTCCAACAGAATAATAATAAAAACGGAACCAGGTCCGGTGTAAAACACACAGACAGGATGTTCCAACAGAATAATAGAAGAATGTCACCAAGTATAGGGTAGACCGCGTATACAGGTTATTCCAACAGAATAATAATAAATGGAATAACAACAGTTCTCTTCATGAATAAGAAAGAATAACACCCCTTACCGTAAAAGAACTGGATATAAGAGTAGTGAAGTAGTAGAAAACTTTTCTTCTATCTCTATATAGTCTCTCTCTATAGTTTCTCTCTCTAGAGTTCAGTGAATTCGTAAGAAAATAATGAAGGAATGAGCTTCTATTTATAGGAAAATGGAATGCATAGTAACTAATCCATGAACGGTCCAGATTGATTACTTTAATCTGACGGTCCATATTTAAAGAAAAATCTTTTAAATAAAATATAATATATTCTATTTATAGAATAACTTTAATAAAGTATTCTGTTTTATATAAAAAGATGTTTCTGTTTTATTACGTTAATAATACGAATAAAACAAAACGTCATTATCGCTAAATAATTCATATTATTAACTGACAATAATGGAATCAAACTGAGTGACTTCTCACATAAGCATTAATAATTAATACCGTGTGCTACTATGCAACCACACGTATTACTGTACTTTTACTACCGAGTAGTTCAACAGTATCAACGGTAAAACTTCCGCCGTTATTTTCATAAAGTATTTTTGTCGTTTTCTCAATCCGACAATAATTCCGTTGTGGGGTCCACCAATAATTGTACCGTCGTACGGATATTCCCCGACAAAAAGAATATTCTCCGACCAATCGAATATAATATGACAACTTGCATACTTTGCAAAATTTATAAATACTACCCATAACTATTATATCAAATCCACACAATAATATAAAAAAAATTATTTCGAGAAAAATTAAATATTTATTCATAAAATCTGGGGTTTCACAGAGTTGGCATTTTATGATGATTAAATGCATTAATTAGTAAAGTGTAAACAATTAAAATAAATCGTTTATAAATTTAAGTAATGTTATTCTTTCAATATCATTATACCGAAATATTGGTATGGATTTTATTGTAGAATTTCTATCTTTTGTGTCGGGGTTACTATTCATGAGTTACGAATATTACTCTTGAGATTAAAACTATATGTTGATCATATTATTTTTATCATCATATATAACATTTTTATAACCCTGATGTTGAAATTCTCTTTCACTGGAGTGTAAAGATGGGTAGATTATTGGTATGATCATGACTAGGGTTCTCTTTGACCTGTAGTGCAAAGTTGAATTGTGACTGGTATGATCATGACCATTGAATTTATAATTGAATATCTTAAGCTTAAGTGCAAAGGTGAATTGATCAACATGGTTATAATTATTATTTATATAAATTCTGAAATGATTATATATTTCTTTGAGATATGAATATATTTGGCCTGTAGTGCAAATATGAATTGTTGATGAATATCTTTGGCCTGTAGTGTAAAGATGAACTGTTGTTGAATATCTTTGGCCCGTAGTGCAAAGATAGTTTGTTGATGAATATCTTTGGCCTGTAGTGCAAAGATGAACTGTTGTTGAATATCTTTGGCCCGTAGTGCAAAGATGGTTTGTTGATGAATATCTTTGGCCCGTAGTGCAAAGATGGATTTGTTAGTATGATTATAAACAGGAATTGTGATTTGGTATAACCATGATCTTTGATGTTTCAGGTAAAGACAGGTGATGAAAATATTCTTCGTCCTGGGTGCGAAGAAAAATTTATAGTCACAATTATGATTATGAGTTATTCATATGATTGTGGAAAGGAACTGTTGAGTGATGTTACATGAATAAAACATTGTTGGTGGATTTTTAACATGGAGAAGATAATAGACTTTATAGTCTATTTGACTCTTCTAATGGATTGCTCGTTCCGCTGCAACTATGGTTGAAATTTTTATCATTTACCATATGTTCTAAATCTCTGATTTATTGTTGATGAAGGCTATTGATAATTGAATTATCTTTAGTCATGATATTCTTTACTGAGCTAGTTGTGCTCACCCTTTTGCTTCACAATTCCTTTCAGGTAATAAGAGTGTAGCTGGGTCGAGCGGGGGTAACAAGGGAATAGAACGGTGGTCATCATTTAGTAGTTATATTTGGTGAAGAAAATAGGGTGAGGCGAACCCAACGTTGGAAGGGTGTTTTGTCACTATCATACAAGATGTCTAATGACATACAACCTCGTGTCATCATAAGACAGGGTTGTGCTCATCCACTTGCTGAGTATATCTATGGGCACTACCTATATAATCTTGGTGTTTGTTTGAAGTATAATTCTCAATTAGAGACAGTAGAGATAATGATAAGTCAAGAGAAGACTCACCATTGGGAAGAATATGATAGTAATCTTCTCGTTTTTCTTTGGGGTCTATTGGGTCATCCAAGGATAATTCTGTGGCCATATGATATCTATCATAACCTAGATGCGTGGCCTCCCATGTACGAAGGTTTCCTTGAGCACTTCCCAAAGATTCTAGTTTCTAAAACAGTTTTTGACTGTACCTTTATGTAAGGTACCTTTGTGAGGTGCTGATACATGATGGTGTCCAATGTCACATTTGGTATATATTTGTATCCAAACTCACAGCATATGTGTTGTTGTATTTTGCACGATAATTGTTGTAATAAAGTTGTAGTTGTTTTCTGTACCATGTATTTGACGACTCAGAATGGGTTAGGTGGAATGGACCTATTTTGGGGTTGTCACACATGGTGATTTTTTTTGTTATTCTATTCTTTATTATACTCAGTTGGTTAAGTTTTGACTTCTATACTCCATGAAATTTATAGAATATCCTTGATAATTGCGTTTCATCCAGTATCTTTTCATGAAAATATTCTTCTAAGCATTTTTGAATTTTACTCCACAAAGCAGTATCATGTTGACAATTTGGACGTTGTTAATTTTTGGATAAATTAATTCTTGAACTTGTTTTATTGAATTCTTATATCATTGTCATCGTCCTTATATTTATAAAATGTTGAAAGTCATCTGTGGCCTGTAGTGCATAGATGGACTTGGTATGATTATGATCAGGGATCATTCGGTATAATCATGACCGTAATATTACAAATAATGTGGTAAAAGTCTTCATTGGTCTGTAGTGCATTGATGGACAGTTGTTGGCATGATCATGACCATTAATGAATACACAAATATTCTTGGCCCGTAGTGCATGGATAATTATGGTCGTGATACTAAAGAATATCATTGGCCGTAGTACAGGGGTGATTCGATGATGTGGATTATTTTGTTAAGCTGAGTCCCAACGATAACAGTGTTGAAAAACCATTTAAATCATAGAAGATAGTAGATTTTATTCTCTACTTTACTCTTTTAATGGATTGCTTGTTCCGTTGCAGTTAAACTTGATGTTCGTTATAATTTATCAGTTTAATACTGTTGAAGGCTAATGATAATTTATTTTACATTATCTTAGTCATAATATTTCTTACTGGGTTAGTTGAGCTCTCCCTTTTTTTTCACTGTTCTCTTCAGAAAACGAGAATATAGCTGGGACGAGTCGGGGAACGGAGTGATGGACCATATGATAGTATTAGTAGTCCTCACTATTCTGTTAAATAGTGTGACAATAATTGTAATGAGGACTCCTTTTGAGTTTGTATAGTCTCTAGTAGAAAATAATTGTATTCAAACTCATAGTTTTGTTTTGTCGTATTGTACACGACAGTTATATTTATATTCTGTACCATGTATCTGACGACCCAAGATGGGTGATGTATACCTAATTTTGGGGGCGTCACAGTTGGTATCAGAGCTTAGGGATATGATCCCTGGCTAAGATGTGAGAATAGATCTAGGAGGGAAGAGACGGGGAATTCTTTCGCTAGTATGACCTACCTAAGTTTATTTGCATGGTATTTAATTGGTCGGTCAGAATATAAGGATAATATATGACATATCAATTAACTTTTATTTTGTGGCAGTATCTGAAAATGGCATCCGAGAATGTTGAGAATAGCAATGGAGCACAGACGACTGTTGATTCACTACATATTAATAATCGGGATAATGTGCATCAAGAAGGCGACAATCCTCATACAAACAACATCACTGACCAAATGATGAATGATGGAATGTTCAGAAACTTTATGCAGTTCATGCAACAACAGGCGAGAGCGGCTCCTGTTCAAAATGTAGGGGAAAACACTGAAAACTCTCAGACGGTCACCGCTAAACAGTTCAAGGAGCTTGGACCACCGGAGTTTAAGGGAGAGTCAAAACCACTTATAGCGGAAACATGGATAAAGCAGATCACCAAGATATTTGATGTCTTGGGATGCTCCGAGGAGCAAAAGGTTCCTTTTGCCGCCTTTATGTTGCGAGGAGAGGCAGATTACTGGTGGGAATCGATTAAGCGTACTCAACCTGCCGCACTGAAGATGTCTTGGGAGAAGTTCTAAGAGCTATTTAATGACAAATACTTTTCCGAAAGTGTTCGACACATGAAGGAGGTGGATTTCATCAAATTGGAGCAGAATAATATGACCGTGTTGCAGTATGAGGCTAAATTTGATGAGTTGTCACGGTTTGCGTCCCACTTGGTGGATAATAAAGAGCGAATGACACGAATGTTTTTGCGAGGTTTGAAACCTGAGATACGTCAACATCTTATTTCTCATAAACCGTGTTTGTATTCAGATGTTGTGAATATGGCTCAGTTAGTAGAGCGCGATAATGCGCAACTAAAAGAGAGCAGTCGGCAAAATGATAATACCAGTGAGAGCAGTCATCGAAGCGGTGACAACAAGCGTGGAGGGAATCAACAGGCCAGAAATGGTAACCACTTCGGTGGTAATCAGGGCCAAAACAATAAGAATTGTCATTTCAAGAAGAGGAGATTCAACAATGATGGAAAGAGATCAGCACCAACACCCGTTGTTAAGGAAGGAGAACGACCACCTATCATATGTTTCAAATGCGGAGGGGAGGGGCACATCAGTCTAAACTGCGTGATGCCGTCTAAAGCATGTTATAATTGTGGAAGAGAAGGTCATTTAGCTCGATTTTGTCGTTTACCAAAAACAAGTTCAGCTAGGATGGAGGCACCAAATGCCGTCCCAGAAAAGTCAAAACCGGTAGTATAAGGGAGATCGTTTTTTGTGACCTCCCAGAAAGTAAGGAACCCGAATGAGGCCATCACGGGTAAGCTTACCATAAACTCTAACGAAGTCTATACTTTATTTGATACCGGTTCTACCCATTATTTTATTTTTCCTACTTGCGCTCATCGATTAAATTTGACTCCGGAGAAATTAGACTTTGACTTATCTGTTGAAACTCTATTGGGAGAAACCTTCATTACATCCACGGTTTATAAGTCTTGTTTGGTTCAAGTTAGTACCCACACATTACCTGTCGATTTTATTTCATTAAAAATACTTGCATTTGACGTGATTCTAGGGATTGATTGGTTAACTACTCATCATGCAAAAATTGATTGTTTTCATAAGGTTGTTAGTTTTCATATTCCTAATCGACCTATTATGCGAATTCAAGCAACCAAACCATTAAATCAATCGCTGTCATCTCAAGCCATAAAGCTATTCGTTTATTGAAAAACGGATGTCAAGCTTTCTTAGCTCATGTCACGGATCTAAACAAAAATACGTCAGTTTTGAATGATATTTCTATTGTTAATAAATTCCCTGACATATTCCCTGAATAACTTCCTGGCCTACCCCAGAGCGTGAAATTGAATTTTGTATCGACCTTGAACCCGGTACAAAACTCATTTCCAAAGCCCCATATCGAATGGCTCCTATTAAACTTCAGGAGTTAAAGATCCAACTGTAGAAATTGTTAGACATTGGCTTTATTCGTCCTAGTACTTCTCCTTGGGGTGCTCCTGTTCTATTCGTGAAGAAGAAATATGGAAGTATGCGACTTTGTATTGATTATCGGGAGTTGAATCATGTCACCATCAAAAATAGGTACCCATTGCCACGAATTGATGACATGTTTGACCAGTTGTAAGGAGCACAATTCTTTTCAAAGATCGATCTTCGTTCTGGATATCATCAGCTGAAGGTTAGAACTGAGGATATTCCAAAGACGGTTTTCAGAACTCAGTACGGGCATTATGAATTCCTAGTCATGACCTTTGGATTGACCAATGCTCCTGCTGCCTTCATGGATATGATGAACCGGTATTCAAGGAATATTTGGATCACTTTGTGGTCGTCTTTATTGATGACATCCTTATTTATTCTAAAAGTCGTGAAGATCATGAGCAACACTTGAGACTGGTACTCCAAAAGCTTCGTGAATACAAGCTTTATGTCAAGTTGAAGAAATGCGAGTTCTGGCTGGAGGAGGTAGCATTCCTTGGGCAAGTAGTATCAAGTCGTAGAATATCTGTTGACCCGACAAAGATTGAAGTTATTCAAAGCTGGGAGCAACCTAAATCAGTAACCGAAGTACGTAGCTTTCTCGGTTTAGCTGGTTATTATCGAAGATTCGTGAAAAGATTTTCTCGAATCTCTACTCCACTAACTCAGCTGACTCGGAAAAATATAAAGTTTGGTTGGAGCGAAGAATGTGAGAAGAGTTTTCAAGAACTCAAGAGGAGACTCATTTCAGCACTTGTTCTAACAATACCATCTGGCTCGGAGGGATTTGTCATCTACAGTGATGCTTCGAGCAAAGGGTTGGGATGCGTTCTCATGCAACATGGAAAAGTTATAGCCTATGCATCAAGACAACTCAAGGAATATGAGAGGAATTATCCTACTCATGATCTAGAGTTGGCAGCTGTTGTCTTTTCACTTAAAATAGGGTGTTTAACTTGTCAACGAGTCAAAAGGTCCATTGCAACCACTTAAAATTCCAGAATGGAAGTGGGAGCACATTACCATGGATTTCGTTACCGGTCTTCCTAAGGTTTCTCAAGGTATTGATGCGATTTGGGTCATTGTTGATAGATTGACCAAGTCTGCTCATTTTTTACCGATACGAGAAACTTATCCACTTGAACGTCTTGCTCATATGTACATAAACGAGATTGTAAGATTGCATGGAATGCCAGTATCCATAGTTTCTGACCGAGACCCAAGATTCACTTCACGATTTTGGGTTAGTTTACAAAAAGTTATGGGCACGGATTTACGATTTAGTTCGGCATATCATCCTCAGACGGACGGACAATCAGATAGGACTATCTGTGTCCTTGACTTCAAGGGAAGTTGGGACAAGTTTTTATCATTGGTGGAGTTTTCCTACAACAACAGCTATCAAGCAAGTATTGGCATGGCTCCATTCGAAGCGTTGTATGGAAGAAAGTGTCGTTCTCCAGTATGCTGAGATGAGGTGGGTGAAATAACGTTGTTGGGACCGGAGTTGGTACGTATGACTACAGAAAAGATTCAAACGATCCGACTGAAAGTAGTATGCACACAAGCCAATCATGTTTGATGATAAAGCATATACTTTGTAACGATCTTATTCATTTATTAATAAAAAGTATTAATTTATTAAAGGCTTTTAATTATCTACATGATGCTGTTTTTAATATGTGATAAACCCATAGTTTTAAGTAATACTTTTTGAATAATGATGATGATCATTCTAATGAGATCTAAATTCTTAGAAAGCTTAAAACTAAAATAGTTCCCAATCGTTGGATTACTAAATTGGGGATTAGTGAATCCGGATAGATTGGTACATACGTTGCTTGCTCATTGGATGAGAATGATTGATCTCATAATTATTTGTGTGGAGACACTAAAGCAAGTATGTATGTGCTTATTAGAGAATAAGTTCACTGAACGTGGCTCGCTAAGGAATACCTAATGGAGTTTTACTTACCTGTCAATAGGAATTCCTGTAGTGATAGTAGTACAAGTGATCCTTGGACTTGAGATCATCATAATATCTTGTGTATGACAAGTTATACTTTGACTTATTTCTTAAGACCCTTAGGGTATATCAAAGGGTATGCTTGGGTATAATAAGTTGTACATGGAGATAATGTATGATCAATAAAGAATCTATCACTTCTAGTAAAAGAAGAGAAATGTCCTATGTGATTCGATAAATGACAACCCAGTAGTCCTTGGCCAAGGCATAATGAAATTAGAAAGGAGTTTCTAATTTGCATTATTTGGAGTTGTGCATTTAAGAGTCGAAATATATATAATTAAATAAAATAAAACTTGACAGTAATTACATATCTTATATTTAATTGAGACATTGTATGGTGGAAGGATTGAATTGTACGGTAACTATTTACTCAAAGGTTTTTTTATGATTAATGTTGAAATCTATATTATCTGAAAAGTCGTTGGTCGCTAGGGAGGCTTATCCCTATTGTGGAATAAATATTATTTATTTAAATAAATTATTAGTTTAATCTATTTATTTAAATAAGATTAGAATTGTTCTAATTGATTTATTTACAACCGGTTTAATATGGAGAACATAAAGGGTCACACCATAAAAGGAAGAATAATTATTTAAGAAGTTAATGGCATAATCGTAATAATAAGTTAAGTATATTTAATTTAATCTATGGTGATAGAATAAATTAAATAGCTTAATATTTATTATTTAATATTTTGAAAATATTAAATATAAATTAATAAGAGGAGTCTTATTATTATTATTACTATTATTATTATTTAATTCCTAAAAGAGTTTGACAATTAATTAATAAAAGTACTCTTAAATATCCTAATAGGATTAGGAGGCAAATTAATTAAAAGAGTTTAATTAATTATCCCTAATAAGATTAGGGGGCTTAATTAATTAAAAAAATTTAATTAATTAAATAAAACCCAATTTCTTAATTGTTAAAGAGGGTTGCCTACATCTATAAATAAGAGGAGTCTTATTATGGGTGGGGTGGTTGACACTTTCACAACACGTGAATACGTAATTCCAATAGTTGGGAGAGTACGTCTTTTCTATAGAGATAGAAAACTAGAGTTTTGCCAAATACCCATCTTCTTGAATTCTTCTTCTTCCTTGGTGGATCACCTCTAGAGGTCAAACACTTGGGTGGCTAACGTTGATCAAAGGAAGGAGCCAAACCCGGTGGATTCAAGTTGAACGCGAAAAGGATTGGAGGTGAACTTGTACCTGAGGAAGCTCGAATCTTCAAGGGTATGATTCTTGTTCTTTCTTTTTCATTTAATTAATAATTGTGCATAAAGGATGATCCGGGTATATGGTTTGTAAAATTTTTAAAACTCTGATTTTACACGTTTTCGCTTATTTTGTGCAATTTAATTGCGTTCTTGAATATTACAAACCTAACAGTGACATCAGAGCCAAACCTTTATGCGAATTATTAATTATTTTAATTTGATATGTATATTAATATGTGTTTAGAATAATTTAATGGGGTATAATTATGTTGTATAAAATTAAAAAAAAAAGAACGCGAAAATATTTTTTTTCGCTGCTGATTCGCTGATTCTTACTTCGCACGATAATAACCGTGAGTCACGTGAATTATAAAATGATTCCGTGTACCATATATATATATATATATATATATATATATATATATATATATATTTATATCCTGTTTAGCCGGTTTTGATAAGCAACAAAAAAACAAAAAAACAAAAAACAAAACGGTAATGCAATCATAGCATGATCCTGATGTATGTATTTGTGATTGACGAAATTCAATAATAGGAATCCTACTACACTTTTAAAAGTTACATGTGATTGTTTTAAAAAGGTATCAGGATTCCTTAAGATTTCATTAATATGATGTACAGTTATTATTATTATATTATATTATTTATATAATATATATATATATATATATATATATATATATATTCTTAATAATTTTATTATTAAAATAAAAAATTTATTTTAATCTTAAAATAAAAAAGTTTATTTTAATTTTAAAATTAAAATTTCATGCTAACTAATTAGAATTGGAATTGGATTGCATGATAACTAATTGGAGTTGAAATTGGATTTCATATTTTCTTAAATAAAGGAGTTTATTTAGATATGAAATAATATTTCATATTATTCAAAATAAAGGAGTTTATTTATGAATAGGAAAGCGAATCCATATTCCTTAAATAAAAGAGTTTATTTAGATATGAAATAAGATTTCATATTATTTATATTAAAGGAGTTTATTTGTGAATAGGAAAGAGAATCCGTGTTTCCTTTAATGAAGGAGTTTTTTTTTTTACTTGGAATTGGATTCCATAATTAATTAAAATAAATGGGTTTATTTTGATTAAAGATTTTTTGATTAAAATAAAATAGTTTATTTTATTCAAAATTGGATAAATTAAAATAAAAGAAATTTATTTTGATTTAAATTTGGATTAAAATAAAGGAGTTTATTTTGATTCAAAATTAGATTTTATACTGACTAAATTTGTCCATTAAATGATATCAATATATATATTGAATATTTATTATTCATGAGATGAATGCTATTTATTGATGCATATGGTGATGTGTATAATAATAAATGGGATTGATTATGGACTATTGACCAATGTGATTGGATTTTATTTTAGTTGGATGCATGAATGTATGAGTTTTATTAAAGGGGTATGCGTACCTCGTCTTCTCTAATTTTTTTTTAATGTAAATTCTATCTCCCTCATATGTACTTCCCCTTGACTGCTGATCAAGGTTTCTATTTATTTTAAATAGTTTTGTAATAAGAATAGTTAGAAATAATTTTGAAGAATTAAAGATCAAGGAGTAAGGAGCGCTTGAAGACCCGTTTGTAATGGAGCCCGTGTTTAAATGTAATAGTTATATTTAAATATTAATTCTTGCACCCCTAGGGTTTGACCTTTTGGTTCACTTGGTGGCTCTAGTGAACCAAACTAGAATAAAAGTCCATAATTAAATCGGGTAGAATATAGTATTCTATATATGTATGATTATACTATATATATATATATATATATATATATATATATATATATATATTATGCAAACATGCTTCGCATGTTAATTAATATGACGCGTATTTTATATATATATGTGCATGCACGCTAAACAAGATGAGACAAATTAATAACAAACCCCTCAAATATTTTATATTAAGTTGTAACGTTCAAAGATATTTGGAATATCGAACGTCGCCTTCTAGCATGATAGAAATAATAGAGTATTGAATATTTAATATGAGTTCGTTGTGCACACACAAGACAAGTATTAAATATTTAAGATGTTATTTTTATTACATATGATGTTTATAAGGAATTGAACATTACTGCTTTGTTGTGCATACACAAGGGTTGTAGTTTTCTCTTCACCTATATGGAAATGTTGGGTCTAACTTAACTTAAATCATTTTAGTTCGGATGTGCACACACTTGACCATTATGATTTAAGAGGCAAAATACAAGGAGTTACATAGTTGATGTAATTGATAAGAGTTGTCTACCTATTTATTTATATATAGTTTGTTGTGCACACACAAAGCTATATACATTTGAAATGAGATCCTTATTCTCACTAGCATATCTTTAATTAGATATTGCCGAACTATATATATTGAGGGTAATATAGTTTGAAAAAAAATAGTGGGAGACACAAATTTAAAACAAGACCTAATTTATTTTGGTGATTAATAAAAGAATGTATGCTAAAATATTGTTAATTACAGATTTATTTACAGAATTTTACAATGTCTAAATTACTATCACTGGGAAGCATATTAGATGCTAAATTAACCGAACCAAATTAAACGGATTGGTTAAGAAAATTGAGAATAGTTCTCACAGCTGAAAAACTATCTTATGTCCTTAATACGTCTATCCCTGTAATGGTTGCAGACAATGCCTCTGAGGAAGAGATTCCTATTTTTAGAAAGTGGCAAGATGATACACAGTTGGTTCAATGCATCATGCTCTTATCCATGAGTAACAAGCTTCAGCGTCAGCCTGAAACTATGGATACTCCTATTATATTCCTGCACGTTAAGTAGTTGATGGTGAGGAAAGTAGGACTGATAGATATTACATATCTAAGGAGCTCTTCCGATCTAGAATGACCGATAACACTACAGTACAGACAAAAGTCCTTAACATGATTAATTTGATTGAACAATTAGGACAACGATTTTTTCATTGATGGATAATTGAGCCAAGATTTGATCTTGCACTCACTCCCGGACTCCTTTCACAATTGTTGTAAATTTTTTATATGAACAAGCTAGATATCAGCTTCGCTGATTTGCTTAACATGTTAAAAAATATTGAGAGTCACTTTCCAACCAAGAAATACCAAGTCTTACTGGTAGGGGTCAAATGATCTTCTAAAAAGAAGAACGATTCTAAGAAGGTAAATAGAAAAGACAAAAATTAAGGATAATAAGAACAAAACTGATATGGATAGCAAAGGAGTTTGCTTCCACTACAATAAGCCTGGACACTGGAAAGAAACTGCGAGAAACATATTGCAGAGCTAACCAGAAGAGGCTTAGTGAAGTTTCGATTATAAATATTGTAAGACCCCAACTTTTATAAATAAAGATGAATTTTCTATAAATATCATTTTTGAATATTATGGAGTTAACTTGATATAATGTTATAGTTGTGGGTAATATTTATAAATTTTGCAAAGTACGCAAGTTGTTATATAATATTCGATTGGTCGGGGAATATTCGTTTTAACAGGGGAATATTCGTACAACGGCACAATCATTGGTGGACCCCACAACAGAATTATTGTCGGATTGAGAAAACGACAAAAATATTTTATTAGAAATAACGGCGAAAGTTTTACCATTGTTACTGTTGAACTACTCGGTAGTAAAAGTACAGTAATACGTGTGGTTGCATAGTAGCACACGGTATTGATTATTAATGCTTATGTAAGAAGTCACTCAGTTTGATTCAATTATTGTCAGTTAATAATATGAATTATTTAGCGATAATGACGTTTTGTTTTATTCGTATTATTAACGTAATAAAACAGAAACATCTTTTTATATAAAACAGAATACTTTATTAAAGTTATTCTATAAATAGAATATATTATATTTTATTTAAAAGATTTTTCTTTAAATATGGACCGTCAGATTAAAGTAATCAATCTGGACCGTTCATGGATTAGTTACTATGCATTCTATTTTTCTATAAATAGCAGCTCATTCCTTCATTATTTCTTACGAATTCACTGAACTCTAGAGAGAGAAACTATAGAGAGAGAGAGAAGAAGAGTATTCTGCTACTTAACTACTTCCTTATTTCAGCTCTTCTTTAAAACGGTAAGGGGTGTTATTCTTTCTTATTCATGAAGAGAACTGTTGTTATTCCATTTCTTATTATTCTGTTGGAATAACCTGTATACGCGGTCTACCCTATACTTGGTGACATTCTTCTATTATTCTGTTGGAACATCCTGTCTGTGTGTTTTACACCGGACCTGGTTCCGTTTTTATTATTATTCTGTTGGAACATCCTGTCTGTGTGTTTTACACCGGACCTGGTTCCGTTTTTATTATTATTCTGTTGGAACATCCTGTCTGTGTGTTTTACACCGGACCTGGTTCCATTATTTATTATTCTGTCGGAATATCCTGTCTGTGCGTTTACGCCGGACCTGGTTCCATTATTTATCCTGTCTATGCGTTTACGCCGGACCTGGTTCCATTATTTATTATTCTGTTGGAATAACCTGTCTGTGCGGTCTATCGCATGCATGGTGATTTCTTTTGTTATTCCATTCTTTATTATACTCAGTTGGTTAAGTTTTGACTTCTATACTCCATGAAATTTGTGGAATATCCTTGATATTTGCGTTTCATCCAGTATCTTTTCATGAAAATATTCTTCTAATCATTCTTGAATTTTACTCCACAAAGCAGTATCATGTTGACAATTTGGACGTTGTTAATTCTTGGATAAATTAATTCTTGAACTTGTTTTATTGAATTCTTATATCATTGTCATCATCCTCATGTTTATAAAATGTTGAAAGTCATCTGTGGCCTGTAGTGCATAGATGGACTTGGTATGATTATGACCAGGGATTATTCGGTATAATCATGACCGTAATGTTACAAATGATGTGGTAAAAGTCCTCATTGGCCCGTAGTGCATTGATGGACAGTTGTTGGCATGATCATGACCATTAATGAATATACGAATATCCTTGGCCGTAGTGCAGGGGTGATTCGATGATGTGGATTATTTTATTAAGCTGAGTCTCAGCGATCACAGTGTTGAAAAATCTTTTAAATCATAAAAGATAGTAGAGTTTATTTTCTACTTGACTCTTTTAATGGATTGCTTGTTCCGCTACAGTTAAACTTGATGTCTATTATATTTTATCAGTTTAACATTGTTGAAGGCTAATGATAATTTATTCTGCATTATCTTAGTCATAATATTTCTTACTGGGCTAGTTGAGCTCACCCTTTCTTTCACTGTTCTCTTCAGGAAATGAGAACGTAGCTGGGGCAAGTCGGGGAACGGAGTGATGGTCCGAATGATAGTATTAGTTAGTAGTCCTCACTATTCTATGTAATGGTGTGTTAATAAATGTAATGAGGACTCCTTTTGAGTATGAATACTCTCTAGAAGATAATATTTGTATTCAAACTCACAGTTTATGTTTTGTCGTATTGTACACGACAGTTGTATTATTAAGTTGTATTTGTATTCTGTACTATGTATCTGACGACCCAAGATGGGTGATGTATACCTAATTTTGGGGGCGTCACAGTTGGTATCAGAGCTTAGGGATATGATCCCTGGCTAAGATGTGAGAATAGAACTAGGAGGGGAGAGACGGGGAATTCCTTCGCTAGTATGACCTACCTAAGTTTATTTGCATGGTATTTAATTGGTCGGTCATAATATAAGGATAATATATGACATATCAATTAACTTTTATTTTGTGGCAGTATCTGAAAATGGCATCTGAGAATGTTGAGAATAGCAATGGAGCACAGGCGACTGTTGATTCACCACATATCAATAATCAGGATAATGTGCATCAGGAAGGTGACAATCCTCATGCAAACAACAACACTGACCAGATGATGAATGATGGAATGTTCAGAGGTTTTATGCAATTCATGCAACAACAGGTGAAAGCGGCTCCTGTCCACAACGTAGGTGGAAATACTGAAAACTCTCAGGCGGTCACCGCTAAACAGTTTAAGGAGCTGGGACCACCGGAGTTTAAGGGAGAACCCAAACCACTTGTAGCTGAAACATGGATAAAGCAGATCACCAAGATATTTGATGTCTTGGGTTGCTCCGAGGAGCAAAAGGTTCCCTTTGCCGCCTTTATGTTGCGAGGAGAGGCAGATTACTGGTGGGAATCGATAAAGCGTACTCAACCTGCCGCACTGAAGATGTCTTGGGAGAAGTTCCAAGAGCTGTTTAACGACAAATACTTTCCCGAGAGTATTCGTCACATGAAGGAGGTGGAGTTCATCAAATTGGAGCAGAATAATATGACCGTGTCGCAGTACGAGGCAAAATTTGCGGAGTTATCCCGGTTTGCGTCCCACCTGGTGGATAATGAAGAAAGAATGACGCGATGTTTTTAAGAGGTTTGAAGCCGGAGATACGTCAACATCTTGTTTCTCATAAACTGTGTTTGTATTCAGATGTTGTAAATAGGGCTCAGTTGGTGGAGCGCGATAACGAGACAACGCAACCAAAAGAGAGCAGCCGGCAAAATGATAATACCAGTGAGAGCAGTCATCGAAGCGGTGACAACAAGCGTGGAGGGAATCAACAGGCCAGAAATGGTAACCACTTCGGTGGTAATCAGGGCCAAAACAATAAGAATGGGCATTTCAAGAAGAGGAGATTCAACAATGATGGAAAGACGTCAGCACCAGCACCTGTCGTTAAGGAAGGAGAACGACCACCTATCATATGTTTCAAATGCGGAGGGGAGGGGCACATCAGTCCAAACTGCGCGATGCCGTCCAAAGCATGTTATAATTGTGGAAGAGAAGGTCATTTAGCCCGATTTTGTCGTTTACCGAAGACAAATTCAGCTAGGATGGAGGCACCAAAGGCCGTCCCAGAAAAGTCAAAACCGGTTGTGCAAGGGAGAGCGTTTGTTGTGAACTCCCAGAGAGCAAGGAACCCGAATGAGGTCATCACGGGTAAGCTTATCATAAACTCTAACGAAGTCTATACTTTATTTGATACCGGTTCTACCCATTCTTTTATTTCTCCTACTTGCGCTCATCGATTAAATTTGATTCCGGAGAAATTAGACTTTGACTTAGTAGTTGAAACTCCATTGGGAGAAACCTTCATTACATCCACGGTTTATAAGTCTTGTTTGGTTCAAGTTGGTACCCACACATTACCTGTCGATCTTATTTCATTAAAAATACTTGCATTTGACGTGATTCTAGGGATTGATTGGTTAACTACTCATCATGCAAAAATTGATTGTTTTCGTAAGGTTGTTAGCTTTCATATTCCTAATCGACCTATTATGCGAATTCAAGCAACCAAACCATTAAAATCAATCGCTGTCATCTCAAGCCATAAAGCTATTCGTTTATTGAAAAACGGATGTCAAGCTTTCTTAGCTCATGTCACAGATCTAAACAAAAATACGTCAGCTTTGAATGATATTTCTGTTGTTAATAAATTTCCTGACGTATTTCCCGAAGAACTTCCTGGCCTACCCCCAGAGCGTGAAATTGAATTTTGTATCGACCTTGAACCCGGTACAAAACCCATTTCCAAAGCCCCATATCGAATGGCTCCTATTGAACTTCAGGAGTTAAAGACCCAACTGCAGGAATTGTTAGACATTGGTTTTATTCGTCCTAGTACTTCTCCTTGGGGTGCTCCTGTTCTGTTCGTGAAGAAGAAAGATGGGAGTATGCGACTTTGTATTGATTATCGGGAGTTGAATCATGTCACCATCAAAAATAGGTACCCATTGCCACGTATTGATGACCTGTTTGACCAGTTGCAAGGAGCACAATTCTTTTCAAAGATCGATCTTCGTTCTGGATATCATCAGCTGAAGGTTAGAACTGAGGATATTCCAAAGACGGCTTTCAGAACTCGGTATGGGCATTATGAATTCTTAGTTATGTCTTTTGGATTGACTAATGCTCCTGCTGCCTTCATGGATATGATGAACAGGGTATTCAAGGAATATTTGGATCACTTTGTGGTCGTCTTTATCGATGACATCCTTGTTTATTCCAAAAGCCGTGAAGATCATGAGCAACACTTGAGGCTGGTACTCCAAAAGCTTCGTGAATACAAACTTTATGCCAAGTTGAAGAAATGCGAGTTCTGGCTGGAAGAGGTAGCATTCCTTGGGCACGTAGTATCAAGTCGTGGAATATCTGTTGACCCGGCAAAGATTGAAGCTATTCAAAGCTGGGAGCAACCTAAATCAGTGACCGAAGTACGTAGCTTTCTTGGTTTAGCTGGTTATTATCGGAGATTCGTGGAAGGATTTTCTCGAATCGCTACTCCATTAACTCAGCTGACTCGGAAAGATACAAAGTTCGGTTGGAGCGAAGAATGTGAGCAGAGTTTTCAAGAACTCAAGAGGAGACTCATTTCAGCACCTGTTCTAACAATACCATCTGGCTCGGAGGGATTTGTCATCTACAGTGATGCTTCGAGCAAAGGGTTGGGATGCGTTCTCATGCAACATGGAAAAGTCATAGCCTATGCATCAAGACAACTCAAGGAATATGAGAGGAATTATCCTACTCATGATCTAGAGTTGGCAGCTGTTGTCTTTGCACTTAAAATTTGGAGGCATTACTTGTATGGGGAGAAGGTGGAGATCTTTACGGATCATAAAAGCCTCAAATATTTCTTCACTCAAAAGGAACTCAACATGCGACAACGACGTTGGCTTGAACTGTTGAAAGATTATGATCATACCATTCAATACCATCCTGGAAAAGCGAACGTGGTAGCTGACGCATTGAGTAGAAGATCATATGCAAGTACGAGTGCGATATTGTCAACACAAAGGCCCATTTTGTGTGACTTGCAAAGGATGGAGATAGAGTTAAAGACTCCAGGGACCCATGTGATGATGGCGAATATACGAGTAGAACCGACTTTAATCGATAAAGTTAAAGCTGCTCAAGCTACAGACCTGGAGCTGATGCGTATGAGGAAGAAAGTGCAAGAAGGTGCTATGCCGGAAGCAAGAATCGATGAAGAAGGAATACTTCGAGTCAACTCCAGACTTTGTGTTCCTAACAACCCTGATTTAAAGTATGAAATCATGATGGAGGCGCACAACACACCGTTTGCAATCCATCCTGGAAGTACCAAAATGTATCATGATCTTCGTCATACATTTTGGTGGAGCAATATGAAGAGAGAGATAGCGTTGTTTATCTCAAGGTGTCTAACTTGTCAACGAGTCAAAGCGGAGCATCAAGTACCAAAAGGTCCATTGCAACCACTTGAAATTCCAGAATGGAAGTGGGAGCACATTACCATGGATTTCGTTACCGGTCTTCCTAAGGTTTCTCAAGGTATTGATGCGATTTGGGTCATTGTTGATAGATTGACCAAGTCTGCTCATTTCTTACCGATACGAGAAACTTATACACTTGAACGTCTTGCTCGTATGTACATAAACGAGATTGTAAGACTGCATGGTATGCCAGTATCCATAGTTTCTGATCGAGACCCAAGATTCACTTCACGATTTTGGGTTAGTTTACAAAAAGCTATGGGCACGGATTTACGATTTAGTTCAGCATATCATCCTCAGACGGACGGACAATCAGAGAGGACTATTCAAACTCTTGAAGATCTATTAAGACTCTGTGTCTTTGACTTCAAGGGAAGTTGGGACAAGTTCTTACCATTGGTGGAGTTTTCCTACAACAACAGTTATCAAGCAAGTATTGGCATGGCTCCATTCGAAGCATTGTATGGAAGAAAATGTCGTTCTCCAGTATGCTGGGATGAGGTGGGTGAAGCAACGTTGTTGGGACCGGAGTTGGTACGTATGACTACAGAAAAGATTCAAACGATCCGACAACGTATAAAAACCTCACAAGATCGACAAAAGAGTTATGCTGATCTTCATCGAAAGGACGTGGAATTTGATGTAGGAGATCATGTGTTCTTACGTGTTGCTCCATGGAAAGGAGTTACGAGATTTGGAAAGAGAGGAAAGCTCAATCCTCGATTCATCGGTCCATTTTTAATCCTCGATCGAGTAGGAACTGTGGCTTATAGACTCGCTTTACCGCCAAGTATGTCTCGTGTTCATAACGTTTTTCACATATCCATGTTACGCAAATATGTGGAAGACCCGAACCACATTATTGAGTTAGAACCGGACGAAATAGCGGAAGATTTGACGTATGAAGAAGTTCCTGTTCAAATCTTGGATAAGAAGGAACATATTCTACGCTCCAAGGTTATACCTCAAGTCAAAGTTTTGTGGAGAAACCACGATGTTGAGGAAATGACTTGGGAGTTAGAATCTGAAATGAAATCAAGGTATCCTTACCTCTTCGACATACCAGGTACGTACCCTAATTTCGAGGGCGAAATTTCATAAGAAGGGGAGGTTGTAAGACCCCAACTTTTATAAATAAAGATGAATTTTCTATAAATATCATTTTTGAATATTATGGAGTTAATTTGATATAATGTTATAGTTGTGGGTAATATTTATAAATTTTGCAAAGTACGCAAGTTGTTATATAATATTCGATTGGTCGGGGAATATTCGTTTTAACAGGGAATATTCGTACAACGGCACAATCATTGGTGGACCCCACAACGGAATTATTGTCGGATTGAGAAAACGACAAAAATATTTTATTAAAAATAACGGCGAAAGTTTTACCATTGTTACTGTTGAACTACTCGGTAGTAAAAGTACAGTAATACGTGTGGTTGCATAGTAGCACACGGTATTGATTATTAATGCTTATGTGAGAAGTCACTCAGTTTGATTCAATTATTGTCAGTTAATAATATGAATTATTTAGCGATAATGACGTTTTGTTTTATTCGTATTATTAACGTAATAAAACAGAAACATCTTTTTATATAAAACAGAATACTTTATTAAAGTTATTCTATAAATAGAATATATTATATTTTATTTAAAAGATTTTTCTTTAAATATGGACCGTCAGATTAAAGTAATCAATCTGGACCGTTCATGGATTAGTTACTATGCATTCTATTTTTCTATAAATAGCAGCTCATTCCTTCATTATTTCTTACGAATTCACTGAACTCTAGAGAGAGAAACTATAGAGAGAAACTATAGAGAGAGAGAAGAAGAGTATTCTGCTACTTAACTACTTTCTTATTTCAGCTCTTCTTTAAAACGGTAGGGGTATTATTTCTTTTATATTCATGAAGAGAACTTTGTTATTCCATTCTTTATTATTCTGTTGGAATAACCTGTATACGTGGTCTACCCTATACTTGGTGACATTCTTCTATTATTCTTTTGGAACATCCTGTCTGTGTGTTTTACACCGGACCTGGTTCCATTATTTATTATTCTGTCAGAATATCCTGTCTGTGTGTTTTACATCGGACCTGGTTCCATTTTTATTATTATTCTGTTGGAACATCCTGTCTGTGTGTTTTACACCGGACCTGGTTCCGTTTTTATTATTATTCTGTTGGAACATCCTGTCTGTGTGTTTTACACCGGACCTGGTTCCGTTTTTATTATTATTCTGTTGGAACATCCTGTCTGTGTGTTTTACACCGGACCTGGTTCCATTATTTATTATTCTGTCGGAATATCCTGTCTATGCGTTTACGCCGGACCTAGTTCCATTATTTATTATTCTGTCGGAATATCCTGTCTGTGCGTTTACGCCGGACCTGGTTCCATTATTTATTATTCTGTTGGAATAACCTGTCTGTGCGGTCTATCGCATGCATGGTGATTTCTTTTGTTATTCCATTCTTTATTATACTCAGTTGGTTAAGTTTTGACTTCTATACTCCATGAAATTTGTGGAATATCCTTGATATTTGCGTTCATCCAGTATCTATTCATGAAAATATTCTTCTAAGCATTCTTGAATTTTACTCCACAAAGTAGTATCATGTTGACAATTTGGACGTTGTTAATTCTTGGATAAATTAATTCTTGAACTTGTTTTATTGAATTCTTATATCATTGTCATCATCCTCATGTTTATAAAATGTTGAAAGTCATCTGTGGCCTGTAGTGCATAGATGGACTTGGTATGATTATGACCAGGGATTATTCGGTGTAATCATGACCGTAATGTTACAAATGATGTGGTAAAAGTCCTCATTGGCCCGTAGTGCATTGATGGACAGTTGTTGGCATGATCATGACCATTAATGAATATACGAATATCCTTGGCCGTAGTGCAGGGGTGATTCGATGATGTGGATTATTTTATTAAGCTGAGTCTCAGCGATCACAGTGTTGAAAAATCTTTTAAATCATAAAAGATAGTAGAGTTTATTTTCTACTTGACTCTTTTAATGGATTGCTTGTTCCGCTACAGTTAAACTTGATGTCTATTATATTTTATCAGTTTAACATTGTTGAAGGCTAATGATAATTTATTCTGCATTATCTTAGTCGTAATATTTCTTACTGGGCTAGTTGAGCTCACCCTTTCTTTCACTGTTCTCTTCAGAAAATGAGAACGTAGCTGGGGCAAGTCGGGGAACGGAGTGATGGTCCGAATGATAGTATTAGTTAGTAGTCCTCACTATTCTATGTAGTGGTGTGTTAATAAATGTAATGAGGACTCCTTTTGAGTATGAATACTCTCTAGAAGATAATATTTGTATTCAAACTCACAGTTTATATTTTGTCGTATTGTACACGACAGTTGTATTATTAAGTTGTATTTGTATTCTGTACTATGTATTTGACGACGCAAGATGGGTGATGTATACCTAATTTTGGGGGCGTCACAAATATAGTTTTTGTTCGTGATTAAAATAAATTTTTCTTTAAGTCAAGGTTCTACTTGGGTATTGGATACCGACTTTGGTTATCATAAATATAGATTTATGAAGGGACCAAGCAGAAGTAGAAAGCTAAACAAAGATAAGTAATCCTATGTGTGGGAAATGAAGCAAAGGTTGCTACATTAGCTATAGAAACTTATAGTTTAGCAATGCCTACGGGCAAATCTATTAAGTCAATAAGTTGTTATTGTATTCCAGTTCTTGTTAGAAATATTATTTCCATTTTGTTGTTGGACAATGAAATCTTTGGTATTATATTTAAGAACAATTGTTGTTCTATTTATAATAACAATATTTTATATAGAACTGGAATATTACTTAATAGATTTTGTATGCTTGACTTACGTGAAAAATTATTTTGCAAATTGAACAAACTAGTATAATAAAAGGAGATGATCATTCAAAGAGTTGAATGTGTGTATTTGCAGAAATAAAAGTGTGAATTATTTGAAAGGTTCAAAGAATTCAGAAATGAAATTAATTGGCTAAGTATTAGGATTTTTTGATCGAATCAAGGAAGGAATACTTGTGCAATAAGTTTCTAGATCATCTCAAATGGTTTTCTCATAATGGACGCCTTCTGATGCACAATAATTGATTGATGTATCTGAAAAGAAAAATCATACCTTGTTGGACTTGGTACGGTCCATAATGATTTTACCGACATTCCAGTATCCTTCTGGGGTCATGTTCTAGAAATGGCTGCATATCTACGAAAAGGTAACCTCAAAAATCCAGCCCCAAGACTCCATAAAAGTTATGGACAAGGAGGATTCCTAATCTTAAGTATGTTAAGATAAGGGGTTTTCCAACTTATGTGAAAAGATTTCAAAGGATAAGCTTGGGACAAGATTTGACAAGTGTCAATTTGTGGGACATCCTAAAGTAAGTTTAGGGTATATGTTTTATAATCCTACTTAGCAAAAGGTGTTTGTTGCAAAATACACTGCCTTCTAAGATAAAGGTGTTTATCATTGAAGGGGCTAGTGGGAGGATAATAGAATGTTGAAGAGTTCAAGAACCACAAAACACTATAAGTCAAATAAGAGAAACCTGTAGATAGACCTATTGTACCACAACTGAATCGTAAATCTGGATCAGTACCGAAGATACCTAGGAGGTATGGATTCATCATAGATGATGATGATGAGGTACACAACATAGAAGATAATGATCTAGTTACATACGATGAGGTAAGAGTTCTAGTGTGTACAAAAGGGTCAGTGGGAGCGCCGTGACATTCCTAATATTATATGTTGATATACTATAGATAAGGAATGACAAACTAATGCTACAATCAGTAAAGATAAAGTTGTCTAAAAATTCCTCCATGAATGATTTGGGAAGAGTATCTTAATTGGGGATACAAATCTATATGGATAGATTTAAGAGGATGCTCAACTTAACCCAAGAACGTATATTCATTTGATGCTAAAGTCGTTTAGCATGGCAAACTCCAAGAGATGTCTCATGTTGATGAGCCATGGAGTGTATCTCTCTTAATAGTCTCCATAGACTCCAAAAAGAGAGATCGCATGAGTAACTACCATGTATGCAATGAAATGTATGAGACCTGATGATGATCGGTCATATTCTGGAGAAGATCACTGTAAGACAGTGAAAAATATCTTAAAGTACTTAACCGACACTAAGGATGTGATCAAATTTATGGTGGGTCTAAATAAAACTAGAGGGCTTAACAGACTCAAGTTTTTCAAACAGACCAAGACGACATAAAGTCCACTTTAGGGTAAGGTGTTACCTTGAAAAGTGGTGCAGCGAATCGGAAAGGTTTCAAATAGCAAAGAGTTGCTGATTTAGTTATAAAGACAAAGTATATAGCTGTAAATGAAGCTGCAAGTTGATTGTTTGGATAAAATTTCATTACAAAACTAGGAATAGTTCCTAAGTCTCATCTTGGATCTAAACATGTGTTGCGGCACTTTCATTTGATTAAAGGAATCATTGAAAGATGGGAAATCACTATAGAGATAGTGGACTCCCAAGAACAACATTATATATCCATTAACTAAAGCTTATCCAACAGCAGGATAATCGTCACTTAGAGAAGAAGGGTAAGATGTGACGCCCCCAAAACAGGTATACAACACTTATTCTGAGTCGTCAATAACATGGTACAGAAACAACTACAACTTTATTAATACAACATAAAAACTGTGAGTGTAAATACAAATATTGTCATCTAGACAATATCCACACTCAAATAAGTCCTCATTACAATTATTGGAACAATATTTTACCAAAAAAAAAAATGGTGAGGACTACTAAAAAAACTTCCTAGAACCTTCATTCCATACCCCGACTAGTACCTGCTACATTCTCGCCTCCTGAGAAGAAAATGGAACAACAAGGAAAAGGGTGAGCTCAACTAGCCCAGTAAAGAATATTATGACTAAGATAATATACAACAAATTATCGTTAGTCTTCAACAGGGAAAAATTTAATAGAATACAATAGACAACAAGTTTTAATTCAATATTCGCAGCGGAAAATAATAATTCATAGAGAAGTTACATAGAGAATGAAATCTACGATTATCTATGAATTTAAAAGCCCATCATCAATATTTTATCCCTGTAACATCAATCAATAAATATCTTGAATCAAATAGTCATCTTTGCACTACAGGCCAAAGATATCCATCAGTTGGTCATGTTCACCTCAACACCTGTTCATCTTTGCACTACGGGCCAAAGATATTCATCAGAAATTATTCATTTTTGCACTACAGGCCAAAGATATTCAGTTATATCATCATTTAAGACTGAGGATGATGAAAAATATTTTAAAAAAAATGAATCCAGTGAAGCAAAATAACAAATATTAAGGATTCGTATTTCAATTTATCCATGTCCAAAAATACCTTATCATAGTGAAGTAAAATTCAAGAATGATCAAAACATGGATACAATCAAAGCTAGTATCCAGAATAGATATTTGGACGAAAAGAAGGAAATTTTATTTTTCGGTGAATAGTAACTCGTGAATAGTAACTCGTGAATAGTAACTCATGAATAGTAACTCATGAATAGTAACCCCGACATGAAAAGTTCTAAATTTGATAAAAATTCAGATCAATACTTCGGCATAATGATATTGAAGAAAATAATATCATTTAAGAAGAAATAACATCCCTTACCTCGGAAAGACGGTACTTCTGACTGGAATACTAGATATAGTACTGAAGGAAACTTGCACCGTAAAATAACACTCAAAGTATCAAATACTCACAAGAATACGCTCGTTATAGAGAGAGAAATAGAGAGAAACTTGTGTTTCTGGTGTGATTTCAATTCTAACCTAAGCACCCTATTTATAGGAAAATGCTTAGAACACCAAAGCAGAAAATTTAATATAATAATAATATATTTATCAAATTTTCCTTAGCCCACCTCTAGACATCTGATCTCAGCCCATTTATATCACATGTTAGCCCACTTAAATGCCAAAAAACGTTTTTCTTCAAAATAATAAATAAAACTTCCAAAAATCAATTATTTCAGAACTTCAGAACTTCAATAATTCATAATAAATAGCCCTTTTATCAGAAAATTCGAATCTCGCAAGTTTTTATAGGAAATTCAATTCTCTATAACTTTGCAGAATTTTTTTTTTCCAAATTCCAAACAGAAATTGACCGAAATTCACAAACGGGCGATTTTATAGTCAATAATAAATTTTCGTTCAAGAATTATGTCCACCAACACACAAAACATGTGTTAATCATTTAATGCCACAAAAATACTCTTCCTCCTCATATACTCATATATCCCACATTCATTGTAAAAATACCACCATCAATATATTATTAAAATAATATATTTAAATGAATTATTTTATCAGAAAAAGATAAAATATTAATTTTCAACAATTGTCACATTAAAATTTTTCTCTATCTATATCCACATAAAATCACTATTTTCCTCGTCATATAAATCAATAATTAATTATACACAAATAATATTACAGAATCACAGTACTAGCAACCAGGCCGTTCCTAGGAAAGAGAGGGTTTTTCAATAAGGATCTCCCCTTACTGGCGCGCAATTAGATGACCAAACCTCTCCTTAGACAGAACTTTCTAGACATTGCCAATAATGTTATCTAATAATATTATTCAGATAATATGAATTATTGCTCCGATAATAAAAAATACTGCGTAGTGACAATTATTGAAACAACAGTAATATAAAATATCAACGCAGTAATTATTGAATCAATAAAATATAATATTGAACAGTAATTACTGTAACAATTATTGAGTAGTGCATTCTTACGTAATAATCAATAATTGGTGCAATACCGTGTGCTACTATACAACAACGCGTATTACCGTGTTTTAACCTCCGGGTATTCTAACAGTATTAACGGTAACAACTACGCCGTTATTTATAAACAACTTGTTTTTGTCGTTTTCTTCATCCAATCACTTTCTGTTATGGGGCCCACACAAGGCTGCGCCGTCGTACGAATATTCCCCGACAACAAGAATATTCTACGACCAAACAAATATTCCTCGACAACAATGAATATTTTATAACCACTTGCTTATTTAAAATATTTGCGTATTTTACCCATAACTAACCACATTAATCAAATCAACTCTTACTATTTCAGAATAATAAATAGAGGAAATTAAATTTCATTTATTAATAATTTGGGGTCTTACATAAGAGATACCATGGCGATTGACTTTAGTGCAAGTGGGAGATTGAAAGTAGTATGCACACAAGCCAATCATGTTTGATGATAAAGCATATACTTTGTAACGATCTTATTCATTTATTAATAAAAAGTATTAATTTATTAAAGGCTTTTAATTATCTACATGATGTTGTTTTTAATATGTGATAAACCCATAGTTTTAAGCAATACTTTTAGAATAATGATGATGATCATTCTAATGAGATCTAAATTCTTAGAAAGCTTAAAACTAAAATAGTTCCCAATCGTTGGATTACTAAATTGGGGATTAGTGAATCTGGATAGATTGGTATATACGTTACTTGCTCATTGGATGAGAATGATTGATCTCATGATCATTTGTGTGGAGACACTAAAGCAAGTATGTATGTGCTTATTAGAGAATAAGTTCACTGAACGTAGCTCGCTAAGGAATACCTAATGGAGTTTTACTTACCTGTCAATAGGAATTCCTGTAGTGATAGTGGTACAAGTGATCCTTGGACTTGAGATCATCATAGTATCTTGTGTATGACAAGTTATACTTTGACTTATTTCTTAAGACCCTTAGGGTATATCAAAGGGTATGCTTGGGTATAATAAGTTGTACATGGAGATAGTGTATGATCAATAAAGAATCTACCACTTCTAGTAAAAGAAGAGAAATGTCCTATGTGATTCGATAAATGACAACCCAGTAGTCCTTGGCCAAGGCAGAATAAAATTAGAAAGGAGTTTCTAATTTGTATTATTTAGAGTTGTACATTTAAGAGTCGAAATATATATAATTAAATAAAATAAGACTTGACAGTAATTCCATGTCTTATATTTAATTGGGACATTGTATGGTGGAAGGATTGAATTGTACGGTAACTATTTACTCAAATATTCTTTTATGATTAATATTGAAATCTATATTATCTGGAAAGTCGTTGATCGCTAGGGATGCTTATCCCTATTGTGGAATAAATATTATTTATTTAAATAAATTATTAGTTTAATCTATTTATTTAAATAAGATTAGAATTGTTCTAATTGATTTATTCACAACCGGTTTAATATGGAGAACCTAAAGGGTCACACCATAAAAGGAAGAATAATTATTTAAGAAGTTAATGTCATAATCGTAATAATAAGTTAAGTATATTTAATTTAATCTATGGTGATAGAATAAATTAAATAGCTTAATATTTATTATTTAATATTTTGAAAATATTAAATATAAATTAATAAGAGGAGTCTTATTATTATTATTACTATTATTATTATTATTTAATTCTTAAAAGAGTTTGACAATTAATTAATAAAAGTACTCTCAAATATCCTAATAGGATTAGGAGGCAAATTAATTAAAAGAGTTTAATTAATTATCCCTAATAAGATTATGGAGCTTAATTAATTAAAAGAATTTAATTAATTAAATAAAACCTAATTCCTTAATTGTTAAAGAGGGTTGCCTACATCTATAAATAAGAGGAGTCTTATTATGGGTGGGGTGGCTGACACTTTCACAACACATGAATACGTAATTCCAATAGTTGGGAGAGTACGCCTTTTCTATAGAGATAGAAAACTAGGGTTTTGCCAAATACCCATCTTCTTGAATTCTTCTTCTTCCTTGGTGGATCACCTCTAGAGGTCAAACACTTGGGTGGCTAACGTTGATCAAAGGAAGGAGCCAAACCCGGTGGATTCAAGTTGAACGCGAAAAGGATTGGAGGTGAACTTGTACCTGAGGAAGCTCGAATCTTCAAGGGTATGATTCTTGTTCTTTCTTTTTCATTTAATTAATAATTGTGCATAAAGGATGATCCGGGTATATGGTTTGTAAAATTTTTAAAACTCTGATTTTACACGTTTCCGCTTATTTTGTGCAATTTGATTGCGTTCTTGAATATTACAAACCTAACAGACAACGTATAAAAACCTCACAAGATCGACAAAAGAGCTATACTGATCTTCATCGAAAGGACGTGGAATTTGATATAGAAGATAATGAAGTTTTGTTTTATTAGTATTATTAACGTAATAAAACAGAAACATCTTTTAATATAAAACAGAATACTTTATTAAAGTTATTCTATAAATAGAATATATTATATTTTATTTAAAAGATTTTTCTTTAAATATGGACCGTCAGATTAAAGTAATCAATCTGGACCGTTCATGGATTAGTTACTATGCATTCTATTTTTCTATAAATAGCAGCTCATTCCTTCATTATTTCTTACGAATTCACTGAACTCTAGAGACAGAAACTGTGAGAGTATAAAAACTGTGAGTTTGAATACAAATATTATCTTCTAGAGAGTATTCATACTCAAAAGGAGTCCTCATTACATTTATTAACACACTATTACATAGAATAGTGAGGACTACTAACTAATACTATCATTCGAACCATCACTCAGTTCCCCGACTTGCCCCAGCTACGTTCTCATTTCCTGAAGAGAACAGTGAAAGAAAGGGTGAGCTCAACTAGCCCAGTAAGAAATATTACGACTAAGATAATGCAGAATAAATTTTCATTAGCCTTCAATAATGTTAAACTGATAAAATATAATAGACATCAAGTTTAACTGTAGCGGAACAAGAAATCCATTAAGAGAGTCAAGTAGAAAATAAACTCTACTATCTTTTATGATTTAAAAGATTTTCCAACACTGTGATCGCTGAGACTCAGCTTAATAAAATAATTCACATCATCGAATCACCCCTGCACTACGGCCAAGGATATTCGTATATTCATTAATGGTCATGATCATGCCAACAACTGTCCATCAATACACTACGGGCCAATGAGGACTTTTACCACATCATTCGTAACATTACGGTCATGATTACACCGAATAATCCCTGGTCATAATCATACCAAGTTCATCTATGCACTACAGGCCATAGATGACTTTCAACAGAATATAAACATGAGGATGATGACAATGATATAAGAATTCAATAAAACAAGTTCAAGAATTAATTTATCCAAGAATTAACAACGTCCAAATTGTCAACATGATACTACTTTGTGGAGTAAAATTCAAGAATGATCAGGAGAATATTTTCATGAATAGATACTAGATGAAGCGCAAATGTCAAGGATATTTTACAAATTTCATGGAGTATAGAAGTCAAAACTTAACCAACTGAGTATAATAAAGAATAGAATAACAAAAGAAATCACCATGCATGCGATAGACCGCACAGACAGGTTATTCCAATAGAATAATAAATAATGGAACCAGGTCCGGCGTAAACGCACAGACAGGATATTCTGACAGAATAATAAATAATGGAACCAGGTCCGGTGTAAAACACACAGACAGGATGTTCCAACAGAATAATAATAAAAACAGAACCAGGTCCGGTGTAAAACACACAGACAAGATGTTCAAACAGAATAATAATAAAAACGGAACCAGGTCCGGTGTAAAACACACAGATAGGATGTTCCAACAGAATAATAATAAAAACGGAACCAGGTCCGGTGTAAAACACACAGACAGGATGTTCCAACAGAATAATAGAAGAATGTCACCAAGTATAGGGTAGACCGCGTATACAGGTTATTCCAACAGAATAATAAGAAATGGAATAACAACAGTTCTCTTCATGAATAAGAAAGAATAACACCCCTTACCGTTTTAAAGACGAGCTGAAATAAGGAAGTAGTTAAGTAGCAGAATACTCTTCTTCTCTCTCTATAGTTTCTCCCTCTAGAGTTCAGTGAATTCGTAAGAAATAATGAAGGAATGAGCTGCTATTTATAGAAAAATAGAATGCATAGTAACTAATCCATGAACGGTCCAGATTGATTACTTTAATCTGACGGTCCATATTTAAAGAAAAATCTTTTAAATAAAATATAATATATTCTATTTATAGAATAACTTTAATAAAGTATTCTGTTTTATATAAAAAAGATGTTTCTGTTTTATTACGTTAATAATACGAATAAAACAAAACGTCATTATCGCTAAATAATTCATATTATTAACTGACAATAATTGAATCAAACCGAGTGACTTCTCACATAAGCATTAATAATCAATACCGTGTGCTACTATGCAACCACACGTATTACTGTACTTTTACTACCGAGTAGTTCAACAGTAACAATGGTAAAATTTCCGCCGTTATTTTTAATAAAATATTTTTGTCGTTTTCTCAATCCGACAATAATTCCGTTGTGGGGTCCACCAATGATTGTGTCATTGTACGAATATTCCCTGTTAAAATGAATATTCCCCGACCAATCGAATATTATATAACAACTTGCGTACTTTGCAAAATTTATAAATATTACCCACAACTATAACATTATATCAAATTAATTCCATAATATTCAAAAATGACATTTATAGAAAATTCATCTTTATTTATAAAAGTTGGGGTCTTACAACTTAACTACTTCCTTATTTCAGTTCTTCTTTAAAACGGTAAGGGGTGTTATTCTTTCTTATTCATGAAGAGAACTGTTGTTATTCCATTTCTTATTATTCTGTTGGAATAACCTGTATACGCGGTCTACCCTATACTTGGTGACATTCTTCTATTATTCTGTTGAAACATCCTGTGTGTGTGTTTTACACCGGACCTGGTTTCGTTTTTATTATTATTCTGTTGGAACATCTTGTCTGTGTGTTTTACACCGGACCTGATTCCTTCTTTATTATTATTCTGTTAGAACATCTTGTCTGTGTGTTTTACACCGGACCTGGTTCCGTCTTTATTATTATTCTGTTGGAATATCATGTCTGTGCGTTTTACGCCGGACCTGGTTCTATTATTTATTATTCTGTTGGAATAACCTATCTGTGCGGTCTATCGCATGCATGGTGATTTCTTTTGTTATTCTATTCTTTATTATACTCAGTTGGTTAAGTTTTGACTTCTATACTCCATGAAATTTGTGTAATATCCTTGATAATTGCTTTTCGTCCAGTATCTTTTCATGAAAATAATTTTCTAAGCATTCTTAAATTTTACTCCACAAAGCAGTATCATGTTGACAATTTGGACGTTGTTAATTCTTGGATAAATTAATTATTGAACTTATTTTATTGAATTCTTATATCATTGTCATCATCCTCATGTTTATAAAATGTTGAAAGTCATCTGTGGCCTGTAGTGCATAAATGGACTTGGTATGATTATGACCAGGGATCATTCGGTATAATCATGACCGTAATATTACAAGTGATGTGGTAAAAGTCCTCATTGGTCCGTAGTGCATTGATGGACAGTTGTTGGCATGATCATGACCATTAATAAATACACAAATATTCTTGACCCGCAGTGCATGGATAATTGTGGTCGTGATACTAAAGAATATCATTGGCCGTAGTGCAGGGGTGATTCGATGATGTGAATTATTTTGTTAAGCTGAATCCCAGCGATAACAGTGTTGAAAAACTTTTTAAATCATAGAAGATAGTAGATTTTATTTTCTACTTGACTCTTTTAATGGATTGCTTGTTCCGCTGCAGTTAAACTTGATGTTCGTTATATTTTATCAGTTTAATACTGTTGAAGGCTAATGATAATTTATTCTGCATTATCTTAGTCATAATATTTCTTATTGGGCTAGTTGAGCTCACCCTTTTTTTTCACTGTTCTCTTCAGGAAATGAGAATATAGTTGGGACGAGTCAGGGAACGAAGCGATGGACCAGATGATAGTATTAGTAGTCCTCACTATTCTGTTAAATAGTGTGACAATAATTGTAATGAGGACTCCTTTTGAGTTTGTATAGTCTCTAGTAGACAATAATTGTATTCAAACTCACAGTTATGTTTTGTCGTATTGTACACGACAGTTGTATTAGTAAATTGTATTTGTATTCTGTATCATGTATCTGACGACCCCAGATGGGTGATGTATACCTAATTTTGGGGGCGTCACATGTACCACATGCATGTCATTTTGATAATGGGACATGACACCATCTGTGACAATGTGATCAGCCCACAACGTATCATTTTGTATGTTACTCTGGGGGTGAGCTATGAGCTACCAGAGTATTAATAGATCTACGTATTCTATTATTATTTTGATAATATTATTGTATTTTAGGAGTTTATTTGGTGTTTACTAGCGTTGATGTTACGATTGACCATTTTTCTTAATTATTTATTATTTTATTTGAAAGAATTATTTTTTTAGTTTGTTTTTTGTAATATTTTTAACTTTTATAATAAATTACAGGTTTAATATATTTTAGTATTATATATATATATATATATATGGGATTGTGAAACGGATACAAAGTGAAAGAATGTTTGCCTAATAATTTAATTTCCTTTTTGCTTTTCACTTGCCTCTATTCTAATTCTAACATAAAAAAAGTGATACCAATTTATGGGTTTCTAAAATTTGCTATATTCCTATTATTTACCCATTACATCAATAAAAGTGTGAAGAATCTGAATCTTTAAAAAATGCTTACCACCTAATCAATCGACAATAAGAAAAGAATCTGTAAAACCACTACAAAGACTTTAAAAATAATATTTTTTTAAAATGATCGTAAAAGACATTATTACTATGTGGTTCACATGATAAAAGAAAAAAGAAAATTTATTTTTGTTCCCAATAAATTAGGAAGGGTTAGTATGAAGTAAATTTTTGTGGGCAAGGAAATCGCGCCTTGCTTGTCTAGGGTTTCGTGTTGGCTGAGGAGGAGAGAAATCCACGAAGAGCATGGAATTGATTGATTGATTGAAGAGGGGAGAACGACAGGTGGTCGATTATTCCAATGACGTGTGGCAGAACCCCTAGAATCCGAAAACCTTATTAGGGTTATTGGGATTCCAAGAGCCTTCTTCTTGAGTCCTTCTACTCCTAGAATCCGGAAATCTTATTAGGGTTATTGGGATTCCAAGAGTCTTCCTGAGTGTTGAGAGAGTGTCCAAACCTCTTTAGTGCTTTTAGGTGGAATCTCCAAGCCTTTAAGTCACCAAAAGGGTCCCTTTGATCTTCCAAGAGTCCAAGTCTTGAGTCCGAAGAGAAGGCCCTTTCCAAATGGAATGGAAGGGGTATTTATAGGGTATTCTGGAGTAGTCATGTGCAAGGCACATGCCTTCAGGGAAATTTCAGAAATACCCTTTAGTCCTTAGAGTAATGCCCATATTGCCCTGTCCTTCTAGCCACCAATCCAATCCCTCAATCAATTCCCAAAATGAGCCGCCTCCACGAGTCTTCCGCCTCGGGACACGTGGAGGCTTCTCCCGGTCTAGCACATTTATTTCTGACTTTTCCATCTTCATTCCATTAGGTTATGCGAACCCTAACTTGCACATTTAATTAGGTCATGTGAACCCTAATTTTGCACATGGGCCCACATTTGCCCCCTGCGCGAGAGTCGCATTTCCAAATAGATGATCGCGCAAGAACACTTTCAGCTTTTAGACGATTCTGCGTAACTTCACTTCACGGGTCTTGAAGACCACGGTCCTAGTAAAAGGGAAACTACTCGTGAGCCAAACCCTTGGATTTGTTTATTTATTTATTTTTCCTGGAAATTGAAAACAAGAAAAATAATCAAATAACATTCAATAAATAAAAGAAATTTTTATTATTTTGGATATACAAAATCTTTCTTTTTTATCAAACCAAATAAAATTAAATCTTAGTTTTATTTTGGAAATAAAAATAAAATCAAAGACTGGATTTTATTTTGGAAATCAAATCTTTCTTTATTTTGAAAATGAAATCAAATATTTTGGATTTTGGAAATAAAATCAAATCTTTCCTTATTTTGAAAATGAAATCAAATATTTTAAATTTTGGAAATAAAATCCAATCTTTCTTTATTTTAAACCCAAATCTTTATTTATTTGATATATATATATATATATATATATATATATATATATATATATATATATATATGAGCCATTTTCGAAAATCAGCCCTTCTCTTTTGAATAAAATCAAGCTTTAATCTTATTTTTCTCTTGGGAATAAAATCAAGCTTTAATCTTATTCTTTTCGAAAAATATAAACTTTTTACTTATCTTTATTTTGGAGAAGTAAGAAGTCTCTATTCATAATCCCTCGCCGCATGTCTTGCTTCTGATTAGGTAGGTGCTACTTGCGTGCATATTCCCAATAATTGAGATTTTTAAACTTCAATTGAGATTGTCTCATAATCACTAGCTAGGAGCCACGAATTGAGCATACGTATTTTCCTCACAATTGGAGCCACGTCTCACCTTCAAGAACATCTCTGCGGTATCTAACACCAGGTCATTGTAGCCTCTTCTGTCTTTCGAAGCTATAATTCTCACGGTGAAGGATCAGTCATTCATCCCAAGTAATTGATTCGATAGAGCAACAGGATCTCAAAAGTATGAGGGAATAATCCATATGTGTTCGAGGTTTAGGGGGCCGAACCTTAAAAAAATTTTTTTTTGAAGGAGCGGCCCCTAGGTGGTGGCAGAACCCTATAGGGCGCCGAATCCTAGGGCCGAACCTTTTTTTTTCATTTTTTTTTGTTGAAGGAGCAGCCCCTAGGTGGTGGCCGAACCCTATAGGAGCCGAACCCTATAGGGCGCCGAATCCTAGGGCCGAACCTGATTTTTTTTTTTTTTGAAGAAGGAGCAGCCCCTAGGTGGTGGCCGAACCCTATAGGAGCCGAACCCTATAGGGCGCCGAATCCTAGGGCTGAACCTGATTTTTTTTTTTTTGAAGAAGGAACAGCCCCTAGGTGGTGGCCGAACCCTATAGGAGCCGAACCCTATAGGGTGCCGAACCCTAGGGCTGAACCTTAATTTTTTTTTATTTTTTTTTTTGAAGGGAAGGCCCTTTAGGTGGTGGCCGAACCCTAGGAGGGCGTCGAATCCTAGGGGCCAAATCTTAGCCATTTTTTCAACGCCAACACTAAAGGAGAAAGAAAACTGATATGCTTGCTTGCGGCGAATCCACTCCAGATGGCCAAGCCCCTAGGGGGCGAACCCTAGGGAGCCGAACCCTAGGGGGTGAACCCTAACTCTTTCTGACATTGTTTCATCTTCTTTTCAGGTGTTTTGAAACTTTACTCTCGGATATTCCTCCTTGGCATGGTGAGCATTTCGAGCTCAAGCACTTTATTTGACGTCCCTTCCTTGCTTCTTTAGATCCCTTATGCTGAACTCTCCTTTTTTTTTTCTTGCAGGCCCTCCCTGTTGAACATTTTCCAGACTTGGGAATAACCAAGGAGGCCCCGTTTCTCAATGATTGGGAAAGGGTTCCCCTCCTTTAGTCTTTTCGTCGTCTTTTGGAAGCAAGTCTAAACTTATGTCGCAGGCCCTCCCTGTTGAACATTATGCAGACTTGAGAACAACCAAGGAGGCCCCGTTTCTCAATGATTGGGAAAGGGTTCCCCTCCTTTGGTCTTTTCGTCGTCTTTTGGAAGCAAGTCCAAACTTATGCCCGTACAACTTTTCCTCCACCATAGAAGGAAGGCTTGTTTCTATAGGCTTGTGGAAGTTGGGATGACTTCTTGTTTGATTCATCTAACCACCTTTAAGAATAGCAACATTGGATCGACTAGCTACTTAGGAATGCTGATTATGTGGATAGCTTTGCATCCAGCTATGTAGGAACATTCGTATCCAATAGGACCATGGTGTTCTTCTATCTACATATTCACACTACTTGGGGTGAATGCACCTTTACTCTGGAGGATGTTTATGCCCTCTTTCGATAAGTATTTGCCCCCTGCGCGTGAGTCACGCCTTTGGTGAGATGATCGCGCAAAATATTGTATGTGTTGAAGTCTTGATTCCAGTGTCTGAACACTTCGCGGGGCTTGATATTTTGCAATCCTCGAAAACGAAAGTCCTAGGAGAGGGAACCTCTAGGGAGCAAACCCTAGAAGGGCGAGCCTTAGAGGAGCTCTCCTGGGATATTTTGAAAATCTTCGATCTAATCTTTCTTACCATCTCTTGAAATTTCTCTTTCTTTTGGAATCAAGAAGTCATTGAGAACCCAACATTTCGTGAAGTCCTGAAAGCCTTGTAGGCATGATAGCTTCGAAGGCCTGATAGCCTCGAAGTCCTGCTGATAGTGTTGAAGATCTGCTGATAGCTTCGAAGGCCTGATAGCATCGAAGACCTGATAATAGCGTTGAAGATCTACTGATAGCCTCGAAGACCTGCTGAGGGCCTCGAAGACCTGCTAATGGCCTCGAAGACTTGCTGATAGTCTCGAAGACCAAGCTTTATGTATTCCTCTATCTTCAATTCGAAAGGTCATGACCTTTAGATCATGAACTTTCGTGGAAAATCATGTACATTTATTTCATACAAACTAACACTTGAATCTATATTTTTTTTTTAAGAAATTTAAAAAAAACCGTTCAAGTATAAGTGAAAGTTTGTCAATTTATTGATAATAAAATTGCTTTTAACGAAAAGCATAACGTTTCATATAATAAATCTTGCTTTTGTCGGTGAAAGCATAACGTTCACCACTTTTAGAGATAAAGTGTAACTATTTTCGGGGTTGAGGGCTTATACTAGGGTGCCTCATTCACTTTTGATGATAAAGTGTAACACTCGGGTGCCTCGTCACTTGGGTCGTCCAATTTCTTGGCAAGTGCAGTCTACGAGGACTTGAAAATGGGTGCCTCGTCACTTGGGTCGTCCAATATTTTGGCAAGTGCAGTCTACGAGGACTTTGAAATCGGGTGCCTCGTCACTTGGATCGTCTAATTTCTTGGCAAGTGCAGTCTACGAGGACTTGACCACCATTTTAGAGTGGACCACCATCTTTGGGTATTTTTTTTATATTTTATTATTCGTCAATTCTTGTGCCTCCTCCCTTGGTCATCCAATTACTTGGCAAGGGATACTCCTGAGGACTTAAACCACCATTTTTGGTGGACCACCTTGGGTGGATTTTTTTAATTTTTTTTTAACTCATCTGTAGTTCAGAGTTTTTTTTTTCTGATATTACGTAGAGCCAGTATTTGAGTTCTTGACTTCCGGGACTGCACTATGGGTGATGGTGTTACACGTTTCTCCTAGTTCAATCTCCCCGGCCGCCATTTTCTCATGGTATATCCTCCGCAGACTGTAACAATCCATAGTGGAATGCCCTGCGTATTGATGGTATACACAGAAGTCTGGTCTTCTTTTCATTTCTTCGGTTACAACCAACCGAGGCCTTGGAGGTTTCACCACTCCGTGCTCGACCCATTGTTCGTACAGGCTCCTGAACGCCTTCTCGCTGCATGTGATAGCCTCCGGAACTGGCATTGTGGTATACTTGTCCCTATGCTTTTCTCTGCTTCGTTCAAATTTCTCATTCTTCTCCTTCTTGCCCCCCTGTGGTTTTGACTGAGAATCCACCAGAGCCACAGTTGCTGTCCTCTTGCTCTTCCATGTATCCATCGTATGGCTGGTGAGAAATGTCATAATTCCCCCCAAGTCTTGTGCAAAAGATGAGAGGGTCGCAAATGAATCGCACGCCTTGGTAATGAGGTGGGGCTTGAAGGCGTCCAAGGCACCATTGTTGCATATGCAAACCAAGTTCTTTTCTTCAATTGGTTCTACACACTTCTGTGCTTGGGCCCTGAACCTGTCAACGTAATCTGACAGCTCCTCATTCGGCTTCTGCTTACACCGCATGAGCTCTACAATGGTTACCTGTTTCTGCACATAGAAAAACTTCTTAAAAAATTGTAATTTTAGGTCATCCCAATCATGGACTGACCCCTTCTCCAAATTATAGTACCAACTGAAGGCACTATCCGTTAAAGTCTTGTTTAATTCCCGCATCAACAAGTTGTGGTTGTTCACTTCATCATATCCTAGCCATGGAGACATCGACTCTACAAACCTGGCAATATGTTCCCTTGTATTTCCTTTCTCTCCGTTGTATTTTAGAAATTGTGGGGGATGCTCAATATACCCTGTCGGGTAAGGTTGCCTCCGAATG
This sequence comes from Panax notoginseng, assembly GCA_016801055.1. Taxonomy (NCBI): domain Eukaryota; kingdom Viridiplantae; phylum Streptophyta; class Magnoliopsida; order Apiales; family Araliaceae; genus Panax; species Panax notoginseng. The sequence continues at coordinate 8,086,758 of CM029018.1, read as the reverse complement.
TGTGCCGGGTAAGGTGGAGTAAAGTCTAACTCCGAGGGTCGGGATGTCTGCCTGCGAAGTTGATTGATCACATCGATCATATCATCCTTCGTCACGTACTGGCTCGTGGCATGAATTCTCTGTGGTACAGAAATTGGCTGATGTACACTAACATCATGTAAATTCTGTATCGGTTGTGCTTGTGGGTCAGTTCGTTGAATGAGGTTTGGGATGGTTGGCATCTGCACTTATGAAAATACGGGGATAACAGTTGGAATGATGTTTGTCTTAGGCTGGCTGACTTCCAATCTGGGTTGTGGCGCGTCACCACTGTTTTGAGGTTCCAAGTGGATGATTGGGACGGACTGATTCTCCATCAATGGAGGTGCTGTCTGATTCTCCTTATTGTTGCTATCGTTATTGTTGTCCTCTACTCCTGCCGGTTCTCCTTGTGAATTGTCTGGGAACATAGCCTTGAAAACGGGAATCTGCATCAACTGCTGGCGGAAATTTCCCATTTCCTCTTGCTTTCTCTGCATCTCCAGCATCATAGCCATCATCATCCCTTGTTCTTCTCGTGCTTCCTTCAACGCCTTGAGCATCTCCAGTTGCACAACATTTGTCTGGTCTCCACCTGCATCCTCGCCTTGCCTTCCTGCGTTAGTTTGTTGTTGATTAGCCATGTGTGGTGATGTTGAACTCCCTTCTGATGCGTCTTCAAGGATGGGTTGATTGAGATTTAGATTCACGCCTTGGAAAGCTTGACTTGCTTGCCTTGAAACTGGACCCGGTGAGGCAATGTTGTTTGTTGGTGAAGCTCTTCCTGTTGTTCTCCCACTTCGAGTTATGGGCATACCCTTCACGAATTCTACACCTCCCCAGCAGAGTCGCCAAATAAATGTGGGCAAGGAAATCGCGCCTTGCTCGCTTAGGGTTTCGTGTTGGCTGAGGAGGAGAGAAATCCACGAAGAATACGGAATTGATTGGTTGATTGTAGAGGGGAGAACGACAGGTGGGCGATTACTCCAACGACGCGTGGCAGAACCCCTAGAATCCGGAAACCGTGTTAGGGTTATTGGGATTCCAAGAGTCTTCTTCTTGAGTCCTTCTACTCCTAGAATCCGGAAACCTTATTAGGGTTATTGGGATTCCAAGAGTCTTCCTGAGTGTTGAGTCCGAAGAGAAGTCCCTTTCCAAATGGAATGGAAGGGGTATTTATAGGGTATTCTGGAGTAGTCATGTGCAAGGCACATGCCTTCAGGGAAATTTCAGAAATACCCTTTAGTCCTTAGAGTAATGCCCATATTGCCCTGTCCTTCTAGCCACCAATCCAATCCCTCAATCAATTCCCAAAATGAGCCGCCTCCACGAGTCTTCCGCCTCGGGACACGTGGAGGCTTCTCCCGGTCTAGCACATTTATTTCTGACTTTTCCATCTTCATTCCATTAGGTTATGCGAACCCTAACTTGCACATTTAATTAGGTCATGTGAACCCTAATTTTGCACATGGGCCCACAATTTTATGATGAATTTATTTAATGTTTAATACAGTGTTAACACCACAGGCAGAGAGATTACCGTCTCACCGGTGTATTAACACTGTATTGGGCATACAATGAACTAATTATGAAATTCACTTCATGATAATCAGATCCAAATAAATTTGTGCCTACTACTCCTTCCGTTCCTAAAATATTATCGTTTAAGGTTTTTGCACATAGATTAAGAAAATTATTTAATATTATTTCCTCCGTTCTAAGAGATTGTCGTTTTAGAAGAAAAAATTTGTTTTAAAAAATTTGTCGTTTACAATTTTCGAGGAGAATAAATTATTTACTTTTCTATATTGCCCCTACCTTCTCTCATTGTCTCAAGAAATTATCTCCCTTATATTAATAGTTTTTAACTTCTCATAAAGGGGTAGTGATGAAATTTCAAATAAATTTTTTTTGGTAAATGATACTTTCTTAATCCATGTGTCAAAACCTTAAACGACAATGTTTTAGGAATAGAGGTAATATCATTTAACAATTAAAATTTATTTGAAATTCTATCACTACCCTTTTATGGAAAGTTAAAAACTATTAATATAAGAGAGAGAATTTATTGAGACAAGGTAGGGGTAATATATAAAAGTAAATAATTTATTCTCTTAAAAAATTGTAAATAATACTAGTAAATATTTTGGAACAAATTTTTTCTTCTAAAATTATACTCCCTCTGTCCCAAATTATCTGCTGTTTTAACAAAAAAAATTTGTCCCACAATATCTGCTTTTTCAAGATTTCAATGCATTTTTTTCCTTTATTTTTCAAGTTTGCCCCTTTATCTAATTATTGATAGTCATTACTCTCATCCTCTCTCCACACATATATATGCACTCATACTTTCTCTCTACATACTATTTGTCTATTTAATGCACTCATATTTTCTCTCTCTTCCTCTCTCCACACATATATATATATATATATATATATATATATATGCACTCATACTTTCTCTCTCTTTAGATTATTTATTTATTTAATGCACTCATACTTTCTCTCTTTTTTTTCTCTACATACTATTTCATGTACTATTTTTTAAATACCTTTTTCATATTTTCACTAATAAGGGTATTTTAGTATTTTTATTATATATATTGATATTTGTGTGAAATTTTAGAACAGTAGATAATTTGGGACGGAGGGAGTAATTTTTTAGAAACGGAAGGAGTATTAAATTCTGTAGTAAACAACAATGATAGTGTCTGGCAGCAGCACGTGTCCATGGCCATGTGCTGTTACTACTTAGAAGTATATGGATTGACTATGTTTTAGAATTCTGATTAGCTGGAACATCATCATGCAGTTGTTGATTTTGTTGTCGTGGGTGGGTCCCCCTCACGCCTACTTTTGACTTTTGACTTTTGACTATTTGGAGATCAAATGCAAATACGCACTCGTAAACAAAGTCTGGGTTCCATATAAACTTTTATAGTATAAAAATATATTTATGAGTTGAATTTAGTTTAAAAAATATGGTTATGATTTTATTTAAGAATTAAAATTATATTAATTATTTTTAATATGAGTTAGAATTATATATAATTATGGTTCAAATATAAATTAATTCATATTTTAAATTTTAATTTTTTTTATTATGATTTAATTAAATAAATTATTATTAAATGTATCATGTATACATAATCACTAAATATTTTATTTTTTTGAAAGATTGGGAGTTGGGGATGGTTGGAGGGGTGCGTGGTGCTGGTGGTGGATGTGGGTGTGGGAGGGGTGAAATGGGTTGGGTTGGGGTGGGGTGGGGCGGGTCGGGGCGGGGCGGGGTGGGTGGCGTGGGGGATGGGCGGGGTGGGGATATATATATATATATATATATATATATATATATATATATATATAATTAGTAAATATTATTTTTTTAAGATGAGGGGGGAGGGGAGGGGGGTGGAGTTCGATACATAATAAATAAATATTATTTTTTTGAGAGGGGTGGGGATGGAGAGTGAGGGTGTATACATAATAATTGAATATTATTTTTTTAAATAAAAAAATTTTGAATCTGGAGTGTAAAGATTTTTTGATTTAGAATGAAATATGAGTCAAAAATTAGTTAACACCTATATTTTTTTTAAAAAAAATATAGTTCTAAACCTTAACCAACTTAAATAAATAAAATAATTAACCAATCTATTTGGTTCTAATCAATATGAGTTGAACAAATAATTAAGTAGCTATATTGGCGTATATAATTCCATCACCGCAACCAACTCTTTCACATCTTCAACCAAACAAAACAATTCTAATCGTGCAAAATACAAAATACTAGTTTGTTACTAAAAACATGACGCTCACATTTGCTAAACAAACATTCGTAACGTACGTATGTGCAACCATGACTTTCGGTTACTAACATTTAGTATGGTAGCTACTCATGCTTACTTTTTTTTTTGAACAGTAAAAATATTTTCGGGTCAATTTATGCATTAACTGAGATTAATTTTTTTTAAAGATAATTTTAAGAGCCCCCTCCCCCTGCACCCCCCATCCCCCACCCCCCACTCATCAGTCTGACGGTCACAACCTCTCGCCTGACGTGGGGTATAAGGCGACCAGCACGGAGCGTCTATGACTATGATCACGGACGCATTGTTGGTCCAAACATTGATGTACAACTAGGTACATAGATTGTATTACAAATAGAAGGAGACTCCTGGTCCCAAGAGGTCTTTGTTCACATTCACAAGTGTGTGTGTGTTAAAGATGTTGATGCTTTTAACTTTTTAATGATACATTAAGAATAAGTCCAAAAGCAAAAGATGCTTCTTCTAATAAGTTGTTTTATGGCATGGGCAAGAATGTTAGGCTTTTGCTCAAAGATAAAGGAAGCTTTCTGGTCTAAAATGCTGACTTAGAGATGTCTCCATAGGCCCCAACTAAACAAAAGTGTTTCCCTTATTTCAAAATAGAGAGCAGTTATGAAATACAGTCGAGGACCTGTCCTTGAGGTTTATTTGCACCACACCACACCACACAAAGTAGAGTGAAAGATCCAAGTTGTAATCACCAATAGTTTTTTATAGTAAAAAAATTTCATTTCTTCCCCTGATTTTAAATTCTTAGTTTCAGCTTCAAGTTATCAATTTTTCATTCACAGGTTCAAAGTTTTGGGAAAGGATTATAATTGTAAGAAATTACATACAGTTTACCACTAACCACACTTATTATTAATTTTAACAATAATCAAATTGACCAATAAAAGTTATAACAATAATCAAAATTTTCATTCACAGGTTCAAAGTTTTGGGAAAGGAAAAAAATTTTCTTTGGAAGCGAGCCGTGCCGTGAGGTATTGTAAAATATGTAATGCTACTAAATATACATTCATCCCAGATTGTGTATGTCAAAACATTTTACTACTTGATATAAGGCTCAAAGGCACTAGAAGGACTGGATAGCTACAAATGTATGCATATTAAAAAATTCATGCAGGAAAGTTCTGAACCAAAGCCGGCTATTTCCGCCTGTACAGTAGGATGGATATAATACACTTGTGTACGAACAGGTTTAGCGTTAAACTCAGAACTCTCAGCCTACCATTTTCAGGAATAGTTTGCAGAGACCTAACTAGAAATTTGATATTCTCTCTCTTTCATCAGACATCACAGGCTTCTCTCACATAAAACATCACAGGCTTCTCTCACATAAAGACACCTTCCTTCCCTTGTACAACTCATGCATTGTCTTTGTCATGGAAATCTTGGTGAAGGAAACTCTGGTAAATTGGAGATGATTGAATCAATGCGCAAGTATCAGACGTCACCTTCATTCTCCTCCCTCTTTAGCGAGCTTCCTTTTGGGAGCTGAGAGAATTTTCCTACATGATTCCGCCTTTTGCCAGGCCTATCTTCTTCTGCAACCTATTTCAACAACAGAATACGCTCATATCAAATTTCCTTAAATGAATAGGAATATAAAGAGACTTGTCTCATTTTCTATACCGTCTTCTCTATATGGTGCAAGATCTGGATGATTTCTGAAAAGTCTGGCCTCAAAGAAGGGTCTTGCTGCCAACATCTCTCAAGCAATTCCACAATTCTTGGATGTGTGTCCCTTGGTACGGTAGGCCTTAGACCCTATAATTCATGGAAACACAATCAATTAGACCCTCGAGCTCTTTTGATATACCTATATTTTCCCTACCCTCTGCCTAGGGATCCTAGAAAGAGTTCTAGTGGGAAAACAAATCCCCAAGGAATATAATATGACCTTCTAATGTAGTTTACTAGTTTTTGACCTAAGAATTTCAAGAGTGATTACACTTTGGAAAAAAAAAACAAATTTTTTTTTTTTGGGTTCATTTAATTTTCACCCAAACCCTTAACCCCCTCCCCCTCACCCACACCACAAAAATAAAAAAATCAACCATTCCCCAACCCTATGAACCATTATTCATGGTATCAAATGATACCTGTGGCAAAGAGGGAGGCATACCACTGTGGTTGAAAAAATAAAAATAAATGAATTTATAATGAACGTATTTTTACAGCAACCCATCGTGACTCTCTGGGAAGAATTTCAACACAAATGCACATTGTCTATGCCAATTGTCATCAGCAAGCACCCATCTGCGACTTCATGATTAACACACAGCATTAACTAGGTAATTCATACGCAATGTTAGATATGTCTATTCGTAAGAACAGACAAACTTCAGATCTTCCCATGTTCTCTTTCTCTCCTGCCCTTCCCCTCCCCGCCACGCTCCTTCCCCCAGTCAAAAAGTAAAAAGATTTTTGTAGGTCATTCAATGCAAATGGTGTATTTCACCAAGTGATACATAAATACCTTCTGAACCACACCCACAGCTGCCTGCAGTGGAGTCAAGTATTCATAAGGAAGCTGGAAGATTAGCCAAAACAAAAGATTATTAGCGGCTAAAGTCTGTAGAATCAAAATAAAAATGGTATTGCAGAAAAAATAATGGTATAAAAATTGCATTTTCTTAAAAGAAAAAAGAAAAACAATTAGTTTGCAACATTACACAACCTTTCCCGTTAGCAGCTCCCATAACACAATCCCAAAGCTAAAAACATCAGCCTTGTGATCGTATGGCCTATGTTCAATAACCTTTCCAGTATCACAACAAGAGAAGCAGAAGTCAGAAGTGGAAGTAACATATCTTGTAGGTATTCATAAAGACGTGCACATATAGCTGAGGTTCAAGATTTTCAAGAACAATTTAAGCTAGGCACGTGCAATGATATTAGAAATATAATATTGTAGATTTAATAGGGGGCACTGAATTGATGGATACAATTACGAAGTTGATGAAATTAACATATTATTCAGTGAACTTTAAATGAATTCCCCTCGTAGAAATTTATAAGGAATAAACGTAGTCGGTCAAATTCCAAATGTACGAGTATGAAAAAAGACGTACCTCTGGAGCCATCCAACGGTAGGTTCCCGTCTCTGCAGTCATCACTCCAGATTGAGTTTGCACTCTAGCAACACCAAAGTCAGCAACCTTAACAACCTGTAGGATGGAACTTCATATATTAGCATACCAAATTAGATTAAGCACAATGACACTAAATATAGTATTCCGCAGATTTGATAGCGATTACATAAAGAACACGCGAAAAGACAAAGGACATGGATCTGAAAATTACCGCCAGATAAGCATAATGCAAATGTTGTATTGTAACACCCCAATCCCATATCATAACATGTGGGATACTTTGATATGTATATAAGGACTCAAGTTGCTATCACTAATACCTTCAGTCACGACCTTTTGGGTGAGTTTGTGGTGGACTAAGATGACCCGAAAAGATATTAGACAGCGTATTGAGCCTTATTATGCTATGATTTGATTCGGACTTGGATTGTTACATATGGTATTGGAGCCGACTCTTGAAAGCTGGAGTCGGGTTCTCCGATCGGATTGCCAGAGGTGGGAAACACGAAATCGGGCCTAGAAAGTCGCTAGTATTATCCCATAATGGCAAGAGAGACAAAGTTTCTAAGCCTTATGTGGCTATATATGTAAGTGAAAGAGTTTGTAACACCCTAGTCCCACATCATAACATGTGGGATACTGTGATATGCATATAAGGGACTCAAGATTCTATCATTAATACCTTATAAGTCATGACCTTTTGGGTGGACCTATGGTAAGCTAAAATGACCCAAGAAGATATTATTGAGACATCGCATTGAGATTAGGCTATAATTTAATTTGGACTCTGGATTTGACAGGTTGTTACATGTACTCAAAAGCAAGCAATAAGAAGCTGATTGTAAAACATGATGAGAAGTATAATCAATTTCAACATTTTAAACTTTGATTAGCATCCACTACGCATTTGAAATAGGATAGGGAAAAAAACTAAAGTAATACTAATGCTCAGGTGTATTAAAATTTAAAATGCATTAAAGAATATCCAAAATACTTTGTCAACCCACAATGAAATGCCAGGTTGATCGTGGACATTTATGGAAAGCACCATAGTATAAAAAACATCGTAATCCCTCCGTTCCACTTTCAGTATCATGGTCAATTTGGCACTTAGTTTTAGCAAAATAAAATTGACCAACTTATTGCCACATACACTCATTTACAAAGAAAATTACTCTTTAACAAGACTGGTGGGGTCCATGAATGACATTCGATCAACTAATAAAGTACCCCACAGTATTCCATAGGTTTTAGAAAAATGAAATCATTTGGAATTGCCAAAGGAAAGTATTGCATGACACTGAAAGAGGAATGGAGACATTATCAAATCACAGTTGGTATGAGACACGTTAATGTCACATCCTTCATTACCATATCCTGACATATATTTTGAAGCACTTCCTTCCATTACTTATATAATCCAATCGGCTTTGTACATATAGTTTCGGTAAATTTAATGACCTACTCTTTTCAAATTGTACTCCCAGTCAGAGATTCCTTCTTTTTTAAGTGTTCAAATAGAGAAGAAATGGATATTGTGGCCATGTATACCAGGTCAAGTAACATATATGACATTCATGATCTGCATAGGAGGGACAGGCTATCTACTTTTGTTCTTGGAGCAGATCTCACAAGAAAGTTAGAGAATAAGTCTTATAGAACATTTATACAAAATGAAGAGACAAACAACAATACAAGTTGTCATATAAAAATGCAGCAACAACACCAATTATGATAGTAATTATAAAAAAAAAATCAAGCAATAACTGAAAATTCTTACTTCATTTTCATCCATCAAAAGATTGGCAGCCTTGAGGTCCCTGTGGATTATATTATTTTGGTGCAAATAGTTCATTCCCTTTGAAACATCAATTGCTACTTTGAGTGTGACTGGGAGCTTGAAGAATCCCTTTTGCTTATGCAGAAAGTCATACACGCTTCCACCAGCCATAAATTCTGGAAGGATAGCCAAAAAGAAGAATAAATAAACAAAAAAAGATATCTAAGTTTTACAAGTCAGAGAACAAACATAACATATAATGAAGGAAAGGGAAGAAGGAAAAAAAGACATAGTAGTGCATAGGGCATTAGATGTAAGAGAAAGTGTTTTAGAAGTACCAGTCACTATATATAGGCTTGGAGGTCTTGTACATGCACCAATAAATTGCACCACATTCTTGTGTCGAACTTTCCTGCAAGTTTCAGAAAGTCAGGCTGGCTACCTAGGATGGTCATAAACAAGCAGACACAAGCCTAATGTTCAAACTTAATTAATTTAGTATAGATAGGTGCCATTCCATTATGCAGAAAGAATATCAAGGTTAATGTTTAATTGCGAAATAAAGTACACACTTCTCTCCTTTCCTCCATGGAAAAGGAATTGATGTACAAGAGTATACACTTCTCTCCTTTCCTACATGGAAAAGGAATTGATGTACAATTGGGGGGGGGGGGGACAAACAAGGATAAATAACTTACAGAAATTCTTATAATTGGGTCAGAGATAAAAATAAATCAAGAAAGGCATACAAACATTAAGGGCATTAGAAAAAGAAATTCCTTGGTGTAAAAGGTGCACTGCCTAAAAGTTTTGAAACATAATAGCTTACACTATTTGTGCGATTTTTTTTTTTCATAATTCATAATGTCATTTAGAAACAACCCCAGGCTGTAACTATGAGAAACATGTTACAAGAAATATGAACATGAGATTGAACAACCACAAATATATACAAGAGTAATTTCACAGTGCCAATTAAGAAATGTAACCACCCACGGTCACACTCACACTTGATCAAATCAATTATACACTGAATCACCACTGCTGTGACATGTGCATGACTTACTTGATGCAATATGTTTTTCCCAATTCCATACACGGTGTTTAGAATTTTTTAGGATATACAATCTCCTGCCAGCCGGTTGCACATAACTGATTTAAAAAATAATAGAAAAGTCGCAGTGTTTAATAAATTCAAATTTCTTGCCGATGCATTTTGCAATTTAAGTTGTCTCAACCAAATCCTGGAACTAGTAGTGAACAGTTGGTATATGCACCTGCAAGGCCATCAAGTCATGGTGTAAAATGCCCCCGCATGGACAACAACTACCATTTGAATCAATTAAAAGACTAACTACATATTCTTGAATGACACCGTCACCGTGCAATTTTGTGGTTAAAAATGAAGGAGTTATGTTGAGGTTTTTATCAGTATTTTTGTCGGAATGGAGGTATTAAAAATCAGAGTTTTTGAGATATTTTGCGGGGGTTATAATTTTTAATCCGGCCGTTGGATCGTGGTAATTTTTGGATATGTTATACATATATAAGTTGAGTATATGTCCACAAATTTTGAACCGTTAAAAATGAACGTATGATTTATTATGAATTTTACGAGATGACTGGTTCAGAAATTGTTGAATTTTCGGAGTTAATCATTTTCGTGAAAAATTCTAGAATTGGTGGGCCCCACTCTTGGTTGGTGAAGAAATGTGCTGAGATTTTTATTCAAATGTGGTGGGTAGGAATAGTAGCAGGTAAAGCCATTAAGTTGCAGGTTAAGTCTGCTTCGGCGTGCTAACATTTTTCTATAAATAGAGAGCTAAGTTAGAATTGAAAATCATACCAGAAACAAGTTTTCTCTCTTTCTCTCTCTAGATTATTGAGTGTATTTTGTGAGTATTTAGATACTTTGAGAGTTTCTATTCATCAGAGCAAGTTTCTTTCAGCCTTATACCGGTATTCCGACCAGAAGTACTGATATTTTGAGGTAAGGGATATTATTTTCTTCTTAAATGATATTATTTTCTTCAATATCATTATGCTGAAATATTAACATGAGTTTTTATCAAATTTAGAACTTTTTGTGTCGGGGTTACTATTCACGTATACGGCACTATTCACGAATACGGCACTATTCACCGAAAAATAAAATTTTTCCTTTTTGTCCAAGATGTCTATTATGGTTATTATCTTTGATTGTATCCATGTTTTGATCTTTATTTTTGAATTCTACTTCACAATTGATTATTATGAAGTATTATTGATCTTGGATAAACTGTTATACGAATCCCTACTATTTGTCCTTCTGTCTCACTGGATTCGTTCTCTTTAAGTTTAAGTTAAGGAAAACAAATAATATTACAAAATATTTTCAAAGAAATAAATTAAAAGTTTTAAAATGTGAAGCAAAATGGAAATGACAAACATGTTATGCAACAACCTCAAAATATAGACTTCCTGAGCAAACTCTCTGCGGACACCTGCATTTAGATACTCAGCCTTGAGACATTTAATAGCTACGTCCTGACTATGTAATGTGCCTTTATACCTGTGCCAATGTACAATCGATGATAATATATCAAACATACAGTGTAGATAATAAGATTGTATTAAATTAAGGAAATAAAAATAGAAAAATGAAACTCACAAGTCCCCAAATGATCCGGAAGCAATCTTATGCTCAAATTTTAACAGCTTGGAATCAATTTCCCACACATCAGTCCCATCCATGGGTATGTTTACTTGGTCTGGCATAAGCATGATTCCGGATTTCCCTAAATCCGGAGATGTATGATTTTTTGACCATGATTTCCTCTGCAGTAGAATTTGGAATATCAAAAAATAGATAAAAGCTTCAGAACAACCAAGGAGCATGTAACTGAGGTACCTCAATCTTTGGAATTTCCTTTTCCAGTACATTTCTAAGCTGCTCAGTTTCCTAGTGGTTACCAGTGATTGAGAGAACCAACCAGCCAGATGCATGAAAAGAGAATCAGAATTTTTCAATAGCATTCGTGGAAATATAAGTTTAAGGATTTTAGAAACTGCCTTGATAGCCAATAATGTAACCCCGTAGTAGACTGACAGAGTAAATGTTTGAACAATCAATAGTTACAATCCAACAAGGAGAAAACATGTTTTACTAGATTTAAAACTTGTAGCCAACTTGATGAAGATTATTGGTCAAATATGTCAATGATTGGTTGATTATACCAATCCTCGTAACATACGGCTATTTTCATAAAACCAAGACTTGGACATGACATTGTAGTTTAATATAAATAATCAATAGTTCAATATGCAACAAGATTTCAAAATTCACCACAAACAAATACTAATACCAAGACATAGAGACAATGTCCATGCAATAAGTACGCACACAAAAAGGAAAAAAAAAAAAAAGCAGTTCCCCTTGCTAAAGTGAAGGAAGGATTTAATGTTCTCAAATAGCCAAAATCATAAATATCATTAGTGAGAGACCTATTCCATTTCCATGGGCTATTTGTTATCATACTGTATAACATATAAGAAAGAGCAGAGTACCTCAAATTCCCAACCATCAACAACAAAGACATCCAAGGAGTAACCATCTATAGTTGAAAAAGCATGAGCTTCTTGAATATTCAGCCCGATCTCAGAGAGTAAGGAAGTCAACTGAAGATTTAGCATAAAGGAATGTTACAAAGTAGACAGGAAAACTATAGTGGTTGTTATTAAGTAGCAAAATATATTTCCTAGTAATACTATCTTCCTAGTACTACATACTTATTCATGTATATTCAGCACAGGGATGGCACCAATAATATTAAAGTATTTATCACTACAATTAGAAAATTGCTTGAGTCATGAAGTTAAACCAGAGTTACTTGTATAAGAGTTTTGCAACAGGTCCTGGAGTTTGGGACAACCAGGATACTGGTAAAATTCAAACCACAATTAGCAAATGAAATATGCGAAGTGGATAGAGGCTAAGTACCATCAGTTAAACCTTGAAATTAGTCAAAATTTTGGGAAATGCTTGTGACGCCACATGCAATATTCAGTAAATACACCATTTATATGAAGGAGTGAAAAATACAGTATGTGCAACAAAAAACAAAAATTTAGCTACCTGGCTGAGGAGTTTTGGCTTGTCAAGTGTTGAAATAGTTATCTCGTGCAAAGGCCTACAGAGTTGAAAGCACTACAATGTTGGCTGGTGAAGAAAAAATAATGTTTTGGCAATCAAATTATTCCTACATAACCACTCGTTCTACTAGAAATAGAAGTTGTTACAATCATATTCATAGTGCATACACACATACGTATTTTAAAGTTTGGTTGAGTTTAGTTTAGGTTAAGACGTGTAAATATTGAGATGGAAATGTCAACATACAGAATTTTGTATAGACTCTCAAACTAGCAACTATGAATTTCAGAAGTCTCACGTTTCATTTGTTCCGACAGTGATGGACTACTAAGCCACACCAGTCTCTTACAAAAATCTGCTCAGCACTACACCATGAGAACAAGAAATTGGGAGAACAAGTATAAATAACTCAGTGTAAAGTCTGAACACAAATGACATGAACAAAATGCAACTGTAATGTACCACCAAGTTCAGGTTTTGTCAGAAGCATAATAATCTAATGCTACCGATAATTATAAGATTCTTGGAATAATGACTTGGATACTGAATTTCTGGTGGAAGTTAGAGAATTCTTACAGGGTTGGAATTTAAAAACAACTATTTCCGATATTAGCATAAGAGATGGGGTAAGAAATAGTTATTTCACTTATTGGGGGGGGGATAGAGAGAGATCTGATCAAAGATGACAATTTGCATCCTGTAACGAAGCATTGGCTGCATTACAAAGTAAACCAATTGGTGAAAAGCTCTCTTGCAATACCTAATGTAAGGTCTCTTTTAGAGAAACAGGAAAAAACAAATTTCCCAAAGTCCCATCGACTATGAACCAAATATTGAAAATGATAATCACAGTATGGGAGCTGAGAAAAATTGGGGAGGACAAAGGTAATAGTGATGCGTACATTAAATCAATTGATTTGTCATGGTAGGTTTATAGACGGATGCAACCCCTCCAGAAAGCCCATCGGGACCTACTCTTGTAATAGTAGATCAAAGTCAAGTTTACTATAACAAGAGCCTGGTCCTGCACCCCATTTTCATGTTTCAGACTAAGCAAGATTAAATTCAAGAGTCAGGATCCAATTAAATATGTAACTGGAATGGAAGATTTGTATTCTGTGGAATGAGTGTGCACATGTTTCAAACCTTCTGCTACCTACTAGTTGTCATAGATCTGCCGACTCAATTTCATTAAGATTTGGGGCTCAGAATGATGGCCCTCCATTCACGCATGTGATGCATACTTTTACATGTTCTTGCAACATAGCGCTGGATAATGGTAAGGCAACGCCTTGGTAGCTGATCCAAGTTAAGTGATTAAGTCATTTTTTACCATGATGAATCATGAGCTTGCTATGTGATGTAATTTTACTACTTACTTGACTTATAATTTGTGATAGGTGATGACTTAGTTGATTTTTTATTTTTTATGTGGTGTTTGTTAACTTGTCCTACTAGTTATTAATGTCAAGTATTTTATTTTTGAATTTTGATTATGAAGTATTCATATAAATGTATTTCATAGTATTAGTTATTATATGCTCTGGGTTTTAATGTATATAAAATTTTATTGTTCAATATACTTTTGAAGTAAAATAAAAAATACATAAATTACACATTTGTTAATGACTTGTAGCCATATTGGATGCCACGGCGGGTACCTTATCGCCTAAGCGTCCTGGCGGTCAACTAACGCCGCGACAACTATGTCTCGCAAATGATGGATACTAATATTTCTTTATTTTCTTTCCTTTTCTTTTGTTGGATAAGTTATAGTGGATACTTCTCAATATAGAAATGACTGTTTATACAGTTTTTTTGTCTTTCCTTAATACTCTTGCTTTCCTTTTCCTAAATTCCTTCTTGCCTTGACCCTTCTTCTTACACGCTGCATACAACAGTCTCCGCTCGTATAACAAAGACTTGATTATGTTGTATCTATTTTTGGTTGACACCAATACAAGGGTTATGACTCTGCACCCATTGAGGTTTCAACTCTCCCATTTATTATTTGCTCCACAGTTTGTGAAATTCTGGTGATTACCAGGTTATTTACTGTTCAATTTAGAATGATGCAGGAGCTCATTTGTTGCACTGTCATTTCCCTGAATACGTTGCAACTTACATGAAGACATGTTTGCACACCCTTTGCACGTTTTAGTTTTATTGTCTGTTAGTTAGACGATATAATTAATCTCGCATAGCACTTGAGGTAGTTTTGTTGGATATCTTTTGATATGAACTTATAGGATGAATATAATGTCAAATTTTATAGGGATAGTTATTTAAGATATTCTGCTTAATGAAGAAGAGAACAGTAAGAGCAAGCTATAATGTTTCACTGAAAAGCAACTAAAACAAGCTCAAATAGGCGCAAACCTTTCAGAAAATTTACCCAAATAAGTGCAGATTGGCACTCATAGCGCTGCTTCCATCTGGAACTTGAGATATCCTGGCTTCAAGTGCAAGTTCGAGACTTGGTGATAAACCAAATGCAGGTGGTGGATGAATGCTGAAAATTATGAGAACATACAACTATTATAAATATATTACAATGGCTACCAGGAACGCTGATCGACTGGGTACGAGGAACGAAATTGGATACGAGGAACGCTACCTATGGTAGAATGCATAAGGCATCTAAGCTCTCGTACCACGATTCGGAACGATAGTACCCGGTACATGGAATGTAGGGTAATAAGAGTTTCCTGGTAACCATCATGATGACTCTGGTAAAGAAAGAGGTAGGAGTCCGATATGTATGGCATACCTCTGCCTGACTGGGTAATCAGAAGTTTGAGGATCACCCTTCTTTGTAAAGTTTGAATGCAGAAAGTCACTGCAATTTTCATCACTAATGGGATGAACCTTCATAAGAAAGAAATTGTTCAGACCTCATCCAACATTGAGTATCATGGAGCATCAATAGGCAAAGAGTATTAACAGTTTTAGGTTTATTAATCCTTCTCCTATCAGATGTAAACTTGAAACCAAATGTGATACCTGGTAATAAGAACTGTTAACTCGATATAGAAAATATGCTGAAAAAGATTCGTAGCAAGCTAGATAATCGCCACTTAACATCAATACTTATCATCATCAAGGACAAAAGAACGTATAGTCAAACTACTTACTATAAGGTTTTGTCTTCAGATGCTCTCAAAAAAATGTAACTTCGACATCTTCCAACAACAATATGCAAGACAAGTGTTCTCAAGAATTATGAAATGAAAAAACACCATATCCCTACAACAATGGCGGATGCACAATAGGGCAACGGGGACACTTGACTACCCTTGAGTTTTTGTAATTCTTTGGTATTATAGGGGTATTGAAGTGACCCATCTTCAGAAAAAGATTTGGTGACTTCAAAAAATTAAGCTTTAAAGAATGATTTTGTAGTGATTTTTATGTATTCTTTTTAAAATCTATATTTGGTGAATTTTATTATTCCCTCCGTTTCACAATAAAAGAGTCTCATTTATCAATTCTTTTTGTGGAGTTATCTTTTTATTGATATTAGTATAAAATGACACAATATCCTCAAATTTGTCATCAAAATTTCATTATATTCCATTACTATTAAACTAATAACTCATCATATCTAATGGTAAATATGAAAAAAAAAAATACATCGTTAATATTAACATATTAAATGGAGTAATTTTATAAATTTTATTTAATTAAAAGGGTGCCCCCTCTTGATGAAATTCATGTGTCCGCCCCTACCCTACAATAGTATGAGAACTTGTACTAATATCAACCACTTTGATCGATGCCAATTGTCAACGGAGACATTTCATTTGCCAAACTAAATGCAAAAATATGAATAATAAGACAACAGGCTAGCCATTGATTGCCTTCGAATCATTGCTAAAATATATTGGTAAAAATAATTCAAATTCCAAATCAAAGAGAGATCTCCAGATGGAGCTACTTTAGTGGAAAATAAAATATTATATAGAACATAATATGGCCATTACCAGGTATGGCCCACTTATGTAGGGTGTTGGGAGGGACAGGCTAGATAACACAACCTTTTTGCACATCTAATGTGAATTTTAAAACAAATTCTGGCAAGTAGATTCTCTTACAACTCTTACTTTGGTTGGAATGAACTTCCACTCCAACTATAACCCAATGGTGACAAAGAACTTGTGAATGTGCTCGCTTTCGAACTTCAGGTGTTCAACAGAAACAATATGTGCAAGTAAAAGATTACAAACAGACCTCGCTGACACATTTCTACCAACTAGAAATAAACAGCAAAAGGACCCAAACATTTTTCCTAAACTAGGGTTTATAAACATTAAAAGTAGGTTCGAATTTTTCATCAAATCAATGAACAACCTAAATAACTTTATTCTTATGTTACGGAGAAATATGTTACACAAGGAGATGCATACGTATGAGAAAGAAGCATGAAAATAATTGTGTTATACAAGAGTGGGGGGAGGGGGGAGGGGGGAGGGGGGAGGGGGGAGGGGGGAGCAAAAGCCAATGAGTTGACTAAGATAGTGCTACTAAATATTTTTTTCATTCTCCATATGGAAATATGAAGAAAGTAATTGTTCATGCAGCCCTTACTGGTGTTCATGTCCAATAAGGAGTAAGCCATTGAGTAGCTCAATGTTAAAAACAACTCAAAAGATCCCACTATTCCTTCTTGTGAAACATGTTACAACACTTATTTCATCGTGATTATTGTCAAGATGAGCACTACTGACAAATTTGTTATTCCAAATAATGATAAAGCAAACATGAATAAAATAACTTCATTTGGGGCATCTGCATCTAATTCCAGAATGGGAATAGATGATATTTGAGAATATGACCACCATGACATTTGTCAATCTACCAACTTCACACTTAAATTAAGTTAGGTTCTCCAGACTTGCGAACATATTACTGAGAGTTGGTAAAATCCCTTGGAGAATGTAACTGCAATAGGGTTAGGATCTTCCCTCCAGTTTGGCCTCTGCAATTAACTTCTAATACAAGAAACTACAACTTGAACACCCATTAACCAGTTCAAAACTTCAGAATTTTAAACTAAATGGTTATATAGAATGAACCAAGTACATGTTTTGAACTCTGTAGCATTTGCATACGCAATTAAACTAATACTCCCTCCATCCCAAATTGAGAGTACACTAAAATTTATCTATCAAATATCATCATACTAAGTAAATTAAAATTTTACTTGGTGGTTATGTTGAAGTCAAAATTTCTAATAACATTGACTTTAAAGGTGGACTCTCAGTTTGGTGTTTAAACACTAATTAGCAAGTGGCTTGCTTCTCAAATTACTAGATCTGCTCTGGTTCTAATTATAATCAAGAACTTGTGTTATGAACTGTATTGAAGTGGCGAGAACATGTCCCCTTCTTAACAAGAAATGATTTCAAACATAATATAAACATAACAAATATAAGGCAAGTCATCAACAATCAGGGGCGGATCGGATCCAAAAAAAATTTCCTGCAAGGACATATTTTAATTAATTTTTTTTATTGAAGTTAAATAAAAAAAAACTTGAACTAATCATAATAATATTTACAGATTGCAATAAATATTCATAATCAAAACTAAAAAATAAATTTCAAATAAAAAACATTTAGATACAATTCAGAAATTTATTTCAGTTACTTGTAATAATTCAATTTAAATGATTCCCCAAATACTCAAAAAGCCGAAAACCAAATTTGCTTTTTATATTAAAACAAAATCATGAATTAATTTCAAAGCATAAATTTCAAATAAGCTTTACTTAAAATAAGAGAAACAAACCATCCAAAATTTATACTTAGAATGCAAAAAAATTTACAGGGTCCATATTAGTTAGATGCAGAGAAGTAAAGTGATTATAACAACTAGAAATGAGGGGATGCTAAAGGCTCATAGTCATTTTCCATTTTTCATTAAAAAATAAGGCAAAATCATTGTAAGCTATCACAATAAAAGACAGAAACTACTCAACCAAAATAATTTCATTTTCAATTGAAGAACAAACAAACCAAAAACAAAAACTCAATCAGACCAAACAAATAGTAACTGTAGTCAACCAAATCAATAACAAAAAAAATTCAAACTTGAATCAAATAATCTTTCACAGTTCACACGCTGATGCTGTGTATACTTTTAAGATTTCACCAAGCCTTAAAACTTAAAAAAGTTTTGTACTTGTATTTAGAATTAGTTTATAAATTTATTTTTGCTCCCTTCAAGTTTAACTCTTCTATTAATCTGCCCCTTGAGTGTATCAACTTACATATCTACCCTTGCCTCTATACCTATAAAAAAAATTAAAAACAAAAAATTCAACAGGAACAGCTGCCTATGCTGCCCCCTCAAACAGATATGCCGTCAAATTTAATTGTGCCAAGTCATCAACCTTAAATGTCTATTTAGCAACAAAAACTAAAAAACCTTAAACATGTCCAAACCATATCAAAATCAATCGCAATGCAACTATCCTACCATCAAAATCGAAGACCGGGTTCTTATAAATAATTCTCAATGAGTGCTTCTCATATGATTTACCTGCAGAAGGCGAATTGCAAACGCAATTCTAGTACTAGGGTCATGCGCCATATGCAACAACTTCTTGTGCACAAGAACATCTTCTGCCCTCTCAACATTCACATCCAATGCATACCTGCAATAAAATTGGTATAAATACAAAGTGGAATCAACCATCGAAATCTTACACGATACTGTTACAACTAACACCTAATACAAAGCACCACTTGGCATGATAGACCATTACATTGTTGGATAAACAAATTTTACTAATTATTAAAGAAAGCATGATTGACGCTAAATATAGAAGTCTATATCAGAAAGGCTATCCGGTCTGATATCTTCATCAATATTCCCTAAATAGAACCCAAAAATCAATCTTTTTTGTAATTGCACCAAAAAATTAGTCTTAAAGAAAAAGATAAACATAAATTCCATAAAATCAAAGCTATGCAAACACTTCAAATTATATTTACTCCAGAAGCAATAAGAAACAGATACTGCCCATCTGCTTGCCAAGAAACAGACGACAGAACATGTGGCACTCCAGAAGCTTAATTTTCCCAAAACACCAATGTAAATGAGCTCACCAGCTGTAATATTTTTAGTCAGATCAAGTTGAATTTCAATCAAACTGGAAACACACCAACGCAGAACACTAAACCTATGGCTCTTTTCTTCTTTCAAGTTTCAACTTCAACTTTCAATAGTTGAGTAGCCAGGAAGACATATATAGGGTTGTAATCGAGCCAATTATTGGGTTTTTTAGCTGATTCACTTAGGTTTTTCTCAAGTTTGAGCTTATTTGCGTTTAAGTTGAGTTCATTCCAGTGTGTTCAAATTTGGCAACTTTAGCTCATAAACGACTTTAGTTGAGCTCTTTGCCTAATCAAGTTCAAGTCGAGCTCATTCCAGTGTGTTCAAATTCCGTACATTTAACTTGCTAGTCAAGTTGAGTCGAGCTCCATGTTCAAGTTTTTATGGAGCATATAAAATAAAATATAACATTTTTTATATATTTTGTACGATAAAACTTTTTTTGTATTTTCATTAAGCCTGCACATGCTTAGCTAGTCAACAGTCAAAGTCTATCCCCTAGGGAGACCGAGCTCGAATCTGAGACTAGTGTTGTACCCGTTTGTTTATGACTTGATATCGTAAATGAAATTGTAGAAGTTTGTTTCATTTCTCAACTTATTTCCTTTTCCTTCGTACATTGTCTTGCATTCATAACTTCACTCCTTTTACTATAGCACAGTACTAAAGAAGCAACAAAATAAAACAGACTACTAACTCGGTCTACTCAATAGTTGCTGCAAATTGATACTAATTCACTCAGTTTTCGAAATCAATAGTGCTTTGATGACTAAAGAGTGGGTACTAAAAATGGATACTAAATTGTGTATGGTTGTGGTCGGTCATAATCATTAGGTCTACACAGTTGTGTATGGTTGTGCAATACTAAATTGTGTATGGTTGTGCAATACTCTTTCTAAATTTCCAAACAGTTGATTACACAAAAACATATACTATAGGAAGACCAAACAAATGGCAAATTAATGGAACAAATATATATAGTACCTAACCGGAAGTCGATTAAAATGAGCCCAAAGCTCATCATCAAACCCTGGCTGCCTAGCCTCTTCATTTTCAGACTCCTCAAGTCGGCGAAGTACTTCGTGATAAACCTCAACCTTCTGTTTCCGCTTCCGAGTCTGCGCCGGCAGTGAATCCAAAGCTCTGCTACTGCAACTCTCAGTATCTTCCATTCTCACATCGCAAGGGAATAATCGAATCGACAAACACAGGATAAGTAAGAATAAGAAGACAACAATTTCAAAATGCAATCACAATCACATCCGAGAGCGAAATTGAAGGAACAGACAAAATTCAACCACTTGAATTTCACGTGAATCGTAAATTACAGAGAACAAAGAGACAAACTGAGCGAACTGACCAAAGAATTTCTGTATATATATGTATATATAATATAATATATGTATATTTATATTTATATTGTATATATAAAAATAGAAAGAAGGAAAGTGTAAGGGAGATTGCATGAAAGAGAAATAGTAGAAGAAATGCCGCCTGGGGATGACGGTATGTGGTGTAACGCGCACCCATCAATCAGCTGCGGATTGACGTGGATTCAAACGAGGCCTGCTTCCTTTGCTTATATCACCACCAGTATTATTATTTTATGTAGATTCTTTAATTCACCATATCCATTTCAAGTTCCAAAATATTTTTTTAATCTATCTATTAGAATTTTCCACCACCTTATGTTAATCCAATTAGATTGCTCCCTATTGTCTCATATTCCACTCAAACCTGCTACATAATTATTGCTGTATAGCACTAGTAAAAATAATTGCACCCCTAAACTTTGATCTTTAACCGGGAAGTTCCAATCAACCAATTTTTGGAAGGATAAAATAGAAAAATTATAAACATTAAAAATGTGATTAAATTTTTTTAATCTCTAACCTAAATTTAACCCCAAATAAAACCCATTTCTTTAGGATTAATTGAATATAAATTCCCATTTTCGTTAATCTCTTCCTCTCTAAACACATCAAAAGTTACATTCTTTGATCATGGCAAGAACCAAAAGCATCAAGAACTTACTAATTCATCTAAACCCGTCACCTTTCTCTCACCAAAAAGAACAAACCCAGATCTAAAACCCACCATGAATGTTTTTATTTCCCATTCTCTCTCTCTCCTCATCGTGTTCACTCGGGGAATTTCCATTCTCACCTTGTGACTCCTAACTTATAAATTATTGAAAAAAGTTAGTGCCTAGCGCAGCGGAACGAGACGCGGGACTTGTCAGGGTCGGTGCAGCTATTACATATATGGCGCGGGGCGCGCCGGTCAGCCTACTGATAAAAATTTAATGATTTGTTATTTGGGAGGATATTATGAGTATTTGAGTCATAATATAAAAGGGTGTTGAAATAAAATTAGTGACTATAAATCTTATCTATTGTAAAGTCATGTTTAATCAAATAAAATAATAAATCGCGAACCACGTAAATATATGTGTTTTAATTCTTTATTGTTGTCATTTTAATTCTAACACACCTTCATATACCCACCTCTATTTTTCCCTCTTCTGGAACTTCCCCTTCATCCCCTCCATGGGTTGCTCATAAATTTGTCGGATGAAGATAGAGAATTCTAAGCACGGTTCGGGAAGAACTTCTTTTCAACTTATAGGTCGTATTGATGCCGACACTTTTAATTATAAATACAACTTAAAATAAATTATAACTCAATTTATATTTTAACTTATAAATAATTTTAAAATAAGTCATCCCTAGCTGTTAAAATTTCGAAGGTGAAGACGAGGTTCTTGATTAATTAGGTGTTAAATTTTAGGCTAGGTCATAATATAATTGTAAGAGTTTTGAGTGATAATATGTGGTTCAAAATCTGAATATGTGATTTGATTAAATATATGGGTTTGATTTTGTTTCCTTTTGTTAGAGGGAGCATGATCAAGTTAATTAAAGATTAATGAATATAAGAGATGATGATAAAAGTGTTTGAAGAAAATATGTTGGTTATAACATTTTTTTAATGATATTATATGTATATTATTATTGTTATATAGTACTAATAATAATAATAATAATAATAATAATAAGATCAACCAATGAGATCTTGATTCCACGGGACTTGCCGCCCTCTCCCCCCTAGGGGTGGGCAAATAAACCGGTTTTTTCGATTTTTGGACGAATCGGACCGGTCCGAACCGGTCAGTTCAGTATAAATATAAACCGGTCCAGTACGGTACAAAAAATCGGTATATACCGTTTTCGGTCCGGCGCTTTTATGGTTCGATATAAACCGAACCGGACCGGTATATACAGGTTTTCTAATTTTTTGTTATTATTAATAATTTAATAATAATAATAATAATAAAAATAAAAATAAAAATATTAATTTTCGGTAAAAATTGGTACCGAACCGGTACCACCGGTTCGGTATGCCGGTCCAACCGGTACCGATATCGGTACCTAAATTTGAGTAATTTCGGTACCGATTTGGTTCGGTACCGGTCCGGTTCGAGCCAATTTTTACCGGTTGCCCACCCCTACTCCCCCTCCTCATTTTGGAAGTTAACAAAACTTCATCTTTCTTATCATTAGACATGATAAAATTGGCCTAATGTAAGACCCCGAATTTTATGAAATAAAATTATTCAATTTTTCTTATAATTACGATTCAGTAAATGGTTAAATTGATAAAAAGTTAAAGGTAAAGGTGATATATGAATTTTTTTCAAAATAAGCAAGTGGTTATAAAATAATCATTGTTGTCGGGGAATATTCGTTTGGTCGTGGAATATTATTTCTGTCGGGGAATATTCGTACGACGGCGCAGCTATTTGTGGGCCCCATAACGAATAACTGTCGGATGAAGATAACGACAAAAATTGAGTTTTTATAATTAACGGCGTAGTTGTTACCGTTAACACTGTTGGAATACCCGGTGGTTAAAATACAGTAATACGCGTTGTTACACAGTAGCACACTGATTGCACAGTATTTTTGAATTATTGATTCTTACGAAGGAAGGCACTACTCAATAATTGTTACAGTAGTTACTATTCAATATTTTATTTTATTGATTCAATAATTGTTGCGTTGATATTTTATATTATTGTTGTTTCAATAATTGTTACTGCGCAGTATTTCCCATTATCAAATCAATAATTTATATTATTTGAATAATATTATTAGATAACATTATTGGCAATGTCTAGAAAGTTCTGTCTAAGGAGAGGTTTAGTTACCTAATTACGCGCCAATAAGGATAAATCTTTATTGCAAAGCCCCCTCTTTCCTGGGAACGGTCTGGTTGTCATAAATGTGTTTCTGTAATATTATTTGTAAATAATTAATTATTGATTCATATGATAAGGAAATATTTATTTTTATGTGGATCTAAATGTTGGATATATTTATTGTGGTTAAAAATGAAGGAGTTAATGTTGAGATTTTTATCAGTATTTTTGTCGGAATGGAGGTATTAAAAATTAAATTAGGGTTTTTGAGATATTTTACGGGGGTTATAATTTTTAATCCGACCGTTGGATCGTTGTAATTTTTGGATATGTTATACATATATAAGTTGAGTATATGTCCACAAATTTTGAACCGTTAAAAATGAACGAATGATTTGTTATGAATTTTACGAGATGACTGGTTCAGAAATTGTTGAATTTTCGGAGTTTATCATTTTGGTGAAAAATTCTAGAATTGGTGGGCCCCACTCTTGGTTGGTAAAGAAATGTGCTGAGATTTTTATTCAAATGTGGTGGGTGGGAATAGTAGCAGGTAAAGCCATCAGGTTGCAGGTTAAGTCTGCTTCGGCGTGCTAACATTTTCCTATAAATAGAGGGCTAAGTTAGAATTGAAAATCACACCAGAAACATAACATTTCTCTCTTTCTCTCTCTATATTATGAAGCATATTTTGTGAGTATTTAGATACTTTGAGAGTTGTTATTCAGTGCAAGTTTCCTTCGACTTTGCATTCCAGTCAGAAATACTGCACTTTTAAGGTAAGGGATAGTAAGGGATAGTAAGGGATGTTATTTTTTTCGTAAATGATATTACTTCTTTCAATATCATTATGCCAAAATATTGGTTTGAACTTTTTATCAAATTTAAAACTTTTTGGGTCGGGGTTACTATTCACGTATACGGCACTATTCACGTATATGACACTATTTACGTATATGAAATTATTTACGTATACGGTACCATGTACGAATACGGAGTACTATTCACGAGTTACTATTCATGAGTTACTATTCACGAGTTACTATTCACGAAAAAAAATTGGTTTCTTTTTCTGACCAAATTATCGTTGATTTATGATTGTTGCTCTTGAAAATAAATACAGTTGTTGATCATATTGTTTTCATTATCACATATAACATTTTTTATAACCCTGATGTTGAAGTTCTCTTTCACTTGAGAGTAAAGATGGGTAGATTATTGGTATGATCATGACTAGGGTTCTCTTTGGCCAGTAGTGGAAAAGTTGAATTGTGACTGGTATGATCATGACCATTGAATTTATAATTGAATATCTTTAGCTTAAGTGCAAAGGTGAATTGATCAACATGGTTATAATTATTGTTTATATAAGTTCTAAAATGATTATATATTTCTTTGAGATATGAATATATTTGGCCTGTAGTGCAAATATGAACTGTTGAGGAATATTTTTGGCCTGTAGTGCAAAGATAAATTATTGATGAATATATTTGGCCCGTAATGCAAAGATGAATTATTGATGAATATCTTTGGCTCGTAATGCAAAGATGACTTGTTGTTGAATATCTTTGGCCTGTAGTGCAAAGATGAGTTGTTGATGAATATCTTTGGCTCGTAATGCAAAGATGACCTGTTATTGAATATCTTTGGCATGTAGTGCAAAGAGGACTTGTTGATGAATATCTTTCGGCCGTTGTGCAGAGATGAATTTATTAGTATGATTATGAACATGAACTGTGATTTGGTATAACCATGATGTTTGATGTTTCAGGTGATGAAAATTATCTTTGTCCTGGATGAGAAAAGGAATTTAGAACTACAATTACGATTATGAGTTATACACGTGATTGTGGACAGGAATTGTTGATTGATGTTACAGGGATAAAACATTGTTGCTGGACTTTTAACGTGGAGAAAATAATAGACTTTATAGTCTATTTGACTCTTCTAATGGATTGCTCGTTCCGCTGCAACTATGGTTGAGAGGTTTTATCATCTACCATATGTTCTAAATCTCTGATTTATTACTGATGAAGGCTATTGATAATTTAATTATCTTTAGTCATGATATTCTTTACTGGGCTAGTTATGCTCACCCTTTTGCTTCACAATTCCTTTTCAGGTAATAAGAGTATAGCTGAGTCGAGCGGGGGTAACAAGAGAATAGAACCGTGGTCTCTAGCTGTGGAGTTCTCCCTAAGCAATATAGAAAGGTTCATTTAGTAGTTATATTTGGTGAATCCAATAGGGTGAGGCGAACCCAACGTTGGAAGGGTGTTTTGCCACTATCATACAAGATGTCTAATGACATACAACCTCGTGTCATCATAAGACAAGATTGTGTTCATCCACTTGCTGAGTATATTTACGAGTACTACCTATATAATCTTGGTATTTGTTTGAAGTATAATTCTCAATTAGAGACAGTGGAGATAATGATATGTCAAGAGAAGACTTACCATTGGAAAGAATATGATAGTAATCTTCTTTTTTTTTTGGGTCTATTGGGTCAACCAAGGATAATTCTGTGGCCATATGATATCTATCATAACCTAGATGCATGGGCTCCCATGTACAAAGGTTTACTTGAGCACTTCCCAAAGATTCTAATTTCTAAAACAGTCTTTGACTAAACCTTTATGTAAGGTGCCACTATGAGGTGTTGTCCACGGCTGGGACATGTGTCACATTTGGTATATATTTGTATCCAAACTCACAGCATATGTGTTGTTGTATTTTGCACGACAATTGTTGTAATAAAGTTGTAGTTGTTTTTCTGTACCATGTATTTGGCGACTCAGAATAGGTTGGATGGAATGGACCTATTTTGGGGTTGTCACACCTAAGCCCGTCCGACAAAAAGCAAATTTCGGACCTCGTTTTTTCAGCCCACATAAAATCAGACCGTTTTGACTCGGTCCGTCAGAAGCTCGATCCGTTTGGACTAGGCCCAAAAATTAGTCATAAATCAACTTAGGCCCGCGACCCGACCACCAAAAATCAGGATTTGGGATTAACTTTTTTAGCCAGCTAAAATTCGGGCTGTTTTGGCCCGACCCGTTTGGGCCGGTCCGGACCGTTTCTCAGGTCTACTAATCATGTTCATTTTTTTTGTAGGGAAAAAAATTTAGCTTAATAAATAAGAGATCTATTGTCTCAAACCCAAAGTCAATCCCCACACAAAAGACTTCACTTATGACATAACCAAAGCGGATCCCTGTCTGTTGGTAGTAAACATAAAGAAAGATCCCGGTCTCACGACTTGCTTGACTTTTGTTCGCAAAAACATAGATATAAGGAGTATTATCACTATTTTTATATGTATTTTTGATATTTTTACATGAAGGTGAGATCTACTGTATAGAGAGAACTATGTAAAAATATCAAAAATACTCGTGAAAATATTATTTTAAATATTACGGTGATAATTTAATAAATGTTATAGTTGTGACGCCCCCAAAATTAGGTATACATCACCCATCTTGGGTCGTCAGATACATAGTACAGAATACAAATACAACTTAATAATACAACTGTTGTGTACAATACGACAAAATATAAACTGTGAGTTTGAATACAAATATTATCTTCTAGAGAGTATTCATACTCAAAAGGAGTCCTCATTACATTTATTAACACACTATTACATAGAATAGTGAGGACTACTAACTAATACTATCATGCGAACCATCACTCCGTTACCCGACTTGCCCCAGCTACGTTCTCATTTCCTGAAGAGAACAGTGAAAGAAAGGGTGAGCTCAACTAGCCTAGTAAGAAATATTATGACTAAGATAATGCATAATAAATTATCATTAGCCTTCAACAATGTTAAACTGATAAAATATAATAGACATCAAGTTTAACTGCAGTGGAACAAGCAATCCATTAAAAGAGTCAAGTAGAAAATAAACTCTACTATCTTTTATGATTTAAAAGGTTTTTCAACACTGTTATCGCTGTGACTCAGCTTAATAAAATAATCCACATCATCGAATCACCCCTGCACTACGGCCAAGGATATTCGTGTATTCATTAATGGTCATGATCATGCCAACAACTGTCCATCAATGCACTACGGGCCAATGAGGACTTTTACCACATCATTTGTAACATTACGGTCATGATTATACCGAATAATCCTTGGTCATAATCATACCAAGTCCATCTATACACTACATGCCACAGATGACTTTCAACATTTTATAAACATGAGGATGATGACAATGATATAAGAATTCAATAAAACAAGTTCAAGAATTAATTTATCCAAGAATTAATAACGTCCAAATTGTCAACATGATACTGCTTTGTGGAGTAAAATTCAAGAATGCTTAGAAGAATATTTTCATGAAAAGATACTGGATGAAACGCAATTATCAAGGATATTCCACAAATTTCATGGAGTATAGAAGTTAAAACTTAACCAACTGAGTACAATAAAGAATGGAATAACAAAAGAAATCACCATGCATGCGATAGACCGCACAAACAGGTTATTCCAACAGAATAATAAATAATGGAACCAGGTCCGGCGTAAACGCACAGACAGGATATTCCGACAGAATAATAAATAATGGAACCAGGTCCGGCGTAAACGCACAGACAGGATATTCTGACAGAATAATAAATAATGGAACCAGGTCCGGTGTAAAACACACAGACAGGATGTTCCAACAGAATAATAACAAGACGGAACCAGGTCCGGTGTAAAACACACAGACAGGATGTTCCAACAGAATAATAACAAAAACAGAACCAGGTCCGGTGTAAAACACACAGACAGGATGTTCCAACAGAATAATAGAAGAATGTCACCAAGTATAGGGTAGACCGCGTATACAGGTTATTCCAACAGAATAATAAGAAATGGAATAACAACAGTTCTCTTCATGAATAAGAAAGAATAACACCCCTTACCGTTTTAAAGAAGAGCTGAAATAAGGAAGTAGTTAAGTAGCAGAATACTCTTCTTCTCTCTCTCTATAGTTTCTCTCTATAGTTTCTCTCTCTAGAGTTCAGTGAATTCGTAAGAAATAATGAAGGAATGAGCTGCTATTTATAGAAAAATAGAATGCATAGTAACTAATCCATGAACGGTCCAGATTGATTACTTTAATCTGACGGTCCATATTTAAAGAAAAATCTTTTAAATAAAATATAATATATTCTATTTATAGAATAACTTTAATAAAGTATTCTGTTTTATATAAAAAGATGTTTCTGTTTTATTACGTTAATAATACGAATAAAACAAAACGTCATTATCGCTAAATAATTCATATTATTAACTGACAATAATTGAATCAAACTGAGTGACTTCTCACATAAGCATTAATAATCAATACCGTGTGCTACTATGCAACCACACGTATTACTGTACTTTTACTACCGAGTAGTTCAACAGTAACAATGGTAAAACTTCCGCCGTTATTTTTAATAAAATATTTTTGTCGTTTTCTCAATCCGACAATAATTCCGTTGTGGGGTCCACCAATGATTGTGCCGTTGTACGAATATTCCCTGTTAAAACGAATATTTCCGACCAATCGAATATTATATAACAACTTGCGTACTTTGCAAAATTTATAAATATTACCCACAACTATAACATTATATCAAATTAACTCCATAATATTCAAAAATGATATTTATAGAAAATTCATCTTTATTTATAAAAGTTGGGGTCTTACAACCTCCCCTTCTTATGAAATTTCGCCCTCGAAATTAGGGTACGTACCTGGTATGTCGAAGAGGTAAGGATACCTTGATTTCATTTCAGATTCTAACTCCCAAGTCATTTCCTCAACATCGTGGTTTCTCCACAAAACTTTGACTTGAGGTATAACCTTGGAGCGTAGAATATGTTCCTTCTTATCCAAGATTTGAACAGGAACTTCTTCATACGTCAAATCCTCCGCTATTTCGTCCGGTTCTAACTCAATAATGTGGTTCGGGTCTTCCACATATTTGCGTAACATGGATATGTGAAAAACGTTATGAACACGAGACATACTTGGCGGTAAAGCGAGTCTATAAGCCACAGTTCCTACTCGATCGAGGATTAAAAATGGACCGATGAATCGAGGATTGAGCTTTCCTCTCTTTCCAAATCTCGTAACTCCTTTCCATGGAGCAACACGTAAGAACACATGATCTCCTACATCAAATTCCACGTCCTTTCGATGAAGATCAGCATAACTCTTTTGTCGATCTTGTGAGGTTTTTATACGTTGTCGGATCGTTTGAATCTTTTCTGTAGTCATACGTACCAACTCCGGTCCCAACAACGTTGCTTCACCCACCTCATCCCAGCATACTGGAGAACGACATTTTCTTCCATACAATGCTTCGAATGGAGCCATGCCAATACTTGCTTGATAACTGTTGTTGTAGGAAAACTCCACCAATGGTAAGAACTTGTCCCAACTTCCCTTGAAGTCAAAGACACAGAGTCTTAATAGATCTTCAAGAGTTTGAATAGTCCTCTCTGATTGTCCGTCCGTCTGAGGATGATATGCTGAACTAAATCGTAAATCCGTGCCCATAGCTTTTTGTAAACTAACCCAAAATCGTGAAGTGAATCTTGGGTCTCGGTCAGAAACTATGGATACTGGCATACCATGCAGTCTTACAATCTCGTTTATGTACATACGAGCAAGACGTTCAAGTGTATAAGTTTCTCGTATCGGTAAGAAATGAGCAGACTTGGTCAATCTATCAACAATGACCCAAATCGCATCAATACCTTGAGAAACCCTAGGAAGACCGGTAACGAAATCCATGGTAATGTGCTCCCACTTCCATTCTGGAATTTCAAGTGGTTGCAATGGACCTTTTGGTACTTGATGCTCCGCTTTGACTCGTTGACAAGTTAGACACCTTGAGATAAACAACGCTATCTCTCTCTTCATATTGCTCCACCAAAATGTATGACGAAGATCATGATACATTTTGGTACTTCCAGGATGGATTGCAAACGGTGTGTTGTGCGCCTCCATCATGATTTCATACTTTAAATCAGGGTTGTTAGGAACACAAAGTCTGGAGTTGACTCGAAGTATTCCTTCTTCATCGATTCTTGCTTCCGGCATAGCACCTTCTTGCACTTTCTTCCTCATACGCATCAGCTCCAGGTCTGTAGCTTGAGCAGCTTTAACTTTATCGATTAAAGTCGGTTCTACTCGTATATTCGCCATCATCACATGGGTCCCTGGAGTCTTTAACTCTATCTCCATCCTTTGCAAATCACACAAAATGGGCCTTTGTGTTGACAATATCGCACTCGTACTTGCATATGATCTTCTACTCAATGCGTCAGCTACCACGTTCGCTTTTCCAGGATGGTATTGAATGGTATGATCATAATCTTTCAACAGTTCAAGCCAACGTCGTTGTCGCATGTTGAGTTCCTTTTGAGTGAAGAAATATTTGAGGCTTTTATGATCCGTAAAGATCTCCACCTTCTCCCCATACAAGTAATGCCTCCAAATTTTAAGTGCAAAGACAACAGCTGCCAACTCTAGATCATGAGTAGGATAATTCCTCTCATATTCCTTGAGTTGTCTTGATGCATAGGCTATGACTTTTCCATGTTGCATGAGAACGCATCCCAACCCTTTGCTCGAAGCATCACTGTAGATGACAAATCCCTCCGAGCCAGATGGTATTGTTAGAACAGGTGCTGAAATGAGTCTCCTCTTGAGTTCTTGAAAACTCTGCTCACATTCTTCGCTCCAACCGAACTTTGTATCTTTCCGAGTCAGCTGAGTTAATGGAGTAGCGATTCGAGAAAATCCTTCCACGAATCTCCGATAATAACCAGCTAAACCAAGAAAGCTACGTACTTCGGTCACTGATTTAGGTTGCTCCCAGCTTTGAATAGCTTCAATCTTTGCCGGGTCAACCGATATTCCACGACTTGATACTACGTGCCCAAGGAATGCTACCTCTTCCAGCCAGAACTCGCATTTCTTCAACTTGGCATAAAGTTTGTATTCACGAAGCTTTTGGAGTACCAACCTCAAGTGTTGCTCATGATCTTCACGGCTTTTGGAATAAACAAGGATGTCATCGATAAAGACGACCACAAAGTGATCCAAATATTCCTTGAATACCCTGTTCATCATATCCATGAAGGCAGCAGGAGCATTAGTCAATCCAAAAGACATAACTAAGAATTCATAATGCCCATACCGAGTTCTGAAGGCAGTCTTTGGAATATCCTCAGTTCTAACCTTCAGCTGATGATATCCAGAACGAAGATCGATCTTTGAAAAGAATTGTGCTCCTTGCAACTGGTCAAACAGGTCATCAATACGTGGCAATGGGTACCTATTTTTGATGGTGACATGATTCAACTCCCGATAATCAATACAAAGTCGCATACTCCCATCTTTCTTCTTCACGAACAGAACAGGAGCACCCCAAGGAGAAGTACTAGGACGAATAAAACCAATGTCTAACAATTCCTGCAGTTGGGTCTTTAACTCCTGAAGTTCAATAGGAGCCATTCGATATGGGGCTTTGGAAATGGGTTTTGTACCGGGTTCAAGGTCGATACAAAATTCAATTTCACGCTCTGGGGGTAGGCCAGGAAGTTCTTCGGGAAATACGTCAGGAAATTTATTAACAACAGAAATATCATTCAAAGCTGACGTATTTTTGTTTAGATCTGTGACATGAGCTAAGAAAGCTTGACATCCGTTTTTCAATAAACGAATAGCTTTATGGCTTGAGATGACAGCGATTGATTTTAATGGTTTGGTTGCTTGAATTCGCATAATAGGTCGATTAGGAATATGAAAGCTAACAACCTTACGAAAACAATCAATTTTTGCATGATGAGTAGTTAACCAATCAATCCCTAGAATCACGTCAAATGCAAGTATTTTTAATGAAATAAGATCGACAGGTAATGTGTGGGTACCAACTTGAACCAAACAAGACTTATAAACCGTGGATGTAATGAAGGTTTCTCCCAATGGAGTTTCAACTGCTAAGTCAAAGTCTAATTTCTCCGGAATCAAATTTAATCGATGAGCGCAAGTAGGAGAAATAAAAGAATGGGTAGAACCGGTATCAAATAAAGTATAGACTTCGTTAGAGTTTATGATAAGCTTACCCGTGATGACCTCATTCGGGTTCCTTGCTCTCTGGGAGTTCACAACAAACGCTCTCCCTTGCACAACCGGTTTTGACTTTTCTGGGACGGCCTTTGGTGCCTCCATCCTAGCTGAATTTGTCTTCGGTAAACGACAAAATCGGGCTAAATGACCTTCTCTTCCACAATTATAACATGCTTTGGACGGCATCGCGCAGTTTGGACTGATGTGCCCCTCCCCTCCGCATTTGAAACATATGATAGGTGGTCGTTCTCCTTCCTTAACGACAGGTGCTGGTGCTGACGTCTTTCCATCATTGTTGAATCTCCTCTTCTTGAAATGCCCATTCTTATTGTTTTGGCCCTGATTACCACCGAAGTGGTTACCATTTCTGGCCTGTTGATTCCCTCCACGCTTGTTGTCACCGCTTCGATGACTGCTTTCACTGGTATTATCATTTTGCCGGCTGCTCTCTTTTGGTTGCGTTGTCTCGTTATCGCGCTCCACCAACTGAGCCCTATTTACAACATCTGAATACAAACACAGTTTATGAGAAACAAGATGTTGACGTATCTCCGGCTTCAAACCTCTTAAAAACATCCGCGTCATTCTTTCTTCATTATCCACCAGGTGGGACGCAAACCGGGATAACTCCGCAAATTTTGCCTCGTACTGCGACACGGTCATATTATTCTGCTCCAATTTGATGAACTCCACCTCCTTCATGTGACGAATACTCTCGGGAAAGTATTTGTCGTTAAACAGCTCTTGGAACTTCTCCCAAGACATCTTCAGTGCGGCAGGTTGAGTACGCTTTATCGATTCCCACCAGTAATCTGCCTCTCCTCGCAACATAAAGGCGGCAAAGGGAACCTTTTGCTCCTCGGAGCAACCCAAGACATCAAATATCTTGGTGATCTGCTTTATCCATGTTTCAGCTACAAGTGGTTTGGGTTCTCCCTTAAACTCCGGTGGTCCCAGCTCCTTAAACTGTTTAGCGGTGACCGCCTGAGAGTTTCCAGTATTTCCACCTACGTTGTGGACAGGAGCCGCTTTCACCTGTTGTTGCATGAATTGCATAAAATCTCTGAACATTCCATCATTCATCATCTGGTCAGTGTTGTTGTTTGCATGAGGATTGTCACCTTCCTGATGCACATTATCCTGATTATTGATATGTGGTGAATCAATAATCGCCTGTGCTCCATTGCTATTCTCAACATTCTCAGATGCCATTTTCAGATACTGCCACAAAATAAAAGTTAATTGATATGTCATATATTATCCTTATATTATGACCGACCAATTAAATACCATGCAAATAAACTTAGGTAGGTCATACTAGCGAAGGAATTCCCCGTCTCTCCCCTCCTAGTTCTATTCTCACATCTTAGCCAGGGATCATATCCCTAAGCTCTGATACCAACTGTGACGCCCCCAAAATTAGGTATACATCACCCATCTTGGGTCGTCAGATACATAGTACAGAATACAAATACAACTTACTAATACAACTGTCGTGTACAATACGACAAAACATAAACTGTGAGTTTGAATACAAATATTATCTTCTAGAGAGTATTCATACTCAAAAGGAGTCCTCATTACATTTATTAACACACTATTACATAGAATAGTGAGGACTACTAACTAATACTATCATTCGAACCATCACTCCGTTACCCGACTTGCCCCAGCTACGTTCTCATTTCCTGAAGAGAACAGTGAAAGAAAGGGTGAGCTCAACTAGCCCAGTAAGAAATATTATGACTAAGATAATGCAGAATAAATTATCATTAGCCTTCAACAATGTTAAACTGATAAAATATAATAGACATCAAGTTTAACTGCAGCGGAACAAGCAATCCATTAAAAGAGTCAAGTAAAAAATAAACTCTACTATCTTTTATGATTTAAAAGGTTTTTCAACACTGTTATCGCTGTGACTCAGCTTAATAAAATAATCCACATCATCGAATCACCCCTGCACTACGGCCAAGGATATTCGTGTATTCATTAATGGTCATGATCATGCCAACAACTGTCCATCAATGCACTACGGGCCAATGAGGACTTTTACCACATCATTTGTAACATTACGGTCATGATTATACCGAATAATCCCTGGTCATAATCATACCAAGTCCATCTATGCACTACATGCCACAGATGACTTTCAACATTTTATAAACATGAGGATGATGACAATGATATAAGAATTCAATAAAACAAGTTCAAGAATTAATTTATCCAAGAATTAATAACGTCCAAATTGTCAACATGATACTGCTTTGTGGAGTAAAATTCAAGAATGCTTAGAAGAATATTTTCATGAAAAGATACTGGATGAAACACAATTATCAAGGATATTCCACAAATTTCATGGAGTATATAAGTTAAAACTTAACCAACTGAGTACAATAAAGAATGGAATAACAAAAGAAATCACCATGCATGCGATAGACCGCACAAACAGGTTATTCCAACAGGATAATAAAAAATGGAACCAGGTCCGGCGTAAACGCACAGACAGGATATTCCGACAGAATAATAAATAATGGAACCAGGTCCGGCGTAAACGCACAGACAGGATATTCCGACAGAATAATAAATAATGGAACCAGGTCCGGTGTAAAACACACAGACAGGATGTTCCAACAGAATAATAACAAGACGGAACCAGGTCCGGTGTAAAATACACAGACAGGATGTTCCAACAGAATAATAACAAGACGGAACCAGGTCCGGTGTAAAACACACAGACAGGATATTCCAACAGAATAATAACAAAAACGGAACCAGGTCCGGTGTAAAACACACAGACAGGATGTTCCAACATAATAATAGAAGAATGTCACCAAGTATAGGGTAGACCGCGTATACAGGTTATTCCAACAGAATAATAAAAAATGGAATAACAACAGTTCTCTTCATGAATAAGAAAGAATAACACCCCTTACCGTTTTAAAGAAGAGCTGAAATAAGGAAGTAGTTAAGTAGCAGAATACTCTTCTTCTCTCTCTTTATAGTTTCTCTCTATAGTTTCTCTCTCTAGAGTTCAGTGAATTCGTAAGAAATAATGAAGGAATGAGCTGCTATTTATAAAAAAATAGAATGCATAGTAACGTATCGATTCAATTATTGTCAATTAATAATATGAATTATTTAGCGATAATGAAGTTTTGTTTTATTCGTATTATTAACGTAATAAAACAGAAACATCTTTTTATATAAAACAGAATACTTTATTAAAGTTATTCTATAAATAGAATATATTATATTCTATTGTGCATAGTATTTTGCATAGTAAAATCTTTTTATATAAAACAGAATACTTTATTAAAGTTATTCTATAAATAGAATATATTATATTTTATTTAAAAGATTTTTCTTTATATCATATTATTACGTTACTATGCATTCTATTTTTTTATAAATAGCAGCTCATTCTTTCATTATTTCTTACGAATTCACTGAACTCTAGAGAGAGAAACTATAGAGAGAAACTATAGAGAGAGAGAAGAAGAGTATTCTGCTACTTAACTACTTCCTTATTTCAGCTCTTCTTTAAAACGGTAAGGGGTGTTATTCTTTCTTATTCATGAAGAGAACTGTTTTTGTTCCATTTCTTATTATTCTGTTGGAATAACCTGTATACGCGGTCTACCCTATACTTGGTGACATTCTTCTATTATTCTGTTGGAACATCATGTCTGTGTGTTTTACATCAGACCTGGTTCCGTCTTTATTATTATTCTGTTGGAACATCCTGTCTGTGTGTTTTACACCGGACCTGGTTCCGTCTTTATTATTATTCTGTTGGAACATCCTGTTTGTGTGTTTTACACCGGACCTGGTTCCGTCTTTATTATTATTCTGTTGGAATATCCTGTCTGTGCGTTTTACGTCGGACCTGGTTCCATTATTTATTACTCTGTTGGAATAACCTGTCTGTGCGGTCTATCGCATGCATGGTGATTTCTTTTGTTATTCCATTCTTTATTATACTCAGTTGGTTAAGTTTTGACTTCTATACTCCATGAAATTTGTGAAATATCCTTGATAATTGCATTTCATCCAGTATCTTTTCATGAAAATATTCTTCTAAGCATTCTTGAATTTTACTCTACAAAGCAGTATCATGTTGACAATTTGGACGTTGTTAATTCTTGAATAAATTAATTCTTGAACTTGTTTTATTGAATTCTTATATCATTGTCATCATCCTCATGTTTATAAAATGTTGAAAGTCATCTGTGGCCTGTAGTGCATAGATGGTGTGACGCCCCCAAAACAGGTATACAACACCTATTCTGAGTCGTCAATAACATGGTACAGAAACAACTACAACTTTATTAATACAACATAAAAATTATGAGTGTAAATACAAATATTGTCATCTAGACAATATCCACACTCAAATAAGTCCTCATTACAATTATTGGAACAATATTTTATAAAAAAAATGGTGAGGACTACTAAAACAACTTCCTAGAACCTTCATTCCATACCCCGACTAGTACCTGCTACATTCTCGCCTCCTGAGAAGAAAATGGAACAACAAGGAAAAGGGTGAGCTCAACTAGCC
The DNA here is from genome assembly GCA_016801055.1 of Panax notoginseng. Taxonomy (NCBI): domain Eukaryota; kingdom Viridiplantae; phylum Streptophyta; class Magnoliopsida; order Apiales; family Araliaceae; genus Panax; species Panax notoginseng. The sequence continues at coordinate 8,048,888 of CM029018.1, read as the reverse complement.
CAGTAAAAAATATTATGACTAAGATAATATACAACAAATTATCGTTAGTCTTCAACAGGGAAAAATTTAATAGAATACAATAGACAACAAGTTTTAATTCAATATTCGCAGCGGAAAATAATAATTCATAAAGAAGTTACATAGAGAATGAAATCTACGATTATCTATGAATTTAAAAGTCCATCATCAACATTTTATCCCTGTAATATCAATCAATAAATATCTTGAATCAAATAGTCATCTTTGCACTACAGGCCAAAGATATCCATCAGTTGGTCATGTTCACCTCAACACCTGTTCATCTTTGCACTACGGGCCAAAGATATTCATCAGAAATTATTCATCTTTGCACTACAGGCCAAAGATATTCAGTTATATCATCATTTAAGACTGAGGATGATGAAAAATATTTTAAAGAAAACGAACCCAGTGAAGCAAAATAACAAATATTAAGGATTCGTATTTCGATTTATCCATGTTCAAAAATACCTTATCATAGTGAAGTAAAATTCAAGAATGATCAAAACATGGATACAATCAAAGCTAGTATCCAGAATAGATATTTGGACGAAAAGAAGGAAATTTCATTTTTTGATGAATAGTAACTCGTGAATAGTAACTCATGAATAGTAACCCCGACATGAAAAGTTCCAAATTTGATAAAAAGTTCAGATCAATACTTCGGCATAATGATATTGAAGAAAATAATATCATTTAAGAAGAAATAGCATCCCTTACCTCGGAAAGACGGTACTTCTGACTAGAATACTAGATATAGTGCTGAAGGAAACTTGCACCGTATAGCAACACTCAAAGTATCAAATACTCACAAGAATACGCTCGATATAGAGAGAGAAATAGAGAGAAACTTGTGTTTCTGGTGTGATTTTCAATTCTAACCTAAGCACCCTATTTATAGGAAAATGCTTAGAACACCAAAGCAGAAAATTTAATATAATAATAATATATTTATCAAATTTTCTATAGCCCACCTCTAGACATCTGATCTCAGCCCATTTATATCACATGTTAGCCCACTCAAATGCCAAAAAACGTTTTTCTTCAAAATAATAAATAAAACTTCCAAAAATCAATTATTTCGGAACTTCAGAACTTCAATAATTCATAATAAATAGTCCTTTTATCAGAAAATTCGAATCTCACGTGTTTTTATAGGAAATTCAATTCTCTACAACTTTGCAGAAGAAAGTTTTTCCAAATTCTAAACAGAAATTGACCGAAATTCACAAACGGGCGATTTTACAGTCAATAATAAATTTTCTGTCAAGAATTATGTCCACCAACACACAAAACATGTGTTAATCATTTAATGCCACAAAAATACTCTTCCTCCTCATATACTCATATATCCCACGTTCATTGTAAAAATACCACCATCAATATATTATTAAAATAATATATTTAAATGAATTATTTTATCAGAAAAAGATAAAATATTAATTTTCAACAATTGTCACATTAAAAATTTTCTCCATCTATATCCACATAAAATTAATATTTTCCTCATCATATAAATCAATAATTAATTATACACAAATAATATTACAGAACCACAGTACTGGCAACCAGGCAGTTCCCAAGAAAGAGAGGGCTTTTCAGTAAGGATTTCTCCTTACTGGCGCGCAATTAGATGACCAAACCTCTCCTTAGACAGAACTTTCTAGACATTACCAATAATGTTATCTAATAATATTATTCAAATAATATGAATTATTGCTCCGATAATGAAAAATACTGCGTAGTGACAATTATTGAAACAACAGTAATATAAAATATCAACGCAGCAATTATTAAATCAATAAAATACAATATTGAACAGTAATTACTGTAACAATTATTGAGTAGTGCCTTCTTATGTAAGAATCAATAATTGGTGCAATACCGTGTGCTACTGTGCAACAACGCGTATTACTGTGTTTTAACCACCGGGTATTCCAACAGTATTAACGGTAACAACTACGCCGTTATTTATAAACAACTTATTTTTGTCGTTTTCTTCATCCAATCGCTTTCTGTTATGGGGCCCACACAAGGCTGCGCCGTCGTACGAATATTCCCCGACAACAAGAATATTCCACGACCAAACAAATATTCCCCGACAACAATGAATATTTTATAACCACTTGCTTATTTAAAATATTTGCGCATTTTACCCATAACTAACCACATTAATCAAATCAACTCTTACTATTTCAGAATAATAAATAGAGGAAATTAAATTTCATTTATTAATAATTTGGGGTCTTACAGATGGACTTAGTATGATTATGACCAGGGATTATTCGGTATAATCATGACCGTAATGTTACAAATGATGTGGTAAAAATCCTCATTGGCCCGTAGTGCGTTGATGGACAGTTGTTGGCATGATCATGACCATTAATGAATACACGAATATCCTTGGCCGTAGTGCAGGGGTGATTCGATGATGTGGAATATTTTATTAAGCTGAGTCCCAGCGATCACAGTGTTGAAAAACCTTTTAAATCATAAAAGATAGTAGAGTTTATTTTCTACTTGACTCTTTTAATGGATTGCTTGTTCCGCTGCAATTAAACTTGATGTCTATTTTATTTTATTAGTTTAACATTGTTGAAGGCTAATGATAATTTATTCTGCATTATCTTAGTCATAATATTTCTTACTGGCTAGTTGAGCTCACCCTTTCTTTCACTGTTCTCTTCAGGAAATGAGAACGTAGCTAGGACAAGTCGGGGAACGGAGTGATGGTCCGAATGATAGTATTAGTTAGTAGTCCTCACTATTCTATGTAATAGTGTGTTAATAAATGTAATGAGGACTCCTTTTGAGTATGAATACTCTCTAGAAGATAATATTTGTATTCAAACTCACAGTTTATGTTTTGTCGTATTGTACACGACAGTTGTATTAGTAAGTTGTATTTATATTTTGTACTATGTATCTGACGACCCAAGATGGGTGATGTATACCTAATTTTGGAGGCGTCACAGACAATGTCTAGAAAGTTCTGTCTAAGAAGAGGTTTGGTCACCTAATTGCGCGCCAGTAAGGAGAAATCCTTATTGAAAAGCCCCCTCTTTCCTAGGAACGGCCTGGTTGTCATAATTGTGATTCTGTAATATTATTTGTGAATAATTAATTATTGATTTATATGATAAGAAAATATTTATTTTATGTGGATATAAATAATGGATATATTTATTTTTATGTGGATAAAAATGAAAGAATTAATGTTGAGGTGTTTTATCAGTATTTTATCGGTGTAGAGGTGTTAAAAATCATCCGTTTATGAATTTTGGATATTTTTGGTTTGGAATTTAGAAAAACTTAAACTTTTAAAGTTGTAGAGAATTAAATTTTCTATGAAAAGGACATGAGATTCGAATTTTTTTGATAAAAGAGCTATTTTCTATGAATTACTGAAGTTTCGAAAAATAAAATGATTTTTATTAAATTATGGATGGGACCCAATTTTATTTTTCAAGCATGTGGGCTGCTATTATTTTTCAGATTTGGCTGGCTTGGTTGGTGAAGGTGTGCGTAGGAAGTTTGAAAATAAATAATATTATTATATTATTTTAGTCTCCTATGGCGTTCTAATATTTTCCTATAAATAGACGCTTAGGTTAGAATTAAAAATCACACTAGAAAAAAGTTTTCTTTCTCTCTATATTGTCGAGCGTATTTTAATGAGTATTTATGTACTTTGAGAGTTGTTGTTCGGTACAAGTTTCCTTCGACTTTCTATCCGATATTCCGATCAAAAGTACCGTTATTTTGAGGTAAGGGATGTTATTTTTTTCGTAAATGATATTACTTTTTCAATATCATTATGTCAAAATATTGGTTTAAACTTTTTATCGAATTTGAAATTTTTTGTGTCGGGGTTACTATTCACGTATACGACACTATTCACGTATACGATACTATTCAAGAATACGACACTATTCACCAAAAAATAAAATTTTTTCTTTTTGTCCAAGATGTCTATTATGGTTACTATCTTTGATTATATCTATGTTTTAGTCTTTATTTTTAAATTCTGCTTCAAAATTAGTTATTATAGAGTATTATTAATCTTGGATAAACTGTTATACGAATCCTTAATATTTGTCCTTCTATCTCACTGGATTCGTTTTCTTTAAAATATTTTTCATCATCCTCAGTCCTAAATGATGATATTATTTAATATCTTTGGCCTGTAGTGTAAAGATGAATGATTAACTGATGAATATCTTTGGCCCGTAGTGCAAAGATGAACAGGTGTTGAGATGAATATGACCAACTGGTGATACAAATGAATATCTTTGGCCTGTAGTGCAAAGATGAATATTAATTAAAAATGTATATTGATTGTTGTTACATGGATAAAATATTGATGATAGACTTTAAATCTTAGAAGATAGTAGAACTCATTCTCTACTTGACTCTTCTAATGGTTTGATGTTTCCGCTGCAGTTGTTGATCTAAAATTGGTTGTCTATTTTATTTTATCAGATTTTTCCCCGTTGAAAACTAATGATAATTTGTTGTATATTATCTTAGTCATAATATTCTTTACTGGGCTAGTTGAGTTCACCCTTTTTCTTTTTATTCTATTTTTCTTCTCAGGAGGTGAGAACATAGCAGTATCTAGTCGGGGTATGGAGTGATGGTTCTAGAAAGATGTTTTAGCAGTCCTCATTATTACTGCAAAATAATGTTTGAATAATTGTAATGAGGACTTATTTGAGTGTGGAGATTGTCTAGAAGACAATAATTATATTTAAACTCACAGTATGTGTTGTCGTATTTTGCACGATAATTGTATTATTGAAGTTGTAATTTGCTGGCTGTACCATGTATTTGACGACTCAGAATGGGTGTTGTATACCTATTTTGGGGGCGTCACAAATGATATTATTTTATTCATACTCATATGGATTCTCATTATATTCCTTATTAAACTTTGGGAATAACCTGTCTACGCAGATTACCGCATGCCTGGTGAATAACCCTTCGTATTCATTCTTTATTAAGTTGTGTAAAATGATTTGTCTACGCGGATTACCGTATGACGGGTGAAAATTTATTTACAGTTTCGTATATTATTTCATACTTCATATTATGTATGTGATATTATTTCATTTCATATTCCTAAATCTAAACTTATTATAGTAAGTATTACTTCTATAATTCCTGAAATGATTAAAAATTTCTTAAGGTTTGCGTTTCATCTAATATCATTTCACTGGAATATTAGTCTGAACTTTCTTATTAAGTTTTAATCTTTTCATGTCGGGGTACTATTCACACCGAAGTACTATTCACGACAAAATTTTCTTTGTCCAAATTATATTTGAAATATGAATCTTAAATGCCATTGAATTTTATTTCATAATTGGTGATCATGTTGACAATTTGGACATCCTTGAATCCTGGATAAATTAATATACAAATCTTTAATATTTATCCTTGATCTCACTTAATTCATTTTTTATATCATTGTCATCATCTTCATGTTTAAATTTGTGATGGAAAGTTATCTTTGGCCTGTAGTGCATATATAGATGGACCGTTGATTGGTATAATTATGACAATGAATTGTGTATTGATATAATCATGACCTTTAATGTTACAGGTAAAGATTTGTGATGAAAGTCCTTTTTGGCCCGTAGTGCATAGATGAACACGTGTTTGGCATGATCATGACCACTGGTGATACAAACGATTATTTTTGGACCGTAGTGCATATATAATTCGTTGATTGTAAATAATTATTGATTGGTGTTACAGGGATAAGATATTAATGATAAATTTTTAAATCATAGAAGATAGTAGATATCATGCTTTACTTGACTCTTCTAATGAATTATTATTTTCACTGCAGTCGTTTATCTAAAACTTGTTGTCTATTGTATTCTATCAGATTTTTACCTGTTGAAAATTAAAGATAATTTGTTATACATTATATTAGTCATAATATTTTTTACTAGGCTAGTTGAACTCACCATTTTCTTTCATTGTTCTCTTCATAAAATGAGAATATAATTTAGACTAGTCGGATAATAGAGTGATAGTCCAAGATGGTTATTATATTAATCGTCACTATTCTATAAAATAGTGTGACAATAATTATAATGGAAATAATATTTGGATTTAAATATTGTCTACGAGAAAATATTTATATTAAAACTTATAGCTTATATTTTATCGTATTTTACACGACAGCTAATAGTTATATATATAAAAAGTTTGTATTTAAATTTTATACCATAGATTTGATGACTCGGAACCTATTTTAAAAATGTCACATATTTAACCTTTAAGACATTGGTATAGTCTCCACTTTCACCACTCGATCGGGTCATACAAGTTTTGTAGAATTGGAATTTATTTTTTATAAAGTAATTAGATAAACCGCTCATTTTAAACGTTCTGAAATTAGAATCTCGATCAATGAAGATGAGATATTAATAACCATATATATTTCCTATCTGTACGTCACTGTAATGAGCAAAATGATTCTTCAATTTTTCCATCTGAATGAAAACCAAAAAACCAAAAACTGACGTAGAGAAGTGTACCGTCTGTGCTTAAAGGGAACAAACATATAAAGGAAGGGCATGGGCTGGGTGTTCTTTTTTAACTCCCCATCACCTCTTTCCCTTTCCCTTTCCCTTCCTCTCTACTGGACTTTAAAAAAAATTCAATTGAATTAAATTTTCATATGGCTGACATAATTTAAATGTATTCGTTGAGTTTTCAGAACATCTGTTTGACAAGACCTTCTAGTACTCTCATTCATTAAAATTCATTCGACTTTTAAGTTTGAGAAATCAATAAATATAAAAAGTTTAAGGGTATTTTTGTCATTTTGTTATGCTCTATATATTCTATAAATTATTTATTTTAAATAATAGTCTTTTTTTTTTTGTATATATATATATATATATATATATATATATATATATATATATGATAAAATATAAGAATGCAACCGAGGTGAGGTGATTGGGAGGTTAGTCTTGTGCTAGGTGGATCGTGGGGTTAAGTGGTTTGAGCGGCCTTTCGATGTGTGGGCTTAAGTCAACCATGACAGGCCACATCTTCTTTTGTTATCATGAATCGGGCATGCAGCTCCGGCCACTATGTCCAAGATGAACTTATTTAGACACAATTAAGTAAACGATTTAATGATCTAAAAAACCCTTAAAACTTTATAAAAAAAAAACAATTCATTTCATTAAAAATAGCCTCTTAATATGCTAAAAAATAGTAATAATTTAAGATACCAATATTTAATTTATTCAAAATTAAATTGTTAGTTACAAGTCAAAATTTATTTTACAAGTCATGCGTCATGCCACATTAGAATTGGTTACACATCATATGTCTTGTAAGATGTCGCATCAACTTAGATAAGCATGGTTTGTTTTAAATTGGTTTCAAAGGGCACTTTTTGCCCATTTATTAAAGTAGATTTTTTTTTTGATGGAGTTTGTAGGTTAAACTAAAAAATATGAAGAGTTTTTTTGAGTCATCAAGTCTTGGGTAAACAGTGGAGTAGTTCTCCATTCACGTGTTGGGGCATATTCGATGGATATGATCTACATGGAGGAAATTTCTGCACATAGGAAACTGTTTGATCAATTAGACAACTTTAAGAATTCAAGAATCTAAATTATATTTAATTTCTTAATGAAAATGTCATGATAGAATCTGACTTCCTTCTTTTAGAGAGATTCGGTTCAATCTTATTAAGAAATTTGACCGAATGAGAAATTCTATTTCTATAATACAACGTTATACTTTGGTTCTAAGGTACACATAATTCATTATTATTTACAGCACTAAAATACTTCTATTGTTAAATATTGTTTAGCATATACTTATTATCACAACGGAGCTATCCCCGACGGCCCAAGCCGTCAACCTTTACGTGTGACTTCGTTTCTGTGCAGGATTGGACGCGCTTTCGACGATTGAGGCGCGTGGAAAAAAAATTCTTGGTAGCCCAAGCCGTTAAGCTTCACGTCTGACTTCGTTTTTGAGCAAAATTGGACGTGCTTTTGGTGATTGTGGCGTGTGAAAAAATATTGGCATTAACATCACGTATGCCCCAAAATTTGTTGAGTTTTCAGTTTAATAAAGATGAATGATGATGTAATACTTAATAAAATTGTTATAATAAATTTAAGAATATAGTGTCATATTATATTATTATTAAAAAAAGAAGACTTTTTTGTTATTTGACAAATATAATATTATTTTTTTGAATAGAGGGAGTCTTATTGTAAGACCCCAATTTTTATGAATAAAGATTTAATTTTTTCTAAATATTATTTTGAATTATAAAGTGTTGATTTGATATAATGCTATAGTTATAGGTGATATGTGCAAATTTCACAAAATAAGCAAGTTGTCATAAAATATTCGTTTGGTTGGGGAATATTCGTACGACGACGCAATAATTGGTGGACTCCACAACCAAAATAACTATCGGATATAGAAAGCGACAAAAATAACATTTTCATGAAATAACGGTAAGACTTTTACCATTAAACTGTTGAAATACACGGTAATAAAAGTACAGTAATACGCGTTGTTCCACAGTGGTATGCGGTATTGCACAGTATCTCTGATTATTGATGCTTACGTAAGAAGTCACTCAGCTTCATTCAATAATTGTCGCAGTAGTTTCTGCATAGTATCTCATATTATTGATTCAATTATTGTCACAGTATCATCTGCACAATATTTTATATTATTAAATCAATAATTGAGACGACACAGTTATTCATATTACTGACAATGTCTAAAAAGTTCTGTCGATAAAATGAGTTCAATTATTTAATTGCACGCCAATAAGGATAAATTTTTATCAAAAAGCCCTTTCTTTCTTGAGAATGATCTGGTTGTTAATATTGTGAGTTATAATATTAATGATGAATAATTGTTGAAAGATTAAAAATATGATGATTGAAAATAAATGATTTGTGCTAGATATTTATTCAATTTTTGATATAAATATAGGAGTTTGTCATGAAGCATTTGTTATAAATTTAGCTTATTATTGCCAATTTGTCAAATCGTCGGTAGAAAGTTATCTCAGTTTTATTTTATTATTATTATAATAGTAATAAAACAGAAAACTTTTTATATAAAACAAATTTTTTTTATAATATATATAAAGTTATTTGTTTTATTAGAATATAATAAGAATATATTATTATTATATATAAAATTTTTGTTTTATTAAAATATTTTATTGCATAGTGATGAATAGTAAAAATCAGATTTTCGCCCGTGAATTCGTCTGAAATTCGACTGTTTATCCGTGATTAAATAGTGCCATGTCATTCTCCTATAAATATGATACTTAGTTAAGAAATGAAAATCACATCAGAATCAGAGAATTCTTTTTCTATAATATTGTGCGTATTTCTTTCTAGTATAAGAATATTTTGATTATAGATAATATATAGTGAAATTTTTTTCTCAAAAATATATACGTTATACCAGTCAGATTTAGTCACCTACTAAGGTAAAGAATGTTATTTTCTTCACACCCATAAGAGTCGTCATTCTATCTGTCTACGCGAAAAATCGTATGCCTGGTGAATAACCCATCGTATTCATTATTTATTAAATTGTGAAAAAATCTTAGCGTTAAGATCACGTATGCCCCTAAATTTGTCGAGTGTTCAGTTTAATAATGATGAATGATGATGTAATAATTAATAAAATTGTTATAATAAATTTAAGAATATAGTGTCATCTTATATTATTATTAAAAAAAAAATGAGACACTTTTGTTATTTGACACAAATATGATTTTTTTTTGTTGTGGGAATAGAGGGAGTCCTACTTTGTTGGACAAGGGAAGTATACTGCATATAATAAGCTACTCCATATAATACACTCCCTTCGTTTTAAAACAAAGGATCAATTTTAATATTTTGAATTTAATTTAAGATATTTTTAAATTCAAATTGATATAAATCCATTTGATTTTAGACAACACATGTATAAAAATTGCAAGCAATCCAAAAAGTACTATCAATTACAAATTTAATTATTTTCAAAAGTTAACCAAATCAAATATATTTTAAATTTAAAAATATCTTATATTAATTTTATGAGTTTTTTATGTATTACGACAAATTTGTGTCGAATTATAATTGTAAAATTTATCAATAAAAAAAAATTAGATAAAATTATAATAGGGCCCCATTTATTATTTATTCAATTAACTGACAATCAAATATCGACATTCAAATATTCACAGTATATATTATTTTCTTAAATTAATTTTAAACCAATGGGCCAAACCTAAACTCATCAAAACTTGTACGCCTCAAAGCGTAACTAAATCAAGTACGCTACTAAGGCCTCCAATAAACATAATAAAATCGCACTTGTGAACTTGCAGTGATTTATACCTTGCATGAACTTACAAGCTACGCCTTCCTCCTTTCAACGTCGCGCCTTTGTTACTCTTTGACTTATAATACTACTCTTGCTTTACTTTACTATATTTATGCTAGTTCCTACCGACAAGTAAAGCACAACTAGCACTAACATTTAGACCCTTTAGGGTAAGCTTCTTCTTTTTTCATATACAATACTCCCTCCGTTCCTAATTATTTGACATTTTAGAAGTGGACACAAGAATTAAGATAATGATTGAAAAATATTAAATATAGTACTCAATTGTCTATAATACCCTTAAATCGTTTGTTAGAATAAGAAGAGTTTTGTTGGAATAAGGAGAGAGAAAGAGTTTAAAGTATCAAAAAAATAGGTAGAGTACTGAAGAGTAATTTTGGAAAAATTGTCATTAATTCTCCTAGATTTGAACAAACGTCAAATAATTAGGGACAAATAAAAAACTCTATAACGTCAAATAATTAGGAACGGAGGGAGTATATTATGGGTTTATAAATCTTTGTTCTTTAATTTGTTTTTTAAAGGGTCAAATTACATAAGTGTCCTTCTAAGTTGTTACTTAACTTTAAATTGCAAAAATCTCAATTAAGTGACTAATTTGATTTAATTGACTCTTGGCACTCATGTCTTCTACTCGGTTGATATTTTTGCCGTAAAGGACTGTATTGAATGAAATTGGCCACTTGGAGACTCAATTGAAAATTTTGCAACTTAAAAGGTGAAATGTTTGCAACTTAAAGAAGTAATTTGAAATTGAGTGAAAGCTTGAAGTAGACTTTTGCAATTCAGCCTTTTTTTTTAAAAGTGTATATTAGGATTTCTTTGGGGGGAGGGAGTATAGCATAGCAGACTTGGTAGTGTGCTAATTTTTTCTTCACTCATCTTTCTTTTATTTTCTTTCAAAGGAATCCTAGTAGAGGGAGAGAGATGGAAAAACTGTCCCGGCTGAGCCACCTTTTCGTGACGGTGTTTTTATACAACTTCTCCACATACATGGGGATTCCGGCCATTACTGATATTACCATGTCGGCAATTTGTCCCGGAAAAGATGAGTGTTCCTTGGCCATTTACATCTCTGGAGTTCTGCAAGCGGTATCTTCTCTACCTCATTAAACCTTAATTTAATTATGTTAATGATCATATATATATATATATATTAATTTATGCTATCAATTGGAAATTAAGGCGGTCATAATTAATAAATTAAACTCCGCTTAGTGCATGCCTACTAATTAGTACATGCATGCAGAAGTAATTAATTAATAAGCATAATTCTCAAGTTTATCACATCTCCATTACATACTTAGTGCTAGCAAATTAACAAAGTAGACATAATTTACTGGCAAAGAGAACAAAAAAAAAAAACTGCACACAAGACATAAAATCATGTTGTTCAATATCCACCAAAATATATGATTAATTATTTTTTATTATTTAAATTGGATAAAATTTAAACCCATATTTTAAGGGAGAAATATAGGAGGCTATCCATTTTTCAATCAACTTTATTATATATCAGTTGTTTTGTAAATTGTCATGGAAGACATTCTCTCTCTAAATTATCTACAAATTTGTGGGCCGAGAGGGAGTATGGAATGAGCTATTTTGTTATTGGCCTGATTTGTACATTTTTGTTTTGTTAGTGGTTAACTTCAACTAGATAAATCTCGACCGTTCATGTCATGTATTGGGTCCAACTGGATTAATCTCAGCAGTCCATGCCATATATTTCTGTTGTTGAAAATTAAATTACTTTTTTAACCTCAAGAAAATGTTAAATGTTTTACATACGGACATGTTTTTCATATATAACAAAAATTACATGAATTTTCATTTAATTATTGATATCTTAACTTGGTGATTAAGTGATGCAATTGTAAACAAACATGCACACTTGTTCTTACTAATTATTTTTATTTTATTTTTTAAAATTTAAAAGAAAAAAAATACATATCATAAATCTAAAATTCTAGAGAGAGAATTTAAAAAATTTAGAGTGTGTATAAATTTTTTTAGTGAGATGAATAGTGTATAAAACATTAGAGATAGAAGATAAAAAAATATAGAAATTAAATATCATAAATAATTTATTTAATTAGACCATCATAATGATAAATTTGAAATATTATACCAAGATTGAAGGTTCATATAATTCTTAACAAGTGTAGGTTGCTAACTATTGGGATAAATCTGTGCAGATTACAGGGTTGGGAACATTAGTGATGATGCCTCTGATAGGGAATCTCTCGGACACTTATGGCAGGAAAGTCATGCTCACTGTTCCAATGCTTCTCTCAATATTTCCCCTAGGTACGTACGTAACTATTTATATATCCTTTGTTCTAGATCTCTATTATATAGTATTCATTAATTTGCCTTGTACCATTAAGATTATATTTTAACTTTGGAGGAGGAGGGATTCAAACAAATATGTATTTACATATATTTGTATTCAGTCATTATGAAGTTAATTGAACTGACATGAGGAGAGAGATCACCTTTTGACCGATATTGTATTGATTAATTGACCAAAATTAATTTTATAATAATTGCTCCCCTCGTATTTTATATTTATTTTAATTATATTTTTAAATTTTTAACGACACAATTAAATTTTTTGACGGTGGTCGCGTCGATGTGTAGATTATATAGATGTGTAGTCAGGGTCACTTTTTTGGTGGTGGACATGTCTATGTATGTTTCTTAATGGTGGCCGAGCCCCTATAGTACTGATGTTGAGTTTGGGCCAACAATTTCCAAATATTAGCTCAGTCATTATATATGTATCCAAAAGTGGATTCAGGCATGCATTCAAACACTAGACATAAAAAAGAGTTGAGGAAAAGAAGGAACAACAAAGCATTCAATACATCACCTTTTCCTTTTCTACTATAATTCTTATTCCTTTTTCTTTTCTTTTCTTTTTTCCTTATTGTTGAGGTCCATTAGAACATTATATATCCTTGATATTTCATCTTATGTTGCGGTGTAAAGCTTTACTATCACCTAATACCTTAACATTTGATGGAATTCAAAACTTTCACTGCATTTTTTTAAAAAAAAGATTGGTATATATATAAAGAGACGTCCAAACACTGTCATGTAACCTCTCTAATTAACCATCTTGACTATGCATTAGGCATATTCATATAGGCAGATCTACTATAGAGGAGAGGGGAGGGGAGGGGGGCAAGTATCCCCTCTTGATTTTTTTGGGAAACTATTACCTTCACATTATTTTTTAATATTTTCGCATGTGGGTCGCATCTTTTATCCAAATCAATATTAATATTTGGTGGAAATATCAATTCCGCAATATTTTTTGATGTTTTTCGTATGTGGGACTCATTTTTTAACGAAAATATTAAAAAATATTGTGGAAGTATTAGTTTCTTTTTTTGTGCAACAAAGAGAGTGAGATTTTTAATTTTGATTTAAATTCTAAACAAAACACAAGGATTTATTTTGCTAGTGATGATAAATTCTGGTTACGGTGTTGCAGTCATATTGGCTTACAGCAGGACCAAGTATTTTGTCTATGCCTACTTTGCGCTCAAGACTCTCACTTCCATGGTGTGTGAAGGAAGTGTCTTCTGCCTTGCGCTTGCTTATGTGGTAAACTTTGTCAATCTTGTTGTTATCCTTTTGGTTGCTTTTGGGCATATAACATCAATAACCACACCATAAAAACATCCAAAAAAAGGTGACCCCATAATTTTAAAGGATGTCAAGGGTAATGAAAAATTTAATGTCTCAACTTTGGATAGTAAATGAGTATGTTAATATTAGTAGGATCCGAGTATTACCATGAAGTTAACTTCATATCGCATGGTATTTGGTCCACCGAAATGACTCGTCTCATGGATATCTATGAGATTGATGGTTCGATCCTTGGTGGTAGCAAGGGGATGTGTGTGTCGATGTAATAAAAAAAAAAGTTAACTTTATAATAAATTGATCAATTGACCAATACAATACTGATACTTAAAGAAAGATTACATCCTATCTGCGTATCCCAGGGAAGAGTGTATGCTAGGGGGTCAGGCTACCCTAAATTTATACTCTTTAACATCACTCGAATTTCATATTTGAGATATTGCAAATTATATTCTTAATTAGTAACACAACTTTTGTTTCATAATAAAAGATTTATTTTATTTTTAATTTTCAAAATATGACTTTTTTTTCTTATTGATAATAAAATAAAATAACACAATATCTTTAACTTTATTTATATGTCATTAATAAGTAAATTACTTAATATATTAAATAATAAATATGTAGCAAAAATATATCCTTATATTTGTAAATCTTGCAAACGTTTTTTTTTTTTTTTGGGTGGGACTGGTTGAGTATTTCTTTACAAAATAATTGGTTATGCATTTAGAATTTCAAGTTTATATTTGAATAATCTATAGTTACTAGATTAATTACATCATTAATTCTTATAATAAAATAAATTATACAAAAAATATAGCACTTATTACTACTTAATATAGTTCTACTATCAAATATCAACTGGCTCGTCGGAGTATACATCTACAAATCTGACGAATTTATAAGCAATTTATGAGAGTTGAATTTGGAGTTACAGGCTGATAATATATCAGAAAAGCGAAGGGCATCAGCTTTTGGGATATTATCAGGCGTTGCATCATGTGCGTTTGTATGCGGAAATCTCGCTACTCGCTTCATCTCTGTTTCATCCACTTTCCAGGTTCAATTCTCTCTCCTACTTCTCTATCTCACTCTATATATATATATGTATATAATCTGCATATGGATATATATATTTGATGTGTGTTCTATGTGATTTGATGAATTAGGTAGCTGCGGCAGGGGCGGTGATTGCAGTAGTATACATGAGAATTTTCCTGCCGGAGTCAATTGCAGGTGTCGGAATTTCTGGGAAGGAAACAGAGAATGAAGTTCTTTTGGAAAAGGGTTCCTCAGAAAATCCCCAATTCTTCAAGACAACGCCTTCTTTTAGTGATACTATTTCCTTGTTAAGGAGTAGGTGCGTTTCTCTCATTGTTAATTAGAGTATTAACTTGTTAGAGAATAACAACGTTCAGGAAACCATACCAAAAAAAAAATGGAAAGAAAAACAATAATGCTATTATCACGAAAAAGTATCACATAGTGAATGGGTGGTACCCATGCAAATTAGTCTCACTATTTTTAGAATTTATACTTATATAAGGCAATATAAAAAACTCTAGTTCAACTCAAAATACAAAACTACCCTAAACCCCACCTAATTATTCATAGCTTAACAATCAACTCTGAATCAAATTTAGATTAGGTTAACGTTTCACCAATAACATAACATTATTTAGTCTGAGAGTAGGTGGAAAGTAAGAAAAGGAGAATAAATTGAAAATTGAAGAATGGTTAGAACTTTGTTAAGCTTTAAGGTTCATTGCACTTCATTTTAGCATTATGTTTTGGAATTGAGATGTTTATGAAATAAATGTAGTTGGACTTTATTTTCATTGATGTTTTGGAATTGAGATGTTCATGAAGTAAATATAGTAGGACTTATTTTTGTCAAAAGATTTTTTTTTCTCTTTTTGACTATTGAGCTCTAATAAAGGAATTGAAAGGAAGGTGCAAGAAATGACAGAAGCCTTAAGGGTGCTATCTCCATATTTGGGCCAAATTTACCTATAAAAAGAGAAAAAGAAGAAAATTGCTTTATATTAATAAAGGAAGCCTTTTAAGATGGTCCTTTGCTCATCTTGATAATTATCTTTACGAGGAATAGCATGAATAGTATGTTTATTTTGCTATTTATTGTACTATTTTTTGTTTTAGGAAGTATTTAACTGTTTCTATTTTGTTTGTCACCTTGCTTGTAATTCTTCCTCTTGAATGATGGTATCAGTTAGGTGTTGGACTGATGTTTGAATAATTCTGCAGCTCAACATTCACACAAGCTGCTATTGTTGCATTCTTTAGCAGTCTTGCGGAAGTTGGCCTTTATGCATCGCTATTGGTACTTTTTTGCCCCAGATATATTATTGCACTAACTAGTATGACCGAATTGGATGTCTCAGTATTACAACAGATGAAAAACACTTGCATTTGCTGGCATTTTAGTATGGTGAAAGGTCCTTATGGTCAAAAATTTTCCATAGCTTAATTAAGAACTATGAAAGACTACTCTAGATAAATAATCTGCATTTAGTGTTTAATAGACCGCTTTGATGACTCCTATCCTCTGATTTATGATTTGGCTCCTTTACGGATATCTTTATGAAGTTTTAATGTTAAGGGGTATTTACAAAATTTTCAATTGGGATTTGAAAAGATGCTTGGTAAAAGCATTCAATTGAAGTTCTCCTTTATGTATAAGTATGTAAATTAAAAATTTCCTATCAATAGGATTGAAATTTATTTTGTATTCTTGTTCTTCAGAAGAATACATGAAATTCTTTTTGGATAACCTATGAATTCTATCTTCCTGTGCAGTACTATTTAAAAGCTCAATTTCACTATAACAAAGACCAGTTTGCTGATTTAATGGTGATTAATGGGATTGCTGGGAGCTCCTCACAGGTGTGGCTTACACAGATCTTGTTTTCATAATAAGCATTTTCCTTAATATTTCTGTACGGTTTTCAACTCTTGCAGCTTCTTTTCAATCCCATTAGGCCTTTGTTCAGCTTTGTTTTATTCATTCTTCTTACACATCGATTGTTGGTATAAATCTGAATTCCTGCAGATGCTTCTCATGCCTCTAGTGGCTCCTCATATAAAAGAGGAAAAGATGCTTGCAATAGGGCTCTTTTTCAGCTGTGCACATGTAAGCAACGTGTTTAATGTTAACTATATTTAAGTTTCTTCTGTATTAGACCGGCTTCTAAATGCTAATGAGCTAATACAAATCCACTGATTGATAATGCACACTCTTTGATATTCATATAATCTGTCATTAGACGATGTATTTGAAGCTTCATTGATTGATCCATGGTCTTCAATGCAGATGTTGCTTTACAGCATTGCGTGGTCCTCTTGGGTACTTCCTTTTCTCGCTTACCTAGTTTTCCTAATTTACAACTTGTTTATACTTAACTACTTCATATTTTGTCTAAGTTCCACTAACAATTTCAAACACAATAGGTTCCTTATATGGCTGCCATGCTCTCGGCTTTGGCTGTTTTTGCAGGACCATGTGTGAGTTCTTTGTACCTGGCTTAGTGCCTTTTTATTATTATCTTAGCCATATATTTTTAATTTGAGGTATTCATATGTTCAGATACGGAGCATTGTATCCAAGCAAGTTGGGCCAAGCGAGCAAGTAATTTTCTTACTGAATATCTAGTCTAGTTGATTTTGATGGCATGTGGAGCTGTAATGCTATATACGAGCAGTACGTATTTCAATTATTCCATACTCAAGAGGAGATGGGTAAAAATAAACTTATTCAATATTTTTTTCCCCATTCTATTGCTTGGGTCCCATTGAACTGGTAGTACTAGTATATACATGATCTAACTGCAAAATAACACCAGGGATTTTGTCAATTCATAAGCAGCTTACTGAAACGATAGGATAATGGAAAAATGGATTTGAAATAATAGTGTCATCAGGCTTCATTATATCCTTTGTATCTGCCCACCTTCTTCACTTGTGCTCCATTTACTGTGCTCTTTTGTTTTCTTGACCTGTTTGCTATTCCCTCTTTTCAGGGAAAGGCTCAAGGGTGTATTACGGGCATATGTTCTGTCGCCAATGTTGTTTCTCCCTTGGCCTTTAGTCCTTTAGCAGGTAAGTGCAGTTTTGATTTAAATTCTGTTGGTCCTGAAAATCACTTAAAACTAATAAAAAAAATTCCTGTGTTCCAGCTTTGTTCCTCTCTGAAAGTGCACCATTTCATTTCCCTGGTTTCAGTCTTATGTGCGCTAGCTTGGTCACGGTAAGATCTCTTTCGGAGCCTATCTTTTTTTCTCCCCCCTCTTTTTTCTTCCTTGACCATTCTTAAGTGAGGTACATATGCTTGTGCAGATGATAGCCTTCATTCAAAGCATCATGATAAGGGAGGCTTCTCTTGCTCCAACTTGCGGAGCCAGTAGTTCAGACACTGCGGAGCCTTTAGTTTAGCTAAAAGGGTCTTATGATTGTAACATGGACACAGAAGCATATGCCCCTCTTATTTCATGCCTGCCACCATTGTAGTCTTGTCCTCTTACAACATAAGAAATATCAGAAACAGCTGAATTTTGAACTGGGAATACTGAAGTAGTTAATCTGGTGGTGGTGGAGGTGAGGCTACGTTCTTACTAAAATTGTGTCATGCAGTCGTGAACAAGTAGGATGACGGTGAATCCCTGCTTCCTATGTTCAATGTTAGTTTAACAGGCCTGTATTTATATTTTATCATTATAATATACTCCTTCCGTCCAAGATAAAAGTCTTTATTACTAAAAGTCTCAAGTTAAATGCCTACTTATCTTAAATGATCTATTTTTTACAATAATTTGCCTATAATATTCTTATTATTAATTGTTATATTTCTATTTTTTATGCATATTTATGGAGTATAACTAGTAATATGCAAAAAGTTATGCAATTAAATAAGAATTTAAATATGAATAATTTTATCATTTTTCTTAATATGCGTAAAAAATTAATTTTAACTTTTATCATGCAAACGGAGGGAGTAATTGCTTAAAAAATTCCTTGTGAAAGAAGAGTAATAGAATGTTGTGGGGATAGAAAGATTGTTTTGGTGTAGATTGATGAACTGCCTTTCTTTTCGCCTTAATAGCAATTGCTTGTAGATCTCGTTGCTTCTGGCAACAGTTGCAGCATGTATGCGGAGTACTTGTTTTTCATGATAATGATTATCATAAATTAATGCGATGAGATATAATAAATTAAGTTACGGTCTTTCTTAATTTTTACATATCCATTTTAGAATATATAATAGGACTCAAAATTACATTATAACTAATTAAAAATGTAATTTTAGGATACCAAATAATAGGAATATGTAATACTCAAATTTTTATGAATAAAAATTTAATTTTTCTAAATATTATTTTAAATAGTAAGGTATTGATTTGATATAATGCTATAGTTATGGTGATATGTGCAAATTTTATAAAGTAAACAAATTGTCATAAATTATTGATTGGTGTTATAAGAATAAAATATTAATGATGAACTTTTAAATCATATAATACAGTACACATCATTTTCTACTTGACTTTTCTAATGATAGTTATTGATCTAAAATTTGTTGTTCTATTATATTTTAATAAATTGTTCTACATTATCTTAGTCATTCTCTACTTGACTTTTCTAATGATAGTTATTGATCTAAAATTTATTGTTCTATTATATTTTAATAAATTGTTCTACATTATCTTAGTCATAATATTTTTTACTGGCCTAGTTGAGCTCATCCTTTTCTTTCATTGTTCTGTTTAGAAAATGAGAATATAGCTGGAACTAGTCGAGAAATGGAGTAATGGTGCAACATGTTTACTATAGTAAACCTCACTACTCTATAAAATAGTGTGACAATAATTATAATGATAACTTTATTTGAGTACTGGGCTAGTTGAGCTCATCCTTTTCTTTCATTGTTCTGTTTAGAAAATGAGAATATAGCTGGAACTAGTCGAGAAGTGGAGTAATGGTGCAACATGTTTACTATAGTAAACCTCACTACTCTATAAAATAGTGTGACAATAATTATAATGATAACTTTATTTGAGTTTGACTATTGTCTACGAGACAATATTTGTATTGAAACTCACCGCTTATATTTTTTGTATTTTACAGGACAATTAATAATTGTAAATAAAAAGTTTGTATTTAGATTATGTATCGTATATTTGACTACTCAAAATAAATTGTGTAAACTTATTTTGGGACGTCACATAATAAGTTAGTTGTTCAATTACAAATTACCAACAACATATGCAAGCTTTATCAAAAGGTAATTTATTTATTGTTGCCAAATATGTGCCCCCGTTGTATTTCAAGACCATATGTCAAAATTTAGGGTTCGTTTGATAATTGTTTTTACTTTTTTAAAATCAGAAGTAACAAATATTGTTTGGTAATTATTTTTTTTGAAAAAAAAACAATGGAAGTAAAATCAATTTCAATTTTGGCAACACAATGAGCCATTTCAAGCTAATGAAGTTTAGGCATCAAATTTTGTTTGCAACAAAAGTTCAAATTGTACCTTTTCATAATTAAAAAAAATCACATAAATTACTATCAAATAACGTTATTTGATTTTTATTTTCACTAATGAAAGTAAATAAAATCAAAAATATAGAAAAATAGAAAATAAAAACAATTACCAAACGAAATCTTAAACTTTTCTCATTTAAAAAAAAAGGAATTTTATTTAGATTTTATAAAGTGCAGTGCATTAGCAAATCTTAAATTTATCGAAATAAAACTTAATAGAAGTCAAATTTTGCCTAAATAAATTTAATTTGGGCGGGGGGTGGCGGGCGGGGTTTTCCGGTACACCTTTATTTTTATTTTTAATCATAATTATGAGAATAAAAAATATTAAAATAAATTTGAATAAAAAATTATAAAAAAAAATATATTTTTTATTGAAAAAATATTATAATACAGTATTTTTATAATTTTTTATTTAAACTTGCTCTATTATTTTTTATTTTTTATTTTTATAATTGTGATTAAAAAATAAAAAATAACACTGCACGGACGGTACCGGTCGTTAAGGTGCACCGGACCGTCCCCAACCCAACAATTTGACTGGCATTAAGAATGAATATCTTATATCTGGCGCTGACTATAAAGACAGTTGGCTTTATCACTTCACAACTAACAGACATTGGAATAAGTGTACGTCTTCTACCCCACGCCGCTCCGTCAGTTACCATTAAATCACTCCATACTCAAGCTTTTATCAACCGACTTCTCACCAGTAACAGTAGCATCACCAGTAACAGTAGCATCCATTGGTCCACGTGTACGCACATTTCTCGTGCACGAAACACCTTCATTACCTCGTCACCTCCTGCCAGCGCTTTTTCCCATACCAGATACCACCGACCCATCACCACCACCACCAATTTCACGCCGCTGTTTGGCTAGCGGCGGAGAAACCGACGTCGTTCCGCTTCCCGCCATAGGTTCCTCCGCCATTAGCCAGAAAAAACCTTCCTCATTTTTCTCTCTCCTCTTCAATCTAATCTAATGAGTTTCGTTCTGTAAACGAATTATATATATATATATATATATATATATATATATACACACACTTATATATTTGGAAGCTCCATCAATGGCGGATGATAACTCAGATTCTTCTTCAGACGTTACCGTTTATCTTCACGGAGATCTTGATCTTAAAATTATCGAAGCTAGTTGCTTGCCGAATATGGACTTAGTCTCCGAGCACCTCCGTCGATGTTTCACGGCCTTTGACGTCTTCCGGAACCCGTTCTCCCGTAAAAACCACCGCCACCGGAAAATCATCACCAGCGATCCCTACGTCACCGTCTGCCTTGGCGGAGCCACGGTGGCTCGCACGCGCGTGATCTCCAACAGTCAGCATCCGAAATGGAACGAGCATTTCAAAATTCCCCTGGCTCATCCGGTATCGCATGTGGATTTCGTCGTCAAGGATAACGACACGTTCGGCGCTGACTTCATTGGAGTCGCCGTCGTATCGGCTTTGAGAATTAATTCAGGCGAGCTCATTGATGACTGGTTTCCCATAATCGGCTCATTCGGTAAGCCGCCGAAGCCGGGCGCAGCCATCCGGCTACAAATGAAATTTATGCACTGCAATGATAATCCCCGGTATAATACTGCAAATTTTACCGTAGCAGACAGTTATTTTCCGGTGAGGCATGGTGGTCACGTGACATTGTATCAGGATACTCACGTGCCGAATGGCATGCTGCCTGAAATTGAATTAGATGAGGATAAGGTGTTTAGGCAAGAGAAATGCTGGGAGGATATATGCCATGCTATATTAGAGGCTCACCATTTAGTGTATATAGTTGGTTGGTCCATTTACCATAAGGTGAAGCTGGTGAGGGAGCCGAGCAAGCCGTTGCCGATGGGCGGGGATTTGTGTTTGGGGGATTTGCTCAAATATAAATCACAAGAGGGCGTGCGAGTTTTGTTGTTGGTTTGGGATGATAAGACTTCTCACAGCAAGTTTTTCATTAATACGGTATGAAATTTTGAATCTTCTCTTAATATTGCATATGACTTGAGTTATTTTCAGCTTCTAATACTGAAATGGAAGTGAAATAGGCCCAATTTGCAATGCAGGTATTCTGAATTCATTCATTAGGATGCATAATTAGGATTTACAAAAGTGAAAACTTTATGCTTTTGTGGACATTAGTGATCAATGTAAAGATGGGCATACTTCCATAGTATATTGTCACTTTTAGTCCCCATCTTGATACTAGACTTTGATCGAAGTGGTTATGATAATCATGGTAAAGAATTAGATGCTATTGTGATAGAAATGAAGTACTAGAAAGTAACTGTGTATGAATGATTGCATGATCATGATCAGTATTTATACGCCACCGGAGAAGAGAAAAATTAACAATGATCATGGTCTTGAATTAAAATAATAGTTGTAATAGCTATAATAATACTGTAATACATTCCTGGATGGTGCATTAGTGTTCTGAAACTTTATTTCATTGAGCTGGGACCAGAACAATCATCAGTGAGTTCTTATTTGTTACACAATTACACTACATGCATAATTTCCTGTGTTCTGTTAAACA
The DNA here is from genome assembly GCA_016801055.1 of Panax notoginseng. NCBI lineage: Eukaryota > Viridiplantae > Streptophyta > Magnoliopsida > Apiales > Araliaceae > Panax > Panax notoginseng. The sequence goes on along the minus strand of CM029018.1, from coordinate 8,025,693 downwards.
TAATTCTTCAGTTTTTGAATATTCTTTATATCAGTTAAATTAAATATTCTATTTCCTTGGCTTGGGTTCTCCGTGCAGGAAGGAGTGATGCAAACTCATGATGAAGAGACGCGAAAGTTTTTCAAACACTCATCTGTCACTTGTGTGTTGTCACCACGCTATGCAAGCAGTAAGCTTAGCATTTTCAAGCAACAGGCATGCTTTAATCTATGGTCCGGTTATTATTTAATTCTCCACGAATGTAGTATTCTAATTATAAACAAGTTTGGTGACAAGATTAGAAGAACATATAGTAATCCTTTTTTTCGCATGATAGTTTCGTGGATTTTATATCCTAGACCTAGGTTTTAGTCAATACAGACACTTGAAATTATCTGCTCCTATTTCTTTGACTAATTTCTCTCTGTTTGAAAACTTAATTATGATGGCCTAGGTTTCCTTTAGCAAACACAATATGTTATTGAGTTCGTTCTTTCTTATTCTCAATTATAGGTTTGATAGATATTTTTAAGTAGAAAAACAAAACGAGACAAGAACAATTATAGTACACTAGGACTCCAGCCCGTTGAAATGAAAAGTTCTAAGGAACCACTTAAAGTTGGATATATTAACCATATTGCCAGTGTATGGATATGAATGTGACTGAGGTGAGGAGGAGCTACATGACTTCTTTTACATCATCATCCAAGCCTCTTTTACGGATTCCCCTTAATTTACTTTCAAATCACAATTAAAACGTCCATTGTTGATGCAGTCAAATATTAACCCAGTTAAAATCTTCAGATTCTATAAAATATCATTGAGTTCTTCGCAACATCAACGATAATAGGAAGTTTTATGTGATTCTGCCGTAGTAGAAGTCTTGAAAATAGCGTTGAACCGTTACAAGTTACAATTTTTTAATCTATATCTGCATATAGGTAGGGTATTGGAGAAATATATTATAGCATTTATTTATTTATTTTTCTCACTCAAGCATTCTTTCCCATTACGGAAAGAATCAAGACACCCCAATGTACTTCATTTTACTGAAGAAGCTCAAGCTCTTTATAACACTAAACCATCACAAATGATTTTGACTTTTTGATGAATAATTTGATCCATCCGGTTTCAAGTAAACAATTCCAGATTGCATGCCTATTCTCTGCTCTCTTGTCTATATGAAAATCTGGTTATGATTATGCATATTTACTTGTATATTTTATTCTTTTGGAAATTTGGAGGGTGATTATGTTTCTCATACATAAAAAGTTGCTTAATGGTTACCCCACCAATATCAATGTACTATTAATGAAAACATGATGGGAGGTATTTAATCAGCATTGGTCGGGTTCAGAAATTCTGCTTAGCTTCTCTGTTTCATTTTTCGCAATCAATATTAGTTTATGAACAGTTTTTCACTTAAACTGGACACAGCTAATTTTGTTTTCTTTTTCATTCATCAGGTTGTTGGAACCCTTTATACACACCATCAGAAATGTGTGATTGTGGATACACAGGCCCATCGAAATAATCGGAAACTAAGTGCTTTTATTGGAGGTCTAGACCTCTGTGACGGGCGCTACGATACACCTGAGCATCGTTTATTTCGTGATCTTGACACTGTGTTTCAGGATGATTATCATAATCCAACTTTTCCTGTAAGCATATCTTCTTTTTGAAACTTTGTTTACCTTTGGGGTTATTCAATCTGTACATACTATTTATCAACTCATGGGATGCGTGGAATGATGGAATATTGTCAATAAAATAATGTCAAAAAAGCAAATTTGATAAATCTGAATTTCATAGATTTTTTTCTTTCTTTCAAAAAGAGTAATATAATTGTGAAACATGGTATGTACAAAACTAATTAAAAAATAACTAATATTCTTATAAACAATTAACTGGATTAGCTCTCTCTTTTGTACACGTTATGTATTACTAGTTACTACTGCTGTTCCAAAATTAGAGATGCAATCCTAATTGTTGTATCCAGCATCTCAAGTCAAATTCAAAAAGTCAAAATGTATTTCTCCTAATTTTGGAAGGAGGTAGTTGCCAATAAATATTAAATAGGGGAGGCATTATAGAATGCCATCAGTCTAACTTGGTTCAAAGTATAACCTTGTAGTATGTCTTCTCCTGTTTTTTCTATTGTTAACGGGGCCAGTGGTTCTTTCTACTGGGATATATATCTCATATTTTATGTTTCTATAAAAGGCTGGAACAAAGGGTCCTAGACAACCATGGCATGATTTACATTGCAAAATTGAAGGGCCTGCTGCATATGATGTGTTAAAGAACTTTGAGCAGAGGTGGAGAAAAGCCACAAGATGGTCTGAGTTTGGACGACGCTTTAAAAAAATATCTCGTTGGCATGATGATGCGTTGATAAAGATAGAGCGCATTTCATGGATACTCAGTCCTTCTGATTCAGTTCCAAATGATCATCCCTTATTGTGGGTTTCTCAGGAAAATGATCCTGAAAACTGGCATGTTCAGGTCATTAGTATGCACTCGTTGCTGAAGCAAAACTTTTGTTATGTAATTTGACATTGGCAATACTGATTCTTTTTCTTATTTTATTTTTCCTGTTAATATGCAATTGACAGGTTTTCCGGTCAATAGATTCAGGTTCTGTGAAAGGATTTCCAAAAGATGTTAAGCTAGCTGAGGCTCAGGTTTATCTCATTTTCATAAATATATTCCATGTTGACTACTATTATATGCTTGTACTGCTATGTCGACATATCAGGCCAGTACTATACGTTTGATCCTTTCCGGTTTTGGAATTGAATCTGTATTTCGTATTGTGAACTTTTGCAGAACCTAGAATGTGCAAAAAGTCTGGTGATTGATAGGAGTATTCAAAAAGCATACATTCAGGCTATAAGATCTGCCCAGCACTTCATATATATTGAGAACCAATATTTTCTTGGTTCATCATATGCGTGGCCTTCCCATAGAAATGCAGGTACGAGAACCTTCATTACTAGAATATGCGTATCATGTTTATATTGCGCAGACGGCAGACCATATTCACTGCTCTAACTAAACTTACTCTGTTGTAGACCTATGGTTATGTAGCATTAATGGGCCTTGATTCACATTTCAAATATATGATATAATATAGAGCTAGCTGTTTTGGTTGTGTAGCATTTTCATCATTTATATTTGGTTGTATCACTCATCCACCTACCTAAATACATGATATTATGCTTGTTATTATCAAGTTCAAACCCAAAGACCCCTGTTTTACGGCCATTTTGCAGAATTTACTTCATACAACACTACTAGCATATTCCAGTATCCTATATCTTTTTTCTTCACTTTTCCTAAAATCTTGTAATAATGTTTTGGTGATCAGGAGCTGATAATCTTATCCCAATGGAGTTGGCATTGAAGATTGCTGGTAAAATAAGAGCGAAAGAGAGATTTGCAGTTTATATTGTCATACCGATGTGGCCTGAGGGTGTCCCAACTTCTGCCTCTGTCCAAGAAATTTTGTTTTGGCAGGTAATGTGCCTTAATAATTCTGAAATTTGTTAATTTACAAAGGACTTCTAGGAGCACAGTAAGAGGTGGCTTCATGCAACTTTTATGGCACCCAAAGAGAACAATGCAGAAATTGACATGGTTAGAGTATAGGAGCTGAAGAATTTGTAAATTATGTCTCTTGGTAATCTCTTGCTAAAGAGAGAAAGTTATCTTATTGAAAAATATTGTTAACACAGATTATAACCATGTTATAGGGCTCTTCAAACACAAGAAGCATATTAATAAAAAGTTTCTTTCTTTTGTTGTGATTTGTCATCTTGATCCGGAGCACTTAATTAATAATACAAAAAAAAACCTCTAATTAGGTATCATGAAGTCCTTAAAATTCACTGTGGAATATTAAGTTTTACTATGCTATCACGTCGCAGGTTGACTATGTAAACTTAGTTCAACTTTTGTGTCTTTGCATTTGCAGGGAGAAACTATGAAGATGATGTATGAAATTGTTGCTCAAGAGCTAAAATGTGCAAATCTTGAAAACTCGCATCCACAAGACTACCTGAATTTTTACTGTCTTGGTAATCGTGAAGAATATGGCGAGGACGAGCCAAACTCAACCAGTCAGCCTTCCTATAATGGCACTGTGGTAATTGTGCAGCTGTATTCTGTTGGCTTAGTTTTATAAATGTTCTTCATATTTTTCTCTGTCATTGAAGTTAATGTATATCTTCCTTGGAATTGTGAAATATCTTCGTCTTTCAGGTACTTCAAAATCAATCCAGACTCCTTTAACTGGAATTCTTTTAAGCCGTCGGTGTATCGCATTCAATGTTGATAATTTTTTGCCTTTTGATTTGATTATAGTTTACTGACATTTGTCTTGGGTTAATGTCTTGATTAATAATGGTGGAGGATTTAAGTATACATTAAAATGTAGTATCTGAAAGTCATTGATTAGGTCTTCGATCCTATGACCTTTTGTTGTTTTTATTATCATTGTTATTTTCATTATTTTTTAATATTCTTTTCTAGCCTCACCAAATTAGCACAAAAATCGAATAGTTGATATCTAAAAAGTGGATGGTGTTTCTTGATATATTTCCTTTAAAGTCGTCTTTGGTATTCTGTGAGTTGACATAATCTAGTTCTTTAGCTACACAAACAATCATTAGCTTCATAGTTGGCCGTAAAGATGACATCCTCCCTCGTCCCTCTCAAAGTGTCATTACATTTTGTTCTGTCATTCTCTGAGATGTATAAATCTGAGTATTACACTCTGTTAAATTTCACTTTCAAAAGTAGCTAGGTGTTTTTCCAGAGTTTGATTGCTTTTCGGAGGTTTCAGAACCTCAAAACGCTATTAAACTCGTGATCTGACAAATCAACTGTGTAGAGTTTACGATAGCAATGGAATTCAGACGAGGTCTATGAGAATGTATGTCACAGCTTTGTAATTGTTGTGCTTGGTTAGAACATATACATGCTATGTAAACAATGTGACCCAGTCCAAACCTTTTGGATCTGTCAGTCAGTATTACTTGGTGTTAATGAAATTATTTTTGCTGATAAAAAAAAACTGTGTTTGTTGTAGTGAGCATTGAGGAATACCTTGTAATTAACTTTCAGGTCTCTGCTTCACAAAAATCGGGACGATTTATGATATATGTGCATGCCAAGGGAATGATAGTGGATGATGAATATGTGATTTTGGGGTCTGCCAATATCAACCAAAGATCAATGGCTGGTTCAAGAGATACAGAGATAGCCATGGGTGCATATCAACCCCATCACACACGGGCTAACAAGAAAAAACATCCACGTGGTGAGGTTAGTTTTGTTATTGTCATTGATAGTGTTTATTTGGTCATGTGTGTTACATAGTTAAGAGCTTTACCACAACCTTATTGACTGACCAAAAGGTGCCTACCCGGACGATATGCTGTTTAAAATTATATATTGGCCCTTGAAGCATGCAGACAAATGCTACAAGGAATGTTTGTAAACTAGTGTTTTTACAACATTCAGTCAGAACCTGCGAACTTTGCATTTTGAGAGAAAATCAAAGAGTTTTGATTGTGTTAATAATAATTTAATCGATTTTACCATGGTTAATAATATCAAGTAATCTGTTCACACTATCAAAATTCCTTGATTTTCTCTTAAAATACAGAGTTGTTAGAATCCTATTGGATGATGAAAAACACTAATATACAGGCAGTCCGTGTAGAATTGATTATCACCGAGTATGATAGTAACTTGTGGCTTTCAGTTGATTATTACTAGAAATGCTTGGCAGTAATTGGTGCTTAAGTAACTGTTAAGAAGATTGTTTAAACTTAATGATATGTATTTGCAGGTATACGGATATAGAATGTCACTGTGGGCAGAGCACTTGGGAAAGATAGAAGACTGCTTCAAGGAGCCAGAAAGCTCAATTTGCGTAGAGACTATAAACAAGATTGCTGAAGATAACTGGAAGAACTACACAGCTGAGGAGTTCACTCCATTGCAAGGTCATCTTCTTAAATACCCAATTCAAGTAGATGCCCATGGGAAGGTAAGCCCCTTATCTGGAGATGAAACTTTCCCAGATTGTGGTGGTAAGGTGCTAGGTGCTCCAACCACCCTCCCTAATGCTTTGACGACATAGCCTAATATTTTAACTACATAGTCTCACTCAACCGGTCTTTGGAGCCACCTTTCCAGCTAAGTTGCATGTACCGTCTTCCATGTCTTACACGAGGAACTTTGAAAATGGTACATAGAAGCGTAGAAGCGCTGATAAAACTGTATACCCCAAGATTTTGTGTTGTTCACCGAGTAAAAATTGTAAATACAAGTGAGAAGTCATGACAGCAGATGCCTCTATGGCATTGTATTTATTTGCAAGTGAACTACACAAAGAAACTATATATTGTTCCTTTTTAAAAGAAAATTTGAAATGAATCTATTTCAATTTGCAACATAAGTATTGAAATAACTTATGGCTCTAAAATGAGTCGTCGCTTACTGGTCTGAGTGGTATCTGTTAAAGTCCCATGGACAACTCTAGGCTGAATATTTCAAATGAAAACTGAAAAGAAGACGGTTTTTTTTTTTTTTTTGAAGAAAGAATATGAATGCTGTAATTAAGATTTACAAGGGGATGGAGAAGAAGGTCTACAGATATATGCAGGAATATGATAGAAGAGAAAAGTATACAATAGTTTGTAAGGCAATTAGTTAATTAGTTTCCATCAGTATACACTGCATTATAAGGTGCTAATTCCTTCTTCTATCTCTATGCGTCTTTATAAATATATACCAGTGGTTAATGTCCATTTTCTGCAGGGATATTGGGCATAACTTAAGACCTCTTGCAGAAATCTACAGTTCTGAATATGTTATATATAAGAAACTGTAGTATATACATGCGAATACAAACCAAAATTGGTATCAAGAATAACTCTTCCAACACATGATTAATTATAAGCATACAACTACTTAATTGACAGTGACTTGGCCAACCATTCCAGCTCCCTGGTGAGGAGCACAATAGAATTTGTAAGTACCCTTGGTAGTTAAGGTCACTGAGAAAGTTTCGCCTTCTGCATTGAGAAGATCCTCCTCACTCGTGGAGATTTTCGACACGTCGAAGCCTGACGGAACTTCATCTTCGTCAATACAACATTGTGTGGGAACCCCTTATTGTTCTTGAAAGTAATCTTCTCTCCAGAGCTCACTGAGAATTCGCTTGGAACGAAAGCCAAAACATCCAAGGCCATGGCGTTTCTGGCAAGCAATAATGCACTTGCGGCGGTAGCAACCACGGCGACACCCACTTCTTTCAATGAAGCCTTGAGGGAAAGTCTGGGGGCCGGGGCTGAGGCGGTGACCCTTGAAGAGGTGGCTCTGGCATACTTAGACTTTAGGCCGGTGAATGATGGAATGGAAACAAGTGATGAGGTGATACTTGCCATTTGTAAAGAATTGGAGGAATGAATATAATTTTTCTTTGGATGTAAATGGAAAATCAGTAGAGGAAAGAAAGGGTGGGTGGATGGATACCATATCTACTAGTATGGGAAGGCAGATGTTGATTTTGGTTTGGTGGGTAGGCTTTTGTGGTATGCAGCAGGTGACCCATGAAGCATGGATTATCTGATGCCTGATTGATTGGCTGGGAAAGCTGACATGGCAGCATGTATCTTGAGGTGGAAATTTAACTTGGCTTTTATTTTTCCGCAAGAACAATTTTAGTTAGTGGTAGAGGAAAAAGTACATCATTTGGCACTGGGACTTGCAAAATTAAGTGTTTAGTTTTGCATACCGGCCTACCGGGGCATTATTTGTTCCACTAACCTTAAATACAAGAAGATGGACTCATCAAATTATTCTTCCGAGCGATCAAAGTACATTTTTACACGTAATAACCCAAAAAATAATAATAACCGTCGCTATACAGACCGTATATATATAATAGACAGACTTTTAGCCTTCTAGGACTAATCTCTATAATAAAAATATGTTGTATTTTCGTAAAAATTTATTTTAATTATTAGAAAATCAAATTCATTATTCTCCCATTGTGAATCTTCCGAATTGTACATGTTTAGAAATCAAGGTACCAAGCTACATGTTACACGATCTCTATTACACAATCAATAATCTCATAATCAATTATACAATCTCTATTACAATATCAATAATCAACCAAATCTCACATGGAGGAAATACAATTCACACAAAATATAATCTTATAATCAAATACAGGATTTCTATTACCATATCAATAATCAACTAAGGCACACATCAAGGAGGAAACACACTTCACACAAAATATAATTTCATAATCAAATACAGTCTCTATTACAATATTAATAATCAACCGACCTTATTTGTGATGTCCCTACTATATTAAATTTAAAGCAATTAGAGTGTTAAACTACATAAGCAAGTATTTAAGGTAAGTACTTAAGGTGCTGAACTACATTTGTCGTTCGACCAAAAAAAGTTATTTTACAAAAATAATTATTCCACAAAAAATCTTTTCAGTATAAAATGACATTATCCGTAAATATAACGCAATTTCACATACCATGTCACCACAACTATACTAAACACTCGTTATATTTAAGAATAAATACGAAATACCAATATATTCTTAAAGTTTGCAAACGGAATTCTTTTTTGTGAAACATAGGAAATATTAATTTGTTTAATATTCAACCACGAGTCTCAAAATCTTGTGCAAAGACAATCTTCATCTTGAGCCATAACAAAGTAATAACCCAAGTAATTGTTAAGAGTATAAATTGACCAACAACTCCATGCATACCAAAACAAACATTGTTAACTAAAGCATTCAGAGTTTGCAATCGATTGCCTATTCCCTACAAAGTTCAGTGTAAGAACTAAACATGGCTGCTGATATACGTGGGTTAAATATATCTGATTACTACAATTTACCATGTACCATTGAGGAAAATGATTGTTCCAATCTGTTTGCCAGTCAAGGCATTAATTCCTTTGCCAGTCTACGGAAATATAGACATATTATAACCAATTAATATGATGCAGCAGTGCTAGCATGGTTACAAAAGAGATGTCTGCTATAAAATGAAACACCTGTTCTAGTCCATTATACAGTGCATCTAGCAATAGCAGCAACAGCCAAACCAGAAAACCACCAGTACTATTTTCTAGCATACATCATCCATGGCTTCAAGTTCAAACTTTAAACCCATAATGGTACTATGTTTTAAAACAAAATGTAATTAGAGGCCTATAAATGACAAACAATAACTAGTGGAACCTGTATAGGCAATAAATTAATAGCCAAAGGCACTAATTGATATTCTTCATCAGAATGGCAGTAGCAAAGTAAAGAAATACAGATCAGCACAAGAACAATAACCCTGTATTCAGTTATTAATTCAACATCCCATCGGTAAAGCTTGTGTAAAATCTTCTACAAAAATAATTTTATAGCATAATAACGACATGCCAACCATAACATATAAAGAAACTAACAAGGTACCTATAGTATAAAGTAACTTACGATAATACACATCCCAACATTAACATTATTCATTAAACATACAGTTTGCAAATCTATTTACAAGATTAGAAGTAAATCTCCAAGTATAAGCAATGGAATATAAACAATGTGCAAATTGACATTTCACCTTTCTATATAAGAGGGAAGATATCATTGTTGTCATCATCCATATCTAGATACGTGAAGCTCACATCGCCCTTAGGATCTCTATAATTGAAGCTCGGGTTCACATAGCATTTCATCTCATGGAACAGGTTCAAATTATCCACCAGCTTATGAAATACATTGCATCCGCAACACTACAACAACATCACAAAAATAAAATAAATTATTACCACACACGTGTAAAGTAATAAACCAAAGACTAATAACAGTCTTGATATAAGGGTCAAGTTTCTTGAATTTGAGTATAATTTACATAATGTTCCGAATTAACAACTTTTCTCAAAATGCATGATTTTAAAAAGTGCATTCTCGTTTAGGAATAAGGGAGCACCATCAGAGCTTATTCTGTTAATAATGCCAAACTGAATGCTGAACAATACCATTGTACTATGTGTTATACATCTTCCAATTTCTATAGCATTAACATGTAATCATATTCAGCTGCATTCCATTAAACTATCAAGGCCCAATACCTGAACAAAGACAGTACCATCGGTGTAGGCATGGGGATTGATTGCACGCGTAGTTCGCTGACCACAGACGTTGCAAGTGAAGGAAACACGCATACGACGCCGTGGCGACTTGGTGAAGAGGGACCAGGGGAAGGTGGAGATTTTCTCCGTGCTGGATTCCGACTCTGAACCGGCGGGAACTGGAGGGCCCTCCATGCCCGAACCGGTAGTCCAACCTCTAACGTTAGCTGCACTCAGAACCAATCCCATCGCCGCATCCTAAAATACAAAAATATCCAGATCTAAACCCTAATTCCCAATATCAAACTCAAATCCTAAATATCAATTACGCAATCATTAATCTCAGAAAAAAAAATTGTAAATTACCTTGGAAAAAGTACGATTGCTTAGGATTGGGACGAGACTTGAATCATTAGAGTCCGATCGAAGCTCCGATTCGTTGCCATTATCTGGGGGAAAAAAGGGTAGGTTTGTTAGAAAATAATCAACAGAAATTGGGAAAAAATTGGAAGGAAATTGATAGCGCTTACTCTTGGGAGAGACGGAGAATCGAAGAATCCTTCTGGTGATAGAAGATGGGTCTTTAGATTTGGGAGAAAAGATTGGAAGGTAAGAAGGGGAAGAGACGATAGTTGCAGAAGAAGTTAAAGTTTCCATTAGAGAACAGAAACCCAAGGCACTGCAGTTCTTGGGAAATCAATCTGCAATTCCTTCTTCAATGGACAATAATAGGGTCCAGAAGAGAGATTCTTATTTTTTAAGTAGTATTTTATTTGCGCAAATGGGAATATTGAGAGATAGCTGACGCCTGACTGTTTGTTTTAATTTATGACTTATGAGTTATGAGTGGTTTTAGTTTCACGTCGTGTATTGTTTTGTTGGCTGCGGATATTTCTGACCAGAAAATTAAATCTTTTATTTTAAAATTTTAATACTAGTAGCTTTTTTTCTTTAAGCATAAGAAAAAAAGACAATCTTTTTATTAAAAATGATATATATTATGAATATTTATATTTATTTTTTAATTATCATGTAAATGAATAAGTATTATTTATAATTTTTTTAGAGAGATATATAATAAGTGGGGTCACTCTTATAATTTATATCTATATATTGATAAATTTCATAATTATAGTTCGACGTAAATTTATCGCAATATATATAGTAGCACTCTCTTTTTATATAATAATTAACAACAATATCAACCTTTTTGAGAATTTGTTCATTTTCTTTTAAATATCTGGGAGGTTCAATTTTTTTTTATATAGTATATATATACGTGTGTGATTTTACCAAGAAAAATAGAGTCAGTTATTGAAATTTTCTGGAGTTTATGAAAGCTTTGGATTATTTTTCTAATGTTTCAATTACTTACAGGTATTACTATTCATGTGACAGTGACATCTGTTGAAAGAAATTTTTCAAAATTGAAATTATTAAAAAATTACTTACGGTCGACTATGACACAAGAAATATTAAATAGGTTCGCAATCATGTGTAACGAGAATGATATACTGGACAAACTTGATTTTGAAGATGTGATTAAAAATTTTGCCTTTAAGAATACTAGAAGAAGTATTCTCATATATTTTGTTATCGTCGAAATTCTTATATATTTTATTGCAGTCGAACTATTATATTTTAAATTCTAAAAATAACACTTTTTTAAATACAACTTGTATTTTTTATTTATTTTTATTTTAATAAAAACAATATTTTAAAAATTATCTCGTTTTTATTTTTCGTCCCAAATCTACAAAATCTCATAAACGATCCTAGTTGTGGGCCTTGTGGCTCGTGCATCTTTCTTTTGTTTAAGAATGAATATTCGTTTAATTCATAAATTTAATAGTGCAGGTTGAATATAAACATACTTTGTAAGATCTCAACTTTTATAAATAAAGATGAATTTTCTATAAATATCATTTTTGAATATTATGGAGTTAATTTATAATGTTATAGTTGTGGGTCATATTTATAAATTTTGCAAAGTACGCAAGTTGTTATATAATATTCGATTGGTCGGGGAATATTCGTACAACGGCACAATCATTGGTGAACCTCACAACAGAATTATTGTCGGATTGAGAAAACGACAAAAATATTTTATTAAAAATAACTGCGGAAGTTTTACCATTGATAGTGTTGAACTACTCGGTAGTAAAAGTACAGTAATACGTGTGGTTGCATAGTAGCACACGGTATTGATTATTAATGCTTATGTGAGAAGTCACTCAGTTTGATTCAATTATTGTCAGTTAATAATATGAATTATTTAGCGATAATGACGTTTTGTTTTATTCGTATTATTAATGTAATAAAACAGAAACATCTTTTTGTATTAAACAGAATACTTTATTAAAGTTATTCTATAAATAGAATATATTATATTTTATTTAAAAGATTTTTTTTTAAATATGGACCGTCAGATTAAAGTAATCAATCTGGACCGTTCATGGATTAGTTATTATGCATTCTGTTTTTCTATAAATAGCAGCTCATTCCTTCATTATTTCTTACGAATTCATTGAACTCTAGAGAGAGAAACTATAGAGAGAGAGAAGAAGAGTATTCTGCTACTTAACTACTTCCTTATTTCAGCTCTTCTTTAAAACGGTAAGGGGTGTTATTCTTTCTTATTCATGAAGAGAACTGTTGTTATTCAATTTCTTATTATTCTGTTGGAATAATCTGTATACGCGGTCTACCCTATACTTGGTGACATTATTCTATTATTCTGTTGGAACATCCTGTCTGTGTGTTTTACACCGGACCTGGTTCCGTCTTTATTATTATTCTATTAGAATATCCTGTCTGTGTGTTTTACACCAAACCTGGTTCCGTCTTTATTATTATTCTGTTGGAACATCCTGTTTGTGTGTTTTACATCGGACCTGATTCCGTCTTTATTATTATTCTGTTAGAATATCCTGTCTGTGCGTTTTACGCCGAACCTGGTTCCATTATTTATTATTCTGTTGGAATAATTTGTCTGTGCGGTCTATCACATGCATGGTGATTTCTTTTACTATTCCATTCTTTATTATACTCAGTTGGTTAAGTTTTGACTTCTATACTCCATGAAATTTATGGAATATCCTTGATAATTGTGTTTCATCCAGTATTTTTTCATGAAAATATTTTTCTAAGCATTCTTGAATTTTACTCCACAAAGCAGTATCATATTGACAATTTGGACGTTGTTAATTCTTGGATAAATTAATTCTTGAACTTGTTTTATTAAATTCTTATATCATTGTCATCATCCTTATGTTTATAAAATGTTGAAAGTCATTTATGGCCTGTAGTGCATAGATGGACTTGGTATGATTATGACCAGGGATTATTCGGTATAATCATGACCGTAATGTACAAATGATGTGATAAAAGTCCTCATAGGCCCGCAGTGCATTGATGGATAGTTGTTGGCATGATCATGACTATTAATGAATACACGAATATCCTTGGCCGTAGTATAGAGGTGATTCGATGATGTGGATTATTTTATTAAGCTGAGTCCCAGCGATAACAGTGTTGAAAAACCTTTTAAATCATAGAAGATAGTAGAATTTATTCTCTACTCGACTCTTTTAATGGATTGCTTGTTCCGCTGCAGTTAAACTTGATGTTCGTTATATTTTGTCAGTTTAACACTGTTGAAGGCTAATGATAATTTATTATGCATTATCTTAGTCATAATATTTCTTACTAGGCTAGTTGAGCTCACCCTTTCTTTCACTGTTCTATTCAGGAAATGAGAATATAGCTGGGACGAATCGGGGAACGGAGTGATGGACCAGATGATAGTATTAGTAGTCCTCATTATTCTATTAAATAGTGTGACAATAAATGTAATGAGGACTCCTTTTGAGTTTGTATAGTCTCTAGTAGACAATAATTGTATTCAAACTCACAGTTATGTTTTGTTGTATTGTACACGACAGTTATATTAGTAAGTTGTATTTGTATTCTGTACCATGTATCTGACGACCCAAGATGGGTGATGTATACCTAATTTTGGGGGCGTCACAGTTGGTATCAGAGCTTAGGGATATGATCCCTGGCTAAGATGTGAGAATAGAACTAGGAGGGGAGAGACAGGGAATTCCTTCGTTAGTATGACCTACCTAAGTTTATTTACATGGTATTTAATTGGTCGGTCATAATATAAGGATAATATATGACATATCAATTAACTTTTATTTTGTGGCAGTATCTGAAAATGGCATCTGAGAATGTTGAGAATAGCAATGGAGCATATGCGACTGTTGATTCACCACATATCAATAATCAGGATAATGTGCATCAGGAAGGTGACAATCCACATGCAAACAACAACACTGACCAGATGATGAATGATAGAATGTTCAGAAGCTTTATGCAGTTCATGCAACAGCAGGCGAGAGCGGCTCCTGTTCAAAATATAGGTGGAAACACTGAAAACTCTCGGACGGTCACCGCTAAACAGTTCAAGGAGCGGGGACCACCGGAGTTTAAGGGAGAGCCAAAACCACTTATAGCGAAAACATGGATAAAGCAGATCACCAAAATATTTGATGTCTTGGGATGCTCTGAGGAGCAAAAGGTTCCCTTTGCCGCCTTTATGTTGCGAGGAGAGGCAGATTACTGGTGGGAATCGATTAAGCGTACTCAACCTGCCGCACTGAAGATGTCTTGGGAGAAGTTCCAAGAGCTGTTCAATGATAAATACCTTCTCGAAAGTGTTCGTCACATGAAGGAGGTGAAGTTCATCAAATTGGAGCAGAATAATATGACTGTGTCGCAGTATGAGGCTAAATTTGCTGAGTTGTCCCGATTTGCGTCCCACTTGGTGGATAATGAAGAGCGAATGACGCGAATGTTTTTGCGAGGTTTGAAACCTGATATACGTCAACATCTTATTTCTCATAAATTGTGTTTGTATTCAGATGTTGTGAATAGGGCTCAGTTAGTGGAGCGCGATAACGAGTCAACGCAACCAAAAGAGAGCAGTCGGCAAAATGATAATACCAGTGAGAGCAGTCATCGAAGCGGTAACAACAAGCGTGGAGGGAATCAACAGGCCAGAAATGGTAACCACTTCGGTGGTAATCAGGGTCAAAACAATAAGAATGGTCATTTCAAGAAGAGGAGATTCAACAATGATGGAAAGACGTCAACACCAGCACCCGTTGTTAAGGAAGAAAAACGACCACCTATCATATGTTTCAATTGCGGAGGGGAGGGGCACATCAGTCCAAACTGCGCGATACCGTCTAAAGCATGTTATAATCGTGGAAGAGAAGGTCATTTAGCTCGATTTTGTCGTTTACCAAAAACAAGTTCAGCCAAGATGGAGACACCAAAGGCCGTCCTAGAAAAGTCAAAATCGGTAGTGCAAGGGAGAGCGTTTGTTGTGACCTCCCAAAAAGAAAGGAACCCGAATGAGGACATCACGGGTAAGCTTATCATAAACTCTAACGAAGTCTATACTTTATTTGATACCGGTTCTACCCATTCTTTTATTTCTCCTACTTGCGCTCATCGATTAAATTTGACTCCGGAGAAATTAGACTTTGACTTATCTATTGAAACTCCATTGGGAGAAACCTTCATTATATCCACGGTTTATAAGTCTTGTTTGGTTCAAGTTGGTACCCACACATTACCTGTCGATCTTATTTCATTAAAAATACTTGCATTTGACGTGATTCTAGGGATTGATTGGTTAACTACTCATCATGTAAAAATTGATTGTTTTCGTAAGGTTGTTAGCTTTCATATTCCTAATCGACCTATTATGCGAATTCAAGCAACTAAACCATTAAAATCAATCGCTGTCATCTCAAGCCATAAAGCTATTCGTTTATTGAAAAACGGATGTCAAGCTTTCTTAGCTCATGTCACGGATCTAAACAAAAATACGTCAGTTTTGAATGATATTTCTATTGTTAATAAATTCCCTGACGTATTCCCTGAAGAACTTCCTGGCCTACCCCAAGAGCGTGAAATTGAATTTTGTATCGACCTTGAACCCGATACAAAATCCATTTCCAAAGCCCCATATCGAATGGCTCATATTGAATTTCAGGAGTTAAAGATCCAACTACAGAAATTGTTAGCCATTGGCTTTATTCGTCCTAGTACTTCTCCTTGGGGTGCTCCTGTGCTATTCGTGAAGAAGAAAGATGGAAGTATGCGACTTTGTATTGATTATCGGGAGTTGAATCATGTCACCATCAAAAATAGGTACCCAATGCCACGTATTGATGACCTGTTTGACCAGTTGCAAGGAGCACAATTCTTTTCAAAGATCGATCTTCGTTCTGGATATCATCAGCTGAAGGTTAGAACTGAGGATATTCCAAAAACGGCTTTCAGAACTCGGTACGGGCATTATGAATTCCTAGTCATGTCCTTTGGATTGACTAATGCCCCTGATGCCTTCATGGATATGATGAACCGGGTATTCAAGGAATATTTGGATCACTTTGTGGTCGTCTTTATTGATGACATCCTTATTTATTCCAAAAGTCGTGAAGATCATGAGCAACACTTGAGGCTGGTACTCTAAAATCTTCGTGAATACAAGTTTTATGCCAAGTTGAAGAAATGCGAGTTCTGGCTGGAGGAGGTAGCATTCCTTGGGCACGTAGTATCAAGTCGTGGAATATCGGTTGACCCGGCAAAGATTGAAGCTATTCAAAGCTGGGAGCAACCTAAATCAGTGACCGAAGTATGTAGCTTTCTTGGTTTAGCTGGTTATTATCGGAGATTCGTGAAAGGATTTTCTCGAATCGCTACTCCATTAACTCAGCTGACTCGGAAAGATACAAAGTTCGATTGAAGCGAAGAATGTGAGAAGAGTTTTCAAGAACTCAAGAGGAGACTCATTTCAACACCTGTTCTAACAATATCATCTGGCTCGGAGGGATTTGTCATCTATAGTGATGCTTCGAGCAAAGGGTTGGAATGCGTTCTCATGCAACATGGAAAAGTCATAGCCTATGCATCAAAACAACTCAAAGAATATGAGAGGAATTATCCTACTCATGATCTAGAGTTGACAGATGTTGTCTTTGCACTTAAAATTTGGAGGCATTACTTGTATGGGGAGAAGGTGGAGATCTTTACGGATCATAAAAGCCTCAAATATTTCTTCACTCAAAAGGAACTCAACATGCGACAACGACGTTGGCTTGAACTGTTGAAAGATTATGATCATTCCATTCAATACCATCCTGGAAAAGCGAACGTGGTAGCTGACGCATTGAGTAGAAGATCATATGCAAGTACGAGTGCGATATTGTCAACACAAAGGCCCATTTTGTGTGACTTACAAAGGATGGAGATAGAGTTAAAGACTCCAGGGACCCATGTGATGATGGCGAATATACGAGTAGAACCAGCTTTAATCGATAAAGTTAAAGCTGCTCAAGCTACAGACCTGGAGCTGATGCGTATGAGGAAGAAAGTGCAAGAAGGTGCTATGCCGGAAGCAAGAATCGATGAAGAAGGAATACTTCGAGTCAACTCCAGACTTTATGTTCCTAACAACCCTGATTTAAAGTATGAAATCATGATGGAGGCGCACAACACACCGTTTGCAATCCATCCTGGAAGTACCAAAATGTATCATGATCTTCGTCATATATTTTGGTGGAGCAATATGAGGAGAGAGATAGCGTTGTTTATCTCAAGGTGCCTAACTTGTCAACGAGTCAAAGCGGAGCATCAAGTACCAAAAGGTCCATTGCAACCACTTGAAATTCCAGAATGGAAGTGGGAGCACATTAATATGGATTTCGTTACCGGTCTTGCTAAGGTTTCTCAAGGTATTGATGCGATTTGGGTCATTGTTGATAGATTGACCAAGTCTGCTCATTTCTTACCGATACGAGAAACTTAAACACTTGAATGTCTTACTCGTATGTACATAAACAAGATTGTAAGACTGCATGGTATGCCAGTATCCATAGTTTCTGATCGAGATCCAAGATTCACTTCACGATTTTGGGTTAGTTTACAAAAAGCTATGGGCACGGATTTACGATATAGTTCGGCATATCATCCTCAAACGAACGGACAATCAGAGGGGATTATTCAAACTCTAGAAGATTTATTAAGACTCTGTGTCCTTGACTTCAAGGGAAGTTGGGACAAGTTCTTACCATTGGTGGAATTTTTCTACAACAACAGTTATCAAGCAAGTATTGGCATGGCTCCATTCGAAGCATTGTATGGAAGAAAATGTTGTTCTCCAGTATGCTAGGATGAGGTGGGTGAAGCAACGTTGTTGGGACCGGAGTTGGTACGTATGACTACAGAAAAGATTCAAACGATCCGACCAACGTATAAAAACCTCACAAGATCGACAAAAGAGTTATGCTGATCTTCATCGAAAGGATGTGGAATTTGATATAGGAGATTATGTGTTCTTACGTGTTGCTCCATGGAAAGGAGTTACGAGATTTGAAAAGAGAGGAAAGCTCAATCCTCGATTCATCGGTCCATTTTTAATCATCGATCGAGTAGGAACTGTGGCTTATAGACTCGCTTTACCGCCAAGTATGTCTCGTGTTCATAACGTTTTTCACATAACCATGTTACGTAAATATGGGGAAGATCCGAACCACATTATTGAGTTAGAACTGGACGAAATAGCAGAAGATTTAACGTATGAAGAAGTTCCTGTTTAAATCTTGGATAAGAAGGAACATATTCTACGCTCCAAGGTTATACCTCAAGTCAAAGTTTTGTGGAGAAACCACAATGTTGAGGAAATGACTTGGGAGTTAGAATCTGAAATGAAATCAAGGTATCCTTACCTCTTCTATATACCAGGTACGTACCCTAATTTCGAGGGCGAAATTTCATAAGAAGGGGAGGTTGTAAGACCCCAACTTTTATAAATAAAGATGAATTTTCTATAAATATCATTTTTGAATATTATGGAGTTAATTTATAATGTTATAGTTGTGGGTAATATTTATAAATTTTGTAAAGTACGCAAGTTGTTATATAATATTCGATTGGTCGGGGAATATTCGTTTTAACAGGGAATATTCGTACAACGGCACAATTATTGGTGGACCCCACAACGGAATTATTGTCGGATTGAGAAAACGACAAAAATATTTTATTAAAAATAACGGCAGAAGTTTTACCATTGATAGTGTTGAACTACTCGGTAGTAAAAGTACAGTAATACGTGTGGTTGCATAGTAGCACACGGTATTGATTATTAATGCTTATGTGAGAAGTCACTCAGTTTGATTCAATTATTGTCAGTTAATAATATGAATTATTTAGCGATAATGACGTTTTGTTTTATTCGTATTATTAACGTAATAAAACAGAAACATCTTTTTATATTAAACAGAATACTTTATTAAAGTTATTCTATAAATAGAATATATTATATTTTATTTAAAAGATTTTTCTTTAAATATGGACCGTCAGATTAAAGTAATCAATCTGGATCGTTCATGGATTAGTTATTATGCATTCTGTTTTTCTATAAATAGCAGCTCATTCCTTCATTATTTCTTACGAATTCATTGAACTCTAGAGAGAGAAACTATAGAGAGAGAGAAGAAGAGTATTCTGCTACTTAACTACTTCCTTATTTCAGCTCTTCTTTAAAACGGTAAGGGGTGTTATTCTTTCTTATTCATGAAGAGAACTGCTGTTGTTCCATTTCTTATTATTCCGTTGAAATAACCTGTATACGCGGTCTACCCTATACTTGGTGACATTTTTCTGTTATTCTGTTGGAACATCCTGTCTGTGTGTTTTACACCGGACCTGGTTCCGTTTTTATTATTATTCTGTTGGAACATCCTGTCTGTGTGTTTTACACCGGACCTGGTTCCGTCTTTATTGTTATTATGTTGGAATATTCTGTCTGTGCGTTTTACGCCGGACCTGGTTCCATTATTTATTATTCTGTTGGAATAACCTGTCTGTGCGGTCTATCGCATGCATGGTGATTTTTTTGTTATTCCATTCTTTATTATACTCAGTTGGTTAAGTTTTGACTTCTATACTCCATGAAATTTGTGAAATATCCTTGATAATTGCGTTTCATCCAGTATCTTTTCATGAAAATATTTTTCTAAGCATTCTTGAATTTTACTCCACAAAGCAGTATCATGTTGACAATTTGGACGTTGTTAATTCTTGGATAAATTAATTCTTGAACTTGTTTTATTGAATTCTTATATCATTGTCATCAGCCTTATGTTTATAAAATGTTGAAAGTCATCTGTGGCCTGTAGTGCATAAATGGACTTGGTATGATTATGACCAGGGATTATTCGGTATAATCATGACCGTAATGTATAAATGATGTGGTAAAAGTCCTCATTGGCCCGCAGTGCATTGATGGACAGTTGTTGGCATGATCATGACCATTAATAAATACACGAATATCATTGGCCGTAGTGCAGGGGTGATTCGATGATGTGAATTATTTTATTAAGCTAAATCCCAGCGATAACAGTGTTGAAAAACTTTTTAAATCATAGAAGATAGTAGATTTTATTCTCTACTTGACTCTTTTAATGGATTGCTTGTTCCGCTGCAGTTAAACTTGATGTTCGTTATATTTTGTCAGTTTAACACTGTTGAAGGCTAATGATAATTTATTCTGCATTATCTTAGTCATAATATTTCTTACTGGGCTAGTTGAGCTCACCCTTTCTTTCACTGTTCTCTTCAGGAAATGAGAATATAGCTGGGACGAGTCGGGGAACGGAGTGATGAACCAGATGATAGTATTAGTAGTCCTCACTATTCTATTAAATAGTGTGACAATAATTGTAATGAGGACTCCTTTTGAGTTTGTATAGTCTCTAGTAAACAATAATTGTATTCAAACTCACAGTTATGTTTTGTCGTATTGTACACGACAGTTATATTAGTAAGTTATATTTGTATTCTATACCATGTATCTGACGACCCAAGATGGACGATGTATACCTAATTTTGGGGGCGTCACATACTTTGTATTGTCACTTTAAGTATAAAGACAAATAATACTTTTTATATTGTATGTTATAAGATCATTATTAATCGTTGAAGATAAATTAAAATATTTTTAAATTAAAAATTAAAAATTTTTATTAACAATAATGAAGCAGCAATTTGTATATTTAATTATACTTTTTAAATAATTTATAATATATATTATTATATTAATTAAAATTAAAAAAATCAATATTAATTTTAAATTTATTTTTCAAAATTGGGAGAGTATGAAATTTTAGAACATACCCTAAATTAAACATATTATATACGCGTGTGCGCGCAATCCAAGACTAACCAAGTGATCAAATTATACAATTATTTGTTGCATGTGTGCCTTCACGCTCTTTCAAGGATCTGAATTTTAAGAAATTGATATTTTTACAATTATACAATTATTTGTTGCATGTGTGCCTTCACGCTCTTTCAAGGATCTGAATTTTAAGAAATTGATATTTTTACGTAAAAGGTGTCGTTATAGAAGTACAGCTGTAAGACCCCGAATTTTATGAAATAAAAGTATTCAATTTTTCTATTTAGTAAATGGTTAAATTGATAAAAAGTTAAAGTTAAGGGTGATATATGAATTTTTTTCAAAAATAAGCAAGTGGTTATAAAATATTCATTGTTGTCGGAGAATATTCACTTGGTCGTGGAATATTCTTGTTGTCGGGGAATATTCGTACGACGACGCAGCCTTGTGTGGGCCCCATAACAGAAAACGATTGGATGAAGAAAACGACAAAAATAAGTTGTTTATAAATAACGGCGTAGTTGTTACCATTAATACTGTTGGAATACCCGGTGGTTAAAATACGGTAATACGCGTAACACACGGTATTGTACCAATTATTGATTCTTACGTAAGAAGGCACTACTCAATAATTGTTACAGTAATTACTGTTCAATATTGTATTTTATTGATTCAATAATTGCTGCGTTGATATTTTATATTACTATTGTTTCAATAATTGTCACTACGCAGTATTTTTTTATTATCGGAGTAATAATTCATATTATCTGAATAATATTATTAGATAACATTATTGGCAATGTCTAGAAAGTTCTGTCTAATGAGAGGTTTGGTCATCTAATTGCGCGCCAGTAAGGAGAAATCCTTATTGGAAAGCCCCCTCTTTCCTGGGAACGGTCTGGTTGCCAGTACTGTGATTCTGTAATATTATTTGTGAATAATTATTGATTTATATGATGAAAAAAATATTGATTTTATGTGGATATAGATGGAGAAAAATTTTAATGTGACAATTATTGAAAATTAATATTTTATTTTTTCTGATAAAATAATTCATTTAAATATATTATTTTAATAATATATTAATGGTGATAATTTTTACACTGATTGTGAGATATATAAATAAATGAGGATGAAGAGTATTTTTGTTGGATTAAATGTTTAACACATGTTTTGTGTGTTGGTGGACACAATTTTTGACCGAAAATATATTATAGACTGTAAAATCGTCCGTTTGTGGATTTCGGTCAATTTCTGTTTAGAATTTGGAAAAACTTTCTTCTGCAAAGTTGTAGAGAATTGAATTTCCTATAAAACATCGCGAGATTCGAATTTTCTGATAAAAGGGCTATTTATTATGAATTATTGAAGTTCCGAAGTTCCGAAATAATTGATTTTTGAAAGTTTTATTTATTTTTATTAACAAAAACGTTTTTTACACTTTGGTGGGCCCCACTTACACATGTTGATGGCTGAATCCAGATTTTCAAAGCTGGGCTAAGGAAAATTTATAATTATATTATTATTTTATTAAATTTTCTGCTTCGGTGTTCTAAGCAATTTCCTATAAATAGGGTGCTTAAGTTAGAATTGAAAATCACACCAGAAACTGAAGTTTTCTCTCTATTTCTCTCTCTATATTATCGAGTGTATTCTTGTGAGTATTTTGATATCTTGAGTGTTGCTATACGGTGCAAGTTCGTTCAGCGTTATTCCAGTCATGAGTACTGCTCTTTTGAGGTAAGGGATTGTAAGGGATAGTAAGGGATTGTAAGGGATAATAAGGGATGTATTTTTTTAAAATGATATTATTTCTTTCAATATCATTATACCGGAATATTGGTAAGATTTTTCTTGTGAAATTCTTATCTTTTCATGTCGGGGTTACTATTCATGAGTTACTATTCACGAGTTACTATTCATGAGTTACTATTCACGAGTTACTATTCATGAATTACTATTCACGAGTTACTATTCATGAGTTACTATTCACGATGGGTTACTATTCATGAGTTACTATTCACGAGTTACTATTCACGGGTTACTATTCACGAGTTACTATTCATGACAAAATTGGTTTCTTTTTCTAACCAAATTATAGTTGATTTATGAATATTACTCTTGAGATTAAAACTATATGTTGATCATATTATTTTTATTATCATATATAACATTTTTATAACCCTGATGTTGAATTTCTCTTTTACTTGAGTGTAAAGATGAACAGTTATTGAATATCTTTGGCCTATAGTGCAAAGATGAACTGTTAAGGAATATCTTTGGCCGTAGTGCAAAGATGAACAGTTATTGAATATCTTTGGCCTATAGTGCAAAGATGAATTGTTATTGAATATCTTTAGCTTAAGTGCAAAGGTGAATTGATTAACATGATTATAATTATTAGTTATATAAATTCTGAAATGATT
This sequence comes from Panax notoginseng, assembly GCA_016801055.1. Classification (NCBI taxonomy): domain Eukaryota; kingdom Viridiplantae; phylum Streptophyta; class Magnoliopsida; order Apiales; family Araliaceae; genus Panax; species Panax notoginseng. The sequence continues at coordinate 8,001,849 of CM029018.1, read as the reverse complement.
ATATATTTCTTTGAGATAATAATATATTTGGCCTGTAGTGCAAATATGAACTATTGAGGAATATCTTTGGCCTATAGTGCAAAGATGAGTTGTTAATGAATATCTTTGGCCCGTAGTGCAAAGATGACTTGTTGTTGAATATCTTTGGCATGTAGTGTAAAGATGAACTGTTGATGAATATCTTTGGCCCGTGGTGCAAAGATGAATTTATTAGTATGATTATGAACAGGAACTGTGATTTGGTATAACCATGATATTTGATGTTTCAGGTAAAGACAGGTGATGAAAATTATCTTCGTCTTGGATGCGAAGAGGAATTTAGAATCACAATTATGATTATGAATTATTCATATGATTGTGAAAAGGAACTGTTGATTGATGTTACAGGGATAAAATATTGTTGGTGGAATTTTAACATGGAGAAGATAATAGACTTTATAGTCTATTTGACTCTTCTAATGGATTGCTCGTTCCGCTGCAACTATAGTTGAAATTTTTATCATTTACCATATGTTCTAAATCTCTGATTTATTATTGATGAAGGCTATTGATAATTTAATTATCTTTAGTCAAGATATTCTTTACTGAGCTAGTTGTGCTCACCCTTCTGTTTCACAATTCCTTTCAGGTAATAAGAGTGTAGTTGGGTCGAGCGGGGGTAACAGGAGAATAGAACGGTGGTCATCATTTAGTAGTTATATTTGGTGAATCATCTAGGGTGAGGCGAACCCAACGTTGGAAGGGTGTTTTGCCACTATCATACAAGATGTCTAATGATATACAACCTCGTGTCATCATAAGACAGGGATGTGCCCATCCACTTGCTGAGTATATATACGAGCACTACCTATATAATCTTGGTGTTTGTTTGAAGTATAATTCTCAATTAGAGACAGTAGAGATAATGATATGTCAAGAGAAGACTCACCATTGGGAAGAATATGATAGTAATCTTCTCGTTTTTCTTTGGGGTCTATTGGGTCAACCAAGAATAATTCTGTGGCCATATGATATCTATCATAACCTAGACGCATGGCCTCCCATGTACGAAGGTTTCCTTGAGCACTTCCCAAAGATTCTAATTTCTAAAACAGTTTTTGACTATACCTTTATGTACTGTGTCATTGTGACGTGCTATCCAAGGTTGGGACATGAGTCACAGTTGGTATATATTTGTACCCAAACTCATAGCATATGTGTTGTTGTAATAAAGTTGTAGTTGTTATCTGTACCATGTATTTGACGACTCAAAATGGGTTGGATGGAATGGACCTATTTTGGGGGCGTTACAACAGCGACGATTTTTATGTATAAATATTAAAAAATTATGTGAAAATATCTGTTATGTAGATATTATATAATTTACTCCCTCCTCATTATTAACCTTTTCAAATTAACTTCAAATATTTTAATTTAAAATTCACATAAATTTATTTAATTTTAATTAATATATTAATAAATACCATATATGATCTCTAGCTCTGACATAAATAGTGAGTAAGTTTCACCCCACTCATATAAAAATATCAATTTTATAAATTTAACTAATCTACGTGCCAAAGATGCACGACGCTTAGATCCGACACTACCAAACAATATGTCTATTTTTTTGTTTGAATAATATGATTTGAAAACAATGTATATGTACTTATTTATTTGGAGTACTAAGACTTCCTTTCTAGCTTACCGGATCAAAACGTGTCTAATAGTGTTTGACTAGTTGGTGCATCAAAACAAATATAAACAATAATTACTCCAAAAGTTCAAAATTAAATAGTACATTTTAAAAACAAAAATGGTTCAAATATACTAGTCTTTTGAGATTAACAAAGAGTAATGCCATGCACAAATAATAATTAATAATAATAGATAATGTCATTTTTATAATCTTACAATAATTTTTTTATTTTTTTAGTTTGCTAAGAGGCGTTCATGACATTGCGTCCTGAGCGTAGACATGGCGATCCATGACGTGCTCTGAGTCTGAGTGGGAGTTAAACTCAAACTAGAAACATGGAAAATTGTATATCTATGTACAATCAAGCTTACTACCTTCAAATATCAATCAAATTTGTAGAAAATCGAATCAACAAAAGCAAAGAGAAATTAAACTAACATGGAAAAAAAGTTGATATATATATATATATAATAAGATCATATCACCAGGGTAGGGAATTCACTTGAAGAGGCTTAGGTTGAGCCATGGTTCTCCTCTTCCACAAATTAATCTCTTTCCTTGGCTCTAATTCCACCTCTTTACATCCACCTATCAGTATAGGAGCCGAAAAAGCAATTTTACAATCATCTAATTCCTCTTCTCCATCACTTTCTCTCTCCTCATCGGAATGATAATTCCGCTCATGATCCGTCTCCACAGGCGCAATCTGAACCGCCGTCCAATCAAAATTCGACAACGAATTCCGGCCGCTCGAAAACCGCTGCATCTGCCCCAAACTAGGCGCTCTGTCAACCGAACTATCACCTTTTTTAGCCGCCGCAAATATATTCCGAATCACAAAACTGTTCTTCTTCTTCTTTTCCTCGTTAAAAGACTGCACTGATTTAAGAACGCGCTCATTCGTTTTCTTAACATGAGTAAAAGATTGCGTAGATTTGAGAACCTTGGGCTTTTTTGAACTATTGACTTGCTCAAGAGGAGTTGAATGAGAAATAAATTTATGATCCCGAGGCGGTAACGACTTGTGATTTTGCTTATTTAAACTGCACATTTTCTTCTTGTGCTTGATTTGGCCCATACATGAGATTTTGGGCGAGGTCGGTTCGTAAGCCGCAAAGCTTGAGGTCCTAGATTTATATCGGGCTTCGGCCGGAATTATGGATATCATCGGGCCGGAGAATCCTTTTCTGATTTTGTGTGTAGAATCCGATGATCTCTTTTCTTTACTTGGGCTGAAGGGTGGGTTTTGAAACGTAACGGCTGAGGCTGCCAATTTTAGGAGCCTGTTTTTGGGCTTAACGGCAGATGATTTCTCCATTGCCAAACAACAAATAGAAATTAATTAAGAAATTTGTAACACAAAATGAATTGTTTGTATGTTTAATTATATGAATTGTTCAGTACTCTTCCCCTCCTCTCATATAATTAATTTTTCTCTCTCTCTCTCTCTCAATATATATATATATAGGAAGAATGGGGGGAGGATTAGAACAAAGAGGAGGATCTAGGATCTAGCATAAGCCATAACTCATAAGCTTTGTTTTGTTGACCTTATCAAGAAAAAGGAAGAGGGAGAGAAAGAGAGGGGCTGGTTTATAAGTCAGAAAGAGGGGAAATATGACTTGGCCGTGTATTGTATTTAATTTAATGTTACAACTTGGCTTGCTTCGGCGGTCATATTTTGTACCCTGTTTATTCTTTTCAATATTTAAATGTGAAAGTTCGTTTTTTATGGACTGCTTAATTTGATAATCCAACGAATTTTTCAATAATAAGCTTGCGTTGCGTTGAATTTGCTTTCAGTCTTAATTTATCGCGCGTGTATCATCTGTGTGCATGCAGAGTCGGTTAGTTAACCACGTGGGTAAATAAGATTAAACACTAAATAATATTAATAATAACAATAGAGAATGCTATTTAATTTCACAATAAAAAATAATAATTTCACAATTTCGAATATTTATTTGTTTAATATTAATATACGTGTAACGATACTTTTATAATTGTTATAACGCCACTCGGTCTTTTTGATTATAATATTAGAATAAGAATTTGAATGAGAATGGAATTGAATGAGCATTCCTATTCATATGTTTGGTGAGAACAAGAAGCTACACGATTTTGATCGATCAAGTTTTTTTCTTTAATTAATTAGTTTGTCGATTGCAATATAATGATCAATCTTTACTCATCCCGATAGAATTTAGACATTCCATTAAAATGTTTATTCTCTTCTTTTTTAATTAGCCAAATATAAGAATAAGATTAAACACATGGCTTGATATTTAGATTAGATTAAACACATGGCTTGTTAGTGTAGGATTATATCATAAAACTACGACTTTCTAGGGAAATTGATAAGTTTCGTAAATTCTAAAACATTAAATAGTGTTATATATATATATATATATATATATATATATATATATATATATATATATATAAATGTGATATTAACAATGCTAAAATAAAAGTTAAAATAGCTTACTATCGAAAAAAGGCTATGAAAACCATGAATAACAACAAATCCACAATGAATGACACTAATATACTGTTATTTTTTTTTATTCGTTTAAAAAAGGGACCGTGTGTGTATATATATACACACACACTTATATATAAAGAAAAGGAAATCATTCTCAAACAATACTTGAGAATTGATCACTTCAGCCCACTTAATCACTTATATATATATATATATATATATATATATATATATATATATATATATATATATATATATATAAGTATGCTGAACTGATCAATTCTCAAGTACTTTTAGTTACTAAAGATGATTCGGTCGGTATGTATTACAAATATGATAATAATTAATAAGATCTACCATTTATTTGTTCTACATATATCCTTATATAAAGAAATCAATTTGTGTATGTATGTACATTTATATATGTTAAATTTTTTAACATATATATATATATATATATATATATAGTGACGGTTTTGTCCGTCGCTAAAAGTGACAGAAACACGTTTTTTGACCAATATATATTACCAAATAATACCACTATGGTGGCTGGCTGGTTGCAGGCTGGAAGGGGTTTTTGAGTAGGACTAACTTGTATAAAAATGCATGTATTTTGTCCTCAGGTAGTATCCTATTTGTGTACCGTAATTTAATTTGTTGAAGAAAGCCAAAATAAGGAACCATCCGGCCCAGGTCCAGATCCAGGTCCAGGTAAACCAAATATCAACACATTCGTATATATATCGACATTTCTAATTAACCCGTCAATGAGGCGACTGGTATATACTATTGAATTTGTCAACAATTATGTACAATTATATTATGTTTGTGAAATTGGCAGTTTATAAATATATAATATTCTTGACATAAATAAGAATTGATCGTTATATCTTTTTATATTGTGCGAATTAAGTGGATATATATATATATATATATATATATATATATATATATATATATATATATATATAACTGGGGATGAAGAAATAAAATCACAAACAAACCCCACATAAAAAGGAACCAAGTCCATCTAAGTGAAAACCGAACCCAAGAGAGACAAAACTTGTGGGTTTTATTTGGTGTTAATTGTGGCAGTTGTGGTGGGATATTTTCTTGGCAACAATTACCAAATCAATAAGTAATCAATAGGGCATAATTTTTTGATAAAGAAATTCAAAATGGCAACTTGTAACTAGTCAACTGTTGTTTGGTTTGAGTCATTCATGTAATGTGTTATGATGTAATGTAATAATTTATTATGTTGGTATGATATTTTTATTATTTGATTATTTCTCATCAGCAGCATTTGCTAAATGTTCACACAAATAGATGGACAAACAAAGAATATTTTATACAAGCGAGATAAATTTAATTACATCACCACAGGTGTTTGGGGGGCCGGGGAGGGGGGGGGTGTGGAGGGGACACTTCCCTTGTATGTGCCACTAACAATCAAAAGAGTTCATACTTCATGGCACCTTCAGTCAATTGGTGCAGGAGATCATACAATAATGACATGCCTAAATAGCCACAAGGATAAAAAATATAACTTGGAAATCATCAAATTTCAGTAAAGCTTGGGCAGATTTTTATACAAAATAATGTATTAAAGTGAAGTTTAATTTGTATCAAAAGAGAACATAATATGGAAGCAAATTTATAAATTATTTTAATTAGCAATAGGGGCAAAGTTCCATTCTACAATAACACGTTACAAACATCACAAATGAAAACTGCAAGGAAACAAGAGAATTAAACGAGTTTGTCTCCCTCTACCTCTCTCTTCCCCTAGTTATGTAACAAGTTCTTGGTAGTATAAAAAAAACATATTTCCCAAAAGTCGTGGTCTTACAACAAACAAATCCTAGCCTTTTGAGTCTGTAGGTAGCTAGCATCCCCGTGTTCCAGTCTCGCAACAAGTTTTGACACGAGTTCTCCTCTGAATAGAATATCTGTTGCTTCAATTCTTAGTTCCATTGTCCTTGTTGCTCAGTTGGGGAGTATACTGGCTGGTGGAGGACGGTGAATATCCAGGTGCACTTGGTGAGTACCCAGCACTTGGACTGGACAAGCACAAAGGAAAAGAGGTCAACTAAACCACCGTCTCTATTCTCAAACCATCTTGAAGAAACATCAGTAAGACGAGGAAATCAAAAATAAACCCCCCAAAAATAGAACATTTTGACTCTAGATAAAAAAGATTTAGCTCACCTGTATTGTGGCGAACTCGGGCTATAATCAGGGCTCACACCAGAGTTATAAGGACTGCAAGACGCAACATATGAATGCAATCATTTTAGAGTGCAATCAAATTACAAATAAAAACAAGATATTTGGTGAAGCAACAATAGGAGGAAATGCAGCCTTTTCAAAAAAGTTCAGATTGAAAAGCAAGTTGTTTTAGAGAAGGAAACTGAAATCAATCAGCATATGGATGGCCACTTTATGTCATTCTTTTTTTCTTTTCTTTTCTTTTTGTGGGGGGGGGGGGGGTGGGGTGGGGTGAAGGGTTTAACCTCTTTAATACATTAATCATGTCGCATAAAAATATTATTATAAATCGTCAATAATGATTATTAAGCAGCAGAAACATATTCAGGTTGTAATATGGGGGAAAGAAATAGCTCATCTAACTGAACTGAAAAAAAAGAAGAAAACAGCATATTACTTAATCATGTAGCATACATAAAATTTAAAGGTATCACTAAAAGCATGCAGATTAAGGAGTAAGCTATACTATGGCATAATGTTCATGCCATTCCCTCAACTCACGAATTCAATGTAGAAACAATTAGTGTTCATCATGGCTGTCTTACATTCTAGTATTCAGATAAATAAAATCATATCACATTGAGTACATTTACAAATCATAAAAATTATATTTTTGGAAGGAAAAGGAACAAACATACAAACAACAAGACTAGAAATATTGAGGTTCCCCATAAAAATATGAGAAATAGATTTACCTGCTGGGACTGTATGTTGGACTTGAAGGGGAATAAGATGGAGATGTTGGTGAATATGATGGTGATGTTGGGCTGCAAGAAAATTAATGTTCAAAATTACTGCTTAGTAGACACCAGTCTAGCCAACAGTTGCAATTTCACATCTAAAATTAGGAAAGAAGAATATATGTAGCAAAAGGTAGATAAGTTGGTTGTATTAGTGATTGTCAACATTAGATATCTGACCATTCATAAGCGCAACCAATTTAATAAAAGATGTAGTTGTGAGCAAAATATATTTATTTCTCAGGAAGTTAAGGGGTTTCCATACCTGTAATTGGGGGACGTTGGGCTGTATGGACTGGCTGGAGACAGTCTTGGACTGCTCGGGGAATAAGCTAGGGACGGGCTGTATTTTGCTGATGAAGGATTGTAACTAGGTGACGTAGGGCTGTAGCTAGGAGATGTTGGACTATAGCTAGGAGAAGTTGGACTATAACCTGGAGAAGTTGGGCTATAGGCAGGAGAACTAGGGCTGTACGATGGAGAAGTTGGACTGTAAGAAGGTGATGTTGGGCTGTATGATGGCGATGTTGGGCTGTATGATGGTGAAGTAGGACTGTAAGATGGAGAGGTCGGGCTATAGGATGGTGAAGTGGGGCTATATGCAGGAGATGTAGGGCTGTATGCTGGAGACGTGGGGCTGTATGCTGGTGAAGTGGGGCTGTAGCTTGGAGAAGTTGGACTATAACTGGGAGATGTAGGGCTATAACTAGGAGAGGTAGGACTGTAGCTTGGTGATGTTGGACTATAACTAGGTGAGGTTGGGGAGTAAGATGGACTTGTGGGAGAATATGTGGGGCTTGTTGGACTATAGCCTGGAGAGCTTGGACTATATGTCGGTGAAGTGGGGCTGTAACCTGGTGAAGTGGGGCTATATCCAGGAGAAGTTGGACTATAACCCGGAGAAGTAGGGCTATATCCAGGAGAGGAGGGACTGTATCCTGGAGAAGAGGGGCTGTATCCTGGGGAAGATGTGGGAGAGAATCCCATACCACCAACATAAGGAGAAAATTGTGCATCTGTAATGGGTGATAGTCGAAGATTTGGGCTCAACAGATAATTAGGAGACATCATCCCATCATGATATGGGGTACCCGAGATTGGTGAGCGGGCAGGTGTCATGCCGAAGTCCAGACCTTCCATGTAACTAGGAAGCTGGATATCAATAGCTTGTTGAAGCATCTGCTCATTCAAATACAAAGAACAATCTCCAGTACCAATTGGTGCAAGCTGACCCAACATAATATTTTCAGTGACACCCCGCAGGTGATCTGTTTCGGCATAAACAGCTGCATCTAGAAGAATGTCTACTGTCTCCTCGAAGGAGCATCTCATCATTGGACCAGTGTCGTTCCTATTAATGCCATGACGAGTGATGGCCATCAAGTGACCACGGTATGTCATAGTGTCGCACAGTATAGCCAAGTGCCTGTAGTTCACATATGATCCATCAAATGATATCACCACTCGCAACTCATCCAGTAAGGACCGACGAACTGCTTCAATTCCAAGAACTTCAATCACTTCAATCAAGTGATTGCTAGTCGTCCTTCGTGCATCAACATCTTCGTGACATATTACAGCCAAAAGATTCACACCTTCAGTATCAAGCATCCATTCAGACTCTGACACGAATCCATTAATCTCATTAAATCGGTTGGTTTTCTGCTGTTTGATGAACACTTTGTTTATATCTGGGATGCCACGAAGGGCCATTTCAGTCAGCATATTGCTTTCAATCTTCTTCAGAAAAACATCATCTTCCGCAGATTCATCTTGCAACTCGCCTTTAGGAGCCTCATCATTCATAATGCGTATACGCAGAATCAGCTTATCAGCATTATCATCATTAAATATGCAGGTTAGATCATCATCAAACTCTAGATTGATTTTCTCAGCAATGTCAGCCATGCTTAATTTCTTATCGATCATCATTTCCCGATTCAACTCTACACGAAGTAGCCAAGGAGAAATTTTATCTGGGTCAATTTCTTCATCCGGCATCTCATAGTAAGACTTGACAAAATCAACATCCTCTTCTATAATGGTGCTCATCGGATCTGGATCATACCATACTTCAGTAGCTTGTGTTACACTCCGTAGAGTAGTGTACTCCAAAGCACACTGAACATTCTTGGCTTTTTCTTTTGAAGAACTAACGTGAGGTTTCAAATAGACAGATAGAGAAGGGGTTTTGATTTTTTTGGCGACATTAATGATTTCCCGCAACCTAGGAACACCAAGAGTGACATTCTTTGCACTCACACCAGCATAGTGGAAGGTGTTAAGAGTCATCTGAGTGGCAGGCTCACCAATGGACTGAGCTGCAACACAGCCAATCATTTCTCCAGGCGCTACGAGTGACTGCAGAAAACGCGATTCTATCTCCCCAATAACCCACTCAAATGCCTCCCTAGTAAGCCTGTACTCTTGCAACACTCTCTTACTCGCAAATGTGCTACGGAGAAGGATGTTAAAGAAAAGGGTGGCATTTTTCTGAGCTTCCATGCTCATTAAATCATCACCTGGGACAACCTTCAGCCTTTCCTGAAGCTTATCAACTGCTTCCACAATCTCCATTGGATGCATATCAGAAGGTCTTCTCAAATCAACCTTGAACGTCTTCTGTGCATTCCAAATAAGCCTTTTAAGATTAACAGGCATAGGCCAAGTGTTATCGCCGGTTGTTGTAATCTCTGTTCCAAGCTGCAATCTATCTGCTTCAAGCTTCTGGACTTCAGCATCGAACACATTGCGAAACTCCCGAATAGTTTTCAAATCCTCTACATGTTCTGGTAGCATGTAACTTGGGTTCCAGTTCCCATCATCAATCTCATACTTGAAAACCTTCTCAAATTCATCCTTCTTCATTTTAAGGGAATCCAGCTTCTGTGACTCGATCCAAACAGCATCCATACCATCCTCACCATAAAGAAACTGGATAACATCCCCTAGTGAGTTCCTGACAGTACCGTCATACTTGACCATAATATCTTCCATAGCTTTTACTAGTCGCCGCTGGATATAACCAGTCTCAGATGTTTTGACTGCTGTGTCGATCAAACCTTCTCTACCACCCATAGCGTGAAAAAAGAATTCTTGAGGGGTTAACCCTCGTAAATAAGAGTTCTCTACAAATCCACGACTTTCAGGTCCATAGTCATCCTTGGTGAAATGAGGAAGAGTACGACCAATGAAGCCGTATGGTATTCGCTTTCCCTCAACATTCTGCTGCCCCACGCAGGCAGTCATCTGTGATATATTAATGAAACTTCCTTTTGACCCAGCTGTCACCATTGCCTTGAGGTTATTACTCTCTGATAAACTTTTCTCAGCACTACTTCCAGCATCATCACGAGCCTTGTTCAAAACCTGTGGAATGGATAGTGTTAGTAAACTCAACAGCATGAAGTGTTGACCTTTTAAAAAACCATCTCATATTCGTCCACCTGATTAACTTTATTCTCAAAAGATTCCATCATAGTACGACCGGGCTCCGGCTCTAAATCCTTATCTTGTGCAGATCTGATAAGTTCTTTGACAGCATTCTTTGCATTAGAAATAGTTTCATTAATTTTTTCCATGGTTGCTGCATCTGCTATTGTGTCTCCAATACCAATGCTGAAACCCTGCTGCAAAAGCCAATAGTTAACAAGCCACTGGGTATGTCCTAGGAATTTGCGAGCAGCATCAGGGCCAACCTCCTCCCTACAAGCAAACATAAATAATGGAATTCCATAAATAACAATTAGTATGAATCAAAGAAATATCATCCTAGGATATTTACTTAACAAACTTACCAAATGACATGAATAAGACTCCCAGTCGATGCGCCAAGGGTTTTCTTGCAAAGAGTACCAGTAATGACTTCCCCTTTCTCTATTCGAACCTGGGTGTCTCCAGGTGTGATATGTCCAGTTTCATTATCAGAATGCCAGGCTGATTGCCTCATGAGATTTATCTGCTTTGGGATTATAAGATTAAACACTTGCTTTCCTGTCCAAAGAGGCCTAGGCTTCAAAATTGCAGGTGCAGGTACTTTCCCATCAAAATCCTCCCACCACATGAGAATGTTCATGAAAACATCCTACAAAAACAAACAGATATTTAGGCTTCAACTCTGCAAGATGAAACCAGTAGAAAATTTAAGTACGGAAATGAGACAAATGTAGTAAATGTTAACCAGAACAATGTACCTTCTCAATAAAGGTATCTCTTTTAGTGATCTTACGGCAACCCAAGAGTGTATCCTGCACAATACCCATAACTGGTCGATTTGCCTGAGGGGACACAATGCATTTAGGTACCATCATTAACTCCAGAACTTCTGCTCTGGTTTCAAATGACTGAGGAACATGCATGTTCATTTCATCTCCATCAAAATCTGCATTGTACGGGGAAGTGACAGATAGATTCAACCGGAAGGTTGAGTATGGCATGATTTTGATTCTGTGCCCCATGATAGACATCTTATGAAGACTCGGTTGCCGGTTAAATAGAACGAAGTCCCCATCATTTAAGTGTCGCTCAACCTGCAACAAAAATGAAGCATAATACAAGTGCACATGAAAAAAAATCAGCTGTAGCTGGCTAAGGAAAAAGGATAATTGCCTTGTATCCAAGTTCCAGATGATGATCACTGCTTTTCTTCAAATAACGAAGATCAAGCCTCTGACCATCTTCTCTAATGATGTACTTAGCTCCAGTTTTTCCCGGGGGAGGATGAGGGCCATATTCAACAAGCTCCTTTAACCTAGCCAGGAAGGGAGATCATGTTTACAAAACATCTCCAGGCTTATAACGAGTATTACAAAGAGCATTTATTACCTTTCAATATTGTAAGGAGTGACAGTCTCTGGATAAGTTAAATTTAAAGCAATACTCCACGGTACTCCAAGTTGATCAATGTTAATAGTTGGATCAGGTGTGATAACTGTCCGTGCCGAGAAATCAACACGCTTCCCCATCAAATTGCCTCTAATTCGACCCTCCTTAGCCTTAAGCCTACTGCAAATTGATTTGATCGGACGCCCTGACCTCTGTGTAGCCTGAACAAAAGAGTATGAAAGGAATTTAAGTGAAACCCAATATACTAAACCATAATGTAAATTCAAATCAAGAAAATGTCAACACACCCTTGGCTGCCCAGGAAGCTCATTGTCAAAATATGTAGCAACATGGAACTGCAATAGCTGAGCAAATTCAGAAATTATGTGTGCAGGAGCTCCATTTCTCTCCTGCCTCCTTAAATTCTCGTTATGTCTAATGATCATTGCCAATTGATGAGTTAAATCATCCTGTTTCGATCAGAGAGATAGAGAGAGAGGCTTAGGCATCAACATTTGGTTTGTAATGACAAAGAAAATAGCTTGCATCAATCTAAAAACTTTCCATTCAGAATATTAATACCAAATTCTCAAGTTGACAACTGTAGTCTATCAGTTCACTGAACACTTCATACAGACTTTATATAGTGGAAAGGTTCTTTTCAAATTTTCAAATCAAAAAGGGTAATGCAAGCCAATAAACCTCATAAAATTTGAGACATGATTCTTAGATTTCAAGTGCAGGACCCATCATAAAAGAGTTAAAGAAACACAAAAGACTTGCCTCACTTCGTGCAGAAGTATCCATCATCACAGAAGGTCTCACTGGAGGGGGAGGAATTGGAAGAACCTGCAGGATCATCCAATCTGGACGGGCATACTTGGGATTCAAGCCCAATAGCATGCAGTCTTCATCGCTTATCCGCTTCAGGACATTTAGCACCTATGGAAAACGTCCAATAACAAAAAAATTGAAGTTACGGAGAGCCGGTGAAAATGGAGGAAATATAAGGATTGTGAAGAAATAAAGTATTATAAATGAAGTTACCCTCTCAGCAGAAAGCTGCTGTTTTCTTTCGACAGGCTCGGGTAGCTGTTCTGGATCATCATTTTTCTTTTTCTGAATTTTGTATTCAGCAATCATTTTCATACCTTCAATAGTAATCTTTGGCTGTTGAGCGCCACAACCCCCTCTACTCTTCTTAACTGGTTCATCAGTATCTTGGTCTTGCGACTCTATTTCGTCACCACCATCACATTTGGTTTTACTCTTGCAGGAATCCAAAATCTTTTTGAGTCTATTTTTAGGATTCCTGATTTTCTGAGCTTGCTTAAATTTGTAGTCCTCCTACAAAATTATGGAGTAAATAAGAATTATAACATTCAAAATAATATTCTGATAATGGTGAAGGAAATAAACTTGAAAAAATAATTGAAGTCATGTCAAGAACATGACGTTTATAATAAGAAGAACGAGTAACATTGTAAAAGGCTATCCACCCACAAGTAAATCATATTTTGGATGTTTAAGAATTAACCCAATCCAAACATGAAAACCTATTTTGGATCAATTTTTGGTTTGTTCCTACCAATTTCCAGTATACTAACTCAATCAAAAATCACAAAGACAAAAACTTTATGACCCCTGAAATACTTGAACCAAAAGGGTACCTCATCTGCGAGGATTTTGGAGCAATTGAAGCAAACGCAACGCATGATACTGAGTACAGTTTTGAGAAACCCGATATGGTACATGGGTTTAGCCAGCTCAAGGTGGCCGAAATGACCAGGGCACTCAGCCATATTAGCCATACACGTCTCACACTTCATCTTCCGGTCAATAGTCCCAAGCCTAGGGTCACTTAGACCGCTTGGTTTCGGCTTCCCTCGCTCCGTTGTCTCCCCGTGCTCGATGTGCACCACAGACATTTGCCTCTGCACACACAAATACCAACAATTGAAAACTCAAATTCCCCCAATTTGAAATTCCGTATACCCTAAAAATCTAATCATTTCTCAGCAAAATTCTGAAATTGCAAAAAGGAAAGAGAGAATTTACGATCTCATCGGGGCTGAGTATGCCGAACTGAACCCTACGAACTTTGGCCACCTCGGCCGGCGAGTATGGAAATCGCATATCCATAGCTGCTTCAGATCGTTGAAGATTACAATTGAAACTATTTAGTATACAAAAAATAAGGGTTTTGAAATTGAGTAATGTAAGTTTTGGCTTTTCAACTGGATAAGACTATAGAAATGATTTTAGTTTTGATTCTTTCAAATTTAGCGGTTAAATTTACAGAAAACGGGATTCAATATTCTTAATCTGCATCGCCCTCTGTGGAGAGACGAGAGAACTGGAAAGCAGAAAGGAGAGATGTGACGGATATTTATAGGCGGAGAAACTCGTATTAGTACCCTAGGTCTTCGTTCACGTGAGCGTCAAATGGTTGACTAGAATACCGATGGAATTATTATTTTCGGAGATGCTAGTTTAATAAAAATTGAATTAATCTAAATCTCAATCTGAATCTGAATCTGAATTATTTGAATCTGAATCTGAATCTGAATCTGAATTTGAAATAAAATAATTTATTTGATAATTTATATATCTGAAATATCTAAATAACAAAATTTTATTATTTTACATCTCTAAAAAAATTTAAAATTGTTGTAAATTTATTTAATATTACTTAATATAATAGTTAATTTTTTTAAATTTTTTAATTTTTAATATTTTTTTTACTTTATTCAGCCATTAAGACAAAAAAAATATGACTTAATCATTCAGCACAATCATCAAACCAATTCAACTATTCAGATGATTTTTTTTTTTAAAACAAAAGCACTTAATGGCTGACCGATTCAGCTATTCAGTTATTCAGATGTATTCAATCCTAAACAAACAGCTCCTAACTTAAATTAATTTTTTAATTATTTACTTCACTTCTCACACTACATTGCCTCTCTCACGTCAAACCAATGTCGTCGTCGCCCATCACCCATTACAACCACTCACGACCCTCAACACCACCGCCCACAACAACCACCACCACCCTCTAATGCCATATTTTATACTAATTATATAAATTTGTCATAATTATTATTATGATTTATTAAACTTAAAATATTGTAGTATTTATACATTGTTGATGATTTTATTTAAAATAATTATTATATTTTTATCCTCACTATGAATTTGTATAAACTGATATAAGAAAAAAATAGTAAAAATGTTATATTTAGACATACAATAAAGATTAGTTATGAAACAACTATTTTATATTTAAACTTTGTTTTAAAAAGGCGTCTCTGTTTTATACAAAGTTTATATTTTAATAATTTCTTATTACACAAATTTATCAAACTCTATCGTAGTAAATTTTCCAAAAACCAGTAGTAATATTTGTAATTGTTATTATGAAAACAATATCCATCAATTTCATCTTTGCTCATAGGGCTTAAAAAATACACAGTTCACTGTACTCTTATTGTTTCACAAAAAAAAAATATTTTTTTGTCACAATATATGAATGAATATACTTAAATTTGTCTGACATTTTTATATACATACAATTAAGTACTATAGTAAAGAATATAAAATAATTCGGGTCAAATCTCGAGTCCGAAACAAATCTTGAATCAAATTTCAAGTCCGAAACAAATATATCCAAATAAAGCCTGACCCAATATCAAAAGGTTGGTTAGTTATCCGCCTGACCCAATATCAAAAGGTTGGTTGGTTATCCATAGGAACCCAGGTCAAATCTCGAGTTCGAACAAATCTTGGGTCAAATACCAAGTCCAAATCAAATTAAATACATCCAAATAAAACCTTAAATCACTAACCCAATAATATCTCATTGGGTTATCTTAGTCCACCACAAGCTCACCCAACAAGTGATAACTTGAAAATACTATGGATAGTAACTTAATTCCTTAAGTACAGACAAAATTTTTCCACATCTTTCGATGTGGGATTTGGGTGTTACAGAATAGTTGCCAATAAAGCACAAGTACTTAGGACCTGTTCAGGAAGGACTTATTTTAAATGACTTATAAGTTAAAAATATAAGTTGTTTTAAATTGTGACTTAGTGTAACAACCCCAAAATAGGTCCATACCATCCAACCCATTTGGAGTCGCCAAATACATGGTACAGAAAACAACTATAACTTTATTACAACAATTGTCGTACAAAATACAACAACACATATACGGTGAGTTTGGATACAAGTATATACCAAATGTGACACATGTCTCAACCGTGGACAGCACCTCACAGTGACACCTTACATAAAGGTATAGTCAAAAACTGTTTTAGAAATTAAAATATTTGGAAAGTGCTCAAGGAAACCTTCGTATATGGGAGGCCATGCGTCTAGGTTATGATAGATATCATATGGCCACAGAATTATCCTTGGTTGACCCAATAAACCCCAAAGAAAAACAAGAAGATTACTATCATATTTTTCCCAATGGTGAGTCTTCTCTTAACTTATCATTATCTCCACTGTCTCTAATTGAGAATTATAATTCAAACAAACGCCAAGATTATATAGGTAGTGCTTGTAAATATACTCAGCAAGTGGATAAACACATCTCTGTCTTATGATGATACGAGGTTGTATGTCATTAGACATCTTGTATGATAGTGACAAAACACCATTCCAACGTTGGGTACGCCTTACCTTATTGGATTCACCAAATATAACTACTAAATGAACTTTTCTATACTGCTTAGGGAGAACTCCACAACTAGAGACCACCGTTCTATTCCCTTGTTACCCCCGCTCGACCCAGCTACACTCTTATTACCTGAAAGGAATTGTGAAGCAAAATGGTGAGCACAACTAGCTCAGTAAAGAATATCATGACTAAAGATAATTAAATTATCAATAGCCTTCATTAGTAATAAATCAGATATTTAGAACATATGGTAGATAATAAAAATTTTCAACCATAGTTGCAGCGGAACGAGCAATCCATTAGAAGAGTCAAATAGACTATAAAGTCTATTATCTTCTCCACGTTAAAAGTCCACCAACAATGTTTTATCCCTGTAACATCAATCAACAATTACTGTCCACAATCACGTGTATAACTCATAATCGTAATTGTAGTTCTAAATTCATTTTCTCATCCAGGACAAAGATAATTTTCATCACCTGAAACATCAAACATCATGGTTATACCAAATCACAGTTCATGTTCATAATCATACTAATAAATTCTTCTTTACACTACGACCCAATGATATTCATCAACAAGTCATCTTTGCACTACATGCCAAAGATATTCAACAACAGGTCATCTTTGCATTACGAGCCAAAGATATTCATCAACAACTCATCTTTGCACTACAGGCCAAAAATATTCAACAACAAGTCATCTTTGCATTACGAGCCAAAGATATTCATCAATAATTCATCTTTGCACTACAGGCCAAAGATATTCCTCAACAGTTCGTATTTGCACTACAGGCCAAATATATTCATATCTCAAATAAATATATAATCATTTTAGAACTTATAAAAATAATAATTATAACCATGTTGATCAATTCACCTTTCCACTTAAGTTAAAGATATTCAATTATAAATTCAATAGTCATGATCATACCAGTCACAATTCAACTTTTCCACTACTGGCCAAAGAGAACCCTAGTCATGATCATACCAATAATCTACACATCTTTACACTCAAGTGAAAGAGAATAACAACATTAGGGTTATAAAAATGTTATATATGATAATAAAATCAATATAATCAACATATAGATTTAATCTCAAGAGTAATATTCATAACTTAACTATAATTTGCTTAGAAAAAGAAACCAATTTTATCATGAATAGTAACTCGTGAATAGTAACTCATAAATAGTAACTCGTGAATAGTAACTCGTGAATAGTAATTCATGAATAGTAACTCGACATGAAAACGGTAGAAATTCCACAATAAAATCCATTCCAATATTTCGGTATAATGATATTGAAAGAATAATATTTCTTAAGCTTATAAACAATTTATTTTAATTGTTTACACTTTACTAAATAATGCATTTAATCATCCAAAAATGTCAAACTCATAAGATTTCATTACCAATAACCAAAACCCTCATCAAAAATCTGCATATACCTTATATAGGATTCTCAAGCCATAAAATCCTATTTTCTAATTTTCTTACTTCACATAACATATTTAATTCATTTACTCATAACTAGTCCATTTTATGAAAAATATCAAATTAGTTCTAAAAATATTTCTTTTCCTGGATTTAGCAAAATATAGTCCCATATTGAACATATATTTTTCTCAGAATTTTTAAAACTCATTTACTGTGACGCCCCCAAAATAGGTCCAATCCATCCAACCCATTCTGAGTCGCCAAATACATGGTACAGAAAATAACTACAACTTTATTATTACAATTGTCGTACAAAATACGACAACACATATACTGTGAGTTTAAATACAAATATTGTCATCTAGACAGTATTCATAGTCAATTAAGTCCTCATTATACTTATTGATACACTATTTTACAAAATAGTGAGGACTACTAAAATAACTGTCTTGAACCATCATTCCACACCCCGACTAGTACTCGCTACATTCTCGCCTCCTGAGAAGAAAAATGGAACAACAAGGAAAAGGGCGAGCTCAACTAGCCCAGTAAAGAATATTATGACTAAGATAATATACAACAAATTATCGTTAGTCTTCAACAGGGAAAAATTTAATAGAATACAATAGACAACAAGTTTTAATTCAATATTCGCAGCGAAAAATAATAATTCATAGAGAAGTTACGTAGAGAATGAAATCTACGATTATCTATGAATTTAAAAGCCCATCATCAACTTTTTATCCCTGTAACATCAATCAATAAATATCTTGAATCAAATAGTCATCTTTGCACTACAGGCCAAAGATATCCATCAGTTGGTCATGTTCACCTCAACACCTGTTCATCTTTGCACTACGGGCCAAAGATATTCATCAGAAATTATTCATCTTTGCACTACAGGCCAAAGATATTCAGTTATATCATCATTTAAGACTGAGGATGATGAAAAATATTTTAAAGAAAACGAATCCAGTGAAGCAAAATAACAAATATTAAGGATTCGTATTTCGATTTATCCATGTCAAAAAATACCTCATAAATAATCATAGTGGAGTAAAATTCAAGAATGATCAAAACATGGATACAATCAAAGCTAGTATCCAGAATAGATATTTTGGACGAAAAGAAGAAAATTTTATTTTTTGGTGAATAGTAACTCGTGAATAGTAACTCGTGAATAGTAACTCATGAATAGTAACTCATGAATAGTAACCCCGACATGAAAAGTTCCAAATTTGATAAAAAATTCAGATCAATACTTCGGCATAATGATATTGAAGAAAATAATATCATTTAAGAAGAAATAACATCTCTTACCTCGGAAAGACGGTACTTCTGACTGGAATACTAGATATAGTGCTGAAGGAAACTTGCACCGTATAGCAACACTCAAAGTATCAAATACTCACAAGAATACGCTCGATATAGAGAGAGAAATAGAGAGAAACTTGTGTTTCTGGTGTGATTTTCAATTCTAACCTAAGCACCCTATTTATAGAAAAATGCTTAGAACACCAAAGCAGAAAATTGAATATAATAATATTATATTTATAAAATTGTCAAGCCCACCTTGGGAGATCTGAATTTAGCCCATTCTTATCACATGTTAGCCCACTTAAATGCCAAAAAACGTTTTTCTTCAAAATAATAAATAAAACTTCTAAAAATCAATTATTTCGGAACTTCAGAACTTCAATAATTCATAATAAATAGCCCTTTTATCAGAAAATTCGAATCTCGAGAGTTTTTATAGGAAATTCAATTCTCTACAACTTTGCAGAAGAAAGTTTTTCCAAATTCCAAACAGAAGTTGACCGAAATTCACAAACGGGCGATTTTACAGTCAATAATAAATTTTCGGTCAAGAATTGTGTCCACCAACACACAAAACATGTGTTAATCATTTAATGCCACAAAAATATTCTTCCTTCTCATATACTCATATATCCCACATTCATTGTAAAAATACCACCATCAATATATTATTAAAATAATATATTTAAATGAATTATTTTATCAGAAAAAGATAAAATATTAATTTTCAACAATTGTCACATTAAAAATTTTCTCCATCTATATCCACATAAAATCACTATTTTCCTCATCATATAAATCAATAATTAATTATACATAAATAATATTACAGAACCACAGTACTGGCAACTAGGCCGTTCCCAGGAAAGAGGGGGCTTTCCAATAAGGATCTCTCCTTACTGGCGCGCAATTAGATGACCAAACCTCTCCTTAGACAGAACTTTCTAGACATTGCCAATAATATTATCTAATAATATTATTCAGATAATATGAATTATTGTTCCGATAATAGAAAATATTGTGTAGTGACAATTATTAAAACAACAGTAATATAAAATATCAACGCAGCAATTATTGAATCAATAAAATATAATATTGAACAGTAATTACTGTAACAATTATTGAGTAGTGCCTTCTTACGTAAGAATCAATAATTGGTGCAATACCGTGTGCTACTGTGCAACAACGCGTATTACTGTGTTTTAACCACCGTGTATTTCAACAGTATTAACGATAACAACTACGCCGTTATTTATAAACAACTTGTTTTTGTCGTTTTCTTCATCCAATCGCTTTCCGTTATGGGGCCCACAAAAGACTGCGCCGTCGTACGAATATTCTCCGACAGTAAGAATATTCCACGACCAAGCGAATATTCCCCGACAACAATGAATATTTTATAACCACTTGCTTATTTAAAATATTTGCGCATTTTATCCATAACTAACCACATTAATCAAATCAACCCTTACTATTTCAGAATAATAAATAGAGGAAATTAAATTTCATTTATTAATAATTTGGGGTCTTACAACCTCCCCTCCTTATGAAATTTCGTCCTCGAAATTGACATACGTACCTGGTGTTTCGAAAGGATGAGGATACCTCGCTTTCATTTTCGTTTCCAACTCCCAGGTCATTTCCTCAATAGCATGGTTTCTCCACAAAATTTTAACTTGTGGTATGACCTTCGTGCGTAGGACATGCTCCTTCCTATCCAAGATCTTGACAGGTACCTCCTCGTACGTTAAGTCTTCGGCTATCTCGTCCGGTTCTAACTCAATAACATGGTTCGGGTCGTCCGTAACATCGATACGTGAATAACGTTATGAACACGTGACATACTTAGCGTTAAGGCGAGTCTATAGGCCACAGTTCCTACTCGATCGAGGATTTCAAATAAATCGAAGGCTTGAGCTTTCTTCTCTTCATCGACTCTTACTTCTAGAATAACACATTCTTGCACCTTCTTCTTTATATTCATCAGCTCCAGGTCTGTAGCTTGAGCGGCTTTAACGTTATCGATTAAAGTCGATTTTACTCGTATATCATCACGTGGGTCCCTAGAGTCATTAACTCTATCTCTATCATTTATAAATTATATAAAATAGGTCTTTGTGTTCAACAATATCGCACTCGTACTCGCATACGATCAATGCGTCAGTTACCACGTTTACTTTTCTAGGATGGTATTGGATGGTATGATCGAAATCTTTCAACAGCTCGAGCCAACGTCGGTGTCGCATGTTGAATTCTTGGAAGCTCTTCTCGTATTTCTCGGTCCATTCGAAGTTTGTATCTTTTTGATTCAGCTGAGTTAATGGAGTAGCAATTCGAGAAAATATTTCCACGAATCTCCGATAATAACTAGCTAAGCATAGAAAGCTACGTATTTCGATTACAGACTTAGGTTGCTCTCAACTGTGACTCATATCCCAATCTTGGATAGCACGTCACAATGACACCTATCAGTTTACTACCGCACGAATATGGCGTCCCCTACGGAGAGTCTGGCTTCAGTACATTCCACAAAGGAAGTCACTAGATAAAGGCTCGGGTACAAACTTCTATAGTTGGGTTTTTAACTCCTGAAGTTCAATAGGAGCCATTCGATATGAGATTTTAGAAGTGAGTTTTGTACCAGATTCAAAGATGATACAAAATTCAATATCACGCGTAGGCCAAGAAATTCTTCGAGAAATACGTCAGGGATTTACTAACAATAGAAATATCATTCAAATCTGACGTATTTTTGTTCAAGTCCATGACATAGCTAAGAAAGCTTGACATCCGTTTTTCAATAAACGAATGACTTTACGGCTTGATATGAAAGAGTTTAACTTCAATGGTTTGGTTGATTGAATTTGAATAACAGGTTGCTTAGGAATATAAAAACTAACAACCTTACGAAAGCAATCAATTTGGCATGATGAGTAGTTAACCAATCGATCCTTAAAATCACATCAAAAGCAAGTATCTTCAAAGAGATAAGGTCAACACGTAATGTGATGGTGCCAACTTGGATCAAACAAGATTTATAAACAGTGGATGTAACGAAGTTTCTCCTAACGGAGTTTCAACAGATAAGTCAAACTCTAATTTTCTCTGGAGTCAAGTTTAAACGTTGAGTATAAGCAGGAGAGATAAATGAATGGGTAGAACCGGTATCTAATAAGGTATAGACTTCGCAAAAATTTATAATTAACTAACCCGTGCTAACTTCGTTCGGGTTCCTCGCATTCTGACCAGTCACGAAAAACGCTCTTCCAGGAACCGTTGACTTTGACTTTTCTGGGACAACTTTTTGAGTCACCACCCCCGTTGGACTTGGTTTCGCTACAGTGCAATCTCGAGCGATATGTCCTTCCTTTCCACAGTTATAACATACCTTAAACTTTTGTGGGCAGTTTGGGCTGATATGTCCTTTTTTTCCGCACTTATAGCATATGACCGGTGGTCGTTCTCCTCCCTTGGAACCAGTTGCTGCTGGTGCTGACGTCTTCGTATTGTCATTGTTGAATCTCTTCTTTTTAAAATATCCTCCCGACTCGCTTCTTCTATTTTTATGGCCACGATTACCACCAGAGTGGTTGCCGCTCTTGTCCGTATTTTACTTTCTCCACCGGTTATCGTTGTTCTGATGACTGTTGTCACCGGTATAATCCTGGTTGTGGTCCCTCAATTGACCATACTCGTTATCTCGCTCTAATAATTGAGCCCTGTTGACAACATCTGAATAGAGAGAAAATTTATGAGAAATGAGATATTGACGTATACCGGGTTTCAAACCTCTCAGAAACATCCGCGTCATACGTTCCTCATTCTCCACCAAATGAGGTGCAAACCTGGACAACTCTGCAAACTTCGCCTCGTACTGGGACACTGTCATGTTATTCTGCTCCAGTCTAATAAACTCTACCTCCTTCATATGGCGAATACTTTTAGGAAAGTATTTTTCGTTGAAGAGTTTCTGAAATGTCTCCCAAGACATGCTGAGTGCGGCTGGATGGGTACGTTTCACAGACTCCCACCAGTAGTCTGCCTCGCCACGGAACATAAAGGTAGCGAATGGAACCTTATGTTCCTCCGTGCATCCCAAGACATCGAATATCTTGGTAATTTTCTTGACCCACGTTTCCGCCATGATCGGATCCGGCTTTCCTTTAAATTCTGGTGGTCCCAACTCTTTAAACTGCTTGGCTGTGACCAGCTGTGCGTTGCCATTGTTTCTTCCTATATTTTGAACAGGAATCTCCTTCGTCTGGTTTTGCATGAACCGCAAAAAACTTCTAAACATCTCATCGTTCATCGTCTGCTCAGTGGAGTTGTTCACAGGAGGAACATTGCCAGCCTGTTGCACGTTCTCCTCGTTGGTGAGTATAGGCATCTCCACCGTCTCATTTACTCCACTGTTAACATTCTCAGTCGACATTCTCAAATACTACCATAAACTAAAGGTTAATTTAACAAATTAACATATCACATAATATACCCTATATTATGATCGACCAACAAATAAGCTTAGGTGGGACACACTAGCGAAGGATTTACTCGTCTCTCCCCTCCTAGTTCTATTCCCCGACCTCCGCCAGAGATCATATCCCTAAGCTCTGATACCAACTGTGACGCCCCCAAAATAGGTCCAATCCATCCAACCCATTCTGAGTCGCCAAATACATGGTACAGAAAATAACTACAACTTTATTATTACAATTGTCGTGCAAAATACGACAACACATATACTGTGAGTTTAAATACAAATATTGTTATCTAGACAGTATTCATACTCAATTAAGTCCTCATTATACTTATTGATACACTATTTTACAAAATAGTGAGGACTACTAAAATAACTGTCTTGAACCATCATTCCACACCCCGACTAGTACTTCGCTACATTCTCGCCTCCTAAGAAGAAAAATGGAACAACAAGAAAAAGGGTGAGCTCAACTAGCCCAGTAAAGAATATTATGACTAAGATAATATACAACAAATTATCCTTAGTCTTCAACAGGGAAAAATCTAATAGAATACAATAGACAACAACTTTTAAATCAATATTCGCAGCGGAAAATAATAATTCATAGAAGAGTTACGTAGAGAATGAAATCTACGATTATCTATGAATTTAAAAGCCCATCATCAATATTTTATCCCTGTAACATCAATCAATAAATATCTTGAATCAAATAGTCATCTTTGCACTACAGGCCAAAGATATTCATCAGTTGGTCATGTTCACCTCAACACCTGTTCATCTTTGCACTACGGGACAAAGATATTAATCAGAAATTATTAATCTTTGCACTACAGGCCAAAGATATTCAGTTATATCATCATTTAAGACTGAAGATGATGAAAAATATTTTAAAGGAAACGAATCCAGTGAAACAAAATAATAAATATTAAGGATTCGTATTTCAGCTATTCCATGTCCAAAAATACCTCATAAATAATCATAGTGGAGTAAAATTTAAGAATGATCAAAACATGGATACAATCAAAGCTAGTATTCAGAATAGATATTTTGGACGAAAAGAAGAAAATTTTATTTTTCGGTGAATAGTAACTCGTGAATAGTAACTTATGAATAGTAACCCCGACGTGAAAAGTTTTAAATTTAATAAAAAGTTCAGATCAATACTTCGGCATAATGATATTGAAAAAAATAATATCATTTAAGAAAAAATAACATCCCTTACCTCAGTAAAATAGTACTTCTGGTTGGAATATCAGATATAGTGCTGAAGGAAACTTGCACCGTATAGCAACACTCAAAGTATCAAATACTCACAAGAATACGCTCGATATAGAGAGAGAAATAGAGAGAAACTTGTGTTTCTGGTGTGATTTTCAATTCTAACCTAAGCACCCTATTTATAGGAAAATGCTTAGAACACCAAAGCAGAAAATTAAATATAATAATATTATATTTACAAAATTATCAAGCCCACCTTGGAAGATCTGAATTCAGCCCATTCTTATCACATGTTGAGCCCACTAATTTGCAAAAAAATGTTTTTTCTTTAACATAATAATTAAAACTTCCAAAAATCAATTATTTCGGAACTTCAGAACTTCAATAATTCATAATAAATAGCCCTTTTGTCAGAAAATTTGAATCCCGCGAGTTTTTATTGGAAATTCAATTCTCTACAACTTTGCAGAAGAAAGTTTTTCCAAATTCCAAACAGAAATTGACCGAAATTCACAAACGGACGATTTTACAGTCAATAATAAATTTTCGGTCAAGAATTGTGTCCACCAACACACAAAACATGTGTTAATCATTTAATGCCACAAAAATACTCTTCCTCCTCATATACTCATATATCCCACATTCATTGTAAAAATACCACCATCAATATATTATTAAAATAATATATTTAAATGAATTATTTTATCAGAAAAAGATAAAATATTAATTTTCAATAATTGTCACATTAAAAATTTTCTCCATCTATATCCACATAAAATCACTATTTTCCTCATCATATAAATCAATAATTAATTATACATAAATAATATTACAGAACCACAGTACTGGCAACCAGGCCGTTCCCAGGAAAGAGGGGGCTTTCCAATAAGGATCTCTCCTTACTGGCGCGCAATTAGATGACCAAACCTCTCCTTAGACAGAACTTTCTAGACATTGTCAATAATATTATCTAATAATATTATTCAGATAATATGAATTATTGTTCCGATAATAGAAAATACTGTGTAGTGACAATTATTAAAACAACAGTAATATAAAATATCAACGCAACAATTATTGAATCAATAAAATACAATATTGAACAGTAATTACTGTAACAATTATTGAGTAGTGCCTTCTTACGTAAGAATCAATAATTGGTGCAATACCGTGTGCTACTGTGCAACAACGCGTATTACTGTGTTTTAACCACCGTGTATTTCAACAGTATTAACGGTAACAACTACGCCGTTATTTATAAACAACTTGTTTTTGTCGTTTTCTTCATCCAATCGCTTTCCGTTATGGGGCCCACAAAAGACTGCGCCGTCGTACGAATATTCTCCGACAGTAAGAATATTCCACGACCAAGCGAATATTCCCCGATAACAATGAATATTTTATAACCACTTGCTTATTTAAAATATTTGCGCATTTTATCCATAACTAATCACATTAATCAAATCAACCCTTACTATTTCAGAATAATAAATAGAGGAAATTAAATTTTATTTATTAATAATTTGGGGTCTTACAGTAAATCCGTGCCCATAGCATTTTGCAAGCTAACCAAAAATCTTGAAATGAATCTTGGGTCACGATCCGAAACTATGGATACTGGCATGCCATGCAACCTTACAATCTCATTCAGGTACATACTAGCAAGACGTTCAAGGGAATAAGTCTCCCGTATCGGAAAGAAATGAGTAGACTTGGTTAATCTATCAACAATCACCCAAATAGCATTTATGCCTTGAGAAACCGTGGGAATACCTGTAACGAAATTCATGGTAATGTGTTCCCACTTCCATTTCGGAATCTAAAGTGGTTGAAATGGACCCTTTGGCACTTGATGCTCCGCCTTTACACGTTGACAAGTTAAACACCTCGAGATAAACTTTGCAATCTCTCTCTTCATATTGTTCCACCAAAATGTATGTCGAAGATCACGATACATTTTAGTACTACCAGGATGGATTACAAATGGTGTATTGTATGCCTTCATCATGATCTTGTACTTCAAATCAGAATCGTTAGGAACACAAAGTCTGGAGTGGACTCGAAGTATTCCTTCTTCATCGATTCTTGCTTCCGGAATAGCACCTTCTTGCACTTTCTTCTTCATACGCATCAGCTCCCGGTCTGTCGCTTAAGCAACTTTAACTTTATCGATTAAAGTTGGTTCTACGCGTATACTTGACATTATCGCACTCGTTCCTGAATATGATCTTCTACTCAATGCGTCAGCTACCGCGTTCGCTTTTTCAGGATAGTATTGGATGGTGTGATCAAAATCTTTCAACAGCTCGAGCCAACGTCGGTGTCGCATGTTGAATTCTTGGAAGCTCTTCTCGCATTCCTCGGTCCGTTCGAAGTTTGTATCTTTTCGAGTCAGCTGAGTTAATGGAGTAGCGATTCGAGAAAATCCTTTTACAAATCTCTGATAATAACCAGCTAAGCCTAGAAAGCTATGTATTTCGATTACTGACTTAGGTTGCTCTCAACTGTGACTCATATCCCAATCTTGGATAGCACGTCACAATGACACCTATCAGTTTACTACCGCACGAATATGGCGTCCCCTACGGAGAGTCTGGATTCAGTGCATTCCACAAAGGAAGTCACCAGATAAAGGCTCGGGTACAAACTTCTATAGTTGGGTTTTTAACTCCTGAAGTTCAATAGGAGCCATTCGATATGAGATTTTAGAAATGGGTTTTGTACCAGATTCAAAGATGATACAAAATTCAATATCACGCGTAGGCCAAGAAATTCTTCAGGAAATACGTCAGGGATTTACTAACAATAGAAATATCATTCAAATCTGACGTATTTTTGTTCAAGTCCATAACATAGCTAAGAAAGCTTGACATCCGTTTTTCAATAAACGAATGACTTTACGGCTTGATATGAAAGAGTTTGACTTCAATAGTTTGGTTGCTTGAATTCGAATAACAGGTTGCTTAGGAATATGAAAACTAACAACCTTACGAAAGCAATCAATTTTGGCATGATGAGTAGTTAACCAATCAATTCCTAAAATCACATCAAAAGTAAGTATCTTTAAAGAGATAAGATCAACAGGTAATGTGATGGTGCCAACTTGGATCAACCAAGATTTATAAACAGTGGATGTAATGAAAGTTTCTCCTAACGGAGTTTCAATAGATAAGTCAAAGTCTAATTTTCTCTGGAGTCAATTTTAAACGTTGAGCACAAGCAGGAGAAATAAATGAATGGGTAGAACCGGTATCTAATAAGGTATAGACTTCGTAAAAATTTATAATTAACTAACCCGTGCTAACTTCGTTCGGGTTCCTCGCATTCTGACCAGTCACGAAAAACGCTCTTCCAGGAACCGTTGACTTTGACTTTTCTGGGACAACTTTTTGAGTCACCACCCCCGTTGGACTTGGTTTCCCTACAGTGCAATCTCGAGCGATATGTCCTTCCTTTCCACAGTTATAACATACTTTAAACTGTTGTGGGCAGTTTGGGCTGATATGTCCTTCTTTTCCGCACTTATAGCATATGACCGGTGATCGTTCTCCTCCCTTGGAACCAGTTGCTGCTGGTGCTGACGTCTTTGTATTGTCATTGTTGAATCTCCTCTTTTTAAAATCTCCTCCCGACTCACTTCTTCTATTCTCATGGCCACGATTACCACCAGAGTGGTTGTCGTTCTTGTTCGTATTCTTCTTTCTCCGCTGGTTATCATTGTTCTGATGACTGCTATCACCGGTATGATCCTGGTTGTGGTCCCTCGATTGACCGTACTCGTTATCTCGCTCTAATAATTGAGCCCTGTTGACAACATCTGAATAGAGAGAAAATTTATGAGAAATGAGATACTGACGTATGCCGGGTTTCAAACCTCTCAGAAACATCCGCGTCATACGTTCCTCATTCTCCACCAAATGAGGTGCAAACCTGGAAATTTCGCCTCGTACTGAGACACCGTCATGTTATTCTGCTCCAGTCTAATAAACTCTACCTCCTTCATATGACGAATACTTTCAGGAAAGTACTTGTCATTGAATAGTTTTTGAAATGTCTCCCAAGACATGCTGAGTGCGGCTGGATGAGTACGCTTCACAGATTCCCACCAGTAGTCTGCCTTGCCACGGAACATAAAGGTGGCAAATGGAACCTTCTGTTCCTCCGTGCATCCCAAGACATCAAATATCTTGGTAATTTGCTTGACCCATGTCTCCGCCTTAATCGGATCCGGCTTTCCCCAGAATTCTGGTGGTCCCAACTCTTTGAACTGCATGGCTGTGACCAGCTGTGCATTGCCATTGTTTCTTCCTATATTTTGAACAGGAATCTCCTTCGTCTGGTTTTGCATGAATCGCAAAAAGCTTCTAAACATCTCATCGTTCACCGTCTGCTCAGTGGTGTTATTCACAGGAGGAACATTGCCAGCCTGTTGCACGTTCTCCTCGTTGGTTAGCACAGGTGTCTCCACGGTCTCATTTACTCCACTGTTAACATTCTCAGTCGACATTCTCAAATACTGCCATAAAACAAGGGTTAATCTAACAAATTAACATATCACATAATATCCCTATATTATGACCGACCAACAAATAAGCTTAGGTAGGACACACTAGCGAAGGATTTACTCGTCTCTCCCCTCCTAGTTCTATTCCCCGATCTCCGCCAGAGATCATATCCCTAAGCTCTGATACCAACTGTGACGCCCCCAAAATAGGTCCAATCCATCCAACCCATTCTGAGTCGCCAAATATATGGTACAGAAAATAACTACAACTTTATTATTACAATTGTCGTACAAAATACGACAACACATATACTGTGAGTTTAAATACAAATATTGTCATCTAGACAGTATTCATACTCAATTAAGTCCTCATTATACTTATTGATACACTATTTTATAAAATAGTGAGGACTACTAAAACAACTGTTTTGAACCATCATTCCACACCCCGACTAGTACTCGCTACATTTTCGCCTCCTGAGAAGAAAAATGGAACAACAAGGAAAAGGGCGAGCTCAACTAGCCCAGTAAAGAATATTATGACTAAGATAATATACAACAAATTATCGTTAGTCTTCAACAGGGAAAAATTTAATAGAATACAATAGACAACAAGTTTTAATTCAATATTCGCAGCGAAAAATAATAATTCATAGAGAAGTTACGTAGAGAATGAAATCTACGATTATCTATGAATTTAAAAGCCCATCATCAACTTTTTATCCCTGTAACATCAATCAATAAATATCTTGAATCAAATAGTCATCTTTGCACTACAGGCCAAAGATATCCATCAGTTGGTCATGTTCACCTCAACACCTGTTCATCTTTGCACTACGGGCCAAAGATATTCATCAGAAATTATTCATCTTTGCACTACAGGCCAAAGATATTCAGTTATATCATCATTTAAGACTGAGGATGATGAAAAATATTTTAAAGAAAACGAATCCAGTGAAGCAAAATAACAAATATTAAGGATTCGTATTTCGATTTATCCATGTCAAAAAATACCTCATAAATAATCATAGTGGAGTAAAATTCAAGAATGATCAAAACATGGATACAATCAAAGCTAGTATCCAGAATAGATATTTTGGACGAAAAGAAGAAAATTTTATTTTTTGGTGAATAGTAACTCGTGAATAGTAACTCGTGAATAGTAACTCATGAATAGTAACTCATGAATAGTAACCCCGACATGAAAAGTTCCAAATTTGATAAAAAATTCAGATCAATACTTCGGCATAATGATATTGAAGAAAATAATATCATTTAAGAAGAAATAACATCTCTTACCTCGGAAAGACGGTACTTCTGACTGGAATACTAGATATAGTGCTGAAGGAAACTTGCACCGTATAGCAACACTCAAAGTATCAAATACTCACAAGAATACGCTCGATATAGAGAGAGAAATAGAGAGAAACTTGTGTTTCTGGTGTGATTTTCAATTCTAACCTAAGCACCCTATTTATAGAAAAATGCTTAGAACACCAAAGCAGAAAATTGAATATAATAATATTATATTTATAAAATTGTCAAGCCCACCTTGGGAGATCTGAATTTAGCCCATTCTTATCACATGTTAGCCCACTTAAATGCCAAAAAACGTTTTTCTTCAAAATAATAAATAAAACTTCTAAAAATCAATTATTTCGGAACTTCAGAACTTCAATAATTCATAATAAATAGCCCTTTTATCAGAAAATTCGAATCTCGCGAGTTTTTATAGAAAATTCAATTCTCTACAACTTTGCAGAAGAAAGTTTTTCCAAATTCCAAACAGAAGTTGACCGAAATTCACAAACTGGCGATTTTACAGTCAATAATAAATTTTCGGTCAAGAATTGTGTCCACCAACACACAAAACATGTGTTAATCATTTAATGCCACAAAAATATTCTTCCTCCTCATATACTCATATATCCCACATTCATTGTAAAAATACCACCATCAATATATTATTAAAATAATATATTTAAATGAATTATTTTATCAGAAAAAGATAAAATATTAATTTTCAACAATTGTCACATTAAAAATTTTCTCCATCTATATCCACATAAAATCACTATTTTCCTCATCATATAAATTAATAATTAATTATACACAAATAATATTACAGAACCACAGTACTGGCAACCAAGCCGTTCCCAGGAAAGAGGGGGCTTTCCAATAAGGATATCTCCTTATTGGCGCGCAATTAGATGACCAAACCTCTTCTTAGATAGAACTTTCTAGACATTACCAATAATGTTATCTAATAATATTATTCAGATAATATGAATTATTACTCCGATAATAGAAAATACTGTGTAGTGACAATTATTAAAACAACAGTAATATAAAATATCAATGCAAGAATTATTGAATCAATAAAATACAATATTGAACAGTAATTACTGTAACAATTATTGAGTAGTGTCTTCTTACGTAAGAATCAATAATTGGTGCAATACCGTGTGCTACTATGCAACAAGGCGTATTACCGTGTTTTAACCACCGGGTATTCCAACAGTATTAACGGTAACAACTACGCCATTATTTATAAACAACTTGTTTTTGTCGTTTTCTTCATCCAATCGCTTTCTATTATGGGGCCCACACAAGGCTGCGCCGTCGTACGAATATTCCCCGATAACAAGAATATTCCACGACCAAACAAATATTTCCCGACAACAATGAATATTTTAGGACCACTTGTTTATTTGAAATATTTGCGCCTTTTATCCATAACTAACCACATTAATCAAATCAACCCTTACTATTTCAAAATAATAAATAGAGGAATTTAAATTTCATTTATTAATAATTTGGGGTCTTACATTTACTATTTTTCATATGGCCAAAACCGCCGAATATTTAGATATTTAACATAAATTATACTTTTATCCAAAAAATTTGAAATTCACAGAGTACACTAATATTATATAGATGTATTCCCAATAAAAATTTCATCAATTTTGGAGTTAACCACAAGGAATTATAAGCGGTTACTTTTAAAATAGTCTTTTCCCGTAAAATTCATAACTCTTAATCTATACATCCAAAAATCACCATTTTTGGACACAATCAATAAAACTCGTCAAAATATCATTTCAAATTTTTTCAGAATTTTCTGAAGGTCAGAAAAATTACGAAACTGAAAAACATAACAACCCTTAAAATCCCTTATCTCAAAAGTGCAGTATTTCTGACTGGAATGCAAAGCCGAATGAAACTTGCACTGAATAGTAACTCTCAAAGTATTTAAATAATCACAAAATATGCTTCATAATATAGAGAGAGAAAGAGAGAAAGCTTATGTTTCTGGTGTGATTTTCAATTATAACTTAGCATTCTATTTATAGGAAAATGTTAGCACGCGGAAGCAGACTTAACCTGCAACCTGATGGCTTTACATGCTACTATTCCCACCCACCACATTTGAATAAAAATCTCAGCACATTTCTTCACCAACCAAGAGTGGGGCCCACCAATTCTAGAATTTTCTACCAAAATCATTAACTCTGAAAATTCAACAATTTCTGAACCAGTCATCTCGTAAAATTCATAACAAATCATACGTTCATTTTTAACGGTTCAAAATTTGTGGACATATACTCAACTTATATATGTATAACATATCCAAAAATCACAACGATCCAACGGTCAGATTAAAAATTATAACTCACACAATAAAACCGTAAGAACATTGATTTGATCTTTTAATACCTCCAATCCGATAAAATACTGATAAAATACCTCAACATTAATTCTTTCATTTATAACCACATAAATAAATCCATCATTTATATCCAAATCAAATAAATATTTCTTTATCATATGAATCAATAATTAATTATTCACAAATAATATTACAGAATCATATTTATGACAACCAGACCGTTCCCAGGAAAGAGGGGGCTTTCCAATAAGGATTTTCCTTACTGGCGCGCAATTAGATGACCAAACATCTCCTTAGACAGAACTTTCTAGACATTGCCAATAATGTTATCTAATAATATTATTCAAATAATATGAATTATTGATCTGATAATGGAAAATACTGTGCAGTGATAATGATTGAAATAACAATTGTGACGCCCCCAAAACAGGTATACAACACCTATTCTGAGTCGTCAATAACATGGTACACAAACAACTACAACTTTATTAATACAACATAAAAACTGTGAGTGTAAATACAAATATTGTCATCTAGACAATATCCACACTCAAATAAGTCCTCATTACAATTATTGGAACAATATTTTACAAAAAAAATGGTGAGGACTACTAAAACAACTTTCTAGAACCTTCATTCCATACCCCGACTAGTACCTGCTACATTCTCGCCTCCTGAGAAGAAAATGGAACAACAAGGAAAAGGGTGAGCTCAACTAGCCCAGTAAATAATATTATGACTAAGATAATATACAACAAATTATCGTTAGTCTTCAACAGGGAAAAATTTAATAGAATACAATAGACAACAAGTTTTAATTCAATATTCGCAGCGGAAAATAATAATTCATAGAGAAGTTACGTAGAGAATGAAATCTACGATTATCTATGAATTTAAAAGCCCATCATCAATATTTTATCCCTGTAACATCAATCAATAAATATCTTGAATCAAATAGTCATCTTTGCACTACAGGCCAAAGATATCCATCAGTTGGTCATGTTCACCTCAACACCTGTTCATCTTTGCACTACGGGCCAAAGATATTCATCAGAAATTATTCATCTTTGCACTACAGGCCAAAGATATTCAGTTATATCATCATTTAAGACTGAGGATGATGAAAAATATTTTAAAGAAAACGAATCCAGTGAAGCAAAATAACAAATATTAAGGATTCGTATTTCGATTTATCCATGTTCAAAAATACCTTATCATAGTGAAGTAAAATTCAAGAATGATCAAAACATGGATACAATCAAAGCTAGTATCCAGAATAGATATTTGGACGAAAAGAAGGAAATTTCATTTTTTGGTGAATAGTAACTCGTGAATAGTAACTCGTGAATAGTAACTCATGAATAGTAACCCCGACATGAAAAGTTCTAAATTTGATAAAAAGTTCAGATCAATACTTCGGCATAATGATATTGAAGAAAATAATATCATTTAAGAAGAAATAACATCCCTTACCTCGAAAAGACGGTACTTCTGACTGGTATACTAGATATAGTGCTGAAGGAAACTTGCACCGTATAGCAACACTCAAAGTATTAGAATACTCACAAGAATACGCTCACTAATATAGAGAGAGAAATAGAGAGAAACTTGTGTTTCTGGTGTGATTTTCAATTCTAACCTAAGCACCCTATTTATAGGAAAATGCTTAGAACACCAAAGCAGAAAATTGAATATAATATTAATATAATTATACAAATTTTCCTTAGTCCACCTTTGGTCAAAAACACCAGCCACACATGTTAATGATGCCCAACAAAATACAAAAAAACGTTTTTCTTCAAACTAATAAATAAAACTTCCAAAAATTAATTATTTCGGAATTTCAGAACTTCAATAATTCATAATAAATAGCCATTTTATCAGAAAATTCGAATCTCGCGAATTTTTATAGGAAATTCAATTCTCTACAACTTTGCAGAAGAAAGTTTTTCCAA
Source organism: Panax notoginseng (assembly GCA_016801055.1). Classification (NCBI taxonomy): domain Eukaryota; kingdom Viridiplantae; phylum Streptophyta; class Magnoliopsida; order Apiales; family Araliaceae; genus Panax; species Panax notoginseng. Next base: position 7,966,581 of record CM029018.1, on the reverse strand, counting down.
ATTTCAAACAGAAATTGACCGAAATTCACAAACGGGCGATTTTACAGTCAATAATAAATTTTCGGTCAAGAATTGTGTCCACCAACACACAAAACATGTGTTAATCATTTAATGCCACAAAAATTCTCTTTCTCCTCATATACTCATATATCCCACATTTATTATAAAAATATCACCATCAATATATTATTAAAATAATATATTTAAATAAATTATTTTATCAGAAAAAGATAAAATATTAATTTTCAACAATTGTCACATTAAAAATTTTCTCCATCTATATCCACATAAAATCACTATTTTCCTCATCATATAAATCAATAATTAATTATACACAAATAATATTACAGAACCACAGTACTGGCAACCATGCCGTTCCCAGGAAAGAGGGGGCTTTCCAATAAGGATTTCTCCTTACTGGCGCGCAATTAGATGACCAAACCTCTCCTTAGACAGAACTTTTTAGACATTGCCAATAATATTATCTAATAATATTATTCAGATAATATGAATTATTGCTCCGATAATAAAAAATACTGTGTAGTGACAATTATAAAATACCAACGCAACAATTATTGAATCAATAAAATACAATATTGAACAGTAATTACTGTAACAATTATTGAGTAGTGACTTCTTACGTAAGAATCAATAATTGGTGCAATACCGTGTGCTACGCGTATTACTGTGTTTTAACCACCGGGTATTCTAACAGTATTAACGGTAACAACTACGCCGTTATTTATAAACAACTTATTTTTGTCGTTTTCTTCATCCAATCGCTTTCCGTTATGGGACCCACAAAAGACTGCGCCGTCGTACGAATATTCTCCGACAGTAAGAATATTCCACGACCAAGCGAATATTCCCCGACAACAATGAATATTTTATAACCACTTGCTTATTTAAAATATTTGCGCATTTTATCCATAACTAACCACATTAATCAAATCAACCCTTACTATTTCAAAATAATAAATAGAGGAATTTAAATTTCATTTATTAATAATTTGGGGTCTTACAACCTCCCCTCCTTATGAAATTTCGTCCTCGAAATTGACATACGTACCTGATATTTCGAAAATGCGAGGATACCTCGCTTTCATTTTTGATTCCAACTCCCAGGTCATTTCTTCAATAGCATGGTTTCTCCACCAAACCTTAACTTGTGGTATAACCTTCGTGCGTAGGACATGCTCTTTCCTATCCAAGATCTTAACAGGTACCTCCTCGTACGTTAAGTCTTCGGCTATCTCGTCCGGTTCTAACTCAATAACGTGGTTCGGGTCTTTCACATATTTACGAAGCACAAATATATGAAAAACATTATGAACACGAGACATACTTGGAGGTAACGCGAGTCTATAAGCCACATTTCCTACTCGGTCAAGAATCTGAAATGGACCAATAAATCGTGGATTGAGCTTTTCTCTCTTCCTGAATCTTGTAACTCCCTTCCATGGAGTAACTCGTAACAATACATGATCCCCAATATCAAATTCCACGTCCTTTCGATGAAGATCCACATAACTCTTTTGTCGATCCTGTGCCGTTTGTATACGTTGTCGAATCGTTTGGATCTTCTTTGTAGTCATTCGTACCAACTCTAGTCCCAACAACGTTGCTTCTCCCACCTCATCCCAACATACTGGAGAGCGACACTTTCGTCCATACAATGCTTCAAATGGAGCCACACCTATACTTGCCTGATAACTATTATTATAGGAGAATTCCACCAATGGTAGGTACTTATCCCAACTCCCTTTGAAATCTAGGACACAAAGTCTTAATAGATCTTCAAGAGTTTGAATAGTCCTCTCTGATTGCCCGTCCGTTTGAGGATGGTATGCCGAACTGAACCGTAAATCCGTGCCCATAGCTTTTTGCAAGCTAACCCAAAATCTTGAAGTGAATCTTGGGTCACGATCCGAAACTATGGATACTGGCATGCCATGCAACCTCACAATCTCATTCACGTACATACTAGCAAGACGTTCAAGGGAATAAGTCTCCCGTATCGGAAAGAAATGAGCAGACTTGGTTAATCTATCAACAATAACCCAAATAGCATTTATGCCTTGAGAAACCTTGGGAAGACCCGTAACAAAATCCATAGTAATGTGTTCCCACTTCCATTTCGGAATCTCAAGTGGTTGCAATGGACCATTTGGTACTTGATACTCCGCCTTTACACGTTGATATGTTAAACACCTCGAGATAAACTTTGCAATCTCTCTCTTCATATTGTTCCACCAAAATGTATGTCGAAGATCACGATATATTTTGGTACTTCCAGGATGGATCGCAAATAGTGTATTGTGTGCCTCCATCATAATCTTGTACTTCAAATCAGAGTCGTTAGGAACACAAAGTCTAGAGTGGACTCGAAGTATTCCTTCTTCATCGATTCTTGCTTCCGAAATAGCACCTTCTTGTACTTTCTTCTTCATACGCATCAGCTCCCGGTCTGTCGCTTAAGCAACTTTAACTTTATCGATTAAAGTTGGTTCTACGCGTATACTTGACATTATCGCACTCGTTCCTGCATATGATCTTCTACTCAATGCGTCAGCTACCGCGTTCGCTTTTTCAGGATAGTATTGGATGGTGTGATCAAAATCTTTCAACAGCTCGAGCCAACGTCGGTGTCGCATGTTGAATTCTTGGAAGCTCTTCTCGCATTCCTCGGTCCGTTCGAAGTTTGTATCTTTTCGAGTCAGCTGAGTTAATGGAGTAGCGATTCGAGAAAATCCTTTTTATAAATCTCCGATAATAACCAGCTAAGCCTAGAAAGCTATGTATTTCGATTACTGACTTAGCTTGCTCTCAACTGTGACTCATATCCCAATCTTGAATAGCACGTCACAATGACACCTATCAGTTTACTACCGCACGAATATGGCGTCCCCTACGGAGAGTCTGGATTCAGTGCATTCCACAAAGGAAGTCACCAGATAGAGGCTCGGTTATCAACTTCTATAGTTGGGTTTTTAACTCCTGAAGTTCAATAGGAGCCATTCGATATGAGATTTTAGAAATGAGTTTTATACCAGATTCAAAGATGATACAAAATTCAATATCACGTGTAGGCCAAGAAATTCTTCAGGAAATACGTCAGGGATTTACTAACAATAGAAATATCATTCAAATCTGACGTATTTTTGTTCAAGTCCATAACATAGCTAAGAAAGCTTGACATCCATTTTTCAATAAACGAATGACTTTACGGCTTGATATGAAAGAGTTTGACTTCAATGGTTTGGTTGCTTGAATTCGAATAACAGGTTGCTTAGGAATATTAAAACTAACAACCTTACGAAAGCAATCAATTTTGGCATGATGAGTAGTTAACCAATCAATTCCTAAAATCACATCAAAAGCAAGTATCTTTAAAGAGATAAGATCAACAGGTAATGTGATGGTGCCAACTTGGATCAAACAAGATTTATAAACAGTGGATGTAACGAAAGTTTCTCCTAACGGAGTTTCAACAGATAAGTCAAACTCTAATTTTCTCCGGAGTCAATTTTAAACGTTGAGTAGAAGCAGGAGAGATAAATGAATGGTTAGAACCGGTATCTAATAAGGTATAGACTTCGTAAAAATTTATAATTAACTAACCCGTGCTAACTTCGTTCGGGTTCCTCGCATTCTGACCAGTCACGAAAAACGCTCTTCCAGGAACCGTTGACTTTGACTTTTCTGGGACAACTTTTTGAGTCACCACCCCCGTTGGACTTGGTTTCGCTAAAGTGCAATCTCGAACGATATGTCCTTCCTTTCCACAGTTATAACATACCTTAAACTGTTGTGGACAGTTTGGGCTGATGTGTCCTTCTTTTCCGCACTTATAGCATATGACCGGTGGTCGTTCTCCTCCCTTGGAACCAGTTGTTGCTGGTGCTGACGTCTTCGTATTATCATTGTTGAATCTCCTCTTTTTAAAATCTCCTCTCGACTCGCTTCTTCTATATTCATGGCCACGATTACCACCAGAGTGGTTGTCGTTCTTGTCCGTATTCTTCTTTCTCCGCTGGTTATCATTGTTCTGATGACTGCTGTCACCGGTATGATCCTGGTTGTGGCCCCTCGATTGACCGTACTCGTTATCTCGCTCTAATAATTAAGCCCTGTTGACAACATCTGAATAGAGAGAAAATTTATGAGAAATAAGATATTGACGTATGCCGGGTTTCAAACCTCTCAGAAACATCCGCGTCATACGTTCCTCATTCTCCACCAAATGAGGTGCAAACCTGGACAACTCTGCAAATTTCGCCTCATACTGGGACACCGTCATGTTATTCTGCTCCAGTCTAATAAACTCTACCTCCTTCATATGACGAATACTTTCAGGAAAGTACTTGTCATTGAACAGTTTCTGAAATGTCTCCCAAGACATGCTGAGTGCGGCTGGATAGGTACGTTTCACAGACTCCCACCAGTAGTCTGCCTCGCCACGAAACATAAAGGTGGCAAATGAAACCTTCTGTTCCTCCGTGCATCCCAAGACATCAAATATCTTGGTAATTTGCTTGACCCATGTCTCCGCCTTAATCGGATCTGGCTTTCCCCAGAATTCTGGTGGTCCCAACTCTTTGAACTACTTGGCTGTGACAAGCCGCGCATTGCTATCATTTCCACCCGTATTCTGTACACGAGTCTCCCTCGTCTGATTTTGCATGAACTGCAAAAAACTTCTAAACATCCCATCGTTCATCGTCTGCTCAGTGGTGTTGTTCACATGAGGAACATTGTCAGCCTGTTGCACGTTCTCCTCGTTGGTGAGTACATGTGTCTCCACGGTTTCATTTACTCTACTGTTAACATTCTCAGTCGACATTCTAAAATACTGCCATAGAACAAAGGTTAATTTAACAAATTAACATATCACATAATATCCCTATATTATGATCGACCAACAAATAAGCTTAGGTAGGACACACTAGCGAAGGATTTACTCGTCTCTCCCCTCCTGGTTCTATTCTTCGATCTCCGCCAGAGATCATATCCCTAAGCTCTGATACCAACTGTGACGCCCCCAAAACAGGTATACAACACCTATTCTGAGTCGTCAATAACATGGTACAGAAATAACTACAACTTTATTAATACAACATAAAAACTGTGAGTGTAAATACAAATATTGTCATCTAGACAATATCCACACTCAAATAAGTCATCATTATAATTATTGTAACAATATTTTACAAAAATAATGGTGAAGACTACTAAAACAACTTCCTAGAACCTTCATTCCATACCCCGACTAGTACCTGCTACATTCTTGCCTCCTGAGAAGAAAATGGAACAACAAGGAAAAGTGTGAGCTCAACTAGCCCAGTAAAGAATATTATGACTAAGATAATATACAACAAATTATCGTTAGTCTTCAACAGGGAAAAATTTAATAGAATACAATAGACAACAAGTTTTAATTCAATATTCGCAGCGAAAAATAATAATTCATAGAGAAGTTACGTAGAGAATGAAATCTACGATTATCTATGAATTTAAAAGCCCATCATCAACATTTTATCCCTTTACATCAATCAATAAATATCTTGAATCAAATAGTCATCTTTGCACTACAGGCCAAAGATATCCATCAGTTGGTCATGTTCACCTCAACACCTGTTCATCTTTGCACTACGGGCCAAAGATATTCATCAGAAATTATTCATCTTTGCACTACAGGCCAAAGATATTCAGTTATATCATCATTTAAGACTGAGGATGATGAAAAATATTTTAAAGAAAACGAATCCAGTGAAGCAAAATAACAAATATTAAGGATTCGTATTTCGATTTATCCATGTCAAAAAATACCTTATCATAGTGAAGTAAAATTCAAGAATGATCAAAACATGGATACAATCAAAGCTAGTATCCATAATAGATATTTGGACGAAAAGAAGAAAATTTCATTTTTCGGTGAATAGTAACTCGTGAATAGTAACTCATGAATAGTAACTCATGAATAGTAACCCCGACATGAAAAGTTCTAAATTTGATAAAAAGTTCAGATCAATACTTCGGCATAATGATATTGAAGAAAATAATATCATTTAAGAAGAAATAACATCTCTTACCTCGAAAAGACGGTACTTCTGACTGGTATACTAGATATAGTGCTGAAGGAAACTTGTATCGTATAGCAACACTCAAAGTATTAGAATACTCACAAGAATACGCTCACTAATATAGAGAGAGAAATAGAGAGAAACTTGTGTTTCTGGTGTGATTTTCAATTCTAACCTAAGCACCCTATTTATAGGAAAATGCTTAGAACACCAAAGCAGAAAATTGAATATAATATTAATATAATTATACAAATTTTTCTTAGCCCACCTTTGGTCAAAAACACCAGCCACACATGTTAATAATGTCCAACAAAATACAAAAAAACGTTTCTCTTCAAACTAATAAATAAAACTTCCAAAAATCAATTATTTCAGAGCTTCAGAACTTCAATAATTCATAATAAATAGCCCTTTTATCAGAAAATTCGAATCTCGCGAGTTTTTATAGGAAATTCAATTCTCTACAACTTTGCAGAAGAAAGTTTTTCCAAATTTCAAACAGAAATTGACCGAAATTCACAAACGGACGATTTTACAGTCAATAATAAATTTTCGGTCAAGAATTGTGTCCACCAACACACAAAACATGTGTTAATCATTTAATACCACAAAAATACTCTTCCTCCTCATATACTCATATATCCCACATTCATTGTAAAAATATCACCATCAATATATTATTAAAATAATATATTTAAATGAATTATTTTATCAGAAAAAGATAAAATATTAATTTTCAACAATTGTCATATTAAAAATTTTCTCCATCTATATCCACATAAAATCACTATTTTCCTTATTACAGAACCACAGTACTGGCAACCATGCCGTTCCCAGGAAAGAGGAGGCTTTCCAATAAGGATTTCTCCTTACTGGCGCGCAATAATAAATGCGGAATAATAAATGATGGAACCAGGTCAGGTGAACTTCACACCGACAGGATATTCCGACAGAATCGTAAAGAACGGAATAATAAAAGAATTTCACCAAGTATGCGGTACTTCGCATAAACAGGTTATTCCAACATAATAATAAAGAATGGAATACCAGAAGAAGATCACCAAGTATTGGGTAAACCGCATATACAGGTCATTCCACCAAGTATAGGGTAAACCACGCATGCAGGTTATTCCAACAGAATAATAAAGAATGGAATAACATAAGTTCTCTTCATGAATAAGAAAGAATAACACCCCTTACCGTTTTAAAGAAGAACTGAAATAAAGAAGTAGTTAAGTGGCAGAATACTCTTCTTCTTTCTCTCTATAGTTTCTCTCTCTAGAGTTCAGTGAATTCGTAAGAAAATAATGAAGGAATGAGCTTCTATTTATAGAAAAATGGAATGCATAGTAACTAATCCATGAACGGTCCAGATTGATTTACTTTAATCTGACGGTCCATATTTAAAGAAAAATCTGTTAAATAAAATATAATATATTCTATTTATAGAATAACTTTAATAAAGTATTCTGTTTTATATAAAAAGATGTTTCTGTTTTATTACGTTAATAATACGAATAAAACAAAACTTCATTATCGCTAAATAATTCATATTATTAATTGACAATAATTGAATCAAACTGAGTGACTTCTCACATAAGCATCAATAATGTGTGCTACTATGCAACCACACGTATTACTGTACTTTTACTACCGAGTAGTTCAATAGTATCAACGGTAAAACTTCCGCCGTTATTTTTAATAAAATATTTTTGTCGTTTTCTCAATCCGACAATAATTCCGTTGTGGGGTCCACCAATGATTGTACCGTCGTACGAATATTCCCCGTAAATAGTAACTCGTGAATAGTACTCTGACACAAAAAGTGTCCTAAATACTCGAGTGAACAATACTAGAGTGAATAGTAATTTGGGTGAATAGTAACCCATGAATAGTAACTCGTGAATAGTAACTCCGACACAAAAAGTGTCTCAAATACTCGAGTGAACAATACTAGAGTGAATAGTAATTTAGATGAATAGTAACCCGTGAATAGTAACTCATGAATAGTAACTCCGACACAAAAAGTGTCCCAAATACTCAAGTGAACAATACTAGAGTGAATAGTAATTTGGGTGAATAGTAACATGTGAATAGTAACTCGTGAATAGTAACTCATGAATAGTACTCCAACACAAAAAGTGTCCCAAATACTCGAGTAAACGATACTAGAGTGAATAGTAATTTTGGTGAATAGTAACCCGTGAATAGTAACTCGTGAATAGTGACCAGGTATTTTATGACAACTTGTTTACTTTAAAAAAAATTCACATATCACCCTTAACTTTAACCTTTTATCAATTCAACCATTTACCAAAATAGAAAAATTGAATACTTTTATTTCATAAAATTCGGGGTCTCACAATCTCCCCTCCTTATGGAATTTCGCCCTCGAAATTAACGTACGTTCCTGATATTCGAAGAGATGAGAATACCTTGCTTTCTTTTTGGATTGTACCTTTCCGGATAATTCCGCTCTATCATGATTTTTCCATTTCTCATCTCCTGTATTTCGAATATCATTCTAGAATATACCTTCAAAACAAAGGTTAATCGACATACCACAATTTATCCACTTATTAAGTAAACAATTTCAGCTTAGGTAAGTCACACCCTAGCGAAGTATATTACTCGTCTTCTAGACTAATATCTACGTCAGTGACCATATCCCAGTAACATCAATCAACAATTTTTGTCCACAATCATATGAATAACTCATAATCATAATTGTGATTCTGAATTCCTTTTCGCACCCAGGAAGAAGAAAATTTACATCACCTATCTTCACCTGAAACATCAAAAATCATGGTTATACCAAATCACAATTCCTGCTCATAATCATACTAATAAATTTATCTTTGCACTACGGCTAAAGATTTACAACTGTATAACCAATAATCAACAGTTAATCTTCGTACTACAGGCCAATGATATACAACTGTAAAATCAATAATGCTGAGACTCAGCTTAATAGTATCACGACCACGAATTATCCATGCACTACGTGCCAAAGATAATCGTGTTTTCAATTACGGTCATGATTATACCGAACAATCCCTGGTCATAATCATACCAAGTCCATCTATGCACGTAAGCCACAGATGACTTTTACCACATCTATGAATTAATATTTCATTGCTGAGACTCAGCTCAATAATTAATCCACATCATCGAATCATCCCTACACTACAGGCTAATGATATTCTTTAGTATCACGACCACGAATTATCCATGCACTACGTGCCAAAGATAATCGTGTTTTTAATTACGGTAATGATTATACCGAACAATCCCTGGTCATAATCATACCAAGTCCATCTATGCACGTAAGCCACAGATGACTTTTACCACATCTATGAATTAATATTTCACTGCTGAGACTCAGCTCAATAATTAATCCACATCATCGAATCACCTTTGCACTCCGGCTAAGGATATTCTTTAGTATCACGACCACGAATTATCCATGCACTACGGCTAAAGATAATCATGTTTTCATCAACGGTCCTGATCATGCCATAAAACAATTCGTCTTTGCACTACGGCCAAAGATAATCCATAGCCATAATCATACCAAAAACTGTCCATCAATGCACTACGGGCCAATGAAGACTTTTTTTTCCACATCATTTGTAATATTACAGTCATGATTATACCGAATAATCCCTGGTCATAATCATACCAAGTCCATCTATGCACTACAGGCCACAGATGACTTTCAACATAAACATGAGGATAAGGTATTGACGTATATAGGGTTTCAAACCTCTTAGAAACATTCGCGTCATTCGCTCCTCATTATCGACCAAATTGGATGCAAATCGGGATAACTCCGCAAACTTAGCCTCGTATTGCGATATGGTCATATTATTTTGCTCCAATGCTTATCTCAACATTGTTAGATGCCATTTTCAAACACTGCCACCAAACAAGGGTTAATTAACATATCACATATTATCCCTATACTCTGACCAACCAATTAAATACCAAATAAACTTAGGTAGGTCATACTAGCGAACGAATTCCCCGTCTCTCCCCTCCTAGTTCTTATCTCACATCTCAGCCAGGGATCATATCCCTAAGCTCTGATACCAACTGTGACGCCCCCAAAATCGGGTATTCATCACCCATCTTGGGTCGTCAGATACATGGTATAAAATACAAATACAAACTTAATTATACAAATATTGTGTAACATACGACAATACATAAACTGAGAGTTCTAATAGGAATATTGTCATCTAGACAATATCCATACTCAAGGAGTCCTCATTACATTTATTGTCACACTATTTAACAGAATGGTGAGGACTACAAATGCTATCTTCTGGACCATCACTCCTTTCCCTGACTCGTCCCAGCTATATTCTCATTTCCTGAAGAGAACATTGAAAGAAAGGGTGAGCTCAACTAGCCCAATAAGAAATATTATGACTAAGATAATGAAGAATAAATTATCAATAGTCTTCAACAATGTTAAACTGATAAAATACAATAGACATCAAGTTTAACTGCAGCGGAATAAGCAATCCATTAGAAGAGTCAAGTAAAGAATAAATTCTACTATCTTCTATGATTTAAAAATGTTTTCATCAACTTTTATCACTGAGACTCAGCTTAATAAATAAACCACATCTTCTAATCATCCTTGTATTACGGGCCAAGGATATTCATTAAATCATCAATGATCATGACTATACCGAAAAATCCTTGGTCATAATCATACCACAAACTGTCTATCAATGCATTACAAGCCACTGAGGACTTTTACCACACCACTTATAACATCACAGTTCATGATTATACCGAATGATCCCTGGTCATAATCATACTAAGTCCATCTATGCACGTAAGCAAAAGATGACTTTTAACATAAAATAAACATGAGGATGATGACAATGTTATAGGAATTCAATTAAACAAGTTCAAGAATTAGTTTATCCAGGAACTAATAATATCCAAATTGTCAACATGATACTTCTTTGTAAAGTAACAGTCAAGAATGCTCAGAAGAATATTTTTATGAAAAGATACTGGATGAAGCGCAAATATCAAGGATATTCCACTAATTTCATGAAGTATAGAAATCAAAACTTTAACCAAATGAGTATAATAAAGAATATATGAAACTACAAATGGATTTTCACCAGCCATGCGGTAATCCACGTATACAGATCATTTCCACAATTTAATAAGGAATGAATATAAAGGATCATTCACCATGCATGTGGCAATCCACATAGACAGGTTATTCCAATAGAATAATAAAGAATGGAATAACAGAAGGATTCACCATGCATGCGATAGAGACCGCACAGACAGGTTATTCCCAACAGAATAATAAATACGGAATAATAAATATGGAACCAGGTCAGGTGAAATTCACACCGACAGGATATTCCGACAGAATAATAAATGCGGAATAATAAATGATGGAACCAGGTCAGGTGAACTTCACACCGACAGGATATTCCGACAGAATCGTAAAGAACGGAATAATAAAAGAATTTCACCAAGTATGCGGTACTTCGCATAAACAGGTTATTCCAACATAATAATAAAGAATGGAATACCAGAAGAAGATCACCAAGTATTGGGTAAACCGCATATACAGGTCATTCCACCAAGTATAGGGTAAACCACGCATACAGGTTATTCCAACAGAATAATAAAGAATGGAATAACATAAGTTCTCTTCATGAATAAGAAAGAATAACACCTCTTACCGTTTTAAAGAAGAACTGAAATAAAGAAGTAGTTAAGTGGCAGAATACTCTTCTTCTTTCTCTCTATAGTTTCTCTCTCTAGAGTTCAATGAATTCGTAAGAAAATAATGAAGGAATGAGCTTCTATTTATAGAAAAATGGAATGCATAGTAACTAATCCATGAACGGTCCAGATTGATTTACTTTAATCTGACGGTCCATATTTAAAGAAAAATCTTTTAAATAAAATATAATATATTCTATTTATAGAATAACTTTAATAAAGTATTCTGTTTTATATAAAAAGATGTTTCTGTTTTATTACGTTAATAATACGAATAAAACAAAACTTCATTATCGCTAAATAATTCATATTATTAATTGACAATAATTGAATCAAACTGAGTGACTTCTCACATAAGCATCAATAATGTGTGCTACTATGCAACCACACGTATTACTGTACTTTTACTACCGAGTAGTTCAATAGTATCAACGGTAAAACTTCCGCCGTTATTTTTAATAAAATATTTTTGTCGTTTTCTCAATCCGACAATAATTCCGTTGTGGGGTCCACCAATGATTGTACCGTCGTACGAATATTCCCCGTGAATAGTAACTCGTGAATAGTACTCTGACACAAAAAGTGTCCTAAATACTCGAGTGAACAATACTAGAGTGAATAGTAATTTGGGTGAATAGTAACCCATGAATAATAACTCGTGAATAGTAACTCCGACACAAAAAGTGTCCCAAATACTCGAGTGAACAATACTAGAGTGAATAGTAATTTAGGTGAATAGTAACCCGTGAATAGTAACTCGTGAATAGTAACTCCGACACAAAAAGTGTCCCAAATACTCAAGTGAACAATACTAGAGTGAATAGTAATTTGGGTGAATAGTAACCTGTGAATAGTAACTCGTGAATAGTAACTCATGAATAGTACTCCAACACAAAAAGTGTCCCAAATACTCGAGTGAACGATACTAGAGTGAATAGTAATTTTGGTGAATAGTAACCCGTGAATAGTAACTCGTGAATAGTGACCAGGTATTTTATGACAACTTGTTTACTTTAAAAAAAATTCACATATCACCCTTAACTTTAACCTTTTATCAATTCAACCATTTACCAAAATAGAAAAATTGAATACTTTTATTTCATAAAATTCGGGGTCTCACAGTTAATATAAATGTAAAGGTTACTAAAAAAATATTAATAAAAAGAAGGGCAAAATATAAGAGAGACAAAATATATATTACATTTGGTCAAACTAACTTATTTTAAAATAACTTATAAGTCATTTCAAAATAAGTTACAAATACTTCCTTATTTTTTTTAAACTTAAATCTCAACTTGAAAAATAAGTCATTTTCGAACAGGTGAATAGTAAAAAATGACTTATAAATTCGTTTGACTAAGTTATAAGTCATCCTGGAAGATGCTCTTAGTCGTTGACTTATTATATGTCCAACAAAAAGAAGAAAAAAACAAGTACCACCCTTTATACCAATTTTTTTCTCCAAAATTATAGTATATGGTATTGCCAATTTTTAAACCATAATTATTTGCAATGGTCCAATGGACTAAATGGTTAAATTAATATTGGGCAAGGCTTACAAGGAAATGGGATGCAAAGTCAACCACTAAACTTTAAATTTTTTGGGTATTGAGCCATTTTTTTTGTTCAATGCAAATTGAATCACTTTCTATTAAAAAAAATTGGACTTTGAGCCCCAGGCGCCATATGTGTATTGACCTGCCTACGTGGCAGATCTGACGTGGGCATTTTTCATTTTATTTTACACGTGGACGAGCTGACGTGGCCATTTTCGAAATTTATCCCAAAAATATGTCACTCCACCGATTCGAACTCAAAATCACTAGTTTGAAACTTTGGTCCAATGGCCACCCGAGCACCACGGGCCTAGCTGTTATTATTTCGCAAGGATTAATCTTTATAAAAAAATAATCCATTTCCCCAAAATTAAAAGACAAAACAAATCCTTCAGATCCGTTTAAGTTGACCCATTCTCATCATCGTCTCCCTCTCAAATCTAAAGCTGAGAAATTTCAGATACCCACGAGTGAGGGTTCGGTAAATTAAGGAAAAAGGCTAGGGTTCCATTAATAGTCGTCTCTCTCTCTCTCTCGTTTGCTCGCTCGCTCTCATCTTTCGCGTTCAGTGGCCTTTCATCTCAAAAATTCATGAGGAATGAAAAGGGGAAGGCAACCTAAAGAAAGTATCAACCAAAAGCTTGGGGACGATTCAATATCCATTGGAGTCGTGGGATTTCATCACCAAGGTATTGTGGGTGTGAGATACGAGCAAGAATTTGTACATCGTCAAAGGGCAACAGTGTAGGGAGGAAGTTTTATAGTTGTTCAAATTATGGTGTAAGTTCTTGTATTTACCCTGATATAAAATTTTAAATTTTTACGTACAATCGTGGTAATTGTTAGTTTAATTTCCTAAAGACGCAAACATTTTGTGGCTTTTTTCAATGGATCGACTCCATCCACATGTTAGAAGATGCTGAGAATTCTTCGAGTCTATTGCATTTGACGAGCATTGAAAATGACCTACAGATGATGAAGAAGAAATCTCATGACTTGGAAGTGCAAGTATCGAAAATGAAAAAAAAGAAAGTCAAATTAAAGAATGATTTGAAGTGTTTAAAAGAAAAAATAAGAAATTTACAAACTAGGGAGAAGTGGTTGATACTTGTAATTGGGGTGCTTTTTGGTTTGTGTTTGAGCATGTTAAAAACTCTGTTTTAGTAATCTGTGTAATTGGAGAAAGCTATGTTTTAGTTGTTTTGATGTTTGGAAAAAATTGATAAATAAGTGGTGATGTTTTGGAATATTGTGCTAATATAGACTAATGATGTTTGGAGAAAGTTTTGTTTTAGTTGTTTCATGTTTGGAAAAAATTGATATATAAGTGGTGATGTTTGGAGAATATTGTGACATTTGTACACTTTCTAATTAATTGATATATTGTGACATAAGAAACAGTTGGTTCTTCCCAGCAATAATACATAACCAGCAATGGCTGCAACAGATGCTCAAGATTTGGAATCACATTTCTATAAACTACATATACATAAGGAGGTTTGCCTAAACTCCACATACATGGCATCAGCTAACAGTAAGCTCACAGTTACAAGAACAAGATCAAGTAACTACATCATAAATTATAAAACTACCACAACCTACACAACATATATACAAACATATTTAACAAGAATTGCACATAATGGTGGAGTGATGTTTGTAAAAAAAAACTTAACAAGAACTCTTTGAACATTTAATTAATAACACCAGTGTCAGGATTACAAACATCACAAAAACAATTGTCTAGGATACCAAACACCAAAAAAACCTTCTTAGCAGGTTTACAAACACCCATAAATTCGCCAGTGTATCAATTTGTGTTTGAGATAATACAAACACCAAAATACCATAAAAAAAGTCAAATACAAAAGGATAATATAGATTACTAGATCGTCATATTTTACTCCTTGTTCACACTTTCTTGAGTTCCACCAGTTTTGTTCAACTTATTTGTCACTCCACTTGACTGGCCTTCACCCTCTGGTCTTTTTACCTCTTTAGTCTCCTTGAAGATGTTATACAAGGCTTGAGCCATCAAACGATCCTCTGTTTCTGTTTCTCCATTAAGTGTAATTGCCACTCTCATAACACCATAAATCAATTTTATGGCCTTATGTTCAGTACTTATCTTTGCTCTTGGTGGATTATGTGCAGTTGTCTTTGCCCTTTCTTTTTGTTTCTCATTTCTACTAGGTGTAATTGGTATAGTCGTTGGGCCAACTCCAGCTAAGTAACATCTCCCAAGTGTGGTCTACATAAAATAAAACAATAATTGTACACATCACATTCTTCAAGACTAGGAATATAATTCAAACAGCCAAAACCATAAATCAATACTAATTATTCCTTGTAATGAAAAACACAATAATTGTAAAGAACATCAACTTACTGAAATGTAAGTTTTGCCAGTGTTTGGGGAAATAAAATAGCCAAAACCAGGAGGTACACATTCTCTTCTTGCACGATTTCTCCTAATTGGTAGTTTTTCTTTAACAACTACACCTTTGATATTTTTGTCTGCTACATTTGTCTATAAAACCAAAACATCAAGCCCCACTAGTAAACACAATTATAACATTAATAAAATATCTCTTAACTCACCTGTTTGTGACTTGAAAAGGTATCAACTCCATTATCTTCCTTATTTCCCATGTCAGTTTTATCTTTTATAATTTTTTCCTAAAATCTGTAACATATGTTTAAATAAAAGAATTGTAACTAAACATGATTAATAATATGGAAGGAACATACCTTCACTCCTTTGTTCTCTTGTTTAGTCTGCTTGTTACTCTCTCCTAATTCTTGTGTCAGTGGATCCTAAAATGTACCAATTAATTATTTAGATATTTAAATTAACATAATCATGTGAACTAAAACATGACAAAAAACATAAAGGTATTGACAGAACCTTGTCTTGTTCCCTATTGGTACTCTGTTTTCTTTTCTTCCCACTTTCTCCTTTATCTTGTCTAACTTGTTCAAGCAAAATTCGAAAAATCAGGATTTAATTTAAATTAATGATGAGTTAACATTTATTACAATTTGCAACAGTCCTGTTCCTTAACATTGACAGTTGAAATTAATTGTAACTAAAAAGTAACCTTGTCTTGTTCCCCTTTTCTTCTTTGTTTTCTCTTCTTGCCACTTTCACCCTTATCTTGTTCAATTTGTTCCTACAAAAGTAAACCAAAATACAATACAATCATTTGAAACCATTTGCAACATTCCAGCCATTTGAAACAAAAATCAACATTACAGTCAAAAGAATTATGGCCAAAATACTTACATTTGATTGTGTTGTTTGAGTAGGTAACTTGCATGTAAGACGATTGTGGCCAACTGTCTTGCAAGTATTACATACTATGATTGTGCCTTTCCTAGATAATTTGTATGACTTAGTTTTTTGTGGTTGTTTTGACTTGCTGCACTTGACTACTCATGCATCTACCTCCTTCTCATCTTTTGTGGCCTTCCTCTTGGTGTCTTTAATAGAAGAGGTAATGGTGGAGTGACATTAACTCTTGGCCAAAATCTTTTCCTTCTAACCACCCTCAATATTTCTGAATATGCTCTCACATATGTTTGTGCCCTAAACTAGTGTGACACATAATCTGCAAGAATGTATCTCATGTAGAACATAGTTGCACATGCATGTGCACAAGGAATTCCACTGAGATCCCAAGCCTTACAGACACATGTGTGAAGTTTCAAATCCACTGTGTACCCATCACGTGCAATCCTAGATGTTACCTCAAACTGTAGATCTCCATTGTATAACATAACGTAATGGCATCATTTCCTCATTGTTCTTATTAAGATTTTTTTTTTCTTGGACAAATGTCTCATTTCTTGTTCATGGCTATATCTCTCTTTTGTTGTAGTCTGGTCATTAACACTTGTCTGATATCTTCTAATAATTCAATTAATGGCTTGCCTCTTAATTGAACTATGTATCCATTGAAACACTCACATAGGTTGTTGTCCACAATGTCACACTTTGTATCAATCTTGAAAAATGTCTTGCACCATTTTCTAGGAGTCCTAGCCATCAATAAATCATAAACCCCTTAATTCATCTAACTCCTTAATTCTTTCAATCTCATCCTCAAAATCAATGGTAGTTGTAGATTTTGCAGCCCTCCAAAAGGTTTTCTTCAAAGCTATACCCCTATACCTCTTTCTCAGATTGACATATGCCTTGCACAATTTCTAGTTTCTGAGTAAGGATAAAGACAAGCTAATGCACCCTCTAATCCCTGCAATACAAACACAAAATAATATGTTAACACATCACATGTATTAGTATTAACCGTAAAATTGAAGTATAACATGTATAACAAATAACAAGATGATATTTACCTTTTGTTGATCACTAATGAAGGTCCTCCCTTCACCATTTTCTAACTTCAGGTCATTTTTAAGCAAGCCCATAAACCAATCCCATGAATATCTATTTTCTCCCTCTACAACTGCCCAAGAGATTGGAAACATTTGGTTGTTTCCATCTCTAGCTACAACACTTAAGAGCCGCCCACCGCAACAGCCTTTTAGAAAGCAACCATCCAGTCCAATTATTTTCCTGCAACCAGTTAGCATACCAACTCTAAAAGTCTTGAATCTAATATAAAGTCTTCTAAATTCAGGTGCACCAGAATGAAATACTTGATACAAGTCAATTGTAATCCCAAAATTTGACCTTCTTAACTCCTCAATATATCATGCAGCTTGGCATAATGTTCTTTCATGTTCACCATCAACTCTTGTAAAGCAAACTGTTTAGCCCTATAACATTTGTCTATTGACACAGAAATTAGAAAAGGACTTTTTCACATAAGACTGGATATCAACCAGTCTCCAATTCTTGAATTCTTTAAGTTTTGTATTCAAATTATTTGTTAACCACTTAACATTAACCTGCCTACTCACTAAAGTTTTTGAACATCTATGTCTTTTTCTCATAGTTTTAAGTTGAAAAGTTGGTTGAAATTAAACTTTACTTCCCTGTACTTTCACAGGACAATTTTTGTTATTCATACACCTCCCTCTAACCATGTGTTTTTCACTTTTCACAAATTTTAAATCAAAACCTTTTGTTAATGACCAATTAACAACTACACTCTTGAATTCTTTCTTGTTTGCAAATAACATACCTAACTCTAAGTTTGTCCCCATGATTTTGGTGTTGGGGTTATACACTAGGGAAATGTTTTGCCTCCACACAAGTGTATCATCCTCAGAGTCAGCTTCCTCAGGGCTGCCATTTTCTACTCGATCATAGTCATAATCTTCAGTATCCCCGCTAGTATTTGTTTCACTGTCATTAGAATAGTCATCATCACTCTCACTTCCTTGTTATTCTACAGTATTGTCACCCTCAACAGTATTGTCACCCTTAACAGTTGGTTGTTTTACTTTTTTTTTCTGTTCTTTATATTCTCTAGTTTTTTTTCTTGCATCAATTATTTCTTCATCATCAGTTAGAAACATTTCTTCTTCCTCCCCATTAAGAATATCACTATCACTAGAAGAACTTGAGTCCTCATAATTATTTTCTTCCACTACTACATCACCATTATGACTAATATCAGTTAACAAACCAACCTTCTTAGTCTGTTTATCCCTATCCCTAACATTAATAGCATGTTTAACACGTTTTGCCTATTTAGCCTGTTTACCCCCTTCACAATCATGCTCAAGATAAATCTCAACATATTTATAATCTACAACATCATCTAACATTATATTTAGGTCATCATCATTTGCAAGATTTTTAAATTGCCCATAATTTTTTTTTTCCAGGCATTCTGTAATATAAACCAATTACATCATTGTACCCAAAGCCCTCACACACTGTATTCAGCTTCTCAAAATTTAATTCAAAATAAAGGATTTGAAACTTATCAATTCTCCCATAATCATAATGGGATGTAACCCAAATAAACCCCCATGGTGGAGTTCTACTCCCAAGTTTTTACAATAAAAAAACCATAAACATGAATTAATTTTTTATTATTATTATATATAACAGGACATACAATAATTGATTTCCCTCTAGCAGAATATTAAAAGCTTGACTATAGAAGCAAAATACATACAAATCTTGGGTGGAGTTCCACTATCAATAATCTACTGTAAAATAAAATGTTTGATATTTATATAATAACAAATAATTTCATTAAAGGGATTACAATAAACAAGGGAAGGTGATTAAATCAACGACAATAGACATGTGAAGGTACATAAAGGGTCCACAATAAACAGATAAAGAGGAATAAAGAGATGACATCAATATATGGGGATTTCGAGACACACCATTTCCCCACCACAAAACACTTTCACATCCTTTGATTAGCTTAAGAATGATCAGTATAAACCCCCAATTTGACGAAAGTTAGAAACCCTAGGTTTTCTACTCTTCATGTGAGAGGTTTAGAGAAAGCGACAGATGAATAATGAAATGTACTTAACGAATCTAAAAGATCTGTTTTGTCTTTTAATTTGAGGGAAATGAATTGTTTCGTTATAAAGATTAATACTTGCAAAATAACTCGTGGTGCTCAGGTGATCATTGGATCAAAATTTCAATGCATTGACCAAAAGAAAATAATTCAATAGCCAAAAACTCCTACAATTTAGTGGTGGATTCTACATTTTAACCCAGGGAAATGGGTCCTTTAGCTGGATCGGGTCACAACCTAAACTACTTGCGTTCAGCCGATCCGCTATGGCGCCACTTCATCTCGAAATTTCGATGTCTGATTTCGCCTGAAGAAGACGGAGAAAGAAGAAAGATAAGCTATGCGAAGCTTGTTGCTTTGAATCCAGGTGAATTATGTAGAATCTTAACCTTTATACTTTAATTTGATCAAACACACGGCTTAAGCTCAAATCGTAGTGATAGTATAAGAATTTCATGAGCTTTAGCTAAAGTAAAGAATTGAGTTTATTGAAGTCCTCAGCAATTTCTTTAACCAACAAATTATTTTTACATAAGAATCTATTGGAGTTCTCATAATTACATAAATTAGAGGTTTAATTTTCCTTATATTACTCTAGCATTCTCGTTGTTAATTGTGATCACTCGGGTATAGTTTCTTATTACCCTGTGTGTAGTTGGTGGGGGAATTATGTGCATCTGGTGATGGAAAATGATGTATTGTGCCACAAAAATTGAGACTTTTTGTTTCTGAAAAAATGGCTAGTATAAGCTGTAACGCCCCCAAAATGGGGACAATTTCTGTCCCCGATCTTGTGCCTTAATATTATCATATTCTGGCTTTAAAACATTATTTAATGTTAAAATAGCTAAAAATGCGGAATAATTTTTTTTTCTTTCTTTCAATTCATTCCTTCCCTGAATCGCAACCTTTACAATTCTTCTTTATACTATAATCATATTTATTATATGACAGCCTGAGTAGATATGAATATATATATATAAAATTCATTCTTTCAAGCATATGCCCATTTTAGAACAAATAATCTTCATCTATCGAATAATTCAAAAATTTACACATTTGTGATTTACACATGAAAATACCATCAAATGATTCAACACAATCTCAATTAAATAACTAGTCTTCTTTTCATGCGCTCCTAATCACGATAGATCGCTTCATAGCTTTAACCTGCAAATTAAGCAAGATTGAGCACGGCGGCCCAGCAAGTCTAACAGTCTATCATGCATCACGTAGCACATATGTTTCACATTCAGTTCATGCATTTATATTCTTGGTGTTCAAGTATATTATAAATGCACTATCGCATTTATGTCCTACTGGTAGCAACATACATACCATAACATACTACACATGTCCTGTACATGTCATTCATTGCACATATATATTGAGTTCTCCGACTCAATTCAATAATTAGTCATAATTTGACATTCATCATTCACAAAGCAAATAATGCAGTTCATAGGTATTACATACTTATAAACATACATCATGCTAACAGTTATCTATAGCAATTATAAGTCCACATAAATAAACTGAGAAACTTGCTTTGAGTGCTGTTTAATGTTATAACTTATCTGCTCGGTGAGGATCCTACACAAATTGAGTATATATTCATACACACATTAGTTTCACATACTAAATTCACATACTTAATGTAAACTAATTTTTATTTTACATTAAGTATAATCTTTTTGTTCTTGTCTTAAATTGTTCCACGTTTCTTTATAAACTTTTGTCTGTTATAACCCCTTTTATGCACTAAAAAATTCTCTCATAGTTTTAGTATATAAATACTTCACATCTCGAAGTATAAACCATTTATATACCATTTTAAGAATATCTTTCATCTTTATTCCTTCGTGTGTTATGTCTGTTAGATCATTCAACAGATTTAGATAGTCATTATTATGCAGTATTAGTAAAAATATAATTGCATTTCATAATAGTTGTTACAACATAATACTTCTTATGCTTGAGCTTTACATTTTTGGTTAATTATTTCTCAATTTGTATTCTCAAAACGCTGTGTAGAAATTTCATATTTGTCCTACAATATGACTGATATTGCTTTAAGTGAGCATTCCCCTGCTCCCCATTCCCTCAGGACCAACGGGGCAAAAATGAGATTTTTTTTTTATTATTTTTTTCTCTCATCATGCACAAGTAATCCATATAAAAGAAGAACAGCTACAACAGTTTAGCCTAGTGTAAAATATTCCCGAACACATGGTATAGATTGTTGTAGATCAAGTTCAACATGCATAGTAACAATTCTGCAGTTTACAACACCATATTTATTAAACATCTTAGCCAATCTAGCTACTCAAATACATTAATTAAAATTCACCACTTATAATCGGGCTATGCTTTATGTTAAAGTAACAAAAAGTCTAAGATGTTATCATATCATATAGTGATATACATGAAACATGTTGCTGGATGTTTCTAACATGTTTTACTAAAGCCTTTACTATAAATTCGTTTTAGCTCCTTTTTGATTCATTCCAATTGGATTATTTCTAGAACTCGTAGGAGCACAACCCACCATTACAAAACTTTTTTTTTTCAGTTTCAGAGCTCAACACAAATTGGTCCAAAACAGTCCACTAGTTGTCCAATTTGAGCTTATTAATCTCTAAGAGACCTTAAATCAAACACTTCATATGCAATTCATATAAAAACAGAGTTTATATATATTTTTATACAAGTTTAGCCCAAAATTTCCTCCCTTATTGCTCTTCATAACCACAACTAGCCTCCCTACTAAATCCCAGCAACTTCAATTCAATTTATTGCATTCATGTTCAAAACAGCCCCAAATGACTAAAACAAAACAGGCCAGCCGCAGCAGCCAAACCATATTGCTCTCTGACCACCTTTTCAATTTTCTAGTTTGCAAATCACAAGTCCAATGAAAACTAAAGTTTAACATGTTATAAAGAGTATATCATAGTATTTTTTAAAAATATAACTCTTCTAATTTGGGCATCCTAGACAAGTTAAACAGAGGGCTAAAATTGCCATATCGAAACAGTTTTCAATTTTTTTTCAACTGTACCCTCTATTACTCAAACAGTCATAACTTTTTCGTTTCAAAACATTTTTGAGCGATTCTTGAGCCCACGCAAAGCTAACTTCTGATACTACAACTTTCATTCTTTGATCATTTCCAAATTCAAAACACAGAATTCCAGAAAATTCGTGCAAGGTGACTGCCCCGAGTTGGTTAGACAGTTTTGACGTGATTACTTTGAACGGTCATAACTCTTTGCTCCGAAGTCGGAATTAGTCCGTTCCAGAGTCTATGGAAAGCTTATTCAGTGTACTATAATATCTCAAAAGCCCAGAATTTTCTGGAAACATATATTAGACCCGAAATTGGCCTCAAGGTCAGTGGTCACACTAGTTTTCCACTTTTCGTTTTGACATCCAAAACTCGTCTCGACTCGATCCAACCCAACTTTCTTTACATATAAGTCTTATTTAACATAATAAGACTCATCTAATGTCTCGTCTCCGTTACATTAGGCGTTTTTAGTCAATTTAGCTCATTTGAGCATTTTTACAAACATATAGCGTGCGCCTAAATTGTGGACTGTTGTCTATAGATTTGGGGCTACGTAATCAACCCATTCTCGCCAACCTTATTGCTCCACACAACCACGCTAATCTCCATGGCTCTACTTCAGTCCACAAGGATCCATTTATAAGATATACCATACATGTATACATAATACACTAACTAGTTTTCTAATTCATTTCAAAACTTTACTTTATACAATTTCAACATAACCATACTATCTATCAACTCTTATTTACTAAATAACATGATCACAAACCATACATATAACTGTTACTCTTCATTTCTCAGTCACATTCATTACTAACTATCTTTGTTTTTTTCTTTTGTAAACCAACTAATTTCATACTAACATGGTAAAGATAATTAATTACCTTTATAGCTTAATTGAAGATATTTGATGCAATATTTCCCCTCTTTCTAGCCGCTCCCTGCACCAATACTTCTCTTATTTCCACTAATGGCTTCGGTTCTTGGAGTAATTCAGTGGTTTAGTAATATTCAGGAGTACTTTGTGCTAGAAGTTTGCAAGTAATAAAGAATAGAAAGAAATGGTTTGGAACAGATGAGGAGTACAGATGAGAAACCGAAATGAATTTTCCTTAAGCCTTCTCAAGCATCCTTTTAAAATCTTGCAAATCTTAGCAAAATCTTAGGTTAGATTATTTAGGCTAGGTGAGTTAGTAGATTGGTTTTGAAAAATGAATCACCCACGTGCTATTATCTTCTCACCTCACACTCGGCCCCTTGCTCCACTTTCGGCTCCATTTTATTTTTCTACTGACTAAGCTCCCTTTTATATAATATTTATTATACATATTATATATTACCCATAATATTCATTAAATACAAATGTAATAGTATTATTTTTTTACATCGTATGCGCAAAATATATGCGTTTCATTTTATTTTCCATATAAATGGAAATTTATTCAATAAATAAGATATTATAATTAATATAATATCCTCTCTTTATTAAAATAATTCAATTCTAGAATTTATTTTAATATCCTTTATTTAAAGTACACTATAATTTCTGTATACTTTACTAATTATTTTGTTTCGTAATATAAATTCTCTTAACAAATTATTTTTGCGTTTTAATCATATATATACATATATTTATCACATCACAAATATTCGTATACTGCACGTATACACATCACATATAATAAATTAAAATTTTATTTTCTAATTTCTTATTTTAAATATTTATCGGGAAATTCAAATTATTTTCTTGTCTCTTTTATTAATTGTTTTCAAAAATTTAACTGTAATAAATATAATAATATATTTACTACATTAAAAATATACATACACTACATCCAATAATGTAATACATGATTTCTTCAATAAAATGGTGGTTATACACTAAGTATTTTTAATGCCACCAATTTACCACATTAAAATAATTTAATATTATAAATTATTTTAATTCTACACATCCCATTTCGTTTAATAAATTTCCCCTACAATTTATTTACATATAATAAATATATAATACCAATATATTTATTAAGCATAAACATCACATATTGCATAGTTTATACCCACTTATGCAATATTATATCATATAACATATTATCTAATAAGAATTTTATTTATTAAAATCTTATTTTAATATTACCCAAAACTTTGGGTTATCACATTATTTCCCCCTTATAAGGATTCCGTCCCCGGAATCACAATACCGAATGATTCTTATCTTATTCTTTCTTGCAACCTTGTCGTTGAATCATTTCAACGTACCATTTCCTTAGATTTTATATCATCTATCTCCTTTCAATTATTAAACCGTATAGATTTTTCTTAAAATTTTTAAATAAATCATGTATTTTCACTCTAGGTTTTAAACTTTAACCCTTAATTTAATCATTCAAAATCTTCTAAATTTTCGAGTTGTCACATAAGCAAAGTTATTGTGTTGGTACGTTTTTATCTTTTTAGAGTACTAGTAATCTAGTATGAGTAAAATAGATTGACGTTTAAGTTAATTGATTCCGATTAATGCGGAGGGAATAAATAGTATGGATATACATTTTAGAATGTCGTGTTCTTATATGACTTGTGATACAATGACTGCAAGTATAATTGGTGAGTTTTATTATTGTGGCTTAGCCAATTTTTTACAAAGCTTATCAACTTCTGCAAGTTAGGGAGAGAGCTTTAAGGTAGGGTGATAGGGCCCATTTTATGGCACATCAACAGGACCATAATTTGTGTGATTTTTCCCCTCCATATTTGTGTCGCAGCTGTTTAAGTGCAACACTAGTTTGATTATGATTGACGAGGGCAACGACTTTGTGCAATGCCAAAGGTTTAGGTTTGCATTTCAATCTGTCATCTTTCTGTACTCCACAGGAGGTACCACATTGGGACCATAACCATTTGTGTTTGTCGGCTGCAACGATAGAAGAACTGTCATTTATCAAATTTCCCTTTCTCAAGATTTTACGTAAAATAAAAATCCATTGGTGTGATTGTAGGCTTAGTTTCTCGTTGGAAGATGCTTCATTAATTAATCAGTAAACGTATATAGCTAGTGACATTTATTTAGTTAAGGAACAATATTGCTTCATCTTGTGAAATTGGAATCTTAATGTGGAAATGATGAAATTCAGTTCCAGTGTCATTTATGTTGAGTGCTATTTAAATTTTGCTAATATAGGTAACCCTCTTAAATATGGTGAACTGTCTAGCCTAAAGAGGCCAAAAAACACAAACAAAAGAACATTAAAAAAAATGATTTAGTGGTACAATGGTACCTTGTAGTAATATTTACTTTGGTTACGTAAGAACATATGTGAAAGTAGGACATTTTACCCATTACCAATGTTTGCATGGTTTCACTTTCATCTGGAACTTAGGTATGGTCTCATGATGTGTTTAGCTCCCAATAACCAAGTACCTCTCTCTTTATATTTTAAAATTTTACATAATTATCAACTACTGGTCTATCTGTATGTACAAACTTTATTTATGTTGTTTTTGTTTTACACTGTTGTATACTTCTTGATTCATCTTAATTGTTTTTTCTCTACATGCTCTTTCCTCTTCATGCAATCTGACCAAGCGGCAAGCTCTGGTTAGTTATTAATTTATATTGAACTTGTCTTGCATTCTATATGTTGTCCATAATTGCTCTTAAATTAGGCTTATGGATACTCTTCCATCCCAAACTGAGTGTCATCTTTCAAAACTATGCGAGTGATGTGATATGGATTTTAGGACGTGTCAGTGGTACATGTTGATATCATAGTTTCTGTGACTTTTATTTTAAATTTTAAGATTACACTTTAAATGGATCATATTTTTTCCTAAAGGTTGTGTCCTTATGTCTTAAACTCCATGACCCATGCTGATACCAGGATTTTCAGGATGGCACTTAACTTGGTGTAAGGTAGTATGTTAACTATGTAGATCACCTTTTGTACTTTAAAAGACTAATGTAGAAATTTGTTGTTGTCGAATGAAATCAGCTATGGTTATCTCCTTAGATTTGAGGAATTTCATTCTTCGTGCTCGAGTGCTGAAGTTATACAGACAAGCCCTGAGGATTACGCAAAGAGCACCTGGTGACAGTAGAGGTGAAGCTTTAGATTTTGATTAATCTTGCACTAGATTAATAGTTTTTTGTGGGAAATAACATGATATATGAACACTTTTAAACAAGTAATGAAAAAAATTAGGGGGTGAGTTGAAAAGTTATTCATCTTTTTTGTCAGATTTATTCACCTGACCTCATCTAGTTGTTAGCCAACTGATTTCGATAACTAAATAGTATATCCTCTTTGTCCATGTGACATAGTTTAAATTACTAAAATTTTATCTTCGCTCCTTGGTAAAAATTCTTTTAATTGTTCCCTTCCATTCTTTCTTTACCCTTCTTATCACAAGCTTCTCATCAAATGTTCTTTGTTGTTCACTTCCTTATATGGCAAGCATATACAAAAATTTATAATTATCTGAATGGGGCCTTACGGATATTGTAGCAGCTGAGGTAAAATTTAATAACATAACCTGTCACTTTTGGTAGTGAAAAGAATTTCAACTTGTAAATATACTTTTATGTGCTGCAAGCTTAATGGCATTATCTTAACTTTGATGAATCTTACAGCTGAACTGAGACATACAATCAGACAAGAAATGGAAAGTAATCGGAATTGCAGCGACAAGCAGAGGATTCGTTTCTTGATTAGTGAAGGATTAGAGAGATTGAAGCGTTTAGATGAGATGCTTGATATGCAAGGTCATTGATAACGTACATTGGGACATACGATCAGATGAGAAACTCATAGTAACCGGAATTGCAGCAACAGACAGAGGATCTCTTTCTTGATTCACAAAGGATTAGAGGGATTACAGCATTTGGATTAGATGCTTAAATGCTAGGTCATTGATACTGTACTGTATTGCTATCTTTCTAAACACTAGTTTAACCTAGTCTACTGATGGCAGCCTAGAGAATAAGAAAAAGATAAAAGGATTCCTCATTTGTTAATAGCTCTCACGGGGAGGAACTAAAACTATATACATTATAGTATATAGAATTACCAAATTTTTAAGGAGAGAGCTATTATTAATCACACTTCAATTCACAGTAGGCTCATTTTCTCCTCAAGGCTTGAAGCTCTACCCATGGCTTCCTATTCTATCATTAATCACCCTTCAAGTATTAATTTTTGGAGTATTATTTGTTATTGGTGAGTCTTTTCTGTTGGTTTCATTTACAGCCGGGGTAGATCATTGACTTCTAATTTATTAACCTTTTCATGTATAGCTTTGGGCCTCATAAGTTTAGTGAAATCTCTCTAGGTTGGTTTGATTTTACCTTTGCCGTCATATTCTTTCAGTTTCAACCAAATCCAAATCTTGGAATTGAGTTGTCAAACGTAGCATGATTGTTTTTGTAAATCCTGGCAGAGTGTAATCTTTGCTAGGCATTTTGGTTCAGTAAAAATAAGGCATTTTGGTTCGTATATGATATATCCGTACTGATGTACAGGTGTATATATATAATTTTCATTACCATTAATTTATTATTTGGTTGTAATTTTTTTCCCTTATGGATTTTATTTTTTCTTAATTTGGAATTAGACCTCTCATTCTTTCTCTACTCTTGTGAGAGCCATATTTTTCATTATGGGAGCTTGAATTCTCTATCCGTAAAGAGTTGTTTTCGTTTATGGTGATGGATGCTTGCAGATATGTTGATTGGATGTGAGATGATGTATGTCTCCGACAATTGTTTACGGTTTTTTTTTTCTTATAATGATTAATGAAATTTTCAGGGTTTTTCAAAATAAAAAAAAAACTAAAAAACAAATAATATTGTAAAATAATTTACTATTGTATAATTGTATTGATTGATTATATTAACTTCTATAATTTTGAATTCAAAATTATCTCTAATTAATTTTAAAATTTTGAAAAAGATCACATCAATACAACTATAAAATTTTGCAAAAGATATTCATTCGTTCAGTCGTCATCAATACAATTATCCCACCAAAAAATCAACATATTTGTAAAAGATATTCATCATCAATACAATTATAAAATTTTGGTACCACATTTTCTGGAAAGGTGTATTCCAAAACAGTAGAAATTGGCAAGTGTATTTAAGCATACTAATCTGATATCATCCATTTTTATACCTCAAAAACTAACTCATTCAATAGCTTAATTGGCTTTCACTCCAATCTCCATCCATATATATCAATAGACATAATGCTGCTACTTCTTTTTCTTCTAGCCTTTCCTATAATAGCAATCCTATTCCTAGTTCATAAACACACAAAATATACCTGGGCTTCCTTCTTCTTTCTCCACCTGGGCTTCCTTTCATTGGGATTTGGGAATATGCACCAGTTTAGTTACTCAGCCCCTCATAACTGTTTAGTTACTCAACAGTTATGTTTGCAGAATATATTAATTGGGGGAACAGATACGAGT
This sequence comes from Panax notoginseng, assembly GCA_016801055.1. Classification (NCBI taxonomy): domain Eukaryota; kingdom Viridiplantae; phylum Streptophyta; class Magnoliopsida; order Apiales; family Araliaceae; genus Panax; species Panax notoginseng. Next base: position 7,937,177 of record CM029018.1, on the reverse strand, counting down.
ACATATACTGTGGTTTGGTCCATGACAGGGCTAATGCACAACCCCACCACCATGAAAAAAGCTCAAGACGAAGTTAGAAGCTTTGTTGGCAAGAAAGGTAAAGTAAATGAAGAATGATCTTCCAAACCTAGCTAGCTTCCTTATCTATATAAAGGCAGTGGTGAAGGAGGCAATGCGGTTGTACCCACCCTTTCCCCTTCTGGTTCCGCGAGAAACAATGGAAAACTGCATCATAAATAATCAGTACGAAATCAAATCCAAATTCCTAGTTTACGTGAACTCGTGGGCGGTTGGTACTTGGTAGGGATCCCGAATGCTGGGAAAATCCTAATGAATTCTTGCCCGATAGATTTTTGTCCGGCAGCCGGCAGGACTAGCTAGCTAGTACTAAAAGGGCAAGAATCTGATTCCCTTCGGGGCGGGCAGGAGGGGCTGTCCTGGAATTCTTATGGGAGTTGCTACGGTAACAGTGGAGCTTACACTTTCTAACCTTCTCTACTCATTTGAATGGGAACTGCCTAATATATGCATGGGATGAAGAAAGAAGACATAGACACTGACCCACTGCCGGGTCTGACCATGCAAAGAAAAAATAAACTTTGCCTTGTGCCTAAACTTTATGCATGCTAAGCTAGTACCTTCTTAATGCCATATATGTGATGTATGTGGCACAGAATAAATGAATAATACTACTCCTACGCATGCACTACTACGATATATTATCCGACTTGTACTAATTTTCATGTTTTTCCTGCAATAATATATTTTCAAGCTACTATGGTTCGAATAATTTGATCGATCTATATGTATTAACATAAAATTGGATATTTGCTTTTAGTACTTTTGCTATTATTTTTCTTCTTCTAATGTATGTTGTAATACCCCATCCCAATCTTTGAGAAAAATTTGTCTCTATATATAACTAATTAAATTATTAACAATAGCATCTTCAATCATTGATTTTTTGGATGAATCAAAATTTATTCCGAACTCGAGCTTTGACTCAAATTATTACAATGTTCTCTTAAATTAATCGCTACAAACGCTTCCCATTTATATCTAATTTGGCATTGATAGTGAGATATGATTTGACTTCTGGCATTTAAGAGTAAGCTTGTGTAAGTGCTCTATATATTGTTCCATCGTCGATTTAATGAGATATGATATTTTTTTAAAGGGCTATGTTCATCGTATTACTACACTAATATTTATACAGTACTATAAAACAGCAAAAAGATGACACTTAAACAATAACAACCATTTTTATAAAAAACGATGTCAATTTTTTTTGCACGATATTTTTTGAGGAAATTTATAATTAAATATGCAAAAACGTTAAAATGGACAATTTTTCGTTTTAAAGTTAAAACGTTTTTTTTTAAAAGAAAACGTTATGGAGGGAACAGGGACGAAGACGCTTCAACAAATCAAAATCATGTCGCTCTAATTTCTCCTTCACCAAACCTAGGAAGTAGGAACGAAAACTCGAATACAATTTAATCACTCCTCAACCCAAAACCCTCCTCCAACGTACCGTCCATCGATGTCGACGCCTCCGATAGTAACTACATTTCTCTCTCTTTTTCTTTCTCCGTCTCTGTATATTTATATAGGTTTGGTTTTGATGATGCTTTTTATTGTGATTTGGATCATGACAGTGTTAGATGATGGAAATCAAACCAAGGAAAACAGTTTCATTTATGTAAGTTTCCTCAAATTTATCCTTTGTTTTACTTCCATTGGATGCTAGTTCTCAATGATATGAATTACCGAAATTATTTGCATGTGTGTGGATCTAAATGAGGAACTATTGTACTGGAGTGTATTGATTGTTGATTTGTTTATCTATTGTTGGAGGTAATTGCCTAGACTAGGTCTGTAAATTAGTCCAATCTGAGTACTGGATTTTGAGCTCACATCGAGAAGGTTTTATATAGTTTCAGCTTAATTGAGCTCGAGGTAATACATTTCTATTTATTCATGCTGCTTTTGTTTATGTTAATTTTATATTTAACCATGCATATACAATCTTAATTGAGTTTTGCGAGTTGAGTTTTCCTTATGTAAGAATGGGAGTCTAGAATCATGTTCAAGCTCAGCTCAATTTATCTCAGGCATCGAGTCAAAAAGAGGGGCACTTAGTGCCCTAGCTTTGACCATACTGTGAACAAAATCTTCTGTAGCTGTATTTATTTTATGATGTCACTATTATTGATTTGATTGCCCGTAGTGTTTTCGTGCTCTTATTTCCTTTCTGTTAAGTGGTAAAAAGTTCGAGTAGGAATTTGGTTGTTTTATAAATGCAACCAATCACTTATTAAGAAAAGTAACGCAAATATTATTTTTTCTTTCTTTCTAGTTTGTCTTGATTTGAAGAAAGGTTCTCTTACAAGTTTTTGCAGTCGATACTAATGGTGGTTGATTATACAAATCAGTTACATTAGTTAAACGTCTAAAAGTTCGTCTAGTACTGCTCATATGAGATCTAAGCTCAATTTAAAATGTGTATAAATCTATTAGTTTCTGTTCTAAAGGTAACCAGATGTGCATCAGTGTAGATTTGTATTATGACACGTTTGTGCTCTCATATATAAGATCTTAAGAGGATTTTGTGGTTGGACTGAGAGTTTGAGACATCTAGTTGCTAATATTTTGTTTGTGTTTTTATCCAGATACCTTCAAGAAGACAGACGGACAAAGTTCAGTGCTACAAGCCTACAACAATGAAGTATTTGGGGTACTTTCTAGTGTTGAAACCTGATGAGGTTAGTGATGTAGTTATGTATGTAATTACATAGAAGTAGCCATTTTATTGATTATCAGCTCCAGAAGCCTAGATCCTGTGATGTCATCAATGGGATCTAAAACTGGCAGGATTTTGTTCTATTCCATTATGAAGCATATGAGCTAAAATCTGCATTAACTTGGTGCTTAGCTTGCGACTCTGCTCACTTGTGCTTATTTTGATTGATTTTGTTTGTTATGTGTGCGCCACCCCTCCCTCTCTTATTGTAAGGTGTTACTTTTTTTTAAGCGTACAATTTTTCAAATCATCAGTGTATTGCATTCTCTGTCTAACTTACAGTGGCACAAAGGTTTATGAGCTCTCCATTTATGCTGATGTTTCTGCATTTTGTACTCTAAATTATTGTTGGTCTTTTTCTTTGGCTGCTTTCAGATCTTTCCGATAGAATACTAGTTCCTTTAAGTTGTTAATTGCTACCCATTTTTATATCTTTATCACTGATCTTCAGTTGTAGCCTGTACATGAACACGGAATTCGTAACCTATTGATTGAAACTGATGAACTCCAAAATCTTCCTCAGGTCAACGAGCGTGTGGCACAGGCTAGGAAGGCACAGAAAATATGGGAAAGGAGTTCTTTTAAGAAAAGCCGTCAATTTCTGCAGATACTTCTGAAGTATATTATTGAACATCAAGAGTTTATATTCGAGTAAGGTCCTCTCCTGCATGATGTAGTACATGTCTATTCTATTAATCTGTTTAACCTGCTGCATGTATCGTTGAAGGAATAGCACTACTCTAATTGGTTTTCATTTTGATTAGAATCTCTTCACGTGACACTGGAAAGACAATGGTAGATGCTTCCTTTGGGAGAAATAATGACAACATGTGAAAAGATCACTTGGCTTCTTTCAGAGGGTGAGCGGTGGCTAAAGCCTGAATACCGGTAGCTCACCATCTTTTGTTCTCGTGTTTATTTTAACTTGCAGAACTTGAAACAGTAATGATAAAAATTGTAACTTTACTACCACACTGTATGTTTTCTCTCTTTGTATTTTCTTTTACTTTTTACTATTTAACTAAACTATATGTAAACTTTTGGAAATGAAGAATTTCCTTGTCTTGTTTATTGTCTAAAACTTTGCCTATAATTTTGTTGGCCTACCCTAACTAGTTTGGAATATTAGGCGTTATGCTTAGTTGAATGGCTTTAACGTAGATAACTGCTCATACTGTGCAGGCATACCTGGAGATGGAAGATGTATGTTCCGTTCTGTTGCTCATGGCACTTGTGTGCGATCTGGGAAACCTGCTCCGAATGAGAGGATTCAAAGAGAATTGGGAGTTGAATTACGGACCAGTGTATGTTCTTGTGCCTCTTTATTAAGAACTCAATTAAGTCAAAAAAATTCCTTATTCTCTATTGGATTAGGAGACATAGTTTGCTTTAATGTTAAAGTGGACCATGCTCTGTCTTTACCCAAAATAGCCAAATAAATTTATATAATTTATTTCAAAAGCATTAATAGCTTAGAGAGATGGACTTCAACACTTGACTTGCTCCTTTGTGATATCTTTAACAGATCAAGTGGCATAGGCATTAGTGTTTAATGTGCACTGGAGTATAATCTTGTTTCAAGAGATCACTTTGTAACCAGGTCCCCTTAATATGGCATCTATTAATTTTACAGGTGGCAAATGAATTTGTCAAAAGACGGAAAGAAACAGAGTGGTGAGTTTTCCCAATCTGACAACCTTCTTTACTTATCAGTAACTTTGCCATTTTTGCCAGCTATCTGTCCCCTTAATACCTTCTACATGTACGCTCTTGTATTTTGGAATTAAAGTTATTAACTTTGGTAAGGTTGTATTAGATGGACATGGGATGAAATGATGGAGCATGAGTCTCTATTTGACTCAACTTCTGCGATTCGATCTCACTATTACATAGTAGATATAGTAGATAGTTGGTTCATGTAGTTTTATTAATCAAAATCTTTTTTTCTGAGAATTAAAAGACAACTAAAAGTAAAATTGTCCAGAGATCTATATGCATGTAAAGCTTTCAAGTAAAAGGGGAATCAGTTCATACAATTTCATGAAGCTTGTATGATGTCCCGTTATGGTTCAATGACGGCAATCTAGATTTTTGAATGGCAACTAAATAATCTAGGTGTACTGATTAGAGTTTCCATGTACTTATTCACTCTTTATTTATATAATGTGATCATCAGAGTATTGAAACATGTATCTTAAGTGAATATCTCTCTATAACCCTTAAAATTTCCTTTTTGTACAATCCGGTACACTATTTTCTTACCAATTTCCACAGGTCTTTATGTTAATTTTTTCTGATGAACGTGATGCTATTGTTTCTGCAATTTAGGTTTATAGAAGGTGACTTTGACATATATGTCTCCCAAATAATAAAGCCACATGTATGGGGAGGTGAGCCAGAATTACTCATGGCTTCTCATGTTCTTCAGTAAATGTCCTCTGTCTCTAGTCTTTACCCCCTCCCTTGATTCTCTTTAGTGGGAATGCATCTACGCAACTCAATTTTCTTGGTGTGCATAATGTTTTGAAAGTAATCTGCTACTATTTTTTTCTAATTATTTCATGGATTGATAGTTGGTTCATGTAGTTTTATTAATCAAAATCTTTTTTTCTGAGAATTAAAAGACAACTAAAAGTAAAATTGTCCAGAGATCTATATGCATGTAAAGCTTTCAAGTAAAAGGGGAATCAGTTCATACAATTTCATGAAGCTTGTATGATGTCCCGTTATGGTTCAATGACGGCAATCTAGATTTTTGAATGGCAACTAAATAATCTAGGTGTACTGATTAGAGTTTCCATGTACTTATTCACTCTTTATTTATATAATGTGATCATCAGAGTATTGAAACATGTATCTTAAGTGAATATCTCTCTATAACCCTTAAAATTTCCTTTTTGTACAATCCGGTACACTATTTTCTTACCAATTTCCACAGGTCTTTATGTTAATTTTTTCTGATGAACGTGATGCTATTGTTTCCGCAATTTAGGTTTATAGAAGGTGACTTTGACATATATGTCTCCCAAATAATAAAGCCACATGTATGGGGAGGTGAGCCAGAATTACTCATGGCTTCTCATGTTCTTCAGTAAATGTCCTCTGTCTCTAGTCTTTACCCCCTCCCTTGATTCTCTTTAGTGGGAATGCATCTATGCAACTCAATTTTCTTGGTGTGCATAATGTTTTGAAAGTAATCTGCTACTATTTTTTTCTAATTATTTCATGGATTGATTAGGTTGCTAAAGCAGGTTTTGACAAATGATGAGCAATGACCAAAGCTGTGAGTAGCTTACGGGATTGTAGTCATTCGATTTTAACTTTGAATTTTATTACGCGAAGATACATTATAACGATTGTATGCAATTTAAATGCACTACTCTTTATTGTTCTCATCTCTATGTTGGTAATATCAAGGATTTGATATCTAATGGCTGTGTTATTAAATTATTTTTTTTTTGTTTTTTTAACCATTGGGTGGTACTTGAAAACAACCGTGCCTGTTAACTGTTTGATGTCTAAGATATATAATTTTATCCGTTCTCACTAGAACTTTCTGTTTTGTCTTTAAAAGCTATAGAGTTCTTTACTTTTTAGTATAACTGGTCCACATACAAGATGTGTTTTTCAACAAGCTTTCTAATTCATTCTACAGCACTATACCATTTACTCTACTTTCAATAATAATATGCGTACCTGAAAATGTATGTTCACCTATGCACAGGCTTCAAAAGTATGTTCCTCCTGTTTCCAATTTATGCAAAACATCTTTAATTCACCTACCATTCTTGTTTTAAAGTATTTTTGGTCAAGGGAAGGAAAGTTGTGTTAATAATTTCCTTATGCTTTCTTTTATTGAATCTTATGTTTAACATAAATAAACAATAGCTGGTTTTAGTTGTGTTGATGGTATTAATTTTAACTTCACTGAGTGAAACCTAAGTCTGTTCATATTGACCATCTCTTTGATAATATAGGACAGTTACAGTTTGTGTTAGATATTTTTGTATGTTCTTATAGTTATAGCTGATGGATCATGGATGTAAAAGTATATTCCTCATCTTCATCATGCAAAGTCGTGGGGTTGCTCTTTGTTTGATAAAGTTGGTGTACTTATTCTTTTGGTAGTTGACAAGGTATTACTACGTACTTTACATTGTTTAATTTTCTTTTTCCTTAATTTCAGGTTGATGATAACATCTGTAAGTTTGCGAAGAAGGGTCTAACACCTTCACAAATTGGTGTTATTCTTCGTGATTCTCATGGGATAGCTCAAGTGAAGAGTGTCACTGGTAGTAAGATTTTGCGTATACTCAAAGCCCACGGTACATCTCCCTTATTGCAATTCTGTTAAAGCTGGATTCTGTTCAATTCAGTTTGGAGATTTTATTCTCTTTTTTTTTCCTATGACTGGATGTAGGACTTGCTCCTGAAATCCCCGAGGACATATACCACCTCATTAAGAAAGTTGTTGCAATTAGGAAGCATTTGGAGAGGAACAGGAAGGAAAAGGATTCGAAGTTTAGGTTGATCCTTGTTGAGAGCAGGATTCACCGACTTGCTCACTACTACAAGAAGACCAAGAAGCTTCCTCCTGTCTTGAAATAGTAAGTTATGGAATATTTTTGTGTGTTTCAATCTAACTGTGGTTCTATATTCGGTACTTGGTGGTGAGTGTCAGTGACTGTAATATGCCATGTTTCGACTAAAATTACAAGAAAAATGGGCTGTTAAAAAATATTGCATAGATGTGATTTCTTGAAGATAGAATTTGAATCGGTTGTGTAATATGTTACTTAATTTTCTCATGTATTAGAGAATTTTGGATATTATACTAAATTGTCAACATTTGATTCATTGGTTGTTTGATTAGTAATAAAGAAATTCGGAGTTTGGTTTTTGTGCTTAGTCATTTTGATTACTCTGGCATTTTCTTTACCATGCTACCAACAAATGCGCTATGGTCTTTTGTATTTATCTTGTGCTGTGTTATGAATGCAGCTGCGAAGAATAGACCATTATTTCTAATTTTTGGTCCAAGGTAAGACTAGTGAGATTTTCTTTGTCCTTGCTTCCTAGAATGTTTGCTGGGATTATATAGTTTCTTTTGCTTCAAGGTTTAGAAGCTATCTCAGTTATTTTAAGAACTTCAAACCCTGCTTCTTTTTTTGTGTTACTTCGAGTCCTTAAAATATTACAATATTGGTGGCTGTAATGGTGACATAAAAGTTTTTAGTTAAAAGTTGAAGATGTTTGCCCATGTAGTTGGTACCTTGACAGGTGCAGCAGATGCCATTTGGAAGCTTCTTATTCATTCTTCTATGTTTAAGGATGAGGACTAATTACTATGGTTTGCAGAAGCTAATATGAGTAGTAATATAGTATGATTGAAACCAATTTAATGAAAATAGTATAATGCCAAAACAAGGTATTGGGTACTGAATGAAAGGAACAAGTGTAATAGATTTGAGCTGATATTATTGTAATATAGTATGAGCGCTTTTGTCATTCATACATAATTGTTTTTTTGGAAGATTTTTATGATCCCCCTTATATGATTCTTATTTGGCTGTTTTCTCATTGCAGTGAATCCACCACTTCCAGCACACTTGTGGCGTAGAGAGGATATTTGGTAGAAGTTGGGGTTTTTGTACTTGAATGTTCCCTCAACCCGATTTTCAATTATTTGTATGCATTCATGAGTAACATATTTTTTGCTTAAAGAATAATTTGATGTATTTTTGTTAGGAAAGCAGGTAATTATCAATTACAACATTGTGGAATAACACTATCTACAACATTTTTGACAAATACACGTTTTTTTAGAAGAAAAAAACGTTTTTTTAGAAGAAAAAAACGTTGTGTAATGTGAAAATACACTCTAAAAAACGTTGTGTAATGTGTAAATACACAACGTTTTTTAACATAAAACATTGTGTAATATATCAAATTACAACGGTTTAAAATAATTGTGTATTTATGTCTAATAGATGACGACTCTTTTGGGGACTCAATTACAACGTTTTATTGGAGTTATCTATTTACATTTTTTTACTAGGGATACTACAATGGACTAGCTAGTTGTCCCTGTTTCTCTAACCTTAGCTCTAATTGAAGACTTTGCAGCAAATTTTTGTATTTGTAATACTCCCTCGGTTCAAATATTCCTATTTATAAAATTTGCAAATAATATGAATATAATTTTATTCATGTATATTCCTAACAATGATAATATGATGATAAAATTATGATGACAATGTTGAAACAAGTCTAGTCAAATTCCAAATTTGGATCAAATCTCAAGTTCGAATCGAATTAAATTTATTCAAACAAGACCTTAAACTACTTGAAGTCCTTGTCAGAATTGATTTTCATTTATATTTCGATGTGAAATTGGGGTGTTATAAACTCTCGCACTTAAATTTTCTAATGTCCTTAAATTTTTAACGTCTAAGGCAAAATTGATCACACATGGTCTCACTTACCTTTCGATGTGGGACTGAAGTGTTACAAACTCCGCCACTTAAATTTTTGATGTTCTCGTCAAAATTGATCACACACAACTCGAGAGTCTGTACCATATGAAACAACAATGGTCAAATATCATGTTCGGAACAAATCTTGGGTCAAATCTCAAATCAAAACTGAATCAAATCCATCCAAACACCACCTTAAACTACTAGTCCAATAATATTTTTTTGAGTTATTCTAACTCACCACAGATTCACTCAAAAGACCATGACTAAATATAATATTATTAATAACTTAATTTTTTATATTAAGACAAATTTTTTTTATATTTTCGATGTGTTACAAATACTTTGATTCATTTCATTTTTACCATCATTAAAAATTTTGATTACTTTTATATAACAAAAGGAGGAGTAACCAATGACATTTTGTATGACTAGAGTGAGTTTTCCTTCTCCTTCCAAAAGTGATATTATCACCAACTTAATAAATAGTCATAAAAGGATATACTCAACACTAATCTTCAAAAATTAAACATAACATAAACTTCTCTTATTAACCTTTAACTCCTCTTTTACATTTATTAAGTTCTCTTGTAAATAATTGAATAAAAAATTATTATTTTTTAATTATCACAAGTTTTAATGTTTAGTCAAATTATATAAATATAACTATTTTAATGTGTCAAAAAATAAAACTATATTTACAATGAGGACTAAGACTGATAATTTTAAATTATGAGATAATTATGATCTCGATAAATATTTGAGGAAGTTAAACCCTGATTAATACTCCCTCCGTTCTTAAAAGATTGTCGTTTTAAGAAGTAATTTTTGTTTCAAAAAGATTATTTTTTTGAGTTTATCAATACACATTAATTATTTTTTTTCATACTTTATCTTTATTTAAAGCTTTCTCCTATTTAAAGTTTTTTTTTCCCCAATTATTGAGACTATTAATAAGGATAGTATAATATTTTTGTTAAGTATTAATTATATTTTTTAATCTGTATATATTAATCTTTTAGAAAAAGAGGGAGGATTAGTATATGATAAGATAAAATAAAACAAATAAACATTCTTAATTCCTCTTTCTAATACTTTCCAAATAAAGCGGCCAAATATAATAAGCTTTTCTTCGTTTTGGTATGCTGTATATTTTGCCCCAATCGCTCCTCAAGGAAGAAGAGAAAATGGTGGGCCGTGTCGGAAAATGTCGAAACCTCGTAATCTCTCTGAACCACCGCAACCGCGCCACCGTATTTTTTCACCGCCGCCGTGTATTCAACGGACCGGACACCGTCGAGGAGCTATTAGATAGACACGTAGTCAAGAAAGAGAAATCATACGACGATGACGAAAATGAACTAATAACTCGGCAGCGACTCTCCAGTACTCGCCGCGAGGCGCTGAGTCTGTACCGGGACATAATCCGGGCCACCCGTTTCTTCATGTGGCCCGATTCCCGAGGCTTATTATGGCGTGACGTTCTCCGGGAAAATGCCCGAAAAGAGTTCGAGGACGCCCGATTCGAGAAAGATCCGGAAATTATTACCCGATTGCTCATTGGTGGACACGATGCCGTGGAATCGGCGATCAATAAGCTTGTGGAGAAACAAAGGCAGCAGATTGAGAAGGAAAAAAGTGATCGTGATCGTCGCTAATTATGGTAGTGATATATTAATCCGTGTAAGAAAGTGATAATCTTTTTGGTATTTATCTTGTTTACTGAATCAATAGAAGTGATTGTTGACGTGTAAGAATGTATATATTTGGTCTAGAATTTACTAATCTTTGGAAATGCCTGATGTAATTATAAAGATATCTAAACGCATATGTATGTGATAAATTAGGCTTCTTCAATTTTGGGAAATGTTATTTGCTGAGCCATATTTGCTAATGTCAATGAAAGTGCTTCATACTGGTATTGTTGTATGTCTTAAAAGCTAAAAGGTCAGTAATTAATTAGCATTGGCATTTACAGAAACTGGTCTGGCATTAAAGATTATCCACATCATTGGTGTGCAATAGCTTTAATTTGGATAAAAAGAGGTTTGACATCTCTTTAGTTGCCTAAAAATTTGAAGAGAAATATTGAATTCTTATGCTTCAAAAAAAGGTTCTAATTCAGCATATATTTTGTTTCTCGAGTTGTTGTTTAAGTTTAACTGAATTTCTTGATTAGCGTACTCATTGCTTAATACTTGAGATAGTTGTAATGTTGACTTTATTTTGGAGGTTTTGTTTTGTGTATCGTGCTTCAGAAAGTCGGCTTCTAAGAGTCAATGCAAGAGGTACGAGAGTTTATAGGCTCTCTTTTTCTTTCTAGCAGATTATGCAGTTAGTAGGTTATACTTTAGCATTAGGATGACGATTATAAGGAGGTCGGAATGTTGAAGTTGTAACATGTTAGATGATGAAAAGTGTACTTGATTTGCTTAGAGAACAAATGGGTAGCAGACTACTCTATGATGTATTATGGAACTCCCTTGTGGGAAGTGTGCATCTCTTTTTGCAGTTGGTTTCTGATTCACTCTGATCTATGGATATTAAGTTGGGCGTAGCATACTAGTTTTGCTTTTCTCAATGTATAAGGAACTACAGCATGTGGGAAATATAAAGAATTATTAGAGTTTTGTTCTTTTGTTCATTCAATTTAGCCATTTCTTTAGTTATGGTACTTGGGGCCTCAGGTAAGAATGGGCTTAATTCACATCTTGTCATAAGTGACCAGGTCAAGTACTGGAAAGGACTGGTGGCAGTCAGTAGCCATGTTTTTCGTTAGCAACCAGGTTCTCTTTTTAAGGGGAAGATTTTTCAGTCAAATATTAGAATATTGTATTTATCTTCACTAAAGCAATGTTCAAAAAAGTTAAAAGCTGTAAGACGCGTTTTCTCTGGACGAGGCGAGACGTAAATTTCGAGGCGGAGCGAGGCGAAAGCCTCGATTTGAAAACCTAAACGTCCCCAAAAAATTATTATAAAATGCTAATATAATTATAAAATAATCTATCATTATAATAAAAAAAATTATATATATAATATAATACGGTTATAATACATTGTACAGTAATAATAATTATATACATATAATTATATAATGTAATAATTATAATATAAACATATGATATAATTATAATAATTATATAATATAATTATATTATATAATTAGATAATATAATAATTATGATATAATTATAATTATAATTATATGATTGTAATGTAATTACAATCATATGCAGTAATAACAATCATATAAACACGAAGAAGACGAAAGAATACAGACCATACTGACTAATAAAAAAAGTAAGAGAGAAACTGAAGAAGAAGAAGACGACGAAGAAGTAAAAACTGAAGAAGAAGATCTAGAGAACTGTTGATCGAACTTCGAAGAAGAAGAAGAAGACAGAGTCGATCGAAGAAGAGAGAACCTGTCGATGTCGCACGAACTAAAGAAGGGAGAACTTGTCGATTGGCTTGAATTGAAGATCCTGTCGCATACTTAGGGTTTTTTTAATTGAAATCAAGGCATAGGCCTTGAAACGCCTTGAGGCGCAACGCACTGAATGAGGCGCAACGCACTGAATTTCTCTTTGACGCGTCAGCCTCACCATGGCCAACTCCCGCCTCGCTATGAGGCACACCTCGAGGCGTGTGTCTCGAACGCAATTTCGAACCATGCACTAAAGTGGGTCTTTGTGTGATGTGGCCTACACGGTTTGCTTTTTCGCCATTCATAGACACCATACACACAACGGACAAGCGTGAAAATATGGATCTGATGCATAAATAGAGATGGAGAGAAAAAATTTTGGGGGAGGGGGTAAACTTTTCAGGGTAGTCAAAAGAAATGTCAAGGATGGACACAATTTTATGTTCTGTAGGAGTTAGTTTAGCAACTTTTGGGCTTCAAGTATGATAAATTTTTACTTGAAAAAAAAGAAGTATGATGTTTTCTCTACATTGCTAGTTCATCAGCTAGCTTGTGAGTATGTCATGTATGTCATGTCTGATTAGTCTTTGATGTCAGATTGATCTTGTGCAAGACATGTATAATACATGATTGATTTTCAGGGTAGCAGGAATTTATTTCATCTCATAGATTATGTAATGAAAATAGTCCGGAACCTTCTAGGATGGTCTATATTCATGGTTTATTCACCCAGCCTCCCTATACTTTTATGTTATATAATTATGAGTTTTAGACGCATAACCAAGATGAGGTCAACTAACTTGCTTCCCTTTCTTGTTTGGTTTCCCGTCAAAGGTTTGATGGATATAAGCATAATATTTAAGTCATCTATCAATGTGCAACCCTATTAATATAAAGTATACTTGCTTCTGAAAATTGTGATTATAATTTGTGCATATTTTCTTGCAATTTTTAAATGGATCCAGCAGGTTGACTTTGATCTGTCTGTAATTAGGATTCTACTATGAAGCATGTTGTATTGTGTTCTCAGTAGACAAACTTAGTTTCCTATTGTTACCCTAAAATTATTGTCAAATTTGCTACTATGGTTTAGGGGCAAGCAATGTCTGAATTCTCATGATGGATAGTGATACTTTTGTTCAGTTATTTAGTATCTTTTCACTTATCTCTTGTTACAACTTATGTCTCAGCTTCTACGTTAGTTCCCTTTTTGACATAGATATGGAACTTCGATACTTCCCAATATGGGAATATCTGTCACTCCCAGCCACTAATCCACTTCCTCACTGAGGTTAATTTAAACTTACCCAGCTCAGCTCGTTGCCACATGAGACTAAAGTTCAGTCTCTTCCCACAAATTATTGAGTTAGGCAGGATTCTTTTGTACAGAATAACAATTATAACGAGGAGCAAGGAGATGGTACCCATCTGTTAGCCGTTTGATGTTTTCTGCTTGAATGAGATATCTTGGCCTTCGTGGTTTTGATCTCAGTTTAACCATCCTAGAAGTTTTGTGAGTTGTACAACTGTCTCTGACACAGTTTTCTTTATAGGAATTCTTTGAAGCTTTGCATTCGTGTTGAATGACTGGATAATATACTCGATATCACCTATTGTAGAAATTTACTCACCGATTAATCTATAAGCCTTCGCTTAGTCTTCTACTATATTGCACATTCAATTAATTCCCAGTGCAGATACCTGGCAAAGACGAGTGCTGCAACACCTAGTATCAACCAGTGACTGATGCATCTGATAACCTAACTTACGTGACACCAGGGCAGGTTCCTCACAAACAGGTGGTGCAATACCCAGTATCAACCAGTGACTGCTGCCTCTGATAACCTAACTTGGGACGCCATGTCGAGGTACTTCCCTGATCAATTGTATGACCAGTAATTGTTAATTTATGTAGGAGTACGAATATCGCACACCACCTTAAATCCCTATTTACTTATTTGCCTATTCACTTGTTATTTAGACAAGGGTAGGGGTAGGTCATGTTATGGTTTAAAGTTTAAACTAGCAAGTAATGCTGCTGCAGAAATTGCTTGTGCATAGTGGATACTAGTAAGTTATTTGACTCTTCCTGTAGGTTTGGTAAGGTAAATTCTTACACGATGGAGCAGATCTTACAAATCTCTTTCCGATAAAGATTTGTTTTGTGTACAAGTACTTAACATTTGCTAAGCTGAAAATCAACGACTCATTGGAAAGAACTTTTAACTGTTATGACAAATATTAGCTTCTAGGTTCCCACATGATCAGTTAGAAGTACTGTACGAGAATAATAAAACAAGAAAAACATGATCCATGATATGTTTTAGGGCGGGCGCTAAATATGTCAAATAAAGAAACCGAAGGCCTTTGGCGGTATGACACGACCAATGAGGTTGGGGTTCAATCCTTTGGTGTGCGTGTCAAATTAGTTAAAAAAAAAATAATAATCTCAAAAGTAAATTCATAACATAGCCTCTAATATGAACTTTGCTTAATTAGCTCTTCATTAGCTGTGCAATAGATGAGTAACACGAGCTAGCTTTGATTTTTCCAAAATAAATGAGCAACTGAATTTTGGAAAAAAGCTAGTTATTGATTGCTGGGAAAATATATTATTATTTTTTTCTAAGGTGGGAAAGATTTGACTATTGAGAAATTTCCAACAAAATAATATATTTTCCAATATGTTCATGACACGTGATCGTTTGATCTCTTTAAAACTCCCTTCGCTTAAGAACAGAAAGCATAAATTTTAATTACTTGCTTATATTAAGTGTACAAAATTTATTTATAAATTTTGCTATGTAATTTTTAATAAACCAAAGAAAAGGTTCTTCTTTCTAAATACAAAAGTGATTTTTCGTAATAATACTATTTTGTTCTTTTTCATATAAGTATTTTTATCGTACTATAAAATCTTTCAAAGTTTCTATTTTACTACACACAATTTATACATGTAATGCGTGTGGCACCCGGTGTTAGTAGACTAGAACATATGGATAAAATCCAAACATATACTACTAATAAATGATTACAACTGTCATAGTGCTATCTAGTTTTTTCTGTTTTTTAATATATAAAGTAGTCCTATATTTTTGAATGGAGGGAACCAAATCCATTTTCTTATGCAAAAGATAATCATTGGTACGGCATTTTCTTGAAAGGTGTATTCCAACGGCAAGTGTATTTAAGCATACTAATCTGATATCCATTTTTACACCTCAAAAACTTATAACTCATTCAATAGCTTAATTAGCTTTCTCTCCAATCTCCATCCATATATATCAATGCTGCTACTTCTTTTTCTTCTAGCCTTCCCCATAATAGCAATCCTATTCCTAGTTCATAAACACACACAAAATGAAGGAAAACTCCTTCCTTCTCCACCTGGTCCTCCTGGGCTTCCTTTCATTGGGAATATGCACCAGTTTAGTTACTCAGCCCCTCATATTTCCCTAACCCAACTTTCCAAAAAATATGGGCCCATTATGGCCATGCGCCTTGGGTCCATACCAACTGTTGTGGTCTCCTCAGCAAAAACGGCCCAAGATGTACTCAAAACCCAAGACCACTCATTCTGTGGCAGGCCGGCCTTGCGGGGCCAACAAAAGCTTTCTTACAATGGGCTTGATATGGCCTTCTCCCCATACAATGAGTATTGGAAGGAGATGAGAAAGCTTTGCACTCTTCATTTACTTGGCCCTAGACAGGTCCAATCTTTTCGTCCAATTCGAGAAGATGAGGTTTCTCAAATGATTGAAAGGGTTTCGGAACTTGCTAAAACCTCCGAAGTTGCTAATATGAGTGAGATTATCTTGACTCTATCAAGTTCTATAATCTCTAGGGTTGCTTTTGGTAAGAGGTATGGTGAAGAGTGGTTTGGAAGGGATAAATTCGACAGGTTTTTTACGGAAACCGAAGCCATGTTTGCATGCTTCTTTGTTTCGGATTACTTTCCTTTGTTGGGTTGGATTGATAAAATCACAGGACTGGGGGGTAGACTAGATAAAGATTTCAAAGATTTGGATGTGTTTTACCAACAACTCATAGATGAGCACCTTAATCCAGATCTTAGGTCGTCCTCTAAGTTTACACGAGAGGAGGACATCATTGACATTTTGCTTCGACTGAAAAATGATCAGAACTTGTCTTCTTCCTTTGACCTCACTTCGAATCACATTAAAGGAGTTCTCATGGTACGTACGTAATCTCATAAATATAGGCAAGATCGATCGAGCGAGCGAGCATATTCATAACTATATATTACGAGTATTCATGAATGGTCATAACCACCAATATTTTTTTAAATATAGTTAGCTAATTAGACACAAGTTGTCTAATTAATGTATACAAAATTTTATATGATTGTATTGTACAATCCTGTAAATTTTGTCTAGATAAACTAACAACGTAACTGATCATATATATATATATATATATATATAGCATTTATATCTCATCAGGAGGTGGAACAACGATAATTTGAAAATAGCCATGTGTGGTCGTTTCCACCTTCAGATAAATGATCACCAGAAAAAACCGCCGCTATAACCGGTTTGTTTTTAGTTCGAAAGGGACCGTGTGTGTGTGTATATATATATATATATATATATATATATATATATATATGGTTTAATTAATTCTTAATATTTGCAGAATATATTTATTGGGGGAACAGATACAAATACATCTACTATCATTTGGGTTATGACAGCACTAATGCAAAATCCAACCGCTATGAAGAAAGCTCAAGAAGAAATTAGAAACTTGGTTGGCAAGAAAGGTAAAGTAGATGAAGATGATCTTCCAAACCTTCCTTATCTAAAGGCAGTAGTGAAGGAGGCAATGAGATTGTACCCACCATCTCCCCTCCTAATTCCGCGAGAAACATTGGAAAACTGCATCATAGGTGATGGTATTCATCAATACGAAATCAAATCAAAAACCCTAGTTTACGTCAACTTTTGGGCGATTAGTAGGGATCCTGAATGCTGGGAAAATCCTGATGAATTCTTGCCTGAAAGATTTTTGACGGGCAGGAATATTGATTTTAGAGGGCAAGATTTTGAGCTGATTCCCTTTGGGGCTGGCAGGAGGGGCTGCCCTGGGATTAGCATGGGAGTTGCTACTGTGGAGCTTACACTTTCAAATCTACTGTACACATTTGACTGGGAACTGCCTGATGGGATGAGAAAAGAAGACATAGACACTGACTCACTGCCGGGTCTAACCTTTCAAAGGAAAAACAAACTTTGCTTGGTGCCTAAACTTCATGCATATAGCTAGCGGCTAGCGCTCTTATTGGGATATATATATCCTGCAGATTTCAGCTTGATATATATATATATATATATATATATATATATATATATATATATATATATACAATAGTACTCCTACGTGCATGCTACTAGAATTGTGCTTGTTTGTACTTCTCATGTTATTTCTTTTCCTATAATAATTTTCAAGCTAGCTAGCTTGTATGGTTTGAATGATTTGATCGATCTATGTATTAATTGTTATATTTCCATGTATAAGTTGAATATATATTTGTTTTATTTTTGCTACTTTTATTTATTTCTGTGTTTGAAAAATAAAATGAATACAGATTAAAAGAAACAAGGATTTGACACGGGTATTCCCTGTCCTTAAGGTGTTTATTGCCCCTTACCACTAAGGTTTACTAAAGGCTACTAGCAATTCACCTCCAGGATATATGTCAAGTCTGTACTAGTTCTTAGCAATAGCAACTCACTTTGAACCTCAATATATGCTACTGTGTAAAGATGATAGAAGGAAGAAGATGAAGACTATTCAGTTTCATAACTGAAATGTGATTAAAGAATCATTTGCAAAATAAATGATATAATAATCACATATCAGTTTTGCATCCCATAATGATTAAACAAAAAACTGTTTAACCATTAATGAAGTTTATTAATTCTGGTTCAATGCTAAAGCGCCTAAAGTGCAAAGTGCGCCTAAAGCGCCAATGCGACTTTGCGATCCGAACCCGCACCACGGTTCCCGGGTCGTGGGCGCGGGCGGGTGGTGCTTTGCACCACGTCATTGTGACCAACTCCAAGCCTTTCCTTTAGTACCACTAGTGAATTAAACTATTCCACATATACTTATAAAGTATTAAATAGTTTTATTCCTACTCAATGTGGGACTTAAAGAAAATAGTTTTCTTAAACAACAATGAACCTTTTCATATTCTCCACTTTGGATACAATTAAAACACAATATATAATTTCTACTTAAATCATATATTACTCTCTATTAATCTCCTTTTAATAGGACTATCAAATGCACTTTTAATTTAATATAAATTCAATCAATTAATGGGTCTAAATTAGTTCCCAAATTGATTAAAACAGAAAAGGTGCATTAACAATCCCCCACGTGTTTGAAAAACTACTTTTCTTCAAACAATTCTTTATCTATCAACTCTAAGGTTTGTATGCATAATAGAAGGTGTGACGAACATTGAACCTTCTTTTAGTATAAACAACTCAAAGTCATATCAAAATAGATGGTGTCCGTAGATTGAACCTCTATTTCAAATAATATGACCGGAGTTATCATACACACACAAAACCTCCCTTTACGGTGAGCATAATAATTACTTTGCGCTATTAAAGCCATGCGCAATATCCTGTTTCTTGAACCTCTAAGAGAGTAAACCATAACTCTCTATAAGAAGCGGCTTCACTTCTAGTTCATATAGGCAAAATGTTTCTCTAGCACTCCTGTTGCTATAAGTGCAACACTTTGTTAAGAGCGTAGCTCATCCTCGGTCGTGCAACAGACGTTACTATCATATACTACATATGAGACCAAATTGATAGTAACACAGCCAACAACTGTGACTTGTTTTTCCCATTGAACCTATAAACTAGGGGTAACCTAGTAATAGGTTGGGTTCCCATCACCCTTGGCTCCGAATGGTTTAAGTCCCATATCTCGTGTAGTCAAACTTATTAAATCTCTCGTCAGAGGCTTAGTAAGTGGATCAGCCAAGTTTTTACTTGACTTCACATAGACAATAGTTATGATACCATCATGTATCAATTGTCTCACAAATTCATGTCTTAGACCAATATGTCTAGACTTACCATTATAGGTACCACTATACGCTCTTGTTAGCGTAGCTTCACTATCACAATATAGTGAAATTGGAGGCATTGGATTTGGCCATAGATCTAT
The DNA here is from genome assembly GCA_016801055.1 of Panax notoginseng. Taxonomy (NCBI): domain Eukaryota; kingdom Viridiplantae; phylum Streptophyta; class Magnoliopsida; order Apiales; family Araliaceae; genus Panax; species Panax notoginseng. Next base: position 7,917,262 of record CM029018.1, on the reverse strand, counting down.
GTCTAACAACATATTTCTAATCCAATCAGCCTCTTTTCCTGCTTGAGCCAAAGCAATAAACTCTGACTCCATAGTAGAGTGAGAAATACAAGTCTGTTTCTTGCTTGCCCAAGAAACAGCACCACTGGCAAGAGTGAAAATCCACCCACTTGTAGATTTATTATCTCCCACACTATTAATCCAGCTTGCATCAGAGTATCCCTCCAAAACACTAGGGAATTTATAGTAAAACAATCCTATGCCACTAGTTCTTTTTAGATATCCAAGTACCCTTCCAATAGCTTTCCAATGATCAATATTAGGACTGCTCGTATATCTACTAAGTTTAGAAACTGCAAAAGAAATATCTGGCCGAGTACAATGCATAGCATACATAAGGCTACCAATAGCACTTGCGTATTCTAGCTGTGCAATAGCTCTACCCTCATTTTCTTTGAGTTTAACTCCATTCTCAAAAGGAGTATTCACCTCCTTGAACTCGAGATGACTAAACTTAGTTAATATTTTCTCAATATAGTGAGATTGATTCAATACATAACCCCCACTATGTTTTTTAACTTTGATGCCTAAAATAGTATCTACTTCACCTAAGTCTTTCATCTTAAAGACAGAGGATAAATACTTTTTAGTCTCATTTACTCCAACCATATTCGTTCTGATGATCAACATATCATCTACGTACAAACAGACTATCACCATATAATCAGAAGTAGTTTTGGAGTAAATGCACCTATCTGCACTATTATATTTAAACCCAAAGTTTATAATAGCAGCATCAAATCTCTCGTGCCATTGTTTTGGTGCCTGTTTTAGACCATAAAGGGACTTAACTAATTTGCATACTTTAGCCTCATTACCGGGAGCAACAAACCCTTCGGGTTGTTCCATATATAATTCCTCATTCAAATTGCCATTCAAAAATGCGGTCTTTACATCCATTTGATGAACATAAAGATCATACAATGAAGCTAAGGCAAAAAGAATTCGAATGGAAGTAACTCGTGCTACCGGTGCATAAGTATCAAAATAGTCAATACCCTCTACTTGTCTAAAACCTTTTGCTACTAATCTTGCTTTAAAAGCAGAAATAGTGCCGTTAGTGTTATTCTTTGTTCTAAAAATCCACTTGCACCCTATAGGTTTAGAACCTCTAGGTAAATCTGTCAATACCCAAGTATTATTTCCTAAGATTGAATCCATTTCATCATTTACAGCTTCCTTCCAAAAGGCAGCATCCCTAGAAGCCATAGCTTCTTTAAATGATTTAGGATCAGTCTCAAGACTATATACATAGGGTATTTCATTTACCACCTTATTATTTTGGTCCCCTTCCACCAAAAATAATAAAGACTGTGATGAAATGAAGTCATCATCTAAATATTTATCTTTTCTAGCTCTAGTACTCCTTCTAGGTCCACTTGGTTGAATTGGAACACTAGGTTCTTCAACCTCAACATTAGACCTTATAGGACCTCTAGGCTCATCAAATTTAGGCATATCCACATTCTCAACATCTTTTGAGAATTTATTTTCAAAAAATTCCACATCCCTTGACTCAGTTATAACATTAGACTCTAAATCAAGAAGCCTGTATGCTTTACTATTCTCAGCATATCCAACAAATATACTTCTAATAGCTCTAGCTCCTATCTTAGTCCTTTTAGGATCAGGAACTCGAAAATAAGCTATACACCCCCACACTTTAAAATAATTTATGTTAGGTTTTCTGCCTTTCCATATTTCATAAGGACTAGTTTTAATTACAGTACTAGGAATCCTATTTAAAATATGACATGTAGTAAGAAGTGCTTCACCCCATAAATTATTTGGCAAACAAGCATGATTTAACATACAATTAATCATATCATGAAACACACGATTTTTTCTTTCTGCTAAACCATTTTGTTGAGGTGTATATGCTGCACTTGTTTGATGTATAATGCCATTTTCTTCACAAAATGCATCAAAAGCATTCAAACAATATTCCATGCCTCTATTAAACGTAAAATTTTAATCTTCTTCTCAAGTTGATTTTCTACTTCCAATTTGTATTTTTTGAATGAGTTAAATGCCTCATCTTTTGTTCTCAACAAATACACATAACAATATCTGCTAGCATCATCTATAAAAGTAATGAAATATCGTTTTCCACCCCTTGTCAATATTCCATTTAACTCACAGATATCAGTATGTATTAAATCTAATAATTGTGATTCTCTATGTACATTTGGAAATGGTTTCCTCACAATTTTTGATTTAACACAAATTTCACATTTCTCAAGTTCAGTATTGCCAATATCAATCAATTTCATTGTATGCATATTTTTCAAATTCTTTGAATTTATATGTCCTAAATGACTATGCCATAAAGAAATTGCACAAGTGATATAAGCAGAAACAGAACTGTTCTTATTAATAGATAATTTGTACATTCCATTACAAGCATAACCCTTTCCAACAAAAACACCATTCTTTGAAAGAATGACTTTACTGGACTCAACAGCAATTTTAAAACCTTTCCTATCTAAAAGATCAACAGAAATTAAATTCTTTCTAATTTCTGACACAAACAACACATTCAACAAGGTTAGCTTCTTCCCGGAAGTGAAATTAACTTCCACAGTTCCTTTTCCATCAACTTTAGCCACTGAACTATTTCCCATCTGAACTTCCTGTCCAATAATCTCTTCAAATGTTTTAAACATTTCTCGATTATTACAAATATGGACAGTAGCTCCGGAGTCCAACCACCAACCATTCTGCTCACTTACCATGTTAACTTCAGAAATCATAGTCACATCAAGACTAAGATCAGATACCATGGCAACAAGGTTCTCCTCAACCATGTTAGCGAAGCCACTTTTGCGTTGTTTGCATTATCTGGCATAGTGTCCAGTTTCTCCACAAACATGACACTTACCCTTTCTCTTATTAGGATCTGATTTTTTATTTTTCTATCCAGGATGCTTGAACTTGTGATTATCTTTTTTAACTCCAGGTCCTTTCCCTTTAAATGATCTTGCCTCCAAATAGTTTACACTAGACTGTCCTTGAATCAAATTCTTAGCATCGCGTTTTCGGGCCTCCTCCTCAATACGAAGATGCTTCTGAATTTGATCCAAGGAAAAATCCTCAGATTTATGCATCAACTTTTTAGCAAAATCTTTCCAAGATGGAGGTAATTTTGCAATTATTGCTCCAACTTGAAAAGTTTCAGGCAAGACAATTTTAAGAACCCTCAACTTATTAACAATAACCTGGAGCTCATGCACTTGCTCCAAAATAGGTTTGTTATCAATCATTTTATAATCAAAATATTTAGATACTAAATATTTATTTGTACCTTCTTCCTCAGCCTTGTATTTGAATTCCAAAGCCTCCCATAACTCCCTTGGTGACTGAATATTGCTGTAGAAATCGTAGAGACGATCCGACAGCGTGTTGAGGATATGTCCACGAGTAAGTTCCTCATCTTCAGTCCTTTTCCTTCTTTGCTCTTTCAGTGCTTCGATAGTATCATAATCTGGCTGCTGACCTTCTACTGGTTTGGGATCTTCAGGAATAGGTTGCAGGTTAGGGTCCAAAACATACGCAAATTTCAAAACTGTGAGTAGAAATTTCAGTTTATCTTGCCAACGACTGAAATTATTTCCATCAAAACGATCGAGCTTGACAAAATCTTGGTTCATGATTTTGAAAGACTCTGTATCCATTTCTATAAACACCTTAAGATTGAAAAATAAAATGAATACAGATTAAAAGAAACAAGGATTTGACACGGGTATTCCCTGTCCTTAAGGTGTTTATTGCCCCTTACCACTAAGGTTTGCTAAAGGCTACTAGCAATTCACCTCCAGGATATATGTCAAGTCTGTACTAGTTCTTAGCAATAGCAACTCACTTTGAACCTCAATATATGCTACTGTGTAAAGATGATAGAAGGAAGAAGATGAAGACTATTCAGTTTCATAACTGAAATGTGATTAAAGAATCATTTGCAAAATAAATGATATAATAATCACATATCAGTTTTGCATCCCATAATGATTAAACAAAAAACTGTTTAACCATTAATGAAGTTTATTAATTCTGGTTCAATGCTAAAGCGCCTAAAGTGCAAAGTGCGCCTAAAGCGCCAATGCGACTTTGCGACCTGAACCCGCACCACGATTCCCGGGTCGCGGGCGGGTGGTGCTTTGCACCACGTCATTGTGACCAACTTCAAGCCTTTCATTTAGTACCACTAGTGAATTAAACTATTCTACATATATTTATAAAGTATTAAATAGTTTTATTGCTACTCAATGTGGGACTTAAAGAAAATAGTTTTCTTAAACAACAATGAACCTTTTCATATTCTCCACTTTGGATACAATTAAAACACAATATATAATTTCTACTTAAATCATATATTACTCTCTATTAATCTCCTTTTAATAGGACTATCAAATGCACTTTTAATTTAATATAAATTCAATCAATTAATGGGTCTAAATTAGTTCCCAAATTGATTAAAACAGAAAAGGTGCATTAACAGTGTTCTCTCATAAATAGTTATCATGGTGATATATATATATATATATATATATATATATATATATATATATATATATATATATAGAACCCAACCCATACCAAAGGATCCATGAATTTCCTTCTTAATAATCTGTTATAACCCCCTCATTTTCAGCCTCTCAACAAGAACTAGCAAGGCTTGGGCTTTGGTTTGGTTTGTTTGTCTTTCTAAAGGACTTCCGCTTTTGCAGAGGGAAGTCATTGTCCTTTAATGGGCGGGCTTACATGTGGGCTTAATCACAAGGATTTATACAACAATGGGCTAGAAGATAACTGCTCCTGTTGTCTCTCCCATCTTAGCTCACTAGTTGCAGACTGCATTCTTGTTGTTTAAAAGAATGACATTTTGAAATAAAACATACACAATTCATTTCAGTAATATAGGGTTATCAGTAGGATATTTTTAATAATTCAAAATTTAAAAATATAATAACCACTAAGAAATATTTAATTTGATTAACTTATTTTATTTCTTGAATTATGTATCAACTGGTTGGATTTATATCAGCCTTGTTAATTTTGCTAAAGCACTTATGTTACGTTTGAATTAGAGAAATGAAATTGGTAAATGAATAAAATAGAGAAGGGAATGGAATGGAATGGGATGGAATGATGAGTTGAATGATTCATTTCATTCTGGGTTGGAATGAGTTATTCCATACCCTACCCAAAGAATAAAATTTACAAATTTTTCGGGAATGAGAATGGTTTATTTCATTCTAATGGAACAACTAAACACATTTTTTTTACTCTATGAGAATGAGTCGTCATATTCCCACCTTAATTCCTGCAATCCAAAAATAATATTAAAGAGTCAGGTAAGATATACGTACTCCATTAATATCACTTTCCGATATATATATATATATATATATATATATATATATATATATATATATATATATATATATATATATATAACTCTTGGAAATGAATCATCCTTTTTTAATTGGGTTTTTAAAAACCTGTAACAAATGCATACTAATACTCTTGTTAACAAATATTTTGGTTGGTAGAGGATCTTCGAATTTTGTAAAAACTTGAGTCATTGTTTTAAAAATTCATAAGAAAATTGCACATCTAATGAAAATCCTTTAAAATATATGTATATACGTTTTAAGAGGTTTAGATTTTATTGTAAACACAATACTAGACCCATTGGGTGAGTTACATTTGTAGTAATTATTGTATTTTAAGTGAATAACATTGCCTAGGTTTGTCTTTAGTTTTTTTTTTCTTGGAAGTATTTCGAATTAAGTTCGATATACTATCGAGTAGCCACTTTGTGAGCCAGTCATCTGGGAGTGTTATACATATGTGGACTCCACAAAATCACGACTAGAGATGATGTTGTCAACTGTAAGAGTAAGAAGGTATTCTTATCTTTAAGCAACTTCTAATATATCTAGCGTCATTCCGCATCAACTCTAGATGATCCTAACCAGGGACGGAGACAAGATTTGTTCTTGGGGGAGGGGGAGGGGGAGGGGGAGGGGGGGGCAAAAAAATTTTTAACAGCATAAAATATATACATCACTAAAAATTAAAATTTCACTATTACAAAACATATTTTTACTAAAACAAAAATAATATAGTAATAGAATTTATTTTGACAAAGATAATAAAACATAACAAAAAAAAGTCTTTTAAAACATATCAAAACTTGGAGGGGCCGTAGCCTTACAAAAATTTTCAAACCAAATCAAACGTACAAGTGAGTTTTATAAAATTTTAAAACTTTAGGGGCGAATCTTACAAAAATTTCAAACCTCCAATATACACGTGGCTCCGTCCCTGATCCTAACAAAGTAGCCGTGAAGTAAAAAATATAATAGACCGACAACGAGAAGAAATTGGTAGTCCTAGACAAAAGAGCTAATTAAGAAAATTGCTCTTGAAGACGAACTATTTGAAAATGTTGTCAATTGTAAGACAACAAAAGAAGTCTAGAAAGTTCTGCTTGTGATGCATAACGGAATAAAAGAAGCAAGTAAGCAATTTCTACTTACTCAACGGTATAAGATGTTCTTTCATGTTCTTGGAGAAGATATAGCTGTAACTTATGAAAGCTTCAATATTTTGCTCAACTCACCATTTGGAAAAATTTATCCCAACAAGGACCTCGACATTAAATTAATGAGAACTCTTCTAAGCAAGTGAGACGCAAAGACCACTGCAACTAGAGAATTAAAGAATATGCATGAAATGACATTTCAGAAACTCTATGATAATCTTTTAACCTATAAATTTGAGTTAAATCATATAATAATCTCAGAGACTAAAAAAAAGTAAAATATAAAGGTGTAGCTCTCAAAACATCTTCAAAGGCTCATGTAGATGATGCGTCTGATGCAAATGATGATTGTGCAAAATTATCTATTTCAAAACCTAACCGAGTTCATAATATTTTTGACTCTCTTTTTGAAAATGGGTATTTAATATATCAAACCAAATGTAGTGGACCTTTTAGTAGTTCATATCTTTCAATAGTTTCCATCCTAAATTAAAAAAATAATAAAATAAAAATTCCATAATTTATCAAAATTAAAAAAATAATAAAATAAAAATTCCTAACAAGATAGCCTCTGCTCAAACACAATTGATGATGAAAACAGCTGTGTAACAAGATAGGATTAGCTTCCTTCCATTAACTCATCACTTTGTCAAATTGAAGGAGAAAAGTTGATCATTTGATTGAGATGTGGACCCAGATAATAACAATTGAAAAGTTTGGAATGATAATAGATTTCGTACGATGATTTGTTTTTTTATTTTTTACTCACTCCATCCCAAAAGTAAAACCCTTCGTGGCGGATGAGGATACGATTACGTTGCAGCTTGAATTCATTCATTAGCTTCACTTAGTAATGGACTATGAATTAATCATTAGGCATACGTATGCAAATGAATTGTTTCTCACGATAAAACATTCAAGTGTCCCTCACACACACGGATATATATATATATATATATATATATATATATATATATATATATATGAAAAATGATCTATAGCTTCTGTTAGTTATAACTTCTGTTAGTTTCTTTTATGTTGGTCGCTACTCCTTCTAACGGCCAATTAAAACAATTATTAAAGAGAGTAACTGTCAACATAAAAAAATTTGGTTGGCCGTTAGAGGAAATAGCGACTGGCCCCAACCCAGCACCTTAAAACTTCCATTGTACGGTAAGAGATGGGTAAGCTGAAATAGTGCTCATATCTAGCTAACGGAAGCTATGGAACATTTTCACATATATATATATATATATATATATATATATATATATATATATATATGGGGAACGATCTATAATTATAACTAAAGTTATCAACTTAAAAATATTCTTACAACACATCGTGACCCTTCATCACGATTAATGGATCTCCGATCCTTTTGTAGTTTAATTTTCAGTATTCCGCAGTTTGTGTAGACCTTAGGTATAGTCTAAATTTAAATTTTCTTTAATTTTTTTCAAATCACGACCCTATCACTATAATATGAATTGAATATTACTATGTCATCTGCTTATACCATTGCCAAAGGAGGACTACTTTGTCATCTTCGGCTTCATCTTCGGCTTCGGTTTCGCTTCGGCTTCGGCATCCGCAAATCCAAACTCTCTTCGGCCACCAAAACCTAACTCTATAATTAGATGGCAATATTCAATTTCTTGGCAAACCTATCAGCAGAACACGTTCACATTGACAGTTTTCTGTGGTTTTCGGTTGGCGAAGGGGAGAATAATATCTTTATTTGGAGAAAACTAAAGCATTCGCAGTTTAACACTTATTTAAAAACGACGTCGTTTCCCAATTGGCCAAGTCGTACGCAGACTTTTACAAGAAGAGGTATTTTGATATTCATTTTTCATGTCCGCATTATTAGACGATAATTCATTAGTTTATAGATAAAAAAATTAAAGACCGTTTATTTTTTTTTAACGGAATGATCTATTTTCAAAATATAATTAAATTAGTAGAATAATTTAAAAAATTAAATATTTAATTATTTAATCAATAAAACATGTTAACTACAGTGAATATTTCATTAATTTTGACGTTAACCTATGAAATTGAGTTTTGGAACTATTGATACTGCCAAAAATCTAAAAACTGAGGTGGAAAGAGGAGAAGAGACATTACTTATATTCAAGTATTGAAAATTATAATTGTATCACGCAACTGCTAAATATTTGTATCATCACATTGGTCTTAAATTTTCAAATCCGACTACGGTAAAGTTGAAATCAATTTTATTATAATAAGTGTATATAAATTTTTTTATTAAAAATATTATATTAATATTTTTTATAAATAAAAAATAATATTTTTTTATACGGTGAAATTGAAACCGAATCCTAAATTTTGTAGTGCTCGTGTGGTAGTAAAAATGATGAGTAGTGTTTTATTTAAATTCTTGTTATCGCAAGGTAAATACTAGGATAGAGTTTTTTTGAAGGTCGGACCTTTGTTTGGATGATACGACTCTCGGCTGATTGATTAAAATAAGGTGGGAATCAATTATTGGAAATTGAGTGAGAGTAACGTATTCCAAACAAACGCCGTTTAAATGCAGAACAAATATAGTTGTTACACAAATAGTGACTTATATCGCTCTGATACCTACTCGGAGTGATGCACTCTACTAAATGCCATGCCATGCCATGCCATGCATGTCATGGCATCTGATAAAAATTAGTAACAGGAATTGTACAGTATCAAATTGAATATTTTCTCAATCTTATAATAATATATGATATTTTAGATAATTTTATTTTTTTAAATTATTTGACATTTTATATAATTTAGGAGAATTTATCATAATCTTTATAAAATTATCTCTCATTGAAAAATATTACAGACGAGAGAGAATATGAGATAAATATACGGTAAAAGATATATTATAGACAATTAATACTATATTTAATGTTATATAATTATTTTCTTAATTCTTGTATACAACTCTAAAATGTCATATATTATGGGACTGAGGGAGTAATTAATAAATACATGTCGAATTCACAAATATTTGTTAATTTTAGTGAACTGATATTTTCACATAAAAAAAAACTAATATTTCTACATTATTCCTCTCACAAAATAATAAGTGGGTCACACATTCATGTGAGATAAACTTATGTGGAAATATCAGTTTTCTAATTTTAATGTATCCTTAATATATATTTCAGACGAAGTAGAAATAAAAATTAATAATGAGAAAATAATTTAAGAATCTGAATCCATTAAACAATAAACATAATAAATAATCACGTCTCTTCTATTTTTATAACTTAACTATGGTTTTGATCTCCCTTTCCGTTAATTTAATAATTTTGCAATTAATGCTGGTAAATATAGACTATGAAAATTTAAGAATTAACTATAAAATATCAAAACATTTTCGAGCAAACATGAATTATTACAAACTCATATTTTAGTTAACAATAACATATCAAAACATCTTAAATAATTTAAAATCACATAAAAAATATAAAAACAAAGGTATTTCAATAACAAAACATGAAAACAAAATCAATTAAACATAAAAATATAGAGATGAAAAATATTATCATAAATAATTATTTAATTTCATCTTCATTATCTAGACATTAAAAATAAATAAATTAACTAAGATAAAGAAGAAAATTAAAATAAAATAAGAAAACTCCTTTAGTAACGATTATCCAACGAGCGTCTAATGAATAAGTAATTAATCCTGCTCTTACTCCTAACCTTAAATTAATACATCAAAAAATACCTAATAATCTCTCCTCCTAATATCTCTTGATATAGAAGTAAGGAGAAAGATATTCTAGATATGCTTTTCTTTTCTTTGTTAGATTTGAGATTGTTCCACCTCGTTACTTCTGCTTATATGAATCTTCTTAGCACTTAATTTCCTTGTATAAATAAGAGTATTAAATATTGCTTGATCACCAAGATATTGACTTTATCGTACTAAAATATTAAAACCTATAAAATAAAATAAATGATATTAATTAAATAAACTAATATAGTAAAATAAACAAAATTAATGATAATAGTACTATAAATTACAAGTCTATGACCGTGCCATGCAAATGTAACTCGGAAATCGCGGCCTGTAGACCACAATTGGAAAGTTGGTGCCGCAGCTGCTAACCAATCGTTGCATCACCGCCTGCAAAGTGCAAACCGCCCACACCATTCATTCGACTTATTTTATTTATCGTTCCTATTTTTGTGAAAATATTAATAATTCTTAAATCTAAAATAATATTGATAATTGATACTAGTATTTTTATAATAAAATAATAGTATAAGAATATGTGACGGGGGATTTGAAAATTAAAACATTCAATTAATATAGTAATTTCTAAGGTTAATTATTCCTCTTCCATTGCTCCCGTTCCTAACAATTTTGTTACCGTAACGTGCATCAATCTGCTTAATTTTGCTCCACATTAATTAGTGTTAAATCAGTGCCAAAAATTACTACGATTAAAACCAAATTAATTTCTATACAAATAAAAGGTTTTATATTAATTAATTAATGTAAAGCTAATACTACTAGTAAATCAAAACAACATACAGTAGTAGTAAGACGCTAGGCTAGCTATGACAAGAATTCAAAAACAAACTAAACCCATAATTAAAAGAATGAATTCAACAGTACTCTGTTTTTAAATCAACATGGATTGCTTTCAGGAGGACTGAAATAATCAGGATCAAGCTTTCCCCTACAAACAGGGCAAATAGAGTTCTTCGATAACCAAGTATCCGCGCATTGCATATGAAACCCGTGATTACAACCGGGAACCAGCCGAACCGGTTGTTCCCCGCCAATTTCCTCCAAACACACCGCGCATTCATTCCCCATCACCAAATCCTTCCCGCTCATCTTCGGAAGCTTCTCCAGTTCCGCCGTAGACAACCCTTTCTCCGCCCTCGGCTTTTCCGGAGACCGTAACTCTCCCTGAATATCATCCGTGCTGGCGGCGTACCATAGCAGACATATGTAGACTAAAAACACCGCGCTCATTCCGGCACACGGGAGAAAAAGCGCAAGGAATACCGACAGCAACATTTTTTTTCCTTTTTTTTTATAATCGAAAATGGAATTATAGATTTTGGTACGAAATCTAGAACAACATAGCGGGTTCTGTGAAAATTCTAGACTTTATAAACAAGGGAGAGAATTAGGAGAGAGAAATTAAGTGATGTTTGGCTGGACGGAATAAAAAGAATGATGTGGGAAGGAGTGAAGTTGTTGAGGTGGTGGGCTATAGAGGAAGTGACGTGTATTTATATCAGGGTAGTAACGGCTATTATTGGGAAGCCAAACAGCGCGGAAACAGATCAGAACAGAAAATAGGGGTTTTTTTTTTTTATTCCTTTTCGGTTTGGGACAAGACAATGACGTGTTTCGTGCAGGAGAAGGAAAGGGAAACAAAACGGCAGTTTCTGTCTGCGTTTTACAGCTTGTCACTGTGTGTTTTCTTATGGACGGACGGTTGTGGGGGATTTCATTTAATTTTGCTTAGATATTTTTTTTCTGCCACTTTTAAGACTTTTGTTGGTAAAAAGTAATGTGAGTTGATTATGCACAATTATGGAGCGAATATACTTCTTTTTAGAAATTGTTGTATTTTTAGCCTTTTAATAATAAATTATGTAATTAATACACTTACTACAGGAGACCGCCAATAATTAAATTAAATTAAATTAGGAGTCCATAATTAGCATACTTATTTCATTATCTCTTTCTTCATATGTAATAATATTTTTTAATGAAGAGTAATTTTGGAAAAATTATAGTTAATTCTCCTAGATTATTATATAAAACGATAAATAATTTTTAAAAAATAAAATAATTTAAAACGTCATATATATATATATATATATATATATATATATATATATATATATATTATGGGATGGATGGAGTATTAAATATATAACATCCACATTCATGTAAGTAAGATCTTATACAAATATTAAAATTTTGTTATGAAAATAACAATTCTGTTTAATTCAGGAGGCAATTTGTTTTATATAATTTATTTATTCTTTCTACCTTTATAGATTTTATGTAATTTTATTTTTAATTATTATAGTTCAATTAAATAGAGAATCTTCTCTATTATGTAGTAATTTATTCAAAGCTTGTCACAAATGTTTTAAAAAATAATACTACATACACAAATTATTTTATAAATATTTTATTATAAATTGTTCTTATTCATTACAGTCGGATCAAAGACAAAACGACAAAATATTGTATACCCTTAATAATTACTACTCCCTCCGTTCCTTAATATAAGTCGTTTTAGAGAAATATTTTTATTCATTAATATAAGTCGTTTTAGAATTTCAAGTAAGCATTAATTGCTTAATTTCCAATATTACCCCAAATATTAAATGTAACTTTGGTCCTCTCACTATTTTCTGTCCAATAAATAACAATCTCTTATTTCAATACAAGGGTAATATAGACAATTGATATTATAGTTAATGTTATACAATCATTACTTTAATACTTGTGCATAACCTTAAAACGACCTATATTAAGAAACGGATGAAGTACTTAGTAACATGTGCTAGAACCTTTAATAACAATAAATTAGTACTTACGAAATGAAAGAGACACTTGTAAAGGCAATTTTAATTTGTCACGAAATCATTATGTTCATATTCATGACAAATTTGTTCATATAGTCTTATTTATTCTTTCTCCATTTATAGATTTAATGTAATTTTATTTTAATTGATAATTCAGCTAAATAAAGAATTTTTTTATATTTTGTAATTATTCAATCTGTCGACATGTCATAGAAGTTTCTATATCGAGTAATTACTTATACAATTTGTTCTTATTCATTACTACCGGAGAACAATGTAATGACAGACAAAAACGTTTTACAATGAATGATTTTGTAATTACTAAAGATCTTTTCTAGAACATTCTATACCGACTTAGTTATGCCCTGTCGCATCCCATCACACTTTGGCTCTATGCTTGAGTTTGTATTTTTATTTTTATTTTTATTTTATTACAATTTTGTCTAATATATATTTGCATATATAAGAGAACAATTATGACATAAGACTGAAAATAATTACAATTGCTAAGTTAGCTTTCTAGTGGACATCTACACAGATTCATTTATTTTGCTTAGATATTTTTGGCCAGTTTTGACTCTCTTTTTTGTTGGTAAAAGAAAAGAGAGTCATGTGAATTGCAATTGATCACGAGCGATTATGAATATTAGTAATATTTTTATTTAGTTTCGGTCGGTCGTTTGTTGATCTCTTTTGTACAAATGAAAAAATAAAAAACGGAATTGATATTTTCAAAGTAAAAAATGGAATAGTTTCACAAGGTCTTCCTGACATAAATAGCAAGTGGGATCCACTCTTGTGTAAGAGATGATGACTTTATGAAATTAACATTTTCACTTGCAGAGTTGGATTTTCTGTGATTTTGTTCAATAAATAGTTCTTTAAAGAAGAACCTTCTAGTTACTCACCACCTGTTTAGAACCTTCTCTACCAGTAATTAATTAATTACTCACCACACTTTTTATGTTACTCGTTCGATGTATGCTCGCGTTTTTATAGTCATTTTTAATTATGATTTTGTCTTAATATATAATTATACAAGTGAATGTGAGACAGGAATTTTAAATAATTGCGACCGATAATTTATTTATATTTTAATGTTTCATTAATTTGTTGGTGCTTTTTTCAAAAAATTTAAATTTTTGTGTTTTTTGTTGAATCTAATTTTCAATTTATTGCGTGACTCTTTAAATACTACTCTCTCCATTCCTAAAAGATTGTCGTTTTAGAATAAAAAATTTGATTCAAAATGTTTGTGGTTTACAACTTTCGAAGAGAATAAATTATTTACTTTCTTATATTACCCTTACCTTCTCTCATTGTCCCAAAAAATTCTCTCATTTGTATTAATAGTTTTCAACTTCCCATAAAAAGGATAGTAATTGAATTTCAAATAAATTTTACTTGGTAAATGATACTTTCTTAATCTATATGTCAAAGCTTTAAACGACAATATTTTAGGAACACGGAGATAGTAATTTTTTGATAATAAGCCTGGCCCACGCAAATGAATAGTATTATTATGGAATTAGAAAGTAGGAAAATTTTAGGAGTCAAACTGTGCTAACTTTGTCAGCCAATGATGAGGAACGACATTGGCATTACCTCTCGGCCGCATGAGTAAAGCTCGACACAGGAAAATGATGCCTTAAAAGCCAAACAATATTCAATAATCGAGGTCAAGTATCAACCCGTGGAATCACTAGTCGTTGAATGACCGAAAGATAATCACTTTTTTTTCTTTTTTTTCTTATATATGTGGAGTATTTGAACAAGGATTCCAAACAAACTTATACATTTGGTCTGTGATTCCTATGCTGTTTTGAGTGGGAGTCGAACTCAAGACGTCTGAGTTTTACGGTATGCTAGTGGCAAATTAAAGTTTTTTTTTTTTTTGTTGCTAAATTAGACAAAAATTGAAACTCACACGCTTAACCTTAACATGTCAATGCTGAATCCTTCAACCTCATGGTTATCATGAGTTAACGATACGAATTAGAGCAAAAACATTCGGTAAAGACGTCACTTTTCACGATAATAAAATTACAATCAAAGTCCTTTACAAATAAAATCGCCTTATGGACAGCAAGAGCAAGTCACCCTACCCAAGGAAATAGGAATCACCAAGTGGAAAGCCAATTCGAACAAAAGCATTACACGAATAAATGCATCACAGTTAATTTTGATGAATGAAGTGGGATTTTTTTATAATCCAATACGCCAACATTGTTAAGCCAAGAGCGCCTCATTAAAACATTCAAAACCTCCTTCCAACTTACAAGTACATACATCAAACCAGCTAACCCAATGAAATGATGAATACGTCTACTTTCCCCCACCAAAATCTACTGATCAATCCATTTAACTCGAAATCGATTTTAAAGCAACAAATAATATACCTTGCGCAACAATCTTGTAGGAATTTGTGACTCATAATTGAAAAATTCCTAAAAAAGACCAAGTGCAGAACGAAACGGAACAATAGCCCATCGGATGATAAACCGAAGGTTGGGTATAATATGAGTTAGGGTTGAAAAGGATTAGCAGTTATATATACTCACTATTGTAAAATCCTATGTACTCAGTGAATAATAATAATAAATAAATAAAAACGCCGCTCCCGTAGATTACCTAGGAACCACGTAAATCTCTGTGTTAATTCTTTATTGTCGTGTGTGTGTGTGTGATCGAATTCTAACAAGCCTTAATAACACATTCCTTATCTGCCTAAGAAAGCTTCAGACGATAACATATTAAATTTCAAAATTAGTGTGATTTATAAAAGTTTAGAGTGAAATATTTTTTGTGATTTATAGTTTTTATTATATTATATATAATTATAATAATTGTATCAATTAAAATTAAATAAATTCACATAAATTTGAAATTTAATATGTCGGTTGATTTCAAATTAGTCAAATTGTATATCTAATTTTAGAACAGATACAATAATTAAGATAATCAGATATTAGCTGAGATTTTGTCCGCTTAACCTCCAAAGACGTTGGACTTAAGGCCATGTTGGGCTTCACCAAGAAACAAATAAATCAACTACCTAACCATACCAATCGTTGGAGTGAAGGCCATATTAGCCCAATAGTTAAACGTGCTGAGTATGAAAAATTAGAGTTGAAACTATATACTCCCTTTATTGAGGTATTTATTTACGACTCTAAACATTAATGATACATTTGAATTGAAAATATAAAATTTATAACAGAATATAATAAAATAGAAAGTATAATTATTAATTTCATTCCAGTTGAAATGAGTTATTTCATACATTCCCCTAAAGAATAAAATTTACAAATTTGGCAAGAATGAGAATAGTTCATTTCCTTCTACACATTTTTTTTTCATTTCATCGGAATGAGTTATTCGGTTTCACCTTCATTCATGCAATCCAAACGTAGCATTAATTGTAAATACTCCTTCCATTTCCATTTCAAATTATAAGATCGTTGTTGACTTTTAAAAGTCAACTTATGTCATTTTCAAACTCAAAATTACGACAATTCAGTAAAAATTATGAAATAATAAATCATACATGAGTAGTATTTTGTAGATAGTTTACAATATATTCATCATCGTATCATTGTATTAACTTATGAAAGGAATCTATGTTAATTTTGAGTTAAAAATGTCTTGAGCTGACCAAAATGTCAATAATTATTTTATATTTTGAAACAGAGGTAATATTATTTTTCTCATAAAGAAGTTTTAATCTTGAAGTTTTTATTTATATACCATTTAACAAATTATGTGTAGGCTTGTATTTTTCTTATTAGTATATTAGTGTCTAAATGATATGGGTAAAATTTTACTCTTGCTCAATAATAAAGATATACTTTTCTTTTTCGATCATTCAAAATCAGAGATACATTTAATTTAACTATAGAGTGACATTAAATTTGTAGTACGCCATTATTTTTATTCTTAATTAAGTGAGTATGATTATGTCATCAATGCTATATTTCTAACAAATAAATATAAATGTGAAAAAACAAAAAAAAATCTTAAAAGTCATCGTCATATAAAATGAATCTCTAATTTTAAAAATGGATGGAGTAGTAATAATTAGCATGAGTCTGAATGAAAACAAAGGTTAGTAATATTATTCTACTAGTGGTGAATTCAGGCCAAACAAAGCCCAAGTTAAAAGAATCAATGTTTGAATCAGGATTATGTGAGTGTGCGCTATAATTACGGCCCATCTTTGGAACATGGATTCAAATGTCTTTTAAGTGTATGAAACAGGTAACAGGGTATTTATTGCAAAACATATATCTATGGTACTACTTCCGTCCCTCAATATAAGATATTTTAGAGAAATTTTTTTGTCTCTTAATATATGACGTTTTAAAATTTTAAGTAAGCATTAATTACTTAATTTTTAATATTATCCAAAGTATTAAATATAACTTTGGTTCTCTCACTATTTTTTGTCCAATAAATAACAATATATTTTTCTAATACAAAGACAATATAGAAATATGTTATTATATTTAATGCTTTACAATTATTTTTTTAATACTTGTGTACAACTCTAAAAAATTTTATATTAAGTGACGGAGGGATTAGTATTTATTAAAATTAAAAAATCTGCACCCATAGGCTATAACCACATCTTTTCCCAAGGAATAATGAATATTGGAAAAAAACCATACCTTGTGTCTCCCTGGGTAAGGGTGTAAACGAGTCGAACCGGAGCAAACAAAGAATTCGACTCGAAATGATAAATTCGTATTCAAATTCGGCTCAAATTCGAATTATATTTGAAAAATCCTACTCATATTCGACTCGACTCAAATATTTATTACTCGAATTCGATCCGACTCGACTAGAATATTTATTCAAACTACTCGCGAACTTCAAATTCAATCTCGAATTCGAGTCTCCATATAATGTAAGACCCCAACTTTTATAAATAAAGATGAATTTTCTATAAATATCATTTTTGAATATTATGGAGTTAATTTGATATAATGTTATAGTTGTGGGTAATATTTATAAATTTTGCAAAGTAAGCAAGTTGTTATAAAATATTCGTTTGGTCGGAGAATATTCTTTTTGTCGGGGAATATTCGTACGACGGCACAATCATTGGTGGACCCCACAACGGAATTATTGTCGGATTGAGAAAACGACAGAATTATCTTTCTATAAAAATAACGGCTGAGGTGTTACCGTTAAAACCGTTAAAACTGTTGAACTACTCGGTAGTAAAAGTACAGTAATACGCGTGGTTGCATAGTAGCACACGGTATTGATTATTGATGCTTACGTGAGAAGTCACTCAGCTATACTCAATTATTGCTACAGTAATTGATGCATCATATCTCTTAAATTATTGTCATAGTATCATCTGTATAATATGTTATATTATTAAATCAATAATTGAGACGTTGTGGTAAGTTTGGTTATTTTATGGGGGGCCATATGTCATCATCTAAGAGTCTCTTCGTCAATAGTAATTACCGTCGTCAATAGTAATTACCGTCGTCAATAGTATTTACCTTGGTCAATAGTAATTACCTTCGTCAATATTATTTACCTTGGTCAATAGTATTTACCTTGGTCAATAGTAATTACCTTCGTCAATAGTATTTACCTTGGTCAATAGTAATTACTTTCGTCAATAGTAGTTGTCCCTTCAATATTACCAAGAGTCATTTGACCCTTCGTTAAGACCAAGAGTCATTTGACCCTTCGTTAAGACCAAGAGCCACCCTCAGTTTTTCTATAAATAGAGGCCTAGGGCTTCATTATTTTTCACGAATTCATTCAAGCTATAGAGAGAGAAAGTATAGAGAGAATAAGAGAGAGAGAGAATAAAATTATTCTGCTACATCACTTTTCCAATATCCAGTTCTTTTAAGGTAGGGAATATTATTTCTTTTATATTCATGAAGAGAACTTCTGTTATTCCATTCGTTATTATTCTGTTGGAATAACCAGTATACGCGGTCTACCCTATACTTGGTGACATTCTTCTATTATTCTGTTGGAACATCCTGTCTGTGTATTTTACACCGGACCTGGTTCCGTTTTTATTATTATTCTGTTGGAACATCCTGTCTGTGTGTTTTACACCGGACCTGGTTCCGTCTTGTTATTATTCTGTTGGAACATCCTGTCTGTGTGTTTTACACCGGACCTGGTTCCATTATTTATTATCCTGTCGGAATATCCTGTCTGTGCGTTTACGCCGGACCTGGTTCCATTATTTATTATTCTGTTGGAATAACCTGTCTGTGCGGTCTATCGCATGCATGGTGATTTCTTTTGTTATTCCATTCTTTATTATACTCAGTTGGTTAAGTTTTGACTTCTATACTCCATGAAATTTGTGGAATATCCTTGATAGTTGCGTTTCATCCAGTATCTTTTCAAGAAAATATTCTTCTAAGCATTCTTGAATTTTACTCCACAATGCAGTATCATGTTGACAATTTGGACGTTGTTAATTCCTGGATAAATTAATTCTTGAACTTGTTTTATTGAATTCTTATATCATTGTCATCATCCTCATGTTTATAAAATGTTGAAAGTCATCTGTGGCCTGTATTGCATAGATGGACTTGGTATGATTATGACCAGGGATTATTCGGTATAATCATGACCGTAATGTTACAAATGATGTGGTAAAAGTCCTCATTGGCCCGTAGTGCATTGATGGACAGTTGTTGGCATGATCATGACCATTAATGAATACACGAATATCCTTGGCAGTAGTGCAGGGGTGATTCGATGATGTGGATTATTTTATTAAGCTGAGTCTCAGCGATCGCAGTGTTGAAAAACCTTTTAAATCATAAAAGATAGTAGAGTTTATTTTCTACTTGACTCTTTTAATGGATTGCTTGTTCCGCTGCAGTTAAACTTGATGTCTATTATATTTTATCAGTTTAACATTGTTGAAGGCTAATGATAATTTATTCTGCATTATCTTAGTCATAATATTTCTTACTGGGCTAGTTGAGCTCACCCTTTCTTTCACTGTTCTCTTCAGGAAATGAGAACGTAGCTGGGGCAAGTCGGGGAACGGAGTGATGGTCCGAAGAATAGTATTAGTTAGTAGTCCTCACTATTCTATATAATGGTGTGTTAATAAATGTAATGAGGACTCCTTTTGAGTATGAATACTCTCTAGAAGATAATATTTGTATTCAAACTCACAGTTTATGTTTTGTCGTATTGTACACGACAGTTGTATTATTAAGTTGTATTTGTATTCTGTACTATGTATCTGACGACTCAAGATGGGTGATGTATACCTAATTTTGGGGGCGTCACAGTTGGTATCAGAGCTTAGGGATATGATCCCTGGCTAAGATGTGAGAATAGAACTAGGAGGGGAGAGACGGGGAATTCCTTCGCTAGTATGACATACCTAAGTTTATTTGCATGGTATTTAATTGGTCGGTCATAATATAAGGATAATATATGATATATCAATTAATTTTTATTTTGTGGCATTATCTGAAAATGGCATCCGAGAATGTTGAGAATAGCAATGGAGCACAGACGACTGTTGATTCACCACATATCAATAATCAGGATAATGTGCATCAGGAAGGTGTCAATCCTCATGCAAACAACAACACTAACCAAATGATGAATGATCAAATGTTCAGAGGCTTTATGCAATTCATGCAACAACAGGTGAAAGCGGGTCCTGTCCACAACGTAGGTGGAAATACTGGAAACTCTCAGGCGGTCACCGCTAAACAGTTTAAGGAGCTGGGACCACCGGAGTTTAAGGGAGAACCCAAACCACTTGTAGCTGAAACATGGATAAAGCAGATCACCAAGATATTTGATGTCTTGAGTTGCTCCGAGGAGCAAAAGGTTCCCTTTGCCGCCTTTATGTTGCGAGGAGAGGCAGATTACTGGTGGAAATCGATAAAGCGTACTCAACCTGCCGCACTGAAGATGTCTTGGGAGAAGTTCCAAGATTTGTTTAACGACAAATACTTTCCCGAGAGTATTCGTCACATGAAGGAGGTGGTGTTCATCAAATTGGAGCAGAATAATATGACCGTGTCGCAGTACGAGGCAAAATTTGCGGAGTTATCCCGGTTTGCGTCCCACCTGGTGGATAATGAAGAAAGAATGACGCGGATGTTTTTAAGAGGTTTGAAGCCGGAGATACGTCAACATCTTGTTTCTCATAAACTGTGTTTGTATTCAGATGTTGTAAATAGGGCTCAGTTGGTGGAGCGCGATAACGAGATAACGCAACGAAAAGAGAGCAGCCGGCAAAATGATAATACCAGTGAGAGCAGTCATCGAAGCGGTGACAACAAGCGTGGAGGGAATCAACAGGCCAGAAATGGTAACCACTTCGGTGGTAATCAGGGCCAAAATAATAAGAATGGACATTTCAAGAAGAGGAGATTCAACAATGATGGAAAGACGTCAGCACCAGCACCTGTCGTTAAGGAAGGAGAACGACCACCTATCATATGTTTCAAATGCGGAGGGGAGGGGCACATCAGTCCAAACTGCGCGATGCCGTCCAAAGCATGTTATAATTGTGGAAGAGAAGGTCATTTAGCCCGATTTTGTCGTTTACCGAAGACAAATTCAGCTAGGATGGAGGCACCAAAAGCCGTCCCAGAAAAGTCAAAACCGGTTGTGCAAGGGAGAGCGTTTGTTGTGAACTCCCAGAGAGCAAGGAACCCGAATGAGGTCATCACGGGTAAGCTCATCATAAACTCTAAAGAAGTTTATACTTTATTTGATACCGGTTCAACCCATTCTTTTATTTCTCCTACTTGCGCTCGTCGATTAAATTTGATTCCGGAGAAATTAGACTTTGACTTATCTGTGGAAACTCCGTTGGGAGAAACCTTCATTACCTCCACTATTTATAAGTCTTGTTTGATTCAAGTTGGTACCCACACATTACCTATCGATCTGATTTCATTAAAAATACTTGCATTTGACGTGATTCTAGGGATTGATTGGTTAACTACTCATTATGCAAAAATTGATTGTTTTCGTAAGGTTGTTAGCTTTCATATTCCTAATCGACCTATTATGCGAATTCAAGCAACCAAACCATTAAAATCAATCGCTGTCATCTCAAGTCATAAAGCTATTCGTTTATTGAAAAACGGATGTCAAGCTTTCTTAGCTCATGTCACAGATCTAAACAAAAATACGTCAGTTTTGAATGATATTTCTATTGTTAATAAATTCCCTGACGTATTCCCTGAAGAACTTCCTGGCCTACCCCCAGAGCGTGAAATTGAATTTTGTATCGATCTTGAACCCGGTACAAAACCCATTTCCAAAGCCCCATATCGAATGGCTCCTATTGAACTTCAGGAGTTAAAGATCCAACTGCAGGAATTGTTAGACATTGGCTTTATTCGTCCTAGTACTTCTCCTTGGGGTGCTCCTGTTCTATTCGTGAAGAAAAAAGATGGAAGTATGCGACTTTGTATTGATTATCGGGAGTTGAATCATGTCACCATCAAAAACAGGTACCCATTGCCACCTATTGATGACCTGTTTGACCAGTTGCAAGGAGCACAATTCTTTTCAAAGATCGATCTTCGTTCTGGATATCATCAGCTGAAGGTTAGAACTGAGAATATTCCAAAGACGGCTTTTAGAACTCGGTACGGGCATTATGAATTCCTAGTCATGTCCTTTGGATTGACTAATGCTCCTGCTGCCTTCATGGATATGATGAACCGGGTATTCAAGGAATATTTGGATCATTTTGTGGTCGTCTTTATTGATGACATCCTTATTTATTCCAAAAGCCGTGAAGATCATGAGCAACACTTGAGGCTGGTACTCCAAAAGCTTCGTGAATACAAGCTTTATGCCAAGTTGAAGAAATGCGAGTTCTGACTGGAGGAGGTAGCATTCCTTGGGCACGTAGTATCAAGTCGTGGAATATCGGTTGACCCGACAAAGATTGAAGCTATTCAAAGCTGGGAGCAACCTAAATCAGTGACCGAGGAACGTAGCTTTCTTGGTTTAGCTGGTTATTATCGGAGATTCGTGGAAGGATTTTCTCGAATCGCTACTCCATTAACTCAGCTGACTCGGAAAGATACAAAGTTTGGTTGGAGCGAAGAATGTGAGCAGAGTTTTCAAGAACTCAAGAGGAGACTCATTTCAGCACCTGTTCTAACAATACCATCTGGCTCGGAGGGATTTGTCATCTACAGTGATGCTTCGAGCAAAGGGGTGGGATGCGTTCTCATGCAACATAGAAAAGTCATAGCCTATGCATCAAGACAACTCAAGGAATATGAGAGGAATTATCCTACTCATGATCTAGAGTTGGCAGTTGTTGTCTTTGCACTTAAAATTTGGAGGCATTACTTGTATGGGGAGAAAATGGAGATCTTTACGGATCATAAAAGCCTCAAATATTTCTTCACTCAAAAGAAACTCAACATGCGACAACGACGTTGGCTTGAACTGTTGAAAGATTATGATCATACCATTCAATACCATCCTGGAAAAGCGAACGTGGTAGCTGACGCATTGAGTAGAAGATCATATGCGGGTACAAGTGCAATATTAACAACGCAAAGACCCATTTTGTGTGACTTGCAAAGGATGGAGATAGAGTTAAAGACTCCAGGGACCCATGTGATGATGGCGAATATACGAGTAGAACCGACTTTAATCGATAAAGTTAAAGCTGCTCAAGCTACAGACCTGGAGCTGATGCGTATGAGGAAGAAAGTGCAAGAAGGTTCTATGCCGGAAGCAAGAATCGATGAAGAAGGAATACTTCGAGTCAATCCCAGACTTTGTGTTCCTAACAACCCTGATTTAAAGTATGAAATCATGATGGAGGCGCACAACACACCGTTTGTAATCCATCCTGGAAGTACCAAAATGTATCATGATCTTCGTCATACATTTTGGTGGAGCAATATGAAGAGAGAGATAGCGTTGTTTATCTCAAGGTGTCTAACTTATCAACGAGTCAAAGCGGAGCATCAAGTACCAAAAGGTCCATTGCAACCACTTGAAATTCCAGAATGGAAGTGGGAGCACATTACCATGGATTTCGTTACCGGTCTTCCTAGGGTTTCTCAAGGTATTGATGTGATTTGGGTCATTGTTGATAGATTGACCAAGTCTGCTCATTTCTTACCGATACGAGAAACTTATACACTTGAACGTCTTGCTCGTATGTACATAAACGAGATTGTAAGACTGCATGGTATGCCAGTATCCATAATTTCTGATCGAGACCCAAGATTCACTTCACGATTTTGGGTTAGTTTACAAAAAGCTATGGGTACGGAGTTACGATTTAGTTCAGCATATCATCCTCAGACGGACGGACAATCAGAGAGGACTATTCAAACTCTTGAAGATCTATTAAGACTCTGTGTCTTTGACTTCAAGGGAAGTTGGGACAAGTTCTTACCATTGGTGGAGTTTTCCTACAACAACAGTTATCAAGCAAGTATTGGCATGGCTCCATTCGAAGCATTGTATGGAAGAAAATGTCGTTCTCCAGTATGCTGGGATGAGGTGGGCGAAGCAACGTTGTTGGGACCGGAGTTAGTACGTATGACTACAGAAAAGATTCAAACGATCCGACAACGTATAAAAACCTCACAAGATCGACAAAAGAGTTATGCTGATCTTCATCGAAAGGACGTGGAATTTGATGTAGGAGATCATGTGTTCTTACGTGTTGCTCCATGGAAAGGAGTTACAAGATTTGGAAAGAGAGGAAAGCTAAATCCTCGATTCATCGGTCCATTTTTAATCCTCGATCGAGTAGGAACTGTGGCTTATAGACTCGCTTTACCGCCAAGTATGTCTCGTGTTCATAACGTTTTCCACATATCCATGTTACGCAAATATGTGGAAGACCCGAACCACATTATTGAGTTAGAACCGGACGAAATAGCGGAGGATTTGACGTATGAAGAAGTTCATGTTCAAATCTTGGATAAGAAGGAACATATTCTACGCTCCAAGGTTATACCTCAAGTTAAAGTTTTGTGGAGAAACCATGATGTTGAGGAAATGACTTGGGAGTTAGAATCAGAAATGAAATCAAGGTATCCTTACCTCTTCGACATACCAGGTACGTACCCTAATTTCGAGGGCGAAATTTCATAAGAAGGGGAGGTTGTAAGACCCCAACTTTTATAAATAAAGATGAATTTTCTATAAATATCATTTTTGAATATTATGGAGTTAATTTGATATAATGTTATAGTTGTGGGTAATATTTATAAATTTTGCAAAGTAAGCAAGTTGTTATAAAATATTCGTTTGGTCGGAGAATATTCTTTTTGTCGGGGAATATTCGTACGACGGCACAATCATTGTAACGACCCAAAAACAGGTCCATTCCACCCAACCCATTCTGAGACGTCAAATACATGATACAGAAAACAACTACAACTTTATTACAACAATTGTCGTGCAAAATACAACAACACATATGCTGTGAGTTTGGATACAAATATATACCAAATGTGACATTGGACACCATCATGTATCAGCACCTCACAAAGGTACCTTACATAAAGGTACAGTCAAAAACTGTTTTAGAAACTAGAATCTTTGGGAAGTGCTCAAGGAAACCTTCGTACATGGGAGGCCATGCGTCTAGGTTATGATAGATATCATATGGCCACAGAATTATCCTTGGTTGACCCAATAGACCCCAAAGAAAAACGAGAAGATTACTATCATATTCTTCCCAATGGTGAGTCTTCTCTTGACTTATCATTATCTCCACTGTCTCTAATTGAGAATTATACTTCAAACAAACACCAAGATTATATAGGTAGTGCCCATAGATATACTCAGCAAGTGGATGAGCACAACCCTGTCCTATGATGACACGAGGTTGTATGTCATTAGACATCTTGTATGATAGTGACAAAACACCCTTCCAACGTTGGGTTCGCCTCACCCTATTTTCTTCACCAAATATAACTACTAAATGATGACCACCATTCTATTCCCTTGTTACCCCCGCTCGACCCAGCTACACTCTTATTACCTGAAAGGAATTGTGAAGCAAAAGAGTGAGCACAACTAGCTCAGTAAAGAATATCATGACTAAAGATAATTAAATTATCAATAGCCTTCATCAATAATAAATCAGAGATTTAGAACACATGGTAAATGACAAAAATTTCAACCATAGTTGCAGCGGAACGAGCAATCCATTAGAAGAGTCAAATAGACTATAAAGTCTATTATCTTCTCCATGTTAAAAATCCACCAACAATGTTTTATCCATGTAACATCACTCAACAGTTCCTTTCCACAATCATATGAATAACTCATAATCATAATTGTGACTATAAATTTTTCTTCGCACCCAGGACGAAGAATATTTTCATCACCTGTCTTTACCTGAAACATCAAAGATCATGGTTATACCAAATCACAATTCCTGTTTATAATCATACTAACAAATCCATCTTTGCACTACGGGTCAAAGATATTCATCAACAAACCATCTTTGCACTACGGGCCAAAGATATTCATCAACAAACCATCTTTGCACTACGGGCCAAAGATATTCAACAACAGTTCATCTTTGCACTACATGCCAAAGATATTCATCAACAGGCCATCTTTGCACTACATGCCAAAGATATTCATCAACAATTCATATTTGCACTACAGGCCAAATATATTCATATCTCAAAGAAATATATAATCATTTCAGAATTTATATAAACAATAATTATAACCATGTTGATCAATTCACCTTTGCACTTAAGCTTAAGATATTCAATTATAAATTCAATGGTCATGATCATACCAGTCACAATTCAACTTTGCACTACAGGCCAAAGAGAACCCTAGTCATGATAATACCAATAATCTACCCATCTTTACACTCCAGTGAAAGAGAATTTCAACATCAGGGTTATAAAAATATTATATATGATGATAAAAATAATATGATCAACATATAGTTTTAATCTCAAGAGTAATATTCGTAACTCATGAATAGTAACCCCGACACAAAAGATAGAAATTCTACAATAAAATTCATACCAATATTTCGGTATAATGATATTGAAAGAATAACATTACTTAAATTTATAAACAATTTATTTAAATTGTTTACACTTTATTAATTAATGTATTTAATCATCATAAAATGCCAACTCTTACAAATTCATCATCAATAACTAAAACCCTCATCAAAATTCTGCATATACCTCATATAGGATTCTCAAGCCATAAAATCCTATTTTCCAATTTTCTTTTTTTCACAAAACATATTTAATTCATTTACTCATAACTAGACCATTTTCATGAAAAATACCAAATCAGTTCCAAAAATATTTCTTTTCTGGGATTTAGCATAATATAGTCCCATAGTGAACATATATTTTTCTCAGAATTTTTAAAAGTCATTTACTATTTTTCATATGGCCAAAATAGCCGAATATTTAGACATTTATCAAAAATTGTACTTTTGTCTAAAAATTCTGAAATTTACAGAGTATACTTCTATCATATACATGTACTCCCAATAAAAATTTCATCAATTTTGGAGTTAACCACAAGGAATTATAAGCTGTTACTTCTAAAATAGTCTTTTCTCATAAAATTCATAACTCTCAATCTATACATCCAAAAATCACCATTTTTGGACACAATCAAGAAAACTCATCAAAATATCATTTCAAATTTTTCCAGAATTTTTGAAGATCAGAAAAATTACGAAACTGAAAATCATAACAACCCTTAAAATCCCTTAATATCCCTTACTATCCCTTACCTCAAAAGTGCAGTATTTCTGACTGGAATGCAAAGCCGAAGGAAACTTGCACTGAATAGCAACTCTCAAAGTATCTAAATACTCACAAAATATGCTTCATAATATAGAGAGAGAAAGAGAGAAAGCTTATGTTTTTGGTGTGATTTTCAATTCTAACTTAGCCCTATATTTATAGGAAAATTTTGGTAGGTTTGACCTGCAACCTGATGGCTTTACCTGCTACTATTCCCACCCACCATATTTGAAATATAATTCAGCACATTTCTTCACCAACCACAAGTGGGGCCCACCAATTCTAGAATTTTCCACCAAAAATGATTTATAACCTGATTTCCGAATCAGCCACCTCTTAAAATTCATAACAAATCATACGTTCATTTTTAACGGTTCAAAATTTATGGACATATACTCAACTTATATATGTATAACATATCCAAAAATTACCACGATCCAACGGTCGGATTAAAAATTATAACCCCCGCAAAATATCTCAAAAATCCTGATTTTTAATACCTCCATTCCGACAAAAATACTGATAAAAACCTCAACATTAACTCCTTCATTTTTAACCACAAAAATATATCCCTCATTTATATCCACATAATATAAATATTTCCTTATCATATGAATCAATAATTAATTATTCACAAATAATATTACAGAATCACATTTATGACAACCAGGCCGTTCCCAGGAAAGAGGGGGCTTTCCAATAAGAATTTCTCCTTACTGGCGCGCAATTAGATGACCAAACCTCTCCTTAGACAGAACTTTCTAGACATTGACAATAATGTTATCTAATAATATTATTCAAATAATATGAATTATTGATCTGATAAAGGAAAATACTGTGCAGCAACAATTATTGAAACAACAATAATATAAAATATCAACGCAACAATTATTGAATCAATAAAATAAAATATTGAACAGTAATTACTGTAACAATTATTGAGTAGTGCCTTCTTACGTAAGAATCAATAATTTCAAAAATACTATGCAATACCGTGTGCTACTGTGCAATAACGCGTATTACTGTATTTTAACCACCGGGTATTCCAACAGTGTTAACGGTAACAACTACGCCGTTATTTGTAAAAACTCAAATTTGTCGTTTTCTTCACCCGACAGTTATTCTGTTATGGGGCCCACAAATAGCTGCGCCGTCGTACGAATATTCCCCGACAGAAAGAATATTCCACGACCAAACGAATATTCTCCGACAACAATGATTATTTTATAACCACTTGCTTATTTTGAAAAAAATCATATTTCACTCATAACTTTAAACTTTTATCAATTTAACCATTTACTGAATAGTAATTATAAGAAAAATTGAATACTTTTATTTCATAAAATTCGGGGTCTTACAATCATTGGTGGACCCCACAACGGAATTATTGTCGGATTGAGAAAACGACAGAATTATCTTTCTATAAAAATAACGGCTGAGGTGTTACCGTTAAAACCGTTAAAACTGTTGAACTACTCGGTAGTAAAAGTACAGTAATACGCGTGGTTGCATAGTAGCACACGGTATTGATTATTGATGCTTACGTGAGAAGTCACTCAGCTATACTCAATTATTGCTACAGTAATTGCTGCATCATATCTATTAAATTATTGTCATAGTATCATCTGTATAATATGTTATATTATTAAATCAATAATTGAGACGTTGTGGTAAGTTTGGTTATTTTATGGGGGGCCATATGTCATCATCTAAGAGTCTCTTCGTCAATAGTAATTACCGTCGTCAATAGTAATTACCGTCGTCAATAGTATTTACCTTGGTCAATAGTAATTACCTTCGTCAATATTATTTACCTTGGTCAATAGTAATTACCTTCGTCAATAGTATTTACCTTGGTCAATAGTAATTACTTTCGTCAATAGTAGTTGTCCCTTCAATATTACCAAGAGTCATTTGACCATTCGTTAAGACCAAGAGTCATTTGACCCTTCGTTAAGACCAAGAGCCACCCTCAGTTTTTTTATAAATAGAGGCCTAGGGCTTCATTATTTTTCACGAATTCATTCAAGCTATAGAGAGAGAAAGTATAGAGAGAATAAGAGAGAGAGAGAATAAAAGTATTCTGCTACATCACTTTTCTAATATCCAGTTCTTTTAAGGTAGGGAATATTATTTCTTTTATATTCATGAAGAGAACTTCTATTATTCCATTCGTTATTATTCTGTTGGAATAACCAGTATACGCGGTCTACCCTATACTTGGTGACATTCTTCTATTATTCTGTTGGAACATCCTGTCTGTGTGTTTTACACCGGACCTGGTTCCGTTTTTATTATTATTCTGTTGGAACATCCTGTCTGTGTGTTTTACACCGGACCTGGTTCCGTCTTGTTATTATTCTGTTGGAACATCCTGTCTGTGTGTTTTACACCGGACCTGGTTCCGTCTTGTTATTATTCTGTTGGAACATCCTGTCTGTGTGTTTTACACCGGACCTGGTTCCATTATTTATTATCCTGTCGGAATATCCTGTCTGTGCGTTTACGCCGGACCTGGTTCCATTATTTATTATTCTGTTGGAATAACCTGTCTGTGCGGTCTATCGCATGCATGGTGATTTCTTTTGTTATTCCATTCTTTATTATACTCAGTTGGTTAAGTTTTGACTTCTATACTCCATGAAATTTGTGGAATATCCTTGATAGTTGCGTTTCATCCAGTATCTTTTCAAGAAAATATTCTTCTAAGCATTCTTGAATTTTACTCCACAATGCAGTATCATGTTGACAATTTGGACGTTGTTAATTCCTGGATAAATTAATTCTTGAACTTGTTTTATTGAATTCTTATATCATTGTCATCATCCTCATGTTTATAAAATGTTGAAAGTCATCTGTGGCCTGTATTGCATAGATGGACTTGGTATGATTATGACCAGGGATTATTCGGTATAATCATGACCGTAATGTTACAAATGATGTGGTAAAAGTCCTCATTGGCCCGTAGTGCATTGATGGACAGTTGTTGGCATGATCATGACCATTAATGAATACACGAATATCCTTGGCCGTAGTGCAGGGGTGATTCGATGATGTGGATTATTTTATTAAGCTGAGTCTCAGCGATCGCAGTGTTGAAAAACCTTTTAAATCATAAAAGATAGTAGAGTTTATTTTCTACTTGACTCTTTTAATGGATTGCTTGTTCCGCTGCAGTTAAACTTGATGTCTATTATATTTTATCAGTTTAACATTGTTGAAGGCTAATGATAATTTATTCTGCATTATCTTAGTCATAATATTTCTTACTGGGCTAGTTGAGCTCACCCTTTCTTTCACTGTTCTCTTCAGGAAATGAGAACGTAGCTGGGGCAAGTCGGGGAACGGAGTGATGGTCCGAAGAATAGTATTAGTTAGTAGTCCTCACTATTCTATATAATGGTGTGTTAATAAATGTAATGAGGACTCCTTTTGAGTATGAATACTCTCTAGAAGATAATATTTGTATTCAAACTCACAGTTTATGTTTTGTCGTATTGTACACGACAGTTGTATTATTAAGTTGTATTTGTATTCTGTACTATGTATCTGACGACTCAAGATGGGTGATGTATACCTAATTTTGGGGGCGTCACATATAATAACTAGTTTTATAATAAATATAATTATAAATTGAATTTATTATTTTACTTAAAAATGAGAAAATATATTTATTATTACGTTTTACAAATATAAAATCACAATTAAAATTAAAAACAAAATAAAATAATAACTAATTATCCTAATTTGATTTAAATTTGTATATATTATAAGATAATGTATCGAACATATAATCGAATATGTATTAACTGAGTATGTATCGAATCACAATCAAGAATTCGAGTTGTTTGAATCTTAAACGAGTCTAATATAACCTTGTTCAGATTCTATTCATATTTTTATTCGAACTATTTTTAATGCTCGGATTTAGATCATATTATTAATGAATCCGAGTCTCGCTCGTATTTTTTTAAGTCGAGTCCGAATCGAGCTCGAACTGTATTGGCTCGTTTATAGCCTTACCCGTGGGAGCAGGCAAACAATTAACTTCCATCAATTATGTTGGCAAAAAAAAAAGACTTTTTCCATCTTGGCTATTCCATACAAGAAATTAGTTCTCAACACTTTTTCTTTCACGACCATTATATATATATAGTAAAAAATAAGCTAGAAATCCCAATTACGAAAAAACCAAATAAATCCAAAAACTGGTAAAATTTTTAGAAGGCCCAAATACATGTTTCTCGGCCTTTTTTTAGCTTAAAAAGCTACCTACAATGGCCTAAGGTGAAAAGTAATGTAAGGCTGGTCATTAGTTTCGATTTGATGTATTATGAACTGAAATTCCAAATAAATTAAAAATTATGATAAATTCAATATTAACCCCTCTTATGCTTGAATTTTCTTTCTTTCCTTTCTTTGCTACACAAAGATTGCAAAAATTTTGATAATCTGATTTTATCATAAAACACAATCACTCAGGGGCGAAGCTACATACACTATTGTAGGGTCAATTGACCACACAAAAAAAAAATATTTTATTTTATAATGTAAGGAAAATTTTAAAATTTTTAAGTATTATATATAAATTGACCCCACTAAAATTTTATAAATTTTCTATTATACGGGGTCAAATTGAAAATTTATAATTTTGTCAATCAAATTTTAATCACATATAACTCATATCCTCTCAATATATGTATATCTCTCTATAATATTTTAAACTAAATAATAATCTAATTTATATTATTTTTTAAAATAATTAATAAATTAATTATTTATGAACAGTTGTGATTAAAAGTCTATTATGAATCAATATAATGTGTATATATCATATATTATTACTAATTATATTGTCATTGTAATATAGTATATATACATATGTGTGTGTGTGACCCAAAAATATAAAAATATTAAAAAAAATGACTCGAAAATATTGTTTCCGAACTCCCCCAAATTATTTATAATTTAATAATAATAATTTTATTTCACCAAAAATTATTCCTGAGTTTGCTGCTACATATTTAAACGAAACATATCTAAATACATCAAGACACGATACTTGTTTAGACGTATATAGACAAAAACTGTCTAACACTCTGTTTCTAAGTTTTGAACAGAAAAGAAAAGAGTAGAAAACTTAGATTAAAACAGAAAAGAAAAGAATAGAAAATTTGAAAATTTCTTTTGTGTTGTTTCTGAGTTTTTAATAGAAAAGAATAGAAAATTTAAAATTAAGAACATGAGTTGTAATTTAAAATTTATTATATTAAAAGTTGAGGATAATATGAGAATTATAAAAATATTACTTATTCCAATTTTTTTTCCGTCCAAATCATGCCAATTTTGGACGGAAAATTTTGGCAGGAAAAGTGGACAAGTTTTCTTTCTATTTCTTTTCTTTTCCGTTTATTAAAAAACTCAGAAACATAAGAATTGGAAAGAAAATTTAAATTTTCCGTCCATTTCTTTTTTTTTTCTGTCTATTTTAAAACTCAAAAACAGAGCGTAAATGCTTTAGATGTAAATGATTTTAATCTGTATGGAGAAAACAAAATTACAAATATAAAGGTCAAAAATCATTTGCGTATCTGCTGACGTATTTTGGTTGGTTTATTCGGCGCCCAAGTGGCTAATGAAATCTATTCTTTTATGTCTCTATATATTCTATTCTATTGGTCTTAATTTGTATTGATAAATATGTCATTTTATAGACTTTATTAATATAAAAAAAATTAAAGTACTGATCATTTATATAATTTTACGGGGTCATTAAAGATAAATTTAATTTTTTTTTATTTTTACTTCTCTTAATATATATATATATATATATATATATATATATATATATATATAAATTATATTTTGCTCATCATTTGAGAACATGACGTATGATTAGATTGTAACACTCTAACACAAATGTATTTTGAAAGTTTAAATGTACTACAAATATAAATTCTAAAATCTACAAAGAAAATAAAGAACTCACATAGAGAACTAAGATAATAATATGAATTAATGAAAACGTGTTCACAAGCCCTAATAAGCGTATTTATAGTTTAAACAACTTCCCAACATCAATTAGAAATATAAAAATTAAAATAACAAAAATTTAAAAAATAATTGAAGTTTGATCAAATTTTGACAGCTTAAAACAGATTTTTGGGCTAAAACGATTTAGGTCATGGCCAAAGGCGACGAGTATTATAAATCTCGTCTAAAGTTTTGATTTGATATATTATAGTTGTCCGTAACTCTTCATAAATAAAAAATTATGTCATTTTAAAATGGTGGGGGCTAATTGCACTTTTTACTTTCTCATTCACACCCCATAGTTCACCAAAAAATCCTAAGCTAATAATCACCTTATGGCGCAAACATTTGCTCAACTCCCTCCTTTCCCACTATTCTTCTCTATTGCTCTCTGTTTCCTCTCTCTCCCCCGCTACCACCACATTGTATCAATGGACGACAAAGATTACCAAGACGACGATGATTTCCCTCTAAGGGGTGATGTGTCAGTAGAGATCAACCAGAGGATGCTGATATTTTGCTATATAAACGGGTCACACTTTGTAAGGATCATTACCATGCAAGTGCCTTAGGATGGAGAGAGTTATTTTTTTCAAGGATGGAGAAGTTCAAGATACTTATCTCTTTCATCAATTGTGAAACAACAACGGTTGATTTCATCGATTGATACAAGTGTTTAGTTTTTAGTTATTTAATTTACTTTTGTTATTGAATGCTTAGGCTTTAATGTCTAGTTCATGTAAAAACTTAATTTCTAGTTCATGTAAATAATTTTTGCTCTGTTTTTGTAATTTTACTGTGTGTTGAGGTGTCTTTATTTTTTTTTGAAAAAATATGAAAAAGAGTACACTCAAAATTATATAATTTTTAATAAAGTCTTTTAACTATGGGGTATGAATAAAAAAATATGGAGTGTAACTAGCACCCACCTTTTAAAATTTTAGTGACTCGAACGTATCCGAACATCTTAATCATCTCCCAAATTGGACTCTTCCTCAGACGGAGGGAGTATTCTTCATTCGTTACTCTATATATTCTTTACTAGCCGAATTCATCTTCTTTATGTTTTTTTGGTTGCTGCTATAATAACATATATCAATGGCGGGCCCAAAACGTTCTATACCCACAGCAATTATAGGTTTCTGTTTTGTCTTCTTTTTGGTGTTTGGGGGTCCGATCATTGAAGGCCAGATTCCGATTCCGGCCAAGTACGATGGGTTTTTGTACAAGGAGCGTGCGGCCAGCACTGACACGATCATAATCGAGGCTTTTTTCGACCCGGTTTGCCCCGACAGCAGGGACTCATGGCCCCCTCTTAAACAAGCTATTGAATATTATGGCCCTTCCGTCTCCCTCATTGTTCATCCGTTCGCTTTACCGTACGATCATAATCAAGTTTTTTTTGTAAATATTAGTTTTTAATTTGAAAGTAATTTTTAGTTTTATATTGAAATAATATCATTATACTACTGATGAAGAAGAATGGCTAATACTCCACATTCTAAAATATGCAGCTACCATGACAATGCTTTTGCTACTTCTCGTGCTCTGCACATTGTAAATAGAGTTAACAGCTCTGCTACTGCTACATATGGCTTGTTGGAAAAGTTCTTTCATCACCAGGTAATTAAGGGAAGGCACCCACCCCCACCCTTGCATATTATTCTTGGATCTTTCAATCTCGTGTGGAAATTAAACTGATTGGTTATTTTGGACAGGAGTTGTTCCACGGTGTGCGAACATTTAACATATCTAGGGCGTCTACTATTAATCAAATCATTAAGTTTGCAGCCAAGGCTGTTGGAAACTCTTATTACTCTGCTCTTCAATCCGGCTTTACAGATACCCAAACTGATCTCGCAACAAGGATCTCTTTTAAGGTATGATTGACTCATCTAATCTCTTCACTATTGAGTTGCTCATATTTGATTTACAAAATTTATTAAGAACAATTTGATCTTTTTCAACTAATATAATTTGAGAAGTTCGAGTAATTTATCCGACTTTAAAATTTATTAGAGTTTGAATCGAACTTTTAATCGAACGAGTATGAATCGAACCCGAATGGCTCATTTTACCGTATTACTCTAAAGTTAGATATACATTTGTCAAAAACAAGACTTCAAAAAAAAAAACTCAAACATTTGGTAAAATTTAGTAGTGATGGCCTAATACTACTCAATCAAACAAGTAAAAATAAAAGTAATGGTACATTAGAAACTTAATATCCCAAACATACACTAAAAACTAAAAATATAAATGCATGTATAATTCTGAAATGAATAAAATGTATATCTAATTTGACACCAATTCATTACCCCTTGATATTTAATTTGAATAGGGTTACGCAATTTTCTAACTCTTTTTCTTTTGCACAGTATGGTTGTTCAAGAGGGGTATACGGGACACCATTTTTCTTTGTTAACGGAATTCCATTACCTGGTGGGGGCTCAGCTATTGACTACAAGCAATGGAGAAGCATCATTGACCCATTAGTTGTCAAACACAGGGCATGAAAACGGAACCTGTGGCTGTTAAATTGTGGATTTTCTATGTCAATTAAATAGGGACTTTGCAACAGTGTCATGAAAATAACATGCAAATTTAGACGTATGAATTTCTTACTTTCTTGTTAGAGGAAGTACGTTCTAGCGTTCTTCTATTTATTGTAAATGGCGTTCAAAATTAATTAAGAAAGTTCTGTCTTTTCAAATGACCTGCACCTATATTGTGTTGGTTTGTCATTTGTATTTTGTTTGTGCTTTTTCTTGATCCAAATAATAGTTAACAATCAATAATTTGTATTTTGTTTGTGTTTTTTCTTCGAGTTATTAACGCTCGTCTCCCGGTAATAACAAC
Source organism: Panax notoginseng (assembly GCA_016801055.1). Lineage (NCBI taxonomy): Eukaryota > Viridiplantae > Streptophyta > Magnoliopsida > Apiales > Araliaceae > Panax > Panax notoginseng. The sequence goes on along the minus strand of CM029018.1, from coordinate 7,880,416 downwards.
GTATGTTATAACAATACTACAAATAACATACACAACGAACCAAAATTTAAATTCTAACACTGCATTGTTGGTTGAAGCTTCTATCTATAAAGAGATGTAAACAAATTAAATGATCCTGTTATATACTGTAAAGAAAGTGGTGGACTGTTGGTAATTTTTTTGTTAGTCAGTGATAATTCTTTTTTGCTGGACTTGTTATCCTTAATTTTTGCTGGATAATTTTCTCCATTCTTAATTCTCAGTACAGATAATAATGGGACCCTGTAGCCCTCTAAAAGTTGTTAGGCAGAGAAATGCATTAGCCTTTACCTTCTATTCTTGTCATCGTTATTAATGTTTTTAGAGGCAGGACCCCAGGTGGGCGAATAACAACCAGAAGATAATTGATTCTAGAATTATAATTGGTTTGCTTCGCAATTTCCATCAATTCATAGTTTGGTAAAATGCATTTGTTAGATGTTGCCTTCTCCCTTCCCCTACCCTAAGCAGTATCAAGATTAGATTAGATTAGATTAAATTAGGTGCGTTTCCATAAACTCATTTTGTTACCCGTCAAAACTTTACATGAATATACGGAGTACCTTATTGTCAACGTATCCTACGCAGCTACCGACACATTCTTCAGATTTACCTACCTAAATATATATGAAATCTGTAACTATTCCTTTTAAAAAGTACAAATTAAATACCAATGTTTCAATTCAAATCTCGTAGGTAATATATATATAATCCGATTATCATTAATTTAAGTTGGTCAATTGACTAATACAGTGTTGACACGTCACCTCCCGACGACACGCAACACTGTATTAATGAATTGAACAAAGTAAATCCATGCTCGTTAATTTTAAATGCGGTGCTTATTCATTGCCAATAGAAATTCCTCTCCAAATTAAGTCAACAATAATGGAGAGCCCAAAACACGTATCACTACTAGCTCTCAGCTTTCTCTCCTTTTTCTTATTTGGTCCGATCATTCGAGCCCAGATTTCGATTCCGGCCAAAAACGATGGGTTCATTTACTCCCATCCGGCCACTCCAGATTTCATCTTAATTGATGGTTTGCCCCGACAGCAGGGACTCGTGGGCTCCACTCAAACGGGCTATAGATTACTATGGCCATTCTGTTGCTCTAATAGTCCACCCCATCGCTTTACCAGTAGTACTTTCTGCCTCTAAAGTCTAAATTTATTGCTTTAATTCTGATCAATTATTGTCTGGGTTTTGTCCTACTTTGAGTTTTGCCTTATGGAATATAAAATTGGGTTTGAATTACAACTTTCTAACTGTACAAACGCAACTCACTTCTAGATAGTTTTGATTAGCAAACTAGTGCGGCCGGGTGCAGTAAATTTTCTAGTAGATAGAAGTCAAAAGACTCAACTTTAGAGATAAGGCCCTGGATTAGCTATGCAGGAGAAAGGGTTTACAAGACGAGCCAAATTGTTTGGATTAAGATTTTTATGGAGTTATTTGAAATGTACTATTTTTCTTCTGATAGTTTTAATGGTAATATTTATTATAATGCTGAAGAATGTCTAATACTTCTGGTTCTTGATTCTGCAGTTACCATGACAATGCTTTTGACAGGAAGAAGAGTTGTACAACGCGCAGACAATCAACATGTCAAGGGCTTCGGTTGTAGACAAATTTTGCAGCCGGGAACTCGTATTTTTCTGCATGCCATTCAAACTGGCTTTTAAAGACAGACAGGACAACCGATGTTGCAACAAGGGTGTCTTTCAAGGTAAGATTGGACATTAATCTATTTTTGCATCATTGGACAAGTTGTTTGTAGGGGTGTATGCATGACCATTTAGTTCTAAAATTATTCAATCAGTAGGCTCACTCGTTGTTTTCTTTAAAACGTCGAGTATGAACATTGAGTTGTTGTATTCGGTACAGTTAAGAAAGAGTTACCAAAAGGATAAAAGTGAAATGCGTTTCTTATACAGATGCATGTTTACAATCACCTCTTTGTTCTCATTTCTGAACTTCAGTATGGTTGTTCGAGAGGGGTGCTTGGGACACCATTTTTCTTTGTTCCGGGATCAGCTGTTGACTACAAAACATGGAGAAGCATCATTGATCCACTGGTTGCCAAAAAGGGGATGAAAAAGCAGGAGTTAATTTGTACATTTCTTTTGATGAAGAGTTTGATCTTGTGAATCATGTGTCTAACTTTTCTATTATTAGTGTCTAAAAGTTTGTTGGGCACTCACTTATAAGTTGGTCATTTGTCGCTATTTCTCTGTTTGACAATGACTTATTTTTTTTACTTATAAATTGATTTTAAAGTAAAAAAAAAGAGCAAGTATTTATAACTTATTTTAAAATAAGTTAGTTTAACAAAATGTAATTTCTATTTTCGACCTCTTTTTATTAATGTCATTTTTAATAATATTTATATTTATAAGTCATTATGAGGCGAATACTTTTATAATTTGTTTGAACTTAATTTCTGCCTTATAAGTCAAAAATTGATGCTGAACGGCTTTTAATTATAAATCACAACTTATAAGTCGACTTGTATTTGTCATTTTAAAATAAATCGTCTCTAAATGCTCGAAAAATATTTAGTCTAAAAGCTATCGAGTACAGTATTGTTGATGGAATTGACATATAAATAACACCCGTAACAAAATTGGCTTAAAAAAAATGTCACTCCTTGAAGTTGATGGGAGTTTGCTTCATCAGTATTTTCCATTCTACTGCCAAAATGTAGTAGTTAATTACCAAAATTAAAGCCATGCCAAGAAAATTGGACTGAACTGCATTAATTGATATATCATAACTAATTAACTACTTCAGGTACCTTTTAAATTGAGCAGTACTCAGAGCAGGATAACCCCGCAAAGAACATGTTATCCAGGTCAAGGTTATGTTTACACCAACACATTTTTTGGTCACCTTAAATATTGTTAAAGGTTAGGTCAAGGTTATTTTTTATTTGAACATCGTAATACCATTTCCTTTGTAAATTTTAAAGAAAGTGGTGTTCTTTCTTCTAGATAGGGGATTATAGGTTCTTTGGACTGAACCCATGTTAATTATGAGTAACCAAAATGAAAAAAATAAAAATTCTTTAAAAATAAAAAAATTCTTTGTTATAATAATGAAATTAGGACGAAATGCGTCAACATTAAAAAAAAATTCTTTGTTATATAATTTCAAATTTTAAAAGTTTTCTTAAAATGATAAAATAAATAAATAAATGGAGGAAGCCCAAAATTATGTTCCCAAAACCACTACCATCCTTTTACATATATAATCATAAACACTTATCCAGTTGTGTTCATTGTCTTTTTTTTCTTTTGATAAAAGCAGTGGCGGAACCAGAAGGTTTTCATAGGGGGGTCAAAATATATGAGTAAAAAAAATTTATTTATTGACACTTGAAATGCTTATTTGGTTGTACGAATAAGAGTAGGTAACTGTATCATGCGAGTCTGTATAGTTTGAAAACGTCTCAAAATTTACTCGTTTTCAATTGTTGGAAAAATTTAATAATTCAATGTGTTCGTAAAAATTGTGGGAATATAGAAATGAGCATATTTGATTGAATCTCTTCACAAAGATTTCTTGATTACATATTAATTAAAGGTTAATTTGGAGTTTCTAATGCATCAAATAAGAAAGAAATTGTGTTTTCATGCGACTTTTAATTGATTTTGACTATTGAGAGCATGTGCCTCAGAATTTTTAAAATTAAAAAATTTATATTAATTTAGAGTTTAAAAAGATCTTAATTTGATTTTAAAAAGTTCATAATAATTTTATATTGAACAAAACAAAATCGCCTCTTTATGATTTTTATTTGCAAACATTTTGTCATTATTTAGACAATTCAAATTTATATTTCTCACTCGCATTGAGATGTAGGACCTATAAGAAAAAAATTACAGAAAAGATATAAAATGTATGTAAATACCATTTTTTTCTCTCCAAACCTTAACTATCATTCTACTGCTTAGCCCAAATAGTATTATAGCCAGCAGTCTACCGGGGGCAGGTGCCCCCCCTGGCCCCCCTGGTTCCGCCAGTCGATAAAAGTATATTGCGAGGAAAATACAATGTATTGCCAAAGAATTTCTTGAAATTCATTTTTTCTAAATTGATCCATAATTTTATTTATTTATTTATTTGTAAATATATTTTTCGTAAGGTTTTTGTGCGATTTTTAATTTTATTGAGAGACAGACTCAAATATGTGATCTTACACAAAAAAAAAAATTAGATTTTATCACTTGGCTATCATCTTTGATTTTATTACGATCATAATCATAATTTGAGATATAGATAGGAGGGGATATCCTACACGAGGATAAGTTAAGTCCTAATCCGAATAAAAAATCCGGATCCAACTTGGGATTATACTTGTAAAATAAACCGGATAGAGGACTGGAAGTTAGGGCAGCTTTGAATACGGCGATATAAATAGTGAGGAACTTCACTGTGCAGCGGTTAGGGCGTAAACGAAGAAACGAAGCCGGAGAAAAGGGCTTTTCGTTCGTAGAGCATACAAGCATCTTTATCCTTTTATTCGTTTAAGGTACCAAATTAATATTCCTTTTTGATTCAGAAAAACCTATGTTAATTTTGTCTTTCTTCCTTAATGTGCGTTATGAATTAAGACCTTATATTCCCAATGGTATAAAAAATTAAAACCCTTATTTTCTTGCACTTGATGTTCCATTAAACCAAACAAGTATGGAACCCTAGCTTTGCTGCTATAATTTTTATTTTTTTATTTTTTTATTTTTTTTCGTTCCGTTGTTTTCTCTGTTACTCTGTTATGCTATTATTTTCACAATTGAAGTTGGTAGTTGTGAATATTGTGTAGATGGATCGGTACCAGAAGGTGGAGAAGCCTAGACAAGAGACGCCAATTGATGAGAATGAAATTCGGATTACAAGTCAGGGCAGGATGCGAAGCTATATTACTTATGCCATGACTCTGCTTCAGGTTTGTTTTTTGAACTTTGAAAACTCGAGGGACTATTTTCCCCTTTTTTACATTTATTTTTTGTTTTTCTCTCCCTCCTTGATTTCTGATTTCTAATTTCCAACATGAGCTTACTGTCAAAATCTTAGTTTTGCTAGTGAAAAATTAAGTCTTTAGGTGATGTTTCCTTGTCAGATAACAAGGTTTGATGGTGTTCTGTATGATTGGATAAATTTCTTTAAAGCCATGAAAATCAGTTGAAAATTTGAAAATCATCAAATCCTCGTGCACATGATAACCCATATTACCATCTTCTTATATTTCTGTCTTAGAGGCTTTAGCATATAATAGCTAATATTGCCCTGGATATTGTGAGTTGCAGTTTATAAATTTAACCTTTTTTAAGGGAATTATAACATTCATAACATCCCTTAAGAAGATATGGTGTACAAGGGTACTTGTGAATTTTTTTTAAATCCATGATATTGTTTGACGTTCAGCTCCTTTAAGTTTTTCTCTGATTCTATATGGTGTAGGAAAAAGGTTCTACAGAAATCGTGTTCAAGGCAATGGGCAGAGCTATAAACAAGACTGTAACAATTGTGGAGTTAATAAAGGTTTTTCCTTAGCCTTAGATTTTTTTTAATGATTTTTTTGTACCTTACTATTAAAGATTGTGCTCTGTTGACGTTCTGGATATGGTTATTGTGCTTGTAATGCAGAGGAGAATTGTTGGCCTTCATCAAATTACATCTATTGGATCCACTGACATTACAGATACATGGGAACCCCTAGAAGAAGGCCTCCTTCCGTAAGATTACTGCAAATTCAATTCTGAACTAGCCTGTTCAAACTCTTTTGATAATAATTTTTTTTTGATAGGGATGGCTAGATGTTACAAAATGTGACCTTTCTCTTTTTATTTGTTTGACAATGATGTTTTTTGCCGCTGCAGTCTGGAAACCACAAGGCACGTTTCAATGATCACGATAACGCTCTCGAAACAGGAGCTGAATACGTCAGCTGTTGGGTATGTTAGTTTTGTTCCTTATCTGTTTTTAAAGTGCCTGGTTCTTGTAGTGTCTTACTGGTTGAGTAATGTTGTACGCATGACATTTATAATAGTTTTACGCGTTTGTTTAATACTAAAAGGGACACTTTTTTCTTAATTTTGCTGACCGATCTCTTTAAGATTGACCAAACTTAATTTTGGGTGAAGCAGGAACATGGATTTCTCAATGGATTTCGGTTTGTGATATATGTGATCATATTTTGTGTGAGCATTGAATCTTTGGATGCTGAGAAATTTGTTGATGATACTAGTTTGCTTAGGAATTCTACATTATTTACTTGTTCAATCACTAAAGCACTCTTCTATTAGTGTTTTCTGACTCAGCGCAATGATGATAGCCAATGAGAGTCAAACATGTTGTTTGGTGTAAAAGAGGCATCTTGAGTTTGATGCCCCACTCCACTTTTAATTGCTCGCGAGTTATAGACCATTCAACTTACATGCAATTAATTTGCTTGCAGGTACCAGCCTCCATTGCCTGCTGACCAGGTGAAGGCATCACCCGAATTCGATTATGAAGGAGGTAGTATTATCTTTCATAATATATATTATTTGCCTTAAATTTTCAGTGAATAACAGCAGTTACTCTAACACATGTTGATCATGCAGAGGGATCACCTACTAATCGAGGCAGGGGCCGTGGTGGCAGGGGGAGGGGAAGACCTAGAGCTGTAGCTGGTAAGTTCTGATTTTACTTAAAAAAGGACGAGTTCTGTTTGAGTCTTTGCGTTTCTGTGTTTCCTTCATTTTCTTAATATATGGTTACCGTCTGTGCTTCTGCCTTCTTGTATAGCCTGTCCCAAACCAGGAAAAGGAAGAGGATTGTGTTGCTATACAAAAAACAGTAATTGTTGTAAAAATGAATTTGTATGATATTTTAGTTTTTTACATTTGTGCATTTATATATGTACTTCAAATATGGTTTTCTTAATTAATTCTGAATTTATTTATGTATTTTCTTTCTTTTTTATTTGTTTACTCTATTTCTCTTTTGTTTTTTTAAATTCTTCTTATCTTTCCTTTTTTACTTTTACGGTTTTTTATGGGATTCATTTTCAGTTTACCCCTACTAGTTTGGGATAAAAAGTGTTGTTGAGTTGAGGTGGCTCTGATTTTATGGATAGTCTGACATACTAATTAAGTGGTAATATAGTTCTCTAGTCTAATAATCAATGTATTACAAATCAATGGTCCCTTAAAGGCTTAAATCATCTGGTGAGATATCAGACATGGAGGCTTCGAATTGATGTTGCAAGTGTTAAGAATGTCCCGGACATTATACTGTTGATTTCATTCTTTGGTAGAAGGTTTACCCACTAATCCTCACCTTGTGAAGAGAGGAGAGGGTCACAGGATAATAGGGGAGGACCGGAGAACTTTAAAGGCTAGAGCACCTGCTCTGTATGATTTAATTGTAAAAACCCTATTCATGGGGGATTGTCTTTATTATTCTCACTTTTTGTTGGATTTGAAATTATATAATTAAAGATTCATGATTTGAAGGTTATCCCAAAGGCTCGTAATTGCTTTGATATCATAGTATACATGTCGCTAAAATTGAGTTGACTGATTTTGGAATATCAGCTGTTGGCTATATATGTAGTAGCATTGCACTTGTTTTCAGAAGTGATCGTGATATTTTATCACAGGAAACGGCTTTGCAGAGTTTGAGGATGGAGGTTGGGATCGTCCTCGAGGTTATGCTAGAGGTAGAGGAAGAGGGAGAGGCCGTAATTTCCATGGCCGCGGAAGGGGAGGTTACAATGGTCCTCAGATGGATGCTCAGCAAGACCCAGGAGGCTACAATCAAGAAGCACCTGTTCAGGGCCGAGGTATTGCTTAACATTTTTTTAATCAGTGTTTCCTTATATTGGCTGTGAATGTGTTCATATACTTTCGTCAGGAATTTTCTTCCCTTCAAGAGATGGTTTATTAAGCGATTATTATATTAAAATCACTTTTTGGGCTCATATTTTGGATTCTACCTTAAAAAATGATGTTATTAATATGAGCACCCCTAATTAATGTTAATACCATTTTTTTTATATTATATATGCTGGGGAAAAAATGTTTTTTAGGAACAATTCAGCATTTTCCTGATTATTTCAGCAATCTCGTATAATTATAATTCAAGCAGAATCAAATTTTCTGCAATTATTTTAAACTGAAACAGACGTTAAGTATTCTAGTAAGGGGTGGGATTTGTTGCAAACTAATGCACTTTAGTTTTTTTCGTCTCTGTTGGACAATATAATTGTATTTGCAATGATGGCCTGATATCCGGGTTTTAGTTTTTGATTGATGCAAAACTGGACCACAATCCAAACTGTATTACCGGCCTATATAGAATTTGACTGCTCAAATGTTTGCTATGTTTCCTTGTTGATTTGTTGTACGGCTCAATACCTCATCAGTTGCCTAGCTTACACCAAGATAATGAGTGCAACTGTGTATTTGTTACTCCCTTTCTGGTTCTTTCTCTAGTTTTTACTTGAGGGAATGTGGGAAGGCGACATCGTAACTAGAATGGAACTTATCTTCCAATGTAAAAGTGGTTATATGCTTGTTACATGCATGCCGATAGAATTGTCACCGTTTTGATTTTGAACTCGTGGAATAGTTTATAGATTTAGCTCATTAAATTGCTCTTTGTTTACATGATAACTGATTGTGATGAGTACTTCTGTAGGTCGTGGCCGTGGGAGGGGTACCCGTGGGAGGGGTCGTGGATTTAGATCTAACGGGCCGGTCCATGCAGCAGCTGATGGGGACACACTTAGCTCTTCCAGCTTGAGTGCGTTGCAGAGTTAAAATGTTATATGATGTGCTGGATGCCTGCTCCATTTTTATGTTTTACTTTTCTATCAGTTACTAAATTAATCGTAGGACAACTATATGTAACATTGTAGACTAATTTTAGAAGCTTGGGACAGTGGCCCTATGTTGTGAGCTTTTCTGTAATTTCATTAATTTTCCCCTTTTCCCCTTTTTGTAGAATTAGGTCTAGTGCTTGATCAACTGCAACTTGTTCAGTGAGCAGCACATTCTTTTATTTATGTGGTTGCAGAGTTTTCTGGTGTCAAATCAATGTTTGGTAATCAATTTGTTTCTCTGTTCATATGCTTTGGATGGCTCACTCATTATCTATACAGAGGAACCTTCTTTTCATTTTGGTATGTGCACAAATATTCCAAGTCTGCTGGTCAACCTTAGTTTGTTCAATGAACTGAGGAACATACTTTGTCAAATGAAGTGCAATTTAGCTTGCCTGGTGTTCTGGAATATCTGCGGTGAATAAGGATTTCTGGTGGTGAGAATTAACCTTCAGTATAGGATTTCTATTGGTGAGAATTAACCATCATTGTAGGTGTCGTGGAATTAAGTATCAGTTGGAGCTGTATGTTGAATATAAGGAATGGTAATGAAGAGGAATAAGTTGGTGGGGTGACAAGGAAGACATATTTTGAAAATTTTTATCCAAGAACAACTTGGGAAAGACCCTTCTTGCTTGGAAATTGATACTTTCAACACTTTTTTGATATTTTCATACGAAAGCCGTCGTTATAAGATCTATAGCGACAGTTTTAATCTGAAAATATCATTTTTTGTTATGGATTTATCAATTTTCTTATTTGTTTATTAAAAATTCACTCTTAAGGATACATTTCATCCAATGGGGTTATGTGGAACCTGGGGAAGGTGGGAGCTGGGGAGAGCATAGGGAAAATTTACCTTTTTCACGTAGCACTTTCACTTTTGTTAATTTTATTACCTTTGGTCTAAAACAAAATCCTTTTGTTTCTGGTTCCGGAATCCAAAATGCAACTTCATATTATTTATTTAAACCTCTTGTGGTGTTGTTTATAAAAGCTATTACTGTTACATACTGTGTACAAATAATAATTAGATACGACTGCTTTACAATTTTACCTTTTTATATTTTTATTTCATTAGAAGTAAAAATATAAATAAATAAAATTGTAAAATATTTATGTCTAATTTCATCCCGTAACAATTTTTAGGTAATTATTTTACTAAGTTGAAGTAAAGGTATACAAGGTGCATCAAATTATTGGTCAAAATCTTTGGGATCTAGTAAGTGGAAATATCACAATGCCATTTTTAGTCATAATTATTAAGGGATAAGGTCCAAAATACCCCTAATGTTTACACGGATATCCCACTTCTACCTTAAACTAATTTTTTTTTCCAAAAGTACCCTTAACGTTAGGAAAATTAGGTCACTCGTGCCCCTGCTGTCAACAGACTCGCCACCTAGACTAACTTTGTTTACACGTGGATCATTTTTGCTGATTAGGCACTTAGGGAGAGAGAGAACAAAAGCAGTCGTGCTTTTCAAAAGGGGCAAAATAGCCCTAATTACTTTTACAGAGAGACAAAATCGAAGAGGAGGAGAAGAAGACGCGAGAAGGAGGTGGAGCCCAGTTCAACGAGAAGAAGGTGGAGTCCAGTTCGACGAGAAGAAGGTGGAGCCCAGTTCGGCGAGAAGAAGAAGGTGAAGGCTCTGCAATCAGTTCGGTCGAACGAACTTAAGTCTAATCGAAGTATAAGGAAGCTTTTAAGAAGAAGAAAAGGAATCTCTCATGTACTTTCATCTACGCTTTTGATTAATAAAGTGCATGTGGTAGGGAACATCACGTGGTCCATGTTTAAGTTGGGTGTTGACTGGTAGGGAACATGTGGTCCCCTATATTATTCTTTATAGATTCTTAATACTTTGTAGTTTGCATTTGTCTTGTTCTTTATTTTTTATTGTTATGTAAAGTCTGTTTTTTTTAACTGACAGAATGGCTGGGCGTGTAGATGTACAATTACATCATGGGGGCATATGGATAAAGGATTCTGTTTGGAGATATGTGGGAGGAGATGTTTATACATGTAAGAATTTTGATGTTGATTACCTGTCTATTATTTGCATTAAGAATACATATAAAGAGGAACTGAATTATGCCAATGTATCGAAAATATATTATCTGGAACCTGGACTAAGTATTGAAGAAGGACTTTTTATACTTGAGGGTGACCATGGGATTAGGAGACTCCTAAGTAAAATAAAGTCAGACACAACTGTCTTAGATTTCTTTACAAAACATGAGATAAATGAACGTTTATTGAATGAAGAATCAGCTCTTGATTGTGATGACCCTTTCATGGAAAGTGATGAAAGAAGGGATGATCATAATATGCTATTAAACACACAGGGTAGTAAGGTTGGTGAGGAAGATAATAGTGAGGACAGTCAAGATGCTATATATGTAGAGGAGAGTGAGGAAGGTGATGATAGTGAGGAAGATGATGTTAGTGATGAAGGTGATGATAGTGAGGAAGGGGATGAGGGTTAGGTGCCATGTGAGAGTGCCATGTGAGAGAAGACATCCTGTCCGTTTCAATGTAAATGACCAGACACCCTATTTCAGCTTGGGAATGACATTTGTTAGTGCAGCTGCTGTAAGACCCCGAATTTTATGAAATAAAGGTATTCAATTTTTCTTATAATTACAATTCAGTAAATGGTTAAATTGATAAAAGTTTAAAGTTATGGGTGAAATGTGATTTTTTTTGAAAATAAGCAAGTGGTTATAAAATAATCATTATTGTCGGGGAATATTCGTTTGGTCGTGGAATATTCTTTCTGTCGGGGAATATTCGAACGACGGCGCAGCTATTTGTGGGCTCCATAACGAATAACTGTCGGATGAAGAGAACGACAAAAATTGAGTTTTTATAATTAACGGCGTAGTTGTTACCGTTAACACTGTTGGAATACCTGGTGATTAAAATACAGTAATACGCGTTGTTACACAGTAGCACACGATATTGCACAGTATTTTTAAAATTATTGATTCTTACGTAAGAAGGCACTACTGTAAGACCCCGAATTTGATGAAATAAAAGTATTCAATTTTTTTTATAGTTACTATTCAGTAAATGGTTAAATTGATAAAAGTTAAAGTTAAGGGTGATATATGAAATTTTTTCAAACTACGCAAGTGGTTATAAAATAATCATTGTTGTCGGGGAATATTCGTTTGGTCGTGAAATATTCTTTCTGTCGAGAAATATTCGTACGACGGCGCAGCCATTTGTGGGCCCCATAACAGAAAAACTGTCGGATGAAGAAAATGACAAATTTGAGTTTTTACAAATAACGGCGTAGTTGTTACCGTTAACACTGTTGGAATACCCGGTGGTTAAAATACAGTAATACGCGTTATTGCACAGTAGCACACGGTATTGCACAGTATTTTTGAAATTATTGATTCTTACGTAAAAAGGCAATACTCAATAATTATTACAGTAATTACTGTTCAATATTTTATTTTATTGACTCAATAATTGCTACGTTGAAATTTTATATTATTGTTGTTCAATAATTATCACTGCACAGTATTTCCCATTATCAGATCAATAATTCATATTATTTAGAATAATATTATTAGATATCATTATTGACAATGTCTAGAAAGTTCTGTCTAAGGAGAGGTTTGGTCATCTAATTGCCCGCCAGTAAGGAAAAATTCTTATTAGAAAGCCCCCTCTTTCCTGAGAACGGCCTGGTTGTCATAATTGTGACTCTGTAATATTATTTGTGAATAATTAATTATTGATTCATATGATAAGGAAATATTTATTTTATGTGGATATAAATGAGGGATATATTTTTGTGGTTAAAAATGAAGGAATTAATGTTGAAGTTTTTATCAGTATTTTTGTCAGAATGGAGGTATTAAAAATTAGGGTTTCTAAGATATTTTGCGGGGGTTATAATTTTTAATCCGACCGTTGGATCGGGGTAATTTTTGGATATGTTATACATATAAATGTTGAGTATATGTCCACAAATTTTGAACCGTTAAAAATGAACGTATGATTTGTTATGAATTTTACGAGATGACTGGTTCAGAAATTATTAAATTTTCGAAGTTAATCATTTTGGTGAAAAATTCTAGAATTGGTGGGCCCCACTTGTGGTTGGTGAAGAAATGTGCTGAATTATATTTCAAATGTGGTGGATGGAAATAGTAGCAGGTAAAGCCATCAGGTTGCAGGTCAAGCCTACTAAAATTTTCCTATAAATAGAGGGCTAAGTTAGAATTGAAAATCACACCAGAATTCATAAGTTTTCTCTCTTTCTCTCTCTAGATTATTGAGTGTATTTTGTGAGTATTTACATACTTTGTGAGTTTCTATTCATCAGTGCAAGTTTTCTTCAGCCTTATACCGATCAGAAGTACTGCTCTTTTGAGGTAAGGGATAGTAAGGGATTTTAAGGGTTGATATATTTTCCAGTTTCGTAATTTTTCTGACCTTCAAAAATTTTAGAAAAATTTGAAATGATATTTTGATGAGTTTTCTTGATTGTGTCCAAAAATGGTGATTTTGGGATGTATAGATTGAGAGTTATGAATTTTATGAGAAAAGACTATTTTAAAAGTAACCACTTATAATTCCTTGTGGTTAACTCCAAAATTGATTAAAATTTTTATTGGGAGTACATGTATATGATAGGAGTATACTCTGTGAATTTCAAAATTTTTAGATAAAAGTATAATTTTTGATAAATGTCTAAATATTCGGCTATTTTGGCCATATGAAAAATAGTAAATAATTTTTAAAAATTCTGAGAAAAATATATGTTCACTATGAGACTATATTATGCTAAATTCCAGAAAAAAAATATTTTTGGAACTGATTTGGTATTTTTCATGAAAATAGTCTAGTTATGAGTAAATGAATTAAATATATTTTGTGAAGTAAGAAAATTGAAAAATAAGAGTTACTATTCACGAGTTACTATTCACGATAAATTTGGTTTCCTTTTTCTAACTAAATTATAGTTGATTTATGAATATTACTCTTGAGATTAAATCTATATGTTGATCATATTATTTTTATTATCATATATAACATTTTTATAACCCTGATGTTAAAATTCTCTTTCACTTGAGTGTAAAGATGGGTAGATTATTGGTATGATCATGACTTTGGGATCTCTTTGGCCAGTAGTGCAAAGTTGAATTATTGACTAGTATGATCATGACCATTAAATTTATAATTGAATATCTTCAGCTTAAGTGCAAAGGTGAAATGATCAACATGGTTATAATTATTGTTTATATAAATGATTATATATTTCTTTGAGATATTAATATATTTGACATGTAGTGCAAATATGAACTGTTGATGAATATATTTGGCCGTAGTGCAAATATGAACTGTTGAGGAATATCTTTGGCATGTAGTGCAAATATGAAATATTGATGAATATCTTTGGCCTGTAGTGCAAAGATGAATTGTTAACTGGTATGATCATGACCATTGAATTTATAATTGAATATCTTTAGCTTAAGTGTAAAGATGAATTGATTAACATGGTTATAATTATTGTTTATATAAATTCTGAAATGATTATATATTTCTTTGAGATATGAATATATTTGGCCTGTAGTGCAAATATGAACTATTAAGGAATATCTTTGGCCTATAGTGTAAAGATGAATTGTTGATGAATATCTTTGGTCCGTAGTGCAAAGATGACATGTTGTTGAATATCTTTGGTCAGTAGTGCAAAGATGAACTGTTGACGAATATCTTTGGCCGTAGTGCAAAGATGGATTTATTAGTATGATTATGAACAGGAACTGTGATTTGGTATAACCATGATCTTTGATGTTTCAGGTAAAGACAGGTGATAAAAATTATCTTCGTTCTGGATGTGAAGAGGAATTTAGAATCATAATTATGATTATGAGTTATTTATATGATTGTGGACCAGAACTGTTGATTGATGTTACAGGGATAAAATATTGTTGGTGAATTTTTAATATGGAGAAGATAATAGACTTTATAGTCTATTTGACTCTTCTAATGGATTGCTCGTTCCGCTGCAACTATGGTTGAAATTTTTATCATTTACCATATGTTCTAAATCTCTGATTTATTATTGATAAAGGCTATTGATAATTTAATTATCTTTAGTCATGATATTCTTTACTGAGCTAGTTGTGCTCACCCTTTTGCTTCACAATTCCTTTCAGGTAATAAGAGTGTAGCTGAGTCGAGCGGGGGTAACAAGGGAATAGAACGGTGGTCATCATTTAGTAGTTATATTTGGTGAATAAAATAGGGTGAGGCGAACCCAACATTGGAAGGGTATTTTGTCACTATCATACAAGATGTCTAATGACATACAACCTCGTGTCATCATAAGACAGGGTTGTGCTAATCCACTTGCTGAGTATATTTACGAGCACTACCTATATAATCTTGGTGTTTGTTTGAAGTATAATTCACGATTAAAGACAGTGGAGATAATGATAAGTCAATAGAAGACTCACCATTGGGAAGAATATGATAGTAATCTTCTCGTTTTATTTTGGGGCCTATTGGGTCAACCAAGGATAATTCTGTGGCCATATGATATCTATCATAACCTAGACGCGTGGCCTCCCATGTACGAAGGTTTTCTTGAGCACTTCTCAAAGATTCTAATTTCTAAAACAGTTTTTGACTATACCTTTATGTAAGGTGTCATTGTGAGATGATGTCCACGGTTGGAACATGAGTCACATTTGGTATATATTTGTATCCAAACTCACAGCATATGTGTTGTTGTATTTTACACGACAATTGTTGTAATAAAGTTGTAGTTGTTTTCTATACCATGTATTTGGCGACTCATAATAGGTTGGATGGAATGAACCTATTTTGGGGTTGTCACAACTACTCAATAATTGTTACAGTAATTACTGTTCAATATTTTATTTTATTGATTCAATAATTACTGCGTTGATATTTTATATTATTGTTATTTCAATAATTGTCACTGCACAGTATTTTCTATTATCATATCAATAATTCATATTATTTGAATAATATTATTAGATAACATTATAGGTCCATTCCATCCAACCTAATTTGAGTCGCCAAATACATGGTACAGAAAACAACTACAACTTTATTACAACAATTGTCGTGCAAAATACAACAACACATATGCTGTGAGTTTGGATACAAATATATACCAAATGTGACTCATGTTCCAACCGTGGACATCACCTCACAATGACACCTTACATAAAGGTATAGTCAAAAACTGTTTTAGAAATTAGAATCTTTGGGAAGTGCTTCAAGGAAACCTTCGTACATGGGAGGCCATGCGTCTAGGTTATGATAGATATCATATGGCCACAGAATTATCCTTGGTTGACCCAATAGACCCCAAAGAAAAATGAGAAGATTACTATCATATTCTTTCCAATGGTGAGTTTTCTCTTGACATATCATTATCTCTACTGTCTCTAATTGAGAATTATACTTCAAACAAACACCAAGATTATATAGGTAGTGCTCGTATATATACTCAGCAAGTGGATAAGCACATCTCTGTCTTATGATGACACGAGGTTGTATGTCGTTAGACATCTTGTATGATAGTGGCAAAACACCCTTCCAACGTTGGGTTCGCCTCACCCTATTTGATTCACCAAATATAACTACTAAATGATGACCACCGTTCTATTTCCCTGTTACCCCCGCTTGACCTAGCTACACTCTTATTACCTGAAAGGAATTGTGAACAGAAGGGTGAGCACAACTAGCCCAGTAAAGAATATCATGACTAAAGATAAATAAATTATCAATTGTCTTCATCAATAATAAATCAGAGATTTAGAACATATGGTAGATGATAAAAAATTTCAACCATAGTTGCAGCGGAACATGCAATCCATTAGAAGAGTCAAATAGACTATAAAGTCTATTATCTTCTCCATGTTAAAAATCCATCAACAATGTTTTATCCCTGTAACATCAATCAACAATTCTGGTCCACAATCATATGAATAACTCATAATCATAACTGTAGTTCTAAATTTCTCTTCTCATCCAGGACGAAGATAATTTTCATCACCTATCTTTACCTGAAACATCAAAGATCATGGTTACACCAAATCACATTTCCTGTTCATAATCATACTAATAACTTCATCTTTGCACTACGGCCAAAGATATTCATTTGTATCACCAGTTGGTCATATTCATCTCAACATCTGTTCATCTTTGCACTACTGGCCAAAGATATTCAACAACATGTCATCTTTGCACTACGGGCCAAAGATATTCATCAACGATTCATCTTTGCACTACAGGCCAAAGATATTCCTCAACAGTTCATATTTACACTACGACCAAATATATTCATCAACAGTTCATATTTGCACTACAGGCCAAATATATTAATATCTCAAAGAAATATATAATCATTTCAGAATTTATATAAACAATAATTATAACCATGTTGATCAATTCACCTTTGCACTTAAGCTAAAGATATTCACTTATAAATTCAATGGTCATGTTCATACCAGTCAACAATTCAACTTTGCACTACTCGCCAAAGAGAACCCATAGTCATGATCATACCAGAAATCTACCCATCTTTACACTCATGTCAAAGAGAAATATCATCATTAGGGTTATAAAAATATTATATATGATAATAAAATCAATATAATCAACATATAGATTTAATCTCAAGAGTAATATTCATAAACCAACTATAATTTGGTCAGAAAAAGAAACCAATGTTGTCGGGAATAGTAACTCGTGAATAGTAACTCATGAATAGTAAACTCGACACAAAAGGTAGAAATTCCACAATAAAATACATACCAATATTTCGGTATAATGATATTGAAAGAATAATATTTCTTAAGCTTATAAACAATTTATTTAAATTGTTTACACTTTATTAATTAATGCATTTAATCATCATAAAATGCCAACTCTTAAGATTTCATCACCAATAACCAAAATCCTCATCAAAAATCTGCATATAACTCATATATGATTCTCAAGCCATAAAATCATATTTTCTAATTTTCTTATTTCACAAAACATATTTAATTCATTTACTCATAACTAGACCATTTTCATAAAAAATACCAAATCAGTTCTAAAAATATTTCTTTTCTGGGATTTAGCATAATATAGTCTCATAGTGAATATATATTTTTCTCAGAATTTTTACAACTCATTTACTATTTTTCATATGGCCAAAACCGCCGAATATTTAGACATTTATCAAAAATTATACTTTTATCTAAAAATTCTAAAATTCACAGAGTATACTCCTATCATATTCATGTACTCCCAATAAAAATTTTATTAATTTTAGAGTTTACCACAAGGAGTTATAAGCGGTTACTTTTAAAATAGTCTTTTCTCATAAAATTCATAACTCTCAATCTATACATCCAAAAATCACCATTTTTGGACACAATCAAGAAAACTCATCAAAATATCATTTCAAATTTTTCCAGAATTTTTGAAGGTCAGAAAAATTACGAAACTGGAAAATATAACAACCCTTAAAATCTCTTACTATCCCTTACTATTTCTTACCTCAAAAGAGCAGTACTTCTGATCGGTATAAGGCTGAAGAAAACTTGCACTGATGAATAGAAACTCACAAAGTATCTAAATACTCACAAAATACACTCAATAATCTAGAGAGAGAAAGAGATAAAACTTATGAATTCTGGTGTGATTTTCAATTCTAACTTAGCCCTCTATTTATAGGAAAATTTTAGTAGGCTTGACCTGCAACCTGATGGCTTTACCTGCTACTATTTTCACCCACCACATTTGAAATATAATTCAGTACATTTCTTCACCAACCACAAGTGGGGCCCACCAATTCTAGAATTTTTCACCAAAATGATTAACTCCGAAAATTCAATAATTTCTGAACCAGTCATCTCGTAAAATTCATAACAAATCATACGTTCATTTTTAACGGTTCAAAATTTATGGACATATACTCAACTTTTATATGTATAACATATCCAAAAATTACCACGATCCAACGGTCGGATTAAAAATTATAACCCCCACAAAATATCTTAGAAACCCTAATTTTTAATACCTCCATTCCGACAAAAATACTGATAAAAACCTCAACATTAATTCCTTCATTTTTAACCACAAAAATATATCTCTCATTTATATCTACATAAAATAAATATTTTCTTATCATATGAATCAATAATTAATTATTCACAAATAATATTACAGAGTCACAATTATGACAACCAGGCCGTTCTCAGGAAAGAGGGGGCTTTCCAATAAGAATTTTTCCTTACTGGCTGAAAATTAGATGATCAAACCTCTCCTTAGACAGAACTTTCTAGACATTGTCAATAATGATATCTAATAATATTATTCTAAATAATATGAATTATTGATCTGATAATGGAAAATACTGTGCAGTGATAATTATTGAACAACAATAATATAAAATTTCAACGTAGCAATTATTGAGTCAATAAAATAAAATATTGAACAGTAATTACTGTAACAATTATTGAGTAGTGCCTTCTTACGTAAGAATCAATAATTTCAAAAATACTGTGCAATATCGTGTGCTACTGTGCAATAACGCGTATTACTGTATTTTAACCACCGGGTATTCCAACAGTGTTAACGGTAACAACTACGCCGTTATTTGTAAAAACTCAAATTTGTCGTTTTCTTCATCCGACAGTTTTTCTGTTATGGGGCCCACAAATGGCTGCGCCGTCGTACGAATATTCCCCGACAGAAAGAATATTCCACGACCAAACGAATATTCCCCGACAACAATAATTATTTTATAACCACTTGCTTATCTTGAAAAAAATTTACATTTCACCCATAACTTTAAACTTTTATCAATTTAACCATTTGCTGAATTGTAATTATAAGAAAAAATTGAATACTTTTATTTCATAAAATTCGGGGTCTTACAATCTCCCCTCCTTATGAAATTTCGTCCCCGAAATTTGCGTACCTGGTATTTCGAAGAGTTGAGAATACCTTGCTTTCATTTCAGATTCTATCTCTCAGATCATCATGATTTCTCCATTGCTCATCTCCCATGATAACTTCATTTGGGTTCCTCATTTGTTGGGAAGTCATGACAACTGCCATCCCTCGAACTACTCGGCTTTGACTTGTCTGGAGCAGCATTTGGCGTCATCATTACCGTTGGAATATACTTTTCTATAGGACATATTCCTCCCTCAACTGTCTCTTCGTACTCCTCATTCATGATCTGAATCATCAATCTTCGATCCATATCGGATTCAGGTTGACCGCTATGTACAGGGTAATTCAAAACTCGATGTTGGGTTCTCCTAATTGCTTTCCAAAAAGAGAAATTCATATCATCTATTTTAGCCTTCTTAGATCGAACATCTCTTTCCACAATATCCACATGTCGTGCGGCTTTTGCCCATGCATCACTTATTCTCACTCGTTCAGTTTTTTCTTCTTTCAGCTCAGATTCCATTTTTATCATCTTATACTCTGCCAAAGAATGCTTCTGTTCAAGCATCACATATCGGGTAACACAAGCTTGAATTGTTGCATCTTTTTGTTCCACGACAGCCTTTCGTTCTTCTGCGTGCTCTTCTAACTCATGAATACGATTTTGAAATTCTACATTTTGATCGTATAATACCTCTAATAAACTCTCCTCAGGTACTTCTTCTTCCTCTTCTTCCTCAGTCTCAGCTGTTACCTCTGCGACTATCTCGGGTGCAACTATCAATTCTTCACTCACCACATGGATATCTCTAATTTCTTCTTCGTCTGACATCACATTATCACGGTTAGTGATTAGAGGTATCTCCACAGTCTCATTCACTCCATTGTTAGCATTCTCAGCTGTCATTCTCAAATACTGCCATAAAACAAGGGTTAATTAAACAAATTAACATATCACATAATATCCCGATATTATGACTGACCAACAAATAAGCTTAGGTAGGACACACTAGCGAAGGATTTACTCATCTCTCCCCTACTAGTTGTATTTCCCGATCTCCGCCAGAGATCATATCCCTAAGCTCTGATACCAACTGTGACGACCCCAAAATAGGTCCATTCCATCCAACCTATTTTGAGTCGCCAAATACATGGTACAGAAAACAACTACAACTTTATTACAACAATTGTCGTGCAAAATACAACAACACATATGCTGTGAGTTTGGATACAAATATATACCAAATGTGACTCATGTTCACCCATAATTATATACCAAATGTGACTCATGTTCACCCATATTCCCCGACAACAATAATTATTTTATAACCACTTGCTTATCTTGAAAAAAATTTACATTTCACCCATAACTTTAAACTTTTATCAATTTAACCATTTACTGAATTGTAATTATAAGAAAAAATTGAATACTTTTATTTCATAAAATTCGGGGTCTTACAATCTCCCCTCCTTATGAAATTTCGTCCCCGAAATTTGCGTACCTGGTATTTCGAAGAGTTGAGAATACCTTGCTTTCATTTCAGATTCTATCTCTCAGATCATCATGATTTCTCCATTGCTCATCTCCCATGATAACTTCATTTGGGTTCCTCATTTGTTGGGAAGTCATGACAACCGCCATCCCTCGAACTACTCGGCTTTGACTTGTCTGGAGCAGCATTTGGCGTCATCATTACCGTTGGAATATACTTTTCTATAGGACATATTCCTCCCTCAACTGTCTCTTCGTACTCCTCATTCATGATCTGAATCATCAATCTTCGATCCATATCGGATTCAGGTTGACCGCTATGTACAGGGTAATTCAAAACTCGATGTTGGGTTCTCCTAATTGCTTTCCAAAAAGAGAAATTCATATCATCTATTTTAGCCTTCTTAGATCGAACATCTCTTTCCACAATATCCACGTGTCATTCGGCTTTTGCCCATGCATCACTTATTCTCACTCGTTCAGTTTTTTCTTCTTTTAGCTCAGATTCTATTTTTATCATCTTATACTCTGCCAAAGAATGCTTCTGTTCAAGCATCACATATCGGGTAACACAAGCTTGAATTGTTGCATCCTTTTGTTCCATGACCGCCTTTCGTTCTTCTGCGTGCTCTTCTAACTCATGAATACGATTTTGAAATTCTACATTTTGATCGTATAATACCTCTAATAAACTCTCCTCAGGTACTTCTTCTTCCTCTTCTTCCTCAGTCTCAGCTGTTACCTCTGCGACTATCTCGGGTGCAACTATCAATTCTTCACTCACCACATGGATATCTCTAATTTCTTCTTCGTCTGACATCACATTATCACGGTTAGTGATTAGAGGTATCCCCACAGTCTCATTCACTCCATTGTTAGCATTCTCAGCTGTCATTCTCAAATACTGCCATAAAACAAGGGTTAATTAAACAAATTAACATATCACATAATATCCCGATATTATGACTGACCAACAAATAAGCTTAGGTAGGACACACTAGCGAAGGATTTACTCATCTCTCCCCTACTAGTTGTATTTCCCGATCTCCGCCAGAGATCATATCCCTAAGCTCTGATACCAACTGTGACGACCCCAAAATAGGTCCATTCCATCCAACCTATTTTGAGTCGCCAAATACATGGTACAGAAAACAACTACAACTTTATTACAACAATTGTCGTGCAAAATACAACAACACATATGCTGTGAGTTTGGATACAAATATATACCAAATGTGACTCATGTTCCAACCGTGGACATCACCTCACAATGACACCTTACATAAAGGTATAGTCAAAAACTGTTTTAGAAATTAGAATCTTTGGGAAGTGCTTCAAGGAAACCTTCGTACATGGGAGGCCATGCGTCTAGGTTATGATAGATATCATATGGCCACAGAATTATCCTTGGTTGACCCAATAGACCCCAAAGAAAAATGAGAAGATTACTATCATATTCTTTCCAATGGTGAGTCTTCTCTTGACATATCATTATCTCTACTGTCTCTAATTGAGAATTATACTTTAAACAAACACCAAGATTATATAGGTAGTGCTCGTATATATACTCAGCAAATGGATGAGCACATCTCTGTCTTATGATGACACGAGGTTGTATGTCGTTAGACATCTTGTATGATAGTGGCAAAACACCCTTCCAATGTTGAGTTCGCCTCACCCTATTTGATTCACCAAATATAACTACTAAATGATGACCACCGTTCTATTCCCCTGTTACCCCCGCTTGACCCAGCTACACTCTTATTACCTGAAAGGAATTGTGAACAGAAGGGTGAGCACAACTAGCCCAGTAAAGAATATCATGACTAAAGATAAATAAATTATCAATAGTCTTCATCAATAATAAATCAGAGATTTAGAACATATGGTAGATGATAAAAAATTTCAACCATAGTTGCAGCGGAACATGCAATCCATTAGAAGAGTCAAATAGACTATAAAGTCTATTATCTTCTCCATGTTAAAAATCCATCAACAATGTTTTATCCCTGTAACATCAATCAACAATTCTGGTCCACAATCATATGAATAACTCATAATCATAACTGTAGTTCTAAATTTCTCTTCTCATCCAGGACGAAGATAATTTTCATCACCTATCTTTACCTGAAACATCAAAGATCATGGTTACACCAAATCACATTTCCTGTTCATAATCATACTAATAACTTCATCTTTGCACTACGGCCAAAGATATTCATTTGTATCACCAGTTGGTCATGTTCATCTCAACATCTGTTCATCTTTGCACTACTGGCCAAAGATATTCAACAACATGTCATCTTTGCACTACGGGCCAAAGATATTCATCAACAATTCATCTTTGCACTACAGGCCAAAGATATTCCTCAACAGTTCATATTTACACTACGACCAAATATATTCATCAACAGTTCATATTTGCACTACAGGCTAAATATATTAATATCTCAAAGAAATATATAATCATTTCAGAATTTATATAAACAATAATTATAACCATGTTGATCAATTCACCTTTGCACTTAAGCTAAAGATATTCACTTATAAATTCAATGGTCATGTTCATACCAGTCAACAATTCAACTTTGCACTACTGGCCAAAGAAAACCCATAGTCATGATCATACCAGAAATCTACCCATCTTTACACTCAAGTCAAAGAGAAATATCATCATTAGGGTTATAAAAATATTATATATGATAATAAAATCAATATAATCAACATATAGATTTAATCTCAAGAGAAATATTTATAAACCAACTATAATTTGGTCAGAAAAAGAAACCAATGTTGTCGTAAATAGTAACTCGTGAATAGTAAACTCGACACAAAAGGTAAAAATTCCACAATAAAATATATACCAATATTTCGGTATAATGATATTGAAAGAATAATATTTCTTAAGCTTATAAACAATTTATTTAAATTGTTTACACTTTACTAATTAATGCATTTAATCATCATAAAATGCCAACTCTTAAGATTTCATCACCAATAACCAAAATCCTCATCAAAAATCTGCATATAACTCATATATGATTCTCAAGCCATAAAATCATATTTTCTAATTTCTTACTTTACAAAACATATTTAATTCATTTACTCATAACTAGACAATTTTCATGAAAAATATCAAATCAGTTTCAAAAATATTTTTTTTCTGGGATTTAGCATAATATAGTCTCATAGTGAATATATATTTTTCTCAGAATTTTTAAAACTCATTTACTATTTTTCATATAGCCAAAACCGCCGAATATTTAGACATTTATCAAAAATTATAGTTTTATCTAAAAATTCTGAAATTCACAGAGTATACTCCTATCATATTCATGTACTCCCAATAAAATTTTTATTAATTTTGGAGTTAACCACAAGGAGTTATAAGCGGTTACTTTTAAAATAGTCTTTTCTCATAAAATTCATAACTCTCAATCTATACATCCAAAAATCACCATTTTTGGACACAATCAAGAAAACTCATCAAAATATCATTTCAAATTTTTCCAGAATTTTTGAAGGTCAGAAAAATTACGAAACTGGAAAATATAACAACCCTTAAAATCTCTTACTATCCCTTACTATCCCTTACCTCAAAAGAGCAGTACTTCTGATCGGTATAAGGCTGAAGAAAACTTGCACTGATGAATAGAAACTCACAAAGTATGTAAATACTCACAAAATACACTCAATAATCTAGAGAGAGAAAGAGAGAAAACTTATGAATTCTGGTGTGATTTTTAACGGTTTAAAATTTATGGACATATACTCAACTTTTATATGTATAACATATCTAAAAATTACCACGATCCAACGGTCGGATTAAAAATTATAACCCCCACAAAATATCTTAGAAACCCTAATTTTTAATACCTTCATTCTGACAAAAATACTGATAAAAACCTCAACATTAATTCCTTCATTTTTAACCACAAAAATATATCCCTCATTTATATCCACATAAAATAAATATTTCCTTATCATATGAATCAATAATTAATTATTCACAAATAATATTACAGAGTCACAATTATGACAACCAGGCCGTTCTCAGGAAAGAGGGGGCTTTCTAATAAGAATTTTTCCTTACTGGCGGGCAATTAGATGACCAAACCTCTCCTTAGACAGAACTTTCTAGACATTGTCAATAATGATATCTAATAATATTATTCTAAATAATATGAATTATTGATCTGATAATGGGAAATACTGTGCAGTGATAATTATTGAACAACAATAATATAAAATTTCAACGTAGCAATTATTGAGTCAATAAAATAAAATATTGAACAGTAATTACTGTAACAATTATTGAGTAGTGCCTTCTTACGTAAGAATCAATAATTTTAAAAATACTGTGCAATATCGTGTGCTACTGTGCAATAACGCGTATTACTGTATTTTAACCACCGGGTATTCCAACAGTGTTAACGGTAACAACTACGCCGTTATTTGTAAAAACTCAAATTTGTCGTTTTCTTCATCCGACAGTTTTTCTGTTATGGGGCCCACAAATGGCTGCGCCGTCGTACGAATATTCCCCGACAGAAAGAATATTCCACGACCAAACGAATATTCCCCGACAACAATGATTATTTTATAACCACTTGCTTATCTTGAAAAAAATTTACATTTCACCCATAACTTTAAACTTTTATCAATTTAACCATTTGCTGAATTGTAATTATAAGAAAAAATTGAATACTTTTATTTCATAAAATTCGGGGTCTTACAGACACAGCCACCTTTGACACCAAATTTTCAATCCCTAATGAAGCTCAACTAAGAGCAGACAAAGTTAAAAACAAAGCATCCTCTGCAGTTGGCAATAGAAAGATAAACCATAGAGGTGATGGTGACCCTGTAAACATGTCCAACATGACCTTCAAACCTCAAGGACTGCAAAGGATGGGTAGAAGCTGCATCACTACCACACGTCTTATGGCAGATAGGGATGCAAGGATTGGTATGAGCAGCAATGCAAGCAAGTCATAAGGAAGTCCACCAAACTGTAGTGGAGATAACTGACCATTAGACTTATTTTGTAATTAAAGCCTACTTAGTAATTCTACTTCTTTCAGTTATGGTTTTGGAACCGAGCTTTTCTTTTTGGGAATATATTTTGGCCTTATGGCAGAAGTGTTTATGCTCAGTTAAAAGAAATGTAATGAACATGCTGTTTATGCTCAAGCCTATATGTTGGCAATATAATTTGGCACTATCTTTTGGATTCATATTTTGAGCTATATATTAAACTTGCTGTTCTCATGGACAACCAGATTAAGTTAATAAAATTACATTGAGTAACAAATAAGACTTGTTGTTCTCATTGGCACTGATCATATGTCACACAATTGTACACACAAATAAGACTTCCATTAACCAAGTTCATGGATCAATTCTTTGACATTCAGGTAAAATAAACATTACAATCAAACAAGAGCAGTACATTACAAAACACTAACTTCCATTAACCATTTTCATCGTTTAACATTAAGTTAACTACATATTTCAAACTGCAGTATATTACAATTCACAACACTACCAATTCATCTAACCATTTATCTACCTAAGTAGCATTACAGAAATGCAGATTAATATAACTAACAATAACACACCAATGCAGTTCATGTTCAAATAGTCTACTTCTTTAATTTGTTTCACAGAAACTTCATCTCCGTTTGACTTCAACTCATGAACCAATTCTTTCAATTCAGATAATTCAGATGCCCCTTCAACCTGGGAAAATTTGTTTAGTTCCTTATTCAGCAAAATTTTGTTCTCCCTCTTCAGATCATTTTTGACAACTTTTGCCCTCTCACACATCTGTGGGTCATGCCATACAAAGAACCCACAACCCCTTTCCTGAATCCAAAATATTAAGCATTATTCAACTGTTGTTAGTAAAATATTTCCAAGCATACTAGCTGCTAGGAATTGTTTAAAACACAAAAGCAAAGTAAATTATAAGAACTTACTCTGAATTTCGAGCATGAGAAAAACCTCATGCCAGGATTTGTTTCACTCCATGAGGTCCACAAAGGAGCCCTTAACCCACAATAACACAGTGGCATAGCTTCATAATCAAGATCAATGGCACGTCTTCGAGCAGATGATGAAGATGACGACGAATAGTGAGCCATGTCAATTCTTCTTCTTGCCGAACTGGGCTCCCCCTTCCTCTCGCTAAACTGGTCTTCAAGCTTCTCGCGTCTTCTTCTCCTCCTCTTCGATTCCGTCTGTCTGTGGAGTAAAAATAATTAGGGTTTTTTTGCCTCTTTTGAAAATCACGACTGCTATCTCTCTCTCCCTTAGTGCCTAATCAGCAAAAATGATCCACGTGTTAATAGAGTTAGTCCAGGTGGCAGGTCAGTTGATAGCAGGGGCACGGGTGACCTAATTTTCCTAACGTTAAGGGTACTTTTAGAAAAAAAATTAGTTTAAGATGAAAGTGGGACATCCGTATAAACATCAGGGGTATTTTTGCACCTTTCCCATAATTATTAATGCTATCTTTATGTAATTCATTGTGCTTTCATCATAATACTCGGTTCTGAAGTTATGCCGAGTACATGAGGAAAAACGAAAGCCATGTCGAGGCAAGTTCACCACCTGTTCGATAGTTTTCCAAGCACCATTCTTGGCTGCCTTAATTCAACTACATCTTCTCTCTCACAAACTCGACAAGCTCACGCCCACATTCTTAAAACTGGCCACTTCAATGAAAACCATATCACCACCAAACTTCTATCTCTTTATGCCAACAACCTCTGTTTTAACGAAGCAAACCTCGTCCTCGATTCAGTCCCAGAACCAGATATTTCCTCCTTCTCTACTCTCATTTACGCTTGTTCAAAATTTAGTCGTTTCAATGAATCCCTCCGTTTGTTTTCGAAAATGCTATCTCAAGGCCTGGTGCCGGACGCCCGTGTTTTCCCCTCTGCCGTCAAGGCTTGCTCTGGATTATTAGTTGTTAGAGCTGGGCAACAAGTTCATGGGTTAGCTTCAGCATTTGGGTTCGCTTCAGATTCTTTTGTTCAATCCTCTTTGTTCCATTTTTATGTTAAATGCAATCAATTAACGGTTGCCCAGAAACTGCTTGATTTAATGCCCGAACAAGACGTCATTGCTTGGAGTGCTTTGGTTGCGGGTTATGCTCGACAAGGGAATGTAAGTGAAACGAGGGCAGTGTTTGATAAGATGGGAAAATCAGGGATTGAACCTAATTCAGTTTTGTGGAATGGTATGATTGCGGGTTTTAATCAGAGTGGACATTTTTTGGAGGCTGTTTCGGTGTTCCAGAAGATGCATTTACTAGGATTTGAGCTTGATGGTATTAGTGTTTCCAGTGTTTTGTCTGCTGTAGGGGATTTGGAGGATTTTGAAATGGGTATTCAGATTCATGGTTACGTGATCAAGCAGGGTTTTGTATTAGATAAATGTGTTCTCAGTGCACTAATAGATATGTATGGTAAGTGTGCATGTACATTAGACATGTCAAGAGTGTTTGATGAAATGGTTGAAATGGATTTAGGTGCTTGTAATGCTCTGATAACGGGTTTCTCAAGAAATGGTCTTACTGACAAAGCATTGAGTGTGTTTAAGAAATTCAAAGGTCAAGGGATGGAGTTAAATGTCGTGTCTTGGACTTCAATGATATCTTGCTGCTCACAACATGGTAAAGATCTCGAGGCTTTAGAGCTTTTCAAAGAGATGCAGACTGCTGGGGTGAAACCAAATTTGGTTACCATCCCTTGCTTGCTTCCTGCTTGTGGCAATATTGCAGCATTGATGCATGGTAAGGCAGCTCATGGCTTCTCTCTACGAAGAGGGATTTCTGATGATGTTTATGTGGGTAGTGCACTAATTGACATGTATGCTAACTGTGGAAGGATTCAAGCGGCTCGGCGTTGTTTTGACGGGATGCCTAACCCTAACTTGGTTTGCTGGAATGCTATGATGAGTGGATATTCAATGCATGGAAAGGCTAAGGAAGTTGTGGAGATCTTCCATTTGATGCAGAGGACTAAGCAGAAGCCTGACTTCATTAGTTTCACTTGTATATTATCAGCATGTAGCCACAGTAGCCTTACAGAAGAAGGGAGGTATTACTTTGAAAGCATGTCAAGAGAGCATGGGGTTGAAGCTAGAGTGGAACATTATGCGTGCATGGTGACCCTGCTTGGTCGTGCAGGAAAACTAGATGACGCTTATTCCATCATCAGGAAAATGCCGTTCAAGCCGGATGCTTGTGTTTGGGGAGCTTTACTAAGTTCTTGTAGAGTTCACCATAATATGAGTTTGGCCGAGGTTGCTGCGAATGAATTATTTCAGCTAGAACCGAGTAATCCTGGGAACTACATTCTTCTGTCTAATATCTATGCTTCTAAAGGCAAATGGCATGAAGTGGATAAGGTAAGGGATATGATGAAGTGTATGGGATTGAGGAAGAACCCTGGATGCAGTTGGATCGAGGTCAAGAATAAGGTGTACATGCTTTTAGCAGGAGATAAATCACATCCTCAGTTGGCCCAAATTATTGAAAAGATGGATAAATTGAGCATGGAAATGAAAAAATCAGGTTATTCACCAATCACAGACTTTGTGCTGCAAGATGTTGAAGACCAGGAAAAAGAACATATTTTGTGTGGGCATAGTGAGAAGCTTGCGGTAGTGTTTGGACTTCTGAACACTCTTCCGGGGACTCCTCTTCAAGTAATGAAGAATCTTAGAATTTGTGGAGATTGCCACGCTGTTATAAAATTCATATCCAACTGTGAGGAGAGGGAAATATTTGTCAGAGACACGAATCGCTTTCATCACTTTAAAAGTGGGGTTTGTTCATGTGGGGACTTTTGGTAATTGAATTTTACAGTTTACTACTACGGATGCTTGACAGTTGACACAGTCTTTGTAGCACATATTTGTAGTATGGTGGCTGCGAAAACTGGATGCTTGATGTAGTCTATGCAGCACACAGGAAGGGGTATGTTTATCATTTGTATTGAAACTTAATGTGAGAAAACCCCAACTCTATCATATGTTTTTGCAGTAATTCACGAACTTAAAAACGTTTTTTTCCTTTCTAAAATTCAATTTATTAGTGACATGATTCACATGAACACCATGACAAAAGTTCCGAATTGGTTTATTGGTTTCCAAAACATCAGAACAAACCCTTTTTTCTTTGGTTATAGTTTGAGAAGTTGCACTATTGTTATTATTTATTTTTACTTTATATTTTTTGTTGTGGGAAGAGGACGCGGGGAAATAACATGGTCTTCAAGCTCCTCAGGAGACTTGCAGCAGTCAAAACTGTTACTATTATTATTTAACGCCCTTAGTGCTACATGAAACCTAAGACTCTCTAAATCTCTTAACTTACCACACCACTGGATTACCTTGGAACCATGTCTATTTGCTACCACTACTTAGAAGTTTACTTCTTTATGAGATTTGGATCCTTTTGCTACTCTTTGTTACTAATTCTCAGTAGCATTGCACACTTCAAGGGACAGTCTGTTTCTTTTTTGGGCAGATCTATACTTTTTGCATACCTCTCAGACACTTCTCAGCACATAACCTATGTGCTAAAACAATTTTCCATTGAGAGTTGTAACTGTCTTAAATACAGAATGAGATCACTCCAAATAGTACATTGTAGTTTGGTTTTTGAAGGAAATAGAAATATTGATAGCATATGCATGCCTATTACAAATCAAGTTTTGGTATGGATATAACATAATTTTAATTTTTATACTGTAATGTCCTTGATTAACCTTTTTTATAATTGTATTTCAACTGTCGTGTCCATGCCTTGTTGTGTGTTCATTCGTGTCTTATGTTTGTGACACGGGAAGAGTGAACTACCAAGATTCGATATAATTTATGTGTTGGTATTTATGGAAAATTTAAATATTTGATGTATTTTTATTTATTAATTAGTAGTGAAGTAGGTTTAATTATTATTTAGTAATTTTAGGAAGTTTTTCAATTTTATTGTAATTAGGAAGCTTTTTAGGTAAGTTTTTGATTCCAAATCAATTTGTTATTTCCTTATAGGATTAGGGTTTCTTTTACTATTATAAATATGGTGCAAGGCTAATGTAATTAAAAAAAAGAACTCATTATTATTATTATTATCAGATTTATGAAATATTGTGGCTGCTTAATTAATTTATCCCAAACTTTGTGAATTCATGTGATTGCAAAGTACTTAGATTCAATTCATGTAATTGTTTCTATTCTTTACCATCTTTCGTTGTGTCAGTTGGCATCAGAGCAAGGATTCTAGCATGTGAATTGATAGCTGCTGAACGTGTGTAGACAACCCACTCCAATGTCAGTGTGAAGGAGAATGATGTCGATCGAAGCTGCTTAGCCTCGAATTGCAAGCAATCGTTCATTCATCGTGCGGACTAGGTAAAACTAGTCGAATCTATCTTTTAATTTTCTCTTTATTCAAAAAAAATAATCAATCCAGATCTGTGTATCGAAAATGTCTAAAGCTATGAAGGCACAAATTGAACAAGTATGAGATTATATTGACTTCCTTAAATGTGAATGTGATTGGTTGCATCATGAGATTTATGTTCGCTGTCGTAAAAACTTGTTGCCCCAATATGATGATCTTTTGGAGGAATTAGAGGAAGCACGTTATAGACTTGATAAGTTGAAACATCGGTATCAAGTTAAGAAAAGAAGAGCTAGAGAAGAGCAACAAAAGGAGATTATTTTTCTAATTGATGAAGTTAAAAGGTGTTGCAAGAATCAACAAAACGAGATTTCTTTTCTAATTGATGAAGTTAGAAGGTGTTGCAAGAATTTCGTAACCTGCACGAAAAATTTTCAAGAAAGTTGTAGCGCCATCAGTCCTACTTCTCAGTCATGTGATTTGTCCGTTCTAATAGAGAGTGTGGAAGACACGAATGAGGAAGTTGAGAAAGATGTTATAGTTAAAGACGAATCAAGTTTAGTGATTGAGGATTATCATGATTTGGAGTCATTGCGACATAAGGATATGTATATTGTAAAAATTGAGATTGACCATGAGATTGTTCAAAGGAAAATTTTGATTTCATCGTTCCTAATCATTTGTTGTAAGTGCAGGTTAATACGAAGGCTTTGATTACTTCAAAATTATTTTCAAAATTTTTCTTTGAGAAGCAACATCGTGAATACATGGTACAAAGAAGAGTGCGAATGTCTAACTGTTGGTGCTTGATATTACTTCATTTTAAAATTCGAGGTCGAATTTTCTCCAAGAAAAAGGGAATGACACGGGAATAGTTATCTACCAAGATTTGATATAATTTATGTTTTGGTATTTATGGAAAATTTAAATATTTGATGTATTTTTATTTATTAATTAGTAGTCAAGTAGGTTTAATTTTTATGTAGTAATTTTAGGAAGTTTTTCAATTCTATTGTAATTAGGAAGCTTTTTAGGTAGGTTTTTGATTCCAAATCAATTTGTTATTTCCTTATAGGATTAGGGTTCATTTTACTATTATAAATATAGTGCAAGGCTAATGTATTTAAAAAAAGAACTCATTATTATTATCAGATTTATGAAATAGGCCGCTTAGTCAATTTATCTCAAACTTTGTGAATTTTTGTGATTGCAAAGTACTTAGATTCAATTCGTCTGATTGTTTTTATTCTTTACCATCTTCAGCTGTGTTAGTTTGTGTTTATTCACTTCCTACTACTAGAGGCACATGCACAGTTTTTTACTGATTCTCCACTTAACAAGTTAGATTTCATAAATTTGAGATGGTTATACTAAAGATACCTAAGCTCCTTGCGCCAATGAAAATGAATGGTTATATGGAAAAGGGCCTCCAAGAGTTCAAGTCTTGGATGATAGTGCTTATCGAAGGGTGGTAGGAGTTTCTATTAAAACTTCAGTGACAATTGTTGTTATTTCAAAGACCCACACTGGACAAAAATGAAGGAGCAGGATTTGTGTGCAGATTCAGGTCTTCTTCTTTTTATGCTGTTGGATGTCGAACTGTAGCAATTAGGGATAGTCGGGAATATAGTGGGTCAAGGGCTAGACATGTGTGTGTATGAGAGAGAGAGAGAGATATTCTTGCAATGCTTCCCACTCTTCCCCTTTTTAGCTTTTGATTATAAACTTGGGTGGCGTATGAGTTATGACACTTGATTCTGTGTATTACCCTTATCAGTATAGGGGGTCATATTGTGTTAGTTGGATATACTGCTGATGCCTTATTAGTGCAGTTTATATTGTTGATGTCAATATACTTTGTCCCTTTAGGAATTTAATTTACCAGCTCATCTTGTACTGCTTCATGGTAACAAAACAACAAAAGACTTACTTAGCTCATACGATTCAAGTGACACTGTCAAACAGGATGGTGATGATGTATTAATATCCAAGAAAGAATTGTCTGGGAGGTTTGGCTTACAGCCTATCAAGGACTGGCTAAGTATACACATATAATGTGTTTTCACTCTTATTCCCTATCATTGTTGCTACCTGGTCCTGATACAAGTTTCCTTTTCTTCTATTTCTCACCAATATTGGCAAAATTGAAGCAGCTCAAGGATGCAGGTGAATATATTAAACAGTTGAAACAAGAAACTGAATTCTGGAGTGATGCTTATGATCCCCTCAGTTGATTTATATCTTCCTTGTCTATAAGCATACAAATGCCACATATGAACACTCGAAACTTGTAATAATAGGAGCTGTGATTGTAGGTCTCACCTTGTCTTTAAGAGTATCACAGGCATTCCTGCTAACTCTCTCCCATATAGTGTATGTTTATATGGACTAATTGCAAAAGAAGAAGTAGCAACTGTTTTGAGCAATAGATTATGCTATCCAACATTGAATCTGAAAAGCTCTTGATTCCTTATATGCCCTCATCCTGACGTCAAACATGAGCCATAAAAGAGGAACAAAACTATTACTTAAAGTTTAAACTTATCCTGTTGTGTTGCAGCCAGAATCCTGGAATATCATTGCGAGTGGTGACATTTGTTACTTGAATCTCCATGGAAGGAGTTGCCCAAGGCACTATCAGGCATTGTTCTATTATTATCATATTAAGTGGTCAAGTACCTTCAAAGCTGTGCACCTCAGCAAATGGATTCACATAGAGAAGTAAGGTAAATCTTAAATTTTAGGAATTGATATGAAATCATAGCACTTAGCAAGCGAGCTTCGTTTGTTCCTTATTTATTTGTGTCAAGGGGTATAAAGTCCCCTCATTAGGGAAAAAATAACATTTTTTTTAACATATGCTTAAGTTGTACCTTTCTAGAAGATACCTTGTATCAGAATTTTGTTTCAACCTTATACCCTAATGGTAGTTTTGATTGCTGCCCCAGTAAATGTATGAGAAAAAAAGCAGCTAAAGATCCGTGTAGGAATTCCTTTGACTCTGTATGTATACATGGCAGCGGATCCTACCCAAGTGGTTAAAGATACAGTTACTCATTTGAAAAAGAAAAGAAGAGTATAACTAATTGAGTATTTGCTTAGTTAGTCCTACTGATGCGCCGATAAACAAGTGCTAAGGGATTATATTGATTATTTTGGTACGATGAGGGATATAAAACTAACTATAAATGATTTCAAGGTATTGTTACTCATCTAAAAAATAATAATTAATGAATTTAAATTGAGTATTAGATTAGTTAGTCCTACTTATGCTCTACTGTAATAAAGAAGTTCTCAGGGCTTATACTGATTGTTTTGGTGCAGTGAAGATATAAAAAACTTACTGCCTACCGGAAATTCACTGTGTGGGGGCTGTGTCTCTAGAAATGTCATGACAAAATGTTTCCTAGGGGTTTAGAGATTTCGCAGCACAAAGAGACTATAAGGCCTGATGATACTCTGTTTAGCTAGGTAATCTATGCTTGATTTCCTTCCTTTCAGATATAAACTAAATTTCATTGCAACTGGTGGCCCAACAGTTCTCTTATGTTTGGAATATTCTGATTTCTTTTGCATTTAGCTGGATAGTCATTCGTGAATCCTTTTCGTTCATAAATTGCCTACCACTTCCCTTCAAGCCCTCAGACTTGATCATGCCAAGCTGCTAAACAAACCAGGCAATGCCAGCCAATCAGCCTACGCTCTTAGATATCCCAAATTTAATAAGTTCAGGGTGGCTTTATTCCATAAAAACCTCAACAAGCAACACCTATGGTCATCTGTGCTGACTCCACCTGTGGGGGGATTACACGTCAATCCCACTGACTTTCTGATATTCTTTACTTTCTTTATATAGTTCTGCATGTTCGTATTCCCTGCATTGTGATTCGTCCTTCGAAACTCTGTCTAAAGAATAAAGGAGCATGCTTCAGAAAAATCTCCTGTCATCCAATAGCTTATTCAGTGCATGTAGTCTTTTGGCAAGTAAATAAGAAGTTTATATAAAAATAAATTGATGGCAAAATGTTTGGGTCTGGACAACCCAAGTTGTGTTAACTGTTATGCAATCTTCAATCAAAGGTTTTGGTAAGATGGGCATGTATTTGATTACAAACTTTATATGTACGTCGGATACAGTGTCCATTGTGGTATTCGTCAATGTGATGAAGAGAACTTGTGCTGATTTGTGGGACAAACTTAAGGCTGCAGTGTCACCTACACATCACTAACGGATCTTCCGTCTGCCATTAATTATGCAAGCAGCCTCAACAAAACTCTTGCCAAACTAGAGGGTATCATGATGTTTGCAGTTGTAGCTCAGTTATTAACAGGATTCACATGTAGGTAAACATTGAACTAAGTCTTCAAATCCTGCCACTGCTAGCATGCTTAAGATAAATGTTCGATGGCAGTGAATATTACCAGACGAGTGTACCTCAGTGTTTGGAGGGTTCAATTTCGAGGGCCAAGAGCTTGGAGTGCATGAGATCTATAAGATCTCAAGTTCTGATGGCTGGAATTGGCACTAGGGGGTTTGTGGACCCCTGAATAAACGATACTATAGAGTTTTGATTAAGGTAGCTTTTCTGAATTTGGTCAAAGAAGTCATAACCTAAACACATTTTTTGCAGTTAGGATATCTTTTCAGTGCTGATAGATTTTTCATTTATCTAAGCTCAATCATGTTTGTAGAAAGATGTTTGATGTGGCGCATAAGGTAGAATGATATGACTTATTAGAAGACAGATGATCAGATAATTATTTTTTGGTAAGGGTTCCTTTAGGACGAATTATACTTTGGTTTGGAATCCTACATGTTGTACATTGATGCATGAGGATTTCTGGCCGAAGATCCTGAATGGTCGGATAGTATTATTCTGGTGGACAGTATCCGACCGAGGAAGCCCCGGAATATTTCTTGAACCTTGTAGTGACGAGGAATTTTATTTTAATTCCGATTTTGATGAAGAATAGTTGGTTGAGGAAGAAGTAGATGAGTATGGAGAACCTGTATATGACGAATATGCAGATGAAAAAGAAATATATGATGAATATGAAGATGAAGGAGAACCTTATGGAGAACCTGAGTATGATGATGGCGACGAAGAGGAGAATGGATCGTATGAAGATAGCCAGGAGACCCTGATCGTTCGCAAGAGTCTACCAAATCATAAAGGTGATTCCGAAGAGAATTGGTTGAGAACCAATATCTTTTAAACAACTTGCACAATAGCAAATAAAGTCTGCAAGTTAATCATTGACGGTGGCAGTTGTGAGAACATAGTGTCCGAAAAGGCTGTTAAGAAATTACAGTTGAAAACAGATCGGCACCCTAAACCATATAAGTTGTTGTGGTTAAAAAAAGACAATGAAGTAAGAGTGGATAAAAAGTGTTTAGTGTCTTTTTCCATCGGCAATAAATATTTTGATAGAGCGTGGTGCGATGTAGTGCCAATGGACGCATATCATCTGTTGTTGGGCCGACCTTGGCAATATGACCGAAGAGTCATTCATGATGGTCGGAAGAATACGTATTCCCTTCGTTTTAAAAGAAATAAGGTTGTACTAACGTCTCGGCGAGAAAAGGCCAGTTCGGCTCGAGCAGTCGAGAGTCTGAACCTGTTATCCATGACTAGATTCCTAACGGAGTCCGATCGTGAAGGTGTACTGTATGTCCTACTTCTTTGTGGGAGCGGTTCGACAGCTGAAAGCACTGAAGTGTCAGCCGATGTACATGAATTGCCCGAAGAGCTTCCATCAGGACTATCGGCGATGAGGGACATTCAACAACAGATATATCTTGTCCCCAGGATCGAATCAAAAGGAAAATATTTTAGTTGCCGAAGTATCTTCTTGTACAGTTTCCATTCTATTTGTGTCGAACTCGAGAACGAGTTCTTTCCAACATGGAGAGACTGATGCAGGAGGATTTCTGGCCGAAGATCCTGAATGGACGAATAGTACGATGATGTTAAAGAACCAAAAGCTAAGGGATCAGCGCAACGGTATCGGTTGACTTCAGGGTCAAGTGTTCGATTCGTGTCTTCGGGGCCGGAGTTCGGTTTCGGATGACGTCATGACTTCGGCTTCAGATGACGTCATGACTTTGGGTGTGGCGAACTTCTTCCGAAGAGGCGTCATAACTTCAGAAGTCGATGGACTTTATTATTATTATTATTATTATTATTATTTAGTTCTTTATAGTAATAGTATTTTATTAGGCAATAAATCTTTTATAATAAGTTGTTATTTTTGTTAGGATATCTTTCCGTATCTTTAGGAAGTTTGTTAGAATCTTTTTCACATCCCTAGGAGGATTTTATTTCTATTTTTTTATTTCCATATCTCTAGGAAGATTCTAGATTAACTTGGAGAGAAAGTTGTGTTAGCTATATATAAACTCGGTTTGTGGGTTGAATTAGATAGACTTTGATTTTGATAAATATAAATTTACACATTAGAGAGAGTTTCTCTGTGTTTTTCGGTGAATCTCTTGTTCCTTTATTTGTGAATTCATTTGTTTACCAGCCCGCAGGATAATCGCTATCCCGCCCGGCGTCATACATGTGCTAAAATGTGGGGTTGGTCTGCCAAGCATTTTCAAAATAGAAACCTTTATAAAGTTACAAGGCTGCACTCATAGTGGGTAGATATCTTCACGACCAAGTTAACTATGTTTTTAATCTTCATTGTATAGGAAATTGTTGGATACTGCTAATGATAAATTTCTCTCTTGTGCTTCAACCATTTAGACTTACCTTAGATAGAATCATTCATATTTTATCGCATAATCTAGAACGCCCAACTTCTGTTTTGAGATTGATCTTATTGAAGTTCACTCATGACTTTATTAGAAGAATCCAGATGTCTTTGGTCGAAGGTGTTCTAATCACATACATGGCCACGTTCATCAAATAGGAAGACAAAGTTCATATTTATGTTTGTATAATTATACTTATGTTTAACAAAAAGAAAATAATAAATAAAATACAAAGTGGAAGATAGGGAAGAAATAGTCCATTAAAATGGGGAAGATGGTGTCGGTGTACCAACCAATCATTCAATTATGCAACAAAGGTTGATAATATTGGGGGATACAAGTCAATTAGCCATTTTATTTTGGTGGGTGGTTCCATTCCTTCTATATCAACCTAGGGTCTATTTTAATATTGTTTCCATCTTCTTTTTCCAGCTAACATAGCATATTATTAGTACTGGACAGGTGCCACCCCTTATCCATGTGCATATATGCTGATATCCAGCAGCACACAGGTTAAACCATTGTCTGAGGACGACAATCAGGCTTTATGTTTTCTTCGGTGTTTCACTGTTCGTAGATTTGATAAGAAATAAATTACCTAAAATGACCACTCGCTTAGTTGGTTGGTACTTATCCATATATATATATAATATATTTATATATTTATATATAATATATATATAGAGAGAGAGAGAGAAAGAGAGAAAAAAAAGTAATAACATGAAAAGGCATGTGCATGCTCAAATGAATTATGGGATTTCATCCATATAAGGTCAAATGAGAGCATGTGAGCTTCATATCAGATGATATAAGCAGAATTTTTTATCACATTGCCATTGAATATAGTATTGTCTTTCCCTTCACATACAACAACCAACTGATTAAAAGAATTGGGAAAATGAACAATTTGATTTATGGGTTTGATTCGTTCACCGCTCTTATGTTTGGAAAACCATGTGGGTGTTGTTTGATACTATTGTGAGAGAACGTGAGAATAATTGAATGAGATACAGAATTCTTCAGACTTGCAGGGATCATTCAATTAAAATATTAGAATTTAAGTTGTCTCTACTTGCAGAGGTCACATTTGAGGTGGTTGCATTTAAGAAGTTTGGTCCTTATTTAACTACCATTCTTGTGTTAATTGAATGTAGATACAGTTCCATTAATTTCTCAACCTCCTACCATCTTCTTCCCCAGCCATTCTCCTCATTCTGATTTTCCCGGTGAAGAAATGTCGAACCATAGCATTCCTGCACTTGTGCTTCTGGTTGGTATTTGTTGTCTTCTTGTCAATGTCAATGCATTTGTGGCTTCTGGTTGGACAAAAGCTCATGCTACTTTCTATGGAGGTAGTGATGCTTCAGGAACAATGGGTATGTAAACTTAACTCCTCGATTTCTGTAAATTTAACAAATTAGACAAACACAATACTAATGACTTGCTTGGATACAGGTGGTGCTTGTGGTTATGGTAACTTGTACTCAGCCGGATATGGAACTAATACTGCTGCTTTAAGCACTGCACTTTTCAATGACGGAACATCATGTGGACAATGTTACGAGATTATGTGTGATTATAACGCAGACCCCAAATGGTGCAGGAAAGGAACATCTGTGACTATTACTGCTACAAACTTTTGCCCACCAAACTTTGATCAGCCTAGCAATGCTGGAGGTTGGTGCAACCCTCCACTCCAGCATTTCGATATGGCTCAACCCGCTTGGGAAAAGATCGGTATCTACAAAGGCGGAATCGTTCCTGTAATGTTCCAAAGGTATTGTTTTCCACAATTTCGCGCATTTGGTTTCTTGTTAGTCAATAATTAGTGCGTCTTTTTTATAACTGACGGGTGGTTAATAATTTTTCGATTCAGGGTTCCGTGCATTAAAAGTGGTGGAGTTAGATTCACTGTCAATGGGAGGGACTACTTTGAGCTGGTGAACATAAGCAATGTTGGAGGAGCTGGATCAATTCAATCAGTTCAAATAAAGGGCACTCGAACCGATTGGATGGCAATGTCAAGGAACTGGGGAGCAAACTGGCAGTCGAATGCTTATCTCAATGGCCAGTCTTTATCCTTCAAGGTCACAACTACAGATGGAGTCACCCGAACTTTTAACAACATTGTGTCATCCAGTTGGCGATTTGGTCAGACATATTCAAGTTCAGTAAAATTCTAAGCTGAAAATGGCTTGGCTTTAGGGTTCAGGGTTTTGGGTTTCGTAGGCAGGGGCGTGCTCACTAATTAACTCGAGCAGCCCGCCAATTTTTTGTATTTTCACACACAAAAAAACAAAACTTCACCCATGAACTCTAGACTTATTCTTGGTTGTGTTTCTGAAGAACTAGGATGGCCAAAGCTCTTGATCCACCAAAACTGGTGCCATTGTACCTATGTATACTTTACTTTTTCCATATTTTCTGAAGATAATTAGTTACCCATTAATAAGAAGCATAGTATATATACCTCATATATAAATACTTTCCAAAATTTTCCTCATAAGCTTGTAAAATGAATGTCATATACTTATTTTGAGATCTGTTACTTGTAATTGTAATTATTGCTATATGAATTAAAAGATTATTAAAGATGTTTTTATCAATGTTATTAACCTAGCTTGTTCCTAGACTAATTTTTTTTGCTCGAGTTGAATTCTCCGTTTGATTAGTACAAGAAGCTAATCAAATGACAATGGCAGCCAGCATTGTTGCACTAGTTTTTGTTTTCATTCTTGTTTCCATTTTCTATTTAATAATCCCTTCTGGGTAACCGATATTTTTACATAACTTTTTGTTATTCTGCATGAAAACCGTCGTTATAGATCGTATAGCGACGGTTTTTACCGTCGCTATACATCTATAGTGAAACTTTTCACGTGAAAATATGAAAAAATCATGTGAAAATATCAATTTACTCTCATTTACTCCCTTCAACTTCAAGTACATTTTTCACACATTAAGAAAAGTAAAAAAAAAAAGAGTAAAAAAAATTTCAAATTTATCCTTAATGACTCTACATGATTATATAAAGTGATGACTATTTTTATTTTTTTTTATACTAATGGACTCTACTAAATAATATATTTATTCTTTATTTTATGTATATTGTACATTTAATCATCCTTTTGAGGACGGAAGAAGTAATATTTTAAAATTTATAAGTATATTTAGGTTTATTATGCGAATTCGATAATCCTTGGGTATTCTTTATTTATAGTTAAGTTTTTAAACAAAAAATTGTCCTTGAAAAAAATAAGGATATATATGAGACGCTGATTTTTGGAAGGAAGGAGTACATGTTTATTTTATAAACCCAGAAGTGGGTAGTTGGTCCTACCAGCCCTATGTGGCATCCTCCTCAGGTTAGGCTTCAGTTCGGGCTTTTTCAAAATTCAGGCCTTTCTTTCGGCTAAAATAGTTGGCCTATTTAGGGACTGACCCAAATAATCCAGGGCCAAGCCCAAGTCAGTCTTTTGGAAAGGGACTTCAGTTTGGGCTTCTTCTTTTTTTTTTGGATATATTAGATTTAAATTGAAACTCACACACCCAACATTAATATGCCAAGCCTCGATCACTCAACCTCATGTAGAAATGACATAATGCTAATTCATGTCCCACACGGCCAAAGAAGGATCGATTTTTATTCTCATAATTACTTGATGGTTGAGAAGAGATTCATTCTTGATCAGAATAGTGGAATGGAAGGCATTACAAGAAAAATATACTCTTTATCAAATTGCCCCAGACGTTCAGAAGTCTAGTAGCCAGTTATGTACTTGGTGGCCAGTTATGTACTTCACCAATCGTACTCTTGAACTGAAGGCTAAACATATATGTATACACACAAAAAGGAAAAAAAGAATAAAAAAATATTTTTGATCTTATTGTTATTATCATGACATCAATCAATTTCTTATTGCTATGATCATCATACATTATTGTATATTGCAATAAAAATATGTCGATTCTTATTGTGAATAGACACATCAATTAATTATTCATATATTTGTATTAATTTACAATTCATCGTGTTTTTGATAGTAGCATGAATTGAACCACCATGCATTAGTTCTTCTACAATTAACCTTCTTGATCTATTTAATTTATGGTTAAATATGCTCTTCAAGCTCTTCTAACAGTTCAAAAAACCAACACTCCTAAACTCTAAACTCCCTCACAACCTCCTTCAAAACCTCAATATATATTCCCATTATTTCTAACAAGCATATCTGGCATGGCTTTGCTATGTTCAATCTCATCATTTAACCTACTCTCGTACGATCCGACTCATAATTGTATTAAAGTCATTAATTAATCAATATGTAAACCCCCTTTTGCTGCAACATCAAGCTGTACTTGTAATTTGGCTTCTTGAAAAATCCTAAACTGCGAATAAGCAACACAGGAGCAAGCCATTACAATGCCTACAATGGTATGAAAAGCTAGGGCTAATAAGGTAACTACAAGTGCAGTGTAAGCAACTACAATTGTACACCCCACAACCTTCTTAATATATTAATACATTTTCTGAACTTCATTCTCCTTCTAATTTTTTTTTTATTTTTTTTTTTGCCATATTCGACTGAAAGTTAACATTTTCCTTCTAATTTCCCTATATTGTCACGTTAATCGATGAAACAAAAAGTTGTGGCTATTTTGTGTATCCCAAAATTCAAGTGGACTTATAGTTGATAAAGGGTTTTTGATAGAGGCAAATAAAGCAAGATCTTGAAATATAGCATTGCATTGATCATTAGTACTATATTTCACGCCATTAGGCACCCTTTTCGTTAGCTTGATTACCCTTTTGATCATATGGTAATTAGCTCGAGCTTAATGGATATTTATATAACACATAGATTGCATGCTTGCATGGTGATTTTGAAGTAATCAAGAGGAGGGGATGAAGATTAATATTATTGCCTTATTCAATCATGTGGGCTAGGGTTTCTTGTCGCGGTTCAGGTATAGGGATTGAGGGAGATCATGAAGGTATAGAGGGATATGATGAAAATAGATGGTGTGTTCATGCTTTTACTTCCCTAGCTGCAGGTGATCCTGAACTTTACTGCAGATTTCTATGTATGATTTTGTTCTAATTAAAGGTTTCCTTCTACTCTTCATTGACATTTAACTGATCTTGTTCACCAAGCTATCTTGACATTCTTTTTTATATGTGCCTGAAAAAATAATCAGAAACCACAGATAATTTAGGAATAAAACTTCATGATATCAGAATCTATGATATTATATTCCATTTTGATGGTGATAAAGCGCAGAAATATATTTATATATATATTAATACTCAATTTACACTAGCTCATCGATTTTATATATATATATATATATATATATATATATATATATATATATATATATATATATAAATGAAATATATCCAACTAATTTGAAGCTAAAAGCCTAAAAAAAAGACTG
This sequence comes from Panax notoginseng, assembly GCA_016801055.1. Classification (NCBI taxonomy): domain Eukaryota; kingdom Viridiplantae; phylum Streptophyta; class Magnoliopsida; order Apiales; family Araliaceae; genus Panax; species Panax notoginseng. The sequence goes on along the minus strand of CM029018.1, from coordinate 7,836,461 downwards.
AAATTGTGTTTGTCTGACACTTTCATTCTATAATTTAACCGATTGGCAAACCTCTCCCTCAAGTGTGTATATGTGTGTGTGTTACATATATATTGAGAGAAGAAATTAAGCAGTTGGCGATAATTAAGAAGAAGAGGCTGAAATTATTGGTTAATTATAGCTTTCTTCACACGATAACTTCCTTCACATGCAAGTTGTGCTGCATGCTCTAAGGCCACCAGTAATTGTTAAATCTTCTGGGAACTAAATAACTCATTAAGTACTATACACACACACACTTATATATTTCGATAAGTCGAAATTAACATAAAAATTATGGGGATGAAGTTTCACCTGCATGCGCTAGCTGTAAAGCGTAAACTAGTAGTCTTCAGAAATTATACATTTTAACGAAGGGAAATGTCTTAATTTACAAAGTTTTGAGTGCATGAGAATATTATGCTACTGTAAATATATATGGTGTTCATGTTTTATTTTATTTTATTCTGGTAACAAATCATGGGGTATCTGAAACTTTTTAAAGCATTCAACTAACGTCCTACAAAAGTAAGTTGTGCGACAATGATAAAAGATGGTTACAAATTAAAAAAATAATACAAAATGGTATATCGAATTATAATTAATTAATGTTTCACCATGCACGAGCGAGTCCAATTAATTGTCGATCATTACTGTACAAATCATTTTATATGTTTCTTTTGTATTCAATCTTAATTTTATCAACAATTAAGATACTATTGAAGTTGTGCATTGGGCAAATTCAAGTACGTATGAATTTGTCTAGATATCCCTTAAAATATAATTGACAAAATTTAATCATGCATGTGACCTAGCTAGCTATTCTTATTTTGAAAGAGCACATGTCATTGACTCAATCCCAAGTTGTGTACTGTTTTATCCTGTCGATCGCGTGATTTTTAAGTATCTGTTTAACTTTGGACTATTTCTTATGGCATTAATTAAATTTATTCTAATATATTCTGACATATATACTTTTTATCTCAATATAATCTTTATTTGTTTGTTGAAATATTAAGGAAATATTACTGCAAAAACAAAATAGAACTCAGAAATAGACTAAAATATAGTTTGCAACCCAAAATTTGTAGGATTCTTCAGGTTTGTACTCTAATGTTTAATACGTATCTAAATACAGTCCAAAGTTATTTTTAGCTTAAAAAAAGATAGTTTACGCTCAAAAGTGACGGTGCATTTTGTTTAGTGAAAAAAAACTTGTGTTGCATTATGGACTAGTTAAAAGCCTCAACAGAGTGTTTTTGTTTAGCAAAAAAGAACTTTAGAATACACTTTGATACGTTTTAAATTTTAAGATGCAAATCTCAATAATATGATCACGACCATTAACCATGTATTAATATCTCCGCCCAAGGGGTTGCGGATTTTTTTTCTTCTTACAATTAGGACCCTCCCTTCAGTTCGAATTCGAACAACGTTAGTGTTTCAAATATCATCTTATTTTAGACTCGCAAATGTGTTGCTTATTAAATATCATACCATTTAGAGATCTGACAATTATGCACTAATTAATCTTTCTCAAGAGGTTTAGAATTAAGTTCTTAAAATGAAATACATGCATTTCAACAAATTTTTTGACGAAATTGAATTGCGACTAACGTGCAAAAATAGTATAAGTTTAGACCTCAAACTATAGCAACCTCGTCTTTCTCAAACAAGCGATAAAGGTTATCAATTATTTTCTTGTCATCATAATTATGTATGTATAAGGTATTAGAACATATAATAATAAAAAGTAGTACAAATAACTGGATAGGATTCAAAGCACAATCACATGAGAAAGGTCTCTTGACTCAGAAACATACCGAAATCAGCTGACCCTGCCGCAATTCGCATAACAACTAGTCTGCTTACAAATTAATTATTTCAATTATCCATCCATCCATCCATCTTATAAATAAGAAACATACAAACCAAAAGATGAAACCGACTTGAATGCTTAAGAGAATTAACTCAAATTTCTATATATATATATATATATATATATATATATATATATATATATATATTTTACGGTTTCCCAGCAATGTCAATCACGAAACGATACTTGACATCATTTTTGGCTAGTCGATCAAGAGCTTCGTTAATTTGATCAGGTTTAACAATTTCGACATCGCATGTAATGTTGTGCTTCCCACATAAATCCATCATTTCTTGCGTTTCTTTCATGCTTCCTGTCATGCTACCCTTCACTGCTCTTTTGCCTGCAGCCAGCCAAATTTATTTAAGATATATAATATTAACCTCCTCTTCTTCTTTTATTAAGAAACTTAATTAAAACAGTTGATATTGATAGAGTAAACAGTTGATATTGTAGTCAGAACAAATATACATTTAATATCAATCCAAATAATAAATACGGTGGTATTGTATTTGGCCTAACCAAATATCAATGGGAAAGAAGGCAGATCCACTGGCTTATCCGGAGCACCCACAAGCATCAAAGTACCCTTCACTTTAAGCAGCTCTAAGGTTGACCCAAGAGAGTGATGGGCCGATACTGTATCCAATATAAAATCTAGTGTTCTGTACCTTGACTGTTAACCAAAAAATGAAAATGTAAATTGAAATTGAAATCCAAATAGAACTGAATATTAATTTTCTAATTAGCAAGCCAACTACTAGAATCTAAAAACAGTTTAAGGATAACGAACCTGCATTTGTTCAGGATTAGTGCTGATTATGAAATCATCTGCGCCCAAACGCTCTTTAGCCTCCTTTTCTTTAGATGGAGATGTGCTAATTACAGTTACATGGTGGCCAAATGCCTTTCCAAATTTGACAGCAACATGTCCTAGGCCTCCCAAACCCACGATGCCTATTTTCTTCCCCGGGGAGTCGATCAGGTTGTGGTCCTTAAAGGGACTATATACTGTAATTCCGGCACACAAGAGTGGCGCTGCTGCGTCCATTGGTAGGGTTTCGGGCACCTTCACTACAAATCTTTATACCAATTTTTTAAAATAAATATGACAAACTTTTTAATTAAATAGATATATGTCAAGAAATGTCATTATTTTAATTACTCAAAATTTTAAAATTCATGTAAGTGCATATTTTTTTTCTATACTACTTGTACATATTCATTACAAAAAAATACATATAATTAATATTACTTATTAGTATACTCACATGAACACGTTATATATATATATATATATATATATATATATATATATATATATATATATATATATATATATATATATAAGGGATAAAAGATATAAGTACTTATTTACTTTTCTTAATTCTTTTTTTTCGTAAAACTAATTTGTCATTGTGATATAGCTCACCATATATAATTTCACAACTTTTATAGTATAAATTTAATAAAAAATATTTAATTATCCACATTTTAAAATTCATGTAAGTGCATATTTTTTCCTATACTACTTATACATATTCACTACAAATATATATATATATATATATATATATATATATATATATATATACACACACACACACACACACACACATATATATATACGGTCCGGATTTTAAGCTCACCCCTTACTCAACTCACCCCCTTTAGCGACAGACCCGGCGACGGTTCGGTTATACAACCGTCGTCTATACTTTTAGCGACGGACAACATATAGCGTCGCTAAAAGTATAGACGACGGTTGTATAACCGAACCGTCGTCGAGTTCGTCATTAAAGGGGGGTGAATTCGGGTGAGTTGGATAAGGTGTGAGCTTAAGATCCGGACTATATATATATATATATATATATATATATATATATATATACGGTCCGGATCAAGTGCATACTCTTATCTTACTCACCCGTGCTCACCCCTCTTTAGGCGACGGTTTTGGTCATACAACCGTCGTCTATACTTTTAGCGACGCTATATGTTGTCCGTCGCTAAAAGTATAGACGACGGTTGTATGACCAAAAACGTCGCCTAAAGGGGGGTGAGCACGGGTGAGTAAGATAAGGGGTATGCACTTGATCCTTGCATTATATATATATATATATATATATATATATATATATATATATATAATAGATAAAAGATATAAGTACTCCTTCACTTTCCATAATTAATTCCTTCCTTTTCGTAAAATTAATTTGTCATTGTTATGTAACTTAACACCACTACTTTGAATATGTAAGATGCAATTCTACAAAAATAATCAATATAAATTTTTTACTTCTTTTTTAAATTTTTTTAATACTTAAAAATTTAATTTCTTCAATTTTTGAGAAATATAGTTGATATATAGTTTATAGAATTAACAAAAATATCTCTAAAATTTTAATATTTAATAAAGATTTAATAAAATCTAATATAAATAAAAGAAATTAAAATTATTTTAAAAATTAGCCCTGCCTTACACTGGTCGTAAGCTTGGAGGCGTTAAAGAGATTAATCGTTTACAAAAACTCTAGGTGGATATAAAAATTAGACATGAGTGTATTTAAATTTCATCTACTTGTATTTTTACCTTCATTGAAAAGTAAAAATACAAATAGATAAAATTTAAATACATTCATATCTAATTTTTATGTCCACCTAAAAGAGCTCAATCGCTTATGGTTATAATTCCCATATTTCATGCTTTAGATTTACATCATCATGCAAATTTCACTTTCAGAATTAATATAATATAATAATATCATCGCATTTAAATAAATTGCACTTTTAACATTTGTTAAATTAAGTGACTGGGAATATAATAATTATTTTATGATATGTTTGTTTGAATGTTGTTAACATTACTAAAAAATAAAAATAAGCTCCAATAAAAAGCTGTTATATTGCTATCACATGTCACTCCAATTTACTAACCGACAAAATCCGTCACTATGCCTAGGTAGATAATCATATTTTTTGTGTTAAAAAAAATAGTTTAATATAGATATAGTCCGGATCTTAATCTTATCACTTATCCAATATACATTGTATATTCTCCTTTAGCGACGGACCGAGCGACAATTCGATCTGTCGTTATATATAGAACCGTCGTCTTAACTTTTAGCGACGGATAATATATAGCGACAGACATAACCGTCGCTAAAAGGGGTATATGCAAGACAGGGGCGGATCCAACCACAAAATTTAGTAAGATCAAATTTGAATTTTTTTTTGTTAAGAATAAAAATTAAAACTATATATATACTTTTCTAAATCCAATATAATTTCTCAACATTTAAGTTGTTAAGTTTAATATATATTCATAATTTTCTTATAAGAAATATATTAGAATGATTTTTTTAATCAACAAATTTTTTTTATTAAAAATCCAATATAGTACAAATGTGACAAATTCAAAAGAGTTGGATAAGGCCACACGGGATAAAGAAAACTAAATAAATAGTCTTGGAGTTTTAACACCTTGTCTTTGTCTTTAAGTTTTAATTTGGTGATAAAAGAAAAGGAAGCAAATGAAAACAAAAAGAGATAATGTCAGTTTTGTAATAGAAGAGAAAAAAATTTAAGAAAAGTGGTGTTTTAGAGTTTTAATTAAAAAAAATATTTAAAAAAATGAATGTATTTCGAGTCAAAAAATTTCTTCTCATTCTTTTCTACAACTAAAAAACTTTATAGGATATTAGTTAAAAAATAAAAAAAAAGTAGAAAAGAGTATTTACTTTTTGAGCCAAATATTACCCATGGAGAGAGAAATAAGGAAAGTAGTACAAAATTATCATTACTTTAAAAAGTCACTTATACAAAAAGAGGGCGGTGGTGGTGGTGGTGGTGGTGGGGGTGTGTACTATGGTGAAAGCCAAGGAGGGCACAAACACATGGACTGAAAATTCAATGGAAGTAGTTGCCCCCCTGCCCCTAGGATAGAACCGCCCCTCATGCAAGGTATATTGGATATTCTTAATCCTTTCTATATGAATAAATCTATAAGTACATCACTTTTACACTCACCTTCCCGATGCACTAATAAATTTGTCGTTTTAATCATATACCAAAAATGTAAGACCCCAACTTATTAATGAATAAAATCAAATTTTCTCTAAATATTATTGTGAATAATAAGGGGTTAATTTGATATAATACTTTGGTTATGGGTGAAATGTGCAAATTTTGCAAAATAAGCAAGTGGTTATAAAATATTTATTTTTGGTCGGTGAATATTCGGTTGGTCGTGGAATATTCTTGTTGTCGGGGAATATTCGTACGACGACGCAGCCTTGTGTGGGCCCCATAACGGAAAGCGATTGGATGAAGAAAACGACAAGTATAAGTTGTTTATAAATAACGGCGTAGTTGTTACCGTTAATACTGTTGGAATACCCGGTGGTTAAAATACAGTAGCACACGGTATTGCACCAATTATTGATTCTTACGTAAGAAGGCACTACTCAATAATTGTTACAGTAGTTATTATTCAATATTTTATTTTATTGATTCAATAATTGCTGCGTTGATATTTTATATTATTGTTGTTCAATAATTGTTGCTGCACAGTATTTTCATTTATCAGATCAATAATTCATATTATTTGAATAATATTATTAGATAACATTATTGGCAATGTCTAGAAAGTTCTGTCTAAGGAGAGGTTTGGTCATCTAATTGCGCGCTAGTAAGGAGAAATCCTTATTGGAAAGCCCCCTCTTTCCTGGGAACGGCCTGGTTGTCATAAATGTGATTCTGTAATATTATTTGTGAATAATTAATTATTGATTCATATGATAAGGAAATATTTATTTTATGTGGATATAAATGAGGGATATATTTTTGTGGTTAAAAATGAAGGAGTTAATGTTGAGATTTTTGTCAGTATTTTTGTCGGAATGGAGGTATTAAAAATCAGGGTTTTTGAGATAGTTTGCGGGGGTTATAATTTTTAATCCGACCGTTGGATCGTGGTAATTTTTGGATATGTTATACATATATAAGTTGAGTATATGTCCACAAATTTTGAACCGTTAAAAATGAACGTATGATTTAATACGAATTTTACAAGATGACTGGTTCAGAAATTGTTGAATTTTCGAAGTTTATCATTTTGGTAGAAGATTCTAGAATTGGTGGGCCCCACTTGTGGTTGGTGAAGAAATGTGCTGAATTATATTTCAAATGTGGTGGGTGGGAATAGTAGCAGGTAAAGCCATCAGGTTGCAGGTCAAACCTACCAAAATTTTCCTATAAATAGAGGGCTAAGTTAGAATTGAAAATCACACCAGAAACAAGTTTTCTCTCTTTCTCTCTCTAGATTATTGAGTGTATTTTGTGAGTATTTAGATACTTTGAGAGTTTCTATTCATCAGAGCAAGTTTCTTTCAGCCTTATACCGGTATTCCGACCAGAAGTACTGATATTTTGAGGTAAGGGATATTATTTTCTTCTTAAATGATATTATTTTCTTCAATATCATTATGCTGAAATATTGATACGAGTTTTTATCAAATTTGGAACTTTTTGTGTCGGGGTTACTATTCACGTATACGGTACTATTCACGTATACGACACTATTCACGAATACGGCACTATTCACCGAAAAATAAAATTTTTCCTTTTTGTCCAAGATGTCTATTATGGTTACTATCTTTGATTGTATCCATGTTTTGATCTTTATTTTTGAATTCTGCTTCACAATTGATTATTATGAAGTATTATTGATCTTGGATAAACTGTTATACGAATCCCTACTATTTGTCCTTTTGTCTCATTGGATTCGTTCTCTTTAAGATATTTTTTATCATCCTCAGTCCTAAATGATGATATTACTGAATATCTTTGGCCTGTAGTGCAAAGATGTATAATTACTTGATGAATATCTTTGGCCTGTAGTGCAAAGATGAACAGGTGTTGAGATGAACATGACCGACTGATGATACAAATCAATATCTTTGGCCTGTAGTGCAAAGATGAATATTTGGTTAAAGATGATTATTAATTGATGTTACATGGATAAAATATTGATGATGGACTTTTAAATCTTAGAAGATAGTAGAATTTTTTTCTCTACTTGACTCTTCTAATGGTTTGCTGTTTCCGCTGCAGTTGTTGATCTAAAACTTGTTGTCGATTATATTTTATCAGATTTTTCCCTGTTGAAGACTAACGATAATTTGTTGTATATTATCTTAGTCATAATATTCTTTACTGGGCTAGTTGAGCTCACCCTTTTCCTTTTTGTTCCATTTTTCTTCTCAGGAGGTGAGAACATAGCAGGATCTAGTCGGGGTATGGAGTGATGGTTCTAGAAAGATGTATTAGCAGTCCTCACTATTTCTGTAAAATAGTGTTTGAATAATTGTAATGAGGATTTATTTGAGTGTGGATATTGTCTAGAAGACAATATTTGTATTTAAACTCACAGTATGTGTTGTCGTATTTTGCACGACAATTGTATTATTGAAGTTGTAGTTTGCTTTCTGTACCATGTATTTGGCGACTCAGAATGGGTGTTGTATACCTATTCTGGGGGCGTCACAGTTGGTATCAGAGCTTAGGGATATGATCCCTGGCTGAGATGTGAGACAAGAACTAGGAGGGGAGAGACGGGGAATTCCTTCGCTAGTATGACCTGACTAAGTTTATTTGGTGTTTATTTGGTCGGTCAGAGTATAGGGATAATATATGACATGACTATTAACCCTTGTTTTATGGCAGTATTTAAGAATGGCAGCTGAGAACGTTAATAATGGAGTAAATCAGACCGTGGAGACACCTTTGATCACTACCCAGGGGAACGTGCAACAGGAAGGCAATATTCCTCCTGTAAACAACGTTACCGAGCAAACGATGAATGATGGAATGTTTAGGAGCTTTTTGCAGTTCATGCAAAATCAGACGAGGGAGACTCGTGTGCAGAATACGGGTGGAAATGATAACGCGCGGTTTGTAACAGCTAAGCAGTTCAAAGAATTGGGACCACCAGAATTTAAGGGAAAGCCGGATCCGATCATGGCGGAAACGTGGGTCAAGCAAATTACCAAGATATTTGATGTCTTGGGATGCACGGAGGAACAGAAGGTTCCATTCGCCACATTTATGTTCCGCGGTGAGGCAGACTACTGGTGGGAGTCTGTGAAGCGTACCCAGCCTGACGCACTCAACATGTCCTGGGAAACATTTCAAAAACTGTTCAATGACAAGTACTTTCCTGAAAGTATTCGTCATATGAAGGAGGTTGAGTTTATTAGACTGGAACAAAACAACATGACGGTGTCCCAGTACGAGGCGAAGTTTGCAGAGTTATCCAGGTTTGCACCTCATTTGGTCGAAAATGAGGAACGAATGACAAGGATGTTTCTGAGAGGTCTAAAACCCGAGATTCGACAATATCTTATCTCTCATAAATTTTTTTTATATTCAGATGTTGTAAACAGGGCTCAATTATTAGAGCGAGATAATGAGTATGTGCAACCAAGGGACCACAACCAGGGTCATACCGGTGGCAGCAGTCATCGAAGCAATGAAAACCAGCAGGGAGAAAAACATTCGGACAAAAGCGGTAACCACTCTGGTGGTAATCGTGGTCGTGATAATAGAAGGAGCGAGTTGGGAGGAGATTTCAAGAAGAGAAGGTACAACAATGATAACGTGAAGACGTCAGCACAAACATCAACTGTTTCTAGGGGAGGAGAACGACCACCGGTCGTATGTTACAAATGTGGAAAAGAGGGACATATCAGCCCAAACTGCCCACAACAATCCAAGGTATGTTATAACTGTGGAAAGGAAGGTCATATAGCTCGAGAGTGTTCTGTAGCAAAACCAAGTTCAGCGGGGATGGTGACTCCAAAAGTTATCCCGGATAAGTCGAAATCAGCGGTTCCTGGAAGGGCGTTTGTCGTTACTGGCCAAAACGCGAGAAACCCGAACGAGGTGATCACGGGTAAGCTAATCTTGAATTCTTGCGAAGTTTATACTTTACTAGATACCGGTTCTACCCATTCTTTTATCTCTCCTGCTTGTGCTCAACGTTTAAACTTGACTCCGGAGAAATTGGACTTTAACTTATCTGTTGAAACTCCGTTGGGTGAAACCTTCGTTACATCTACAGTTTATAAATCTTGCATGATCCAAGTTGGCACTATCACATTACCTGTTGATCTTATCTCTTTAAAGATACTTGCTTTTGATGTGATTTTAGGAATTGATTGGTTAACCACTCATCATGCTAAAATTGATTGTTTTCGTAAGGTTGTTAGTTTTCATATTCCTAACCAACCTGTCATACGAATTCAAACTACTAAACCACTAAAATCAGTCACTGTCATATCAAGCCACAAAGCTATTCGTTTATTGAAAAACGGATGTCAAGCTTTCTTAGCCCATGTTATGGATTTGAACAAAGACAAGTCAGATTTGAATAATATTTCTATTGTTAGAGAATTTCCCGATGTATTTCCTGAAGAACTTCCCGGTCTACCCCCGGAACGAGAAATTGAATTCTTTATTGACCTTGAACCCGGTACAAAGCCCATTTCTAAAACTCCATATCGAATGGCTCCTATTGAACTTCAGGAGTTAAAAGTCCAACTACAGGAGTTGTTGGACATCGGTTTTATTCGTCCTAGTACGTCTCCTTGGGGTGCTCCTGTTTTATTCGTAAAGAAGAAAGACGGGAGTATGCGACTTTGTATTGACTATCGAGAATTGAACCATGTCACCATCAAGAATAGGTATCCGCTACCTCGCATTGATGACCTGTTTGACCAGTTGCAAGGAGCACAATTCTTTTCAAAGATCGATCTTCGTTCTGGATATCATCAGCTGAAGATTAAAACTGAGGATATTCCAAAGACTGCCTTCAGAACTCGGTACGGGCATTATGAATTCTTAGTAATGTCTTTTGGATTGACTAATGCTCCTGCTGCCTTCATGGATATGATGAACCGTGTATTCAAAGAATATTTGGATCAGTTCGTTGTTGTCTTTATTGATGACATCCTCATCTATTCCAAAAGCCGTGAAGATCATGAGCGCCATTTGAAGCTGGTACTGCAAAGGCTTCGTGAAAACAAGCTATATGCCAAACTGAAGAAATGCGAGTTCTGGCTTGAGGAAGTAGCATTCCTTGGGCACGTGGTGTCAAAACATGGAGTATCTGTCGACCCGGCGAAGATTGAAGCCATACAAAGTTGGGAGCAACCGAAGTCGGTAACCGAAGTACGTAGCTTTCTGGGCTTAGCTGGTTATTATCGGAGATTTGTGGAAGGATTTTCTCGAATCGCTACTCCGTTAACTCAGCTGACTCGGAAAGATACAAAATTCGTATGGAGTGAGGAATGCGAGAAGAGTTTCCAAGAACTCAAGAGGAGACTCATTTCGGCACCTGTTTTGACAATACCATCTGGTTCGGATGGATTTGTTATCTACAGCGATGCTTCAGGCAAAGGGTTAGGATGTGTTCTCATGCAACATGGGAAAGTCATAGCCTATGCCTCACGACAACTCAAAGAATATGAGAGGAATTATCCTACTCATGATTTGGAGTTGGCAGCAGTCGTTTTTGCGTTGAAGATCTGGAGACACTACCTGTATGGGGAGAAAGTGGAGATCTATACAGATCATAAAAGCCTCAAATATTTCTTCACCCAAAAGGAACTCAACATGCGGCAACGACGTTGGCTTGAGCTGTTGAAAGATTACGATCATACCATCCAATACCATCCTGGAAAAGCAAACGTAGTAGCTGACGCATTGAGTAGAAGATCATATGCGGGTACGAGTGCAATGTTTTTAACACAAAGGCCCATTTTGTATGACTTGCAAAGGATGGAGATAGAGATGAAGGCTCCAAGTACCCACATGATGATATCAAATATACGAGTAGAACCGACTTTAATCGATAAAGTTAAAGCTGCTCAAGCTACGGATATAGAGCTGATGCGTATGAAGAAGAAAGTGCAAGAAGGTGCTATTCCAGAAGCAAGAATCGATGAAGAAGGAATACTTCGAGTCAACTCCAGACTTTGTGTTCCTAACGATTTTGACTTGAAGCATAGAATAATGATGGAGGCACACAACACACCGTTTGCAATCCATCCTGGGAGTACCAAAATGTATCACGATCTTCGACATACATTTTGGTGGAGCAATATGAAAAGAGAGATCGCGGAGTTTATCTCGAGATGTTTAACTTGTCAACGTGTAAAAGCGGAGCATCAAGTACCAAAGGGTCCATTGCAACCACTTGAGATTCCGAAATGGAAGTGGGAACACATTACTATGGATTTTGTTACGGGTCTTCCCAAGGTTTCTCAAGGCATAGATGCGATTTGGGTTATTGTTGATAGATTAACCAAGTCCGCTCATTTCTTGCCGATACGTGAGACTTATTCCCTTGAACGTCTTGCTAGTATGTACGTGAACGAGATTGTGAGATTGCATGGCATGCCAGTATCCATAGTTTCGGATCGTGACCCAAGATTCACTTCACGATTTTGGGTTAGCTTGCAGAAAGCTATGGGCACGGATTTACGATTCAGTTCAGCATACCATCCTCAAACGGACGGACAATCAGAGAGGACTATTCAAACTCTTGAAGATCTATTAAGACTTTGTGTCTTAGATCTCAAAGGGAGTTGGGATAAGTACCTACCATTGGTGGAATTCTCCTACAACAACAGTTATCAGGCGAGCATAGGTATGGCTCCATTTGAGGCGTTGTATGGAAGAAAATGTCGTTCTCCAGTATGCTGGGACGAGGTGGGTGAAGCAACATTGTTGGGACCAGAATTGGTACGCATTACTACAGAGAAGATCCAAACGATTCGACAACGTATACAAACGGCACAGGATCGACAAAAGAGTTATGCGGATCTTCATCGGAAGGACGTGGAATTTAATATTGGGGATCATGTATTGTTACGTGTTGCACCATGGAAGGGAGTTACAAGATTTGGGAAGAGAGGAAAGCTCAATCCAAGATTTGTTGGTCCATTTGAGATTCTTGAGCGAATAGGAAATGTGGCATATAGACTCGCATTACCTCCAAGCATGTCTCGTGTTCATAATGTTTTTCACATATCTATGCTTCGTAAATATGTTAAAGACCCGAACCACATTATTGAGTTAGAACCAGACGAGATAGCTGAAGATTTAACGTACGAGGAGGTACCTGTTAAGATCTTGGATAGGAAAGAGCATGTCCTACGCACGAAGGTTATACCACAAGTTAAGGTTTTGTGGAGAAACCATGCTATTGAAGAAATGACCTGGGAGTTGGAATCAGAAATGAAAGCGAGGTATCCTCACCTTTTTGAAACATCAGGTACGTACGTCAATTTCGAGGACGAAATTTCATAAGGAGGGGAGGTTGTAAGACCCCAACTTATTAATGAATAAAATCAAATTTTCTCTAAATATTATTGTGAATAATAAGGGGTTAATTTGATATAATACTTTGGTTATGGGTGAAATGTGCAAATTTTGCAAAATAAGCAAGTGGTTATAAAATATTTATTTTTGGTCGGTGAATATTCGGTTGGTCGTGGAATATTCTTGCTGTCGGGGAATATTCGTACGACGACGCAGCCTTGTGTGGGCCCCATAACGGAAAGCGATTGGATGAAGAAAACGACAAGTATAAGTTGTTTATAAATAACGGCGTAGTTGTTACCGTTAATACTGTTGGAATACCCGGTGGTTAAAATACAGTAGCACACGGTATTGCACCAATTATTGATTCTTACGTAAGAAGGCACTACTCAATAATTGTTACAGTAGTTATTATTCAATATTTTATTTTATTGATTCAATAATTGCTGCGTTGATATTTTATATTATTGTTGTTTCAATAATTGTTGCTGCACAGTATTTTCATTTATCAGATCAATAATTCATATTATTTGAATAATATTATTAGATAACATTATTGGCAATGTCTAGAAAGTTCTGTCTAAGGAGAGGTTTGGTCATCTAATTGCGCGCCAGTAAGGAGAAATCCTTATTGGAAAGCCCCCTCTTTCCTGGGAACGGCCTGGTTGTCATAAATGTGATTCTGTAATATTATTTGTGAATAATTAATTATTGATTCATATGATAAGGAAATATTTATTTTATGTGGATATAAATGAGGGATATATTTTTGTGGTTAAAAATGAAGGAGTTAATGTTGAGATTTTTGTCAGTATTTTTGTCGGAATGGAGGTATTAAAAATCAGGGTTTTTGAGATAGTTTGCGGGGGTTATAATTTTTAATCCGACCGTTGGATCGTGGTAATTTTTGGATATGTTATACATATATAAGTTGAGTATATGTCCACAAATTTTGAACCGTTAAAAATGAACGTATGATTTAATACGAATTTTACAAGATGACTGGTTCAGAAATTGTTGAATTTTCGGAGTTTATCATTTTGGTAGAAAATTCTAGAATTGGTGGGCCCCACTTGTGGTTGGTGAAGAAATGTGCTGAATTATATTTCAAATGTGGTGGGTGGGAATAGTAGCAGGTAAAGCCATCAGGTTGCAGGTCAAACCTACCAAAATTTTCCTATAAATAGAGGGCTAAGTTAGAATTGAAAATCACACCAGAAACAAGTTTTCTCTCTTTCTCTCTCTAGATTTATTGAGTGTATTTTGTGAGTATTTAGATACTTTGAGAGTTTCTATTCATCAGAGCAAGTTTCTTTCAGCCTTATACCGGTATTCCGACCAGAAGTACTGATATTTTGAGGTAAGGGATATTATTTTCTTCTTAAATGATATTATTTTCTTCAATATCATTATGCTGAAATATTGATATGAGTTTTTATCAAATTTGGAACTTTTTGTGTCGGGGTTACTATTCACGTATACGGTACTATTCACGTATACGACACTATTCACGAATACGGCACTATTCACCGAAAAATAAAATTTTTCCTTTTTGTCCAAGATGTCTATTATGGTTACTATCTTTGATTGTATCCATGTTTTGATCTTTATTTTTGAATTCTGCTTCACAATTGATTATTATGAAGTATTATTGATCTTGGATAAACTGTTATACGAATCCCTACTATTTGTCCTTCTGTCTCATTGGATTCGTTCTCTTTAAGATATTTTTCATCATCCTCAGTCCTAAATGATGATATTACTGAATATCTTTGGCCTGTAGTGCAAAGATGTATAATTACTTGATGAATATCTTTGGCCTGTAGTGCAAAGATGAACAGGTGTTGAGATGAACATGACCGACTGATGATACAAATGAATATCTTTGGCCTGTAGTGCAAAGATGAATATTTGGTTAAAGATGATTATTAATTGATGTTACATGGATAAAATATTGATGATGGACTTTTAAATCTTAGAAGATAGTAGAATTTTTTCTCTACTTGACTCTTCTAATGGTTTGCTGTTTCCGCTGCAGTTGTTGATCTAAAACTTGTTGTCGATTATATTTTATCAGATTTTTCCCTGTTGAAGACTAACGATAATTTGTTGTATATTATCTTAGTCATAATATTCTTTACTGGGCTAGTTGAGCTCACCCTTTTCCTTTTTGTTCCATTTTTCTTCTCAGGAGGTGAGAACATAGCAGGATCTAGTCGGGGTATGGAGTGATGGTTCTAGAAAGATGTATTAGCAGTCCTCACTATTTCTGTAAAATAGTGTTTGAATAATTGTAATGAGGATTTATTTGAGTGTGGATATTGTCTAGAAAATAATATTTGTATTTAAACTCACAGTATGTGTTGTCGTATTTTGCACGACAATTGTATTATTGAAGTTGTAGTTTGCTTTCTGTACCATGTATTTGGCGACTCAGAATGGGTGTTGTATACCTATTCTGGGGGCGTCACAAAAAACATATATACCAAAAACATGTAAGATGATTTGAATATCATGGCAGTATACTAGTAGAAGAAAGGACATATGGTGGGGTATCCTCGTTTTGCGTATTTTTAATGCTCGGTGCAACTTACTATCCATTTCCTTCAACAATAAAGAAATTTTAAACCCTATTTCCTAACACCGAAATACAATTCTCAAAAATAATATAATACTTCCTCTGTTCCTTAATATAGATCGTTTTAGAGAAATATTTTTATTTTTAAATATAAATCGTTTGAAAATTTCAAGTAACATTAATTGCTTAGTTTCCAATATTACCCCAAATAATAAATATAACTTTAGTTCTCTCATTATTTTTTGCCTAATAAATAACACTCTCTTTTTTCAATACAAGGGCAATATAGACAATTGATAGTATATTTAATGTTTTACAATCATTTCCTTAATACTTGTGCAGAACTCTAAAATGACCTATATTAAGGAACGGAGGGAGTATAATACAAAAAAAATTAAAAATTAAAAACTAAAACTAAATGAAATAACTTAAATTATATCTAATAATAAAATCAAATAAATTTAATTATATAATATAATATAATATAATATAAAATAATAATAAATTAGAATATGTCGAATAGTAGTCTCCATATTCAAATAATAGTTTATCATTAAAAAAATAAACTAAGTAGAATTTATTTAGTTTTTCACAATTACAATTAATACAACTTTTATTTCATTATAATTTATTAATTAAATTAAATTAAATTTGTGTTATTCTACTTTTTTATTATTATTATTTTATTTTATTTTGTATTATATTATATTATTTAATTAAATTTATTTTATTTTATTATTAGATACTATAATTTAAATTATTTTATTTAGTTTTATTTTTTTCTTTAATTTATATTATATTATATTATATTATTTTTGAGGATTGTATTTGGGTGTTAGGGTATAGGAATTAAAATTTCTTTATTATGGGAGGAAATGGGCAGTAAGTTGCACCAATCACTAAAAAATATGCAAAACGAGGATACCCCACCATCATTCCATTCTCCTTCTTATATATTGTCATATTATTCAAACCATCGGTCCGGATCAAATGTGTAAGACCCCAAATTATTAATAAATAAAATTTAGATTCCTCTATTTATCATTTTGAAATAGTAAGGGTTGAATTGATTAATGAGGTTAGTTATGGGTAAAATGCTCAAATATTTTTAAATAAGCAAGTGGTTATAAAATATTAATTGTTGTCGGGGAATATTCGTTTGGTGGTGAAATATTCTTCCTGTAGGGGAATATTCGTACGACGGCGCAGTCTTTTGTGGGCCCCATAACGGAAAGTGATTGGATGAAGAAAACGATAAGTATAAGTTATTAATAAATAACGGCGTAGTTGTTACCGTTAATACTGTTGGAATGCCCGGTGGTTAAAACACAGTAATACGCGTTGTTGCACAGTAGCACACGGTATTGCACCAATTATTGATTCTTACGTAAGAATGCACTACTCAATAATTGTTACAGTAATTACTGTTTAGTATTTTATTTTATTGATTCAATAATTACTACGTTGATATTTTATATTACTATTGTTTCAATAATTGTCACTACACAGTATTTTTCATTATCGGAGCAATAATTCATATTATCTGAATAATATTATTAGATAACATTATTGGTAATGTCTAGAAAGTTCTGTCTAAGGAGAGGTTTGGTCATCTAACTGCGCGTCAGTAAGGAGAAATCCTTATTGGAAAGCCCCCTCTTTCCTGAAAACTGTCTGGTTGTTAGTATTGTGATTCTGTAATGTTATTTGTGAATAATTAACTATTGATTTATATGATGAGAAAAATATTTATTTTATGTGGATATAGATGGAGAAAATTTTTAAAGTGATAATTGTTGAAAATCGATATTTTATATTTCCTGATAAAATAATATTTTATTATATTATTATAATATAATAATGATGATATTTTTATAATGAATGTGGGATATATGAGTATATGAGGAGGAAGAGTATTTTTACATTAAATGATTAACACATGTTTTGTGTGTCGGTGGACCCCATTTCTTAACTGAAATTTGATTTAGCCTGTAAAATCGTCTGTTTGTGGATTTCGGTCAATTTCTGTTTAGAATTTGGAAAAACTTTATTCTGCAAAGTTGTAGATAATGAAATTTTCTATGAAAAAGACATAAGGTTCGAATTTTTCTGATAAAAGGGCTATTTATTATGAATTATTGAAGCTCTGAAATAATTGATTTTTTGGAAGTTTTAATTATTTTTTTTAGAAAAACGTTTTTTACATTTTTGGGCCTCATTAAACATGTGTTAAGTTGCTGAAATTCAGATTCTTGGTGTACGTAGGAATTTATATATAATATATTAATATTATATTAAATTTTCTGCTTTGGTGTTCTAAGCATTTTCTTATAAATAGGGTGCTTAGGTTAGAATTGAAAATCACACCAGAAACTGAAATCTTCTCTCTTTCTCTCTCTATATTATCGAGCGTATTCTTGTGAGTATCTTTGAGTGTTGCTATATGGTGCAAGTTCTCTTCAGCTCTATATGCAGTATTCCAATCAGAAGTACTGTCTTTCGAGGTAAGGGATGCTATTTTTTTTATATAAATGATATTATTTCTTCCAATATCATTATGCCGAAATATTGATCTGAATTTTTTTATCAAATTTAGAACTTTTTGTGTCGGGGTTACTATTTACGTATACGGTACTATTCACGAATACGACACTATTCACTGAAAAATTAAATTTTTGTTTTTGTCCAAGATATCTATTACGGATATTAGCTTTGATTGTATCCATATTTTGATCATTCTTGAATTTTACTCCTCTATGATTATTTATGAGGTATTTTTGGACATGGATAAACCGAAATACGAATCCTTAATATTTGTTATTTTGTTCGTTTCCTTTAAAATATTTTTCATCATCCTCAGTCCTAAATGATGATATTACTGAATATCTTTGGCCTGTAGTGCAAAGATTAATGATTTTATGATGAATATCTTTGGCTCGTAGTGCAAAGATGAACAGGTGTTGAGATGAACATGACCAACTGATGAATATCTTTGGCCTGTAGTGCAAAGATGAATATTTGATTCAAGATGTTTATTGATTGATGTTACAGGGATAAAATATTGATGAATTTTTAAATTCATAGATGATAGTAGATTTCATACTCTACTTAACTCTTCTAGTGAATTATTATTTTCGCTGCGAATATTGATTTAAAATTTGTTGTCTATTGTATTCTATTAAATTTTTCCCTGTTGAGGACTAACGATAATTTGTTCTATATTATCTTAGTCATAATATTCTTTACTGGGCTAGTTGAGCTCACCCTTTTTCCTTTCTATTCTATTTTTCTTCTCAGGTGGCGAGAATGTAGCGAGTACTAGTCGGGGTATGGAATGATGGTTCTAAAAAGTTATTTAGTAGTCCTCACCATTTTTGTAAAATAATTGATCAATAATTATAATGAGGACTTATTTGAGTGTGGATATTGTATAGATGACAATATTTGTATTTAAACTCACAATTTTTATATTGTATTAATAAAGTTGTAGTTGTTTATGTACCATGTATTTTGACGACTCAGAATGGGTGTTGTATACCTATTTTGGGGGCGCCACAGTTGGTATCAGAACTTAGGGATATGATTTCTGGCGGAGATCGGGGAATTGAACTAGGAGGGGAGAGACGAGTAAATCCTTCGCTAGTGTGTCCTACCTAAGCTTATTTGTTGGTCGGTCATAATATAGGGGTATTATGTGATTTGTTAATTTGTTTAATTAACCCTTGTTTTATGTCAGTATTTAAGAATGTAAACTGAGAATGTTAACAGTGGAGTAAATGAAACCGTGGAGGCGCATGTACTCACCAACGAGGAGAACGTGCAACAGGCTGGCAATGTTCCTCCTGTGAATAACACCACTGAGCAGATGATGAACGATGGGATGTTTAGAAGTTTTTTGCAGTTCATGCAAAATCAGACGAGGGAGACTCGTGTTCAAAATACAGGAGGAAATGATAGCAATTCACGGTTTGTCACAGCCAAGCAGTTCAAGGAGTTGGGACCACCAGAATTCTGGGAAAAGCCGGATCCGATTAAAGCGGAGACGTGGGTCAAACAAATTACCAAGATATTCGATATCTTGGGATGCACGGAGGAACAGAAGGTTCCATTTGCCACCTTTATGTTTCGTAATGAGGCAGATTACTGATGGAAATCTGTGAAGCATACCCATCTAGCCGCACTTAGCATGTCTTGGGAAATATTTCAGAAACTGTTCAATGACAAGTACTTTCCTGAAAGTATTCGTCATATGAAGGAGGTAGAGTTTATTAGATTGGAGCAGAATAACATGACGGTGTCCCAGTACCAGGCGAAATTTACAGAGTTGTCCAGATTTGCACCTCATTTGGTGGAGAATGAGGAACATATGACGCGGATGTTTCTGAGAGGTTTGAAATCCGGCATACGTCAATATCTTATTTCACATAAATTTTCTCTCTATTCAGATGTTGTCAACATGGCTCAATTATTAGAACGAGATAATGAGTTCGTTCAACCGAGGGACCATAACCAGGATCATACCGGTGACAGCAGTCATCAGAACAACGATAACCAGCGAAGAAAGAAAAATACGGACAAAAGCGACAACCACTCTGGTGGTAATCATGGCCATGAGAATAGAAGAAGCGAGTCGGGAGGAGATTTTAAAAAGAGAAGATTCAATAATGACAATACGAAGACGTCAGCACCAGCAGTAACTGGTTCCAAGGGAGGAGAACGACCACCGATTATATGCTATAAGTGTGAAAAAGAAGGACATATCAGCCCAAACTGCCCACAACAGTTTAAGGTATGTTATAACTGTGAAAAGGAATGACATATCGTTCGAGATTGCACTGTAGCGAAACCAAGTCCAGCGGGGATGGTGACTCAAAAGGATGTCCCAGAAAAGTCAAAGTCAACGGTTCCTGAAAGAGCGTTTGTCGTGACTAGTCAACATGCGAAGAACTCAAACGAGGTGATCACGGGTAAGCTAATCATAAATTCATGCGAAGTTTATACCTTACTAGATACCGGTGCTACCCATTCATTTATTTCTCTTGCTTGTGCTCAACGTTTAAACTTGACTCCGGAGAAATTAGACTTTGATTTATCTGTGGAGACTCCGTTAGGAGAAACTTTTATCACATCCACTGTTTATAAATCTTGTTTGATCCAAATTGGCACCATCACCTTACCTGTTGACCTTATCTCTTTAAAGATACTTGCATTTGACGTGATTTTAGGGATTGATTGGTTAACTACTCATCATGCCAAAATTGATTATTTTCGTAAGGTTGTTAGTTTTCATATTCCTAAGCCACCTGTTGTGTGAATTCAAGCAACTAGGCCATTAAAATCAATCACTGTTATATCAAGTCATAAAGCTATTTGTTTATTAAAAAACGGATGTCAAGCTTTCCTAGCCCATGTTATGGATTTGAATAAAGACATGTCATATTTGAATAATATTCCTATTGTTATCGACTTTCTTGACGTATTTCCTGAAAAACTTCTCGGTCTACCCCCAGAACGTGAAGTTGAATTCTTTATTGATCTTGAACCTGGTACAAAGCCCATTTCTAAAACCCCATATCGAATGGCTCCTATTGAACTTCAGGAGTTAAAGGTCTAACTACAGGAGTTGTTGGACATCGGTTTCATTCGTCTTAGTACATCTCCTTGGGGTGTAAGACCCCAACTTTTATAAATAAAGATAAATTTTCTATAAATATCATTTTTGAATATTATGGAGTAAATTTGATATAATGTTATAGTTGTGGGTAATATTTATAAATTTTGCAAAGTACGCAAGTTGTTATATAATATTCGATTGGTCGGGGAATATTCGTTTTAACAGGGAATATTCGTACAACGACACAATCATTGGTGGACCCCACAACGGAATTATTGTCGGATTGAGAAAACGACAAAAATATTTTATTAAAAATAACGGCGAAAATTTTACCATTGTTACTGTTGAACTACTCGGTAGTAAAAGTACAATAATACGTGTGGTTGCATAGTAGCACATGGTATTGATTATTAATGCTTATGTGAGAAGTCACTCAGTTTGATTCTATTATTGTCAGTTAATAATATGAATTATTTAGCGATAATGACGTTTTGTTTTATTCGTATTATTAACGTAATAAAACAGAAACATCTTTTTATATAAAACAGAATACTTTATTAAAGTTATTTTATAAATAGAATATATTATATTTTATTTAAAAAAAATTTCTTTAAATGGACCGTCAGATTAAAGTAATCAATCTGGACCGTTCATGGATTAGTTACTATGCATTCTATTTTTCTATAAATAGCAGCTCATTCCTTCATTATTTCTTACGAATTCACTGAACTCTAGAGAGAGAAACTATAGAGAGATAGAAGAAGAGTATTCTGCTATTTAACCTGTATACGCGGTCTACCCTATACTTACGAATTCATTGTTATTCCATTTCTTATTATTATGTTAGAATAACCTGTATACGCGGTCTACCCTATACTTGGTGACATTCTTCTGTTATTCTGTTGGAACATCCTGTCTGTGTATTTTACACCGGACCTGGTTCCGTCTTTATTATTATTCTGTTGGAACATCCTGTCTGTGTGTTTTACACCGGACCTGGTTCCGTCTCTATTATTATTCTGTTGGAACATCATGTCTGTGTGTTTTACACCGGACCTGGTTTCGTCTTTATTATTATTCTGTTGGAATATCCCGTCTGTGCGTTTTACGCCGGACCTGGTTCCATTATTTATTATTCTGTTGGAATAACCTGTCTGTGCGGTCTATCGCATGCATGGTGATTTCTTTTGTTATTCCATTCTTTATTATACTCGGTTGATTAAGTTTTGACTTCTATACTCCATGAAATTTGTGGAATATCCTTGATAATTGCGTTTCATCCAGTATCTTTTCATGAAAATATTCTTCTAAGCATTCTTGAATTTTACTCCACAAAGCAGTATCATGTTGACAATTTGGACGTTGTTAATTCTTGGATAAATTAATTCTTGAACTTGTTTTATTGAATTCTTATATTATTGTCATCATCCTCATGTTTATAAAATGTTGAAAGTCATCTGTGGCCTGTAGTGCATAGATGGACTTGGTATGATTATGACCAGGGATTATTCGGTATAATCATGACCGTAATGTTACAAATGATGTGGTAAAAGTCCTCATTGGCCCGTAGTGCGTTGATGGACAGTTGTTGGCATGATCATGACCATTAATGAATGCACGAATATCATTGGCCGTAGTGCAGGGGTGATTCGATGATGTGGATTATTTTATTAAGCTGAGTCTCAGCGATAACAGTGTTGAAAAACCTTTTAAATCATAGAAGATAGTAGATTTTATTTTCTACTTGACTCTTTTAATGGATTGCTTGTTCCGCTGCAGTTAAACTTGATGTTCGTTATATTTTATCAATTTAACACTGTTGAAGGCTAATGATAATTTATTCTGCATTATCTTAGTCATAATATTTCTTACTGGGCTAGTTGAGCTCACCCTTTCTTTCAATGTTCTCTTCAGGAAATGTGAACGTAGCTGGGGCAAGTCGGGGAACGGAGTGACGGTCCGAATGATAGTATTAGTTAGTAGTCATCACTATTCTATGTAGTAGTGTGATAATAATTGTAATGAGGACTCCTTTTGAGTATGGATACTCTCTATAAGATAATATTTGTATTCAAACTCACAGTTTATATTTTGTCGTATTGTACACGACAGTTGTATTAGTAAGTTGTATTTGTATTCTGTACTATGTATCTGACGACCCAAGATGGGTGATGTATACCTAATTTTGGGGGCGTCACATGGGGTGCTCCTGTTTTATTCGTAAAGAAAAAAGACGGGAGTATGCGACTTTGTATCGACTACCGGGAATTAAACCATGTCACTATCAAGAATAGGTATCTGCTACCTCGTATTGATGACCTTTTTGACCAGTTACAAGGAGCACAATTCTTTTCAAAAATCGTTCTTCGTTCTGGATATCATCAGCTGAAGATTAGAACTGAAGATATTCCAAAGACTGCCTTTAGAACTCGGTACGGGCATTATGAATTCTTAGTCATGTCTTTTAGATTGACTAATGCTCCTGTGACTTTCATGGATATGATGAACCGAGTATTCAAGGAATATTTGGATCAGTTCGTTGTTTTTATTGATGACATCCTCATATATTCCAAAAGTCATGAAGATCATGAGTACCATTTGAAGCTGGTACTCCAAAGGCTTCGTGAAAACAAGTTATATGCCAAGTTGAAAAAATGCGAGTTCTGACTTGAGGAAGTAGCACTCCTTGGGCACGTGGTGTCAAAACATGGAGTATCTGTTGACCCGGCGAAGATTGAAGCAATACAAAGTTGGGAACAACCGAAGTCAGTGACCGAAGTACATAGCTTTCTGGGCTTAGCTGGTTATTATCGGAGATTCGTGGAAGAATTTTCTCGAATCGCTATTTCATTAACTCAGCTGACTCGGAAAGATAGCAAATTCGTATGGAGCAAGGAATGCGAGAAGAGTTTCCAAGAGCTTAAGAGGAGACTCATTTCGGCACCTGTTTTGACCATACCATCTGGTTCGGATGAATTTGTTATCTACAGCGATGCTTCAGGCAAAGGACTAGGATGTGTTCTCATGCAACTTGAGAAAGTTGTAGCCTATGGCTCACGACAACTTAAAGAGTATGAGAGGAATTATCCTACTCATGATCTAGAGTTGGCAGCAGTCGTTTTCGCACTAAAGATATGGAGGCACTATCTATATGGGGAGAAAGTGGAGATATATTCAGATCATAAAAGCCTCAAGTATTTCTTCACTCAAAAAGAACTCAACATGCGGCAACGACGTTGGCTCGAGCTGTTGAAAGACTACGACCATACCATTCAATACCATCCTGGAAAAGCGAACGTAGTAGCCGACGCATTGAGTAGAAGATCAGACGCGAGAACGAGTGCGATGTTGTCAACACAAAGGCCCATTTGGTGTGATTTACAAAAGATGAAGATAGAAGTCAAGACTCCGGGGACCCATGCAATGATGTCAAGTATACGTATAGAACCAACTTTAATCGAAAAAGTTAAAGTTGCTCAAGCCACAGACCCAGAGCTAATGCGTATAAAGAAGAAAGTGCAAGAAGGTGTTATTCCAGAAGCAAGAATCGATGAAGAAGGAATACTTCGAGTCCACTCCAGACTTTGTGTTCCTAATTATTCTGATTTGAAGTACAAGATCATGATGGAGGCACACCATACACCATTTGAAATCCATCCTGGAAGTACCAAAATGTATCGTGATCTTCGACATACATTTTGGTGGAACAATATGAAGAGAGAGATTGCAAAGTTTATCTCGAGGTGTTTAACTTGTCAACGTATAAAGGCGGAGCATCAAATGCCTAAAGGCTCATTGCAACCACTTGAGATTTCGAAATGGAAGTGGAAACACATTACTATGGATTTTGTTGCTGGTCTTCCCACGATTTCTCAAGGCATAAATGTTATTTAGGTTATTGTTGATAGATTAACCAAGTCTGCTCATTTCTTGCCGATACGGGAGACTTATTCCCTTGAACGTCTTGCTCGTATGTATGTAGATGAGATTGTGAGATTGCATGGCATGCCAGTATCCATAGTTTCGGATCGTGACCCAAGATTCATTTCAAGATTTTGGGTTAGCTTGCAAAAAGCTATGGGCACGAATTTACGATTTAGTTCGGCATACCATCCTCAAATGGACGGACAATCAGAGAGGACTATTCAACTCTTAAAGATCTATTAAGACTCTGTGTCTTAGACTTCAAAGGGAGTTGGGATAAGTATTTACCATTGGTAGAATTCTCTTACAACAACAGTTATCAGGCAAGTATAGGTGTGGCTCCCTTCGAAGCATTGTATGGACGAAAGTGTCGCTCTCCAATATGTTGGGATGAGGTGGGTGAAGCAGCATTGTTGGGACCCGAGTTGGTACGTATGACTACAGAAAAGATCCAAATGATTCGACAACGCATACAAACGGCATAGGATCGACAAAAGAATTATGCGGATCTTCATCGAAAGGATGTGGAATTTAGTATTGGGGATCATGTATTGTTGCGAGTTGCTCCATGGAAGGGAGTTACAAGATTTGGAAAGAGAGAAAAGCTCAATCCACGATTTATTGGTCCATTTCAAATTCTTGATCGAATAGGAAATGTAGCTTATAGACTCGCGTTACCTCCAAGTATGTCTCGTGTTCATAATGTTTTTCATATATCTGTGCTACGTAAATATGTGAAAGACCCAAACCACGTTATTGAGTTAGAACCGGACGAGATAGCCGAAGACTTAACGTACGAAGAGGTACCTGTCAAGATCTTGGATAGGAAAAAGCATGTCCTTCGCACAAAGGTCATACCACAAGTTAAATTTTGTAGAGGAACCATGCTATTGAGGAAATGACCTGGGAGTTGGAAACGGAAATGAAAGCGAGGTATCCTCATCTTTTCGAAACACCAGGTACGTACGTCAATTTCGAGGATAAAATTTCATAAGAAGGGGAGGTTGTAAGACCCCAAATTATTAATAAATAAAATTTAAATTCCTCTATTTATCATTTTGAAATAGTAAGGGTTGAATTGATTAATGAGGTTAGTTATGGGTAAAATGCATAAATATTTTAAATAAGCAAGTGGTTATAAAATATTCATTGTTGTCGGGGAATATTCGTTTGGTCGTGGAATATTCTTACTGTCGGAAAATATTCGCACGACGACGCAGCCTTGTGTGGGCCCCATAATGGAAAGCGAAAACGACAAGTATAAGTTGTTTATAAATAACGGCGTAGTTGTTACCGTTAATACTGTTGAAATACCCGGTGGTTAAAACACAGTAATACGCGTTGTTGCACAGTAGCACACGGTATTGCACCAATTATTGATTCTTACGTAAGAAGGCACTACTCAATAATTGTTACAGTAATTACTGTTCAGTATTTTATTTTATTGATTCAATAACTGCTACATTGATAATTTATATTACTGTTGTTTCAATAATTGTCACTACAAAGTATTTTCCATTATCGGAGCAATAATTCATATTATATGAATAATATTATTAGATAACATTATTGGCAATGTCTAGAAAGTTCTGTCTAAGGAGAGGTTTGGTCATCTAATTGCGCGCCAGTAAGGAGAAATCCTTATTGGAAAGCCCCCTCTCTCCTGAAAACTGCCTGGTTGTCAGTATTGTGATTCTGTAATATTATTTGTGAATAATTAACTATTGATTTATATGATGAGAAAAATATTCATTTTATGTGGATATAGATGGAGAAATTTTTTAAAGTGACAACTGTTGAAAATCGATATTTTATTTTTCCTAATAAAATAATATTTTATTATATTATTATAATATAATAATGATAATATTTTTATAATGAATGTGGGATATATGAGTATATGAGGAATAATATTTTTGCATTAAATGATTAACACAGGTTTTGTGTGTTGGTGGACCCCATTTCTTGACTGAAATTTGATTATAGCTTGTAAAATTGTTCGTTTGTGGATTTCGGTCAATTTCTGTTTGACATTTGAAAAAACTTTCTTCTGTAAAGTTGTAGATAATGGAATTTCCTATGAGAAAGACATAAGGTTCGAATTTTTCTGATAAAAGGGCTATTTATTATGAATTATTAAAGTTCCGAAGTTCCGAAATTATTGATTTTTGGAAGTTTTAATTATTTTTTTTAGAAAAACATTTTTTACATTTTTGGGCCTCATTAAACATGTGTTAAGTTGCTGAAATTCAGATTCTTGGTGTACGTAGGAATTTATATATAATATATTAATATTATATTAAATTTTCTATTTTGGTGTTCTAAGCATTTTCCTATAAATAGGGTGCTTAGGTTAGAATTGAAAATCACACCAGAAACTGAAATCTTCTCTCTTTCTCTCTTTATATTATCGAGCGTATTCTTGTGAGTATTTTAAGACTTTGAGTGTTGCTATACGGTGCAAGTTCTCTTCAGCTCTATATACAGTATTCCAATCAGAAGTACTGTCTTTCGAGATAAGGGATGTTATTTTTTTTATATAAATGATATTATTTCTTCCAATATCATTATGCCGAAATATTGATATGAATTTTTTTATCAAATTTAGAACTTTTTGTGTCGGGGTTACTATTCACGTATACGGCACTATTCATGAATACGACACTATTCACCGAAAAATTAAATTTTCATTTTTGTCCAAGATATCTATTATGGATATTAGCTTTGATTGTATCCATGTTTTGATCATTCTTGAATTTTACTCCACTATGATTATTTATGAGGTATTTTTGGACATGGATAAACCGAAATACGAATCCTTAATATTTGTTATTTTGTTTCACTGGATTCGTTTCTTTTAAAATATTTTTCATCATCCTCAGTTCTAAATGATGATATTACTGAATATCTTTGGCCTGTAGTGCAAAGATTAATGATTTTATGATGAATATCTTTGACCCGTAGTGCAAAGATGAACATGTGTTGAGATGAACATGACCAACTGATGAATATCTTTGGCCTGTAGTACAAAGATGAATATTTGATTCAAGATGTTTATGGATTGATGTTACAGGGATAAAATATTGATGATGGACTTTTAAATTCATAAATGATAGTAGATTTCATACTCTACTTAACTCTTCTAGTGAATTATTATTTTCGCTGCGAATATTGATTTAAAATTTGTTGTCTATTGTATTCTATTAAATTTTTTTTTGTTGAGGACTATCGATAATTTGTTCTATATTATCTTAGTCATAATATTCTTTACTGGGCTAGTTGAGCTCACACTTTTTTCTTTCTGTTCCATTTTTCTTCTCAGGAGGCGAGAATGTAGCGAGTACTAGTCGGGATATAGAATGATGGTTCTAGAAAATTGTTTAGCAGTCCTCACTATTTTTATAAAATAATGTATCAATAATTGTAATGAGGACTTATTTGAGTGTGGATATTGTCTAGATGACAATATTTGTATTTAAACTCACAGTTTTTATATTGTATTAATAAAGTTGTAGTTATTTCTGTACCATGTATTTTGACGAGTCAGAATGGGTGTTATATACCTATTTTGGGGGCGTCACAAAGTGCATACCCCTTATCTTACTCACCCGTGCTCACCCCCCTTTAGGCGGCGATTTTGGTCATACAACCGTCGTCTATACTTTTAGCGACACTATATGTTGTCCGTCGCAAAAAGTATAGACGACGGTTGTATGACCAAAACCGTCGCCTAAAGGGGGTGAGCACGAGTGAGTAAGATAAAGGGTATGCACTTGATCCTTGTCCATCTTACATGTTTTAAGTATATGATCAAAACGACAAATTTGCTAGCGTATCGGGAAGGTGGTAGTAAAAGTGATGTACCTATAAATTTATTCTTTATATATATATAGAGTCCGGATCAGGTCCGGACTCCCGGACTGGACCAAAATTCGGATTTTTTTTTGCTTTTTTTTTAAAACAATTAAAAAAATAAATAAATAATTATAGAATTGAAATTTTTTCTTAATACAGTGTTTTGGGCGTGATTTGGATACGTATAACAAAATATGGTGGTACAGTCTGTGCAGACTGTACCGTACAATCTGTGCAGACTGTACCACCATTTTTTGGTATAGGTATTCAAATCACGTCCAAAATATTGTATTATAAAAAAATTTCAGTTCCATAAAATATTAATTTTTTTTTAGTTGTTTTAAAAAAAAGAAAAAAAAAAGGTCCGAATTTTCTCCCGTCCGGGAGGTCCGGACCTGATCCAACTTGTATATATATATACACGGTTCGGATCTTAAACTCACCCCTTATCCAACTCACCCGAACTTTAGCGACGGACCCAGCGATAGTTCGGTCATACAACCGTCGTCTATACTTTTAGCGACGTTATATGTTGTCCGTCGCTAAAAGTATAGACGACAGTTATATGACCGAATCGTCGCCGGGTCCGTGGCTAAAGGGGGGATGAGATCGGTGAGTTGGATAAGGGATGAACTTAAGATCTGGACTATATATATATATATATATATATATATATATATGTGTGTGTGTGTGTGTGTGTGTGGGGGGGGGTATACAAGGTATATTAGATAAAGGATATATACTCTTGATCCTTTCTATATATATGTGTGTGTGTGTTACGAAAATAATATTATTTTTATGTAAATTGTTAAATACACAACACTTTTTGTTATTTTCACAATAAAAGTGTCACTGTAGATGTATAGCGACGATTTTCTACAGTGACGGTGAAAATCGTCGCTATAGGATATATAGCGACACTTTAGTTGTATAAATAACATTTTCTGTTGTGAATTTAACAATTCCCTATTTTTATTGCTTGTAGTATAAAATATCACGATGTATTAAAATTTGTCATCAATAAGTTATTATCATGTAATTAATTATTATTAATAAATTTTGCAAATGAGATATTTTGTAAAAGCATGGAGTAAATAGAAGGGAATTGATATTCTACATAAAAAAAATGATATTTTCATATAATTTCTATCACATAAATGATAAATATATTTTATATTTATATAAAAGAAATTCATATAAAGATATTATTTTTTTGATGTTTAAATATCAATTTTCTAAATGAAATATTTATGCACCCACAAACCTATTAACCAACCCAATATCTTATCTACCATAAGTAGACTAGCTTTTATAAAGAAACAAGTGGCATGTACATTAAATAAAAAAAAAAAAAAAAAAAAAAAAAAAAAAAGTAAAAGCTAAAGTGATTATTAATGGGAGAATACCGATGGTCTGCCACTAGCATGTCGGAGTAGCCACCGTAGGTAATGCTGCCGTCCCAGAAAATGCCATTGTAGGTCAGCTGAATTTTGTTGCAGTAATTCTCCTCTTCTTCCTTGCAAAAATCGCATTCCAAACACGACGCTGCCAAGCACCCTACTCCAACTTTGTCCCCTATCTTGAATTTGCTCACATTGATTCCAACCTTTGTTATTACCCCAGTTATTTCGTGCCTACGGTGTACAAAATCAAATGTATATATATATTTTAGAACGGACGGACCGACCGACCGACCGACCGACTGGAAATAGTATACATGTAATATGTGTATAACCGGACTGTCAGACCACAAATGTTAACATATGTCTCGGTTCTACATTTATTTTTTTGATATTTCTTTTCATACGAAGGTGGAGTACTTATGTGAGAAAAGATGGTATCAAAATATCAAAAAATATATGTAAAAATATCAATTTCCCTTATTAATTGTATACAGAATATGTTATCTTGTCTCAATAATTCTAGGGGGACCGCCCTTTCCGACCGGTCGGAGAAGGGCTCTCAGCCGGAGAAGGACTCGTCTTGTTTATGAGACAGACAGTCAAAGATGCAGTAGTTGTGAATTAGCTAGATTTACCCGGGGACAACTGGATATCTGGTGATGCCCCAATCGTTTTTGACATGGTGGATATCAGTGTGACATATTCCACAGTACAAGATCTTGATCGTCACATCATTTTTCCCATTTTCTCTGTAAAAATTAAAGAAAATTATACATCTTTAATTAATAGTATTAAATTTAGTACACATACTAAAAATATACTCCACGAGCGTGCGTATATTGATTAATTCATATGAATAAAGCATAAGTTTGAAGGGGAAAAAGAAAGTGTACGTGGGATACCCACGTACGTACCTCCGTTTGAAGATGTAAGGAGTAATTATGCCGGAGGAATCATGAGCTGCCCAGCCAGAAACAGTCTGTGTGTGATTGGGAGTTGTTTGAGTCATAACTAATTTACTACTGTTCTGTTATTAGTGAGAGAGAGAAACTTAAAGAGAGCAGTAGTAGCGCTAGCTATTGGCCGGACAATCACCGGATATGTAAGCGAGTATTTATATAAGGGCAGGGTCCCAACCATTGTATCAATCAATAAATACAACTATATATTAAAAAAAATTATTCAAATTAATTTGATCGGTAATTTTAAGAGTAATTTATACATTAACTTATAATTCTTAAATACAAATTACATAATTATAATAATGCAAGTTCAAATTTAATGAATATAATTATTATTTGATATATATATATATATATATATATATATATATATATATATATATTATATAATAAAACAGAATCCATTTTAAATCTTTTCCCACTTCAAAATTTGAGAAATCACAAAAACGATTCAGATTTCATTTCAATTCTCCCAACTTAATTTAAAAGCTCACATTTACATTTCATCTTACACACAAAAAATCTCACCCAAATTATATTTCTACGTACCCAGTACTTTTCTCCCTATTCTCTCTCCCTTCTCTTTTTTCCCCAATTTTCACAAACAATCTTGGCAATCCCTGATATTCTAATGCACACTCAAGGAAGCAGCATAAACTTCGTTTTAGTTACAGGGTTCGTTTACTTTACTTCGGATTTTCTTTCTCTCTCTCTCTCTCATAAAAAAAATTGCCTGTTGGGTTTTTTAAATTTTCATCTGCCTAAATTTACAGCGGGTGAGTTGGTTTGGAGAATTTGATTTTCCTTGATTTTTTATTTTTTTGATCTTTTGTTCAAGTGGGTCGGCAGTTTTAGTGATTATATTTTCATTTTCGTTTCTTGATCATTGGTTAAATTTAGTCCATTCTATTTTTTAAAAGTAGTCATTGTTATTGTTCATTTTTCTGTATTAATCCAGGTTGTAATTGTCATATGAGTTGTTTATTTTGTTGCTATCAATCAAATGGAAGTGATTATATGGACTGATGGTTGAATTGGGTTTCATGGTTTTTTGTGCTTTGTTTATTTTTGTGGTTTCTCAAATATGGGGATTGCCCAATTTGATCTTTAAAGAGCTCATCTTTTCCTTCTTGCCCAATTTGATGATAAGGTCATTCCAAAAGCAAAGGTTCGTCATTTTAATTCTTGATTACTCTTTTGATCTGTAATTGTGTTGTAATTTGATCAATTATGTGTGATTTATTGAGTCTTTAGCTAACTGCGTGTTAGAGAGATCAGATCTGTAGGTAGAGATTAATTTCTGAATTATGAACTGGTGATTTGGGAAGATAAACAGGTGTTGGTCCTTTATTTTGGTTGTTTTGACTAATTTAATGTTGTGCATTCTTTTTATTGTAAGAAAGGCTCATAAGTAACATAGTATAGTAAATTTATATGTTTCGTATGGTATACTATAACAGGAATACAAAACAGAGTACCTAATAAAGTCTGTAAAGTCACATTGTTATTAGGTACTCTATTTTGTATTCATGTTAAGCATCAAATTTATATGACTTTCAAGGTGGGTTTGAAAGTAGTATGCACACACGCCAATCATATTTGATGATAAAACATATACTTTGTAAATAATCTTATTCATTTATTAATAAAAGTTATTAATTTATTAAAGGCTTTTAATTATCTACATGATGCTGCTTTATACTATGTGATAAACCCATAGTTTTAAACAATGCTTTTAGAATAATGATGATGATCATTCTAATTAGATCTAAATTCTTAAAAAGCTTAAAACTAAAATAGTTCTCAATCGTTAGATTACTAAATTGGGGATTAGTGAATCCGGATAGATTGGTACATATGTTGCTTGCTCATTGGATGAGGATGATTGATCTCATAATCATTTGTGTGGAGACACTAAAGCAAGTATGTAGGTGCTTATTAGAGAATAAATTCACTGAACGTGACTCGATAAGGAATATGTGACGCCCCAAAATAGGTATATATCGCCTATTCTGAGTCGCCAAATATATGGTACAGAATACAAATACAATCTTAAATATACAACAAAAGCTGTGAGTTTTAATACAAATATTATCTACTAGACAATATCCACTCTCAGAATAAGTCCTCATTACAATTACTATCACACTATTTCATAGAATAGTGAGGACTACTAATGCTATCATCTGGACCGTCACTCCGCTCCCCGACTAGTCCCTGCTACGTTCTCAAGCAAACATCAAGTTTAACTACAACGGAACAAGCAATCCATTAAAAGAGTCAAGTAGAGAATAAAATCTACTATCTTTTATGATTTAAAAGGTTTTTCCATCACTTTTATCACTGGGACTCAGCTTAATAAATAATCCATATCATCCCTGCACTACGGCCAAGGATATTCATTAGTATCATAACCACAAATTATCCATGCACTACGGGCCAAGGATATTCGTGTATTCATCAATGGTCCTGATCATGCCATAAAACAATTCATCTTTGAACCCTTGGTCGAAGAGAATTCATAGCCATAATAATACCAAAAACTGTCCATCAATGCACTACGGGCCAATGAGGACTTTTTCCACATCATTTGTAACATTACGGTCATAATTATACTGAATAATCCCTAGTCATAATCATACCAAGTCTATCTATGCACTACAGGCCACAGATGACTTTTAACATAATATAAACATGAGGACGATGACTGTAATACCTAGAAGAAAAAAAGTAATAATAATAATAACATTTAAATCTATATTTAAAAATAATTGATTGGGCTTTCCTTATGTTTGGGTTAGATTCTATTAAATTTATTTGGACCATAATAAGTAAATGATTACATTGAATTGGGTCTTTTAATTAATTGGGTCTAAATATTATATTTGTGTAATTTTAAATCCTAATAAAATTATGAGAATTAATAAAATATATTAATTAATAAATAAAACCTAGCTACTTCATTATATCTAATACGAACCGACTGAAGGAAAAGAAAAGGAGAACAAAGCCGCCGTTAGGGAGAAAGGAAAAAGGAGAGGAATTATCTGTTCATCTGCAATAGAAGCTAAAGTCATGTAAGATGACTTTTCATATATCATGTGGAAGACCTTCTTTAATTTGTATGTATATATATATATATATATATATATATATATATATATATATATATATATATATATACTGTGATAGTAGGTATATATATAATTGAGGTGTGATATGCTGACAACTTATGAAAATTTGATAATTTTGCATGGAGTATGTCACGGGCATTATAAGATTGTGATGGTAATGAGGCTATACATACATACATACATACATACATATATATATATATATATATATATATATATATATATATATATATATATATATATATATATATATATATCATGTTCGTATATAGAGTAAAAAAAACAACAGGAGAGTAAAACTTTAAAATACTACATAATGCTATGAAATAGGGAGGAATTTTGTAGGTGGATCAACTTGTATATTTATGTGTGGCTTTTATATTTATGCATTTTGTTACAATATTTTAGTTAACAATTATAATATTTTGGTTAAAATATTGTGTAGAATTTTTTCCAAACATATTTAAAATTGGAAGTTACAGGAATAAATAATAATTATACTAGTAGCAATTATAATTATATTAATGTGAGTCTTAGGAAAAGTAAATTTGTAATTAGTAATCTAACTTATAGATATTAATTATTTTTTGTAAAATTGTGTAATTAGATCGGACGGAAGGAATTTAAAGAGTTATATTTGGAATATAAATTTTGGATTATTAATAATTGATATAAAGCGATGATTAAAGGCATATTAAATAGATTATAAATTATTTTAGAATTATTAGTTTGGATTATTTTTAATTTGAGGTGAATATGTTTAGGTTGTGAATAACGTTTCGTATTTGATATCGTTGGCATTTGAGGGTAAGATTTTGTGGAGTGTGCTATAAATGGTTTGGAAGTATCAGGTACGGATTCCATACTCTTTCAGCGATACTCTTGTTAAATTTGATTTGTTCATTTGTTTCCTTATTTTGAATTTTGTTATGATTTCACATAATTGTTTCCTGTGAAATAAATATATTAATTTCATTAAAGTTGATACATATTTGTACTCTTTGAATTAGGTTATAATGTTTAGTATTATTTATTTTGATAATTGTAGAGCGGTACATATTGCTACCTTCTTTTTGAAACCTTGTGACTAGAATTTGATTTGGTTCAACATGTACATATAGAACCCTTTTGTTGGTATTATGCCACATATGTTGTGACATGGTATTTTTATTAGAATATACCGTAGGGTATACCTGAGCTATAACCACATGTGGGGGTACCACAGGCATGTCGTCTTGGCACGAGAGGCATGACACTTCTGTGGCAGTGTGATTAGTTCACAACGTCTCCATTTTGGGCTCCGGAGTAAATGGGCCATTTGGTGTTTTGCTGTGGGCGGCGTATGGGCTAACCCTAATTTTCTGTTATGCGGATTTGTGATGTTGTGCCAAACACACCTATCCGATTTCTATACATTTGGATTCGCGGTCCAATTTGTTATTTGCCTATGTGGCATTATTTTGGTTGTATGTGTGACATCATTTGACTTGCCTGTGTGACATTGTTTTGACTTGCCTGTGTAGCAATGTATATTTCTGAGCTCATTCGGTATGAAATAACGCTCAACCATTTGATTCAGCCTATTATTTCATTGTATTAGTTTTGTTTGTTTTTGTTCAGTGCAATTAATTGAGTTAGTTACTTCAATTCGTTATTTTTTTATTCTTCTATTGGCTTTGTCAATTCTGTTAATTCAAATATATTCCATTCAGATCTTTGGAGTTTATATTTTCGTCAGTATTTATAACACTTTAGGCTTTGTTCAGTATTTTGTCTCAATTGTTTTCGTATATCAGTTGTATATCTTTTGTATATCTGTATCCGTACTGGGCAATTGGCTGATCATGTTGTGTTTTTCTTCCGACAGGTTTGCAGGGGTGATTCAGGGCTAGTGTGATGAAAGTATTGCCTTTGATCATCTAGGTTGTTTAATTTTTTTTTAGTTTTGATTATTTTGACTCTAGTTGGAGAATTACATTTAGTGCTTCATTGATGAATATCACTATTAATATTTTGAGGTTTTTAGTGCTCTGTTTATTTATTTTGAGGTTCGTTATGCCTTGCACGTGACCTCCCTTTCCTTTTCGGGAATGAGGTGTTACAGATATGGTATCAGAGCTTAGGTTCTTTCTTGTTGAAAACCTATTTAGGTTTGACCTGTGAGTTGTGGGTAAACCATTGGGTAGACGTAGAAGTTTGATTCGATTTTGTCCTTTGTTTGGTTAGTCTCTATTTTGACCAACTGTCGATTTCTTTTCGATTTGTGGGTTAATTGAGGAAAGTGGAATAATTTATTATGGTGATTGAGTGATGATATTAGTTAAGAATTGTGATTTAATCATTGAGGTGAATTAAGTTATACTTTGTGCAGATAAGAAATGATCTTATATGAGATGCGAGTATTTGTATTGACGAGAATTTGATTTTGAAAAAAAATTATTTGTTAGAGTTGTTGTTTTTTTTGTGACAGATTATTATGATTTTGGAATTTAGGATTTGATTTGAGTTAGATTTTGATTTATGTTAAGCTTGTGGATAATTTGAGGTTTGTGTATTGATGATATATTATGATAAAGTAAAAATTATTAAGTATAGATGATTTCTTGTAATTTGAGTTATTGATATTCGAGATAATTAGATTAATCATTTGGAGTTAATGATCAATTTTGTGACTATTTCTAGTAGGATATTAGAGTTATATTCTATGAAGTTTATTTGTGATAATATGGGGAGACATTGAAATTTATTGGATTAAGATTTGCAGTATGGGATGATTGATTTATTATATGATTAGATAGTAGGTGATGAAATTCAATTAATTTTGAGAGATCTTGAATAGTTGTAATTTGCTTATGCAGATGGCAAAATATGTGACTTAGAGGTTGATATAGTGTTAAAGAGATCTTAGTAGTATATTTTTGCTATAATAATATTTGAGAACTAGTTTAATTTGAGGTTATGATATTTTGAAACTCTTGAGGACTTAGTGAGAGTTGGTGATATAATTTAAGTTGTTTTGTTTATCTGATGCCCTTAGAGTTTTGCGTGAATTTATGTAAAAATTAAATAAAAATAATTTGTTAAATCTTTGTCATGTGTGGAACATAAACATTTTACGAATTAAAGATAATTTTAAATATTCTGGGTATTCGAATCGTATTTAGATAAAAAAAAAATTTTTGTGCTTTCGAATTATGTTCCGAAGAGTACGTACATTTATAAGAACGAAAATCAAGAAAATTAACGAGGGCCCGCACTAGATGTAAGACCCCAACTTATTAATGAATAAAATCATATTTTCTCTAAATATTATTGTGAATAATAAGGGACTAATTTGATATAATACTTTGGTTATGGGTGAAATGTGCAAATTTTGCAAAATAAGCAAGTGGTTATAAAATATTCATTTTGTCGGGGAATATTCGTTTGGTCGTGGAATATTCTTGCTGTCGGGGAATATTCGTACGACGGCGCAGCCTTGTGTGGGTCCCATAACGGAAAGCGATTGGATGAAGAAAATGACAAGTATAAGTTATTTATAAATAATGGCGTAGTTGTTACCGTTAATACTGTTGGAATACCCGGTGATTAAAATACAGTAGCACACGGTATTGCACCAATTATTGATTCTTACGTAAGAAGGCACTACTCAATAATTGTTACAGTAGTTATTGTTCAATATTTTATTTTATTGATTCAATAATTGTTGCATTGATATTTTATATTATTGTTGTTTCAATAATTGTTGCTGCACAGTATTTTCTATTATCAGATCAATAATTCATATTATTTGAATAATATTATTAGATAACATTATTGGCAATGTCTAGAAAGTTCTGTCTAAGGAGAGGTTTGGTCATCTAATTGCGCGCCAGTAAGGAGAAATCCTTATTGGAAAGCCCCCTCTTTTCTGAGAACGGCCTGGTTGTCATAAATGTGATTCTGTAATATTATTTGTGAATAATTAATTATTGATTCATATGATAAAGAAAAATATTTATTTTATGTGGATATAAATGTTGGATATATTTATTGTGGTTAAAAATGAAGGAGTTAATGTTGAGGTGTTTTATCAGTATTTTTATCGAAATGGAGGTATTAAAAATCAAATCAGGGTTTTTGAGATATTTTGCGGGGGTTATAATTTTTAATCCGAACGTTGGATCGTGGTAATTTTTGGATATGTTATACATATATAAGTTGAGTATATGTCCACAAATTTTGAACCGTTAAAAATGAACGTATGATTTATTATGAATTTTACGAGATGACTGGTTCAGAAATTGTTGAATTTTTGGAGTTTATCATTTTGATGGAAAATTCTAAAATTGGTGGGCCCCACTTGTGGTTGGTGAAGAAATGTGCTGAATTATATTTCAAATGTGGTGGGTGGGAATAGTAGCAGGTAAAGCCATCAGGTTGCAGGTCAAACCTACTAAAATTTTCCTATAAATAGAGGGCTAAGTTAGAATTGAAAATCACACCAGAAACAAGTTTTCTCTCTTTCTCTCTTTCTCTCTCTAGATTATTGAGTGTATTTTGTGAGTATTTAGATACTTTGAGAGTTTCTATTCATCAGAGCAAGTTTCTTTCAGCCTTATATCGGTATTCCGACCAGAAGTACTGATATCTTTAGGTAAGGGATATTATTTTCTTCTTAAATGATATTATTTTCTTCAATATCATTATGCTGAAATATTGATATGAGTTTTTATCAAATTTGGAACTTTTTGTGTCGGGGTTACTATTCACGTATACGGCACTATTCACGTATACGGCACTATTCACGAATACGGCACTATTCACCGAAAAATAAAATTTTTCCTTTTTGTCCAAGATGTCTATTATGGTTACTATCTTTGATTGTATCCATGTTTTGATCTTTATTTTTGAATTCTGCTTTACAATTGATTATTATGAAGTATTATTGATCTTGGATAAACTGTTATACGAATCCCTACTATTTGTCCTTCTGTCTCATTGGATTCGTTCTCTTTAAAATATTTTTCATCATCCTCAGTCCTAAATGATGATATTAATGAATATCTTTGGCCTGTAGTGCAAAGATGTATGATTACTTGATGAATATCTTTGGCCTGTAGTGCAAAGATGAACAGGTGTTGAGATGAACATGACCGACTGATGATACAAATGAATATCTTTGGCCTGTAGTGCAAAGATGAATATTTGGTTAAAGATGATTATTAATTGATGTTACATGGATAAAATATTGATGATGGACTTTTAAATCTTAGAAGATAGTAGAATTTTTTTCTCTACTTGACTCTTCTAATGGTTTGCTGTTTCCGCTGCAGTTGTTGATCTAAAACTTGTTGTCGATTATATTTTATCAGATTTTTCCCTGTTGAAGACTAACGATAATTTGTTGTATATTATCTTAGTCATAATATTCTTTACTGGGCTAGTTGAGCTCACCCTTTTCCTTTTTGTTCCATTTTTCTTCTCAGGAGGTGAGAACATAGCAGGATCTAGTCGGGGTATGGAGTGATGGTTCTAGAAAGATGTATTAGCAGTCCTCACTATTTCTGTAAAATAGTGTTTGAATAATTGTAATGAGGATTTATTTGAGTGTGGATATTGTCTAGAAAACAATATTTGTATTTAAACTCACAGTATGTGTTGTCGTATTTTGCACGACAATTGTATTACTGAAGTTGTAGTTGTTTCTGTACCATGTATTTGGCGACTCAGAATGGGTGTTGTATACCTATTTTGGGGGCGTCACAGTTGGTATCAGAGCTTAGGGATATGATCTCTGGCTGAGATGTGAGACATGAACTAGGAGGGGAGAGACGGGGAATTTCTTCACTAGTATGACTTAACTAAGTTTATTTGGTGTTTATTTGGTCGGTCAGAGTATAGGGATAATATATGACATGACTATTAACCCTTGTTTTATGGCAGTATTTAAGAATGGCAGCTGAGAACGTTAATAATGGAGTAAATCAGACCGTGGAGACACCTTTGATCACCACCCAGGGGAACGTGCAACAGGAAGACAATATTCCTCCTGTAAACAACGTTACCGAGCAAACGATGAATGATGGAATGTTTAGGAGCTTTTTGCAGTTCATGCAAAATCAGACGAGGGAGACTCGTGTGCAGAATACGGGTGGAAATGATAACGCGCGGTTTGTCACAGCTAAGCAGTTCAAAGAATTGGGACCACCAGAATTTAAGGGAAAGCCGGATCCGATCATGGCGGAAACGTGGGTCAAGCAAATTACCAAGATATTCGATGTCTTGGGATGCACGGAGGAACAGAAGGTTCCATTTGCCACCTTTATGTTCCGCGGTGAGGCAGACTACTGGTGGGAGTCTGTGAAGCGTACCCAGCCTGATGCACTCAACATGTCCTGGGAAACATTTCAAAAACTGTTCAATGACAAGTACTTTCCTGAAAGTATTCGTCATATGAAGGAGGTAGAGTTTATCAGACTGGAACAAAATAACATGACGGTGTCCCAGTACGAGGCGAAGTTTTCAGAGTTATCCAGGTTTGCACCTCATTTGGTCGAAAATGAGGAACGAATGACAAGGATGTTTCTGAGAGGTCTAAAACCCGAGATTCGACAATATCTTATCTCTCATAAATTTTCTTTATATTCAGATGTTGTAAATAGGGCTCAATTATTAGAGCGAGATAATGAGTATGTGCAACCGAGGGACCACAACCAGGGTCATACCGGTGGCGGCAGTCATCGAAGCAATGAAAACCAGCAGGGAGGAAAACATTCGGACAAAAGCGGTAACCACTCTGGTGGTAATCGTGGTCGTGATAATAGAAGGAGCGAGTCGGGAGGAGATTTCAAGAAGAGAAGGTACAATAATGATAACGTGAAGACGTCAGCACAAACATCAACTGTTTCTAGGGGAGGAGAATGACCACCGGTCGTATGTTACAAATGTGGAAAAGAGGGACATATCAGCCCAAACTGCCCACAACAATCCAAGGTATGTTATTACTGTGGAAAGGAGGGTCATATAGCTCGAGAGTGTTCTGTAGCAAAACCAAGTTCAGCGGGGATGGTGGCTCCAAAAATTGTCCCGGATAAGTCGAAATCAGCGGTTCCTGGAAGGGCGTTTGTCGTGACTGGACAAAACGCGAGAAACCCGAACGAGGTGATCACGGGTAAGCTAATCTTGAATTCTTGCGAAGTTTATACTTTACTAGATACCGGTTCTACCCATTCTTTTATCTCTCCTGCTTGTGCTCAACGTTTAAACTTGACTCTAGAGAAATTGGACTTTAACTTATCTATTGAAACTCCGTTGGGTGAAACTTTCGTTACATCCACTATTTATAAATCTTGTTTGATCCAAGTTGGCACCATCACATTACCTGTTGATCTTATCTCTTTAAAGATACTTGCTTTTGATGTGATTTTAGGAATTGATTGGTTAACTACTCATCATGCCAAAATTGATTGCTTTCGTAAGGTTGTTAGTTTTTATATTCCTAAGCAACCTGTTATTCAAATTCAAGCAACCAAACCATTGAAGTCAAACTCTTTCATATCAAGCCGTAAAGTCATTCGTTTATTGAAAAACGGATGTCAAGCTTTCTTAGCTATGTTATGGACTTGAACAAAAATACGTCAGATTTGAATGATATTTCTATTGTTAGTAAATCCCTGACGTATTTCCTGAAGAATTTCTTGGCCTACGCGTGATATTGAATTTTGTATCATCTTTGAATCTGGTACAAAACTCACTTCTAAAATCTCATATGAAATGGCTCCTATTGAACTTCAGGAGTTAAAAACATAACTGTAGAAGTTTGTACCCGAGCCTTTATCTGGTGACTTCCTTTGTGGAATGCACTGAAGCCAGACTCTCCGTAGGGGACGCCATATTCGTGCGGTAGTAAACTGATAGGTGTTATTGTTACGTGATATCCAAGATTGGGATATGAGTAACAGTTGAGTGCAACCTAAGTCAGTAATCGAAATACGTAGCTTTCTGGTTATTATCGGAGATTCGTAGAAGGGTTTTCTCGAATCGCTACCCCGTTAACTCAGCTGACTCGAAAAGATACAAACTTCGAATGGACCGAGGAATGCGAGAAGAGCTTTCAAGAATTCAACATGCGACATCGACGTTGGCTCGAGCTGTTGAAAGATTACGATCATACCATCCAATATCATCCTGGAAAAGCAAACGTAGTAGCTGACGCATTGAGTAGAAGATCATATGCGGGTACAAGTGCAATGTTGTTAACACAAAGGCCCATTTTGTATGACTTGCAAAGAATAGAGATAGAGATGAAGACTCCAAGTACCCACATGATGATATCAGATA
The DNA here is from genome assembly GCA_016801055.1 of Panax notoginseng. NCBI lineage: Eukaryota > Viridiplantae > Streptophyta > Magnoliopsida > Apiales > Araliaceae > Panax > Panax notoginseng. The sequence goes on along the minus strand of CM029018.1, from coordinate 7,793,387 downwards.
TACGAGTAAAATCGACTTTAATCGATAAAGTTAAAACTGCTCAAGCTACGGACATGGAGCTGATGTGTATGAAGAAGAAAGTGCAAGAAGGTGCTATTCCAGAAGCAAGAATCGATGAAGAAAGAATACTTCGAGTCAACTCCAGACTTTGTGTTCCTAACGATTTTGACTTGAAGCATAGAATAATGATGAAGGCACACAACACACCGTTTGCAATCCATCCTGGGAGTACCAAAATGTATCACGATCTTCGACATACATTTTGGTGGAGCAATATGAAAAGAGAGATCGCGGAGTTTATCTCGAGATGTTTAACTTGTCAACGTGTAAAAGCGGAGCATCAAGTACCAAAGGGTCCATTGCAACCACTTGAGATTCCGAAATAGAAGTGGGAACACATTACTATGGATTTTGTTACGGGTCTTCCCAAGGTTTCTCAAGGCATGGATGCGATTTGGGTTATTGTTGATAGAATAACCAAGTCCGCTCATTTCTTGCCGATACGTGAGACTTATTCCCTTGAACGTCTTGCTAGTATGTACGTGAACGAGATTGTGAGATTGCATGGCATGCCAGTATCCATAGTTTCAGATCGTGACCCAAGATTCACTTCACGATTTTGGGTTAGCTTGCAGAAAGCTATGGGCACGGATTTACGATTCAGTTCGGCATACCATCCTCAAACGGACGGACAATCAGAGAGGAATATTCAAACTCTTGAAGATCTATTAAGACTTTGTGTCCTAGATCTCAAAGGGAGTTGGGATAAGTACCTACCATTGGTGGAATTCTCCTACAACAACAGTTATCAGGCGAGCATAGGTGTGGCTCCATTCGAGGCGTTGTATGGAAGAAAATATCGTTCTCCAGTATGCTGGGACGAGGTGGGTGAAGCAACATTGTTGGGACCAGAGTTGGTACGCATTACTACAGAGAAGATCCAAACGATTCGACAACGTATACAAACGGCACAGGATCGACAAAAGAGTTATGCGGATCTTCATCGGAAGGACGTGGAATTTAATATTGGGGATCATGTATTGTTACGTGTTGCACCATGGAAGGGAGTTACAAGATTTGGGAAGAGAGGAAAGCTCAATCCAAGATTTGTTGGTCCATTTGAGATTCTTGAGCGAATAGGAAATGTGGCATATAGACTCGCATTACCTCCAAGCATGTCTCGTGTTCATAATGTTTTTCACATATCTATGCTTCGTAAATATGTTAAAGACCCGAACCACATTATTGAGTTAGAACCAGACGAGATAGCTGAAGATTTAACGTACGAGGAGGTACCTGTTAAGATCTTGGATAGGAAAGAGCATGTCCTACGCACGAAGGTTATACCACAAGTTAAGGTTTTGTGGAGAAACCATGCTATTGAAGAAATGACCTGGGAGTTGGAATCAGAAATGAAAGCGAGGTATCCTCACCTTTTTGAAACATCAGGTACGTACGTCAATTTCGAGGACGAAATTTCATAAGGAGGGGAGGTTGTAAGACCCCAACTTATTAATAAATAAAATCAAATTTTCTCTAAATATTATTGTGAATAATAAGGGGCTAATTTGATATAATACTTTGGTTATGGGTGAAATGTGCAAATTTTGCAAAATAAGCAAGTGGTTATAAAATATTCATTTTGTCGGGGAATATTCGTTTGGTCGTGGAATATTCTTGCTGTCGGGGAATATTCGTACGACGGCGCAGCCTTGTGTGGGCCCCATAACGGAAAGCGATTGGATGAAGAAAATGACAAGTATAAGTTATTTATAAATAACGGCGTAGTTGTTACCGTTAATACTGTTGGAATACCCGGTGATTAAAATACAGTAGCACACGGTATTGCACCAATTATTGATTCTTACGTAAGAAGGCACTACTCAATAATTGTTACAGTAGTTATTGTTCAATATTTTATTTTATTGATTCAATAATTGTTGCATTGATATTTTATATTATTGTTGTTTCAATAATTGTTGCTGCACAGTATTTTCCATTATCAGATCAATAATTCATATTATTTGAATAATATTATTAGATAACATTATTGGCAATGTCTAGAAAGTTCTGTCTAAGGAGAGGTTTGGTCATCTAATTGCGCGCCAGTAAGGAGAAATCCTTATTGGAAAGCCCCCTCTTTCCTGGGAACGGCCTGGTTGTCATAAATGTGATTCTGTAATATTATTTGTGAATAATTAATTATTGATTCATATGATAAAGAAAAATATTTATTTTATGTGGATATAAATGTTGGATATATTTATTGTGGTTAAAAATGAAGGAGTTAATGTTGAGGTGATTTATCAGTATTTTTATCGGAATGGAGATATTAAAAATCAAATCAGGGTTTTTGAGATATTTTGCGGGAGTTATAATTTTTAATCCGAACGTTGGATCGTGGTAATTTTTGGATATGTTATACATATATAAGTTGAGTATATGTCCACAAATTTTGAACCGTTAAAAATGAACGTATAATTTATTATGAATTTTACGAGATGACTGGTTCAGAAATTGTTGAATTTTTGGAGTTTATCATTTTGATAGAAAATTCTAGAATTGGTGGGCCCCACTTGTGGTTGGTGAAGAAATGTGCTGAATTATATTTCAAATGTGGTGGGTGGGAATAGTAACAGGTAAAGCCATCAGGTTGCAGGTCAAACCTACTAAAATTTTCCTATAAATAGAGGGCTAAGTTAGAATTGAAAATCACACCAGAAACAAGTTTTCTCTCTTTCTCTCTCTAGATTATTGAGTGTATTTTGTGAGTATTTAGATACTTTGAGAGTTTCTATTCATCAGAGCAAGTTTCTTTCAGCCTTATACCGGTATTCCGACCAGAAGTACTGATATCTTTAGGTAAGGGATATTATTTTCTTCTTAAATGATATTATTTTCTTCAATATCATTATGCTGAAATATTGATATGAGTTTTTATCAAATTTGGAACTTTTTGTGTCGGGGTTACTATTCACGTATACGGCACTATTCACGTATACGGCACTATTCACGAATACGGCACTATTCACCGAAAAATAAAATTTTTCCTTTTTGTCCAAGATGTCTATTATGGTTACTATCTTTGATTGTATCCATGTTTTGATCTTTATTTTTGAATTCTGCTTCACAATTGATTATTATGAAGTATTATTGATCTTGGATAAACTGTTATACGAATCCCTACTATTTGTCCTTCTGTCTCATTGGATTCGTTCTCTTTAAAATATTTTTCATCATCCTCAGTCCTAAATGATGATATTAATGAATATCTTTGGCCTGTAGTGCAAAGATGTATGATTACTTGATGAATATCTTTGGCCTGTAGTGCAAAGATGAACAGGTGTTGAGATGAACATGACTGACAGGTGATACAAATGAATATCTTTGGCCTGTAGTGCAAAGATGAATATTTGGATAAAGATGATTATTAATTGATGTTACAGGGATAAAATATTGATGATGGACTTTTAAATCTTAGAAGATAGTAGAATTCTTTCTCTACTTGACTCTTCTAATGGTTTGCTGTTTCCGCTGCAGTTGTTGATCTAAAACTTGTTGTCGATTATATTCTATCAGATTTTTCCCTGTTGAATACTAACGATAATTTGTTGTATATTATCTTAGTCATAATATTCTTTACTGGGCTAGTTGAGCTCACCCTTTTCCTTTTTGTTCCATTTTTCTTCTCACGAGGTGAGAACATAGCAGGATCTAGTCAGGGTATGGAGTGATGGTTCTAGAAAGATATTTTAGTTGTCCTCACTATTTCTGTAAAATAGTGTTTGAATAATTGTAATGAGGATTTATTTGAGTGTGGATATTGTCCAGAAGATAATATTTGTATTTAAACTCACAGTATGTGTTGTCGTATTTTGCACGACAATTGTATTACTGAAGTTGTAGTTGTTTCTGTACCATGTATTTGGCGACTCAGAATGGGTGTTGTATACCTATTTTGGGGGCGTCACAGTTGGTATCAGAGCTTAGGGATATGATCTCTGGCTGAGATGTGAGACATGAACTAGGAGGGGAGAGACGGGGAATTTCTTCACTAGTATGACTTAACTAAGTTTATTTGGTGTTTATTTGGTCGGTCAGAGTATAGGGATAATATATGACATGACTATTAACCCTTGTTTTATGGCAGTATTTAAGAATGGCAGCTGAGAACGTTAATAATGGAGTAAATCAGACCGTGGAGACACCTTTGATCACCACCCAGGGGAACGTGCAACAGGAAGATAATATTCCTCCTGTAAACAACGTTACCGAGCAAACGATGAATGATGGAATGTTTAGGAGCTTTTTGCAGTTCATGCAAAATCAGACGAGGGAGACTCGTGTGCAGAATACGGGTGGAAATGATAATGCGCGGTTTGTCACAGCTAAGCAGTTCAAAGAATTGGGACCACCAGAATTTAAGGGAAAGCCGGATCCGATCATGGCGGAAACGTGGGTCAAGCAAATTACCAAGATATTCGATGTCTTGGGATGCACGGAGGAACAGAAGGTTCCATTTGCCACCTTTATGTTCCGCGGTGAGGCAGACTACTGGTGGGAGTCTGTGAAGCGTACCCAGCCTGATGCACTCAACATGTCCTGGGAAACATTTCAAAAACTGTTCAATGACAAGTACTTTCCTGAAAGTATTCGTCATATGAAGGAGGTAGAGTTTATCAGACTGGAACAAAATAACATGACGGTGTCCCAGTACGAGGCGAAGTTTTCAGAGTTATCCAGGTTTGCACCTCATTTGGTCGAAAATGAGGAACGAATGACAAGGATGTTTCTGAGAGGTCTAAAACCCGAGATTCGACAATATCTTATCTCTCATAAATTTTCTTTATATTCAGATGTTGTAAATAGGGCTCAATTATTAGAGCGAGATAATGAGTATGTGCAACCGAGGGACCACAACCAGGGTCATACCGGTGGCGGCAGTCATCGAAGCAATGAAAACCAGCAGGGAGGAAAACATTCGGACAAAAGCGGTAACCACTCTGGTGGTAATCGTGGTCGTGATAATAGAAGGAGCGAGTCGGGAGGAGATTTCAAGAAGAGAAGGTACAATAATGATAACGTGAAGACGTCAGCACAAACATCAACTGTTTCTAGGGGAGGAGAACGACCACCGGTCGTATGTTACAAATGTGGAAAAGAGGGACATATCAGCCCAAACTGCCCACAACAATCCAAGGTATGTTATTACTGTGGAAAGGAGGGTCATATAGCTCGAGAGTGTTCTGTAGCAAAACCAAGTTCAGCGGGGATGGTGGCTCCAAAAATTGTCCCGGATAAGTCGAAATCAGCGGTTCCTGGAAGGGCGTTTGTCGTGACTGGACAAAACGCGAGAAACCCGAACGAGGTGATCACGGGTAAGCTAATCTTGAATTCTTGCGAAGTTTATACTTTACTAGATACCGGTTCTACCCATTCTTTTATCTCTCCTGCTTGTGCTCAACGTTTAAACTTGACTCTAGAGAAATTGGACTTTAACTTATCTATTGAAACTCCGTTGGGTGAAACTTTCGTTACATCCACTATTTATAAATCTTGTTTGATCCAAGTTGGCACCATCACATTACCTGTTGATCTTATCTCTTTAAAGATACTTGCTTTTGATGTGATTTTAGGAATTGATTGGTTAACTACTCATCATGCCAAAATTGATTGCTTTCGTAAGGTTGTTAGTTTTTATATTCCTAAGCAACCTGTTATTCAAATTCAAGCAACCAAACCATTGAAGTCAAACTCTTTCATATCAAGCCGTAAAGTCATTCGTTTATTGAAAAACGGATGTCAAGCTTTCTTAGCTATGTTATGGACTTGAACAAAAATACGTCAGATTTGAATGATATTTCTATTGTTAGTAAATCCCTGACGTATTTCCTGAAGAATTTCTTGGCCTACGCGTGATATTGAATTTTGTATCATCTTTGAATCTGGTACAAAACTCACTTCTAAAATCTCATATGAAATGGCTCCTATTGAACTTCAGGAGTTAAAAACATAACTGTAGAAGTTTGTACCCGAGCCTTTATCTGGTGACTTCCTTTGTGGAATGCACTGAAGCCAGACTCTCCGTAGGGGACGCCATATTCGTGCGGTAGTAAACTGATAGGTGTTATTGTTACGTGATATCCAAGATTGGGATATGAGTAACAGTTGAGTGCAACCTAAGTCAGTAATCGAAATACGTAGCTTTCTGGTTATTATCGGAGATTCGTAGAAGGGTTTTCTCGAATCGCTACCCCGTTAACTCAGCTGACTCGAAAAGATACAAACTTCGAATGGACCGAGGAATGCGAGAAGAGCTTTCAAGAATTCAACATGCGACATCGACGTTGGCTCGAGCTGTTGAAAGATTACGATCATACCATCCAATATCATCCTGGAAAAGCAAACGTAGTAGCTGACGCATTGAGTAGAAGATCATATGCGGGTACAAGTGCAATGTTGTTAACACAAAGGCCCATTTTGTATGACTTGCAAAGAATAGAGATAGAGATGAAGACTCCAAGTACCCACATGATGATATCAGATATACGAGTAAAATCGACTTTAATCGATAAAGTTAAAACTGCTCAAGCTACGGACATGGAGCTGATGTGTATGAAGAAGAAAGTGCAAGAAGGTGCTATTCCAGAAGCAAGAATCGATGAAGAAAGAATACTTCGAGTCAACTCCAGACTTTGTGTTCCTAACGATTTTGACTTGAAGCATAGAATAATGATGAAGGCACACAACACACCGTTTGCAATCCATCCTGGGAGTACCAAAATGTATCACGATCTTCGACATACATTTTGGTGGAGCAATATGAAAAGAGAGATCGCGGAGTTTATCTCGAGATGTTTAACTTGTCAACGTGTAAAAGCGGAGCATCAAGTACCAAAGGGTCCATTGCAACCACTTGAGATTCCGAAATAGAAGTGGGAACACATTACTATGGATTTTGTTACGGGTCTTCCCAAGGTTTCTCAAGGCATGGATGTGATTTGGGTTATTGTTGATAGAATAACCAAGTCCGCTCATTTCTTGCCGATACGTGAGACTTATTCCCTTGAACGTCTTGCTAGTATGTACGTGAACGAGATTGTGAGATTGCATGGCATGCCAGTATCCATAGTTTCAGATCGTGACCCAAGATTCACTTCACGATTTTGGGTTAGCTTGCAGAAAGCTATGGGCACGGATTTACGATTCAGTTCGGCATACCATCCTCAAACGGACGGACAATCAGAGAGGAATATTCAAACTCTTGAAGATCTATTAAGACTTTGTGTCCTAGATCTCAAAGGGAGTTGGGATAAGTACCTACCATTGGTGGAATTCTCCTACAACAACAGTTATCAGGCGAGCATAGGTGTGGCTCCATTCGAGGCGTTGTATGGAAGAAAATATCGTTCTCCAGTATGCTGGGACGAGGTGGGTGAAGCAACATTGTTGGGACCAGAGTTGGTACGCATTACTACAGAGAAGATCCAAACGATTCGACAACGTATACAAACGGCACAGGATCGACAAAAGAGTTATGCGGATCTTCATCGGAAGGACGTGGAATTTAATATTGGGGATCATGTATTGTTACGTGTTGCACCATGGAAGGGAGTTACAAGATTTGGGAAGAGAGGAAAGCTCAATCCAAGATTTGTTGGTCCATTTGAGATTCTTGAGCGAATAGGAAATGTGGCATATAGACTCGCATTACCTCCAAGCATGTCTCGTGTTCATAATGTTTTTCACATATCTATGCTTCGTAAATATGTTAAAGACCCGAACCACATTATTGAGTTAGAACCAGACGAGATAGCTGAAGATTTAACGTACGAGGAGGTACCTGTTAAGATCTTGGATAGGAAAGAGCATGTCCTACGCACGAAGGTTATACCACAAGTTAAGGTTTTGTGGAGAAACCATGCTATTGAAGAAATGACCTGGGAGTTGGAATCAGAAATGAAAGCGAGGTATCCTCACCTTTTTGAAACATCAGGTACGTACGTCAATTTCGAGGACGAAATTTCATAAGGAGGGGAGGTTGTAAGACCCCAACTTATTAATAAATAAAATCAAATTTTCTCTAAATATTATTGTGAATAATAAGGGGCTAATTTGATATAATACTTTGGTTATGGGTAAAATGTGCAAATTTTGCAAAATAAGCAAGTGGTTATAAAATATTCATTTTGTCGGGGAATATTCGTTTGGTCGTGGAATATTCTTGCTGTCGGGGAATATTCGTACGACGGCGCAGCCTTGTGTGGGCCCCATAACGGAAAGCGATTGGATGAAGAAAATGACAAGTATAAGTTATTTATAAATAACGGCGTAGTTGTTACCGTTAATACTGTTGGAATACCCGGTGATTAAAATACAGTAGCACACGGTATTGCACCAATTATTGATTCTTACGTAAGAAGGCACTACTCAATAATTGTTACAGTAGTTATTGTTCAATATTTTATTTTATTGATTCAATAATTGTTGCATTGATATTTTATATTATTGTTGTTTCAATAATTGTTGCTGCACAGTATTTTCCATTATCAGATCAATAATTCATATTATTTGAATAATATTATTAGATAACATTATTGGCAATGTCTAGAAAGTTCTGTCTAAGGAGAGGTTTGGTCATCTAATTGCGCGCCAGTAAGGAGAAATCCTTATTGGAAAGCCCCCTCTTTCCTGGGAACGGTCTGGTTGTCATAAATGTGATTCTGTAATATTATTTGTGAATAATTAATTATTGATTCATATGATAAAGAAAAATATTTATTTTATGTGGACATAAATGTTGGATATATTTATTGTGGTTAAAAATGAAGGAGTTAATGTTGAGGTGATTTATCAGTATTTTTATCGGAATGGAGATATTAAAAATCAAATCAGGGTTTTTGAGATATTTTGCGGGAGTTATAATTTTTAATCCGAACGTTGGATCGTGGTAATTTTTGGATATGTTATACATATATAAGTTGAGTATATGTCCACAAATTTTGAACCGTTAAAAATGAACGTATAATTTATTATGAATTTTACGAGATGACTGGTTCAGAAATTGTTGAATTTTTGGAGTTTATCATTTTGATGGAAAATTCTAGAATTGGTGGGCCCCACTTGTGGTTGGTGAAGAAATGTGCTGAATTATATTTCAAATGTGGTGGGTGGGAATAGTAACAGGTAAAGCCATCAGGTTGCAGGTCAAACCTACTAAAATTTTCCTATAAATAGAGGGCTAAGTTAGAATTGAAAATCACACCAGAAACAAGTTTTCTCTCTTTCTCTCTCTAGATTATTGAGTGTATTTTGTGAGTATTTAGATACTTTGAGAGTTTCTATTCATCAGAGCAAGTTTCTTTCAGCCTTATACCGGTATTCCGACCAGAAGTACTGATATCTTTAGGTAAGGGATATTATTTTCTTCTTAAATGATATTATTTTCTTCAATATCATTATGCTGAAATATTGATATGAGTTTTTATCAAATTTGGAACTTTTTGTGTCGGGGTTACTATTCACGTATACGGCACTATTCACGAATACGGCACTATTCACCGAAAAATAAAATTTTTCCTTTTTGTCCAAGATGTCTATTATGGTTACTATCTTTGATTGTATCCATGTTTTGATCTTTATTTTTGAATTCTGCTTTACAATTGATTATTATGAAGTATTATTGATCTTGGATAAACTGTTATACGAATCCCTACTATTTGTCCTTCTGTCTCATTGGATTCGTTCTCTTTAAAATATTTTTCATCATCCTCAGTCCTAAATGATGATATTAATGAATATCTTTGGCCTGTAGTGCAAAGATGTATGATTACTTGATGAATATCTTTGGCCTGTAGTGCAAAGATGAACAGGTGTTGAGATGAACATGACTGACAGGTGATACAAATGAATATCTTTGGCCTGTAGTGCAAAGATGAATATTTGGATAAAGATGATTATTAATTGATGTTACAGGGATAAAATATTGATGATGGACTTTTAAATCTTAGAAGATAGTAGAATTCTTTCTCTACTTGACTCTTCTAATGGTTTGCTGTTTCCGCTGCAGTTGTTGATCTAAAACTTGTTGTCGATTATATTCTATCAGATTTTTCCCTGTTGAAGACTAACGATAATTTGTTGTATATTATCTTAGTCATAATATTCTTTACTGGGCTAGTTGAGCTCACCCTTTTTCTTTTTGTTCCATTTTTCTTCTCAGGAGGTGAGAACATAGCAGGATCTAGTCAGGGTATGGAGTGATGGTTCTAGAAAGATATTTTAGTTGTCCTCACTATTTCTGTAAAATAGTGTTTGAATAATTGTAATGAGGATTTATTTGAGTGTGGATATTGTCCAGAAGACAATATTTGTATTTAAACTCACAGTATGTGTTGTCGTATTTTGCACGACAATTGTATTACTGAAGTTGTAGTTGTTTCTGTACCATGTATTTGGCGACTCGGAATGGGTGTTGTATACCTATTTTGGGGGCGTCACACTAGATGTGGAGCATGTGGTTTAATTCAATGTGAAACGAAGAATCTTAACGGGGCTTGACACGATAGCTGACGAATCTTTTATAAGTACTTGGATAATTGCGAGGACCGATGGACGTATCAGGCTTGATCGTTACAAAGGGTGATGTTACGTCTTAACTAAAGTTATGAATAATTATGTCATGTAATTAAAATATAAAATAAAACTTTATGCAACTTATTTGAATTCTGAGGACGAAATTATTTTTTAGGGGTGAAAAATATAATAACCCATTTTTTTATAATTAAATATTAATTGATTTTATCTTATACAATTGTATTTAAATTGGAAAAGGTAAATAATTTTGTTTCCCTCTTTTCTTCCTTGTTTTGTTTAGAAAATTAAATTCTGTTAGTAGATAATTAAATAGCTGATTAAATTAAAATTGAGGAAGATAATTCCTTTTGTTAAAGTCTTGTGGAAAAATCATTCAGAACGAGAAGCTACTTGGGAGATAGAGAAGTCTATTCGAGCGGAGTATCCGCATCTTTTTGATAATTAGCTACGCTCATTCTTTTGATTCCGGGGATGGAATCCTTTTTAAGGGGAAGGTAATGTAATACCCAGAAAAAAAAGGTAATAATAATAATAACATTTAAATCTATATTTAAAAATAATTAATTGGGCTTTCCTTATGTTTGGGTCAGATTCTATTTAATTTATTTGGACCATAATAAGTAAATAATTACATTGAATTGGGTCTTTTAATTAATTGGGTCTAAATATTATATTTGTGTAATTTTAAATCCTAATAAAATTATGAGAATTAATAAAACATATTAATTAATAAATAAAACCTAGCTACTTCATTATATCTAATACGAACCGACTGAAGGAAAAGAAAAAGAGAACAAAGCCGCCGTTAGGGAGAAAGGAAAAAGGAGAGGAATTATCTGTTCATCTGCAATAGAAGCTTAAGTCATGTAAGATGACTTTTCATATATCATGTGGAAGACCTTCTTTAATTTGTATATATATATATATAGATCATGTTCGTATATGGAGTAAAAAAACAATAGGAGAGTAAAACTTTAAAATACTACATAATGCTATGAAATAGGGAGGAATTTTGTAGGTGGATCAACTTGTATATTTATGTGTGGCTTTTATATTTATGCATTCTGTTACAATATTTTAGTTAACAATTATAATATTTTGGTTAAAATATTGTGTAGGATTTTTTCCAAACATATTTAAAATTGGAAGTTACAGGAATAAATAATAATTACACTAGTAGCAATTATAATTATATTAATGTGAGTCTTAGGAAAAGTAAATTTGTAATTAGTAATCTAACTTATAAATATTAATTAATTTTTGTTAAATTGTGTAATTAGATCGGACGGAAGGAATTTAACGAGTTATATTTGGAACATAAATTTTGGAGTATTAATAATTGATATAAAACAATGATTAAATACATATTAAATAGATTATAAATTATTTTAGAATTATTAGTTTGGATTATTTTTAATTTGAGGTGAATATGTTTAGGTTGTGAATAATGTTTCATATTTGATATCGTTGGCATTTGAGGGTAAGATTTTGTGGAGTGTGCTATAAATGGTTTGGAAGTATCAGGTATGGATTCCGTACTCTTTCAACGATACTCTTGTTAAATTTGATTTGTTCGTTTGTTTCCTTATTTTGAATTCTGTTATGATTTCACATAACTATTTTCTGTGAAATAAATATATTAATTTCATTAAAGTTGATACATATTTGTACTCTTTGAATTAGGTTATAATGTTTAGTATTATTTATTTTGATAATTATAGAGCGGTACATGTTGCTACCTTCTTTTTGAAACCTTGTGACTAGAATTTGATTTGGTTCAACATGTACATATAGAACCCTTTTGTTGGTATTATGTCACATATGTTGTGACATGGTATTTTTGTTAAAATATACCGTTGGGTATACCTGAGCTATAACCACCTGTGGGGGTACCACAGGCATGTCGTCTTGGCATGAGAGGCATGACACTTCCGTGGCAGTGTGATTAGTCCACGACGTCTCCATTTTGGGCTCCGGAGTAAATGGGCCATTTGGTGTTTTGCTGTGGGCGGCGTATGGGTTAACCCTAGTTTTTTGTTTTGTGGATTTGTGATGTTGTGCCAAACACACCTATCCGATTTACATACATTTGGATTCGCAGTCCAATGTGTTATTTGTCTGTGTGGCATTATTTTGGTTGCATGTGTGGCATCATTTGACTTGCCTGTGTAGCAATGTATATTTCTGAGCTCATTCGGTATGAAATAACACTCAACCATTTGATTCAGCCTATTATTTTATTGTATTAGTTTTGTTTGTTTCTGTTCAGTTCAATTAATTGAGTTAGTTACTTCAGTTCGTTATTTCTTTATTCTTTTATTGGTTTTGTCAATTCTGTTAATTCAAATATATTCTATTCTGATCTTTGGAGTTTATATTTTCGTCAGTATTTATAACACTTGAGGCTTTGTTCAGTATTTTGTCTCAGTTGTTTTCGTATATCAGTTGTATATCTTTTGTATATCTGTATCCATACTGGGCAATTGGCTCATGTTGTGTTTTTTCTTCCGACAGGTTTGCAGGGGTGATTCAGGGCTAGTGTGATGAGAGTATTGCCTTTGACCATCTAGGTTGATTTATTTTTTTTGTTTTGATTATTTTGACTCTAGTTGGAATTGCATTTAGTGCTTCATTGATGGATATCACTATTAATATTTTGAGGTTGTTAGTGCTCTGTTTATTTATTTTGATGTTCGTTATACTTTGCACGTGACCTCCCTTTTCTTTTTGGGAAGGGGGTGTTACAATGACAATGATATAAGAATTCAATAAAACAAGTTCAAGAATTTATTTATCCAGGAACCAATAACGTCCAAATTGTCAACATGATACTGCTTTGTAGAGTAAAATTCAAGAATGCTCAGAAGAATATTTCCATAAAAAGATACTTGATGAAGCGCAAATATCAAGGATATTTCACTAATTTCATGGAGTATAGAAGTCAAAGCTTTAACCAACTGAGTATAATAGAATATATGAAACTGCAAAATGGATTTTCGCTCGCCATGCAGTAATCCACGTAGGTAGATCATTTCCACAATTTAATAAGGAATGAATACAAAGAATTATTCACCATGCATGTGGTAATCCACATAGACAGGTTATTTCAACAGAATAATAAAGAATGGAATAACAGAAGAATTCACCATGCATGTGATAGATCGTGTGACACCCCCAAATCTGATACTTCCATTTCCACAGGATTTGGTGTTGACTGTACAAACATCATCCATCTATCTACCCATAAGTAAATGCAAACCATACAATAGATAGAAATAATAATAAATCTCCCCTTATGGGGTTACATCAACTACATAATAAATAAATTCCAGGTTACTCTAGCCTTAAATCATCTGTGCGGAAACTTAAACAAATAAGTCTTAAGTAACATCAATTCTAATTATCATTACATAATCACATAAATAACACAGTCTTCATTACTTGCTAATCTTGCCCTTGCCTTTACTAGTGGAAGGTTCGTCTGCTCTTTCGTTCTTAACTGCAATGTTATTATTACGCAAGAGTGAGCACGATTGCCCACAAGTATAATAATATAACAATGAATAATAACATGCGAGAGAAAATAATAACTTCGAATATAAAAGCTCAACTTTTGAATCAAGAATGAATAACAAGAATCAAATGAAATCTGAAGGTCATCAGACCTTGAACTATGTCCTAGGTTATCAAGGGTTATACTTAAAACCTTTAACAGTCATAAAACTATGTACTCTTCTTCTCGTACTTAGGGGGACCAGCCCTTAGTACCATACTGTGCATAATATCTTAACGCTATAGCGTAAATAATCCCCTATACAGGGTTGTTCATCTCAGTTTGATATTCAAGTCCGCGCCAAAGGAAGTTTGGTTTGGATAATTCATCAAGGGTTCTGAAATTTAGAACGCTCATCAACTATGGACTAGTCAAATCATAAAGGGTTCGCTAGTTTAACAATATTCACAATAACTGATATATAAATCGAATAACAATTCCAAGAGGTATACAATAGAATAATTATTGTATAACAACATCATGCTTTGAAAGATTAATATACTATTGATATAACAATATGAGCTTAGTCAAAATAACGAGAACTTGCTCGATGAAAAGAGACAACTTATAATTCATATAATGATAACGAGTAGGGTTAGGAAACTTACCTCATGCGTAGATTACACTTTAACTAAACTCGTTCTTTGATTTAAATCCTACATATCAATTACGTTCACAGTACCAGTCAATTACAACGTACTAAACATCATAAGTTATTCTTTGTCTAATCTCGAATTCATGACTATATTTAGTCAAATTATCATACTTGTTTTCACATAATATAATACTACACGAATAACAAGTTAATTACATAATCGACGATTCAAATAACATGTAATTGTCTTCTTGACTTGGTAAAAACTCATTTTAATATCTCATTATATGTCTAACAAGTTTTTATATTTATTAGACTAGGTTACTAACTCATTTGTATACTTGAACATAAAAAAAAACATTTTCTGGACATTCTGTTAAGTGGCGCTGCGGCGCCACTTTTGTACTAGGTCTTGGCGCTGCGGCTTGGTACATGGCGATATGGCGATGTGGCGTTGCGGCGCGGGGCATCAGTGCTAGGGTTGGCGCTGCAGCGCAGGACATCAGTTCTAGAGTTGGCGCCGCGGCGCGACACTACAGAATTTGATTCCCAGTTCACGAAGAACACAGAGTTCAGCGAATTAAAAATTACATAAACACTAATTTCACCAAATTACACATACCCACATGTTATAATTCGTATATAATCATTACCCAATAATTATAGAATGATTTTAACCCATTAAAACATATAATTACAGAATTAAAATATGTAAATTTCACTGTTCTTGATGTTCTTGAAGGTTTTGAAAACAAAACATAAAAATTGACACTACGGATTCGTTATAACACCGAATCCATTCATTTAAACTTTGGTCTCTTCGTAACAACGTGCATAATAATATACAAGTGTAAATTTTATGAAAACATTTATGTTTGACACACTAAAATTACGTATAAGGGCCATAAGGCCAAAACCCAAACTCTATAAATTTTGAAATAACAAGTCATCGTATTATGAAAGTTATGATATGAAATCATGCAATATATATATATATATATATATATATATATATATATATATATATATAACATGCTATGCTTCTCAAATTATTACATATATCCCTAACACAACTTTCCAAATTTACAGAGATTCACAGAAGACTTTAAGCCATATTCATGGAACTTAAAAGACGTAAAATAAGAATTGGGTTGGAGAGAATTACCCAAAACGTAGAGTGAATTAATAGGAGATGAATTCCTTCTGATTCTTCCTGACTCACACAAACCTCTTAACAACTCTCTCTGATTTTCTCTCTGTGAATAGTTTCTAGACTTAGCAATAATGAAAGGAGAATACGTATAATAGCAATCGACTGACGCGCATTATGGTCAGTTACCCATCATGGGTTAACTGCCCATAAGTGGGCTAAGGCCATGTTTGGCTAGCATAATAAATTTCAAAACTCCTTTAATTTAATAAAGTTTTATCATATAGTTTAATTAATGTCATACCCATACACAATAATTCAAATATCTTATTTAATTTAAATTAAGTAAAATATAATAATTTATCATAAATTCATATAATTAATTTTTTCTCATTAATTAATTACATTAAATTATTAAATCTTTAATTAATTATTAAATTAATTAAAATAACATTAGGCTTATTAAATATTTTTTTTAATTCAATAAGCTCACATAAATACATAATTTGAATAATAAATATTCTCCACATTAATTTAATAAATATAACACATATCTAAGACCCCAACTTTTATAAATAAAGATGAATTTTCTATAAATATTATTTTTAAATATCATGGAGTGAAATTAATATAATGTTATAGTTGTGGGTAATATTTATGAATTTTGCAAAGTACGCAAGTTGCTATATAATAATCAATTGGTCGGGAAATATTCGTTTTAACAGGAAATATTCGTACAACGACACAATCATTGGTGGACCCCACAACGGAATTATTGTCGGATTGAGAAAACGACAAAAATACTTTATGAAAATAACGGCGGAAGTTTTACCATTAATACTGTTGAACTACTCGGTAGTAAAAGTACAGTAATACGCATGGTTGCATAGTAGCACACGGTATTGATTATTGATGCTTACGTGATAAATCACTCAGTTTTTTTTATTGGTATTATTAATGTAATAAAACAGAAAAGCTTTTTATATAAAGCAGAATACTTTTATAAAGTTATCTGTTTTATTAGACAATAATTAGAATATATTATATTTTATTATGCATAGTATTTATATAGTGCCTGCATAGTATTTGCATAGTAAAATCTTTTATAAAGTTATTCGTTTTATTAGATTATAAATAGAATATATTATATTTTATTTAAAAGATTTTGTTTTAAATATAGACCGTCAGATTAAAGTAAATCAATCTGGGCCGTTCATGAATTAGTTACTATGCAGTCCATTCTTCTATAAATAGAAGCTCATTTCTTCATTATTTCTTACGAATTCACTGAAACTCTAGAGAGAGAAGTTATAGAGAGAAAGACGAAAAGTATTCTGCTACTGCACTAGTCATATATCCAGTATTCTTCTTCTTAAGGTAAGGGGTATTATTTCTTTTGTATTCATGAAGAGAACTTCTGTTATTCCATTATTTATTATTCTGTTGGAATAACCTGTATACGCGGGCTACCTTATACTTGGTGAAATTCTTCTGTTATTCCATTCTTATTATTCTATTGGAACATCCTGTCTGTGCGTTTACGCCGGACATGGTTCTATTATTTATTATTCTGTGGGAACATCCTGTCTGTGCGTTTACGCCGGACCTGGTTCCATTATTTATTATTCTGTCAGAATATCATGTCTGTACGTTTACGCCGAGCCTGGTTCCATTATCTATTATTCTGTCAGAATATCCTGTCTGTGCGTTTACGTCGGACCTGGTTCCATTATTTATTATTCTGTCGGAATATCCTGTCAGTGCTTTTACGCATGACCTGGTTCCGTTATTTATTATTTTGTTGGAATAACCTGTCTGTGCGGTCCATCGCATGCCTGGTGATTTCTTTTGTTATTTTATTCTTTATTATACTCAGTTGGTTAAAGTTTTGACTTTTATACTCAATGAAATTAGTGGAATATCCTTGATATTTGCGCTTCATCCAATATATTTTCATGAAAATATTTTTCTGAGCATCCTTGAATTTTACTGCACAAAGCAGTATCATGTTGACAATTTGGACGTTATTGGTTCTTGGATTAATTAATTCTTGAACTTGTTTTATTGAATTCTTATATCATTGTCATCATCCTCATGTTTATATTTTGTTGAAAGTCATCTGTGGCATGTAGTGCATAGATGGACTTGGTATGATTATAACCAGGGATTATTCGGTGTAATCATGACCGTAATGTTACAAATGATGTGGTAAAGGTTCTCATTGGCCCGTAGTGCATTGATGGACAGTTGTTGGCATGATCATGACCATTGATGAATACACAAATATCCTTGGCCCGTAGTGCGTGGAATTTGTGGTCGTGACCCTAACGAATATCCTTGGCCGTAGTGCAAGGATGATGTGAATTATTTATTAAGCTGAGTCTCAGCGATAAAAGTGATGAAAACCTTTTAAATCATAAAAGATAGTAGATTTTATTCTCTACTTGACTCTTTTAATGGATTACTTGTTCCGCTGCAGTTAAACTTGATGTTTGTTATATTTTATCAATTTAACACTGTTGAAGACTAACGATAATTTATTCTGCATTATCTTAGTCATAATATTTCTTACTGGGCTAGTTGAGCTCACCCTTTTGCTTTCATTGTTCTCTTCAGGAAATGAGAACGTAGCGGGGACTAGTCGGGAAACGGAGTGACGATTCAGAGGATAGCATTAGTAGTCCTTACTATTCTATGAAATAGTATGAAAATAAATGTATTGAGGACTTATTTTGAGTTTGAATCCTGTTTAGAAGAAAGTGTTGTATTTAAACTCACAGCTTATGTTTTGTCGTATTTTACACGACAGTTGTATAATTAAGTTTTATTTGTATTTTATACCATGTAGTTGACGACTCAGAATAGGTGATGTATACCTATTTTGGGGGCGTCACAGTTGGTATCAGAGCTTAGGGATATGATCCCTGGCTAAAATGTGAGACTAGAACTAGGAGGGGAGAGACGGGAAATTCCTTCGCTAGTATGACCTACCTAAGTTTATTTGGTATTTAATTGGTCAGTCAAAGTATAGGGATATTATGTTACATGTCAATTAACCTTTATTTTGTGGCAGTATCTAAAAATGACATCCGAGAATGTTGAGAATAGCAATGGAGCACAGGAGACCGTTGAGGTTCCACATATCAATAATTTGGATAATGTGCATCAGGAAGGCGACAATCCTCATGTAAACAACAACACTGACCAAATGATGAATGATGGAATGTTCAGAGGCTTTATGCAATTTATACAACATCAGGCGAGAGAGGCTCCTGTCCAAAATATAGGTGAAAACACTGAAAACTCTCGGGCGGTCACCGCTAAGCAGTTCAAGGAGTTGGGACCACCGGAGTTTATTGGAGAACCAAAACCACTTAAGGCAAAAACGTGGATCAAGCAAATCACCAAGATATTTGATGTCTTGGGATGCGCCGAGGAGCAAAAGGTTCCCTTTGCCACCTTTATGTTGCGAGGAGAGATAGATTACTGGTGGAAATCGGTAAAGCGTACTCAACCTGCCGCACTTAAGATGTCATGGGAGAAGTTCCAAGAACTATTTAATGACAAGTACTTTCCCAAAAGTATTCGTCACATGAAGGAGGTAGAATTCATCAAGTTGGAGCAGAATAATATGACCGTGTCGCAGTATGAAGCTAAGTTTGTCGAGCTGTCCCGGTTGCGTCCCACTTGGTGGATAATGAAGAGAGAATGACGCGGATGTTTTTAAGAGGTTTGAAGCCGGGGATACGTCAACATCTTATTTCTCATAAACTATGTTTGTATTCAGATGTTGTAAATAGGGCTTAGTTAGTGGAGCGCGATAACGAGTCAACGTAACCAAAAGAGAGCAACCGGTAAAATGATAATACCAGTGAAAGCAGTCATCGAAGCGGTGACAACAAGCGTGGAAGGAGTTGGCAGGCCAGAAATGGTAACCACTTCAGTGGTAATCATGGCCAAAATAATAAGAATGGACATTTCAAGAAGAGGAGATTCAACAATGATGGAAAGACGTCAGCACCAGCACCCGTGGTTAAGGAAGGAGAACGACCACCTATCATATGCTTCAAATGCGGAGGGGAAGGACACATTAGTCCAAACTGCGCGATGCCGTCCAAAGCATGTTATAATTGTGGAAGAGAAGGTCACCTAGCCCGATTTTTCCATTCACCGAAGACAAGTTCAGCTAGGATGGAGGCACCAAAGGACGTCCCAGAAAAGTCAAAACCGGTAGTGCAAGGGAGAACATTTGTTGTGACCTCCCCGAAAGCAAGGTACCCGAACGAGGTCATTACGAGTAAGCTTATCATAAAATCTAGCGAAGTCTATACCTTATTTGATACCGGTTTTACCCATTCTTTTATTTTTTCTATTTGTGCTCAACGATTAAATTTGACTCCGGAGAAACTAGACTTTGACTTATCTGTGGAAACTCCGTTGGGAGAAACCTTCATTACATCCACTATTTATAAGTCTTGTTTGGTTCAAATCGGTACCTTCACATTACCTGTTGATCTTATTTCATTGAAAATACTTGCATTTGATGTAATTCTAAAGATTGATTGGTTAACTACTCATCATGCAAAAATTGATTATTTTCGTAAGGTTGTTAGCTTTCATATTCCTAATCAACCTATTATGCGAATTCAAATAACCAAACCATTAAAATCAATCACTGTCATCTCAAGCCATAAAGCAATTCGTTTATTGAAAAACGGATGTCAAGCTTTCTTAGCTCATGTCACGGATCTAAACAAAAATACTTCAATTTTGAATGATATTTCTATTGTTAATGAATTTCCTGATGTATTCCCTGAAGAACTTCCTGGCCTACCCCCAGAGCGTGAAATTAAATTTTGTATCGACCTTAAACCCAGTACAAAACCCATTTCCAAAGCCCCATATCGAATGACTCCTATTGAACTTCAGGAGTTAAAGACCCAACTGCAAGAATTGTTAGACATTGACTTTATTCATCCTAGTACTTCTCCTTGGGATGCTCCTGTTCTATTCGTGAAGAAGAAAGATAGGAGTATGCGACTTTGTATTGATTATCGGGAGTTGAATCATGTCACCATCAAAAATAGGTACCCATTGCCACGTATTGCTGACTTGTTTGACCAGTTGCAAGGAGTACAATTCTTTTCAAAAATCGATCTTCGTTCTGGATATCATCAGCTGAAGGTTAGAACTGAGGATATTCCAAAGACTGCCTTCAGAACTTGGTACGGGCATTATGAATTCTTAGTCATGTCTTTTGGATTGACTAATGCTCCTGTTGCCTTCATGGATTTGATGAACCGAGTATTCAAGGAATATTTGGATCACTTTGTGGTCGTCTTTATTGATGACATCCTTATTTATTCCAAAAGCCATGAAGATCATGAGCAACACTTGAGGCTGACACTCCAAAAGCTTCGTGAATACAAGCTTTATGCTAAGTTGAATAAATGCTAGTTCTGACTTAAGGAAGTAGTATTCCTTGGGCACATAGTATCAAGTCATAAAATATCTGTTGACCCGGCAAAGATTGAAGCAATTCAAAGCTGGGAGCAACCTAAATCAGTGACCAAAGTATGTAGCTTTCTCGGTTTAGCTGGTTATTATCAGAGATTCGTGGAAGGATTTTCTCGAATCGCTACTCCATTAACTCGGCTGACTCGAAAAGATACAAAGTTCTGTTGGAGCGAAGAATGTGAGAAGAGTTTTCAAGAACTCAAGAGGAGACTCATTTCAGCACCTGTTCTGACAATACCATCTGGCTCGGAGGGATTTGTCATCTACAGTGATGCTTCGGGCAAAGGGTTGGGATGTGTTCTCATGCAACATGGGAATGTTGTAAGATCCCGAATTTTATGAAATAAAAGTATTCAATTTTTCTTATAATTACAATTCAGTAAATGGTTAAATTGATAAAAAGTTAAAGTTATGGGTGAAATGTGAAAATTTTTCAAAATACACAAGTGGTTATAAAATAATCATTGTTGTCGGGGAATATTCGTTTGGTCGTGGAATATTCTTTCTGTCGGAGAATATTCGTACGACGGCGCAACTATTTGTGGGCCCCATAACGAATAACTGTCGGGTGAAGGAAAACGACAAATTTGAGTTTTTACAAATAACGGCGTAGTTGTTACCGTTAACACTGTTGGAATACCCGGTGGTTAAAATACAGTAATACGCGTTATTGCACAGTAGCACACGGTATTGCACAGTATTTTTGAAATTATTGATTCTTACGTAAGAAGGCACTACTCAATAATTGTTACAGTAATTACTGTTCAATATTTTATTTTATTGATTCAATAATTGCTGCGTTGATATTTTATATTATTGTTGTTTCAATAATTGTTGCTGCACAGTATTTTCTATTATCAGATCAATAATTCATATTATTTGAATAATATTATTAGATAACATTATTGTCAATGTCTAGAAAGTTCTGTCTAAGGAGAGGTTTGGTCATCTAATTGCGCGCCAGTAAGGAGAAATTCTTATTGGAAAGCCCCCTCTTTCCTGGGAACGGCCTGGTTGTCATAAATGTGATTCTGTAATATTATTTGTGAATAATTAATTATTGATTCATATGATAAGGAAATATTTATTTTATGTGGATATAAATGAGGGATATATTTTTGTGGTTAAAAATAAAGGAGTTAATGTTGAGGTGTTTTATCTGTATTTTTGTCGAAACGGAGGTATTGAAAATCAAATTAGGGTTTTTGAGATATTTTGCGAGGGTTATAATTTTTAATCCGACCGTTGGATCGTAGTAATTTTTGGATATGTTATACATATATAAGTTGAGTATATGTCCACAAATTTTGAACCGTTAAAAATGAACGTATGATTTGTTATGAATTTTACGAGATGACTGGTTCAGAAATTGTTGAATTTTCGAAATTTATCATTTTGGTGGAAAATTCTAGAATTGGTGGGCCCCACTTGTGGTTGGTGAATAAATGTGCTGAATTATATTTCAAATGTGGTGGGTGGGAATAGTAGCAGGTAAAGCCATCAGGTTGCAGGTCAAACCTATCAAAATTTTCCTATAAATAGAGGGCTAAGTTAGAATTGAAAATCACACCAGAAACATAAGCTTTCTCTCTTTCTCTCTCTATATTATGAAGCATATTTTGTGAGTTTTTAGATACTTGGTGAGTTACTATTCATCAGTGCAAGTTTCCTTCGGCTTTGCATTCCAGTCAGAAATACTGCACTTTTGAGGTAAGGGATAGTAAGGGATATTAAGGATTTTAAGGGTTGTTATGATTTTCAGTTTCGTAATTTTTCTAATCTTCAAAAATTCTGGAAAAATTTAAAATGATATTTTGATGAGTTTTATTGATTGTGTCCAAAAATGGTGATTTTTGGATCTATAGATTAAGAGTTATGAATTTTACGGGAAAAGACTATTTTAAAAGTAACCGCTTATAATTCCTTGTGGTTAACTCCAAAATTGATGAAATTTTTATTGGGAGTACATGTATATGATAGAAGTATACTCTGTAAATTTCAGAATTTTTAGACAAAAGTACAATTTTTGATAAATGTCTAAATATTCGGCTATTTTGGCCATATGAAAAATAGTAAATGACTTTTAAAAATTCTGAGAAAAATATATGTTCACTATGGGACTATATTATGCTAAATCCCAGAAAAGAAATATTTTTGGAACTGATTTGATATTTTTCATGAAAATGGTCTAGTTATGAGTAAATGAATTAAATATGTTTTGTGAAAAAAGAAAATTAGAAAATAGGATTTTATGGCTTGAGAATCCTATATGAGGTATATGCAGATTTTTGATGAGGGTTTTGGTTATTGATGATGAAATTATAAGAGTTGGCATTTTATGATGATTAAATGCATTAATTAGTAAAGTGTAAACAATTAAAATAAATTGTTTATAAATTTAAGTAATGTTATTCTTTCAATATCATTATACCGAAATATTGGTATGAATTTTATTGTA
The DNA here is from genome assembly GCA_016801055.1 of Panax notoginseng. Lineage (NCBI taxonomy): Eukaryota > Viridiplantae > Streptophyta > Magnoliopsida > Apiales > Araliaceae > Panax > Panax notoginseng. Next base: position 7,769,518 of record CM029018.1, on the reverse strand, counting down.
GAATTTCTATCTTTTGTGTCGGGGTTACTATTCATGAGTTACGAATATTACTCTTGAGATTAAAACTATATGTTGATCATATTATTTTTATCATCATATATAACATTTTTATAACCCTGATGTTGAAATTCTCTTTCACTGGAGTGTAAAGATGGGTAGATTATTGGTATGATCATGACTAGGGTTCTCTTTGGCCTGTAGTGCAAAGTTGAATTGTGACTGGTATGATCATGACCATTGAATTTATAATTGAATATCTTAAGCTTAAGTGCAAAGGTGAATTGATCAACATGGTTATAATTATTGTTTATATAAATTTTGAAATGATTATATATTTCTTTGAGATATGAATATATTTGGCATGTAGTGCAAATATGAATTGTTGATGAATATCTTTGGCCTGTAGTGCAAAGATGAACTGTTGTTGAATATCTTTGGCCTGTAGTGCAAAGATGAACTGTTGTTGAATATCTTTGGCCCGTAGTGCAAAGATGGTTTGTTGATGAATATCTTTGGCCCGTAGTGCAAAGATGGATTTGTTAGTATGATTATAAACAGGAATTGTGATTTGGTATAACCATGATCTTTGATGTTTCAGGTAAAGACAGGTGATGAAAATATTCTTCGTCCTGGGTGCGAAGAAAAATTTATAGTCACAATTATGATTATGAGTTATTCATATGATTGTGGAAAGGAACTGTTGAGTGATGTTACATGGATAAAATATTGTTGGTGGATTTTTAACATGGAGAAGATAATAGACTTTATAGTCTATTTGACTCTTCTAATGGATTGCTCGTTCCGCTGCAACTATGGTTGAAATTTTTATCATTTACCATATGTTCTAAATCTCTGATTTATTGTTGATGAAGGCTATTGATAATTTAATTATCTTTAGTCATGATATTCTTTACTGAGCTAGTTGTGCTCACCCTTTTGCTTCACAATTCCTTTCAGGTAATAAGAGTGTAGCTGGGTCGAGCGGGGGTAACAAGGGAATAGAACGGTGGTCATCATTTAGTAGTTATATTTGGTGAAGAAAATAGGGTGAGGCGAACCCAACGTTGGAAGGGTGGTTTGCCACTATCATACAAGATGTCTAACGACATACAACCTCGTGTCATCATAAGACAGGGATGTGCTCATCCACTTGTTGAGTATATATACGAGCACTACCTATATAATCTTGGTGTTTGTTTGAAGTATAATTCTCAATTAGAGACAGTAGAGATAATGATAAGTCAAGAGAAGACTCACCATTGGGAAGAATATGATAGTAATCTTTTCGTTTCTCTTTGGGGTCTATTGGGTCAACCAAGGATAATTCTGTGGCCATATGATATCTATCATAACCTAGACGCGTGGCCTCCCATGTACGAAGGTTTCCTTGAGCACTTCCCAAAGATTCTAATTTCTAAAACAGTTTTTGACTATACCTTTATGTAAGGTGTTATTGTGAGGTGATGTCCACGGTTGGAACATGAGTCACATTTGGTATATATTTGTATCCAAACTCACAGCATATGTGTTGTTGTATTTTGCACGACAATTGTTGTAATAAAGTTGTAGTTGTTTTCTGTACCATGTATTTGACGACTCAGAATGGGTTGGGTGGAATGGACCTATTTTGGGGTCGTTACATTTGGTATCAGAGCTTGGGGATATGATCTCTGGCGGAGATCGGGGAATATAACTAGGAGGGGAGAGATGAGTAAATCCTTCGCTAGTGTGTCCTACCTAAGCTTATTTGTTGGTCAGTCATAATATCGGGATATTATGTGATATGTTAATTTGTTAAATTAACCCTTGTTTTGAAGCTGTATTCTAGAATGATATATGAAATACAGGAGATGAGCAATGGAGAAATTATGATGACAGGGAAGATGGAATCTGAAATGAAAGGAATGTATTCTCAATTCTTTGAAATACCAGGTACGTAAATTTCGAGGACGAAATTTCATAAGGAGGGGAGATTGTAAGATCCCGAATTTTATGAAATAAAAGTATTCAATTTTTCTTATAATTACAATTCAGTAAATGGTTAAATTGATAAAAAGTTAAAGTTATGGGTGAAATGTGAAAATTTTTTAAAATACACAAGTGGTTATAAAATAATCATTGTTGTCGGGGAATATTCGTTTGGTCGTGGAATATTCTTTCTGTCGGAGAATATTCGTACGACGGCGCAACTATTTGTGGGCCCCATAACGAATAACTGTCGGGTGAAGGAAAACGATAAATTTGAGTTTTTACAAATAACGGCGTAGTTGTTACCGTTAACACTGTTGGAATACCCGGTGGTTAAAATACAGTAATACGCGTTATTGCACAGTAGCACACGGTATTGCACAGTATTTTTGAAATTATTGATTCTTACGTAAGAAGGCACTACTCAATAATTGTTACAGTAATTACTGTTCAATATTTTATTTTATTGATTCAATAATTGCTGCGTTGATATTTTATATTATTGTTGTTTCAATAATTGTTGCTGCACAGTATTTTCTATTATCAGATCAATAATTCATATTATTTGAATAATATTATTAGATAACATTATTGTCAATGTCTAGAAAGTTCTGTCTAAGGAGAGGTTTGGTCATCTAATTGCGCGCCAGTAAGGAGAAATTCTTATTGGAAAGCCCCCTCTTTCCTGGGAACGGCCTGGTTGTCATAAATGTGATTCTGTAATATTATTTGTGAATAATTAATTATTGATTCATATGATAAGGAAATATTTATTTTATGTGGATATAAATGAGGGATATATTTTTGTGGTTAAAAATAAAGGAGTTAATGTTGAGGTGTTTTATCTGTATTTTTGTCGAAACGGAGGTATTGAAAATCAAATTAGGGTTTTTGAGATATTTTGCGGGAGTTATAATTTTTAATCCGACCGTTGGATCGTAGTAATTTTTGGATATGTTATACATATATAAGTTGAGTATATGTCCACAAATTTTGAACCGTTAAAAATGAACGTATGATTTGTTATGAATTTTACGAGATGACTGGTTCAGAAATTGTTGAATTTTCGAAATTTATCATTTTGGTGGAAAATTCTAGAATTGGTGGGCCCCACTTGTGGTTGGTGAATAAATGTGCTGAATTATATTTCAAATGTGGTGGGTGGGAATAGTAGCAGGTAAAGCCATCAGGTTGCAGGTCAAACCTACCAAAATTTTCCTATAAATAGAGGGCTAAGTTAGAATTGAAAATCACACCAGAAACATAAGCTTTCTCTCTTTCTCTCTCTATATTATGAAGCATATTTTGTGAGTTTTTAGATACTTGGTGAGTTACTATTCATCAGTGCAAGTTTCCTTCGGCTTTGCATTCCAGTCAGAAATACTGCACTTTTGAGGTAAGGGATAGTAAGGGATATTAAGGATTTTAAGGGTTGTTATGATTTTCAGTTTCGTAATTTTTCTAATCTTCAAAAATTCTGGAAAAATTTGAAATGATATTTTGATGAGTTTTATTGATTGTGTCCAAAAATGGTGATTTTTGGATCTATAGATTAAGAGTTATGAATTTTATGGGAAAAGACTATTTTAAAAGTAACCGCTTATAATTCCTTGTGGTTAACTCCAAAATTGATGAAATTTTTATTGGGAGTACATGTATATGATAGAAGTATACTCTGTAAATTTCAGAATTTTTAGACAAAAGTACAATTTTTGATAAATGTCTAAATATTCGGCTATTTTGGCCATATGAAAAATAGTAAATGACTTTTAAAAATTCTGAGAAAAATATATGTTCACTATGGGACTATATTATGCTAAATCCCAGAAAAGAAATATTTTTGGAACTGATTTGATATTTTTCATGAAAATGGTCTAGTTATGAGTAAATGAATTAAATATGTTTTGTGAAAAAAGAAAATTAGAAAATAGGATTTTATGGCTTGAGAATCCTATATGAGGTATATGCAGATTTTTGATGAGGGTTTTGGTTATTGATGATGAAATTATAAGAGTTGGCATTTTATGATGATTAAATGCATTAATTAGTAAAGTGTAAACAATTAAAATAAATTGTTTATAAATTTAAGTAATGTTATTCTTTCAATATCATTATACCGAAATATTGGTATGAATTTTATTGTAGAATTTCTATCTTTTGTGTCGGGGTTACTATTCATGAGTTACGAATATTACTCTTGAGATTAAAACTATATGTTGATCATATTATTTTTATCATCATATATAACATTTTTATAACCCTGATGTTGAAATTCTCTTTCACTGGAGTGTAAAGATGGGTAGATTATTGGTATGATCATGACTAGGGTTCTCTTTGGCCTGTAGTGCAAAGTTGAATTGTGACTGGTATGATCATGACCATTGAATTTATAATTGAATATCTTAAGCTTAAGTGCAAAGGTGAATTGATCAACATGGTTATAATTATTGTTTATATAAATTTTGAAATGATTATATATTTCTTTGAGATATGAATATATTTGGCATGTAGTGCAAATATGAATTGTTGATGAATATCTTTGGCCTGTAGTGCAAAGATGAACTGTTGTTGAATATCTTTGGCCTGTAGTGCAAAGATGAACTGTTGTTGAATATCTTTGGCCCGTAGTGCAAAGATGGTTTGTTGATGAATATCTTTGGCCCGTAGTGCAAAGATGGATTTGTTAGTATGATTATAAACAGGAATTGTGATTTGGTATAACCATGATCTTTGATGTTTCAGGTAAAGACAGGTGATGAAAATATTCTTCGTCCTGGGTGCGAAGAAAAATTTATAGTCACAATTATGATTATGAGTTATTCATATGATTGTGGAAAGGAACTGTTGAGTGATGTTACATGGATAAAATATTGTTGGTGGATTTTTAACATGGAGAAGATAATAGACTTTATAGTCTATTTGACTCTTCTAATGGATTGCTCGTTCCGCTGCAACTATGGTTGAAATTTTTATCATTTACCATATTGTGACGCCCCCAAAATTAGGTATACATCACCCATCTTGGGTCGTCAGATACATAGTACAGAATACAAATACAACTTAATAATACAACTGTCGTGTACAATACGACAAAACATAAACTGTGAGTTTGAATACAAATATTATCTTCTAGAGAGTATTCATACTCAAAAGGAGTCCTCATTACATTTATTAACACACCATTACATAGAATAGTGAGGACTACTAACTAATACTATCATTCGGACCATCACTCCGTACCCCGACTTGTCCCAGCTACGTTCTCATTTCCTGAAGAGAACAGTGAAAGAAAGGGTGAGCTCAACTAGCCCAGTAAGAAATATTATGACTAAGATAATGCAGAATAAATTATCATTAGCCTTCAACAATGTTAAACTGATAAAATATAATAGACATCAAGTTTAACTGCAGCGGAACAAGCAATCCATTAAAAGAGTCAAGTAGAAAATAAACTCTACTATCTTTTATGATTTAAAAGGTTTTTCAACACTGCGATCGCTGAGACTCAGCTTAATAAAATAATCCACATCATCGAATCACCCCTGCACTACGGCCAAGGATATTCGTGTATTCATTAATGGTCATGATCATGCCAACAACTGTCCATCAATGCACTACGGGCCAATGAGGACTTTTACCACATCATTTGTAACATTACGGTCATGATTATACCGAATAATCCCTGGTCATAATCATACCAAGTCCATCTATGCACTACATGCCACAGATGACTTTCAACATTTTATAAACATGAGGATGATGACAATGATATAAGAATTCAATAAAACAAGTTCAAGAATTAATTTATCCAGGAATTAACAACGTCCAAATTGTCAACATGATACTGCATTGTGGAGTAAAATTCAAGAATGCTTAGAAGAATATTTTCTTGAAAAGATACTGGATGAAACGCAACTATCAAGGATATTCCACAAATTTCATGGAGTATAGAAGTCAAAACTTAACCAACTGAGTACAATAAAGAATGGAATAACAAAAGAAATCACCATGCATGCGATAGACCGCACAGACAGGTTATTCCAATAGAATAATAAATAATGGAACCAGGTCCGGCGTAAACGCACAGACAGGATATTCCGACAGAATAATAAATAATGGAACCAGGTCCGGTGTAAAACACACAGACAGGATATTCCAACAGAATAATAATAAAACGGAACCAGGTCCGGTGTAAAACACACAGACAGGATGTTCCAACAGAATAATAAACGGAACCAGGTCCGGTGTAAAACACACAGACAGGATGTTCCAACAGAATAATAGAAGAATGTCACCAAGTATAGGGTAGACCGCGTATACTGGTTATTCCAACAGAATAATAACAAATGGAATAACAGAAGTTCTCTTCATGAATATAAAAGAAATAATATTCCCTACCTTAAAAGAACTGGATATTGGAAAAGTGATGTAGCAGAATACTTTTAGTCTCTCTCTCTCTTATTCTCTCTATACTTTCTCTCTCTATAGCTTGAATGAATTCGTGAAAAATAATGAAGCCCTAGGCCTCTATTTATAGAAAAACTGAGGGTGGCTCTTGGTCTTAACGAAGGGTCAAATGACTCTTGGTCTTAACGAAGGGTCAAATGACTCTTGGTAATATTGAAGGGACAACTACTATTGACGAAAGTAATTACTATTGACCAAGGTAAATACTATTGACGAAGGTAATTACTATTGACCAAGGTAAATACTATTGACGAAGGTAATTACTATTGACGACGGTAATTACTATTGACGACGGTAATTACTATTGACGACGGTAATTACTATTGACGACGGTAATTACTATTGACGAAGAGACTCTTAGATGATGACATATGGCCCCCCATAAAATAACCAAACTTACCACAACGTCTCAATAATATAACATATTATACAGATGATACTATGACAATAATTTAAGAGATATGATGCAGCAATTACTGTAGCAATAATTGAGTATAGCTGAGTGACTTCTCACGTAAGCATCAATAATCAATACCGTGTGCTACTATGCAACCACGCGTATTACTGTACTTTTACTACCGAGTAGTTCAACAGTTTTAACGGTTTTAACGGTAACACCTCAGCCGTTATTTTTATAGAAAGATAATTCTGTCGTTTTCTCAATCCGACAATAATTCCGTTGTGGGGTCCACCAATGATTGTGCCGTCGTACGAATATTCCCCGACAAAAAGAATATTCTCCGACCAAACGAATATTTTATAACAACTTGCTTACTTTGCAAAATTTATAAATATTACCCACAACTATAACATTATATCAAATTAACTCCATAATATTCAAAAATGATATTTATAGAAAATTCATCTTTATTTATAAAAATTGGGGTCTTACAACCTCCCCTTCTTATGAAATTTCGCCCTCGAAATTAGGGTACGTACCTGGTATGTCGAAGAGGTAAGGATACCTTGATTTCATTTCTGATTCTAACTCCCAAGTCATTTCCTCAACATCGTGGTTTCTCCACAAAACTTTGACTTGAGGTATAACCTTGGAGCGTAGAATATGTTCCTTCTTATCCAAGATTTGAACAGGAACTTCTTCATACGTCAAATCCTCCGCTATTTCGTCCGGTTCTAACTCAATAATGTGGTTCGGGTCTTCCACATATTTGCGTAACATGGATATGTGGAAAACGTTATGAACACGAGACATACTTGGCGGTAAAGCGAGTCTATAAGCCACAGTTCCTACTCGATCGAGGATTAAAAATGGACCGATGAATCGAGGATTTAGCTTTCCTCTCTTTCCAAATCTCGTAACTCCTTTCCATGGAGCAACACGTAAGAACACATGATCTCCTACATCAAATTCCACGTCCTTTCGATGAAGATCAGCATAACTCTTTTGTCGATCTTGTGAGGTTTTTATACGTTGTCGGATCGTTTGAATCTTTTCTGTAGTCATACGTACCAACTCCGGTCCCAACAACGTTGCTTCGCCCACCTCATCCCAGCATACTGGAGAACGACATTTTCTTCCATACAATGCTTCGAATGGAGCCATGCCAATACTTGCTTGATAACTGTTGTTGTAGGAAAACTCCACCAATGGTAAGAACTTGTCCCAACTTCCCTTGAAGTCAAAGACACAGAGTCTTAATAGATCTTCAAGAGTTTGAATAGTCCTCTCTGATTGTCCGTCCGTCTGAGGATGATATGCTGAACTAAATCGTAACTCCGTGCCCATAGCTTTTTGTAAACTAACCCAAAATCGTGAAGTGAATCTTGGGTCTCGATCAGAAACTATGGATACTGGCATACCATGCAGTCTTACAATCTCGTTTATGTACATACGAGCAAGACGTTCAAGTGTATAAGTTTCTCGTATCGGTAAGAAATGAGCAGACTTGGTCAATCTATCAACAATGACCCAAATCGCATCAATACCTTGAGAAACCCTAGGAAGACCGGTAACGAAATCCATGGTAATGTGCTCCCACTTCCATTCTGGAATTTCAAGTGGTTGCAATGGACCTTTTGGTACTTGATGCTCCGCTTTGACTCGTTGACAAGTTAGACACCTTGAGATAAACAACGCTATCTCTCTCTTCATATTGCTCCACCAAAATGTATGACGAAGATCATGATACATTTTGGTACTTCCAGGATGGATTGCAAACGGTGTGTTGTGCGCCTCCATCATGATTTCATACTTTAAATCAGGGTTGTTAGGAACACAAAGTCTGGAGTTGACTCGAAGTATTCCTTCTTCATCGATTCTTGCTTCCGGCATAGAACCTTCTTGCACTTTCTTCCTCATACGCATCAGCTCCAGGTCTGTAGCTTGAGCAGCTTTAACTTTATCGATTAAAGTCGGTTCTACTCGTATATTCGCCATCATCACATGGGTCCCTGGAGTCTTCAACTCTATCTCCATCCTTTGCAAGTCACACAAAATGGGCCTTTGCGTTGTTAATATTGCACTTGTACCCGCATATGATCTTCTACTCAATGCGTCAGCTACCACGTTCGCTTTTCCAGGATGGTATTGAATGGTATGATCATAATCTTTCAACAGTTCAAGCCAACGTCGTTGTCGCATGTTGAGTTCCTTTTGAGTGAAGAAATATTTGAGGCTTTTATGATCCGTAAAGATCTCCACTTTCTCCCCATACAAGTAATGCCTCCAAATTTTAAGTGCAAAGACAACAGCTGCCAACTCTAGATCATGAGTAGGATAATTCCTCTCATATTCCTTGAGTTGTCTTGATGCATAGGCTATGACTTTTCCATGTTGCATGAGAACGCATCCCAACCCTTTGCTCGAAGCATCACTGTAGATGACAAATCCCTCCGAGCCAGATGGTATTGTTAGAACAGGTGCTGAAATGAGTCTCCTCTTGAGTTCTTGAAAACTCTGCTCACATTCTTCGCTCCAACCAAACTTTGTATCTTTCCGAGTCAGCTGAGTTAATGGAGTAGCGATTCGAGAAAATCCTTCCACGAATCTCCGATAATAACCAGCTAAACCAAGAAAGCTACGTACCTCGGTCACTGATTTAGGTTGCTCCCAGCTTTGAATAGCTTCAATCTTTGCCGGGTCAACCGATATTCCACGACTTGATACTACGTGCCCAAGGAATGCTACCTCTTCCAGCCAGAACTCGCATTTCTTCAACTTGGCATAAAGCTTGTATTCACGAAGCTTTTGGAGTACCAGCCTCAAGTGTTGCTCATGATCTTCACGGCTTTTGGAATAAATAAGGATGTCATCAATAAAGACGACCACAAAGTGATCCAAATATTCCTTGAATACCCGGTTCATCATATCCATGAAGGCAGCAGGAGCATTAGTCAATCCAAAGGACATGACTAGGAATTCATAATGCCCGTACCGAGTTCTAAAAGCCGTCTTTGGAATATCCTCAGTTCTAACCTTCAGCTGATGATATCCAGAACGAAGATCGATCTTTGAAAAGAATTGTGCTCCTTGCAACTGGTCAAACAGGTCATCAATACGTGGCAATGGGTACCTGTTTTTGATGGTGACATGATTCAACTCCCGATAATCAATACAAAGTCGCATACTTCCATCTTTCTTCTTCACGAATAGAACAGGAGCACCCCAAGGAGAAGTACTAGGACGAATAAAGCCAATGTCTAACAATTCCTGCAGTTGGATCTTTAACTCCTGAAGTTCAATAGGAGCCATTCGATATGGGGCTTTGGAAATGGGTTTTGTACCGGGTTCAAGATCGATACAAAATTCAATTTCACGCTCTGGGGGTAGGCCAGGAAGTTCTTCAGGGAATACGTCAGGGAATTTATTAACAATAGAAATATCATTCAAAACTGACGTATTTTTGTTTAGATCTGTGACATGAGCTAAGAAAGCTTGACATCCGTTTTTCAATAAACGAATAGCTTTATGGCTTGAGATGACAGCGATTGATTTTAATGGTTTGGTTGCTTGAATTCGCATAATAGGTCGATTAGGAATATGAAAGCTAACAACCTTACGAAAACAATCAATTTTTGCATAATGAGTAGTTAACCAATCAATCCCTAGAATCACGTCAAATGCAAGTATTTTTAATGAAATAAGATCGACAGGTAATGTGTGGGTACCAACTTGAACCAAACAAGACTTATAAACCGTGGATGTAATGAAGGTTTCTCCCAATGGAGTTTCAACTGCTAAGTCAAAGTCTAATTTCTCCGGAATCAAATTTAATCGATGAGCGCAAGTAGGAGAAATAAAAGAATGGGTTGAACCGGTATCAAATAAAGTATAGACTTCGTTAGAGTTTATGATAAGCTTACCCGTGATGACCTCATTCGGGTTCCTTGCGTTCTGGGAGGTCACAACAAACGCTCTCCCTTGCACAACCGGTTTTGACTTTTCTGGGACGGCCTTTGGTGCCTCCATCCTAGCTGAATTTGTCTTCGGTAAACGACAAAATCGGGCTAAATGACCTTCTCTTCCACAATTATAACATGCTTTGGACGGCATCGCGCAGTTTGGACTGATGTGCCCCTCCCCTCCGCATTTGAAACATATGATAGGTGGTCGTTCTCCTTCCTTAACGACAGGTGCTGGTGCTGACGTCTTTCCATCATTGTTGAATCTCCTCTTCTTGAAATGTCCATTCTTATTGTTTTGGCCCTGATTACCACCGAAGTGGTTACCATTTCTGGCCTGTTGATTCCCTCCACGCTTGTTGTCACCGCTTCGATGACTGCTCTCACTGGTATTATCATTTTGCCGGCTGCTCTCTTTTGGTTGCGTTGTCTCGTTATCGCGCTCCACCAACTGAGCCCTATTTACAACATCTGAATACAAACACAGTTTATGAGAAACAAGATGTTGACGTATCTCCGGCTTCAAACCTCTTAAAAACATCCGCGTCATTCTTTCTTCATTATCCACCAGGTGGGACGCAAACCGGGATAACTCCGCAAATTTTGCCTCGTACTGCGACACGGTCATATTATTCTGCTCCAATTTGATGAACTCCACCTCCTTCATGTGACGAATACTCTCGGGAAAGTATTTGTCGTTAAACAGCTCTTGGAACTTCTCCCAGGACATCTTCAGTGCGGCAGGTTGAGTACGCTTTATCGATTCCCACCAGTAATCTGCCTCTCCTCGCAACATAAAGGCGGCAAAGGGAACCTTTTGCTCCTCGGAGCAACCCAAGACATCAAATATCTTGGTGATCTGCTTTATCCATGTTTCAGCTACAAGTGGTTTGGGTTCTCCCTTAAACTCCGGTGGTCCCAGCTCCTTAAACTGTTTAGCGGTGACCGCCTGAGAGTTTCCAGTATTTCCACCTACGTTGTGGACAGGAGCCGCTTTCACCTGTTGTTGCATGAATTGCATAAAGCCTCTGAACATTTGATCATTCATCATTTGGTCAGTGTTGTTGTTTGCATGAGGATTGACACCTTCCTGATGCACATTATCCTGATTATTGATATGTGGTGAATCAACAGTCGTCTGTGCTCCATTGCTATTCTCAACATTCTCAGATGCCATTTTCAGATACTGCCACAAAATAAAAATTAATTGATATGTCATATATTATCCTTATATTATGACCGACCAATTAAATACCATGCAAATAAACTTAGGTATGTCATACTAGCGAAGGAATTCCCCGTCTCTCCCCTCCTAGTTCTATTCTCACATCTTAGCCAGGGATCATATCCCTAAGCTCTGATACCAACTGTGACGCCCCCAAAATTAGGTATACATCACCCATCTTGGGTCGTCAGATACATAGTACAGAATACAAATACAACTTAATAATACAACTGTCGTGTACAATACGACAAAACATAAACTGTGAGTTTGAATACAAATATTATCTTCTAGAGAGTATTCATACTCAAAAGGAGTCCTCATTACATTTATTAACACACCATTACATAGAATAGTGAGGACTACTAACTAATACTATCATTCGGACCATCACTCCGTACCCCGACTTGTCCCAGCTACGTTCTCATTTCCTGAAGAGAACAGTGAAAGAAAGGGTGAGCTCAACTAGCCCAGTAAGAAATATTATGACTAAGATAATGCAGAATAAATTATCATTAGCCTTCAACAATGTTAAACTGATAAAATATAATAGACATCAAGTTTAACTGCAGCGGAACAAGCAATCCATTAAAAGAGTCAAGTAGAAAATAAACTCTACTATCTTTTATGATTTAAAAGGTTTTTCAACACTGCGATCGCTGAGACTCAGCTTAATAAAATAATCCACATCATCGAATCACCCCTGCACTACGGCCAAGGATATTCGTGTATTCATTAATGGTCATGATCATGCCAACAACTGTCCATCAATGCACTACGGGCCAATGAGGACTTTTACCACATCATTTGTAACATTACGGTCATGATTATACCGAATAATCCCTGGTCATAATCATACCAAGTCCATCTATGCACTACATGCCACAGATGACTTTCAACATTTTATAAACATGAGGATGATGACAATGATATAAGAATTCAATAAAACAAGTTCAAGAATTAATTTATCCAGGAATTAACAACGTCCAAATTGTCAACATGATACTGCATTGTGGAGTAAAATTCAAGAATGCTTAGAAGAATATTTTCTTGAAAAGATACTGGATGAAACGCAACTATCAAGGATATTCCACAAATTTCATGGAGTATAGAAGTCAAAACTTAACCAACTGAGTACAATAAAGAATGGAATAACAAAAGAAATCACCATGCATGCGATAGACCGCACAGACAGGTTATTCCAATAGAATAATAAATAATGGAACCAGGTCCGGCGTAAACGCACAGACAGGATATTCCGACAGAATAATAAATAATGGAACCAGGTCCGGTGTAAAACACACAGACAGGATATTCCAACAGAATAATAATAAAACGGAACCAGGTCCGGTGTAAAACACACAGACAGGATGTTCCAACAGAATAATAAACGGAACCAGGTCCGGTGTAAAACACACAGACAGGATGTTCCAACAGAATAATAGAAGAATGTCACCAAGTATAGGGTAGACCGCGTATACTGGTTATTCCAACAGAATAATAACAAATGGAATAACAGAAGTTCTCTTCATGAATATAAAAGAAATAATATTCCCTACCTTAAAAGAACTGGATATTGGAAAAGTGATGTAGCAGAATACTTTTAGTCTCTCTCTCTCTTATTCTCTCTATACTTTCTCTCTCTATAGCTTGAATGAATTCGTGAAAAATAATGAAGCCCTAGGCCTCTATTTATAGAAAAACTGAGGGTGGCTCTTGGTCTTAACGAAGGGTCAAATGACTCTTGGTCTTAACGAAGGGTCAAATGACTCTTGGTAATATTGAAGGGACAACTACTATTGACGAAAGTAATTACTATTGACCAAGGTAAATACTATTGACGAAGGTAATTACTATTGACCAAGGTAAATACTATTGACGACGGTAATTACTATTGACGACGGTAATTACTATTGACGACGGTAATTACTATTGACGACGGTAATTACTATTGACGACGGTAATTACTATTGACGACGGTAATTACTATTGACGAAGAGACTCTTAGATGATGACATATGGCCCCCCATAAAATAACCAAACTTACCACAACGTCTCAATAATATAACATATTATACAGATGATACTATGACAATAATTTAAGAGATATGATGCAGCAATTACTGTAGCAATAATTGAGTATAGCTGAGTGACTTCTCACGTAAGCATCAATAATCAATACCGTGTGCTACTATGCAACCACGCGTATTACTGTACTTTTACTACCGAGTAGTTCAACAGTTTTAACGGTTTTAACGGTAACACCTCAGCCGTTATTTTTATAGAAAGATAATTCTGTCGTTTTCTCAATCCGACAATAATTCCGTTGTGGGGTCCACCAATGATTGTGCCGTCGTACGAATATTCCCCGACAAAAAGAATATTCTCCGACCAAACGAATATTTTATAACAACTTGCTTACTTTGCAAAATTTATAAATATTACCCACAACTATAACATTATATCAAATTAACTCCATAATATTCAAAAATGATATTTATAGAAAATTCATCTTTATTTATAAAAATTGGGGTCTTACACATATGTTCTAAATCTCTGATTTATTGTTGATGAAGGCTATTGATAATTTAATTATCTTTAGTCATGATATTCTTTACTGAGCTAGTTGTGCTCACCCTTTTGCTTCACAATTCCTTTCAGGTAATAAGAGTGTAGCTGGGTCGAGCGGGGGTAACAAGGGAATAGAACGGTGGTCATCATTTAGTAGTTATATTTGGTGAAGAAAATAGGGTGAGGCGAACCCAACGTTGGAAGGGTGGTTTGCCACTATCATACAAGATGTCTAACGACATACAACCTCGTGTCATCATAAGACAGGGATGTGCTCATCCACTTGTTGAGTATATATACGAGCACTACCTATATAATCTTGGTGTTTGTTTGAAGTATAATTCTCAATTAGAGACAGTAGAGATAATGATAAGTCAAGAGAAGACTCACCATTGGGAAGAATATGATAGTAATCTTTTCGTTTCTCTTTGGGGTCTATTGGGTCAACCAAGGATAATTCTGTGGCCATATGATATCTATCATAACCTAGACGCGTGGCCTCCCATGTACGAAGGTTTCCTTGAGCACTTCCCAAAGATTCTAATTTCTAAAACAGTTTTTGACTATACCTTTATGTAAGGTGTTATTGTGAGGTGATGTCCACGGTTGGAACATGAGTCACATTTGGTATATATTTGTATCCAAACTCACAGCATATGTGTTGTTGTATTTTGCACGACAATTGTTGTAATAAAGTTGTAGTTGTTTTCTGTACCATGTATTTGACGACTCAGAATGGGTTGGGTGGAATGGACCTATTTTGGGGTCGTTACAAATGTCATAGTCTATGCCTCAAGACAACTCAAAGAATATGAGAGGAATTATCTTACTCATGATCTAGAGTTGGCAGCTGTTGTCTTCGCACTTAAAATTTGGAGGCATTACTTGTACGGGGAGAAAGTGGAGATCTTTACGGATTATAAAAGCCTCAAATATTTATTCACTCAAAAGGAACTCAACATGCGACAACAACGTTGGCTGGAACTGTTGAAAGATTATGATCATACCATCCAATACCATCCTGAAAAAGCGAACGTGGTAGCTGATGCATTGAGTAGAAGATCATATGCAAGTACGAGTGCGATATTGTCAATGCAAAGGCCCATTTTGTGTGACTTACAAAGGATGGAGATAGAGTTAAAGACTCCAGGGACCCATGTAATGATGGCAAATATACGAGTAGAACCGATTTTAATTGATAAAGTTAAGGCTGCTCAAGCTACTGACCTGGAGCTGATGCGTATGAGGAAGAAAGTGCAAGAAGGTGCTATGCCGGAAGCAAGAATCGATGAAGAAGGAATACTTCGAGTCAACTCCAGACTTTGTGTTCCTAACGACCCTGATTTAAAGTATGAAATCATGATGGAGGCGCACAACACACCGTTTGCAATCCATCCTGGAAGTACCAAAATGTATCATGATCTTCGTCATACATTTTGGTGGAGCAATATGAAGAGAGAGATAGCGTTGTTTATCTCAAGGTGTCTAACTTGTCAACAAGTCAAAGCGGAGCATCAAGTACCAAAAGGTCCATTGCAACCACTTGAAATTCCAGAATGGAAGTGGGAGCACATCACCATGGATTTCGTTACCGGTCTTCTCAGGGTTTCTCAAGGTATTGATGCGATTTGGGTCATTGTTGATAGATTGACCAAGTCTGCTCATTTCTTACCGATACGAGAAACTTATACACTTGAACGTCTTGCTCGTATGTACATAAACGAGATTGTAAGACTGCATGGTATGCCAGTATCCATAGTTTCTGATCGAGACACAAGATTCACTTCACGATTTTGGGTTAGTTTGCAAAAAGCTATGGGCACTGATTTACGATTTAGTTCAGCATATCATCCCCAGACGGACGGACAATCAGAGAGGACTATTCAAACTCTTGAAGATTTATTAAGACTCTGTGTCCTTGACTTCAAGGAAAGTTGGGATAAGTTCTTACCATTGGTGGAGTTTTCCTACAACAACAGTTATTAAGCAAGTATTGGCATGGCTCCATTCGAGGCGTTGTATGGAAAAAAGTGTCGTTCTCCAGTATGCTGGGATGAGGTGGGTGAATCAACGTTGTTGGGACCGGAGTTGGTACGTATGACTACGGAAAAGATTCAAATGATCCGGCAACGTATAAAAACCTCACAAGATCGACAAAAGAGTTATGCTGATCTTCATCGAAAGGACGTGGAATTTGATATAGGAGATCACGTGTTGTTACGAGTTTCTCCGTGGAAAGGAGTTACGAGATTTGGAAAGAGAGGAAAACTCAATTCTCGATTCATTGGCCCATTTTTAATCCTCGATCGAGTATGAACTGTGGCCTATAGACTCGCTTTACCGCCAAGTATGTCTCGTGTTCATAATATTTTTCACATATCCATGTTACGTAAATATGTGAAAGACCCGAACCACATTATTGAGTTAGAACCGGACGAAATAGCGGAAGATTTAACGTATGAAGAGGTTCCTGTTCAAATCTTGGATAAGAAGGAACATATTCTACGCTGCAAGGTTATACCTCAAGTCAAAGTTTTGTGGAGAAACCACGATGTTGAGGAAATGACATGGGAGTTAGAATCTGAAATGAAGTCAAGGTATCCTTACCTCTTCGATATATCAGGTACGTACCCTAATTTTGAGGGCGAAATTTCATAAGAAGGGGAGGTTGTAAGACCCCAACTTTTATAAATAAAGATGAATTTTCTATAAATATTAATTTTGAATATCATGGAGTGAAATTGATATAATGTTATAGTTGTGGGTAATATTTATAAATTTTGTAAAGTACGCAAGTTGCTATATAATATTCGATTGGTCTGGGAATATTCGTTTTAACAGGAAATATTCGTACGACGACACAATCATTGGTGGATCCCACAACGAAATTATTGTCGGATTGAGAAAACGACAAAAAATACTTTATGAAAATAACGGCGGAAGTTTTACCATTTATATTGTTGAACTACTTGGTAGTAAAAGTACAGTAATATGCATGGTTGCATAGTAGCACACGGTATTGATTATTGATGCTTACGTGATAAGTCACTCAGTTTTGTTTTATTGGTATTATTAATGTAATAAAACAGAAAAGGTTTTTATATAAAACAGAATACTTTTATAAAGTTATCTATTTTATTATATAATAATTAGAATATATTATATTTTATTATGCATAGTATTTGCATAGTGCCTGCATAGTGTTTGCATAGTAAAATCTTTTATAAAGTTATTCGTTTTATTAGATTATAAATAGAATATATTATATTTTATTTAAAAGATTTTGCTTTAAATATGGACCGTCAGATTAAAGTAAATCAATCTGGACCGTTCATGAATTAGTTACTATGCAGTCCATTCTTCTATAAATAGA
Organism: Panax notoginseng; assembly: GCA_016801055.1. Classification (NCBI taxonomy): domain Eukaryota; kingdom Viridiplantae; phylum Streptophyta; class Magnoliopsida; order Apiales; family Araliaceae; genus Panax; species Panax notoginseng. Next base: position 7,751,555 of record CM029018.1, on the reverse strand, counting down.
AGCTCATTCCTTCATTATTTCTTACGAATTCACTGAAACTCTAGAGAGAAAAGTTATAGAGAGAAAGAAGAAAAGTATTCTGCTACTGCATCAGTGCTAGGGTTGGCGCTGCGGCGCGGGACATCAGTTCTGGAGTTGGCTCCGCGGCGCGACACTCCAGAATTTGATTCTCAGTTCGCGAAGAACACAGAGTTCAGCGAATTAAACATTACATAAACACTAATTTCACCAAATTACACATACCCACATGTTATAATTCATATATAATCATTACCCAACAATTATAGAATGATTTTAACCCATTAAAATATATAATTACAGAATTAAAATATGTAAATTTCACTGTTCTTGATGTTCTTGAAGGTTTTGAAAACAAAACATAAAAATTGACACTACGGATTCGTTATAACACCGAATCCGTTCATTTAAACTTTGGTCTCTTCGTATCAACATGCATAATAATATACGAGTGTAAATTTTACGAAAACATTTATGTTTGACACACTAAAATTACGTATAAGGGTCACAAGGCCAAAACCCAAACTCTTGTAATTTTGAAATAACAAGTCATCGTATTATGAAAGTTATGATATGGAATCATGCAATATATATATATATATATATATATATATATATATATATATATATATATATATATATACATGCTATGCTTCTCGAATTATTACATATATCCCTAACACAACTTTCCAAATTTACAGAGATTCACAGAAGACTTTAAGCCATATTCATGAAACTTAAAAGACGTAAAATAAGAATTGGGTTGGAGAGAATTATCCAAAACTTAGAGTGAATTAATAGGAGATGAAATCCTTCTGATTCTTCCTGACTCACACAAACTTCTTAACAACTCTCTCTGATTTTCTCTCTGTGAATAGTTTCTAGACTTAGCAATAATGAAAGGAGAATACGTATAATAGCAATCGACTGACGCGCATTATGGTCAGTTACCCATCATGGGTTAACTGCCCATAACTCCCACTAAGGCCATGTTTGGCTAGCATAATAAATTTCAAAACTCTTTTAATTTAATAAAGCTTTATTATATAGTTTAATTAATATCACACCCATACACAATAATTCAAATATCTTATTTAATTTAAATTAAATTAAATATAATAATTTATCATAAATTCACATAATCATATAATTAATTTTTTCTTATTAATTAATTACATTAAATTATTAAATCTTTAATTAATTATTAAATTAATTAAAATAACATCAGGCTTATTAAATATTCTTTTTTTAATTCAATAAGCTCACATAAATACATAATTTGAATAATAAATATTCTCCACATTAATTTAATAAATATAATACATATAATTAAATTAATCTACCACAATTGCATCAAATAATTATTCAATCCAATAATTAAATCATCAAAAATATTTATTTACTTCAATAAATATTAAAATTAAATTACAAAATCTCGGTTATCACAGATCGCACAGACAGGTTATTCCCAACAGAATAATAAAGAATGGAACCAGGTCATGCGTAATCCGCACTGACAGGATATTCCAACAGAATAATAAATAATAGAACCAGGTCATGCGTAAACGCACAGACAGGATATTTCGACAGAATAATAAAGAATAGAATAACAGAAGAATTTTATCATGTATGCAGTACTTCGCATATACAGATTATTCCAACTGAATAATAAGGAATGGAATAACAAAAGAATTTTACCAAGTATAGGGTAGTCCACGTATACAGGTTATTCCAACAAAATAATAAAGAATAGAATAACAGAAGTTCTCTTCATGAATACGAATGAAATAATACCCCTTACGAGTACAACAAATAATATCTCTTACCTTAGAAGAAACTGGATATAGGAGTAGTGAAGTAGTAGAATACTTTTTTTGTTTCTCTCTAGAGTTTCAGTGAATTCGTAAGAAATAATGAAGGAATGAGCTTCTATTTATAGGAGAATGGACTGAATAGTAACTAATTCATGAACGGTCCAGCTTGATTTACTTTTAAACGGACGGTCCATATTGATTTACTATGCAGTATTAATAAAATATTCTAATAAAATAAAATCTTTTAAATAAAATATAATATATTCTATTTATAATATAATAAAATGAATAACTTTATAAAAGTATTCTGTTTTATATAAAAAGATTTTACTATGCAAATACTATGTAGGCACTATGCAAATACTATGCATAATAGAATATTATATATTCTATTTATAGTCTAATAAAACAAATAACTTTATAAAAGTATTCTATTTTATATAAAAAGATTTTATATAAAAAGATTTTACTATGTAAACACTATGCAGACACTATGCAAATACTATGCATAATAGAATATCATATATTCTATTTATAGTCTAATAAAATAATTAACTTTATAAAAGTATTCTGTTTTATATAAAAAAATTCTGTTTTATTACATTTATAATAATAATAAAATAAAACTTATCACCTTTATTAGAATTCACAATATTAATCGACCAGGTCGTTCCCGGGAAAGAGGGAGCTTTCCAATAAGGATTTTTTCCTATTGGCGCGCAATTAGGTGACCAAACCTCTCCTTGGTAGAACTTCTAGACATCGTTAATATTGTAAATAATAATATGAATAATTTTGTCGTCTCAATTATTGATTTAACAACATAACATATTATACAGATGCTACTATGACAATAATTGAATAATTAATATGAGAGATATGATGCAGCAATTACTGTAGCAATAATTGAGTATAACTGAGTGACTTCTTACGTAAGCATCTATAATCAATACCGTGTGCTACTATGCAACCACGCGTATTACTGTACTTTTACTACCGAGTAGTTCAACAGTTTTAACGGTAACACTTTCGCCGTTATTTTTATAAAATGATAATTCTGTCATTTTTTTACTACGACAATACTTCCGTTGTGGGGTCCACCAATGATTATGCCGTCGTACGGATATTCTCCGATAAAAAGAATATTCCCCAATCAAACGAATATTATATAACAACTTGCATAATTTGTAAAATTTATAAATACTACCCACAACTATAACACTATCTCAAATCCACACCATATTATTAAAAAAAATATTTCGAGAAAATTAAATCTTTATTCATAAAATTTAGGGTTTCACAGAATACCTAATGGAGTTTTACTTGTCTGTCAATAGGAATTCCTGTAGTGATAGTAGTATAAGTGATCCTTGGACTTGAGATCATCATAATGTCTTGTGTATGATGAGTTATACTTTGACTTATTCCTTAAGACCCTTAGGGTATATCAAAGGGTATGCTTGGGTATAATAAGTTGTACATGAAGATAATGTATGATCAATAAAGAATCTACCGCTTCTAGTAAAAGAAGAAAAATGTCCTATGTGATTCGATAAATGACAACCCAGTAGTCCTTAGCCAAGGTAGAATGAAATTAGAAAGGAGTCTCTAATTTGCATTATATGGTGTTGTGCATTTAAGAGTCAAAATACATATAATTAAATAAATTAAGACTTGACAATAATTTCATATCTTATATTTAATTGGGACATTGTATGGTGGAAGGATTGAATTGTACGGTAACTATTTACTCAAATGTTCTTTTATGATTAATATTGAAATCTATATTATCTGGAAAGTCGTTAATCGCTAGGGATGCTTATCCCTATTGTAGAATAAATATTATTTATTTAAATAAATTAATAGTTTAATTTATTTATTTAAATAAGATTAGAATTATTCTAATTGATTTATTCACAATCGGTTTAATATGGAGAACCTAAAAAGTCACACCATAAAAGGAAGAATAATTATTTAAGAAGTTAATGACATAATCATAATAATAAGTTAAGTATATTTAATTTAATCTATGGTGATAGAATAAATTAAATAGTTTAATATTTATTATTAATATTTTAGAAATATTAAATATAAATTAATAAGAGGAGTCTTTTTATTATTATTATTATTATTATTATTATTATTATTATTATTATTATTTAATTCATAAAGGAGTTTGGGAATTAATTAATAAAAGTACTCTCAGATATCCTAATAAGATTAGGAGGCTAATTAATTAAAAGAGTTTAATTAATTATTCCTAATAAGATTGGTAGCCTAATTAATTAAAGGAGTTTAATTAATTAAAATAAAACTCAATTCCTTAATTATTAAGGAGGGTTGCCCACATCTATAAATTAGAGGAGTGTTATTATGGGTGAGTGTGGTTGACACTTTCACATCATACGTGAATACGTAATTCTAATAGTTGGGAGAGTACATCTTTTCTATGAAAGATAGAAAAATTAGGGTTTTGCCAAACACCCATCTTCTTGAATCTTTCTTCTTCCTTGGTGGATCACCTCTAGAAGCCAAACACTTGGGTGGCTAACATTGATCAAAGGAATGAACCAAACCCGGTAAATTCAAGTTGAACGCGAAAAGATTTGGAGGTGAACTAGTACCTGAGGAAGCTCGAATATTCAAGGGTATGATTCTTTGTTCTTTATCTTTTCGTTTAATTAATAATTGTGCATAAAGGATAATTCGGGTATATGATTTGTAAAATTTTAAAACTCTATTTTATCATGTTTTCGCTTATTTTGTACAATTTGATTGCGTTCATGAATATTACAAACCTAACAGGGTTGACATCAAAATAGTGAAAATAGTCTCAATTTTATTGGTTTAGTGGTCATCTCGAGTGATCACCACTACCTCCCTTTTAGTTGGTATTGAAATCAATTTTATCTGTGACACCCCCAAATTCGGTACTTCCATTTTCACAGGATTTGGTGTTCACGATACAACATCATCCATCTATCTACCCATAAATAAATACAAACCATGCAATAGATAGAAATAATAATAAATCTCCCCTTATGGGCCGGGTTACATCAACTACATAATAAATAAATCTCAGGTTACTCTAACCTTAAACATCTGTGCGGAATCATAAACAAATAAGTCTTAAACAACATCATTAACTTAAGTCTTAAACAAAATACATCATCATATAAAACAACAAGTCTTCATCACTTGTTAACCTTGCCCTTGCCTTTACTAGTGGAAGGTTCGTCTGCTCTTTCGCTCTTAACTGCAATGTTATTATTACGCAAGAGTGAGCACGATTGTCCACAAGTATAATAATGAAAACAACAATATAATAACATGCGAGGAAAATAATAACTTCGAATATAAAAGCCCAACTTTTGAATCAAGAATGAATAACAAGAATCAAAAGAATTTCTGAGGGTCATAAGACCTTGACCTATGTCCTAGGTTGCCAAGGGTTATACTTGAAACCTTTAACAGTCATAAGATTATGGACCTTTCTTCTCGTACTTAGGGGGATCAGGCCTTAGTACCATACTGTGCACAATATCTTAACGCTAAAGCGTAAATAATCCCCTATACAGGGTTGTTCATCTCAGTTTGACATTCGAGTCCGCACCAAAGGAAGTTTGGTTTGGATAATTCATCAAGGGTTCTGAAATTTAGAACGCTCATCAACTATGGACTAGTCAAATCAAAAAGGGTTCGCTAGTCTAACAAGGTTTAACAATAATTGATAACTTAATTGAATAGAATCTCAAATGGTATACAATAGAATAAGTATTGTATAACAGCATCATGCTTGAAAGATTTATAAACTTTAATATACAAAACAGACTTGATCAATAATAATGAGAAATTGCTCAATGTAGAAAGGTGAATTAATCAACTTATATAACGATAACAAGTAGGGTTAGGAAACTTGCCTCGTGCGTAGATTACACTTTAACTAAACTCGTTCTTTGATTTAAATCCTACATATCAATTACGTTCACAATACCAGTCAATTACAACGTACTAAACATCATAAGTTATTCTTTGTCTAATCTCGAATTTATGACTATACTTAGTCAATTACTATACTTATTGTTAAAAATTAGATTTCACGAACAATAAGCTAACTATGCATTCGATCATTCAATTTACACGTAATTGTGTTATGGACGTGTTAAGAATTTATTTTAACAACTCATTATATGTCTAACAAGTTTTTATGTTCATTACTATAAGTTACTAACACGTTGCTAGACTTGAACATTTAAAAAAAATATTTTCTGGACATTCTGCTAAGTGGTGCTGCGGCGCCACTTTTGTACTGAGTCTTGGCGTTGCGGCCTGGTACTTGGCGCTGTGGCGCGAGAAATGAACTGGGAGTTGGGGCCGCGGTGCGAAATCCCAGACTCTAAATTTCCAGTTCACGAAGAACACATAATTCAGCGAAATCAACACTTCTTAAACACTAATTTCACCAAATTATATATACCCACATGTTATAATTCATATATAATCATTACCCAACAATTATAGAATGATTTTAACCCATTAAAATATATAATTACAGAATTAAAATATACAAATTGTACTGTTCTTGAAGTATTGAACATAAATTCCTAAAATTCAATGCCACGGATTCGTTATAAAGCCAAATCCGTTCATTTAAAGTTTGGTCTCTTCGTATTAACATGCATAATAAAATACGAGTGTAAAATTTAGGGATAATATATAATCAACACATGAAATATCACGTATAAGGCCATATGGCCAAAATCCAAACTTTGTAATTTTGCAGCAATCATATACGACGTAAAATTATGAACTGATGATAAGGAATTATATACAATATATATTAAAATACATTAAAACGACATCTTAACACCTATATGCACATAACCATCACAATTTCAATTACAGAGACTTTACAGAAGACTTAGGAGTCATATTCATGAAAACTTTAAATGACGTAAATAAAAAACAATTGGGTTAAAGAGATTACCCAAGCGTAGATAAAGTAATAGGAGATGAATTAAAGCCTTCCTCAACAATTCTCAAACACCAAGCAAACTCTCTCAACAATTTTCTCAAACTCTCTCTCTCTCTCTCTATGTGATGTTTTTATCAGACTTAGAAGAATAATAGAAAAGAAGAAGACGTATGATAAATAGAAAAGGAACTGACGCACTGGTGATCAGTTACCCAGTCATGGGTCAACTGCCCATAACCTCCCTTAGTGCCATGTTTGGCTTAGTAAGAAAATAATTCAAAACCATTTAATTTAATAGAGCTTTATAATATAGTTTAATTAATGTCACACCCATACACAATAATTCAAATCTCTTATTTAATTTAAATTAAATATAATATAATAATTTATCATAAATTCATATAATCATATAATTAATTTTTCTCATTAATAAATAATGTCAAATTATTAAATCTCTAATTAATAATTAAATTTATTAAAATAATATTAAGCTTATTAAATATTTCTTTTAATACAATAAGCTCACATAATGACATACTTCGATATTAAAATTTCTCCACATTAATTTAATAAATGTAACACATATAATTAAATTAATCTACCATAATTGCATCAAATAATTATTTAATTCAATAATTAAATCATCGAAAATATTTATTTAATTCAAATAAATATTAAAATTAATTACAAAAATATCGTTTGTTACATTATCTGTTTTATGCATAGTTATATCAAGCTTTCCACAACATAAACAAGTGTATTTCTTATGAGTTTTGCCTAACCATGCTTTTGGAATGAAAAATATTTGCTTATGGGTACAAAGTTCCTGAAGATGATATATCTATATAATAAAACATAATCCATTTTGAATCTTTCATTTGGAAAAGTACGAGAACAGTTCATATTCATTCTAATTTTAATCTAGAGGATCACATTTCATCTCAATTCTTCCAACTTAATATAGAGGCTCACATTTCATCTCAAAAAAAAATCCCGCCCAAATCAAAGCCACCCCCTACACGCTACCCCTCCTGCAATCTACCCAAATCACTTACAGCTACTCTCTCTCCTGTTCACCAGTCGGCGGTCAACACCCTTTCAACCAACCTAAGATTTCGTCCGGATTAGTTCATGTTTTATCCGGGTGATATAGTTTAATCCTCTCTCTGTTTTGGTCAAAAAACTACTTCCTCCTCTTCTCGCACTCTTTATAGTAAGTCCAAGGAATCCCCATATAAATTTGTTCCTTTTTCTATTCTTCAGTTGAGTCTATCTAATAAAATTTTCAATTTTTTTGCTCAATTACAGTGATTTTTTTGGGATTTTTGATATATATATATATATATATATTTGTGTGTTTACTTTCAGTGATTTGTTATTTTCTAAATGATAGACTTTACTTATAAATTATGGTTTCTATAAAAAAAATGGATGACCCTTAATGTTATGTTGTAGATTACGTGTTTGATAAAATGTCAATAAGAAGAGAAACATATAACCTCCGTCACAGACATTCAATTGTTTTAATTTATTTCTCATAATAGTTACTATTCTTTTCACCTTGAATTGATGCACATCAATACCTTGCCAATTCAATGATTGTTAGTGTACTAATCATTAAGCTATATTATTAGGTTATACATCATAATGGTATCCAGTGGCGGAACTAGGGGCGGGGGGGCATCTGACCCTGGTAGGCTGCCGGCACAGAGGCGAAACTAGGGAGGGCGGCCGGACTGAGGCATCTGAGTATTTGACCCTGGTAGGTTGCTGGCGCCCGCGGTGAAAGAGAAGTTTCCTGTATGGAGGGGTGCGTTTTCATGCAGGGTGAGGGTAGTGTATAGAGTTGGAAGTGGGAAGGTGGTGGTGGTGGTGGTGGTGGTGGTGATGTCATGTGATGTGTGGAGGTTGGAGTATGGAGGATTTGCATGGAGGCATGATGTTCAAGCTGCTCTTAGCTTGGGGGCGTTAATTGGTTCAATATATAATATATGGACCAAACAATTCCATGTTCATATATATATGATCAGGTATATATTATATCTATATATAGATATGTATCTCTATATATGATCTATCTCGTCGTCTAAGTGTTTAATATATAATTATATGATCAAGATGATCTTCAAAATTGAATGCAGATATATATAATTATAAATTGTGCAGCTTGAACAAGCTATATATAAAGCCAACACAACGCTAACTTCAATGTTATTAATAATTAAGGTTTACGTATAATTAATTTTTAGGTTTGTCAGGTGCTCGCGGCTCAGTCTTCTTCTTCTTCATCTGCAGCAACTGTCAAGTTAGGAGCTGTTTTTTTAACTAACATGAAACGACACTGTTTCATTAAAAAAAATCAATCATCTTATCAGGATTTAGGCACAAGACATAAACATATTCTCTTTTTCTTCTCGCTTCTTCCTCAGTTTCTCTTCGTTTCTTCCGCCGCTCACTCCTCAGTCGGGCCTCTCCGCCTCTGGCCGGCGGCCGCTGCTACTTCCTTACTCCGCTGTCAATAAATAAATTTTTTTTATTGATATATTTTGACCCCCTATAAATACGTTTTGTTTCCGCCACTGATGATATCTGTTTAGGATTTTCATTAAAGTTTAATTAGTTTCTATTGGATATATATATATATATATATATATAAAATGAATGAGAATTTTATCTAAAAGTTGTGACCTTTGGTTCATAACTTTTCAAATTGAAAAGGTACCTTATCAAAGGGATGTAACCTTTCAAATGGATGTAACTTTTTAAAGGGATGTATCCTTTCAAAAGGATATAACCTTTTGAAAGGATGCATATCTTCAAAGGGGTATTTAGAAACCTATAAATATGTTCCAAATCTACCCAAAACAATCACTTCAATCCTTCTCAATCTCTTAAAAATTACATTCATTCTTCATTCATTAAAAAGTTATAGAGAGTATTTAAATTTTGTTGGTTCGTAGAATTCTTCCATTGAAGTGCTTCTTGTGAGAGTTGAAGACCATTTTATCCTGGGATGTAGAAGTCTAGTGTTCTATCCGTAAGTACCAATAGCGGGGGCGAAATCTGCTTTAAGGAGAGACTGTCCAATAGTTGACTTGGTTTTAAAAGTTTGTCAATTACATCTTGTAAATCATTATTATAAAATTGTTTATTTTCTAATTATGTTTATATAATTAGTATATATAATAATACTTTGGGACAACAGTTTCTTCTTTTGAACAGTGTTATGTTAGTTTTTACGGTATGTATTTGAGCGGAGAAAATAATGTTATATTAATACATAGCAAGAATTTAAATTTTATAAACAAATATAGAGAAAAAAGTTGATGTGTAGAACAACGATAAACACTTTGCTAGTACTTTGTTTGTCTTAGCCAGGAAAAAAATGGATCCAAACAAATCAATTGATTTGGACCTGTTTTTCTTTTAAAAAATATGATTCTAAATTTTAACTAATTCAAATAATTTTAAATAGTTAATCAATTCAAATGGTACTAATTAATTTGGTTTGATCTACTAATTTGTAAACTAAATTACCAGGTTTATTGATTATGATCGCAATCTTTTTGCATGCGGTATCTAAAGAATACTACAGATAATTAATATTATAAATGGTTAATTTGAAAGAAAAAATCAATGAAAAATATTTATGATTTATGTTTAATAAATTACTACAAACAAAATTATAATTCCTTTCGCTTCTTTTTTTTAATTGTCTTTTTAGAGAACATTTTTTTACTTTTATATGACATTTGCAGATTTCTAAGAAAACTAATTACTTAACTTCTTATATTATCCCTATACATTAAACACAAATTTAGTTCTACATCATTTTTTGAACTAATTGACTCTAACATGATAATCTTCCCTATTTTCATTCTCATCTTTTTTAAAAAAAGAAGAAAAGATATTAATATTATATGTTCAATTTAATTAATTAATTATATATATATGGACTATATGTATATACACATATGTCTATTGTGACGCCCCCAAAATAGGTATACAACACCCATTCTGAGTTGCCAAATACATGGTACAGAAAGCAAACTACAACTTCAATAATACAATTGTCGTGCAAAATACGACAACACATACTGTGAGTTTAAATATAAATATTGTCTTCTGGACAATATCCACACTCAAATAAATCCTCATTACAATTATTCAAACACTATTTTACAAAAATAGTGAGGACTGCTAAAACATCTTTCTAGAACCATCACTCCATACCCCGACTAGATCCTGTTATGTTCTCACCTCCTGAGAAGAAAAATGGAACAAAAAGGAAAAGGGTGAGCTCAACTAGCCCAGTAAAGAATATTAAGACTAAGATAATATACAACAAATTATCGTTAGTCTTCAACAGGGAAAAATCTGATAGAATATAATCGACAACAAATTTTAGATCAACAACTGCAGCGGAAACAACAAACCATTAGAAGAGTCAAGTAGAGAAAGAATTCTACTATCTTCTAAGATTTAAAAGTCCATCATCAATATTCTATCCCTGTAATATCAATTAATAATCATCTTTATCCAAATATTCATCTTTGCACTACAGGCCAAAGATATTCATTTGTATCACCTGTCAGTCATGTTCATCTCAACACCTGTTCATCTTTGCACTACAGGCCAAAGATATTCATCAGGTAATTATACATCTTTGCACTACAGGCCAAAGATATTCAGTAATATCATCATTTAGGACTGAGGATGATGAAAAATATTTTAAAGAGAACGAATCTAGTGAGACAGAAGGACAAATATTAGGGATTCGTATAACAGTTTATCCAAGATCAATAATACTTCATAATAATCAATTGTGAAGCAGAATTCAAAAATAAAGATCAAAACATGGATACAATCAAAGATAGTAACCATAATAGACATCTTGGACAGAAAAGGAAAATTTTATTTTTCGGTGAATAGTGCCGTATTCGTGAATAGTACCGTATACGTGAATAGTGCCGTATACGTGAATAGTAACCCCGACACAAAAAGTTTCAAATTTGATAAAAACTCATATCAATATTTCAACATAATGATATTGAAGAAAATAATATCATTTAAGAAGAAAATAATATCCCTTACCTCAAGATATCAGTACTTCTGGTCGGAATACCGGTATAAGGCTGAAAGAAACTTACTCTGATGAATAGAAACTCTCAAAGTATCTAAATACTCACAAAATACACTCAATAATCTAGAGAGAGAAAGAGAGAAAACTTGTTTCTGTTGTGATTTTCAATTCTAACTTAGCCCTCTATTTATAGGAAAATTTTAGTAGGTTTGACCTGCAACCTGATGGCTTTACCTGCTACTATTCCCACCCACCACATTTGAAATATAATTCAGCACATTTCTTCACCAACCACAAGTGGGGCCCACCAATTCTAGAATTTTCCTTCAAAATGATAAACTCTGAAAATTCAACAATTTCTGAACCAGTCATCTCGTAAAATTCGTAATAAATCATACGTTCATTTTTAACGGTTCAAAATTTGTGGGCATATACTCAACTTATATATGTATAACATATCCAAAAATTACCACGATCCAACGGTCGGATTAAAAATTATAACCCCCGCAAAATATCTCAAAAATCCTGATTTTTAATACCTCCATTCTAACAAAAATACTGATAAAAACCTCAACATTAACTCCTTCATTTTTAACCACAAAAATATATCTCTCATTTATATCCACATAAATATTTCCTTATCATATGAATCAATAATTAGTTATTCATAAATAATATTACAGAATCACATTTATGACAATCAGGCCGTTCCCAGGAAAGAGGGGGCTTTCCAATAAGAATTTCTCCTTACTGGCGCGCAATTAGATGACCAAACCTCTCCTTAGACAGAACTTTCTAGACATTGTCAATAATGTTATCTAATAATATTATTCAAATAATATGAATTATTGATCTGATAATGAAAAATACTGTGCAACAACAATTATTGAAACAACAATAATATAAAATATTAACGCAGCAATTATTGAATCAATAAAATAAAATATTGAATAATAACTACTGTAACAATTATTGAGTAGTGCCTTCTTACGTAAGAATTAATAATTGGTGCAATACCGTGTGCTACTGTAATTTAACCACCGGGTATTCCAACAGTATTAACGGTAACAACTACGCCGTTAGTTATAAACAACTTATACTTATCGTTTTCTTCATCCAATCGCTTTCCGTTATGGGGCCCACACAAGGCTGCGCCATCGTACGAATATTTCCCGACAGCAAAAATATTCCACGACCAAACGAATATTCCCCGACAAAATGAATATTTTATAACCACTTGCTTATTTTGCAAAATTTGCACATTTCACCCATAACCAAAGTATTATATCAAATTAACCCCTTATTATTCACAATAATATTTAGAGAAAATTTGATTTTATTCATTAATAAGTTGGGGTCTTACAACCTCCCCTCCTTATGAAATTTCGTCCTCGAAGTTGACGTACGTACCTGATGTTTCAAAAAGGTGAGGATACCTCGCTTTCATTTATGATTCCAACTCCCAGGTCATTTCTTCAATAGCATGGTTTCTCCACAAAACCTTAACTTGTGGTATAACCTTCGTGCGTAGGACATGCTCTTTTCTATCCAAGATCTTAACAGGTACCTCCTCGTACGTTAAATCTTCAGCTATCTCGTCTGGTTCTAACTCAATAATGTGGTTGGGGTCTTTAACATATTTACGAAGCATAGATATGTGAAAAACATTATGAACACGAGACATGCTTGGAGGTAATGCGAGTCTATATGCCACATTTCCTATTCGCTCAAGAATCTCAAATGGACCAACAAATCTTGGATTGAGCTTTCCTCTCTTCCCAAATCTTGTAACTCCCTTCCATGGTGCAACACGTAACAATACATGATCCCCAATATTAAATTCCACGTCCTTCCGATGAAGATCCGCATAACTCTTTTGTCGATTCTGTGCCGTTTGTATACGTTGTCGAATCGTTTGGATCTTCTCTGTAGTAATGCGTACCAACTCTGGTCCCAACAATGTTGCTTCACCCACCTCGTCCCAGCATACTAGAGAACGACATTTTCTTCCATACAACGCCTCGAATGGAGCCACACCTATGCTCGCCTGATAACTGTTGTTGTAGGAGAATTCCACCAATGGTAGGTACTTATCCCAACTCCCTTTGAGATCTAGGACACAAAGTCTTAATAAATCTTCAAGAGTTTGAATAATCCTCTCTGATTGTCCGTCCGTTTGAGGATGGTATGCCGAACTGAATCGTAAATCTGTGCCCATAGCTTTCTGCAAGCTAACCCAAAATCGTGAAGTGAATCTTGGGTCACGATCCGAAACTATGGATACTGGTATGCCATGCAATCTCACAATCTCGTTCACGTATATACTAGCAAGACTTTCAAGGGAATAAGTCTCACATATCGGCAAGAAATGAGCGGACTTGGTTAATCTATCAACAATAACCCAAATCGCATCTATGCCTTTAGAAACCTTGGGAAGACCCGTAACAAAATCCATAGTAATGTGTTCCCACTTCCATTTCGGAATCTCAAGTGGTTGCAATGGACCCTTTGGTACTTGATGCTCCGCTTTTACACGTTGACAAGTTAAACATCTCGAGATAAACTACGCGATCTCTCTTTTCATATTGCTCCACCAAAATGTATGTCGAAGATCGTGATATATTTTGGTACTCCCAGGATGGATTGCAAACGGCGTGTTGTGTGCTTCCATCATTATTCTATGCTTCAAGTCAAAATCGTTAGGAACACAAAGTATGGAGTTGACTCGAAGTATTCCTTCTTCATCGATTCTTGCTTTTGGAATAGCACCTTCTTGCACTTTCTTCTTCATACGCATCAGCTCCATGTCCGTAGCTTGAGCAGCTTTAACTTTATCGATTAAAGTCGGTTCTACTCGTATATTTGATATCATCATGTGGGTACTTGGAGCCTTCATCTCTATCTCCATCCTTTGCAAGTCATACAAAATGGGCCTTCGTGTTAACAACATTGCACTCGTACTCGCATATGATCTTCTACTCAATGCGTCAGCTACTACGTTTGCTTTTCCAGGATGATATTGGATGGTATGATCGTAATCTTTCAACAGCTCGAGCCAACGTCGCTGCCGCATGTTGAGTTCCTTTTGGGTAAAAAAATATTTGAGGCTTTTATGATCTGTATAGATCTCCACTTTCTCCCCATACAGGTAGTGTCTCCAGATCTTCAACGCAAAAACGACTGCTGCCAACTCCAAATCATGAGTAGGATAATTCCTCTCATATTCTTTGAGTTGTCGTGAGGCATAGGCTATGACTTTCCCATGTTGCATGAGAACACATCTTAACCCTTTGCCTGAAGCATCGCTGTAGATAATAAATCCATCCGAACCAGATGGTATTGTCAGAACAGGAGCCGAAATGAGTCTCCTCTTGAGTTCTTGGAAACTCTTCTCGCATTCCTCACTCCATACGAATTTTGTATCCTTCCGAGTCAGCTGAGTTAACGGGATAGCGATTCGAGAAAACCCTTCCACGAATCTCCGATAATAACCAGCTAAACCCAAAAAGCTACGTATTTCGATTACTGACTTAGGTTGCTCTCAACTGTGACTCATATCCCAATCTTGGATAGCACGTCACAATGACACTTATCAGTTTACTACCGCACGAATATGGCGTCCCCTACGGAGAGTCTGGATTCAGTGCATTCCACAAAGGAAGTCACCAGATAAAGGCTCGGGTACAAACTTCTACAGTTAGGTTTTTAACTCCTGAAGTTCAATAGGAGCCATTCGATATGAGATTTTAGAAGTGGGTTTTGTACCGGATTCAAAGATGATACAAAATTCAATATCACGCTTTGGAGATAGGCCAAGAAATTCTTCAGGAAATATGTCAGGGATTTACTAACAATAGAAATATCATTCAAATCTGACGTATTTTTGTTCAAGCCCATAACATAGCTAAGAAAGCTTGACATCCGTTTTTCAATAAACGAATGACTTTACGGCTTGATATGAAAGAGTTTGACTTCAATGGTTTGGTTGCTTGAATTTGAATAACAGTTTGCTTAGGAATATGAAAACTAACAACCTTACGAAAGCAATCAATTTTAGTATGATGAGTAGTTAACCAATCAATTACTAAAATCACATCAAAAGCAAGTATCTTTAAAGAGATAAGATCAACAGGTAATGTGATGGTGCCAACTTGGATCAAACAAGATTTATAAACAGTGGATGTAACGAAAATTTCTCCTAACGGAGTTTCAACAGATAAGTCAAAGTCTAATTTTCTCCAGAGTCAATTTTAAACGTTGAGCACAAGCAGGAAAAATAAATGAATGGGTAGAACTGGTATCTAATAAGATTAGACTTCTCAAAAATTTATAATTAACTAACCCGTGCTAACTTCGTTCGGGTTCCTCGCATTCTGACCAGTCACGAAAAACGCTCTTCCAAGAACCGTTGACTTTGACTTTTCTGGGACAGGTTTTTGAGTCACCACCCCCGTTGGACTTGGTTTCGTTACAGTACAATCTCGAGCGATATGTCCTTCCTTTCCACAGTTATAACATACCCTAAACTGTTGTGGACAGTTTGGGCTGATATGTCCTTCTTTTCCGCATCTGTAACATCTAAATGGCGGTCGTTCTCCTCCCCTAGAATTTGTTCCTGGTGCTGGTGCTGCTGTCGACGTCTTCCTGTCATCGTTAAATCTTCTCTTCTTGAAATTTTCACTTGACTCACCTCTCCTATTATCATGGCCACGATGACCACCCGAGTGGTTACCGCCTTTGTTCGTATATTTCCCTCCTCGTTGGTTATCTTCGCTCTGATGACTGCTGTCACCGGTATGACCCTGGTTGTGGTCCCTCGGTTGCACATACTCATTATCTCGCTCTAATAATTGAGCCCTGTTTACAACATCTGAATATAAAGAAAATTTATGAGAGATAAGATATTGCCGAATCTCGGGTTTTAGACCTCTCAGAAACATCCTTGTCATTCGTTCCTCATTTTCGACCAAATGAGGTGCAAACCTGGATAACTCTGCAAACTTCGCCTCGTACTGGGACACCGTCATGTTATTTTGTTCCAGTCTGATAAACTCCACCTCCTTCATATAACGAATACTTTCAGGAAAGTACTTGTCATTGAACAATTTTTGAAATATTTCCCAGGACATGTTGAGTGCGTCAGGCTGGGTACGCTTCACAGACTCCCACCAGTAGTCTGCCTCACCGCGGAACATAAAGGTGGCGAATGGAACCTTCTGTTCCTCCGTGCATCCCAAGACATCGAATATCTTGGTAATTTCCTTGACCCACGTTTCCGCCATGATCGGATCCGGCTTTCCCTTAAATTCTGGTGGTCCCAATTCTTTGAACTGTTTAGCTGTGACAAACCGCGCGTTGTTATCATTTTCACCCATATTCTGCACACGAGTCTCCCTCGTCTGATTTTGCATGAACTGCAAAAAGCTCCTAAACATTCCATCATTCATCGTTTGCTCGGTAACGTTATTTACAGGAGGAATATTGCCTTCCTGTTGCACGTTCCCCTGGGTGGTGATTAAAGGTGTCTCCACGGTCTGATTTACTCCATTATTAACGATCTCAGCTGCCATTCTTAAATACTGCCATAAAATAAGGGTTAATAGTCATGTCATATATTATCCCTATACTCTCACCGACCAAATAAATATCAAATAAACTTAGTCAGGTCATACTAGCGAAGGAATTCCCCATCTCTCCCCACCTAGTTCTTGTCTCACATCTCAGCCAAGGATCATATCCCTAAGCTCTGATACCAACTGTGACGCCCCCAAAATAGGTATACAACACCCATTTTGAGTCGCCAAATACATGGTACAGAAAGCAAACTACAACTTCAATAATACAATTGTCGTGCAAAATACGACAACACATACTGTGAGTTTAAATACAAATATTATCTTCTGGACAATATCCACACTCAAATAAATCCTCATTACAATTATTCAAACACTATTTTACAGAAATAGTGAGGACTGCTAAAACATCTTTCTAGAACCATCACTCCATACCCCGACTAGATCCTGTTATGTTCTCACCTCCTGAGAAGAAAAATGGAACAAAAAGGAAAAGGGTGAGCTCAACTAGCCCAGTAAAGAATATTAAGACTAAGATAATATACAACAAATTATCGTTAGTCTTCAACAGGGAAAAATCTGATAGAATATAATCGACAACAAATTTTAGATCAACAACTGCAGCGGAAACAACAAACCATTAGAAGAGTCAAGTAGAGAAAGAATTCTACTATCTTCTAAGATTTAAAAGACCATCATCAATATTCTATCCCTGTAACATCAATTAATAATCATCTTTATCCAAATATTCATTTTTGCACTACAGGCCAAAGATATTCATTTGTATCACCTGTCAGTCATGTTCATCTCAACACCTGTTCATCTTTGCACTACAGGCCAAAGATATTCATCAGGTAATTATACATCTTTGCACTATAGGCCAAAGATATTCAGTAATATCATCATTTAGGACTGAGGATGATGAAAAATATTTTAAAGAGAACGAATCCAGTGAGACAGAAGGACAAATATTAGGGATTCGTATAACAGTTTATCCAAGATCAATAATACTTCATAATAATCAATTGTGAAGCAGAATTCAAAAATAAAGATCAAAACATGGATACAATCAAAGATAGTAACCATAATAGACATCTTGGACAAAAGGAAAATTTTATTTTTCGGTGAATAGTGCCGTATTCATGAATAGTACCGTATACGTGAATAGTGCCGTATACGTGAATAGTAACCCCGACACAAAAAGTTCCAAATTTGATAAAAACTCATATCAATATTTCAGCATAATGATATTGAAGAAAATAATATCATTTAAGAAGAAAATAATATCCCTTACCTCAAGATATCAGTACTTCTGGTCGGAATACCGGTATAAGGCTGAAAGAAACTTGCTTTGATGAATAGAAACTCTCAAAGTATCTAAATACTCACAAAATACACTCAATAATCTAGAGAGAGAAAGAGAGAAAACTTATTTCTAGTGTGATTTTCAATTCTAACTTAGCCCTCTATTTATAGGAAAATTTTAGTAGGTTTGACCTGCAACCTGATGGCTTTACCTGCTACTATTCCCACCCACCACATTTGAAATATAATTCAGCACATTTCTTCACCAACCACAAGTGGGGCCCACCAATTCTAGAATTTTCCTTCAAAATGATAAACTCCGAAAATTCAACAATTTCTGAACCAGTCATCTCGTAAAATTCGTAATAAATCATACGTTCATTTTTAACGGTTCAAAATTTGTGGGCATATACTCAACTTATATATGTATAACATATCCAAAAATTACCACGATCCAATGGTCGGATTAAAAATTATAACCCCCGCAAAATATCACAAAAATCCTGATTTTTAATACCTCCATTCTGACAAAAATACTGATAAAAACCTCAACATTAACTCCTTCATTTTTAACCACAAAAATATATCTCTCATTTATATCCACATAAATATTTCCTTATCATATGAATCAATAATTAGTTATTCATAAATAATATTACAGAATCACATTTATGACAATCAGGCCGTTCCCAGGAAAGAGGGGGCTTTCCAATAAGAATTTTTCCTTACTGGCGCGCAATTAGATGACCAAACCTCTCCTTAGACAGAACTTTCTAGACATTGCCAATAATGTTATCTAATAATATTATTCAAATAATATGAATTATTGATCTGATAATGGAAAATATTGTGCAACAACAATTATTGAAACAACAATAATATAAAATATTAACGCAACAATTATTGAATCAATAAAATAAAATATTGAATAATAACTACTATAACAATTATTGAGTAGTGCCTTCTTACGTAAGAATCAATAATTGGTGCAATACCGTGTGCTACTGTAATTTAACCACCGGGTATTCCAACAGTATTAACGGTAACAACTACGCCGTTAGTTATAAACAACTTATACTTATCGTTTTCTTCATCCAATCGCTTTCCGTTATGGGGCCCACACAAGGCTGCGCCGTCGTGCGAATATTTTCCGACAGCAAAAATATTCCACGACCAAACGAATATTCCCCGACAAAATGAATATTTTATAACCACTTGCTTATTTTGTAAAATTTGCACATTTCACCCATAACCAAAGTATTATATCAAATTAACCCCTTATTATTCACAATAATATTTAGAGAAAATTTGATTTTATTCATTAATAAGTTGGGGTCTTACATCTATTATACAGTTGGGTTATGGCGACGGAAAACCGTCGCCATAGGCAACAATGTACTACTCCCTCCGTCCCTAATTATTTGACGTTTTAGAAGTAGACACAAGAATTAAGATAATAATTGAAAAATATTAAATATAATACTCAATTGTTTATAATACCCTTAAATCTTTTGTTGGGATAAAGAGAATTTTGTTAGGATAAAGAGAGAGAAAATGTTAAAGTATCAAAAAAATAAAAATAATAATAAGAGATAATTTTAAAAAAATTATTATTAATTCTCCTATATTTAAATAAATATCAAATAATTAAGAAAAAATAAAAAACTCTAACATATATTTTTTTCATATATATTGACTCCTGAAACATCATTTATTATTTAGGGGTAGTTAGGTTCCATAATATGGGCAGTTGATGGGTCGGTGGATCAAATTTATTGATCAATTAGAAGTAGTTGTTATTTATTTTGTACACCAACGACCACCCCATAAGTAGAAGTAGTTGTTATTTATTTTGTACATCAACGACCACCCCATAAGTAGAAGTAGTTGTTATTTATTTTGTACATCAACGACCACCCCATAAGTAGAAGTAGTTGTTATGTATTTACTATCTTGTACATCAACGACCACTCCAAGTGTAAAAATATGTTTTATATCAGCTTTTACGTGTCACATCAACTTTTACACATCACGTTCAAGCCAGGTCACGTGTTCAGCTTTTACATCACGTCACGTAATATCACGTGTTCAGTTTTTATATGTCATGTGTTCAAGTCACGTCATTAATTTATAACGTAATAGATTTAATTGAATCAAAATAAAAAAAATTAATAATTTAATGTTCTGATTGTAAAAAATTAAAAAATTAATCATGGAAGTAAAAAAAAATGTCAATAATAATTATTTAATTTATATTTTAGTATATAATTACTCCCTCCGTCCCAAATTATTTACTTTTTAGAGTTCCCCACACATACCAATATGTGTGATAAAAATACTAAAATACCCTTATGTGCTGACTTTTTTATTTTCTGTGCATGAATCCTTATTGGTGAGAATATGAAAAGATGCTAAAAAAAGGAGAGACATGAATGAGAGTAATGACTATCATTAATTAGGGTAAAAGGGTAAACTTAAAAAACAAAAGAAAAAAATGTATTGAAATTTTGAAAAAATAGATATTATGGGACGAATTTTTTTTACTAAAAAAACAGATAATTTGGAACGGAAGGAATATTTATCTTTACCCGTTAGCAATTAATGAAAGAAAACGACCCTCTATGTTGCGGTATTTATTAGAATGACATAATTAAATGCTTTCACATTCCAATAGATTTTTTAAAAAAATAAAAATATTATTGATTTTAAATATTATAGTATAATTTTTTCTCACACGAGAACAAACTGAATTTTACTTCATATAAAAATAAAATATGTGAAAATATCAAAAAAAATATGTATATAAATAGTGATAATCACATATTCCTATAGGGGATTTAACGGACAGATCTTTTCCAAGATTCTAAAATGCAAGAGAGATAAATTAAGGAAATTGTTAAATCCATAATATAAATGTTATTTTCACAACAAAAGTGTCGCTATAGATCCTATAGCTAAAGCGACGGTTTTCACCATCACTATACATCAACAGCAACACTTTTATTGTGGAAATAACAAAAAGTGTTGTGAATTTAACAATTCTCTAAATTAATTGTCATATATTACACGTAATCCAATACTGATGTTATCTTTTTGAAATTCCTTGGAAAAATTAATGAGAGGTGGATGATGTTGGATTGATTTCTTTTAGAGTTGGAGGGTCTATAATTAATGACAATGGTTAGTATTGCAGACCAATGGAGGATGGTGGTGGAGTTTCAAATTTGAGGGAGATAGTTTGTTAACACGATTATGTGTTAGTAGTAGATAACTAAGGTACGTAGAATTTTATTTTGATGGTGGTGGTAAATGGCAATCATAGCTAAGGTTGTAGAGAATAATTTTCATTGATATGTGAATTGAATTACAAAAATATTAGCTCTTTGGTCTCTAATTGAAATTTGAAACTCGAGAATATATATTTATTTTTAAATAATAGATAAAAATATATAAATTTGTGTAATTTTTCAACACGAGTTATGAAAAAGAGGTCGTCGTCTCGTCGTGATAACTTACATTTAAATCTGAATAGGTTTGTTTTTACTGATTAATGTCAATCAAACCTCTTTCATGAATAGATCATGAAAAAAAGCTAAATAATTTGGACTCGATTCGTATTCACTCGACAAAGAATTCAATTCGAGCCCGACTCGAAATATAAATGATTCAAATATGAATAAATTTTAAAGTTCGATAATTTATTTGAACTTCCTCAAATTATAATTTTCTATTGATACTCGGATCATATTCGTTCAAAAAGTTTAAACTGCTTGGGCTCGATTCGAGATCGTGCTCGACTCGGTAGCTAAACGAATTTTAATTAAATTTTATTTTAAATTCGATAAATTTTATGAACCAAATCTTAATAACTCAATATTCGACTCGACTCGATTGATTTATCCGTTAACGACTGCATGAAAAAATATCGTAATAAATTAGCTGCCTTTTTCGTCAAACAGCATTAATCTTTTTCTTCTTTCAAATTTTCTGAAATCTACAGTTTCAAAGACACTGACTTTCCTTCCCCAACCAAAAGAGTTCTATTTGTCAGTTTTTTTTTTTTTTTGACATCACATAACTTAACACACTTTTAACGATAATAATAATATAAAATTATATATAAGGAAAAATTGACATGTATGAGCACTTTTTTACAACGTTTTTAATATAAAAGTTATATAACTAAATTAGAAATTAGATGAAGGACAAAAATTCTGAAATTGAAATAGTTGAAAGACTAAATAATTAATTTACCCATATAACATTAAATCTTCTTTTTTTCTCTCCATTCCTTTGCCATCTCTCCTTCCTCCCACAGGACATTTGTTACTTGTACATCTTTTTCATTCTGTCTTTCATATTCAGAAGCTTCAGCTGGATTAATTTTCTCTTACACTTTGCTAAGTAATTTATTTATTCATTTATATAACACTATTGTTCTTTATTTTCTTCTTTTAATATATTAATCTGGCAAGTTATTCGACTCTTGCTAATGATAAATTAGGAATTAAAAGTAGATCTATCAGTATACACTATACATACATATACAAAAAATGCATACTAATTTATAGACCTGGCAAACGGACGAGCCAAACCCAAACGGGCCGGGCGAGTGACGGGTCAGGTAAAAAAGGTCCGGGTTTTGTTGGACTAAAATTCTGCAGCCCAATGCCCGGGCCGTAGGCCGAGACCAATTCGTGCTTATTTTATACATTTTTTTTTATTTGACCCAAACGGGTCGGGCGGGTGACGAGCCGGGCTGAGCCAAAAACTCCCAAATTTTACTGGGCTAAAATTCTACAATCCAAAGCCTGGTCCGGCTCGCGGGTTTGAGCCATATTTGTCAGGTCTACAAATTCGTTGTAATGTTTGGGATTTGTTCATTTGAATGCATTTGGGGATTTCGAAACTTGCGTTTGAACGATTTTTAAGCCGCAAACATACCACGCTGGATTTAAGGAGTTGCTTTTGTGAATTAAAAAGATTGCATTTAAAATAAGTTATATTTCTGAAATGCGTTTGGAATTCAAAAATCTCTAAAATTTTAAAAACTTTAAACGAAACATACATTTAATATTCTTGACTTATAAAATATTGCATGCACTCCATAATTGTTCAAGTTTAAATATTATTTGTTCCCATGTTAGGTTAAGATGTGGGCTTGTGAGTTGTGAGAAAAGAAGTAATTAAATAAATAAAGTTAGAAATGGAAATACTATATTTTAAATGGACCACCCGTAGTGGGCAGTTGGGCTGGTACTTTACCAATAACAAATAGGATTAATTACATATTTTAGTATATTTTTAGAAATAATTATAATAATGGTGCATGCATAAAATAATTATAAAAGTAATACATTTTTTCATATTTATTTACAATATTAGTACAATTAGGATTCCTTAATTTAGGGGATTAGTATGCAATTAGGTTTCCTTAATTTAGGAGAAATTTTCAAATCCCCTCCATCCTCCTCTGTTCCAAAGTACGGACTGATTATTTGATTTCTTTTTTGATGAATTTATTTTCATATAGATTTCGATTCTCCAATGTTTGATACTTGATGATTGATTGATTGTCAATCTCAAGTTCTCAAAATTTATTCAAGTTCTCATTTTTATCAGCAACAATGTTGTCGGTCCTGAGAAATGTAATTGAGGTTACTTTTGATAATATTCATATGAATATGATCATAATCAATCAAAGATGTTTGACCAGTGTAGAAATGTGTGTCGACTTTAACCTTATTTGTTAGTAGTTCACAAGTAGTAGTTTGGCTTTTGGTTCACTGGTTGAATTGGTTTTTTGTTCTCTGTACTTTCGTGAGTTCCGTTCATCTGCAACCCACCCGTGGGCTTCAATTTACTGTGGGCTGACAAAGGGACGCCAGTGCTTAACAAATGGTCTGCGAAAATTTAATTGGCAAATTGTTGTCGGTTCCATAATTGGATTATGTGGAGCTGCAATTGAAAGTGTAGGCGGTGTTGGTGGCATATTAGTCCCAATGCTTACCTTGATTATTAGATTTGATCCAAAATCAGCAACTGATAGAAGAGATTGGTAATCAAACATTTATATCAAGGTAACCAAACCTTCATACCAAGGTTACCAATCCACCTCCACACATGCATTTTTTTCATAGTGCAGTTAGTAACAAAACATTCATACCAAGGTAATCAAACCGTCATACCAAGGTAACCAATCCACATCCACACCTTCAATTTTTTCATAGTGCAGTTGGTAACCAAACCTTCACACCAAGGTAACCAAACCTTCATACCAAGGTAACCAATCTACATCCACGCCTGCATTTTTTTCATACTGCAGTTGGTAGCCAAACATTCATACCAAGGTAACCAATTCAGTGTTATTAGGTTACCAATTTATTTTGAATGTGATGCAATTGGTAGCCAAACCTTTATGCAGTGGGTATCCAAACATTTATGTAGTGGGTAGCCAAACCTTCATACCAAGGTAACCAATTCAGTTTTATTAAGTTACCAATTTATTTTTAATGTGATGCAGTTGGCAGTCAAACTTTCATGTAGTTGGTTGCCAAACTTTCAGACCAAGGTAATCAATTCATACTGCAGTAAGTGTGGAGGTAGATTGGTTACATTGGTAAAAAGGTTTGGTTACCTTGGTACAAAAGTTTGGTTACCTTGGTACGAATGTTTGGTTATCAACATTACATTACACATCACTCTCTTATCTCTCTCTTTCCTATGTAGTGTTCTTATTTTCCTTTGAACATGAAATTGGAATTGAAATTTTCGGAGTCGTGCCGGAGAATCTCGCTGATACATGGTACTGAACAGATCAGTTTACTTTGGAGATTATTTACCACAACCGTATGATGAATTATCATTGCAGAAACCTGGAGCCAGAATTTGCTACGGCGTTCTACATTCCATTTTACGATGGATTCGCGTTGGGCAAGTATTTATGGACGTCGAATTACACATTCAGGGACCGTGATCGCCATTGCGAGATGATTCTGAAGAAGGTAACCTGTGAAGAATGAGATTCGCGGTAGAGTAGTGGCAGAGTAACGGAGGAGAGGGCTACTGTGAGAGAGATGAAGATTTGAATTTGAATATTTGAATTTTAATTTATTTTTGTTGTTAGATCCCAGATATTTGAATTTGAATTATTAATTATGGCAGTTATTTCTCCTTGATTTTAGGTTTCCTTATTAATGTGAATTGCATGATTTTTGTAATTATTTTGTGGATGTATTATTTTTGTAATTACTTTCTAATTGTTGTATATTAGTGTTAAGGACCCTAACAAATAACCTTGGACTGCAAAAAATATAAGTAGTTTTCTTGTCCAAAACTATTGACCCTTTTCCCAAACTTAAACTGTGTATTTTTTTTATTTTAACAATATTTTTATTTTTTTATTACAAACATATTTTATTTAATAGTATATGTTAAAGTAAGGGATAATTGTAAATTAAAATATATTTTTTCTCCTTGAATTGTTCATTTAAAATGGCTTTATGTAAGATGAATTAATTTATAAGAAGGCTATGAAGTTTTTTGTTTGGGTATTTAAATATAAATTTATTTCCACCCTAGAGAGATTATATGCAATTTGGATGAAAGTGAAAGTTATATGGTCAAAATATTGAATTCCTAGTTTAACATGATGCATTAAGTCCAAAAAAATGTGTTTGTAGTAAAAACATGTTACTAGATGTTTCACTAAAAAAAAGTCTAGTGGGACCAGGGGTTGCTGATCGGTCTAGCGATCGGGCAATATATATTTTTTATGACTCTCAAACAATTTATAATATTTATTAGAACTGAATTTTTTTATAGAATTCAGTGATTTATGTGTCATTTGAATACATGTAAAAAATAGAGTTATAAACATGTAAAAAATTGAATTCTGTAAAAATTCCAATTCTAATAAATATTATAAATTATTTAGGAGTCATAAAAAAATAAAAAAAATCCCCCGATAGCCCCACCCCTGTCCCCGTAGAAGTATTGTTTCACTAATGGCAATTACTTAAAACAATATTCTTTATCTTATATAGGTAATGGTTAATCAAGTACTAGTGTGAGTAAAATATAAATGTGACCACTGAACTTTAAGTATTTTTGGGTATTGAGGTCCTTTCTTTTGGTCAACGTAAATCGAGCTCCTTTCTGTTAAAAAAATTTGATATTGAGCCCCGAGTACCACATGTGCATTGACCTGCCTGCATGACACCGCTGACGTGGACGTTTTTCAATTAATTGTCAAAAAACTAATGAAGCCCGAGATTCGAACTCAAAACCTCAACTTTGAAATCTTGATCATGCAACCGCCAATGCATCACAAGCCTAACTATAAAATTTCCTCAAGGATTAAATTTTATACCATAATAGTTCATTTCACCCAGCCCTATTATTATTATTATTATTATTATTATTATTATTATTATTATTATTATTATTATTATTATTATTGTTGTTGTTGTTGTTGTTGTTGTTATTATTATCATTTATTATTATTATTATCATTTATTATTGTTATTGTTATTGTTATTGTTATTGTTATTGTTATTGTTATTGTTATTATTATTAGTATTATTATTATTATTATTATTATTATTATTATTATTATTATTATTATTATTATTATTATTATTATTATTATTATTATTATTTATTGTTGTTGTTGTTATTATTATTATTAAAAGACAAATGTACCCATTATTTAAAATAATATTATCTCCATTGTTGTCTTGTAAGATCCCGAATTTTATGAAATAAAAGTATTCAATTTTCTTATAATTATTATTCTATTTAGTAAATGGTTAAATTGATAAAAGATTAAAGTTAAAGGTGATATATGAAAATTTTACAAAGTAAGCAAATTGTCATAAAATATTTGTTGTGTCGAGGAATATTCTTTTTATCGGAGAATATCCGTACGACGATACAATCATTGGTGTACCCCACAACGGAATGACTATCGGATATAGAAAGCGACAGAAATAACCTTTTTTATAAAAATAACAGCAAAACTTTTACCGTTAACTGTTGAAATAACGGTGATAAAGGAACAATAATACGCGTGGTTGCACAGTAGTATACAGTATTGTACAGTATCTCTGATTATTGATACTTACGTAAGAAGTCACTTAGTTCATTTAATAATTGCCACAGTTGTTGATGCATAATATCTCATATTATTAATTCAATTATTGTCACAATATCATCTGCATAATATTTTATATTATTAAATCAATAATTGAGACAACACATTTATTCTTATTGTTATTTGTATTATTGACAATGTCTAGAAAGTTTTGTCAAGAAAAGGGGTTAGGTTATCTAATTGGGTACCAATAAGGAGAAATCTTTATCGGAAAGCCCCTTATTTCTTGGGAACGATCTGGTTGTCAATATTGTGAGTTATAATATTAATGATGAATAATTGTTAAAAGATTAAAAATGTGTTTATTAAAGATAAGTGATTTGTGGTAAATATTTATTCAATTTTTTGATATAAATAGAAGGGTTTGTCATGAGGCGTTTCTTGTAAGTTTGACTTATTATTCCATGAAAAGATGTACTAATTTTATGGATCGTCGGTGGTGGTTTTAACGGTAAATCAATATGGACCGTCCGTTTTAATAGTAAATCAATCTGGATCGTCCGTAAATCAGTTACTATTTAGTCCATTCTTTTATAAATAGAAGCTTATTTCTTCTTTCATTCTCACCAATTCACTAAGACTAACAAGAGAAACAGTAGAGAGAGAAATTATAGAGAGAAAGAAGAAGAATATTTTGCTACGTCACTATTGCATGATCCAATCTTCTACTAAGGTAAGTGATATTATTTCTTTCGTATTCGTAAGGGATATTATTTTTCGTATTCATTCTTTAATCTGTGAGAATAACCTGTCTATGCAGATTACCGCATGCATGGTGAATAACTTTTCGTACTCATTCTTTATTTATGGAAAAGATCTGTCTACGCGAATTACCGCATGACGAGTGAAAATGTATTTGCAGTTTTGTATATTATTTCTTTTCATATTTCTAAATCTAAACTTACTATGGTAAGTATTGCTTCTATAATCCCTAAAATTAGTTGAATATCCTTGAGTTTTGCTCTTTATCTAGTATCGTTTCATTGGAATATTGGTCTGAACTTTCTTATTAAATTTTAATATTTTCATTCAAGGTACTGATATGAGTTTTGCGCTTCATCTAGTATCGATTCATTGGAATATTAGTCTGAACTTTCTTCTAAAATTTTAATATTTTCATTCAAGGTACTATTCACTCGGGTACTATTCACTCGGGGTACCATTCAAGGAGTACTATTCATTCAGGGTACTTTCATGATGGGATACTATTCATTCGGGTACTATTCACGACAAAAGTGATTTCTTTTCTGTCCAAATTATTTTTGATACATGAATATTATTTTTAAATTTTACTCTACAAGTAGTTATCTTGTAGACAATTTGGATATTTTTGAACTCTGGATAAATTGAATTATAAATCTCTAATATTTATCCTTGATCTCACTTGATTAATTCCTTATATCATTGCTATCATCATCATGCTTATATTATGGTGAAAG
The DNA here is from genome assembly GCA_016801055.1 of Panax notoginseng. Taxonomy (NCBI): domain Eukaryota; kingdom Viridiplantae; phylum Streptophyta; class Magnoliopsida; order Apiales; family Araliaceae; genus Panax; species Panax notoginseng. The sequence goes on along the minus strand of CM029018.1, from coordinate 7,722,194 downwards.
TCATGTTTGGCCCGTAGTGCATAGATAGACTGTTGATTGATATGATTATGACAAGAACTTTTGTATTGATATAATCAGGACCTATAATGTTATAGACAAATGATGTGGTCAAAGTCCACTTTGGCCCGTAGTGCATAGATGGACAGTTGTTTGGCATGATCATGATCACTGCTGATACAAACAAATATCCTTGGCCCATAGTGCATTGATAATTTGTTGGTGATACATACGAATATCATTGGCCCGTAGTGCATGGATAATTCGTTGATGTGAAATATTTATTGATTTGTATTATAGGGATAAAATATTGATAATGGATATTTAAATCATAGAAGATTGTAGACATCATTCTCTACTTGACTCTTCTAATGGATTGCTATTTTCGCTGCAGTTGTTGATCTAAAACTTGTTGTCTATTGTATTCTGTCAGATTTTTTCATGTTGAGGACTAATGATAATTTGTTCTACATTATCTTAGTCATAATATTCTTTACTGGGCTAGTTAAGCTCACCCTTTTTTCTTTTGGTTCCATTGTTCTTCTCAGGAGGCGAGAATGTAGCTGGGACTAGTCGGGGAGTGAAGTAATCGTCCAAGATGGTTCTTATAGTAGTCCTCACTATTTTGTAAAATAATGTGATAATAATTGTAATGATGATTCTATTTGAGTTTGATTATTGTTTACGAGATAATATTTGTAGTAAAACTCACAGCGTATGTGTTGTCGTATTTTGCACGATAGTTGTATAAATAAAGTTTGCATTTGAATTCTATTCCATGTATCTGGCGACTCAGAATGGGTCGTGTGGACCTATTCTGGGGGTGTCACACGTCTCTCCTGTAAGACCCCAAATTATTAATAAATAAAATTTAATTTCCTCTATTTATTATTTTGAAATAGTAAGGGTTGAATTGATTAATGAGGTTAGTTATGGGTAAAATGCTCAAATATTTTTAAATAAGCAAGTGGTTATAAAATATTAATTGTTGTCGGGGAATATTCGTTTGGTGGTGAAATATTCTTCCTGTAGGGGAATATTCGTACGACGGCGCAGTCTTTTGTGGGCCCCATAACGGAAAGTGATTGGATGAAGAAAACGATAAGTATAAGTTATTAATAAATAACGGCGTAGTTGTTACCGTTAATACTGTTGGAATGCCCGGTGGTTAAAACACAGTAATACGCGTTGTTGCACAGTAGCACACGGTATTGCACCAATTATTGATTCTTACGTAAAAAGGCACTACTCAATAATTGTTACAGTAATTACTGTTCAGTATTTTATTTTATTGATTCAATAATTGCTGCGTTGATATTTTATATTACTATTATTTCAATAATTGTCACTACACAGTATTTTCCATTATCGAAGCAATAATTCATATTATCTGAATAATATTATTAGATAACATTTTGACAATGTCTAAAAAGTTCTGTCTAAGGAGAGGTTTGGTCATCTAATTGCGCACTAGTAAGGAGAAATCCTTATTGGAAATCCCCCTCTTTCCTGGGAACTGTCTGGTTGTTAGTACTGTGATTCTGTAATATTATTCGTGAATAATTAATTATTGATTTATATGATGAAAAAAATATTCATTTTATGTGGATATAGATGGAGAAAATTTTTAAAGTGACAATTGTTGAAAATCGATATTTTATCTTTTCTGATAAAATAATATTTTATTATATTATTATAATATAATAATGATGATATTTTTACAATGAATGTGAGATATATGAGTATATGAGGAGGAAGAATATTTTTGTTGCAAAAGTTGTTTAAAACATGTTAAACATGTCTGTGGGCCCATTTCTTGACTGAAATTTGATTATAGCCTGTAGAATCACCCGTTTGTGGATTTCGGTCAATTTCTATTTGGAATTTGGAAAAACTTTCTTCTGCAAAATTGTAGATAATGGAATTTCCTATAGAAAGATATAAGGTTCGAATTTTTCTTACAAAAGAGCTATTTATTATGAATTATTGAAGTTCCGAATTAATTAATTATTATTATTTGGAGTTTTAAATAAATTAATTGAGAAAAATGTTTTTCTTATTTATTGTGGGTGGGTGGCTTATGTTGTGAGCTAGTGGTGTGCGTAGGAAATTTAATAAATTATATTAATATTATATTAAATTTTCTGCTTTGGTGTTCTAAGCATTTTTCTATAAATAGGGTGCTTAGGTTAGAATTAAAAATCACACCAGAAACACAAGTTTTCTCTCTCTTTCTCTCTATATTATCGAGCGTATTCTTGTGAGTGTTTTAAGACTTTGAGTGTTGCTATACGGTGCAAGTTCCCTTCAGCTCTATATCCAGTATTCCAGTCAGAAGTACTGTCTTTTCGAGGTAAGAGATATTTTTTTTATATAAATGATATTATTTCTTCCAATATCATTATGCCAAAATATTGATCTGAATTTTTATCAAATTTAGAATTTTTTGTGTCGGGATTACTATTCACGTATACGGTACTATTCACGTATACGGCACTATTCACGAATACGGCACTATTCACAAAAAAATTAAATTTTTATTTTTCGTCCAAAATATCTATTATGGATACTGACTTTGATTGTATCCATGTTTTGATCATTCTTGAATTTTACTCCACTATGATTATTTATGAGGTATTCTTGGACATGAATAAACCGAAATACGAATTCTTAACATTTATTCTTTTGTTTCATTGGATTCGTTTTCTTTAAAATATTTTTCATCATCCTCAGTCCTAAATGATGATATAACTGAATATCTTTGGCCTGTAGTGCAAAGATTAATGATTTTATGATGAATATCTTTGGCCCATAGTGCAAAGATGAACAGGTGTTGAGATGAACATGACCAACTGATGAATATCTTTGGCCTGTAGTGCAAAGATGAATATTTGATTCAAGATGTTTGTTGATTGATGTTACAGGAATAAAATATTGATGATGGGCTTTTAAATTCATAGATGATAGTAGATTTCATCCTCTACTTAACTCTTCTAATGAATTATTATTTACGCTACGAATTTTGACTTAAAATTTGTTGTCTATTGTATTCTATTAAAATTTTTTCCTGTTGAGGACTACCGATAATTTGTTCTATATTATCTTAGTCATAATATTCTTTACTGGGCTAGTTGAGCTCACCCTTTTTCCTTTCTGTTCCATTTTTCTTCTCAGGAAACGAGAATGTAGCGAGTACTAGTCGGGGTATGGAATGAAGGTTCTAGAAAGTCGTTTTAGTAGTCCTCACCATTTTTGTAAAATAATATATCAATAATTATAATGAGGACTTATTTGAGTGAAGATATTGTTTAGATGACAATATTTGTATTTAAACTCACAGTTTTTATGTTGTCTTAATAAAGTTGTAGTTGTTTCTGTACCATATATTTTGACGACTCAGAATGGGTGTTGTATACCTATTTTGGGGCGTCACATCTCCCGTCAAAAACTCAACATTTTCATATCTCCAAAAGTTAGGGTTCACTTAATTTAGACCCAAAATTACAAATTAAGTAAAATTGTGAACCTCCCTGCCGTCGCGTCCTCTATCGTATCTCCTTCAAGAAGCTCATCGCTACTGTTAAATTCAGCACCGATGGAACCTTTATCGCCATCGCCGTCGAAAAGTTGGTTCAAATTTGGCGGTCCTCAGGGTTTAGAAAAGAGTTTTTTCCCTTCGAATTGGTTTAAACTTTTGCAGATTGCAATAATAAGGTCACTACGTTGGATTGAAGTACGGACTCGAGTTATATGTTGGCGGCTCGAAGGTTTTTTTTGTCAGGTTATTTTGTTTGAAAAAGTTGAGTGATTTAAATAAGCCCTTTCTGTTTTTGGGTCATCAAGATATAATTGATGGTGTATTCTCTAGAGTTGATAAGAAAACTAATAGAGCTTCTAGGGTTTATACATTATCTCGTGATGGGTCCATTTTTAGTTGGAGACATTGATGGTACGTTTGATGAATTTGGAGTGGAAAATTCTAAACCTCCGTCTCCTTATGCACTCGATCAAACTTCAAATAGTAATGTGAAGAAAAGGAAAAATATTGAGGTTAATGATCGTGGTTTTAATGAAGAAATTGGTGTGATGAACGAGACTTTTGTAATTAATTTTAAATATTTATTGAATTAAATAAATATTTTGCTGATTTGTTTATTGAGTTAAATAAATAATTGATGAAATTGTTGTAGATTAATTTAATTAAGTGTGTCACATTAATTAAATTAATGAGAAATTGTGAAACCCAAGATTTTATGAATAAAGATTTAATTTTTTTCGAAATATTTTTTTAAATATTATGGTGTGTGTAGATACTCGAAATTTTCTGTACTACTGACACTAACATTGCAGGAAGGCAGATTCGTCTTTTATGAGAGAACCCTGAAAGGCAATCCACAACCATACCGGATACTACCGGAGGTTCAACATCAACCCCAGATCGCAATCTAGGAGTAACCGTTCCAATCTTGGAGAACCCCGAGGCATGCAGATCAATACCGGAACACACACCGGAGAAGACCGATTAATCTCGGAGATAACCCCGAGGTATCCAGTCTCAGCCCTAAACATGGGAATAACCTCCAACCTAGGTGATAGCCCCAAGGAAAGCAATTTCGGCATTAACCCCGGAAATGCTTGTTACAAGTGCAACCAGCTTCAATCTCGGTACTCACAACGAGATACACTGTATCAGCCCGGCGATGACATCGGGAAGACAGACACACCTCAAAGATGACAATGAGGACTTTCAACCAATTGCAGCAGTCCAATCCCAGCGAAGCTGAGCAACGTCTGGTTTATCAACCCAACCCGGCAGTAACACCGGTAAGGGGCAACATCGTCATCTGACCAACACAATGCCACGCCAAGTCGTCTCAACACATCTATGCAACAACGGCCCACAAGGCTAACCAATCCCGAGTTGCTATTGTGCGGGGTAACGGATGAAAGTTGAAGCTTGAAGACCGGAGGGCACCGTCCCATCTTCAAAGACTTCGTACAAACTCTAATCCCATGCCATCGTATAAACTCTCGACAACGGCGGTCCGAAATAGGTCCTGTATACCTCAAACGGATGCCCAAATTGCACTTCAGAAAAATCGAGTGGACATTACAGTGCCCGCGTGCACGTACTTCGAGACGACCCGACCCGACCCGACCAAACCGGGCCGACCCGACCCGCCTCTGGTACACCTGCGGCTGAGTCGCAGGTACACCTGCGGCACCTTTTGCCTATAAATAAGAGGCTTGAGGTGCTGATTTTTAAGAGAAAAAAGACGGGGAAACCCTGCAGAATTCGCTCTACACTTACCATACAGTGTATTTTCCCACTTTAAACACCTGTGAGCTCATATACAGCCCTTTTTTGTACCTACAAAAGCCAGTGTTTACTCACTCTAAAGATATAGAAGTCTTCTTTGGCAGCCCACTGTAAGCCTTCTCACACACTTTAGAGTCTTTCTCTTCATGTTTGCACACACCCTTCTACACGTTGAGAGTCGTGTTGCTTACTTTTGCCCGGACTTCGGTCCGTGGTTTCATTTCAGTCTATATATATATATATATATCTTATATATATATTTACATATATATTGACTAACATTACCGAGTTATGCCTCGGTTGAGCCTAGACTTCGGTCTAGAGCGTTTATTTTCTTTTCTATATATATATATATTTTTATATATATGAACTGTGTATCGGACTTTGTTCGATTGAGCCTAAACTTCGGTTTGGTGCGTTTATTGCTTTAATATATATATACTTATATATATTAACTGTGTGCCGGACTTTGTTCGATGAGCCTAAACTTCGGTTTGGTGCGTTTAATTGCTTTCTTATATATATATATATATATATATATATATATATATATATATATATATATATATATATATACTTATATATATAAACTGTGGTCGAACTTTGTTCGATGAGCCTGGATTTTACATCCGGTGTGTTTACTCGCTTATATATATATATATACTTATATATATGAACTGCTATCGAACTCTGTTCGGTGAGCCTGAATTTTATATCCGGTGCGTTTACATGCTTATATATATATATACACACACACACACACACACACACACACACACATATATATATATATATATATATATATATTTACAGTTCATCCCACCTGGAGTTTACTTCATGGTGGTTGACCGTTTTTACAGCTTTCTGTTACATTTCGTCCCGCCTGGAGTTTCCTCCGTGGCGGTTGAATAGCCTTTAACAGCTTTCTTTACATTTCTGGTCCCCCATGGAGCTACTTCGTGGTTGGTGATCATGTCTGTATATATATATATATATATATATATATATATATATATATATATATATATATATATATATATATATACGACTTTTATATATATACTGGCTTACTACTTTCATACAAATTGCGGTATCATGTGAGCCTAGGAATCATGTGATCACATATTCATCCCATTGGATCTAGATTCGGTTCCCGTGATGGACATTTTCAGCTGTAAGCAGCTTGTAAATTATTCTGCGGTGTCTGATTTTCCTTAGATGGTTTCCATATCCACGAGGAAGTCGGCATTATTTTGTACATTATTTTCGTACGGATGCTTCGCAGCCGTCAAATAAAATCAACCAAGCCGTGCATTTAATAAAATGGGAGTGCAAAAGGCCTCAATTACTATTGAGCGTCAGGGTTTGAAAAAACCTCTTTTATAAAACATCACTGCCATATCTTGTTAAAATTGAATTTTTACATAAATTTAAACCCTGCGTATATAGGTTCGAACGAGGTCTCGTACCACTTTCAAATAACAGCACATTGACTCACACACACACACATTCAGATAATAGTTTCTTGAAAAGAGGCGGTCACCGTGGTAACACGGATGTCGGGGGGTGCCTAACACCTTCCCCCCGCATAACCAAGTCCCCGGACCCAAAATGAATCTCGGTTTCACCGACCCGTATAGCAGTGTCACATCACTGGGTCAATGTGCAAACCTTTTCTCGGTTGTGTTGGTACAACCATTTAAAAAACCAACTGGCGACTCTTAACAGTCCATCGTCGACATTATACATGTCGGACCTTTTTCACTTGTTTTTCAAACAAATCTCACCTAAAATGAGAACACCAAAGAATAAGTAACGGAAAGGGACATCTAAAAATCCCGACGTCGACAGGTGGCGACTCTGCGGGGACTCTAGTAAGAGGACTTAAGCTGCTATTTCAATCTTTTCAAAATTATTATCTGCTTGTGTGTGGATGTTGCATTTACATTGGATGGATGTGTACGAATGCATGTCTTGTTTATTTAGTGCCTCGCACTATAAACTGCCTGTGATGATTAGTGCCTCGCACTATAAACTGCCTGTGATGTTAGTGCCTCGCACTATAAACTGCTCATGATATTAGTGCTTCGCACATGTCATCATTTCATACGGTGAGAGGTGATGTATGTGAATGTATGTTGTGTGGTCCCTCCACCAGGAGGCTATCCCGTCGGTGTTTGATTACTGGACTCGTGAGAAGCTTGATTCTCCGAGGCTCAGGAAAGGCACCACCCAAATTCACTCCAGTTGAAAGACCGGATTAACTTCCCGTCAAGTAGATTGCGATGATTTGGGAACCTTCATGCCAAAAAGCCGCGAGTGTAACCTAAGATAGGTCAGCCTCTGATAAACCCAAAACGGAGGAAAGTCTCTTCATGCTCTCATTTTAAATTACACAATTTCATGACATATCTATCTCCATGTAATGAGAAATATGAAGGAATGTGTACACATATACATACATGCTACAAATAGCTGACATCCGTTTTTGCAGGATAAAATTCCTAAAATGGACTCATCACATTGCATATTAATATTCACCTTCCCTAAGGACTAAACTATGCAAGTCTTTCGCAGGGAGTCAATCGGGCCTACTACCCATTCAAAGTCCAAAAAGGCAACAGGCCTACAGTCAATTATGTCGTCATCCGACCAGACTGAACTTAATCCAGTTTCTCGCAAAGAATTCGACGGATTAAGCAAACAAATTGCAGATTTGGTTGTTCTGTTCAAAGAATTACACCAGTCTACACAGGGTCAGAAAATACCCGTACATGCTGAATCCTCCACACAAGGAGGAGCCCAGGTCGTTACCATACCTGAACTGCAGTTGGATCAGACCAACAAAACTCATGATGCTGCCCATCCCACTGGAGATCCAGACACTAGTGACATCAAAAAGAAAGTCCTCCAAATGGAAGAGACCCTTCGCACTATCAAAGGAATTGGAACACACGGGAGTGTTTCATATGCTGATCTATGTATTTTTCCTGGTGTTCATTATCCAGAAAAGTTTAAAACTCCTGACTTTGAAAAATATGACGGGTTAGGAGATCCTTATATACACTTAAAGGTATTTATTGGAGAACTTGGATCTTATGCAGAGGATGAAAAGCTCAGAATGCAATTATTCCAAAAGAGTCTAACTGGAGAAGCCCGTTCATGGTACACCAGATTAGACAACTCCAAAATCCACAGCTGGGAAGAGCTAGCACATGCCTTCCTCACTCAATACAGCTTTCAAACTCAAATGGCTCCTGATCGGTATCAAATTACCAAGATCAAGAAACAGTCTAACGAGTCTTTCAGAGAGTATGCCCAGAGGTGGAGACGCCTGGCTGCCCAAGTGAATTCTTCCATGACTGAATCAGAAATGGTCATGACGTTCATAGACATACAAGAAGCTGCCTTCTATGAGATAGTTTTAGCCGGCATCGGCAAACCGTTTTCTGAAATGGTCAAACATGGGGAGATGGCTGAGATGGGATTGAAATCCGGAAAGATTCAAGACCTAGCTGCACTAAAAGCTGTTGCTGATCACATCTAGTCTAGAAATTATGGGAACAACCCCAGGAGGGTCCATAAAAAGAAAGAGAAAGATGTTTTCCTGATACTACAAGGTCAAAAAGGCAGTCAAAATATGCCTATTCAGAGGAGAAACTATACTCCCTTTCCAGCACAGTCTGTAAACCCTCCAATACCAAAAGGTGGAGAAGCCAAACGCCCTCGAGTGTTCACACCCTTAGGGGACACCCTCAAGAATATCCTTAATCTTCTAACAACACAAAAGAAGATTACACATCTACTTCCACCAGCCAACCCAAATGGAAGGGGTTTTAATGCTGCTCGGAAATGTGCTTATCATGCCGGGGCACCTGGACATGATACTCAGGATTGTTGGGCCTTGAAACACAAGATCCATGACCTGATAGACAACGGTGAGATCGTGGTCACTAAACCAGATCAACCTAATGTTCAAGACAACCCTCTTCCTCAACACAAAGAAGAAAAGGTCAACATGATTAATTGGAGCAGTGAACAGAGTTCCAACTTCAGCTGTGATTCTTCCCAAACCATCAAAGACGGTGATAACAGATGGGATTATGCCAAGTTCCAGTTCATAATGGAACGAAAAATGAAAGCTCTTTGCAAACAAATTGAGCAATTGGCGGAACTGGTTACTTATCAGCATCAAGTGACTCGTCAGCTAATCAGCCAGGAGCATGCCAGTCTCCTGCCCATTGTCATGAATATTCCCTCTTCACTTTCAGAACATGAAATGCTGGAAGACAAAGTGACGAAGAGAGCAAATGCCAAGGCCCGTCGGGATTTCGCCAACAAAAGGGAATTCACTTATTTGGGTCAACCTATGGAGGAGATACTTCACATGTTAATCAATGAAGGAAGAATCAGTTCCCTTCTACCTCCAATCAACCCCCGTTCGGGACGATATAATTCTGAGGGAGTATGTCAATATCATTCCCAATCTCGTGGTCACAGCACAGAAGAATGCTGGGCACTCCGCCACCTTATTCAAAACCTAATCGACAGTGGCGTACTGCACCTGGCAGATGACGACACTGTGCTACGCACCAGTGAGAATGCAGGTCCCACTAAATAGAAGAGTGTGGTAGCCGCCATATCTACTAAAGCTGATCAATCACTCGTCATGCCAATAATTCAACTCAGAGGAATCAACAATCCTTTGAAAGTGGCCGCTCCCGAGCCAATCAACTTGTCGTGCAGAACACAATATCCTATTGTTAGCTTGCATAAAGTTCCGTTGAATTATAGAGAAGGTGAAGGATCCACATACCACTGCTGCAGTGTCGAAAGAAAATCCACTATACCTTCCCTAACGGGTGATGAAATCTGCCGTCAAATCAAAGGGAAAAATACCCACGGAGAAGATTGAAGAATTCCTCCGCACTATGGGTCATAACGAAGCTACGGTGGTTTCAAGCTTGAAAGAAGCTCCACAACAGATATCAATTTTGGACTTGGTCCTCACTTCCGAGAATCACCAGAAGATCTTGTTAAAGGTTTTAGAAGAAGCCTATCTCCCGACATCCGTGGATGAGGAAAAATTTCAACATTTGGTTGATCACATTTTCAACGACAATGTGATATCCTTCACTGATGATGACATTCCGCCTGAAGGGACCGGTCATTACAAACCGTTGTACATCGCAGTCTTATCCTCCGGATATATGGTGGCTGGAGTCCTGATAGATGGAGGCTCATGCCTAAATATCTGCCCATATGCTGCCTTGGTGAAGATGAATATCAATCCTAATCGAATCCGGAGTAGCCATACTATCATCAAAGCTTTTGATGGAGCCCACCGGAATTCGGTTGGAGTAATTGAGCTGCCAATTGAGATTGGTCCTCATACATTCTACGTATCCTTCCATGTGCTCAAGATATAGTCAGGATACAATCTGCTCTTGGGACGACCATGGATCCACATGGCTGGGGCAGTCCCCTCCACCCTTCATCAATAATTAAAATATATTATCAACAACAGCCTAGTCACGGTCAACGCTGAACCAGAGTGTCCTCAACACGGGGATTTACCGGTCATCAATGCTAATGCAGACGTTGAACCAGTCAGTTTTTATGCTTTGGAAATAAGAAATACCCAATACCATGTTATTCGAGCACCACTGCCCGAACCCCATATTTTTGTCGAAGTGATGTCAGCCACTCAAGAAATGATGTCGTTGGGTCATAAATCAGGACAAGGGTTGGGTAAAGATTGTCAGGGTATCAAGTACCCTATTCGCTTAACCAAGCACACTGGAACAGCTGGACTGGGCTATTCGGCCAGCTCTAGTCACAGGAATCCTCATAAACATCCACAAGTTCCTTCAGCTTCAACTAGGTGGCGTTTATCTTCACCTTCAAGTGCTGAGTCCGCACAACCTCCTGTAAAGGTGCCAGCCAATGTCATGGCTATGTTGTTTCCTAAGCCGAAACCGGTGGAGGAAAACAAAATCGTTATTCCAGATCCCGCAATCGAAGAAGAGGAGCGGAGAATCAAGGAGAACGTTGTCCGAATAATGTCGGGCATGCGTATCATCGTCCATGATGAACATACCAACCGATACACCACAGACGATGATTACCCAGACATAATGACCATCATTCGGGACAGAGAGGATGATGACAGTCCCTCCATCACTGCGGTTCACTCGAACTTTGCTCTTGCCAATTGGAACAGCATTCCTTACATTGGTCGTTAAGGGTAAAGCGGGCAGAAGTTCTTTCTGCCCTGTAGATATAATAACTACTTACTTTTCTGTACAGTATTAGCAGTTTATTTTGCCAGTATATGCTAATACTGTGTATGATCAAACATGTTTCATATATACTAAGTGAAAGCATATTTTGTTTCAGGACTCTGAATTTAGATGTGCCTGTACTTGCTGATACGATGCCTCTCCTACACAGGGATTGTACCTTTGATGTAGAGATGAATTCAGCCTTGATGAATACACAGGATGACATTGAGGTGCCTTCAGAAATTCAAGAATGGGTCAAAGATACACCTAAACCCAACCTTGATCAAACCACTTCTTTCAATCTCGGAACCTTAGAAAGCCCTAAGTTAATCCAGATTGGTTCAGACCTTACCCCAAACCAACGGAATGACATGGTTACACTATTAACCCAATTTCAGGATGTGTTTGCATGGTCTCATGAAGACATGGTGGGTTTGTCCACTGACATTGTCCTTCATCGCCTTCCCATTAAAGAGGGATTTAAGCCAGTCAAACAGAAACTCAGGCGATTGAAACCTGAGTGGAGCTTAAAGGTGAAAGAGGAAATTGTGAAACAATTTCAGGCTGGCATCATCATGGTGTCTACATATCCTGAGTGGATATCCAATATCGTTCCCGTGCCTAAACCTGGAGGGAAGGTGCGAGTTTGCATGGATTACCGGGACTTGAATAAAGCTTGCCTAAAAGACAGCTTTCCCGTGCCATTTATCCACATTCTCATTGACAATACTGCGCAATACGACATGTACTCCTTTGCTGATTGCTTTGCGAGGTATCATCAAATCATGGTTGCCGAGGAAGATTGTGAGAAGACTGCCTTCATCACTCCTTGGGGAACTTTTTGTTATAGACGGTTGTCATTTGGCCTCATCAATGCCGGAGCTACCTATCAACGAGCTATGATGGCTCTTTTCCACGACATGATGCACAAAGAGATTGAGATCTACGTGGATGACATCATTGTCAAGTCCCGGAAGAAGGATCACCATATAGAACATCTCAGAAAGCTATTCAACAGGTTGCGTAAATACAACTTGAAGTTGAATCCAGCCAAATGCGCCTTTGGCGTTAAATCAGGCAAGTTGCTAGGATTTCTAGTCAGCCACAAAGGGATTGAGCTGGATCCTGCCAAAATCCAAGCCATCACGGAAATGCCCATTTCTCAGACAGAAAAGGAAATTCGGGGATTTTTGGGAAGAATCAACTTCATTAGCAGGTTCATCTCCCAACTCACAGCAACTTGTGAACCAATCTTCAAACTATTAAGGAAGAACTCCTCCATGAAATGGAATGATGAGTGTCAGAATGCCTTCCTTACAATCAAGAAACAACTAGTCAAAGCTCCTATGTTGGTACCACCCAGGGATGATGTTCCCCTGTTTATGTACCTGTCCATAAGTGACAATGCTATGGGCTGCATGCTGGGGCAGAAGGACGATAGAGGCCAAGAACGAGCTATCTATTACCTCAGTAAAAGGTTCAGCAGCAGTGAACACAAGTACACTTTGATCGAAAAGACGTGTTGTGCTTTAACATGGGCTTCCATGAGGTTACAGCATTACCTCCATGGTCACACAACCCATCTTATATCCCGCGTGGATCCTCTCAAGTACGTGTTCAACAAACCCATGTTAAATTATCGGCTGTCCAAATGGCAGTTGATCCTATAACAATTTGACATTGTATATGTGACTCAAAAGTCCATCAAAGGTCAAGGAATCGTAGATCAACTGGCCGTCGCACCTTCAGGGGATTTCAAACCCTTAGAAACATATTTCCCTGATGAAGGAGTAATGACAGTACAGCAACACCATCAGTACGATACGCGCCAATCATAGAAGATGTATTTTGATGGAGCTGTTAATATGGAAGGTTCTGGAGCTGGAGCAGTTCTAGTATCTGATACGGGACAGCAGTATCCCGTCGCCATCAAATTACAGTTTGACAGCACCAATAATACGGCTGAGTATGAAGGCTGTCTTATGGGGCTAAAACTTGCCCGTTCAATGGGCATTAGACGGTTAACTGTCCTTAGAGATTCAGAGTTGGTAATCAGACAATCCGCCGGAATCTATCAAACCAAGGAACTACACTTGCTGCCTTACCATCGGCAGGTTTTAAAGATGGCTTTGGAGTTCGAAGAAATCTCCTTTCTACATGTTCCTCGTAATAGGAATGATTTTGCGGACGCATTAGCAACTTTGGCCTCCTTGATTCATATATCAGATAAGGAGCAATTGCCAAGCGTCACAATTTCCCTGAGCAAGGCCCCAGCCTACGGGAATTATGTTGGAGAAGTATCGGATGAGCTACCTCCCATCCCACAGCCTTGGTATCAGCATATCAAGGAATATCTGCGAGATGGATCTACACCTGCTTAGGCGAGCCCGACTGAGAAAAGGCGGATCCATCGACTTGCAATGAAATTCTACTTGAGTGGAGATGCGCTCTACAAAAGAGATGCGGGATTAGGCCTCCTCCGGTGTTTAGACAAAGATCAAGCCCAAAAGCTCATGGATGAAATCCATGGCGGAGTCTGTGGCCCCCACATGAGTGGCCCCCTCCTTGTCAAGAAAATCCTCAGAACGGGACATTATTGGCTATCTCTCAAAGCTGATTGCCATGACCACGTCAAAAGATGCTATCAGTGCCAGATTCATGGGAATGCTATACACGCCCCTCCACGGGAACTCCACAATATGAGTTCACCTTGGCCCTTCTCAATGTAGGGAATGGACGTTATCGGGCCCATTGAACCTAAAGCCAGTAATGGACATCGGTTTATATTCACCATGATCGACTACTTCACCACGTGGGTAGAGGCAGCCTTCTTCCCTACGGTCACTAAAGAAGTCATCATTGCTTTCATCAGAAACAATGTTGTTTGTCGTTATGGGCAACCAGAGGTGATTGTGTCAGACAATGCCAAAAACCTTAACAATAAGATGATGGAGGAATTGTGCCAGTAAATTCCACATCAAAACATCTCAACTCAGTCATCTATAGTCCAAAGATGAACGGTGTTGTTGAAGCGGCTAACAAAAACATCAAGAAGATTATGCAAAAGATGTCCGCCAACCACAAAGATTGGCCTGATGTATTGCCTCTGACTCTGTTAGCCTACAGAACATCCATGCGTACTTCAACTGGGGCAACCCCCTATGCACTAACCTATGGGATGGAAGCAGTGCTCTCCATAGAAGTTGTGATGGAATCTCTCAGAGTGTTGATAGACGCTCAGCTGGATAAAGATCAATGGGTACAAGATAGGTATCACCAATTGTCTCTAATAGACGAAAGGCGAACCGCGGCTATCTTCCATGGTCAGTTATATCAGCAAAGGATCGCCCGATCCTACAACAAAAAAGTCCGGCTACGGTAATTTAAACAATATGACTTAGTTTTGAAGAAAATCCTGGACAACCAAGATCAATCTAAGGGAAAATTTGCTCCTAACTGGGAAGGCCTGTTTATTGTCAAAGAAGTATTGACGAGAGGCGCTCTCAGATTGCAAGAAATAGACGGTGATGAATTTTCGCAACTCATCAACTCAGACGCCGTGAAACGGTACTATGTCTGAAGTAAATCGCAAACACCCTGGTGTCAAACCATCAGGTCACCAGCCATTCCGGTTTTTAACCCTTTACCACATACAACTTTTCTACACTTTGCCCCTCAGGAAAACATACTTTTCAAGCCAGCAGCCTGGCTTTCCTTTGCACTCATACAACTTAAGTCATCCCACCGTGGATCGAACCTCTTACGTTTACAGTTTGGCTACCCATACCTGGGATCAAACTTTTCCTCTGCAGTTTATCCTCAACTTAGGATTAAACTTTCTCATCCCCGCACTCTTACCTGCACATGGGATTACGCTTTTTCTTCTCGCCCTGAGGGGTGAACTACGTCGACCTGATCTCCTCTTTAATAGGAGTACGTAGGCAACCATTTCATATGACCCGGTCGCAATAAAACAAAAACAACAAAAACATTTCTACCCTTCTCTCCTCACAAAAAAAAACAACAAAAATATTCCTACACCATTTCTACCACATACAGCGTTGGACCTCTTACACCAGGTTCGAACTACACAGACCTGATCTCCTCTTCAATAGGAGTACGTAGGCAGCCATTCATGGTGCGGTCTCACCCCCTACCAAAACACAAACCCTTGTCAGTTGGTACTGGGATCAAACATCAATCCACTACATTTCCTTCGGCTTCAGACCAAAGGGATGGAATTACCCAACCTCTCCTCCCAAATAGGAGATTCGGCGACCATCTAAGCTGCGGTCATACCTTGAAGAGTAACGCCAATCCATAAGAGATGGAATTAACTAGGCTTCTCCTTAATAGAAGTACTAGCGACCATCTGTGGTGCGGTTAATCTCAGAGAGGAAAGCCACACTCCTCTTCACATTTTCATACAGAAACCAGTCCCAAGACACCAAAATATGGTAGGGATACACAGATCGATGATCCATTCTGAACTATCCAGAGACAACTCAATATCCATCCACCCAGGAGGAATTCAGAATACATCAAGATCACAAGCCCTGAAGCAGCAGGCAAAATATCAAACAAATAGCAAGGTGTATCTAAAAGGGAAGTGATCCAAAAATATATTTCCCTGTCATATATAATGTTGTTTGATATACATGATGTAAACTGTACATGACAAAATGGCTAAGCTAGTCTGTACAGGTAAGTATAAGCTAATCTATGAGTCAGGATACACGCGAGCTAGCAAGCCCAACATAGCATCCCTCTCAGAAGAAGGAGGTAAAGCTGTGGTCTCCTGTATGAGAGTATCCACACGACCCAATAGATCAGAAGTCGTCTGCATGATGACCATATACTCATCAATATATGCGCTCATCTCTGCGATTATGTCAGTGGTAAGGGACCTCGCTGCAGTACTGTCTGTGACGGCTACATCCCGGGCAGATATGGCAATATCCCGCTCAACTATCACTGCATCTCTGGCTAATCTGGCCTCATCCCGCTCAACAATAGCGGCATCCCTGCGAGCTAAGGCCTCATCGCTCTCCAATAGAGCGGCCTCCCTCACATCCAGAGCAGTCGACATCATAGATCGAACCTGATCTCTCTCAAAGGTCATCAGCTGAAGACTCTGCTCTAAGTACTGTGCCGAGTGCTGAATCGCAAAAGTGTTGGTACTAGGAGAATCCGAAAGAAATGCTGGCAACCCAGCAGCGGGCTCCTCCTCGAAGTGGGTATCAATGTCCTCCACAGGATCCACACCCTCTGCGTCACTATCCGGTACTGCAGATACTGCTGCAGCCGATAAAACCTCCGTCTCCATCTAGGCGGAATACTCTGCGGAATAACATGGACTGCTCACTAAAAAAGCAGCTACCTCACAATGGTCCTAACAAGCATATACACGAGATCGGTCCTCGGCTAAGAGGTATTGGGCAGCTGAACGCTGACCTGTCGCCCCTGTGAAAGGATGAAAATTCTGAAACTGGTCGAACTGCGACATCACGGCCAATGAGTGATAAGTAGTCACACCCCTCAAGCCGGCCAGAGGGAGGAAATCCATGCCTGGAGCATGAGTAATAAAGCTGTATGGTGAGCTAAGCCCCGAGCACAGCAATATACTAAATGGTCTCTGATGTCTACCAAAAATGCGGACCAGGACTGAGCATCTATACACTCCGATGGCTGAAAGGAGTATGACATGGCCACATCGTGGGTAAACCAATATCCATGCCGTCTAAGGGTACCAATCGGTCTCAAGTGTGACATGAACCACACATACAGAAGGACTGAGCTCCCAGTAAACACTCCTGATGGATAAGTACTGCAGTAGGATGCTGACCGCAGAGTCTCTGCCAAGATCATAGGCACAATAGTATGACCCTCCCTGAGAGCTCTCATGGCCATGATAACGCCTATATCTATCTCATCCATATACCGCGGCATGTACACATATGATAGTACACATAACATCAGTACGTCAACTCTGGCTAGACGCCAATGATCCTCTGGTGCGGTGAAATCCCCGGAATGTCGTGAGTAACTGTCCTCTGAGTCAAATCTGTCATATAGAAAACGCTGAGAGATCACATGACCAGATGTCAGCTCATCCTGCACTACTCTGTGCCTCAATCCTGTGAGAGTCATGAATCGTCTACTCATGTCTCCCAGAGCCATATGCACGCAAGGTCTGTCCAAGGGCAGCATCGTCAAACGTGTATACTCCTCCAGAGTAGGATTCAACTCATGGGTGCCAAAGCGGAATACCTGTCTGTCATATCGCCAATGCTCTAGCATCCCATCTACAAATCCTGCAGGAACTTGAAATGCCAAAAGAGTCATGGTATGCTGCAGTAATATATCTACGGTCACCCTGTCTGGTGGTGACATACTATCATACCACGATCGCATACCCGATGCCACCACTGACGGTGGGGTATGATCTATATGGCTAACTGTCGAAGAAGACATCTGTGAGGGCCGTGTCATAAGACCATCCAGGGGTCAATGCTGAATATCTCTGAACATACATACATATGCATAACATGATATATGCATAACAGATAATGGATGACAATATAATATAGGGAATGGAAAAGACTGTGCATACATTTCTAAGTATATCATCATCTAATACATCAGCTCTGTACAGCTACAAATACAGGAAAATGGGGCACAGACGCCCTACTAGTAACAAAAGCCTATCAAAAGATATAGCGAGAATAGGGAACAGCCACCCAATATCTAACAGAGGCTTATCAAAAGATATAACGAGAATACATCAGAAGAAGACAATGGTGTCGATATCCACATCATCAATCCTATCCACCTGATGTAAGTCCTCCTGAGTCACTGGATCTCTATCAACAAGGATGTCAGGTCTATAAAGAGGAGGATCTACGCCGGCAAAACCAAAAGGGTCGTCCGAGGGGCCAGCGCCTGAGCTGGAAGGAACAAATGACTCCGCCTCTGCTGGATCTCTGCCCAAATGCCGAATAAATAAATGTGCCTGGTCCAACTGACGGGTCAAGCTATCAATCTGGGTCAAATGAGTTGGATCTCAGACACAAGCTATCCAATCCATCATCATCAAGGATCCAGGAACCATGTCCCCTATAAACTGTGTGGCGCGAGACTGGGCTCCAATATTACGAGGAAGCCACCAACGCTGGAATGTCTCCTGAGTACATGGACCCTCTGATAATGCAAATCCGTTAACACCCAACAACGGGATATCAATGGCGGGTGACTGCGATATAGGCCAGTGACGCCTGACAGGAGGAAAGATCGGTATACGAATCTCCCCTGTGGTGCTCCTGATAGCACGCTCTCCTAGATAGAGCTCCCAACCGCCATCTGTAAAGAGTGGAACTCTCCTGGTGGAAATCAAATACTCGACCCCAGTCCGGTATCCATCCTCAAAACCCACTGTCAAGTGTTCCCCAAAATAGGGAAACCAGGTGATGGTGTCGGCCGACAGCAACTCCAGCTGCATACGACAATGAGTGAATCCCTCCGCTACAGGGACCTCGGGCAGAATCGAATGATGCCATCTTCGTCCTCATGGATAGGTATCTAAACCTAACACACTCACGGGACGCAAACAAGGAAGCCTCTCATAGGCCCAAAACTGCCAACACAATGGCAAGACATCTGCTATCAGTAAACAGTCTTAACCTATGAATTGGAAAAGACAAGAGAAATACTCACCAGCAGAAACGGGTAAAATCATAGCCAAGCCTCGGTCAAACCCTGTGAGCGCATACGCATACCCCGGAGGAAATAGGCAAAGGTATAAGAGCCCCAATTGTACTCTCCAATACGGTCCACGTCACGCGTAGCGCTGACCAAAGCAAAAGATACCGTGGAAGAGTTATCTGCTATGAAGCAGCCTCGAATGATCATCAGGAACAATCGCCGCAGAACGCGATCCCTGATCCTGACATCATCAAGCATGGGCTCACTCAATCGCCCGCTCACAGCATCCATGCTCAAAGGACCTGAACGGATGGTCCTGCCTTTGAGCGCCGCCGCCGGAACTCCTAACAAGGATCTGACGGTAGTAGGTGTAATATTCGCCATGCAAGGCACTGGCTCCCCTCCAAACTCCACGCCAGTAATAAATCGCCAATCCATCGGCGTCATCATCACTTCGTAATCCAGCAGGTGGAGTGACTGAGTCTGGTGAAACCACCGCTCAGACAATGCCCTGAGGTAACCCCAGGGACAACGACGGGGAAGGATGGAGAAGAATGCCCCAAATCCCCACTCATGCACTACTGCTCTATAATCAGGATGAAGCGCTTGGTACATGGAGTGGATGCTAAACCAGTTCCCTCGAGGTTGTGTAAAACCTGAAACCTGCATGAAATGCAAATCTACGTCAGAACCCTTTAATCCTCATCAATAGGAAAGAAGGAAAAGCAAAGTCTAACGCCATACCTCGTTAACATGTAAATACATTGATGGATGTCTGCCCAAATCACCCAGCAACTCTGGGTTCGCCACCTGAATGCTCGGAAGCTCCTTACGAGGGACATGTACAGCAGGAGCGGGATCCTCTATCAGAATATCTGCCTCCTCGTCCCCAACGTCTGGAACACCTACCTGGACAGGACGTATCACAGCCTCCACCAACCGACAAGGCTGTCTAACAGAACGGGGACGAGGTACTTCAGAAGCCCTCCGTCGTACACCAGAAGTGGTCCTATAGGAACTACTCGGCTGATCCGGGTCCATAATATCTGGACAACAAGTCTCCAAATCACCTCAGAAAGGGTATGGTATTTCCTTACCTGGAGCTTTCTCTAATGTATTTATGATTATATGCATGCATACATTTACTTTAACAAACAATAAAGTTAAAATGCATGACTACCCAATGCCTACCTTTTGAAAATTTTTGCCATAGTCCCCTTTGAAAATAGGACTATCCACATGCACTCAGGCATGTTTAGGTGGCCATTCAGTAGCACACCTACCCCAAAGTCATATACACAATATATGCATTAAAAATCAAAAGCATCATGTATAAGGCCAACCTCAATGCTAGGAGTACTTTGCCTTTCTACCTTTTGCTCATTGGACCTCGAATAAGACAAAAAATAGCAAAAAAAGGTGTCAATTTGACTGTCTCAAAAGTCAAATTTTTTCACATTATTATGTTCAGCACGGTTTAATACTAACATTTACTATGTTGAATATTTTTTATCAAGTCATTTGTGCATACATAACCACTACTATGTGTTTAGATGCATTTCGTGCGATAACTCACAATCTAACGGACAGAAACTAGAGAAAATATAGGCATACGTTACCAGGATAGTGTGGAACACTTGCACGGTGACAGAATTTGCAGAAAACAGCCCGAACTCAGCAGATCTGAAGATGGTTCGCGGTTTTCTCTAAGCGAAACAAGTTGAAAGTGACTTGTGAATGCTGCTGGCTGATGGATATATGATCCACGCCTGGCCGTAGGCCTATCAGCGGCTATAGCAGATACACCTGCGGCACCCCCATGTGGGTCCTGTAAGACCCCGAATTTTATGAAATAAAAGTATTCAATTTTTCTTATAATTACTATTCAGTAAATGGTTAAATTGATAAAAGTTTAAAGTTATGAGTGAAATATGATTTTTTTTTTCAAAATAAACAAGTGGTTATAAAATAATCATTGTTGTCGGGGAATATTCGTTTGGTCGTGGAATATTCTTTCTGTCGGAGAATATTCGTACGACGGCGCAGCCATTTGTGGGCCCCATAACAGAATAACTGTCGGGTGAAGAAAACGACAAATTTGAGTTTTTACAAATAACGGCGTAGTTGTTATCGTTAATACTGTTGAAATACCCGGTGGTTAAAATACAGTAATACGCGTTATTGCACAGTAGCACGCGGTATTGCACAGTATTTTTGAAATTATTGATTCTTACGTAAGAAGGCACTACTTAATAATTGTTACAGTAATTACTGTTCAATATTTTATTTTATTGATTCAATAATTGCTACGTTGAAATTTTGTATTATTGTTGTTCAATAATTGTTGCTGCACAGTATTTCCCATTATCAGATCAATAATTCATATTATTTGAATAGTATTATTAGATAGCATTATTGGCAATGTCTAGAAAGTTCTGTCTAAGGAGAGGTTTGGTCATCTAATTGCGCGCCAGTAAGGAGAAATCCTTATTGGAAAGCCCCCTCTTTCCTGGGAACGGCCTGGTTGTCATAAATGTGATTCTGTAATATTATTTGTGAATAATTAATTATTGATTCATATGATAAGAAAATATTTATTTTATGGGGATATAAATGAGGGATATATTTTTATGGTTAAAAAATGAAGGAGTTAATGTTGAGATTTTTATCAGTATTTTTGTCGGAATGGAGGTATTAAAAATTAGGGTTTTTGAGATATTTTACGGGGGTTATAATTTTTAATCCGACCGTTGGATCGTGTTAATTTTTGGATATGTTATACATATATAAGTTGAGTATATGTCCACAAATTTTGAACCGTTAAAAATGAACGTATGATTTATTATGAATTTTACGAGATGACTGGTTCAGAAATTGTTGAATTTTCGGAGTTTATCATTTTGGTGGAAAATTCTAGAATTGGTGGGCCCCACTTGTGGTTGGTGAAGAAATGTGCTGAATTATATTTCAAATGTGGTGGGTGGGAATAGTAGCAGGTAAAGCCATCAGGTTGCAGGTCAAACCTACCAAAATTTTCCTATAAATAGAGGGCTAAGTTAGAATTGAAAATCACACCAGAAACATAAGTTTTCTCTCTTTCTCTCTCTATATTATGAAGCATATTTTGTGAGTTTTTAGATACTTGGTGAGTTGCTATTCATCAGTGCAAGTTTCCTTCAGCATCATATCCGATATCCAGTCAGAAGTACTGCTCTTTTGAGGTAAGGGATAGTAAGGGATAGTAAGGGATAGTAAGGGATATTAAGGGATTTTAAGGGTTGTTATGATTTTCAGTTTCGTAATTTTTCTGATCTTCAAAAATTCTGGAAAAATTTGAAATGATATTTTGATGAGTTTTATTGATTGTGTCCAAAAATGGTGATTTTTGGATGTATAGATTAAGAGTTATGAATTTTACGGGAAAAGACTATTTTAAAAGTAACCGCTTATAATTCCTTGTGGTTAACTCCAAAATTGATGAAATTTTTATTGGGAGTACATGTATATGATAGAAGTATACTCTGTAAATTTCAAAATTTTTAGACAAAAGTACAATTTTTGATAAATGTCTAAATATTCGGCTATTTTGGCCATATGAAAAATAGTAAATGACTTTTAAAAATTCTGAGAAAAATATATGTTCACTATGGGACTATATTATGCTAAATCCCAGAAAAGAAATATTTTTGGAACTGATTTGGTATTTTTCATGAAAATGGTCTAGTTATGAGTAAATGAATTAAATATGTTTTGTGAAGAAAGAAAATTAGAAAATAGGATTTTATGGCTTGAGAATCCTATATGAGGTATATGCAGATTTTTGATGAGGGTTTTGGTTATTGATGATGAAATTGTAAGAGTTGGCATTTTATGACGATTAAATGCATTAATTAGTAAAGTGTAAACAATTAAAATAAATTGTTTATAAATTTAAGTAATGTTATTCTTTCAATATCATTATACCGAAATATTGGTATGAATTTTATTGTAGAATTTCTATCTTTTGTGTCGGGGTTACTATTCATGAGTTACGAATATTACTCTTGAGATTAAAACTATATGTTGATCATATTATTTTTATCATCATATATAACATTTTTATAACCCTGATGTTGAAATTCTCTTTCACTGGAGTGTAAAGATGGGTAGATTATTGGTATGATCATGACTAGGGTTCTCTTTGGCCTGTAGTGCAAAGTTGAATTGTGACTGGTATGATCATGACCATTGAATTTATAATTGAATATCTTAAGCTTAAGTGCAAAGGTGAATTGATCAATATGGTTATAATTATTGTTTATATAAATTCTGAAATGATTATATATTTCTTTGAGATATGAATATATTTGGCCTGTAGTGCAAATATGAATTGTTGATGAATATCTTTGGCCTATAGTGCAAAGATGAACTGTTGTTGAATATCTTTGGCCTGTAGTGCAAAGATGAACTGTTGTTGAATATCTTTGGCCCGTAGTGCAAAGATGGTTTGTTGATGAATATCTTTGGCCCGTAGTGCAAAGATGGATTTGTTAGTATGATTATAAACAGGAATTGTGATTTGGTATAACCATGATCTTTGATGTTTCAGGTAAAGACAGGTGATGAAAATATTCTTCGTCCTGAGTGCGAAGAAAAATTTATAGTCACAATTATGATTATGAGTTATTCATATGATTGTGGAAAGGAACTGTTGAGTGATGTTACATGGATAAAACATTGTTGGTGGATTTTTAACATGGAGAAGATAATAGACTTTATAGTCTATTTGACTCTTCTAATGGATTGCTCGTTCCGCTGTAACTATGGTTGAAATTTTTATCATTTACCATATGTTCTAAATCTCTGATTTATTGTTGATGAAGGCTATTGATAATTGAATTATCTTTAGTCATGATATTCTTTACTGAGCTAGTTGTGCTCACCCTTTTGCTTCACAATTCCTTTCAGGTAATAAGAGTGTAGCTGGGTCGAGCGGGGGTAACAAGGGAATAGAACGGTGGTCATCATTTAGTAGTTATATTTGGTGAAGAAAATAGGGTGAGGCGAACCCAACGTTGGAAGGGTGTTTTGTCACTATCATACAAGATGTCTAATGACATACAACCTCGTGTCATCATAGGACAGGGTTGTGCTCATCCACTTGCTGAGTATATCTATGGGCACTACCTATATAATCTTGGTGTTTGTTTGAAGTATAATTCTCAATTAGAGACAGTGGAGATAATGATAAGTCAAGAGAAGACTCACCATTGGGAAGAATATGATAGTAATCTTCTCGTTTTTCTTTGGGGTCTATTGGGTCAACCAAGGATAATTTTGTGGCCATATGATATCTATCATAACCTAGACGCGTGGCCTCCCATGTACGAAGGTTTCCTTGAGCACTTCCCAAAGATTCTAATTTCTAAAACAGTTTTTGACTGTACCTTTATGTAAGGTACCTTTGTGACGTGCTATCCAAGGTTGGGACATGAGTCATAGTTGGTATATATTTGTACCCAAACTCATAGCATATGTGTTGTTGTATTTTACACGACAATTATTGTAATAAAGTTGTAGTTGTTATCTGTACCATGTATTTGGCGACTCAGAATGGGTTGGATGGAATGGAACTATTTTGGGGTTGTCACAGGTGGTATCAGAGCTTGGGGATATGATCTCTGGCGGAGATCGGGGAATACAACTAGGAGGGGAGAGATGAGTAAATCTTTCGCTAGTGTGTCCTACCTAAGCTTATTTGTTGGTCAGTCATAATATCGGGGTATTATGTGATATGTTAATTTGTTAAATTAACCCTTGTTTTGAAGCTGTATTCTAGAGTGATATTTGAAATACAGGAGATGAGCAATGGAGAAATTATGATGACAGGGAAGATAGAATCTGAATTGAAAGGAAGGTATTCTCAACACTTTGAAATACCAGGTACGTAAATTTCGGGGACGAAATTTCATAAGGAGGGGAGATTGTAAGACCCCGAATTTTATGAAATAAAAGTATTCAATTTTTCTTATAATTACTATTCAGTAAATGGTTAAATTGATAAAAGTTTAAAGTTATGAGTGAAATATGATTTTTTTTTTCAAAATAAACAAGTGGTTATAAAATAATCATTGTTGTCGGGGAATATTCGTTTGGTCGTGGAATATTCTTTCTGTCGGAGAATATTCGTACGACGGCGCAGCCATTTGTGGGCCCCATAACAGAATAACTGTCGGGTGAAGAAAATGACAAATTTGAGTTTTTACAAATAACGGCGTAGTTGTTATCGTTAATACTGTTGAAATACCCGGTGGTTAAAATACAGTAATACGCGTTATTGCACAGTAGCACACGGTATTGCACAGTATTTTTGAAATTATTGATTCTTACGTAAGAAGGCACTACTCAATAATTGTTACAGTAATTACTGTTCAATATTTTATTTTATTGATTCAATAATTGCTACGTTGAAATTTTGTATTATTGTTGTTCAATAATTGTTGCTGCACAGTATTTTCCATTATCAGATCAATAATTCATATTATTTGAATAGTATTATTAGATAGCATTATTGGCAATGTCTAGAAAGTTCTGTCTAAGGAGAGGTTTGGTCATCTAATTGCGCGCCAGTAAGGAGAAATCCTTATTGGAAAGCCCCCTCTTTCCTGGGAACGGCCTGGTTGTCATAAATGTGATTCTGTAATATTATTTGTGAATAATTAATTATTGATTCATATGATAAGAAAATATTTATTTTATGGGGATATAAATGAGGGATATATTTTTATGGTTAAAAAATGAAGGAGTTAATGTTGAGATTTTTATCAGTATTTTTGTCGGAATGGAGGTATTAAAAATTAGGGTTTTTGAGATATTTTACGGGGGTTATAATTTTTAATCCGACCGTTGGATCGTGTTAATTTTTGGATATGTTATACATATATAAGTTGAGTATATGTCCACAAATTTTGAACCGTTAAAAATGAACGTATGATTTATTATGAATTTTACGAGATGACTGGTTCAGAAATTGTTGAATTTTCGGAGTTTATCATTTTGGTGGAAAATTCTAGAATTGGTGGGCCCCACTTGTGGTTGGTGAAGAAATGTGCTGAATTATATTTCAAATGTGGTGGGTGAGAATAGTAGCAGGTAAAGCCATCAGGTTGCAGGTCAAACCTACCAAAATTTTCCTATAAATAGAGGGCTAAGTTAGAATTGAAAATCACACCAGAAACATAAGTTTTCTCTCTTTCTCTCTCTATATTATGAAGCATATTTTGTGAGTTTTTAGATACTTGGTGAGTTGCTATTCATCAGTGCAAGTTTCCTTCAGCATCATATCCGATATCCAGTCAGAAGTACTGCTCTTTTGAGGTAAGGGATAGTAAGGGATAGTAAGGGATATTAAGGGATTTTAAGGGTTGTTATGATTTTCAGTTTCGTAATTTTTCTGATCTTCAAAAATTCTGGAAAAATTTGAAATGATATTTTGATGAGTTTTATTGATTGTGTCCAAAAATGGTGATTTTTGGATGTATAGATTAAGAGTTATGAATTTTACGGGAAAAGACTATTTTAAAAGTAACCGCTTATAATTCCTTGTGGTTAACTCCAAAATTGATGAAATTTTTATTGGGAGTACATGTATATGATAGAAGTATACTCTGTAAATTTCAAAATTTTTAGACAAAAGTACAATTTTTGATAAATGTCTAAATATTCGGCTATTTTGGCCATATGAAAAATAGTAAATGACTTTTAAAAATTCTGAGAAAAATATATGTTCACTATGGGACTATATTATGCTAAATCCCAGAAAAGAAATATTTTTGGAACTGATTTGGTATTTTTCATGAAAATGGTCTAGTTATGAGTAAATGAATTAAATATGTTTTGTGAAGAAAGAAAATTGGAAAATAGGATTTTATGGCTTGAGAATCCTATATGAGGTATATGCAGATTTTTGATGAGGGTTTTGGTTATTGATGATGAAATTGTAAGAGTTGGCATTTTATGATGATTAAATGCATTAATTAGTAAAGTGTAAACAATTAAAATAAATTGTTTATAAATTTAAGTAATGTTATTCTTTCAATATCATTATACCGAAATATTGGTATGAATTTTATTGTAGAATTTCTATCTTTTGTGTCGGGGTTACTATTCATGAGTTACGAATATTACTCTTGAGATTAAAACTATATGTTGATCATATTATTTTTATCATCATATATAACATTTTTATAACCCTGATGTTGAAATTCTCTTTCACTGGAGTGTAAAGATGGGTAGATTATTGGTATGATCATGACTAGGGTTCTCTTTGGCCTGTAGTGCAAAGTTGAATTGTGACTGGTATGATCATGACCATTGAATTTATAATTGAATATCTTAAGCTTAAGTGCAAAGGTGAATTGATCAATATGGTTATAATTATTGTTTATATAAATTCTGAAATGATTATATATTTCTTTGAGATATGAATATATTTGGCCTGTAGTGCAAATATGAATTGTTGATGAATATCTTTGGCCTGTAGTGCAAAGATGAACTGTTGTTGAATATCTTTGGCCTGTAGTGCAAAGATGAACTGTTGTTGAATATCTTTGGCCCGTAGTGCAAAGATGGTTTGTTGATGAATATCTTTGGCCCGTAGTGCAAAGATGGATTTGTTAGTATGATTATAAACAGGAATTGTGATTTGGTATAACCATGATCTTTGATGTTTCAGGTAAAGACAGGTGATGAAAATATTCTTCGTCCTGAGTGCGAAGAAAAATTTATAGTCACAATTATGATTATGAGTTATTCATATGATTGTGGAAAGGAACTGTTGAGTGATGTTACATGGATAAAACATTGTTGGTGGATTTTTAACATGGAGAAGATAATAGACTTTATAGTCTATTTGACTCTTCTAATGGATTGCTCGTTCCGCTGTAACTATGGTTGAAATTTTTATCATTTACCATATGTTCTAAATCTCTGATTTATTGTTGATGAAGGCTATTGATAATTGAATTATCTTTAGTCATGATATTCTTTACTGAGCTAGTTGTGCTCACCCTTTTGCTTCACAATTCCTTTCAGGTAATAAGAGTGTAGCTGGGTCGAGCGGGGGTAACAAGGGAATAGAACGGTGGTCATCATTTAGTAGTTATATTTGGTGAAGAAAATAGGGTGAGGCGAACCCAACGTTGGAAGGGTGTTTTGTCACTATCATACAAGATGTCTAATGACATACAACCTCGTGTCATCATAGGACAGGGTTGTGCTCATCCACTTGCTGAGTATATCTATGGGCACTACCTATATAATCTTGGTGTTTGTTTGAAGTATAATTCTCAATTAGAGACAGTGGAGATAATGATAAGTCAAGAGAAGACTCACCATTGGGAAGAATATGATAGTAATCTTCTCGTTTTTCTTTGGGGTCTATTGGGTCAACCAAGGATAATTTTGTGGCCATATGATATCTATCATAACCTAGACGCGTGGCCTCCCATGTACGAAGGTTTCCTTGAGCACTTCCCAAAGATTCTAATTTCTAAAACAGTTTTTGACTGTACCTTTATGTAAGGTACCTTTGTGACGTGCTATCCAAGGTTGGGACATGAGTCATAGTTGGTATATATTTGTACCCAAACTCATAGCATATGTGTTGTTGTATTTTACACGACAATTATTGTAATAAAGTTGTAGTTGTTATCTGTACCATGTATTTGGCGACTCAGAATGGGTTGGATGGAATGGAACTATTTTGGGGTTGTCACAGGTCCCATCCCTCCGGCTCGGTCCAGTACGAGTTGCAAAGGAGGTCTTATAAATTAAAAAGGCCAAATCGAGAATAAAAATGCCACGCGATTGAGCAAAACTACATACAATCCTGGTCTTCTCTGATGAGACTGTGAATCGGTACATCACGCATTGGTATTCGCCCACACACAGGGTACACTATACCAGTGATCTCAAATGATCTTAGTCAAGCTCGGCAATACCGTACGCAGGTCCAATGCTGCTTTCTCAGGATCATCATCCTTGTCAACCTAGGTCCCCGACGGGGGTTACAACGTGAGTCCCCGACGGGGGTTACAACGTGAGTCCCCAATGGGGGTTACAACGTGAGTCCCCGACGGGGGTTACAACGTAGATCCTCGGCGGGGGTTACAACGCGTGTTCATCCGTTGACACACAAATCAACGAAGGTCAAGCAGCCTTGACATTATCTCAGCCGATGGCAAGTAAACCCATCAGAGCATACACAGTTGTTCGATCAATGCATACGTCCCCAGTAGATCTCCCTAGGGGTTTGCTACGTGAATTCACGGCAGGGGATTACCACGTACATTCAAGCCGTTGACACACATATCAACGAAGGTCAAGCAGCCTTGACATCATTCCAGTCGATAGAGGGTTAGACCTATCAGAGCTCTGGAGCCATTCGGGGTTCTTACCACCCGATTACCCATATTCCCCGGCGGGGGGTCATAACGCAATGTTCCGTTGATCTACACGACAGCGAAAGTTAAGCAACCTTGACAGTATATCCCACAGGATTTTTCAGCCGTTGATTCACATATCGGTGAAATACACGTCAACGAAGGTCAGGCATCCCTGGCAGCATTTGTTGTTGGCAGTAACTCCAACAGAACCCGAACATGTCCTGACGATACAAACCAGGAGATTGTCATCAAGGAGGATAGATGATGGAATATGTTATACACATCCTCAAACAGATCAAGCTTTATCCCCACAGATCTCTTACACATAAGAGGTACCTCTGTAGGATCCAGTCCTTATCCAGGAATTTGATGATAACTCCAACATCAACATCCTGACAGACTCAGATTATACATCAAATCTGGTCATCATTGCCAATCCCCGGTTGAAGCAACAGGGAGCCAGCAATTATCCTCAGCGTGTTGGGCTACAACCCCGTACACATGCATCATACATCTACATCATGTTGCTATCCGTAGTACCATGTTTGTCTTATTACGTTTCAAGTGTCTAGGATTCTTTATCCTACCCATGCATCGCCATGCATGAGTATGATAAAGAGGGGCATCTGTAGACACTCGAAATTTTCTTTACTACTGACACTAACATTGCAGGAAGGCAGATTTGTCTTTTATGAGAGAACCCTGAAAGACAATCCACAACCATACCGGATACTACCGGAGGTTCAACATCAACCCCATATCGCAATCTGGGAGTAACCGTTCCAATCTTGGAGAACCCCGAGGCATGCAGATTAATACCGGAACACACACCGGAGAAGACCGATTAATCTCGGAGATAACCCCGAGGTATCCAGTCTCAGCCCTAAACATGGGAATAACCTCCAACCTAGGTGATAGCCCCAAGGAAAGCAATTTCGGCATTAACCCCGGAAATGCTTGTTACAAGTGCAACCAGCTTCAATCTCGGTACTCACAACGAGATACACTGTATCAGCCCGGCGATGACATCGGGAAGACAGACACACCTCAAAGATGACAATGAGGACTTTCAACCAATTGCAGCAATCCAATCCCAGCGAAGCTGAGCAACGTCTGCTTTATCGACCCAACCCGGCAATAACACCGGTAAGGGGCAACATCGTCATCTAACCGACACAATGCCATGCCAAGTCGTCTCAACACATCTACATAACAACGGCCCACAAGGCTAACCAATCCCGAGTTGCTATTGTGCGGGGTAACGGATGAAAGTTGAAGCTTGAAGACCGGAGGGCACCGTCCCATCTTCAAAGACTTTGTACAAACTCTAATCCCATGCCATCGTACAAACTCTCGACAACAGCGGTCTGAAATAGGTCTTGTATACCTCAAACGGATGCCCGAATTGCACTTCAAAAAACCCGAGTGGACATTACAGTGCCCGCGTGCACGTACTTCGAGACGACCCGACCTGACCAAACCAGGCCGACCCGACCCGCCTCTGGTACACCTGCGGCACCTTTTGCCTATAAATAAGAGGCTTGGGGTGCTGATTTTTAAGAGAAAAAAGACGGGGAAACCCTGCAGAATTCGCTCTACACTTACCATACAGTGTATTTTCCTACTTTAAACACCTGTGAGCTCATATACAGCCCTTTTTTGTACCTACAAAAGCCAGTGTTTACTCACTCTAAAGATATAGAAGTCTTCTTTGGCAGCCCACTGTAAGCCTTCTCACACACTTTAGAGTCTTTCTCTTCATTTTTGCACACACCCTTCTACACGTTGAGAGTCGTGTTGTTTACTTTTGCCCGGACTTCGGTCCGTGGTTTCATTTCAGTCTATATATATATATATATATCTTATATATATATTTACATATATATTGACTAACATTACTGAGTTATGCCTCGGTTGAGCCTAGACTTCGGTCTGGAGAGTTTATTTGCTTTTCTATATATATATTTTTATATATATGAACTGTGTATCGGACTTTGTTCGATTGAGCCTAAACTTCGGTTTGGTGCATTTATTGCTTTAATATATATATACTTATATATATTAACTGTGTGCCGGACTTTGTTCGATGAGCCTAAACTTCGGTTTGGTGCGTTTAATTGCTTTCTTATATATATATATATATATATATATACTTATATATATAAACTGTGGTCGAACTTTGTTCGATGAGCCTGGATTTTACATCCGGTGCGTTTACTCACTTTTATATATATATATATATATATATATATATATATATATATATATATATATATATATATATATATATATATATATATATAAAGCATGTCGAACTTTGTTCGGTGAGCCTGGATTTTATATCCGGTGCGTTTACATGCTTTTATATATATATATATATATATATATATATATATATTTATATTTCGTCCCACCTGGAGTTTACTTCGTGGTGGTTGACTGTTTTTACAGCTTTCTGTACATTTCGTCCCGCCTAGAGTTTCCTCTGTGGCTGTTGATAGTCTTTAACAGCTTTCTTTACATTTCTGGTCCCCCATGGAGCTACTTCGTGGTTGGTGATCATGTCTGTATATATATATATTTACGGCTTTTATATATATACCTGCTTACTGCTTTCATACAAATTGCGGTATCATGTGAGCCTAGGAATCATGTAATCACAGATTCATCCCATTGGATCTAGATTCGGTTCCCGTGATGGACATTTTCAGCTGTAAGCAGCTTGTAA
Source organism: Panax notoginseng (assembly GCA_016801055.1). NCBI lineage: Eukaryota > Viridiplantae > Streptophyta > Magnoliopsida > Apiales > Araliaceae > Panax > Panax notoginseng. Next base: position 7,689,740 of record CM029018.1, on the reverse strand, counting down.
ATTATTCTGCGGTGTCTGATTTTCCTTAGATGGTTTCCATACCCACGAGGAAGTCAGCATTATTTTGTACATTATTTTCGTACGGATGCTTCGCAGCCGTCAAATAAAATCAACCAAGCCGTGCATTTAATAAAATTGGAGTGCAAAAGGCCTCAATTACTATTGAGTGTCAGGGTTTGAAAAATCTCTTTTATAAAACATCACTGCCATATCTTGCTAAAATTGAATTTTTACATAAATTCAAACCCTGCGTATATAGGTGCTAACGAGGCCTCGTACCACTTTCAAATAACAGCACATTGACTCACACACACACATTCAGATAATAGTTTCTTGAAAAAAGGCGGTCACCATGGTAACACGGATGTTGGGGGGTGCCTAACACCTTCCCCCCGCATAACCAAGTCCCCAGACCCTAAATGAATCTCGGTTTCACCGACCCGTATAGCAGTGTCACATCACTGGGTCTATGTGCAAACCTTTTCTCGGTTGTGTTGGTACAACCATTTAAAAAATCAACTGGCGACTCTTAACAGTCCATCGTCGACATTATACATGTCGGACCTTTTTCACTTGTTTTTCAAACAAATCTCACCTAAAATGAGAACACCAAAGAACAAGTAACGGAAAAGGACATCTAAAAATCCCGACGTCGACAGTGTGAATTTGAATATTATTTTGGACAGGGAATATTCGTACGACGACACAATCATTGGTGGACCCCACAACAGAATTATTGTCAAATTGAGAAAACGACAAAAATATTTTATTGAAAATAACGGCGGAAGTTTTACCATTAATACTGTTGAACTACTCGATAGTAAAAGTACAGTAATACGCGTGGTTGCATAGTAGCACACGGTATTGATTATTGATGCTTACGTGATAAGTCACTCAATTTTGTTTTATTGAGATTATTAATGTAATAAAACAGAAAAGCTTTTTATATAAAACAGAATACTTTTATAAAGTTATTCGTTTTATTAGGCTAATAGTAAAAAAATTTTGCATAAAACATAATACTTTTATAAAGTTATCTGTTTTATTAGACAATAATTAGAATATATTATATTTTATTATGCATAGTATTTGCATAGTGCCTGTATAGTATTTGTATAGTAAAATCTTTTATAAAGTTATTCATTTTATTAGATTATAAATAGAATATATTATATTTTATTTAAAAGATTTTACTTTAAATATGGACCGTCCGATTAAAAGTAAATCAATCTGGACCGTTCATGAATTAGTTACTATGCAGTCCATTCTTCTATAAATAGAAGCTCATTCCTTCATTATTTCTTACGAATTCACTGAAACTCTAGAGAGAGAAACTATAGAGAGAAAGAAGAAAAGTATTCTGCTACTTCACTACTCCGATATCAAGTTTCTTTTACGGTAAAGGATATTATTTGTTGTACCCGTAAAGGATATTATTTGTTGTACTCGTAGGGAGTATTACTTCTTTCTTATTCATGAAGAGAACTTATGTAATTCCATTATTTATTATTCTGTCGGAATATCCTATCTGTGCTTTACGCCGGACCTGGTTCCATTATTTATTATTCTGTCAGAATATCCTGTCTGTGCGTTTACGCCAGATCTGGTTCCATTATTTATTATTCTGTCAGAATATCCTGTCGGTGTGTTTACGCATGACCTGGTTCCATTATTTATTTTCCTGTTGGAATAACCTGTCTGTGCGGTCTATCGCATGCATGGTGATTTCTTTTGTTATTTCATTCTTTATTATATTCAGTTGGTTAAAGTTTTGACTTTTATACTCCATAAAATTAGTGGAATATCCTTGATATTTGCGTTTCATCCAGTATCTTTTCATGTAAATATTCTTCTGAGCATTCTTGAATTTTACTCTACAAAGTAGTATCATGTTGACAATTTGGACGTTATCAGTTCCTAGATAAATTAATTCTTGAACTTGTTTTATTGAATTCTTATATCATTGTCATCATCCTCATGCTTATATTATGTTGAAAGTCATCTGTGGCCTATAGTGCATAGATGGACTTGGTATGATTATGACAAGGGATTATTCGGTATAATCATAATCATAATGTTACAAATGATGTGGAAAAAGTCCTCATTGGCCCGTAGTGCATTGATGGACAGTTTTTGGTATGATTATGGCTATGGATTCTCTTTGGCCGTAGTGCAGAGATGAATTGTTTTATGGTATGATCAGGACCGTTGATAAAAACATGATTATCTTTAGCCGTAGTGCATGGATAATTCGTGATCGTGATACTAAAGAATATCCTTGGCCGTAGTGTAGGGGTGAGTCGATGATGTGGATTATTTATTAAGCTGAGTCTCAGCGATAAAAGCCATGAAAAACCTTTTAAATCATAAAAGATAGTAGATTTTATTCTCTGCTTGACTCTTTTAATGGATTGTTGGTTTCGCTGCAGTTAAACTTGATGTCTATTGTATTTTATCAGTTTAACATTGTTGAAGACTAATGATAATTTATTCTGCATTATCTTAGTCATAATATTTCTTACTTGGCTAGTTGAGCTCACCCTTTCTTTCACTGTTCTCTTCAGGAAATGAGAATATAGTTAGGACGAGTCAAAAAACGGAGTGATGGACCAGATGATAGCATTAGTAGTCCTCACTATTCTATGTAATAGTGTGATAATAATTGTAATGTGGACTCCTTTTGAGTATGGATTCTCTCTAAAAGACAATATTTGTATTCAAACTCACATTTATGTTTTGTCGTATTGTACACGACAGTTGTATTATTAAGTTATATTTGAATTCTGTATCATGTATCTGGCGACTCAAGATGGGTGATGTATACCTAATTTTAGGGGAGTCACAGTTGGTATCAAAGCTTAGGGATATGATCCCTGGCTGGGATGTGAGGCAAGAACTAGGAGGGGAGAGACGGGAGAATTCTTTCGCTAGTATGACCTACCTAAGTTTATTTGGTATTTAATTGGTCGGTCAGAGTATAGGGATAATATGTGATATGTTAATTAACCCTTATTTTGTTGCAGTATTTGAAAATGGCATCTGAAAATGTTGAGATAAGCAATAGAGCACAGGAGACCGTTGAGTCTCCACAGATCAATAATCAGGACAATGTGCAACAGGATGACAATAATCCTCATGTAAACAACAACACTGATCAATTGACGAACGACGGTACGTTTAGGAGTTTTTTAGAATTCATGTAAAATCAGGTGAAGGCGGCTCCTATTCATAATGCAAGAGGAAACAATGGAAACCCACGGTTGGTCACCGCTAAGCAATTCAAGGAGTTGGGACTGTAAGACCCCAACTTTTATAAATAAAGATGAATTTTCTATAAATATCATTTTTGAATATTATGGAGTTAATTTGATATAATGTTATAATTGTGGGTAATATTTATAAATTTTTCAAAGTACCCAAGTTGTTATATAATATTCGATTGGTCGGGGAATATTCGTTTTAACAGAGAATATTCGTATAACGGCACAATCATTGGTGGACCACACAACGAAATTATTGTCGGATTGAGAAAACGACAAAATATTTTATTAAAAATAACGACGGAAGTTTTACCATTGATACTGTTGAACTACTCGGTAGTAAAAGTACAGTAACACGTATGGTTGCATAGTAGCACACGGTATTGATTATTAATGCTTATGTGATAAGTCACTCAGTTTGATTCAATTATTGTCAGTTAATAATATGAATTATTTAGCGATAATGAAGTTTTGTTTTATTCGTATTATTAACGTAATAAAACAGAAACATCTTTATATATAAAACAGAATACTTTATTAAAGTTATTCTATAAATAGAATATATTATATTTTATTTAAAAGATTTTTCTTTAAATATGGACCGCTAGATTAAAGTAATCAATCTGAACCGTTCTTGGATTAGTTACTATGCATTCCATTTTTCTATAAATAGCAGCACATTCCTTCATTATTTCTTACGAATTCACTAAACTCTAGAGAGAGAAACTATAGAGAGAGAGAAGAAAAGTATTCTGCTACTTAACTACTTCCTTATTTCAGTTCTTCTTTAAAACGATAAGGGGTGTTATTCTTTCTTATTCATGAAGAGAACTTTTGTTATTCCATTTCTTATTATTCTGTTGGAATAACACGTATACGCGGTCTACCCTATACTTGGTGACATTCTTCTATTATTCTGTTGGAACATCCTGTCTGTGTGTTTTACACCGGACCTGGTTCCGTTTTTATTATTATTCTGTTGTAACATCCTGTCTGTGTGTTTTACACCGGACCTGGTTCCGTCTTGTTATTATTCTGTTGGAACATCTTGTCTGTGTGTTTTACTCCGGACCTGGTTCTATTATTTATTATTCTGTCGGAATATCCTGTCTGTGCGTTTACGCCGGACCTGGTTCCATTATTTATTATTCTGTCGGAATATCCTGTCTGTGCGTTTACGCCGGACCTGGTTCCGTTATTTATTATTCTGTCGGAATATCCTGTCTGTACGTTTACGCCGGACCTGGTTCCATTGTTTATTATTCTGTTAGAATAACCTGTCTGTGCGGTCTATCGCATGCCGGGTGATTTCTTTTGTTATTCCATTCTTTATTATACTCAGTTGGTTAAGTTTTAACTTCTATACTCCATGAAATTAGTGGAATATCCTTGATAATTGCGTTTCATCCAGTATCTTTTCATGAAAATATTATTCTAAGCATTCTTGAATTTTACTCCACAAAGCAGTATCATGTTGACAATTTGGACGTTATCAGTTCCTGGATAAATTAATTCTTGAACTTGTTTTATTGAATTCTTATATCATTGTCATCATCCTCATGTTTATAAAATGTTGAAAGTCGTTTGTGGCCTGTAGTGTATAAATGGACTTGGTATGATGATGACCAGGGATTATTCGGTATAATCATGACCGTAATGTTACAAATGTGTGGTAAAAGTCCTCATTGGCCCGTAGTGCATTGAGGGATAGTTGTTGGCATGATCATGACCATTAATGAATACACAAATATTCTTGGCCCATAGTGCATGGATAATTGTGGTCGTGATACTAAAGAATATCCTTGACCGTAGTGCAGGGGTGATTCGATGATGTGGATTATTTTGTTAAGCTGAGTCCCAACGATAATAGTGTTGAAAAACCTTTTAAATCATAGAAGATAGTAGATTTTATTCTCTACTTGACTCTTTTAATGGATTGCTTGTTCCGCTACAGTTAAACTTGATGTTCGTTATATTTTATCAGTTTAACACTGTTGAAGGCTAATGATAATTTATTCTGCATTATCTTAGTCATAATATTTCTTACTGGGCTAGTTGAGCTCACCCTTTCTTTCACTGTTCCCTTCAGAAAATGAGAATATAGCTGGGACGAGTCGGGGAATGGAGTGATGGACCAGATGATAGTATTAGTAGTCCTCACTATTCTGTTAAATAGTGTGACAATAATTGTAATGAGGACTCCTTTTGAGTTTGTATAGTCTCTAGTAGATAATAATTGTATTCAAACTCACAGTTATGTTTTGTCGTATTGTACACGACAGTTGTATTAGTAAGTTATATTTGTATTCTGTACCATGTATCTGACGACCCAAGATGGGTGATGTATACCTAATTTTGGGGGTGTCACAGTTGGTATCAAAGCTTAGGGATATGATCCCTGGCAAAGATGTGAGAATAGAACTAGGAGGGGAGAGACGGGGAATTCCTTCGCTAGTATGACCTACCTAAATTTATTTGCATGGTATTTAATTGGTCGGTCAGAATATAAGGATAATATATGACATATCAATTAACTTTTGTTTTGTGGCAGTATCTGAAAATGGCATCCGAGAATGTTGAGAATAGCAATGGAGCACAAGCGACTGTTGATTCACCACATATCAATAATCAGGATAATGTGCATCAGGAAGGCGACAATCCTCATGCAAACAACAATACTGACCAAATGATGAATGATGAAATGTTCAGAAGCTTTATGCAGTTCATGCAACAGCAGGCGAGAGCGGCTCCTGTTCAAAATATAGGTGGAAACACTGAAAACTCTCGGACGGTCGCCGCTAAACAGTTCAAGGAGCTGGGACCACCGGAGTTTAAGGGAGAGCCAAAACCACTTATAGCGGAAACATGGATAAAGCAGATCACCAAGATATTTGATGTCTTGGGATGCTCTGAGGAGCAAAAGGTTCCCTTTGCCGCCTTTATGTTGCGAGGAGAGGCAGATTACTGGTGAGAATCGATTAAGCGTACTCAACCTGCCGCACTGAAGATGTCTTGGGAAAAGTTCCAAGAGCTGTTCAATGACAAATACTTTCCCGAAAGTGTTTGTCACATGAAGGAGGTGGAGTTCATCAAATTAGAGCAGAATAATATGACCGTGTCGCAGTATGAGGCTAAATTTGCTGAGTTGTCCCGGTTTGCGTCCCACTTGGTGGATAATGAAGAGTGAATGACGCGAATATTTTTGCGAGGTTTGAAACCTGAGATACGTCAACATCTTATTTCTCATAAACTGTGTTTGTATTCAGATGTTGTGAATAGGGATCAGTTAGTGGAGCGCGATAATGAGTCAACGCAACCAAAAGAGAGAAGTCGGCAAAATGATAATACCAGTGAGAGCAGTCATCGAAGCGGTGACAACAAGCGTGGAGGGAATCAACAGGCCAGAAATAGTAACCACTTCGATGGTAATCAGGGCCAAAACAATAAGAATGGTCATTTCAAGAAGAGGAGATTCAACAATGATGGAAAGACGTCAGCACCAGCACCCGTTGTTAAGGAAGGAGAACGACCACCTATCATATATTTCAGGGGAGGGGAACATCAGTCCAAACTGCGCGATGCCGTCTAAAGCATGTTATAATTGTGGAAGAAAAAGTCATTTAGCTCGATTTTGTCGTTTACCAAAAATAAGTTCAGCCAGGATGGAGACACTAAAGGTCGTCCCAGAAAAGTCAAAACCGATAGTGCAAGGGAGAGCGTTTGTTATGACCTCCCAAAAAGTAAGGAACCCGAATGAGGTCATCACGGGTAAGCTTATCATAAACTCTAACGAAGTCTATACTTTATTTGATACCGGTTCTACCCATTCTTTTATTTCTCCTACTTGCGCTCATCGATTTAATTTGACTCCGGAGAAATTAGACTTTGACTTATCTGTTGAAACTCCATTGGGAGAAACCTTCATTACATCCACTGTTTATAAGTCTTGTTTGGTTCAAGTTGGTACCCGCACATTACCTGTCGATCTTATTTCATTAAAAATACCTGCATTTGACGTGATTCTAGGGATTGATTGGTTAACTAATCATCATGCAAAAATTGATTGTTTTCGTAAGGTTGTTAGCTTTCATATTCCTAATCGACTCAAGTAACCAAACCATTAAAATCAATCGCTGTCATCTCAAACCATAAAGCTATTCGTTTATTGAAAAACGGATGTCAAGCTTTCTTAGCTCATGTCACGGATCTAAACAAAAATACGTCAGTTTTGAATGATATTTCTATTGTTAATAAATTTCCTGACGTATTCCCTGAAGAACTTCCTGGCCTACCCCCAGAACGTGAAATTGAATTTTGTATCGACCTTGAACCCGGTACAAAACCCATTTCCAAAGCCCCATATCGAATGGCTCCTATTGAACTTCAGGAGTTAAAGATCCAACTGTAGGAATTGTTAGACATTAGCTTTATTCGTCCTAGTACTTCTCCTTGGGGTGCTCCTGTTCTATTCGTGAAGAAGAAAGATGGAAGTATACGACTTTGTATTGATTATCGGGAGTTGAATCATGTCACCATCAAAAACAGGTACCCATTGTCACGTATTGATGACCTGTTTGACCAATTGCAAGGAGCACAATTCTTTTCAAAGATCGATCTTCGTTCTGGATATCATCAGCTGAAGGTTAAAACTGAGGATATTCCAAAGATGGCTTTCAGAACTCAATACGGGCATTATGAATTCCTAGTCATGTCCTCTGGATTGACTAATGCTCCTGCTGCCTTCATGGATATGATGAACCGGGTATTCAAGGAATATTTGGATCACTTTGTGGTCGTCTTTATTGATGACATCCTTATTTATTCCAAAAGCCGTGAAGATCATGAGCAACACTTGAGGCTGGTACTCCAAAAGCTTCGTGAATACAAGCTTTATGCTAAGTTGAAGAAATGCGAGTTCTGGCTGGAGGAGGTAGCATTCCTTGGGCACGTAGTATCAAGTCATGGAATATCTGTTGACCCGGCAAAGATTGAAGCTATTCAAAGCTGGGAGCAACCTAAATCAGTGACCGAAGTACGTAACTTTCTTGGTTTAGCTGGTTATTATCGGAGATTCGTGGAAGGATTTTCTCGAATCGCTACTCCATTAACTCAGCTGACTCGAAAAGAAACGAAGTTCGGTTGGAGCGAAGAATGTGAGAAGAGTTTTCAAGAACTCAAGAGGAGACTCATTTCAGCACCTGTTCTAACAATACCATCTGGCTCGGAGGGATTTATCATCTACAGTGATGCTTCGAGCAAAGGGTTGGGATGCGTTCTCATGCAACATGGAAAAGTCATAGCCTATGCATCAAGACAACTCAAGGAATATGAGAGGAATTATCCTACTCATGATCTAGAGTTGGCAGCTGTTGTCTTTGCACTTAAAATTTGGAGGCATTACTTATATGGGGAGAAAGTGGAGATCTTTACGGATCATAAAAGCCTCAAATATTTCTTCACTCAAAAGGAACTCAACATGCGACAACGACGTTGGCTTGAACTGTTGAAAGATTATGATCATACCATTCAATACCATCCTGAAAAACGAACGTGGTAGCTGACGCATTGAGTAGAAGATCATATGCAAGTATGAGTGCGATATTGTCAACACAAAGGCCCATTTTGTGTGACTCGCAAAGGATAGAGATAGAGTTATAGACTCCAGGGACCCATGTGATGATGGCGAATATACGAGTAGAACCAACTTTAATCGATAGAGTTAAAGCTGCTCAAGCTATAGACCTGGAGCTGATGCGTATAAGGAAGAAAGTGCAAGAAGGTGCTATGCCGGAAGCAAGAATCGATGAAGAATGAATACTTCGAGTCAACTCCAGACTTTGTGTTCTTAACAACCCTGATTTAAAGTATGAAATCATGATGGAGGCGCACAACACACCATTTGCAATCCATCCTGGGAGTACCAAAATGTATCATGATCTTCGTCATACATTTTGGTGGAGCAATATGAAGCGAGAGATAGCACTGTTTATCTCAAGGTGTCTAACTTGTCAACGAGTTAAAGCGGAGCATCAAGTACCAAAAGGTCCATTGCAACCACTTGAAATTCTAGAATGGAAGTGGGAGCACATTACCATGGATTTCGTTACCAGTATTCCTAAAGTTTCTCAAGGTATAGATGTGATTTGGGTCATTGTTGATAGATTGACCAAGTCTACTCATTTCTTACCGATACGAGAAACTTATACACTTGAATGTTTTGCTCGTATGTACATAAACGAGGTTGTAAAACTGCATGGTATGCCAGTATCCATAGTTTCTGATCGAGACCCAAGATTCACTTCACGATTTTAGGTTAGTTTACAAAAAGCAATGGGCACAGATTTACGATTTAGTTCGGCATATCATCCTCAGACGGACGGACAATCAGAGAGGACTATTCAAACTCTAGAAGATTTATTAAGACTCTGTGTCCTTGACTTCAAGGGAAGTTGGGACAAGTTCTTACCATTGGTGGAGTTTTCCTACAAAAATAGTTATCAAGCAAGTATTGGCATGGCTCCATTCGAAGCATTGTATGGAAGAAAATGTCATTCTCCAGTATGCTGGGATGAGGTGGATGAAGCAACGTTGTTGGGACCGAAGTTGGTAGTATGACTACAGAAAAGATTCAAGCGATCCGACAACGTATAAAAACCTCACAAGATCGACAAAAGAGTTATGCTGATCTTCATCGAAAGGACGTGGAATTTGATATAGGAGATCATGTGTTCTTACGTGTTGCTCCATGGAAAGGAGTTACAAGATTTGGAAAGAGAGGAAAGCTCAATCCTCGATTCATCGGTCCATTTTTAATCCTCGATCGAGTAGGAACTGTGGCTTATAGACTCGCTTTACCGCCAAGTATGTCTCGTGTTCATAACGTTTTTCACATATCCATATTACGTAAATATGTGGAAGACCCGAACCACATTATTGAGTTAGAATCGGACGAAATAGCAGAGGATTTGACGTATAAAAAAGTTCCTGTTCAAATCTTGGATAAGAAGGAACATATTCTACGCTCCAAGGTTATACCTCAAGTCAAAGTTTTGTGGAGAAATCACGATGTTGAGGAAATGACTTGGGAGTTAGAATCTGAAATGAAGTCAAGGTATCCTTACCTCTTCGACATACCAGGTACGTACCCTAATTTCGAAGGCGAAATTTCATAAGAAGGGGAGGTTGTAAGACCCCAACTTTTATAAATAAAAGATGAATTTTCTATAAATATCATTTTTGAATATTATGGAGTTAATTTGATATAATGTTATAGTTGTGGGTAATATTTATAAATTTTGTAAAGTACGTAAGTTGTTATATAATATTCGATTGGTCGGGGAATATTCGTTTTAACAGAGAATATTCGTACAACGGCACAATCATTGGTGGACCCCCACAACCAGAATTATTGTCGGATTGAGAAAACGACAAAAATATTTTATTAAAAATAACGGCGGAAGTTTTACCATTGATATTGTTGAACTACTCGGTAGTAAAAGTACAGTAACAAGTGTGGTTGCATAGTAGCACACGGTATTGATTATTAATGCTTATGTGATAAGTCACTCAATTTCATTCAATTATTGTCAGTTAATAATATGAATTATTTAACGATAATGAAATTTTGTTTTATTCGTATTATTAACGTAATAAAACAGAAACATCTTTTTGTATAAAACAGATTACTTTATTAAAGTTATTCTATAAATAGAATATATTATATTTTATTTAAAAGATTTTTCTTTAAATATGGACCGTCAGATTAAAGTAATCAATCTGGACCGTTCTTGGATTAGTTACTATGCATTCTATTTTTCTATAAATAACAGCTCATTCCTTCATTATTTCTTACGAATTCACTAAACTCTAGAGAGAGAAACTATAGAGAGAGAGAATAAAAGTATTCTGCTACTTAACTACTTCCTTATTTCAGTTCTTCTTTAAAACGGTAAGGGGTGCTATTCTTTCTTATTCATGAAGAGAACTTTTGTTATTCCATTTCTTATTATTCTGTTGGAATAACCTGTATACGCGGTCTACCCTATACTTGGTGACATTCTTCTATTATTCTGTTGGAACATCCTGTCTGTGTGTTTTACACCGGACCTGGTTCCGTTTTTATTATTATTCTGTTGGAACATCCTGTCTGTGTGTTTTACACCGGACCTGGTTCTGCCTTGTTATTATTCTGTTGGAACATCCGGTTTGTGTGTTTTACACCGGACCTGGTTCCATTATTTATTATTCTGTAGGAATATCCTGTCTGTGCGTTTACGCCGGACCTGGTTCCATTATTTATTATTCTGTCGGAATATCCTATCTGTGCGTTTACGCCGGACCTGGTTCCATTATTTATTATTCTGTTAGAATAACTTGTCTGTGCGGTCTATCGCATGCCGGGTGATTTCTTTTGTTATTCCATTCTTTATTATACTCAGTTGTTTAAGTTTTAACTTCTATACTCCATGAAATTAGTGGAATATCCTTGATAATTGCGTTTCATCCAGTATCTTTTCATGAAAATATTATTCTAAGCATTCTTGAATTTTACTCCACAAAGCAGTATCATGTTGACAATTTGGACGTTATCAGTTCCTGGATAAATTAATTCTTGAACTTGTTTTATTGAATTCTTATATCATTGTCATCATCCTCATGTTTATAAAATGTTGAAAGTCATCTGTGGCCTGTAGTGCATAGATGGACTTGGTATGATGATGACCAGGGATTATTCGGTATAATCATGACCATAATGTTACAAATGATGTGGTAAAAGTCCTCATTGGCCCGTAGTGCATTGAGAGACAGTTGTTGGCATGATCATGACCATTAATGAATACACAAAAATTCTTGGCCCGTAGTGCATGGATAATTGTGGTCGTGATACTAAAGAATATCCTTGATCGTAGTGCATGGGTGATTCGATGATGTGGATTATTTTGTTAAGTTGAGTCCCAGTGATAATAGTGTTGAAAAACCTTGTAAATCATAGAAGATAGTATATTTTATTCTCTACTTGACTCTTTTAATGGATTGCTTGTTCCGCTGCAGTTAAACTTGATGTTCATTATATTTTATCAGTTTAACACTGTTGAAGGCTAATGATAATTTATTCTGCATTATCTTAGTCATAATATTTCTTACTGGGCTAGTTGAGCTCACCCTTTCTTTCACTGATCTCTTCAGGAAATGAGAATATAGCTGGGACGAGTCGGGAAATGGAGTGATGGACCAGATGATAGTATTAGTAGTCCTCACTATTCTGTTAAATAGTGTGACAATAATTGTAATGAGGACTCCTTTTGAGTTTGTATAGTCTCTAGTAGACAATAATTGTATTCAAACTCACAGTTATGTTTTGTCGTATTGTACACGACAGTTGTATTAGTAAGTTATATTTGTACTCTGTACTAGAGGTTGCAAACGGGCGGGCGGGCGCGGGCCGGGCCAAAAAGGCCCGGGCTTTCACGGGCCAAAAAAAGTAAGCCCATAGACCGCGGGCTCACGGGCGGGCCGGGCCGGCCCGCGGGCCGAAGGTGGTTTATGCCTTATTTTTTGCACTTTTTTGAGCCCGCGAAGCCCGCGGGCGGGCCGGGCCGGGCCGGGCCTTGAACGGGCCGGGCCAAAAAGGCCGGGTTTTTATGGGCCAAAAAAATGCGGCCCAAAGCCCGCTTTTTGGCGGGCGGGCCGGCCCGGCCCGCGGGCTTTGGGCCCGTTTGCCAGGTCTATTCTGTACCATGTATCTGACGACCCAATATGGGTGATGTATACCTAATTTTGGGGGCGTCACAGGGACCACCAGAGTTTTTGAGAAAGCCAGAACCACTTAAGGCGGAGACGTGGTTAAAGCAGATCACCAAGATATTTGATGTCTTGGGATGCTCCAAGGAGCAAAAGGTTCCCTTTGCCACCTTTATGTTGCGTGAAGAGGCAGATCACTGGTGGGAATCTGTAAAACGTACCCAGCCTGACGCACTCAAGATGTCTTGGGAGAAGTTCCAAGAGCTGTTCAATGACAAGTACTTTTTCGAAAGCATTCGTCACATGAAGGAGGTGGAATTTATCAAGTTGGAGCAAAACAACATGACCATGTCGCAGTACGAAGCCAAGTTTGTCGAGTTGTCCCGATTTGTGTCCCACTTGGTTGATAATGAAGAGAGAATGACGCGGATATTTTTAAGAGGTTTGAATCCGGAGATACGTCAATATCTTATTTCTCATAAACTGTGTTTGTATTCAGATATTGTAAATAGGGCTCAGTTAGTGGAGCGCGATAACGAGTCAATGAAACCAAAAAAGAGCAGTCGACAAAATTATAATACCGGTGATAACAGTCATCAAAGCGGTGACAATAAACATGGAGGGAATCAATATGCCAGAAATGATAACTACTTCGGTGGTAATCATGGCCAAAATAATAAGAATAGTTCAAGAAGAGAAGGTTCAATAATGACGTGAAGACGTCGGCACCAGCACCCGTTTCAAAGGAAGAAGAACGACCATCGGTCGTATGTTTCAAATGCGGACAGGAGGGACACATCCGTCCAAACTGTACGCAACAATCTAAAGCGTGTTTTAATTGCGAAAGAGAAGGTCACCTAGCTCGATTCTATCGTATGGTGAAGTCAAGTCCAGCTGGGATAGTGATGCCAAAGGATGTCCCAGATAAGTCAAAACCGGTAGTTTAAGAGATATCATTTTTTTTTCGTGACGAGGAACCTGAATAAAATTATCACGGGTATGTTAGTCATAAATTCTTTTGAAGTCTATACCGTGTTAGATACCGGTTCGACTCACTCTTTTATTTTACCTAGTTGTGTTCAATGTTTGAACTTAACTCCGGGGAAGTTAGACTTTGATTTATCTGTTGAAATTCCGTTGGGAGAAACCTTCGCTACCTCCACTATTTATAAATCTTGTTTGATTCAAATCAACACTTTCACGTTACCTGTCGATCTTATCTCTTTGAAAATACTTATCTTTGATGTGATTTTTGGAAACGATTGGTTAACTATTCATCATGCTTTTCGTAAGGTTGTTAGCTTTCATACTCCTAACCAACCTGTTATGCGAGTTCAAGCAACCAAACCACTAAAGTCAATCATTATCATATCAAGCCATAATTAAAGAGCCCTGAGCCTTTATCTGGTGACTTCCTTGTGTGGAATGCACCGAAGCCAGACTTTCTGTAGGCGACATCGTAAATGAAGATGGCAAGTTGATAGGTATCAATGTGACGTACTATCTAAGTCTTGGATGAGAGTCACAGTTTTGAATGATATTTCTATTGTTAATAAATTTCCTGACGTATTCATGAAGACTTCTTAGCCTACCCTTAGAGCGCGAAATCGAATTATGTATTGACCCCAGTACAAAACCCATTTCTTAAACCCTCAAACATTTTTTCAACTAAAATGAACGTAACATGCGCCAAAGACGTTGACTCGAGTTGTATAAGATTACGATCATACCATTCAATACCTCGTGGAAAAGCAAATGTGGTAGCTGACGCGTTGAGTAGAAGATCGTATGCGTATACGAGTGCGAATATACGAACCCACATGAAGATAATGAATATACGATTAGAATCGACTTTAATCGATAAAGTTAAAGCCGCTCAAGCTACGCACCCGAAGCTGATGAACATGAAGAAGAAGGTTCAAAAGGGCGTTATTTTAAATAGCAAGAGTTGCTGAAATCTCAACCCTCGATTTAGTTGGCCCATTTGAAATCCTCGATTGAGTAGGAACTGTGGCTTATAGACTCGTTTTACAGCCAAGTATGTCGCGTGTTAATAACATTTTTAACGTATTGATGTTACGTAAATAGGTGGACGACCCGAACCACATTATTGATTTAGAACCGGACGAGATTGCGTATAATTTAACGTATGAAGATGTACCTGTTAAAATCCTGGAATGTATTCAACACTCAAAGGTTATACCTCAAGAGTTCGAATCTGACGAAGTGTCCTCATCTGTTCGGCATACCAGGTACGTACGTAAATTTTGAGGGCGAAATTTCATAAGGAAGGGAGATTGTGAAACCCCAGATTTTATGAATAAAAATTTAATTATTTTCGAAATATTTTTTTAAATATTATGGTGTGAATTTGAGATAATATTATAGTTGTGGGTAATATTTATAAATTTTTCAAAATATGTAAGTTGTTGTATTATATTCGATTGGTCGGGGAATATTATTTTGGACAGGGAATATTCGTATGACGACACAATCATTGGTGGACCCCACAACAGAATTATTGTCGGATTGAGAAAACGACAAAAATATTTTATTGAAAATAACGGCGGAAGTTTTACCATTAATACTGTTGAACTACTCGGTAGTAAAAGTGCAGTAATACGCGTGGTTGCATAGTAGCACACGGTATTGATTATTGATGCTTACGTGATAAGTCACTCAATTTTGTTTTATTGGGATTATTAATGTAATAAAACAGAAAAGCTTTTTATATAAAACAGAATACTTTTATAAAGTTATTCGTTTTATTAGGCTAATAGTAAAAAAAATTTATATAAAACATAATACTTTTATAAAGTTATCTGTTTTATTAGACAATAATTAGAATATATTATATTTTATTATGCATAGTGTTTGCATAGTGCCTGTATAGTATTTGTATAGTAAAATCTTTTATAAAATTATTCATTTATTAGATTATAAATAGAATATATTATATTTTATTTAAAAGATTTTACTTTAAATATGGTCCGTCCGATTAAAAGTAAATCAATCTGGACCGTTCATGAATTAGTTACTATGCAGTCCGTTCTTCTATAAATAGAAGCTCATTCCTTCATTATTTCTTACGAATTCACTGAAACTCTAGAGAGAGAAACTATAGAGAGAAAGAAGAAAAGTATTCTGCTACTTCACTACTCCGATATCAAGTTTCTTTTACGGTAAAGGATATTATTTGTTGTACCCGT
This sequence comes from Panax notoginseng, assembly GCA_016801055.1. Taxonomy (NCBI): domain Eukaryota; kingdom Viridiplantae; phylum Streptophyta; class Magnoliopsida; order Apiales; family Araliaceae; genus Panax; species Panax notoginseng. The sequence goes on along the minus strand of CM029018.1, from coordinate 7,673,530 downwards.
AAGGGATATTATTTGTTGTACTCGTAGGGAGTATTACTTCTTTCTTATTCATGAAGAGAACTTATGTAATTCCATTATTTATTATCCTGTCGGAATATCTTGTCTGTGCTTTACGCCGGACCTGGTTCCATTATTTATTATTCTGTCAGAGTATCATGTCTGTGCGTTTACGCCGGACCTGGTTCCATTATTTATTATTCTGTCGGAATATCCTGTCGGTGCGTTTACGCATGACCTGGTTCCATTATCTATTTTCCTGTTGGAATAACCTGTCTGTGTGGTCTATCGCATGCATGGTAATTTCTTTTGTTATTTCATTCTTTATTATATTCAGTTGGTTAAAGTTTTGACTTTTATACTCCATGAAATTAGTGGAATATCCTTGATATTTGCGTTTCATCCAGTATCTTTTCATGTAAATATTCTTCTGAGCATTCTTGAATTTTACTCTACAAAGTAGTACCATGTTGACAATTTGGACGTTATCAGTTCCCAGATAAATTAATTCTTGAACTTGTTTTATTGAATTCTTATATCATTGTCATCATCCTCATGCTTATATTATGTTGAAAGTCATCTGTGGCCTGTAGTGCATAGATGGACTTGGTATGATTATGACCATGGATTATTCGGTATAATCATAACCGTAATGTTACAAATGATGTGGAAAAAGTCTTCATTGTCCCATAGTGCATTGATGGATAGTTTTTGGTATGATTATGGCTATGGTTTCTCTTTGGTCGTAGTTGTTGGGTAAAATCAATACGCACAAAAACACGCAAGTATACGTGGTCAACAAGTAGTAAAGTGACGAGTAGAGTATCGTATCGTTCCCACAAGAACAAAATATCCAGAATCTTAACTTCACAATTATCAATTTTTTATTAATCCTAATTTTATTAAACTAATCGATTCAATGGTTTTTTTTAAAAGTAACTAATTAAAAGAAACTAAATTAATGAATAATTAAATTATCACAAAAGAAATAAACACCAATAACAAAATTCGGAATTTTCAAACAATTAATGGAGAGTTAGACTTATGATTTCACCCTAAGCTTCACTCTGATTTTCTAACTTTTATTCCAATTCAATTCAATATTCCAGTTTATTAATCAAGAACACGCACGTAGTAAGTGCCACCTCTCGATGCACTAATACCATATCAACATCAATCCACAATTAAGATAAAAATCCGTTAAACACCTAAATTAACCAACTCACTATATCTCTATGTGAACTGCAATTAAAAAATGTTGAAGTTTAAGTTCTCTTAACGATTACATGCGATGTCAAGCGTATCTCTACCTTAACAATAATCACAAATATGCTATCGACATAATTTATGACACTTGCTATATTAACTAGGTCTAGACTCGAATATCCTCTCTCGATTCCTTTCAAGTCCACATAAAATTGTTGATCAGGCAATTCATAAATTCACGCTCAAATTAACATAGATAAACTGAAACTATCTTATAAAATTGGAAATCAAGTTATAGAATCATCGCTAAGCTTAAAGATCCATCACAAGTCTAATAAGTAAATTAGTTCATAACGAACGAATTAAAAACTGAATAATCTGTTGAAAACATCATCCCAATTACAAAATAGATGAAAGAGAAGAAGAATTGTAGAAAACTCCTTCACGTAGCCTCAATCTGCAATCGTCGTGACAATCTCTGAAAATCACTCCTCCAATTTTCGCTCTCCAAATCCTTGAATCCGTGCTGAAAATCTTTCCTTTGTGCTAGAGAATTGTTGTTCTTCTAAGTGGTAGCAAGCTCCTGTGACTTCTGGACGTATTCTCCTTTTAATAGACTCCAAAACGCACCAGCTAGCCCACAAATCCGAGCCAAAACAGAAGTCGAAACCAAACAGGACAGCTGCAGGAAACGGAACCCCCGCCCCGGCGGGGGGTACTAGCTTAAAAAGGCCCGCCCCGGCGGGCTACCCTACTAACTTCAACTTTTTATGAATTCCAACTTTTTCCACTTTTTCTCCAAAAAGACCACATTCTCATCCCTAATGCATCCATAACCACCCTACACATAAAATAACATGAAACAAGTAAAAACGAACACAAAACATGAACATAAATACGAATTTAAACTTGATTTGAACAATGATTCGTGTATATAAAATTCACTTATCAAAATCCCCCAAACTTAAACCTTGCTAGTCCCCTAGCACAAACAACTAGATGCAACGCAATGAAACGCAATAATAATCTAAATGCCTAAACAAATCCAACAATATCGCATAAACAAATGTATTCCATCGGCCTCAGAGAAAACAAGCAACTTTACACTACGAATTATCAAAACCAATCCACGCTTACATATTAATTCTCAATTCTTGAACAATCATCATTGGTATAGCGTGTGTGTGTGATCAACATCAAGTTTAACAACTTCTTAGAAGGAATTATACAGTGCAAACTTATAATCTCTCAAAGATAGGCACGATTTAACTAAAATTAAACTAAACCAACATTAAGGGTACATGCAGGATACTTATGCTTCCTCTTTCTTTTTATACGGGGGCTTTTTGCACTTTTCCCGTTTTATTCTTTTTTTTTTCTTCTTTCTTTTTCTCATAGATGGTTGGTGAGTGCGTTTTACGCTCCATCTCACGCTTGTGTTTATGGGGAGTGTTTCACCTCAACCCACCACAAGACTCAACATATTGCATTTTTTTTTCTTTTTTTTTCAAAACTTATATATCCCACATATATTCTCCCAAACTTAGGTTCTTGCCTAATTTAAGCCTTCACTGCCTATCCTTGTCATTTTCTGGTTCACGCTAGCACTATCCTTTAGAAACCCTTTATGTATCAATTTGAACTAACCGGTCAACAAAGATGTTATTAGTGCTACCCTTTTTGTAACAGTTTCAAACAAGTCCAAGAATCGATTCATAACAGTAATTATATCACAGTTCTAATAATCCATACTATATTAGTTAACTTGTTCACAATCTCATCATTGGCCAGAATAACCTGTAGAATGCGACACCATTGGACATATGCAACCTAACTAATTAACTAACTTTTTTTAACTAACAAAATTTTTAATTTTTTTTTTCATAATAATAATAATAATAATAATATACAACTAATATAAGATATTAAAAGTCATGCATGTAAACAAATAAAACTCCCCCAAACTTAAATAAAATAATGCCCTCATTGGATAAAAATAGAATGCAGGAAGACTTCCCTGTAATTGTCTAAGTCTGGGGCGGTGGTTGGTGCTCTTCCTCATCTGAATCACTAGGAGGAAAGCTAGGGAGTGGACCAGGTTGTTGATACGGAAAAAACGCCGCCGGGTTGAAACTTTGAAGTGTTGTGTTAAGTGTGGTGAAAGATGCGTTCATAGCATCGAACATATGATCTTGGCGCATCGCCAATCGCCGCATCTCCCGACGTGTCACCCTATTGGTCGAAGTCAGTTGATTCTAAAAAGCAAGGAACTGAGCACTAGAAAATGTCTCTGTTGGCGGAGTCTGCTCGGTTCCCGGATCACCCATTGCTTCATCCTCATCCCCCGAAGTATCTTCGGCACCATCCTCGGGTTCCGACACTGATGGAAAAATAAAACCCAAACCACGTGGATGGGACTCTCCTCCAGGCCAAACAGAATACCGGGCTATCATTCTAGTATCTAGGATCTGCAGCGGCATCAAAGTGGGCTCATCATCGGACCAACGTACTCCGGCTTGATGACACAACCCACATATAAGAGATGGATGTGGTAAGCCGCCAGAAAAGTTGCCGCGGAGACATCGGCGTATAGAAAAATTGATAATTGCCCCGATGTCTATGAGGAAATCTTGCACAATGGCATACAGGACGAGTGTCTTCTCCTTGGTCACGTCCGAGGTGTGCGTGGACGGTAGCAGTTTAGCACAGAGGAAGGCATACCAGATTTTACCATATCGACTGAGGTCTTTGCTGTGAAACACGGTGCCCCCCTTTCGTCCCTTTATCCAAGTAGTCCCTGGCTTAGTCATGTTTTGAATCACCTCCTCATAATCGGGGTCAAAATCCCGCATGTAAGCATATTGACACTGACGTGGCACCCGCAGCTGATAAAAGGCATTGATGGCATCTGCACTGAACGGGACCATGCGACCCCTCACGAAGGCAGTGAATGGTGCCTTGTCCTCGGCATTTGCATAAAATTCTTTAACAACATTCACAACAGCGGGCTCGGGCTCCGCTATAAACCTTATCCATCCTTGTTGGTAGATTTATTGCATCATTTCCCCATCATTTCCCTCGGGAGCCAACCCCCGTTCTGGTGTAAGAGCCTTGGTAACCATATAGTCGTAGCGATCGGCGGCGGCGGCACTTCGGAATTTGCGACGGTCATATGTTCGGGTTGGTGGAGCCGTGCTAGAACTCGCCCCCCGTTGGCGTTTTGATGTTGGTTGTGAAGCCATGGATAATCGGATGCTTAATTGTGCTAGCACGCACTATTTTCACTTTCTCTGTGTTTCAGGCAATATGGCAAACACCTTGCGTGCACAGCCTGATCTTCCCCCAAACTTAGGTGGTTTATATGGAATGTCAGTGGAGAGAAGGTGAGAGTGTGATAATAAGGCTAGAGTACTCACCCGTAAGTGTTTGTGGTCCAATAACTTGAAGAATTCGTGTGTAATGGAATGTATATAATGGAGATAGGAGTTAGGGTTTTTATAGAGGGAGATATGGTGGGGAACGTGGTTGGGTGATAGAAGTAGTGTGGAGGATGAGGGGAAGGTGGGGTATGGTGGGGAGAAGAAAACGGCAAGAGTAGGAATGGGAAGGGGAAAGTGCTGGGCGTGTATTTTAAAAAAAACCGAATGCCCAGAAATCAGGACCCCCGCCCCGGCGAGGGGTACACGCCTAAAAAGGCCCGCCCCGGTGGGCTGGACTGCTGTAAAAAAATTTGGTCCAAAATTTTGGACGATAAAAATTTTCCGAAATGCGTCCGTTGCGTAGTCCTCGTTGTTCTATGTTGTATTTGACCTCTCCTGAGACCAAAAACAAGCAATACGTTAGAGTAATGATCATTTAGATTTTGGATTTATTTTTAGTATTTTTCAGAGATTTTAAGCAAGCTTAATAAATAAAAAGTCCTAACTACTTCTTTCATAAACTATATCCTACCAACTTAAATGTGAAATATGAAAAATAAAGAAATATTGGGTTGCCTCCCAATTAGCGCTTGATTTTAAGTCGTTCAGCCTGACTACTCCCTGTTTTACTGTGTATCGGCTAGGATGATAGTGTCGGCGACCAAATTTGACTCGCCACCCCAATAATGCTTTATACGTTGGCCATTGACTTTGAATGTTTCTAATGGATTGCGACTGTATAATTCAACCGCGCCATGAGGAAATACCCGTTTGATAGTAAACGGTCCCGACCATCTTGACTTAAGCTTTCCGGGGAACAACCGCAGCCGTGAATTGAACAAGAGGACTGCTTGACCCGGCTTGAATGTGCGTTGGATAATTTTGTAGTCGTGCCATTTTTTAACTTTTTCTTTGTATAGTTTGGCATTCTCATAGGCATGAAGGCGGAATTCGTCGAGCTCATTAAGTTGGAGTAACCTCTTTTCTCCTACGGCGGCTTGATCAAAATTCAATTTCTGTATTGCCCAGTAAGCTTTGTGCTGTAACTCCACTGGCAAGTGACATGCCTTTCCGTACAAGAGTTGATACGACGACATCCCGATTGGCATTTTGTATGCAGTGCGGTATGCCCATAATGCATCATCCAATCGAAGCGACCAATCTTTCCGGCTTGGGTTGACGACTTTTTCCAATATCTTTTTAACTTCTCTGTTCGATACCTCGGCTTGCCCATTAGTCTGAGGGTGATAAGCAGTCGCCACTTTGTGATTGACTCCATACTTAGCCAAAAGAGCTGTAAACGATTTGTTGCAGAAATGACTGCCTTCATCACTAATAATTGCTCTTGGCGTGCCAAACCTTGTGAAAATATTTTTCTGTAAAAACTTGAGGACCACCTTGGCATCATTAGATGGTAATGCGACAACTTCAACCTATTTCGATACGTAGTCCACCGCGAGCAAAATGTACTGATTGCTCAAAGACGACGGGAATGGTCCCATGAAATCGATGCCCCATACATCGAAGATTTCCACTTCCAGAATTGTTTGTAGAGGCATCTCATTCCGTTTCGATATGTTACCCACCCGTTGGCATCTATCACATGTTTTCACAAATTGGTGGGCGTCTTTGAACAACGTCGGCCAATAAAACCCGGACTGAAGAACTTTTGCCGCAGTGCGTTCACTTCCGTAATGGCCACCATACGCCGACGAATGGCATTCTTGTAATATAGTGTGGACTTCACTATATGGAATACACCGTCGTATCATCTTATCAGCGCATTGTTTAAACAGATACGGCTCATCCCATATGTACCACTTGACGTCATGAAGAAACTTCTTTTTCTGCTGTCGTGTGAGATCTGGGGGAAGAATCTTGCTTACCACATAGTTCGCGAAGTCTGCATACCACGGAAATTCTGCATTCAACCCAAATAACTGCTCATCCGGGAATGTCTCATGAATCACGCATCTCTCTTTATCTGTTATCTCCGAATTTTCCAGTCTGGATAGATGATCGCCGACTTGATTCTCCGTCCCCTTTCTATCTTTAATTTCTAAATCAAACTCTTGAAGTAAGAGAATCCATCGGATAAGACGTGGTTTAGCATCTTTTTTCGCTATTAAGTACCGAATCGCTGAGTGGTCCGTGTAGACTATTACCTTTGTCCCGATCAAATATGCTCGGAATTTGTCGAACGCGTATACTACTGCAAGCAACTCCTTTTCCGTAGTAGTGTAGTTCATTTGAGTTTCTGTTAGTGTTTTGCTTGCATAATATATTGCGTGAAACACCTTATCTCGTTGTTGGCCCAAAACTGCCCCAACCGCATAGTCGCTTGCATCACACATGAGTTCGAACGGCATTTTCCAGTCCGGTGCCACTATCACGGGGGCTGTAGTTAACTTCTTCTTCAACAATTCAAACACGGATTTGCACTCCTCTGTAAAACTAAAAGTCGCATCCTTCTCTAAAAGACTGCATAGAGGTTTTGCAATCTTAGAGAAATCCTTTATGAACCTTCGGTAGAACCCAGCATGCCCCAGAAAACTGCGAATACCTTTAACTGAGCTCGGTGGAGGTAGTCTCTCGATCGTGTCCAACTTTGCCTTGTCTACTTCCAATCCTTGCACTGACACCTTATGTCCTAATATTATGCCCTCTTCAACCATGAAGTGGCATTTTTCCCAATTTAGTATGAGGTTGGTATCCTTACAGCGCTGCAATACCATGACCAGATTTTCTAAGCAAGTGTCAAAAGTACTTCCATAAATCGAGAAATCGTCCATGAATACTTCAACATTTTTCTCCACCATGTCCGAAAAAATAGCCATCATACACCGCTGGAAAGTTGTCGGTGCATTACACAGTCCGAATGACATCCGTCTGAATGCAAAGGTGCCGTAGGGGCAAGTGAATGTTGTCTTTTCTTGGTCTTCAGGAGCGATAGCAATCTGATTGTATCCCGAATATCCATCCAATAAGCAGTAAAACTCATGCCCCGCTAACCTGTCTAACATTTGATCGATAAAAGGTAGCGGGAAATGGTCCTTCCGGGTTGCCTTATTCAATCTCCTATAATCAATGCACACCCTCCAACCTGTTACTGTCCTTGTTGGAATTAACTCGTTGTCCTCATTCTGAATTACCGTCATTCCCCCTTTTTTCGGCACACAATGAATCGGACTTACCCATTTACTGTCGGAAATTGGGTATATGACTCCGGCATCCAATAATTTCAGAATTTCCTTCTTGACCACTTCCTTCATGATTGGGTTGAGTCGACGTTGATGCTCCACGGATGGGCTCGCAGTATCTTCCATCAGAATCTTGTGCATACAAAATGACGGGCTAATGCCTTTTATATCCGCAATTGTCCATCCAATTGCTGATTTGTGATCCCGAAGCACCCTCAGTAACTTTTCCTCCTGGAATTTGTTAAGTGCAACAAAAATAATTACAGGTAAAGAATTTAAATCGCCTAAATACGCGTACCTTAGATGTTCAGGGAGTGGTTTAAGTTCCAAGGCTGGTGGCTCATCCAATGATGGTTTCAATTTTGCTGCAACTGTATCCTCGGTGTGCAGAGGTTCAACCGGTGGTCTGAATCGGCTAACTCGTGGTAACGAGTCTAGCATCTGTAATAATTCCACAAATTCGGGGTCGTCAATTTCCTCATCCCCCAGTAACGTTTTTTCTAACGGATCGTTGCTTAAACTCTTGCTCATTTCTTCGGTGGCAATCTACTCAATTAAATCTATCCGATTACACTCTTCCTCGTCTGTCGGATATTTCATGGCCTTGAACACATTGAATTTTACTTCTTGATCTTGGACCCTCATTGTAAGTTCTCCCTTCTGCACGTCTATGAGTGTCCGTCCCATGGCCAAGAAAGGTCTCCCTAGGATGATCGGGATGTTCTTATCTTCCTCGAAATCCAGTACGATAAAGTCCGCAGGGAATATGAACTTGTCCACTTTTACCAGAATGTCCTCGACAATGCCTCTCGGATATGTGACCGACCTATCTGCCAGCTGTAATGAAATATTCGTAGGCTTCGGTGCGGGTAAACCCAATTCTGAATATACTGATAAGGGCATAAGATTTATGCTTGCTCCCAAGTCACATAGGCACTTATTGAACGACATCTTCCCGATTGTGCATGGGATGGTAAAACTTCCAGGGTCTTTAAGTTTAGGTGGAAGCTTTTTCTGTAACACTGCATTGCACTCCTCTGTTAGTGCTACTGTTTCGAAGTCTTCCCATTTCTTCTTCCTTGACAGAATTCCCTTCATAAACTTCGCGTAACTCGGCATTTGCTCCAAGGCCTCTGCAAATGGAATATTAATCTGGAGTTTCTTGAACACCTCTAAAAATTTTGCAAACTGCTTATCGGACTTCTATTTTTGGACTCTCTGCTGAAACGGCGGTGGAGGATAAACAATCGGCTCACTGTTTAGCTGTGGTTCCTCTGATTTGTTCCCCTCTACTGCATTACTGTCGTCGGCTTTTTCTTCCGGTGTTGCTGAATTTTCTGCACTAATCTCACCGAGGTGTTTTCCGCTTCTCAACATAACTGCCTGACATTGCTCATGATTACCCTTCGAATTTCTTTCGGTGTCGCTAGGTAAGGTTCCTTGTGGTCTACTATTTAATGCCAACGCAAGTTGTCCTATCTGATTCTCTATATTCTTGAGAGCAATAGTATGATTCTTCAACATCAGATCAGTGCTAGTTTTGTAACTTGCCCAGGATTCCTCATCATCGGATTTCCTGTCCTGCTGTTGAGTTTGTTGTGGATGACTGTGAAATCCAGGGGGATATGATGGTTGTGGAGCTTGAGTTTGCTGATTATTGCTCCACGAGAGGTTTGGGTAGTTCCTATTCCCCTGATTGTAGGTATTCTGATATGTATTTTTCGGATTCCTATTGTAGTTGCTTATGTACTGAACGGAAGCTGGATTTATCGTGCACTGCTCTGTCAGATGATCCCCCGCACATAATTCACATACTGCCATAACCTGCTGAACTTGTTGAGCTTTAGCCCCTGCTAACATTTGCACCGTCTCATTCAGCTTATCAAACTTCATGGATAGTGCAGAAATAGTTGGGTGTAAAGATGTTACTCCGTCTAATTCCAAGACCCCAGCTGCTTTTGCCTCTGTCATTCTTGATGTGGGCCACTGGTAGTTATTTGCCGACATTGTTTCTATCAAATTGTAAGCATCCTTATAACTTTTAGCCAAGAATGCTCCCCCCGATGCCGCATCAATACTCGCTCTGATATTGCCATGTAGCCCGTTATAGAAGGTGTTCATTTGTAACCACTTGGGCAATCCATGATGTGGGCACTTCCTGAGCAAGTCTTTGTATCTCTCCCATGACTCATATAGTGACTCTCCACTCTGTTGCGCAAACAATGTGATGTCACTCCTCATTTTCGCAGTCTTTGCCGGTGGGAAAAATTTGGCAAGAATTTTTTGAGCCAAATCCTCCCACGTAGTGATCGAACCCGGCGGGCAAGAGTGTAACTGTGACGCCCCCAAAATAGGTCCAATCCATCCAACCCATTCTGAGTCGCCAAATACATGGTACAGAAAATAACTACAACTTTATTATTACAATTGTCGTGCAAAATACGACAACACATATACTGTGAGTTTAAATACAAATATTGTCATCTAGACAGTATTCATACTCAATTAAGTCCTCATTATACTTATTGATACACTATTTTACAAAATAGTGAGGACTACTAAAACAACTGTCTTGAACCATCATTCCACACCCCGACTAGTACTCGCTACATTCTCGCCTCCTGAGAAGAAAATTGGAACAACAAGGAAAAGGGTGAGCTCAACTAGCCCAGTAAAGAATATTATGACTAAGATAATATACAACAAATTATCGTTAGTCTTCAACAGGGAAAAATCTAATAGAATACAATAGACAACAAATTTTAAATCAATAACTGCAGCGGAAACAGCAAACCATTAGAAGAGTCAAGTAGAGAATGAGTTCTACTATCTTCTAAGATTTAAAAGTCCATCATCAATATTTTATCCCTGTAACAACAATCAATAACCATCTTTAATCAAATATTCATCTTTGCACTACAGGCCAAAGATATTCATTTGTATCACCAGTCGATCATGTTCATCTCAACACCTGTTCATCTTTGCACTACGGGCCAAAGATATTCATCAGAAATCATCAATCTTTGCACTACAGGCCAAAGATATTCAATAACATCATCATTTAGGACTGAGGATGATGAAAAATATTTTAGAGAAAACGAATCCAATGAAACAAAAGAGTAAATATTAAGGATTCGTATTTCAGCTATTCCATGTCCAAAAATACCTCATAAACAATCATAGTGAAGTAAAATTCAAGAATGATCAAAACATGGATACAATCAAAGCTAGTATCCAGAGTAGATATTTTGGACGAAAAGAAGAAAATTTCATTTTTCGGTGAATAGTAACTCGTGAATAGTAACTCATGAATAGTAACTCATGAATAGTAACTCGTGAATAGTAACTCATGAATAGTAATCCCAACATGAAAAGTTCCAAATTTGATAAAAAGTTCAGATCAATACTTCGGCATAATGATATTGAAAAAAATAATATCATTTAAGAAGAAATAACATCCCTTACCTCGGAAATACGGTACTTCTGACTGGAATACTAGATATAGTGCTGAAGGAAACTTGCACCGTATAGCAACACTCAAAGTATCAAATACTCACAAGAATACGCTCGATATAGAGAGAGAAATAGAGAGAAACTTGTGTTTCTGGTGTGATTTTCAATTCTAACCTAAGCACCCTATTTATAGGAAAATGCTTAGAACACCAAAGCAGAAAATTGAATATAATAATATTATATTTACAAAATTGTCAAGCCCACCTAAGAAATCTGATTTCAGATCATGTATAACACATGTGAGCCACTCAATTGCAACAAAAAACGTTTTTCTTAAAAAAACATTTTAAACTCCAAAAATCAATTATTTCGGAACTTCGGAACTTCAATAATTCATAATAAATAGCCCTTTTATTAGAAAATTCGAATCTCGCGAGTTTTTATAGGAAATTCAATTCTCTACAACTTTGCAGAAGAAAGTTTTTCCAAATTCTAAACAAAAATTGACCGAAATCCACAAACGGACGATTTTACAGTCAATAATAAATTTTCGGTCAAGAATTGTGTCCACCAACACACAAAACATGTGTTAATCATTTAATACCACAAAAATACTCTTCCTCCTCATATACTCATATATCCCACATTCATTGTAAAAATATCACCATCAATATATTATTAAAATAATATATTTAAATGAATTATTTTATCAAAAAAAAGATAAAATATTAATTTTCAACAATTGTCACATTAAAAATTTTCTCCATCTATATCCACATAAAATTAATATTTTTCTCATCATATAAATCAATAATTAATTATACACAAATAATATTACAGAACCACAGTACTGGCAACCAGGCCGTTCCCAGGAAAGAGGGGGCTTTCCAATAAGGATCTCTCCTTACTGGCGCGCAATTAGATGACCAAACTTCTCCTTAGACAGAACTTTCTAGACATTGCCAATAATGTTATCTAATAATATTATTCAGATAATATGAATTATTGTTCCGATAGTAGAAAATACTGTATAGTGACAACTATTAAAACAACAGTAATATAAAATATCAACGCAGCAATTATTGAATCAATAAAATATAATATTGAACAGTAATTACTGTAACAATTATTGAGTAGTGCCTTCTTACGTAAGAATCAATAATTGGTGTAATACCGTGTGCTACTGTGCAACAACGCGTATTACTGTGTTTTAACCACCGGGTATTCCAACAGTATTAACGGTAACAACTACGCCGTTATTTATAAACAACTTGTTTTTGTCGTTTTCTTCATCCAATCACTTTCTGTTATGGGGCCCACACAAGGCTGCGCCGTCGTACGAATATTCCCTGACAATAAGAATATTCCACGACCAAACGAATATTTCCCGACAACAATGAATATTTTATGACCACTTGCTTATTTGAAATATTTACGCATTTTACCCATAACTAACCTCATTAATCAATTTAACCCTTACTATTTCAAAATAATAAATAGAGGAAATTTAAATTTCATTTATTAATAATTTGGGGTCTTACAGTAACCAACTCTTCGCCTTGTCCCGTAAGGTAAATGGGAACAAGCGAAGTCTTACTGCCTCATCTGATACCCCGTTGTACTTGAACATGTCGCACATTTCCAGAAAACTGAGCCAGTGCTCATTTGGATCGTCGTGTTCCATTCCCCCAAACTGACATGAATTCTGCATCATCTGAATAGTCCTAGGCTTTATTTGAAAAGTGTTATCAGTAATTGCAGGCCTAGTAATGCTTGACTGCAGATCAGTCACCTTAGGTGTGGAAAAATCCCTCAACGCTTTCTGGTCTTCGGCAGCCATCGTTCCTTCCAGAACAGAAATTTCAAATTCGGTTCTCGTTTCCTCAATCCACGTACTCAACTTTTGAAATCGTCTGTCAATGTCGTCCTCAAAAGGTAGCAAGTCTGGATGTTTAGACCGTGTTTGCATAAACCAATGTCGAAAACCTGAAATAGAGAAAGTAAAAAAATAAAAATGTTTAAGTAAAACTGGACTAAGTAAACTGATATTGTAAAAACAACTATTAAAATCTCGGCTAAATTGTCCCCGGCAACGGCGCCAAAAACTTGTTGGGTAAAATCAATACGCACAAAAACACGCAAGTATACGTGGTCAACAAGTAATAAAGTAATGAGTAGAGTATCGTTCCCACAAGAACAAAATATCCAGAATCTTAACTTCACAATTATCAATTTTTTATTAATCCTAATTTTATTAAACTAATCGATTCAATGGTTTTTTTTAAAAAAGTAACTAATTAAAAGAAACTAAATTAATGAATAATTAAATTATCACAAAAGAAATAAACACCAATAACGAAATTCGGATTTTTCAAACAATTAATGGAGAGTTAGACTTATGATTTCACCCTAAGCTTCACTCTGATTTTCTAACTTTTATTCCAATTCAATTCAATATTCCAGTTTATTAATCAAGAACACGCACGTAGTAAGAGCCACCTCTCGATGCACTAATACCATATCAACATCAATCCACAATTAAGATAAAAATCCGTTAAACACCTAAATTAACCAACTCACTATATCTCTATGTGAACTGCAATTAAAAAAGGTTGAAGTTTAAGTTCTCTTAACGATTACATGCGATGTCAAGCGTATCTCTACCTTAACAATAATCACAAATATGCTATCGACATAATTTATGACACATGCTATATTAACTAGGTCTAGACTCGAATATCCTCTCTCGATTCCTTTCAAGTCCACATAAAATTGTTGATCAGGCAATTCATAAATTCACGCTCAAATTAACATAAATAAACTGAAACTATCTTATAAAATTGGAAATCAAGTTATAGAATCATCGCTAAGCTTAAAGATCCATCACAAGTCTAATAAGTAAATTAGTTCATAACGAACGAATTAAAAACTGAATAATCTGTTGAAAACATCATCCCAATTACAAACTAGATGAAAGAGAAGAAGAATTGTAGAAAACTCCTTCACGTAGCCTCAATCTGCAATCGTCATGACAATCTTTGAAAATCACTCCTCCAATTTTCGCTCTCCAAATCCTTGAATCCGTGCTGAAAATCTTTCCTTTGTGCTAGAGAATTGTTGTTCTTCTAAGTGGTAGCAAGCTCCTGTGACTTCTGGACGTATTCTCCTTTTAATAGACTCCAAAACGCACCAGCTAGCCCACAAATCCGAGCCAAAACAGAAGTCGAAACCAAACAGGACAGCTGCAGGAAACGGGACCCCCGCCCCGGCGGGGGGTACTAGCTTAAAAAGGCCCGCCCCGGCGGGCTACCCTACTAACTTCAACTTTTTATGAATTCCAACTTTTTCCACTTTTGCTCCAAAAAGACCACATTCTAATCCCTAATGCATCCATAACCACCCTACACATAAAATAACATGAAACAAGTAAAAATGAACACAAAACATGAACATAAATACGAATTTAAACTTGATTTGAACAATGATTCGTGTATATAAAAACATGATTATCTTTAGCCATAGTGCATGGATAATTCGTGGTCATGATACTAAAGAATATCCTTAGCCGTAGTGCAGGGGTGATTCGATGATGTGGATTATTTATTAAGCTGAGTCTCAGCGATAAAAGCCATGAAAAACCTTTTAAATCATAAAAGATAGTAGATTTTATTCTCTACTTGACTCTTTTAATGGATTGCTGGTTCCGCTGCAGTTAAACTTGATGTCTATTGTATTTTATCAGTTTAACATTGTTGAAGACTAATGATAATTTATTCTGAATTATCTTAGTCATAATATTTCTTACTAGGCTAGTTGAGCTCACCCTTTCTTTCACTGTTCTCTTCAAGAAATGAGAATATAGTTGGGACGAGTCAAAAAACGGAGTGATGGACCAGATGATAGCATTAGTAGTACTCACTATTCTATGTAATAGTGTGATAATAATTGTAATGAGGACTCCTTTTGAGTTTGGATACTCTCTAGAAGACAATATTTGTATTGAAACTCACAGTTTATGTTTTGTCGTATTGTACACGACAGTTGTATTATTAAGTTGTATTTGAATTTTGTACCATATATCTGGCGACTCAAGATGGGTGATGTATACCTAATTTTTGGGGCGTCACAGAAATAATTTTATAGTTTGAAGTTATAATTTATTTGGGATTATTAAATTAATCAAGTTGTTAATAGTTATAATGTTGTTCTAATTAATTTAATAATTAATTAGAGGTTTAACGATTTGTCATAATTAATAAATGAGAATTTTAATTATGTGATAATTTGATTTAATGAGTAATGTTGCCTTTAATTTAATTTAAATAATATTATTTAATTAATTAAAGTGTGACAAATAAACTATATAATAAATAAGTTAAATAAAATAAACTAAAAGGTGTTTTTAAAAGCCAAACCAAACATAGTCTTAAGAACATGAGATAGCCTGATACCCATGTTGTGTCAATTATTAATTATACGTAATATATTATACTATTAGTCTTATTTTTCTTTTCACGTATTTTATTTCCTAAGACCTAAGCCTGGGAAAACACAGATAAAAAGAGAGAGTTTTGAGAGAATTAAGTTTGAGGAAGAAGATCTGGAGAATCATAGGAGGGTTTCCTATCATCTAAACAAGAATCAAAGGGTGATAATTCAAATTACAATTTTTTTTTATTATGTTCTTGAGTTTTTCCATGAAAACATATTTTAGTTCTCTGTAATTGAATTTTCATTAGTAATTGTTGAAAAATTGTTTATAAATTATTAGTATGCATGAATAATCTAATATGTGATGTTATAGATAATTTTTGGGCGAATTAATCTATGAAATTTTGGTTAAAAAGGAAGTTTTGAGTTTACAGTGACATATATATGATTTTGAAGTCAAAATTAGAGTTCTGGTTGATGATTTGTTAAAATAACGGTTGCTTATGTTATTAGATGGATATAATCTATTATATGTGGGTTGAAAACGATTTTTGGTATGAATCGATTCATGAAATTATGTTTTACAAAAGAAGTTATAGTTTTGTTATAAAATGTACAAAAATATTGATTTTAGAACCAAAATTAGTGTTCAATCCATGTTGTAATTTGTAAATTAACGATTAATTGTGTTAATATGTTTAAATACGAAAGCAATACATGTTATACGAACTGATTTGGTTAAGAAACGAAACTGTGGTGAGGTGATTCGCTAAGGATGCCTAAAATGAGGTTTTTAGCAAGAACATGAATTTAAAAGGGGTTAAATCTAATGAATATTGTTGTTTAAAATCAATGTATGCATGCTTGGTAACAATTATGTGAAGTCTATATCTTTTGGGTTTGTTAAATCTACGGATTATATGTGAAATTCGCGAATTTTGGTCTGATGAATAGTGCAGTCGCGAACTGCAGAAACTAAATTTGGGCAAACCCGCCCCGGCGAGTGTTTACCAAGCTAAATTGCCCTGTCCCGGCAGGCATTTCTTCAGTATAAAACCTCGCCTCGGCGGGGGTATAAGAGTTGAGTAGTTTTAGCTTTCTTTGTGTACAATGTAAGACCCCGAATTTTATGAAATGAAAGTATTCAATTTTCTTATAATTATTATTTTAATTAGTAAATGGTTAAATTGATAAAAGGTTAAAGTTAAGGGTGATATGTGAAAATTTTGCAAAGTCAGCAAGTTGTCATAAAATATTCGTTTGGTCGGGGAATATTTTTTTTCGGGGAATATCCGTACGACGACCCAATCATTGGTGGACCCCACAACGAAAGTATTGTCGTAGTTAGAAAACGACAGAAATATCTTTTTATAAACATAACAGTGAAAGTGTTACCTTTAAACTGGTGAAATACTTGGTGGTAAAAGTACACTAATACGCGTGGCTGCATAGTAGCACACGGTATTGTACAGTATCTTTGATTATTGATGCTTACATGAGAAGTCACTCAGTTATACTCAATTATTGCAACAGTAATTGTTGCATAATATCTCTCATATTATTGATTCAATTATTGTCATAGTATCATCTGCATAATATTTAATATTAATAAATCAATAATTGAGACGACAAAGTTATTCACATTATTATTTGCATTATATATTGACGATGTCTAGAAAGTTCTGTCGAGGAAAGGGGTTTGGTTACCTAATTGTGCGCTAAGAGGAAGAAATCTTTATCGAAAAGTCCCCTCTTTTCTGGGAATACTCTGGTTGTTAAATACTGTGAGTTATAATATTAATGATGAATAAGTTTGTGTTGATTAAAGATGAAATTGATATTTCTATTGTGTTAGGATTATTAGTGTTAGTGGAAATCGATATTTACTTCGATATTAATTGATTTCTGGAGGTTAAATTGACCAATCGGGTAATTAATCAGATAAATAAGCAATTAATTGCTATTAGTTCACATGCATATAACTATTTGTTCACATGAATGGAACTATTGATTCACATGCATGTACTATTAGGAGAGGTGGTGCAAATTTAATAATACTTGTAGGACTAAATGGAGGAAAAGATGAAGATACTAAACTGTAATAATTCGAGCTCCAAAGCGTGCAATTATCGAAACTACGTTTTCCTATAAATAGAAGTTCATTCTTCTTTCATTCTCACCAATTTACTAAGACTCACAAGAGCAATTATAGAAAGAGAACCTATAGAGAGAAAGAAGAAGAGTATTATGTTACTTCACTATTGCAGTATCCAGCCTTCTACTAAGGTAAGGGATGTTATTTATTTCTTATTCGTAAGAGATATTATTTTTGTTCAGTATTCGTAAGAAATAATATTTTCTTCCATACTTTGTAGTAGGTGAGTAATATTATTTCTTTTTGTATTCCTAATTCTACACTCATTCTGTTAAAATATTGCTTCTATACTTCGTGAAATTAGTAGAATATCCTTGATATTTGCGCTTCTTCCCGTATCTTTTCATGGAAATATTATTCTGAGCATTCTTGATAATTATTGATCTTTTCATGCCGGAATACTATTCACGGGGTACTATGAACGTGTACTATTCATAAAGTACTATTCTCGGGTACTATTCACGAAGTTCTATTCACGGAGTACTATTCACAAAGTACTATTCACCCATAGTACTATTCATGATAAAAATTGATTTCTTTTCAGTCCAATCATTTTTGATACAAAATTATTCTTGAATTTTACTTCACAAAGTGGTATCATATTGACAATTTGGACATTATTGAATTCTGGATAAATTAAATTATAAATCTTTAAAATTTATCATATGCTTTCATTTAATTGAATTCTTATATCATTGTCATCATCCTCATACTTATATTGTGATGAAAGTCATCTTTAGCTTCCGTGCATAGATGGACTGTTGATTGGTATAATTATGACCAGAGATCATTCGGTATAATCATGACCCGTAATGTTATAAATGATGTGATAAAAGTCTTCATTGGCCCGTAGTGCATTGATGGACAGTTGCTGGTATAATCATAACTATTGGTGAAAATACAAATATCATTGGCACGTAGTGCATGGATAATTCATGGTTGTGATACTATTTATTAAGCTGAGTCTCAGCTATAAAATTATTGATAAACTTTTTAAATCATATAAGATAGTAGATATCATGCTCTACTTAACTCTTCTAATGGATTGCTTGTTCCGCTACAGTTAAACTTGTTGTTTATTAGTTTAACACTGTTGAAGGCTAACGATAATTTATTCTGTATTATTTTAATCATAATATTTTTTATTGGGCTAGTTGAGCTCACCTTTTTGCTTTCATTGTTCTCTTCAGAAAATGAGAACATAGCCAGGACTAGTCGGGGAATGAAGTGACGGTCCGAGATGGTGGCTGTAGTAGTCCTCACTATTTTATAAAATAATGTGATAATAATTATAATGAGGACTCCATTTGAGTTTGAATACTGTCTACTAGATAATATTCGTGTAAAAACTCTCAGTTCATGTTGTATAATTAAGTTTGTATTTGTATTTTGTACCATGTATTTGACGACTCAGAATGGGTGATGTATACCTATTTTGGGGGCGTCGCATACAATCCATTACATGTTAGTCTAACCTAATTTAATGAACATGATAATGTATTGGACATGTAATAAGATTCTATATCAGAATATTAACATACATATTATAAAATTGCATGATAATTTGATAAGTTGTATAAGGGCTAAACGTGATGTCCATGAGAAGATGTAACGTTGTTTAAACTTAAGATTTGAGACTTCAGTCTTGTATATGTGATTGATGGTGATGAGCAAAACTTTAACTAAGTTAATAAGTTGTTCTAAAAGAGAGAACTAAACCTATAAGGTTAATATCAATGTAACTAATGAATGTTATGAATACATATGGTATGTGTGTAGGACTTATGACGAACGAGATTTTGTAATTTATTTTTAATATTTATTGAATTAAATAAATATTTTTCAATGATTTAATTATTAGATTAAATAATTAATTGATGAAGTTGTGATAGATTAATTTAATTATATGTGTTATATTTATTAAATTAATGTGGAGAATTTTATTATTCAAAGTATGTAATTATGTAAGTTTATTAAATTAAAAGAAATATTTAATAAGCCTAATATTATTTTATTTAAATTAATAAATGAGAAAATTAATTATATGACTATGTGAATTAATGATAAATTATTATATTTTATTTATATTAAATATTTGATTTATTTTATAAAGGGGGGGTGACATTATTAAACTATAATATAAACAGTTTATCAAATTAAATGGATTTGAGTTTTAAGAATGACCAAACAAGGCTTTAGGGGAGGTTGAGAGTAGTTAACCCATGATGGGTTAACTGACCACCACAACTGCGCTTAGTTTCTTTTTATAAATTTAATACGTCGTCTTCTTCTTTCATTTGGCTAAGTCTGAAAAAGAAAAATCAAAGAGAAATTGAGAAATTTTGAGGGA
This sequence comes from Panax notoginseng, assembly GCA_016801055.1. Taxonomy (NCBI): domain Eukaryota; kingdom Viridiplantae; phylum Streptophyta; class Magnoliopsida; order Apiales; family Araliaceae; genus Panax; species Panax notoginseng. Next base: position 7,653,319 of record CM029018.1, on the reverse strand, counting down.
AATTGTGAGTGTATGATCGAACAAGTATCTAAGAAAGGATTATCAAGGATCATCTCTACTAATCTATACTCTGGGTAATTCTTTTAATCAATTTCAGATTACGTTCTTATATTTTTATGAAAATGATTTTCAAATTCTATAAAAGCTCTGTAATTGAAAAAGAGTAACGATTAGGTGTATATACATGTTAATATGTTATCATAACATGTTTAACTATATCTTGTATGTTTTCATAACATCAAATTCATAGAAATCTGTCGTATATAGTTTCTTAAAGTTGCAGAGTATAAAATATGGTCATATGGCCCTTACGCATGAATTTTATGTGTCAAATCATATGTTGTATCATAAATTTACATTGTATATGATTATGTATATTAAAGTGAAGGAATCAAACTTCGAATGAACATATTCGGTGTTATAACGAACCCGTAGTGTTGATTTTTATGTTTTGTATTCAAAAACTTTCAAGAACATCAAGAACAGTAAAATTACATTTGTTGATTTTGTTAATTATGTGTTTTAACTTGTTAAAATTATGCTAGAAAGGTTGAGTAGTAGTTATATATGTATTACAGTGGTTGAGTATGTCTAAATTCGTGTAAAAATAAATTAATAAGAGGTTTTGGTAATGTTCTGCAATTTTTCGCGAATTGCAGAACTGGTACTGGTTCACCGCGCCGCGGCGCCAGCTCCATGCCTTAAGGCCCGCGCCACCTCGCTGAGAACAAGCACAAAATATGTTAAGAAATGGAATTTTTCCTTTAATATTCAAGTCTAAGAATATGATAGTAACTTAATCTAATGTACATAAAAATATGTTAAACGTATAATGAGATGTTAAAATATATTCTTAACATGTCAATAATGCATTTATGTGTGGATTGAATTATTGAACGCATAGTTAGCTTATTGTTCGTGAAGTGTAAATTATGTGACAATAAGTGTGGTAATTTGACTAAGTATAGTCATAATCCGAGTTAGACGAAAAGAATGAACTTGTGATAACCAGTAACGTTATAATTAACTGGTATTGTGAATATAAATGGTATGTAGGATTAAATTGAGGAACGTGTATAATTAACGTGTAATCTATGCACGAGGCAAGTTTTCTAACCCTACTTGTTATCGTTATTCAAGTTTATAATCCTTACATCTTTACACTGAGCAAATTCTAGACTTATATTCTATATTGATGAAGTTCAATATGTTACATTAAAGATCTTTTCAAAGTATGATTTCTGTTATACAATTCTTATTCTATTGTATACCTCTGAAGTTTGTTATTCGATTTAAATATCAGTTATTGTTGAACCTTGTAAGACTAGCGAACCCTTATTGATTTGACTAGTCCATAGTTGATGAATGTTCTAAATTTCAGAACCCTTGTTGATTTATCCAAACCAAACTTCCTTTGGTGCAGACTCGAATGTCAAACTGAGATGAACAACCCTGTATAGGGATTACTTATGCGTTAGCGTTAAGATATTGTGCACAGTATGGTACTAAGGGTTGATTCCCCTAAGTACGAGTAGAAGAGTCCATAATCTTATAATTGTTAAAGGTTTCAAGTATAAGCCTTGATAACCTAGGACATAGTTCAAGATCTTATAACCCTCAGAAATCTTTTTATTCTTGTTATTCATTTTTTATTCAAAAGTTGAGTTTTTATTCCAGAAGTCTTTGATTCACTCGCATGTTATTATATTGTTATTTCATTATTATACTTGTGGACAATCGTGCTCACTCTTACGTAATAATAACATTGCAGTTAAGAACGAAAGGTCCGACGAGCCTTCTACTAGCAAAGGCAAGGGCAAGATTAACAAGTGACGAAGACTTGTTGTTTTATGTGATGTTGAATTTACGTTTTAGACTTATGTTAATGTTGTGTAAGACTATAAATTGTTTATGTTCCGCAGTTAAGATTTAAGGTTAGTATGACCTAGGATTAATGTTGTGTAGACTTATGTTAATTGTTTAGTAATTTTTTTCCTTTGGTGCGGACTCTAATGTCAAAGCTGAGATGAACAATCCTATTACGGGGGATTATATTACGCGATAGCGTTAAGATGTTGTGCACATACATGGTACTAAAGGTTGATCCCCCTAAGTACGAGAAATAAAGTCCATATAATCTTATGACTGTTAAAGGTTTAAGGTCCATATACTTGATAACCTGGGACATAATTCATGGTTTTGTGACCCTAAGATGTACTTTTGATTCATGTTCTAATCTTGATTCAAAAGCCGAGCTTTCTTTTGTTCAGTATCCAGTGTTTACTCACATGTTATTATTATTACTATTTTTAAACTTTTGGGCAATTGTTGCTCACTCTTGCATAATAACATTGCAGCTAAGGTTGAAAGAGTTGATGAACCATCTACTTGTAAGGGCAAAGACAAAGCAAGTAAATGATGAAGACTTGTTTATTATTTGATAATATTGATGTTAAGACTTATTTTGTTATGTTTAAGACTTATTTAAAATATGTTATGTTTCTAAATTGATGTATTAAGGTTAGATTACCTGGGATTATATTGTTAAGTTGTTGTAACCCTTAATTAGGAGGATTTCTATTTCAGTTTTATTGTTATCTTTTTATGGATAGTTAGATGTTATTTATTTTAGTGAGTGAATACCAAATCTGTGAAAAATTCGATTACCTGGATTTGGGGGTGTCACAATTGGCCTATTGTTGAACAAAGAAAACTAGGAGTTGTTAAAGGAAGATTATTTTATGCAAGCACCGACAAAGTTGACAACTTGTGATTATTATAGGGGTCTTAATCTTGTTGTTGTGGGGTTTTCAAATGGAGTGTTTTATAAATTCTGATTCAATATTTACATATCATTATTATGTGCGATTGGTAGAGTGGGTTTAGGGGCCTGCTGAATTTGGTTTGAAGGGTTTTGATCTTCGCCTTCGGGATAGAGAGATGGTGGTCGAGAAGGGAGGACGGTGGAAAGAGGGAGGGGGCCAGAAGGACGGTGGAAAGAGGGAGGGGGCCAGAAGGACGGGTACGGTATATAGGGATGGAGGAGAGGGGAACAGAGAACGTGGAGGGGAAGGCGTACATAGGAGAGAAATTGTTTTTTTTAAAACTTTAATTTTTTTCCTACTCTTTTAATAAAATGATCATTTTTTAGATTTGATTAAATTAGTTTCTAAAATTTAAATTTTATTACAAATTTATATATAATTTTAAAATAAAAAATTAATAATAATAATAATAATAATAATAGTAATAATAATGATAATAACAACAACAATAATAAATAACAACAATAAATAATAATAATAATAATAATAATAATAATATTTTGGTGGGGCTGGGGAAATGAATTGTTTTGGTATAAAACTTAATCCTTGAGTAAGATTTATAGCTTGGCCCATGGTGCTCAGTTGGTTGTATTATCAAAATTTCAAAGTTGAGGGTTTCAGTTCGAATCTTGGGCTTCACCAGTTTTTTGGCAATTAATTGAAAAACGTCCACGTCAGCGGTGCCGCATGGCTTTGAGCGGCGCTACAAAGGCAGGTCAATGCACATGTGACACCCGGGGCTCAATATCCAAATCTTTGAACAGAAAGGGGTTCGATTTGCGTTGACCAAAAGAAAGGAACCCAATGCCCAAAAATACCTAAAGTTTAGTGGACACATTTGCATTTTACCCGTACTAGTGCTGCAGTGTATTGCCTACTGCCTAGCGTCACAACTTAGGCCGATACCTCAATATCCAATGCTCCAAGCCCAAGGGAATTTGTAATGCTTCAACCCTTTTTTTTCTTTTTTTTTTTTACAAAATTCAAAAAAATGAAATATATTTAATCTATAAATTTATTACCATTTATGTAAGAATACAACTATACAAGTATACCCTTTTAAAACAATTAACTGATTAAATTAAAAAAATTAGTAAGTCCTAACATTAAACCAGACATGAGTATTGATACATTTACAAAAATTAGCTTAGAAAATGATGTGTTAAAGTATAATTAGTAAATTATTAACCATACATGAGTGAGTCCAGTGTTGTGACTATCCAAAGCCATAAACATCATATCTTAAGTTTATGAGTAATGTTAGGGGTTAATTTTTTCGTCTCAAATGAGTCTCAACTGACACGACATTAAATATTTTAATAATAATTTATGGTATAGTCAATCAAATAACATTTACTCAACTAATATTATAGTTAAATATCATTTCAGACAGTTTTTGAAACAAAAAATTTGAGACATTTATTATAAAAAAAGTCGTTTACATAAAATCAGTTATTCCCACGGGGTGTTTTTTTTATCCATAACATTATGGGTTTTAAATTTTTTTGTCTTAAGTGGGTCTCAAATTATGTGGTATTGAATATTTTAATAATATTTAATAGCATAGGCAATCACAAACAATTTGAGATACTTTTTGAATCTAAAATCTGGGATTCCTACCATTACTTTTTATACTTATTTATAACTTTTCCCCATTTTCCATATAAATAATTTAAATTTGAATTGTAAAATTATGTTGTTGGGTCTCCAATTTTTAGGTTTATTTTAATAATAACAATAATTAGTAAATAAGTTAAGTAAATATTAAAATCCTCTTCATAGGGTTTATATTATAATTGATTTTAATTATTTTATTTACTTTGACTAAAAATATTTTCAAATATTATTGAATTAATGTTTTTTTGACCTTAATAATTTAATATCAAGTATTAAAGAGATTAGTTTATAAAGTATATTTCTTACGGCAATGAAAATCTTATTCTTCCTAATTGATTTTTATATTATAAAACTTTCATAAATACTATATTATATATTATAGCTATTTTAACAAAAGAGCAAAAAGGAAGTTGCAAAAAGAAAAGAATAATGGTAGAGATAAAAACTATTCTACAAATATTTTATAAACTGTTGATGTGTCATACTCCATCTTAGCATATTGTGTGGAGCTGAAGACTACATTGAAACTATTTGTTGATCAATATACAGAGATGGAGTATGTCACATTAGCAGTTTGTAAAATATTTGTAAAATAATTTGTGTTCGTAGCATTACTCAAAAGAAAAAGGCTATAATCTTCCACTTATCCGAAAATTGAGGGGCTTGAAAACTTGAATTAATTATGTGTATGCTCTTGAAGCTTGGGAAATTGAAAACATAATTGCTAGCATGTTTTGAAGCTCGGAAAGTTTTAAAATTGAATTAAGCATATGATAAATTAAGAAACTTGGAAAGAACTTTAGCTTAAGGGCTAAAATTTTTGAAATTCAAAAATGTAGGTGTGTTTATTTGTTAGGCCAATCCGTATGATCATTTTCTAATTCATCTGAGGGGGTGTTTGTTTAGAGCTGAATGGAGCTGAATCTGAATGGCTGAATCGGTCAGTTCGTTTGTTTTGGTCTGAATGGCTGAATCGATAAGATGAATGAGCTGAATGGCTAAGTCAGATTTTTTGAGCTGAATGGCTGAATGAGCAGCTAAATGAAGTAAAAAAAATTAAAAATATTAAAAATTAAAAAAATATTATTAACTATTATATTAAGTAATATTAAATAAATTTACAACAATTTTAAAATTTTTCAGAGGGGTAAAATAATAAAGTTTTGTCATTCAAATATTTCAGACATGTCAATTATCAAACAGCTTTTTTCATTCAGATTCAGATTCAGTTCATTCAGATTCAGATTCAGCTCATTCAGATTCAGATTCAGTTTTTATCAAACACCCCCTTAGTCTTTGATTTTTTAAATGAGCTTCAAAATGACCATTATGTCCTAAGCTTGAAAAATCTATAAATATGAGACTTTTAATTCATTCTAACTTGCCAATTTCAAAGATAAAAAGAAGAAGCAAACACTCATTATCTACATTATCTCTCTAAAGAAGTTTTCTCTCTCTTCTCTTTCGTCGAAGAGAAAATTTGTCAAAGCATTTTAGATAAGTTCTTAAATTGATTTATTTGAATTATTCCATACTTATTTATATTTATAAATATGCAAATATTAATTGTTATGCACATTTATATATATATTTCATCTATTTTTATCTCATAAAAGGTTCGTACTTAGACACCGAGAATATAGACATTCCTTTTAAGTGAGAGAATTAGCCAAACGAGAACTCAAAGTCTAAATTATTTTTTTATTGATATAGTTTATTTATATGATATCATAAAGCGAGAGACATTCCTCTTAAGTGAGAGAATTAGCCGAACGAGAACTCAAAGTCTAAATTATTTTTTATTGATATAGTTTATTTATATGATATCATAAAATAGAGGCACCGAAACTATAACGAAGATATCTTTCTTAAGTGAGAGAATCAGCCGAACGAGAACTTAAAACCTAAGTTATCTATATAAAGTATTTATATAAATATTAGATATTAATAAATATAAATTTGATTCGTACTTAGACACTGAGATTATAGCGAATATATTCCTATTAAGTGAGGAAATTAGCCGAACAAAAACTCAAAGTCTAAGTGATCTTATTTAAAGTATTCACATCATAGATCAAATATATTATTATATATACTTTTGAGTTAAACAAACTTATTTGTTATATCAAGAATTATTTAATTGATTCATTTATTATACTTAATATTTGTCATTGCAACTATTTGAATATAAATTCATTTATTCATAATATAAAAGTTATTTAAACTTTTATATCACAAACATCATTGAATATATCTGCTTACAAAGAAACATCTCAATCCCTATAAAAGTTGTGACGACCCCAAAACAGGTCCATTCCATCCAACCTATTCTGAGTCGCCAAATACATGGTACAGAAAACAACTACAACTTTATTACAACAATTGTCATGCAAAATACAATAACACATATGCTGTGAGTTTGGATACAAATATATACCAAATGTGACTCATGTTCCAACCGTGGACATCACCTCACAATAACACCTTACATAAAGGTATAGTCAAAAACTGTTTTAGAAATTAGAATCTTTGGGAAGTGCTCAAGGAAACCTTCGTACATGGGAGGCCACGCGTCTAGGTTATGATAGATATCATATGGCCACAGAATTATCCTTGGTTGACCCAATAGACCCCAAAGAAAAACGAGAAGATTACTATCATATTCTTCCCAATGGTGAGTCTTCTCTTGACTTATCATTATCTCCACTGTCTCTAATTGAGAATTATACTTCAAACAAACACCAAGATTATATAGGTAGTGCTCGTATATATACTCAGCAAGTGGATGAGCACATCCCTGTCTTATGATGACACGAGGTTGTATGTCGTTAGACATCTTGTATGATAGTGGTAAACCACCCTTCCAACGTTGGGTACACCTTACCCTATTGGATTCACCCAATATAACTACTAAATGAACTTTTCTATACTGTTTCGGGAGAACATCCACAGCTAGAGACCACCGTTCTATTTCCCCGTTACCCTCGCTCGACCCAGCTACACTCTTATTACCTGAAAGGAATTGTGAAGCAAAAGGGTGAGCACAACTAGCTCAGTAAAGAATATCATGACTAAAGATAATTCAATTATCAATAGCCTTCATCAACAATAAATCAGAGATTTAGAACATATGGTAAATGTTAAAAATTTCAACCATAGTTGCAGCGGAACGAGCAATCCATTAGAAGAGTCAAATAGACTATAAAGTCTATTATCTTCTCCATGTTAAAAATCCACCAACAATGTTTTATCCATGTAACATCACTCAACAGTTCCTTTCCACAATCATATGAATAACTCATAATCATAATTGTGACTATAAATTTTTCTTCGCACCTAGGACGAAGAATATTTTTATCACCTGTCTTTACCTGAAACATCAAAGATCATGGTTATACCAAATCACAGTTCCTGTTTATAATCATACTAACAAATCCATCTTTGCACTACGGGCCAAAGATATTCATCAACAAACCATCTTTGCACTACGGGCCAAAGATATTCAATAACAGTTCATCTTTGCACTACAGGCCAAAGATATTCATCAACAGGCTATCTTTGCACTACATGCCAAAGATATTCATCAACAATTCATATTTGCACTACAGACCAAATATATTCATATCTCAAAGAAATATATAATCATTTCAGAATTTATATAAACAATAATTATAACCATGTTGATCAATTCACCTTTGCACTTAAGCTTAAGATATTCAATTATAAATTCAATGGTCATGATCATACCAGTCACAATTCAACTTTGCACTACAGGCCAAAGAGAACCCTAGTCATGATCATACCAATAATCTATCCATCTTTACACTTCAGTGAAAGAGAATTTCAACATCAGGGTTATAAAAATGTTATATATGATGATAAAAATAATATGATCAACATATAGTTTTAATCTCAAGAGTAATATTCGTAACTCATGAATAGTAAATCGTGAATAGTAACTCATGAATAGTAACCCCGACACAAAAGATAGAAATTCCACAATAAAATCTATACCAATATTTCGGTATAATGATATTGAAAGAATAACATTACTTAAATTTATAAACAATTTATTTTAATTGTTTACACTTTACTAATTAATGCATTTAATCATCATAAAATGCCAACTCTTACAATTTCATCATCAATAACCAAAACCCTCATCAAAAATCTGCATATACCTCATATAGGATTCTCAAGCCATAAAATCCTATTTTCCAATTTTCTTTCTTCACAAAACATATTTAATTCATTTACTCATAACTAGACCATTTTCATGAAAAATATCAAATCAGTTCCAAAAATATTTATTTTCTGGGATTTAGCAGGATATAGTCCCATATTGAACATATATTTTTCTAAGAATTTTTAAAATTCATTTACTATTTTTCATATGACCAAAACAACCGAATATTTAGACATTTATCAAAAATTGTACTTTTGTCTAAAAATTCTAAAATTTACAGAGTATACTCCTATCATATACATGTACTCCCAATAAAAATTTCATCAATTTTGGAGTTAACCACAAAGAATTATAAGCTGTTACTTCTAAAATAGTCTTTTCTCATAAAATTCATAATTCTCAATCTATACATCCAAAAATCACCATTTTTGGACACAATCAAGAAAACTCATCAAAATATCATTTCAAATTTTTCCAGAATTTTTGAAGATCAGAAAAATTACGAAACTGAAAATCATAACAACCCTTAAAATCCATTACTATCCCTTACTATCCCTTACTATCCCTTACCTCAAAAGAGCAGTACTTCTGACTGGATATCGGATATGATGCTGAAGAAAACTTGCACATATGAATAGCAACACACCAAGTATCTAAAAACTCACAAAATATGCTTCATAATATATAGAGAGAAAGAGAGAAAGCTTATGTTTCTGGTGTGATTTTCAATTCTAACTTAGCCCTCTATTTATAGGAAAATTTTGGTAGGTTTGACCTGTAACCTGATGGCTTTACCTGCTACTATTCCCACCCACCACATTTGAAATATAATTCAGCACATTTCTTCACCAACCACAAGTGGAGCCCACCAATTCTAGAATTTTCCACCAAAATGATAAACTCCGAAAATTCAACAATTTCTGAACCAGTCATTTCGTAAAATTCATAATAAATCATACGTTCATTTTTAACGGTTCAAAATTTGTGGGCATATACTCAACTTATATATGTATAACATATCCAAAAATTACCACGATCCAACGGTCGGATTAAAAATTATAACCCCCGCAAAATATCTCAAAAACCCTGATTTTTAATACCTCCATTCCGACAAAAATACTGATAAAAACCTCAACATTAACTCCTTCATTTTTAACCACAAAAATATATCCCTCATTTATATCCACATAAAATAAATATTTTCTTATCATATGAATCAATAATTAATTATTCACAAATAATATTACAGAATTACATTTATGACAACCAGGCCGTTCCCAGGAAAGAGGGGGCTTTCCAATAAGGATTTCTCCTTACTGGCGCGCAATTAGATGACCAAACCTCTCCTTAGACAGAACTTTCTAGACATTGCCAATAATGTTATCTAATAATATTATTCAAATAATATGAATTATTGATCTGATAAAGGAAAATACTGTGCATCAACAATTATTGAACAACAATAATATAAAATTTCAACGTAGCAATTATTGAATCAATAAAATAAAATATTGAACAGTAATTACTGTAACAATTATTGAGTAGTGCCTTCTTACGTAAGAATCAATAATTTCAAAAATACTGTGCAATACCGTGTGCTACTGTGCAATAACGCGTATTACTGTATTTTAACCACCGGGTATTCCAACAGTGTTAACGGTAACAACTACGCCGTTATTTGTAAAAACTCAAATTTGTCGTTTTCTTCATCCGACAGTTATTCGTTATGGGGCCCACAAATAGCTGCGCCGTCGTACGAATATTCCCCGACAGAAAGAATATTCCACGACCAAACGAATATTCCCCGACAACAATGATTATTTTATAACCACTTGCTTATTTTGAAAAATTTTCACATTTCACCCATAACTTTAACTTTTTATCAATTTAACCATTTACTGAATTGTAATTATAAGAAAAATTGAATACTTTTATTTCATAAAATTCGGGGTCTTACAATCTCCCCTCCTTATGAAATTTCGTCCCCGAAATTTACGTACCTGGTATTTCAAAGAGTTGAGAATACATTCCTTTCATTTCAGATTCTATCTTCCCTGTCATCATAATTTCTCCATTGCTCATCTCCTGTATTTCAAATATCATTCTAGAATACAGCTTCAAAACAAGGGTTAATTTAACAAATTAACATATCACATAATATCCCGATATTATGACTGACCAACAAACAAGCTTAGGTAGGACACACTAGCGAAGGATTTACTCATCTCTCCCCTCCTAGTTGTATTCCCCGATCTCCGCCAGAGATCATATCCCCAAGCTCTGATACCACCTGTGACGACCCCAAAACAGGTCCATTCCATCCAACCTATTCTGAGTCGCCAAATACATGGTACAGAAAACAACTACAACTTTATTACAACAATTGTCATGCAAAATACAATAACACATATGCTGTGAGTTTGGATACAAATATATACCAAATGTGACTCATGTTCCAACCGTGGACATCACCTCACAATAACACCTTACATAAAGGTATAGTCAAAAACTGTTTTAGAAATTAGAATCTTTGGGAAGTGCTCAAGGAAACCTTCGTACATGGGAGGCCACGCGTCTAGGTTATGATAGATATCATATGGCCACAGAATTATCCTTGGTTGACCCAATAGACCCCAAAGAAAAACGAGAAGATTACTATCATATTCTTCCCAATGGTGAGTCTTCTCTTGACTTATCATTATCTCCACTGTCTCTAATTGAGAATTATACTTCAAACAAACACCAAGATTATATAGGTAGTGCTCGTATATATACTCAGCAAGTGGATGAGCACATCCCTGTCTTATGATGACACGAGGTTGTATGTCGTTAGACATCTTGTATGATAGTGGTAAACCACCCTTCCAACGTTGGGTACACCTTACCCTATTGGATTCACCCAATATAACTACTAAATGAACTTTTCTATACTGTTTCGGGAGAACATCCACAGCTAGAGACCACCGTTCTATTTCCCCGTTACCCTCGCTCGACCCAGCTACACTCTTATTACCTGAAAGGAATTGTGAAGCAAAAGGGTGAGCACAACTAGCTCAGTAAAGAATATCATGACTAAAGATAATTCAATTATCAATAGCCTTCATCAACAATAAATCAGAGATTTAGAACATATGGTAAATGTTAAAAATTTCAACCATAGTTGCAGCGGAACGAGCAATCCATTAGAAGAGTCAAATAGACTATAAAGTCTATTATCTTCTCCATGTTAAAAATCCACCAACAATGTTTTATCCATGTAACATCACTCAACAGTTCCTTTCCACAATCATATGAATAACTCATAATCATAATTGTGACTATAAATTTTTCTTCGCACCTAGGACGAAGAATATTTTTATCACCTGTCTTTACCTGAAACATCAAAGATCATGGTTATACCAAATCACAGTTCCTGTTTATAATCATACTAACAAATCCATCTTTGCACTACGGGCCAAAGATATTCATCAACAAACCATCTTTGCACTACGGGCCAAAGATATTCAATAACAGTTCATCTTTGCACTACAGGCCAAAGATATTCATCAACAGGCTATCTTTGCACTACATGCCAAAGATATTCATCAACAATTCATATTTGCACTACAGACCAAATATATTCATATCTCAAAGAAATATATAATCATTTCAGAATTTATATAAACAATAATTATAACCATGTTGATCAATTCACCTTTGCACTTAAGCTTAAGATATTCAATTATAAATTCAATGGTCATGATCATACCAGTCACAATTCAACTTTGCACTACAGGCCAAAGAGAACCCTAGTCATGATCATACCAATAATCTATCCATCTTTACACTTCAGTGAAAGAGAATTTCAACATCAGGGTTATAAAAATGTTATATATGATGATAAAAATAATATGATCAACATATAGTTTTAATCTCAAGAGTAATATTCGTAACTCATGAATAGTAAATCGTGAATAGTAACTCATGAATAGTAACCCCGACACAAAAGATAGAAATTCCACAATAAAATCTATACCAATATTTCGGTATAATGATATTGAAAGAATAACATTACTTAAATTTATAAACAATTTATTTTAATTGTTTACACTTTACTAATTAATGCATTTAATCATCATAAAATGTCAACTCTTACAATTTCATCATCAATAACCAAAACCCTCATCAAAAATCTGCATATACCTCATATAGGATTCTCAAGCCATAAAATCCTATTTTCCAATTTTCTTTCTTCACAAAACATATTTAATTCATTTACTCATAACTAGACCATTTTCATGAAAAATATCAAATCAGTTCCAAAAATATTTATTTTCTGGGATTTAGCAGGATATAGTCCCATATTGAACATATATTTTTCTAAGAATTTTTAAAATTCATTTACTATTTTTCATATGACCAAAACAACCGAATATTTAGACATTTATCAAAAATTGTACTTTTGTCTAAAAATTCTAAAATTTACAGAGTATACTCCTATCATATACATGTACTCCCAATAAAAATTTCATCAATTTTGGAGTTAACCACAAAGAATTATAAGCTGTTACTTCTAAAATAGTCTTTTCTCATAAAATTCATAATTCTCAATCTATACATCCAAAAATCACCATTTTTGGACACAATCAAGAAAACTCATCAAAATATCATTTCAAATTTTTCCAGAATTTTTGAAGATCAGAAAAATTACGAAACTGAAAATCATAACAACCCTTAAAATCCATTACTATCCCTTACTATCCCTTACTATCCCTTACCTCAAAAGAGCAGTACTTCTGACTGGATATCGGATATGATGCTGAAGAAAACTTGCACATATGAATAGCAACACACCAAGTATCTAAAAACTCACAAAATATGCTTCATAATATATAGAGAGAAAGAGAGAAAGCTTATGTTTCTGGTGTGATTTTCAATTCTAACTTAGCCCTCTATTTATAGGAAAATTTTGGTAGGTTTGACCTGTAACCTGATGGCTTTACCTGCTACTATTCCCACCCACCACATTTGAAATATAATTCAGCACATTTCTTCACCAACCACAAGTGGAGCCCACCAATTCTAGAATTTTCCACCAAAATGATAAACTCCGAAAATTCAACAATTTCTGAACCAGTCATTTCGTAAAATTCATAATAAATCATACGTTCATTTTTAACGGTTCAAAATTTGTGGGCATATACTCAACTTATATATGTATAACATATCCAAAAATTACCACGATCCAACGGTCGGATTAAAAATTATAACCCCCGCAAAATATCTCAAAAACCCTGATTTTTAATACCTCCATTCCGACAAAAATACTGATAAAAACCTCAACATTAACTCCTTCATTTTTAACCACAAAAATATATCCCTCATTTATATCCACATAAAATAAATATTTTCTTATCATATGAATCAATAATTAATTATTCACAAATAATATTACAGAATTACATTTATGACAACCAGGCCGTTCCCAGGAAAGAGGGGGCTTTCCAATAAGGATTTCTCCTTACTGGCGCGCAATTAGATGACCAAACCTCTCCTTAGGCAGAACTTTCTAGACATTGCCAATAATGTTATCTAATAATATTATTCAAATAATATGAATTATTGATCTGATAAAGGAAAATACTGTGCATCAACAATTATTGAACAACAATAATATAAAATTTCAACGTAGCAATTATTGAATCAATAAAATAAAATATTGAACAGTAATTACTGTAACAATTATTGAGTAGTGCCTTCTTACGTAAGAATCAATAATTTCAAAAATACTGTGCAATACCGTGTGCTACTGTGCAATAACGCGTATTACTGTATTTTAACCACCGGGTATTCCAACAGTGTTAACGGTAACAACTACGCCGTTATTTGTAAAAACTCAAATTTGTCGTTTTCTTCATCCGACAGTTATTCGTTATGGGGCCCACAAATAGCTGCGCCGTCGTACGAATATTCCCCGACAGAAAGAATATTCCACGACCAAACGAATATTCCCCGACAACAATGATTATTTTATAACCACTTGCTTATTTTGAAAAATTTTCACATTTCACCCATAACTTTAACTTTTTATCAATTTAACCATTTACTGAATTGTAATTATAAGAAAAATTGAATACTTTTATTTCATAAAATTCGGGGTCTTACAAAAGTTGCTTAAACTTTTATATCTGAAATAAAATCTATATCAGTTTAACATAAAAACATATTTTTTATTTATAAAGGAGAAGTAAACATTATACATCTGCATTGAATTATATATTTGCTTATGTAAGAAATGTGACGCCCCAAAATTCTGGTCCATCCCACTAAATTTAAGTCGCCAAAATCAAATATTATAATGCCATGAAAATACAACAATACACATATTTTAAGTTCTTAGTACAATTATTGTGTCGTATATAGTACGACGGTATTCACACCCAAATTAAGTCGTCAGTACAATTACTGCCACATTATTTTATAATGTATTGAGAACTACTACAACTAACTCCGACTATCATTTCATTCCCCTGTTATCCCCGCTAGACACAGCTATACTCTTATTTACTAAAAGGAATTATGAAACAAAAGGGTGAGCACAAATAGTCAATAAGGAATATCATGACTACGATAAATAAATTATCATTAGCTTGCAATAGTGATAAATCAGATATTTAGAACATATGGTGGATGATACAAGCAGGGCCGTTCCTGAGATTTTGGTGGCCCATGATGAAAAATGAAAACGAGACCCTCTTCGAAACATCGTCTTCACCTAAAAAATGTAAAAATAAATAAATAAAAAGTACAAGTTATATCAAAAAAAGTATCTTTACAGAGTTTAAAATATAATAGTTCAACTACAACAAAATATATGAGAACTTCGATTACAACAAAATATATGAGAAGTTCGAGTACAACAAAATATATGAGAATACATTCATTGAAAAATACTTCTTCTAGTATTCTTAAAGTCAAAATCTTCAATTAAATGTTCAAAATCCTATATATATATATATATATATATATATAATTTAAGCCCTTCTGATCGGGGCCAGGGCGGTTGATCTTCCCGCGCGCCCGTGCTCAGGAACGGTTCTAAATACAAGTTTTCACAAATAATTGTAGCAAAATGAGTAATCCATTAGAAGTATCAAATAGATCATAATGTCTACTATATTCTCTAATTGAAAAAATCACCATCAATATTTTATCCCTATAACACCAATCAGCAGTTCCTTTTTACACCTAGACCAAATAGAACTTTCACCACATATCATTGCCACACAAGCTAAAGACACTCAACAATCATATTGTCTTTGCACCCAGACCAAATACAGTCAATTGTAACACCAATGGTCATGATCATACCAATGAATAGTTATTGGTCATAATTATGTCAATCAACAGTTTCTCTTTGCACTCAAGCCAAATAAAACTTTCACCATGCATATTTGCTACACAAACTAAAGACATTCAACAATTATTTTATCTTTGCACACAGGCTAAAGATATTCACAACAACTTAATCTTGATAATTAGTACAATTAAAAATAATATGTATGATTAATGGACAAAAATAATCAGAATAATAATATAAAGATTAAGCATTGACAATTTTCAATTTAATTTATCATGAGTCCAAATTGTCAGCACAATATTCTAAAAATCGAATAGAGTTCTTGATAATATATAAAGTTCAAAAAAATATAAATTTATAGTTTAAACATAACAATTAAAATTTAATAGGAAGATTCAGGTAAAAAATATTAGATGAAGTACAAACTATTAAAAATATTCTAATCATTTCAAGAATTTTCAACATTTAATGATAAGTCTGTAAAAATGAATAATAATTTTTTACCATAAATTTAGGAGTATTAAATTAAGAAAATGATATCACTTATCTTAACACGTGACTAAATATTATTTTATATGAAGTTGATCAACCTAAACAATTCTTACACTCTAACTAAAACTTGAGATAACCTTAGTATACTAAGAAAGATACTTACACTGAGAAATTTTTATAGGGTGGAAGGAAGAATAAGTAAGAATTTATGAAACTTCTTATGTTAAGCCCTCTATATATAGCCAAACATCTACCATATTTTATCAATATATTATTACTTCACTACCAGTATCTTCAATTTATTTATTCACAATGATTTACACATATTCATCCATTATCATTATCTTTAATTTATTATTTATAATGTTTTACACATATTCATCCGTTATCATTGTCTTTAATTTATTTATTCATAATGATTTACATGCATTCATCCATTATCATTATTTTTAATTTATTTATTCATAATATTTTACACATATTCATCCATTACATTCATAATGTTTTACACATATTCATCCATTATCTTTATTTTTAATTTATACCATTCATCAATTATTATTATATTATCCATCTTTTTCATTATTGACTTAGTGTATTAATATCATAGATATTAGTGTTCAAAAAATGAGTCTATCTAACTACTTAATACCTGTGACTTTTAATTACATAATTTTCAATTACTACCCTTAATACGATGTCAATTATTGGTTCAATAATATGAAATATTGTGACATCCATAAATCCATGCACTTATTACAGTACACTGGTGCTCACTATCCAACACTAAATCATTATGAGTATAAATATTATAGACTCATAATATTGACAATCAAATCGTCCTTTAGAAGAAGATTTCTTCCGTATAAACGATGCGTAATCAAATAACCCATTTACTCGACAAAACTTCTAAATATTGTCAATAATACTAATTTGTTGTCCATTATATTTTATTTGATTTATCATTATTGAAGGCTAAAAATAATTTATTTTTCATTATCTTAGTCATAATATTCTTTACTAGGCTAGTTGAGCTCACCCTTTTCTTTTTTGTTCCATTGTTCTTCTCAAGAAATGAAAGTGTATCTGGGACTAGTCGGGGAGTGGAGTAATGGTCTGAGATAGTTACTATAGAAGTCTTCATTATGTTGTGAAATAGTGTGATAATAACTGTAATGAAGACTTAGTTTGAGTTTGGATATTATTTTATTATGTACGGCGCAATATTTGTATTCAAACTCACAGCTTATGTGTTGTCATATTTTGTATGACAGTTTAATAGTTATAAATAAGGAAGTTGTATTTAAATTATGTACCATGTATTTTGGCGACTCAAAATGGGTTGTGTGGACCTATTTTGGGGGCTTCACAGTTGGTATCAGAGCTTAGGGATATGATCTTTGGTAGAGATTTGGGATTAGAACTAGGAGAAAAGAGACGAGTAAAACATTCGCTAGTGTATCCTACCTAAGCTTATTTGTTATTTAGTTGGTCGGTCGGAATATAAGGATAATATATGGCATATCAATTTGTGACGCCCCCAAAACAGGTATACATCACCCATCTTGGGTCGCCAGATACATGGTACAAAATTCAAATACAACTTAATTATACAACAGTTGTGTAAAATACAACAAAACATAATCTAAGTGTTTTAATAAGAATACTGTCATTTAGACAATATCCACACTCAATGGAGTCCTCATTACATTTATTGTCACACTATTTAACAGAATAGTGAGGACTACTAATGCTATCATCTGGACCGTCACTCCGTTCCCCGACAAGTCCCGACTACGTTCTCATTTCCTGAAGAGAACACTGAAAGAAAGGGTGAGCTCAATTAGCCCAATAAAAAATATCATGACTAAGATAATGCAGAATAAGTTATCATTAGCCTTCAACAATATAACAACTAATAGAATATAATAGACAACAAATTTTAGATCAAAAACTGCAGCGGAATAAGCAATCCATTAGAAGAGTCAAGTAAAGTATAAAATCTACTATCTTATATGATTTAAAAAGTTTTTCATCAACTTTATCGCTGAGACTCAGCTTAATAAATAAAATCGAATCATCCCTGCTCCACGGCCAAGGATATTCATGTAATTATCAATAGTCATGACTATACCGAATAATCCCTGATCATAATCATACCAACAACTGTCCACCAATGAACTGCAGGCCAATGAGGACTTTTACCACATCATTTGTCACATTACGGTCATGATTATACCGAATAATCCCTGGTCATAATCATACCAAGTCCATCTATGCACGTAAGCCAAAGATGACTTTCCTCACAATATAAGCATGAGGATGATGACAATGACATAATAATTCAATAAAACAAGTTCAAGAATAAATTTTAAAGATTTATAAATTAATTTATCCAGGAACCAATAACGTCCAAATTGTCAACATGATACTGCTTTGTAGAGTAAAATTCAAGAATGCTCTAAAGAATATTTCCGTGAAAAGATACTGGATGAAGCGCAAATATCAAGGATATTCCACTAATTTCATGGAGTATAGAAGCCAAAGCTTTAACCAACTGAGTATAATAGAATATATGAAACTGCAAATAGATTTTCGTCCGCCATGCGATAATCCACGTAGACAGATCATTTCCACAATTTAATAAGGAATGAATACGAAGGATCATTCACCATGCATGTGGTAATCCACATAGACAGGTTATTCCAACAGAATAATAAAGAATGGAATAACAGAAGAATTCACCATGCATGCGATATACCGCACAGACAGGTTATTCCAACAGAATAATAAAGAAATTTACCAGGTCATGCATAATCCGCACAGACATGATATTCTAACAGAATAATAAAGAATGGAACTAGGTCATGCGCAATCTGCACTGACATGATATTCCAACAGAATAATAACGAATGGAATATCAACAAAATTCACCAGGCATGCGATAGACCGCAAAGACAGGTTATTCCAACATAATAATAAAGAATGGAATAACAGACAATTTCACCATGTATGCGGTACTTCGCATAGACAGGTTATTCCAACATAATAATAAAGAATGGAATAACAGAAGAATTTCACCATGTATGCGGTACTTCGCATAGACAGGTTATTCCAACATAATAATAAAGAATGGAATAACAATAGCTCTCTTCATGAATACGAAAGAAATAATACCCCTTACGAGTGCAACAAATAATATCCCTTACGAGTACAACAAATAATATCCCTTACGAGTACAACAAATAATATTACTTACCTTAGAAAAACTGAATACTGGAGTAGTGAAGTAGTAGAATACTTTTCTTCTTTCTCTCTATAGTTTCTCTCTCTAGAGTTTCAGTGAATTCGTAAAAAATAATGAAGGAATGAGCTTCTATTTATAGAAGAACTGAAAGTAGCTCTAGGTCTTAACGAAGGGTCAAAATGACTCTTGGTAATATTGAAGAGATAACTATTATTTGCGATGGGGCAATTAACTCTTGGAACATCAAAGGGACAAGTAATTCTTAAAAACCCGAAGGGACAAGTAACTCTTGAAAAATTGAAGGGACAAGTAACTCTTAGAAAACCGAAATGACAAATTACTATTAAAACTTTAAACCAACGATCCATATTGATTTACTATTATAATTTCAACCAACTGTCTGAAAAATTATCACATCTTCTCATAGAATAATATTGTACTAAAAAATGATTTGGACCGAAAAAAAATATTTTTTTCGAGTGAATAGTACTTCGTGAATAGTACTTCGGGAATAGTACCCCGTGAATAGTACTCTGACACAAAAAGTGTCCAAAATACCCGAGTGAACAATACTAAAGTGAATAGTAACTGGGTGAATAGTAACCCGTGAATAGTACTCCGACACGAAAAGTGCCCCGAATACCCGATTGGTCAATATAACCTCCAAACATCAATTATTATCGAAATAAATATCAATTTCTACTAACACTAATAATTTCCACACAATGGAACTATCAATTTCATCTTTAATCAACACAAACTTATTCATCATTAATATTATAATTCACAATATTTAACAACTAGGTCGTTCTCAAGAAAGAGGGGGCTTTCCGATAAAGATTTCTCCTTATTGGCGCGCAATTAGGTGACCAAACCTCTCATTGACAGAACTTCTAGATATTGTCAATATTACAAATAATAATATGAATAACTTTGTCGTCTCAATTATTGATTTAATCATATATCATATTATGCAGATGATACTGTGACAATAATTGAATCAATAATATGAGAGATATGATGCTGTAATTACTGTAGCAATAATTGAGTATAACTGAGTGACTTCTCACGTAAGCATCAATAATCAATACCGTGTGCTACTATACAATCATGCATATTACTGTACTTTTACTACCGAGTAGGTCAGCAGTTTTAACGGTAACACCTCCGCCGTTATTTTTATAAAAAGACAATTCTGTCATTTTGTAATTACGACAATGCTTCCGTTGTGGGGTCCACCAATGATTGTGCCGTCGTACGAATATTCCCTGTTAAAATGAATATTTTCCGACCAATCGAATATTATATAATAACTTGCATACTTTATAAAATTTATAAATATTACCCACAACTATAACACTATCTCAAATCCACACCATAATATTAAAAAAATATTTCAAGAAAATTAAATCTTTATTCATAAAATTTGGGGTCTTACACAATTTCTTTAATTAACCCTTGTTTTGTGGCAGTATTTGAGAATGTCATCTGAAAATCTGGAGATAAGCAATGGAGCATATGAGACCATTGAGACGCCACCAATCAATAACCAGGATAATGTGCATCAGGGAGGCAATAATCCTCCTGCAAACAACACCATCGACCAAATGATGAACGATGGGGTGTTAGGAGCTTTCTACAATTCATGCAACACCAGACGAGAGAGACTCTTGTTCAAAATGCATGTGGAAACAATGGTAACTCACAGCTAGTCAATGCCAAGCAATTTAAGGAGTTGGGAATGCCGGAGTTTTTGGAAAAGCCAGAGTCACTCAAGGCAAAAACTTGGATTAAGTAGATCACCAAAATATTTGATGTCCTGGGATGCACAAAGGAGTAAAAGGTTACCTTCACCACCTTTATGTTGCGTGGCGAGGCAGATTACTGATGAAAATCTGTGAAACGTACTCATATTTTCGCACTTAAGATGTCTTGGGAGAAGTTTCAGGAATTGTTTAACGACAAGTATTTTTTAGAAAGTATTCGTCATATGAAGGAGGTGTAATCCATTAGAAGAGTCAAGTAAAGTATGATGTCTACTATCTTCTTTGATTTAAAAGTCTATAATTAATATTTTATCCCTGTAACACCAATCAATAAATATTTCAAATCAACGAATTATCCATGCACTACGGGTCAAGTATATTCGGTTGTATCACCAGTGTTCATGATCATGCCAAACACCTGTCCATCTATGTACTACGGGCCAAAGAAGACTTTCACCACAAACCTTTATCTGTAACATTAAAGGTCATGATTATAGCAATACACAATTCCTGGTCATAATCATACCAATCAATGGTCCATCTTTGCACTACGGGCCAAAGATGACTTTCACCACAATATAAGCACGAGGATGATGACAATGATATAAAGAATGAATCAAGTGAGATCAAAGATAAATATTAGAGATTTATAATTTAATTTATCTAGAGTTTAAGAATGTCCAAATTGTCAACATGATCACCAATTGTGGAGTAAAATTTAAGAATGATATTCATGTATCAAAAATAATTTGGACAAAAAAGAAACCAATTTTATCGTGAATAGTACCCCGAGTGAATAGTACTTCGTGAATAGTATCCCGAATGAAAATATTAAAATTTAATAAGAAAGTTCAGACCAATATTTCAATAAATTGATATTAGATGAAGCGCAAACTATTAAGGATATTCTACAAATTTCAGGAATTTTAACCATTTAACAATAAGTTATGGAAACAATCAACAAATTTATACCTTAAATGGAGAAAAATATGAAAGAAAACGATATCCCTTGACGAGTACAAAAGAAATGATATCCTATATGAGTATGAAAGAATATACGAAACTGCAAATGGATTTTCACCTGTTACGCGGTAATCCGTGTAGACAGATCATTTCCACAACTTAATAAAGAATGAATACGAAAGGTTATTCACCAAGCATGTAGTAATCCGCGTAGACATGTTATTCCCATAAATTAATAAAGAATGAATACGAAAGGTTATTCACCAGATATACGATAATCCGCATAGACAAGTTATTCCCACAGATTAATAAAAAATGAATACGAAGGGCTATTCACTAGGCATGCGGTAATCCGCGTAAACATGTTATTCTCACATATTAATAAGGAATTAAATGACAACCCTTATGAGTATGAAGAAAATAACATCCTTTACCTTAATAAAAAATTAGATATTGCATTAGTGTAGTAGCAAAACTTTGTGTCGGTGGTGTGTGCTTGCTTCTCGAATACTCTTTTTATTTCGCTCTTATTCCCTTTCCACAGATTCTCTCTCTATAGCTTTAATGTATTGGTGAGAATGAAGGAAGAAATGAGCTTTAATTTATAGAAGAATTTTAGCTTGGCCCTTGCAATGTGAAGAGGCAAGTGACTTGACGCCTGATAATGTGAAAAGACAAGTGGTTTGACGCCTGTAATATGAAAAGGTAAGTGCTTTGACACATGTAATGTAAAAATGCAAGTGGTTTGATGTTTGGTAAAGGTAAGTGCTATTGGCGAAAGTGAATCTTAGATGATGACCTATGGGTCCCATAGAATAAACCAAACTTACAACAAACGTCTCATGACGAACCTCTCTATTTATATCAAAAATTGAATAAATATTCCGTAATTCACTTTTCTTCAATCAACACATTTTTAATCTTTTAACAATTATTCATCATTAATATTATATCTCACAATATTGACAACCAGATCGTTCCTAGAAAGAGGGGGCTTTCTGATAAGAATTTCTCCTTATTGGCTTGTAATTAAATAACCTAAACAGAACTTTATAGACATTGTCAATAATGCAAATAAAAATATGAACAACTGTGTTGTGTCAACTATTGATTTAATAATATAAAATATTGTGTAGATGATGATATTGTGACAATAACTGAATCAATAATATGAGATACTATGCAGCAACTACTGTGACAATTATTGAATGAAGCTGAGTGACTTCTTTCAAATTACATAGATTTCATACTAGAAACATCATTTATTAGAAATTTTATAAACATTACAATAGTCAAAAACACTATTATTCCTCTATAAATTTTCTATCTTCTATGCATCTTTGTGAGTTCTTGCTCAATTGCATAAATCCTTCTCAAAAGGTTAGGAATAACTTGGATTGCTCTTATTTGCATTGGAGGATCACAACCTTAAACTTCAATAGTTTGGCAAACAAAAATCTCCTACCTGAATTTCCATCAGTCTTAGATGTTTTGAGGACAGTTAGAAGATGACAGTGACACAAAACTGAAACCATAGAACTTTTAGGTATGATCTCTCTCTTTCTCCCCTATCTTCTGCTAATTCTCTGCATCTTCTATTTCTTATTCTTTTTATTCTGTTCTTCTACTCTTATTTCTCTTTTCTTCATCTCATGAAACCCTGATATATAGGCGATGATCAATACTGTTGGACTGAAATGGAGGGAGGGAAAATAAATAGTATTTTTAGTGGAAAAAATATGGGTGAGGTATGAAGAAAATGAGTATATACATGGATTAATTATAAAATATAGTGAAATACATTACTTCTCGGTGACACGTCAACACTCCGCCAATTTTTAGGTCGAAAATAGATTTAGGGTCAATTTTGCTTGCTTAAATGTATTTGGAGGCTGCTATTATATATATTTTAAATTAAAGTCACTTGTATAGAAGAGATGATACTTTGAGGGATGAGAATGTATTTAACCCTTTAAATAATGCCACGAAGATGTGAAAGTAGGAGCGAGCATTCAGTTATTAACCGAACCGAATACACATTTCGGTTATAACCGAAAATCGAATTTACATTGTTTAGAATATCCGGACAACTACCCGAACTACATGATAACCGAATAACCGAACTAATTATTCGATTATTCGGTTAATAACCGAATTTAACAGTAACTTGTAATTCCCAAATTTGCCAAAGTAACTTGTAATTCCCAAATTTGCTAATAACAAATAATAATAATAATAATAATAATAATAATAATAATAATATTACGCATAGATGCACATGACTTGATGGTTGCCGCCATTGGTCCATGCTTCCATACAAATAGGGCAAAACAAACCTTCAATTTCACTTCTACTCCATTCTTGGCTCCCAACTTTGTCATTGCACGACGAGGTTTCATCTACCCTTTTTTTCTCACTATCTTCATTCTCTTCTTCAGTTACATTCGCCGCCGAACCAAAATTAGCCACCGCCTCTTGCGAAACCCTAGGTTCCAAAACGACGTTTGTGACGCCCCCAAAATTAGGTATACATCACCCATCTTGGGTCGTCAGATACATAGTACAGAATACAAATACAACTGATTAATACATCTGTCGTGTACAATACGACAAAACATAAACTGTGAGTTTGAATACAAATATTATCTTCTAGAGAGTATTCATACTCAAAAGGAGTCCTCATTACATTTATTAACACACCATTACATAGAATAGTGAGGACTACTAACTAATACTATCATTCGGACCATCACTCCGTACCCCGACTTGTCCCAGCTACGTTCTCATTTCCTGAAGAGAACAGTGAAAGAAAGGGTGAGCTCAACTAGCCCAGTAAGAAATATTATGACTAAGATAATGCAGAATAAATTATCATTAGCCTTCAACAATGTTAAACTGATAAAATATAATAGACATCAAGTTTAACTGTAGCGGAACAAGCAATCCATTAAAAGAGTCAAGTAGAAAATAAACTCTACTATCTTTTATGATTTAAAAAGTTTTTCAACACTGTGATCGCTGAGACTCAGCTTAATAAAATAATCCACATCATCGAATCACCCCTGCACTACGGCCAAGGATATTCGTGTATTCATTAATGGTCATGATCATGCCAACAACTGTCCATCAATGCACTACGGGCCAATGAGGACTTTTACCACATCATTTGTAACATTACGGTCATGATTATACCGAATAACCCCTGGTCATAATCATACCAAGTCCATCTATGCACTACAGGCCACAGATGACTTTCAACATTTTATAAACATGAGGATGATGACAATGATATAAGAATTCAATAAAACAAGTTCAAGAATTAATTTATCCAGGAATTAACAACGTCCAAATTGTCAACATGATACTGCATTGTGGAGTAAAATTCAAGAATGCTTAGAAGAATATTTTCTTGAAAAGATACTGGATGAAACGCAACTATCAAGGATATTCCACAAATTTCATGGAGTATAGAAGTCAAAACTTAACCAACTGAGTATAATAAAGAATGGAATAACAAAAGAAATCACCATGCATGCGATAGACCGCACAGACAGGTTATTCCAACAGAATAATAAATAATGGAACCAGGTCCGGCGTAAACGCACAGACAGGATATTCCGACAGAATAATAAATAATGGAACCAGGTCCGGCGTAAAACACACAGACAGGATGTTCCAACAGAATAATAATAAAAACGGAACCAGGTCCGGTGTAAAACACACAGACAGGATGTTCCAACAGAATAATAAACGGAACCAGGTCCGGTGTAAAACACACAGACAGGATGTTCCAACAGAATAATAGAAGAATGTCACCAAGTATAGGGTAGACCGCGTATACTGGTTATTCCAACAGAATAATAACGAATAGAATAACAGAAGTTCTCTTCATGAATATAAAAGAAATAATATTCCCTACCTTAAAAGAACTGGATATTGGAAAAGTGATGTAGCAGAATACTTTTATTCTCTCTCTCTCTCTTATTCTCTCTATACTTTCTCTCTCTATAGCTTGAATGAATTCGTGAAAAATAATGAAGCCCTAGGCCTCTATTTATAGAAAAACTGAGGGTGGCTCTTGGTCTTAACGAAGGGTCAAATGACTCTTGGTCTTAACGAAGGGTCAAATGACTCTTGGTAATATTGAAGGGACAACTACTATTGACGAAAGTAATTACTATTGACCAAGGTAAATACTATTGACGAAGGTAATTACTATTGACCAAGGTAAATACTATTGACGAAGGTAATTACTATTGACTAAGGTAAATACTATTGACGATGGTAATTACTATTGACGACGGTAATTACTATTGACGACGGTAATTACTATTGACGAAGAGACTCTTAGATGATGACATATGGCCCCCCACAAAATAACCAAACTTACCACAACGTCTCAATTATTGATTTAATAATATAACATATTATACCGATGATACTATGACAATAATTTAAGAGATATGATGCAGCAATTACTGTAGCAATAATTGAGTATAGCTGAGTGACTTCTCACGTAAGCATCAATAATCAATACCGTGTGCTACTATGCAACCACGCGTATTACTGTACTTTTACTACCAAGTAGTTCAACAGTTTTAACGATTTTAACGGTAACACCTCAGCTGTTATTTTTATAGAAAGATAATTCTGTCGTTTTCTCAATCCGACAATAATTTCGTTGTGGGGTCCACCAATGATTGTGCCGTCGTACGAATATTCCCTAACAAAAAGAATATTCTCCGACCAAACGAATATTTTATAACAACTTGCTTACTTTGCAAAATTTATAAATATTACCCACAACTATAACATTATATCAAATTAACTCCATAATATTCAAAAATGATATTTATAGAAAATTCATCTTTATTTATAAAAGTTGGGGTCTTACAACCTCCCCTTCTTATGAAATTTCGCCCTCGAAATTATGGTACGTACCTGGTATGTCGAAGAGGTAAGGATACCTTGATTTCATTTCTGATTCTAACTCCCAAGTTATTTCCTCAACATCGTGGTTTCTCCACAAAACTTTGACTTGAGGTATAACCTTGGAGCGTAGAATATGTTCCTTCTTATCCAAGATTTGAACAGGAACTTCTTCATACGTCAAATCCTCCGCTATTTCGTCCGGTTCTAACTCAATAATGTGGTTCGGGTCTTCCACATATTTGCGTAACATGGATATATGGAAAACGTTATGAACACGAGACATACTTGGCGGTAAAGCGAGTCTATAAGCCACAGTTCCTACTCGATCGAGGATTAAAAATGGACCGATGAATCGAGGATTTAGTTTTCCTCTCTTTCCAAATCTTGTAACTCCTTTCCATGGAGCAACACGTAAGAACACATGATCCCCTACATCAAATTCCACGTCCTTTCGATGAAGATCAGCATAACTCTTTTGTCGATCTTGTGAGGTTTTTATACGTTGTCGGATCGTTTGAATCTTTTCTGTAGTCATACGTACCAACTCCGGTCCCAACAACGTTGCTTCGCCCACCTCATCCCAGCATACTGGAGAACGACATTTTCTTCCATACAATGCTTCGAATGGAGCCATGCCAATACTTGCTTGATAACTGTTGTTGTAGGAAAACTCCACCAATGGTAAGAACTTGTCCCAACTTCCCTTGAAGTCAAAGACACAGAGTCTTAATAGATCTTCAAGAGTTTGAATAGTCCTCTCTGATTGTCCGTCCGTCTGAGGATGATATGCTGAACTAAATCGTAACTCCGTGCCCATAGCTTTTTGTAAACTAACCCAAAATCGTGAAGTGAATCTTGGGTCTCGGTCAGAAACTATGGATACTGGCATACCATGCAGTCTTACAATCTCGTTTATGTACATACGAGCAAGACGTTCAAGTGTATAAGTTTCTCGTATCGGTAAGAAATGAGCAGACTTGGTCAATCTATAAACAATGACCCAAATCGCATCAATACCTTGAGAAACCCTAGGAAGACCGGTAACGAAATCCATGGTAATGTGCTCCCACTTCCATTCTGGAATTTCAAGTGGTTGCAATGGACCTTTTGGTACTTGATGCTCCGCTTTGACTCGTTGACAAGTTAGACACCTTGAGATAAACAACGCTATCTCTCTCTTCATATTGCTCCACCAAAATGTATGACGAAGATCATGATACATTTTGGTACTTCCAGGATGGATTGCAAATGGTGTGTTGTGCGCCTCCATCATGATTTCATACTTTAAATCAGGATTGTTAGGAACACAAAGTCTGGAGTTGACTCAAAGTATTCCTTCTTCATCGATTCTTGCTTCCGATATAGCACCTTCTTGCACTTTCTTCTTCATACGCATCAGCTCCAGGTCTGTAGCTTGAGCAGCTTTAACTTTATCGATTAAAGTCGGTTCTACTCGTATATTTGCCATCATCGCATGGGTCCCTGGAGTCTTTAACTCTATCTCCATCCTTTGCAAATCACACAAAATGGGTCTTTGTGTTGACAATATCGCACTCGTACTTGCATATGATCTTCTACTCAATGCGTCAGCTACCACGTTCGCTTTTCCAGGATGATATTGAATGGTATGATCATAATCTTTCAACAGTTCAAGCCAACGTCGTTGTCGCATGTTGAGTTCCTTTTGAGTGAAGAAATATTTGAGACTTTTATGATCCGTAAAGATCTCCACCTTCTCCCCATACAAGTAATGCCTCCAAATTTTAAGTGCAAAGACAACAGCTGCCAACTCTAGATCATGAGTAGGATAATTCCTCTCATATTCCTTGAGTTGTCTTGATGGATAGGCTATGACTTTTCCATGTTGCATGAGAACACATCCCAACCCTTTGCTCGAAGCATCACTATAGATGACAAATCCCTCCGAGCTAGATAGTATTGTTAGAACATGTGCTGAAATGAGTCTCCTCTTGAGTTCTTGAAAACTCTGCTCACATTCTTCGCTCCAACTGAACTTTGTATCTTTTCGAGTCAGCTGAGTTAACGGAGTAGCGATTCGAGAAAATCCTTCCACGAATCTCCGATAATAACCAGCTAAACCAAGAAAGCTACGTATCTCGGTCACTGATTTAGGTTGCTCCCAGCTTTGAATAGCTTCAATCTTTGCCGGGTTAACCGATATTCCACGACTTGATACTACGTGCCCAAGGAATGCTACCTCCTCCAGCCAGAACTCGCATTTCTTCAACTTGGCATAAAGCTTGTATTCACGAAGCTTTTGGAGTACCAGCCTCAAGTGTTGCTCATGATCTTCACGGCTTTTGGAATAAATAAGGATGTCATCAATAAAGACGACCACAAAATGATCCAAATATTCCTTGAATACCCGGTTCATCATATCCATGAAGGCAGCAGGAGCATTAGTCAATCCAAAGGACATGACTAGGAATTCATAATGCCCGTACCGAGTTCTAAAAGCCGTCTTTGGAATATCCTCAGTTCTAACCTTCAGCTGATGATATCCAGAACGAAGATCGATCTTTGAAAAGAATTGTGCTCCTTGCAACTGGTCAAACAGGTCATCAATACGTGGCAATGGGTACCTGTTTTTGATGGTGACATGATTCAACTCCCGATAATCAATACAAAGTCGCATACTTCCATCTTTCTTCTTCACGAATAGAACAGGAGCTCCCCAAGGAGAAGTACTAGGACGAATAAAGCCAATGTCTAACAATTCCTGCAGTTGGATCTTTAACTCCTGAAGTTCAATAGGAGCCATTTGATATGGGGCTTTGGAAATGGGTTTTGTACCGGGTTCAAGATCGATACAAAATTCAATTTCACGCTCTGGGGGTAGGCCAGGAAGTTCTTCAGGGAATACGTCAGGGAATTTATTAACAATAGAAATATCATTCAAAACTGACGTATTTTTGTTTAGATCTGTGACATGAGCTAAGAAAGCTTGACATCCATTTTTCAATAAACGAATAGTTTTATGGCTTGAGATGACAGCGATTGATTTTAATGGTTTGGTTGCTTGAATTCGCATAATAGGTCGATTAGGAATATGAAAACTAACAACCTTACGAAAACAATCAATTTTTGCATAATGAGTAGTTAACCAATCAATCCCTAGAATCACGTCAAATGCAAGTATTTTTAATGAAATCAGATCGATAGGTAATGTGTGGGTACCAACTTGAACCAAACAAGACTTATAAACAGTGGAGGTAATGAAGGTTTCTCCCAACGGAGTTTCTACAGATAAGTCAAAGTCTAATTTCTCCGGAATAAAATTTAATCGATGAGCGCAAGTAGGAGAAATAAAAGAATGGGTTGAACCGGTATCAAATAAAGTATAAACTTCTTTAGAGTTTATAATAAGCTTACCCTTGATGACCTCATTCGGGTTCTTTGCTCTCTGAGAGTTCACAACAAACGCTCTCTGTGACGCCCCCAAAATTAGGTATACATCACCCATCTTGGGTCGTCAGATACATAGTACAGAATACAAATACAACTGATTAATACATCTGTCGTGTACAATACGACAAAACATAAACTGTGAGTTTGAATACAAATATTATCTTCTAGAGAGTATTCATACTCAAAAGGAGTCCTCATTACATTTATTAACACACCATTACATAGAATAGTGAGGACTACTAACTAATACTATCATTCGGACCATCACTCCGTACCCCGACTTGTCCCAGCTACGTTCTCATTTCCTGAAGAGAACAGTGAAAGAAAGGGTGAGCTCAACTAGCCCAGTAAGAAATATTATGACTAAGATAATGCAGAATAAATTATCATTAGCCTTCAACAATGTTAAACTGATAAAATATAATAGACATCAAGTTTAACTGTAGCGGAACAAGCAATCCATTAAAAGAGTCAAGTAGAAAATAAACTCTACTATCTTTTATGATTTAAAAAGTTTTTCAACACTGTGATCGCTGAGACTCAGCTTAATAAAATAATCCACATCATCGAATCACCCCTGCACTACGGCCAAGGATATTCGTGTATTCATTAATGGTCATGATCATGCCAACAACTGTCCATCAATGCACTACGGGCCAATGAGGACTTTTACCACATCATTTGTAACATTACGGTCATGATTATACCGAATAATCCCTGGTCATAATCATACCAAGTCCATCTATGCACTACAGGCCACAGATGACTTTCAACATTTTATAAACATGAGGATGATGACAATGATATAAGAATTCAATAAAACAAGTTCAAGAATTAATTTATCCAGGAATTAACAACGTCCAAATTGTCAACATGATACTGCATTGTGGAGTAAAATTCAAGAATGCTTAGAAGAATATTTTCTTGAAAAGATACTGGATGAAACGCAACTATCAAGGATATTCCACAAATTTCATGGAGTATAGAAGTCAAAACTTAACCAACTGAGTATAATAAAGAATGGAATAACAAAAGAAATCACCATGCATGCGATAGACCGCACAGACAGGTTATTCCAACAGAATAATAAATAATGGAACCAGGTCCGGCGTAAACGCACAGACAGGATATTCCGACAGAATAATAAATAATGGAACCAGGTCCGGCGTAAAACACACAGACAGGATGTTCCAACAGAATAATAATAAAAACGGAACCAGGTCCGGTGTAAAACACACAGACAGGATGTTCCAACAGAATAATAAACGGAACCAGGTCCGGTGTAAAACACACAGACAGGATGTTCCAACAGAATAATAGAAGAATGTCACCAAGTATAGGGTAGACCGCGTATACTGGTTATTCCAACAGAATAATAACGAATAGAATAACAGAAGTTCTCTTCATGAATATAAAAGAAATAATATTCCCTACCTTAAAAGAACTGGATATTGGAAAAGTGATGTAGCAGAATACTTTTATTCTCTCTCTCTTATTCTCTCTATACTTTCTCTCTCTATAGCTTGAATGAATTCGTGAAAAATAATGAAGCCCTAGGCCTCTATTTATAGAAAAACTGAGGGTGGTTCTTGGTCTTAACGAAGGGTCAAATGACTCTTGATCTTAACGAAGGGTCAAATGACTCTTGGTAATATTGAAGGGACAACTACTATTGACGAAAGTAATTACTATTGACCAAGGTAAATACTATTGACGAAGGTAATTACTATTGACCAAGGTAAATACTATTGACGAAGGTAATTACTATTGACTAAGGTAAATACTATTGACGACGGTAATTACTATTGACGACGGTAATTACTATTGACGACGGTAATTACTATTGACGAAGAGACTCTTAGATGATGACATATGGCCCCCCATAAAATAACCAAACTTACCACAACGTCTCAATTATTGATTTAATAATATAACATATTATACAGATGATACTATGACAATAATTTAAGAGATATGATGCAGCAATTACTGTAGCAATAATTGAGTATAGCTGAGTGACTTCTCACGTAAGCATCAATAATCAATACCGTGTGCTACTATGCAACCACGCGTATTACTGTACTTTTACTACCAAGTAGTTCAACAGTTTTAACGATTTTAACGGTAACACCTCAGCTGTTATTTTTATAGAAAGATAATTCTGTCGTTTTCTCAATCCGACAATAATTCCGTTGTGGGGTCCACCAATGATTGTGCCGTCGTACGAATATTCCCCGACAAAAAGAATATTCTCCGACCAAACGAATATTTTATAACAACTTGCTTACTTTGCAAAATTTATAAATATTACCCACAACTATAACATTATATCAAATTAACTCCATAATATTCAAAAATGATATTTATAGAAAATTCATCTTTATTTATAAAAGTTGGGGTCTTACAACCTCCCCTTCTTATGAAATTTCGCCCTCGAAATTAGGGTACGTACCTGGTATGTCGAAGAGGTAAGGATACCTTGATTTCATTTCTGATTCTAACTCCCAAGTCATTTCCTCAACATCGTGGTTTCTCCACAAAACTTTGACTTGAGGTATAACCTTGGAGCGTAGAATATGTTCCTTCTTATCCAAGATTTGAACAGGAACTTCTTCATACGTCAAATCCTCCGCTATTTCGTCCGGTTCTAACTCAATAATGTGGTTCGGGTCTTCCACATATTTGCGTAACATGGATATGTGGAAAACGTTATGAACACGAGACATACTTGGCGGTAAAGCGAGTCTATAAGCCACAGTTCCTACTCGATCGAGGATTAAAAATGGACCGATGAATCGAGGATTTAGCTTTCCTCTCTTTCCAAATCTCGTAACTCCTTTCCATGGAGCAACACGTAAGAACACATGATCTCCTACATCAAATTCCACGTCCTTTCGATGAAGATCAGCATAACTCTTTTGTCGATCTTGTGAGGTTTTTATACGTTGTCGGATCGTTTGAATCTTTTCTGTAGTCATACGTACCAACTCCGGTCCCAACAACGTTGCTTCGCCCACCTCATCCCAGCATACTGGAGAACGACATTTTCTTCCATACAATGCTTCGAATGGAGCCATGCCAATACTTGCTTGATAACTGTTGTTGTAGGAAAACTCCACCAATGGTAAGAACTTGTCCCAACTTCCCTTGAAGTCAAAGACACAGAGTCTTAATAGATCTTCAAGAGTTTGAATAGTCCTCTCTGATTGTCCGTCCGTCTGAGGATGATATGCTGAACTAAATCGTAACTCCGTGCCCATAGCTTTTTGTAAACTAACCCAAAATCGTGAAGTGAATCTTGGGTCTCGGTCAGAAACTATGGATACTGGCATACCATGCAGTCTTACAATCTCGTTTATGTACATACGAGCAAGACGTTCAAGTGTATAAGTTTCTCGTATCGGTAAGAAATGAGCAGACTTGGTCAATCTATCAACAATGACCCAAATCGCATCAATACCTTGAGAAACCCTAGGAAGACCGGTAACGAAATCCATGGTAATGTGCTCCCACTTCCATTCTGGAATTTCAAGTGGTTGCAATGGACCTTTTGGTACTTGATGCTCCGCTTTGACTCGTTGACAAGTTAGACACCTTGAGATAAACAACGCTATCTCTCTCTTCATATTGCTCCACCAAAATGTATGACGAAGATCATGATACATTTTGGTACTTCCAGGATGGATTGCAAATGGTGTGTTGTGCGCCTCCATCATGATTTCATACTTTAAATCAGGGTTGTTAGGAACACAAAGTCTGGAGTTGACTCGAAGTATTCCTTCTTCATCGATTCTTGCTTCCGATATAGCACCTTCTTGCACTTTCTTCTTCATACGCATCAGCTCCAGGTCTGTAGCTTGAGCAGCTTTAACTTTATCGATTAAAGTCGGTTCTACTCGTATATTCGCCATCATCACATGGGTCCCTGGAGTCTTTAACTCTATCTCCATCCTTTGCAAATCACACAAAATGGGTCTTTGTGTTGACAATATCGCACTCGTACTTGCATATGATCTTCTACTCAATGCGTCAGCTACCACGTTCGCTTTTCCAGGATGATATTGAATGGTATGATCATAATCTTTCAACAGTTCAAGCCAACGTCGTTGTCGCATGTTGAGTTCCTTTTGAGTGAAGAAATATTTGAGGCTTTTATGATCCGTAAAGATCTCCACCTTCTCCCCATACAAGTAATGCCTCCAAATTTTAAGTGCAAAGACAACAGCTGCCAACTCTAGATCATGAGTAGGATAATTCCTCTCATATTCCTTGAGTTGTCTTGATGCATAGGCTATGACTTTTCCATGTTGCATGAGAACACATCCCAACCCTTTGCTCGAAGCATCACTGTAGATGACAAATCCCTCCGAGCCAGATGGTATTGTTAGAACAGGTGCTGAAATGAGTCTCCTCTTGAGTTCTTGAAAACTCTGCTCACATTCTTCGCTCCAACTGAACTTTGTATCTTTTCGAGTCAGCTGAGTTAATGGAGTAGCGATTCGAGAAAATCCTTCCACGAATCTCCGATAATAACCAGCTAAACCAAGAAAGCTACGTATCTCGGTCACTGATTTAGGTTGCTCCCAGCTTTGAATAGCTTCAATCTTTGCCGGGTCAACCGATATTCCACGACTTGATACTACGTGCCCAAGGAATGCTACCTCCTCCAGCCAGAACTCGCATTTCTTCAACTTGGCATAAAGCTTGTATTCACGAAGCTTTTGGAGTACCAGCCTCAAGTGTTGCTCATGATCTTCACGGCTTTTGGAATAAATAAGGATGTCATCAATAAAGACGACCACAAAATGATCCAAATATTCCTTGAATACCCGGTTCATCATATCCATGAAGGCAGCAGGAGCATTAGTCAATCCAAAGGACATGACTAGGAATTCATAATGCCCGTACCGAGTTCTAAAAGCCGTCTTTGGAATATCCTCAGTTCTAACCTTCAGCTGATGATATCCAGAACGAAGATCGATCTTTGAAAAGAATTGTGCTCCTTGCAACTGGTCAAACAGGTCATCAATACGTGGCAATGGGTACCTGTTTTTGATGGTGACATGATTCAACTCCCGATAATCAATACAAAGTCGCATACTTCCATCTTTCTTCTTCACGAATAGAACAGGAGCTCCCCAAGGAGAAGTACTAGGACGAATAAAGCCAATGTCTAACAATTCCTGCAGTTGGATCTTTAACTCCTGAAGTTCAATAGGAGCCATTCGATATGGGGCTTTGGAAATGGGTTTTGTACCGGGTTCAAGATCGATACAAAATTCAATTTCACGCTCTGGGGGTAGGCCAGGAAGTTCTTCAGGGAATACGTCAGGGAATTTATTAACAATAGAAATATCATTCAAAACTGACGTATTTTTGTTTAGATCTGTGACATGAGCTAAGAAAGCTTGACATCCGTTTTTCAATAAACGAATAGTTTTATGGCTTGAGATGACAGCGATTGATTTTAATGGTTTGGTTGCTTGAATTCGCATAATAGGTCGATTAGGAATATGAAAACTAACAACCTTACGAAAACAATCAATTTTTGCATAATGAGTAGTTAACCAATCAATCCCTAGAATCACGTCAAATGCAAGTATTTTTAATGAAATCAGATCGATAGGTAATGTGTGGGTACCAACTTGAACCAAACAAGACTTATAAACAGTGGAGGTAATGAAGGTTTCTCCCAACGGAGTTTCTACAGATAAGTCAAAGTCTAATTTCTCCGGAATCAAATTTAATCGATGAGCGCAAGTAGGAGAAATAAAAGAATGGGTTGAACCGGTATCAAATAAAGTATAAACTTCTTTAGAGTTTATAATAAGCTTACCCGTGATGACCTCATTCGGGTTCCTTGCTCTCTGGGAGTTCACAACAAACGCTCTCCCTTGCACAACCGGTTTTGACTTTTCTGGGACGGCTTTTGGTGCCTCCATCCTAGCTGAATTTGTCTTCGGTAAACGACAAAATCGGGCTAAATGACCTTCTTTTCCACAATTATAACATGCTTTGGACGGCATCGCGCAGTTTGGACTGATGTGCCCCTCCCCTCCGCATTTGAAACATATGATAGGTGGTCGTTCTCCTTCCTTAACGACAGGTGCTGGTGCTGACGTCTTTCCATCATTGTTGAATCTCCTCTTCTTGAAATGTCCATTCTTATTGTTTTGGCCCTGATTACCACCGAAGTGGTTACCATTTCTGGCCTGTTGATTCCCTCCACGCTTGTTGTCACCGCTTCGATGACTGCTCTCACTGGTATTATCATTTTGCCGACTGCTCTCTTTTGGTTGCGTTGTCTCGTTATCGCGCTCCACCAACTGAGCCCTATTTACAACATCTGAATACAAACATAGTTTATGAGAAATAAGATGTTGACGTATCTCCGGCTTCAAACCTCTTAAAAACATCCGCGTCATTCTTTCTTCATTATCCACCAGGTGGGACGCAAACCGGGATAACTCCGCAAATTTTGCCTCGTACTGCGACACGGTCATATTATTCTGCTCCAATTTGATGAACTCCACCTCCTTCATGTGACGAATACTCTCGGGAAAGTATTTGTCGTTAAACAGATCTTGAAACTTCTCCCAAGACATCTTCAGTGCGACAGGTTGAGTACGCTTTATCGATTTCCACCAGTAATCTGCCTCTCCTCGTAACATAAAGGCGGCAAAGGGAACCTTTTGCTCCTCGGAGCAACCTAAGACATCAAATATCTTGGTGATCTGCTTTATTCATGTTTCAGCTACAAGTGGTTTGGGTTCTCCCTTAAACTCCGGTGGTCCCAGCTCCTTAAACTGTTTAGCGGTGATCGCCTGCGAGTTTCCAGTATTTCCACCTACGTTGTGGACAGGAGCCGCTTTCACCTGTTGTTGCATGAATTGCATAAAGCCTCTGAACATTTGATCATTCATCATTTGGTCAGTGTTGTTGTTTGCATGAGGATTGACACATTCCTGATGCACATTATCCTGATTATTGATATGTGGTGAATCAACAGTCGTCTGTGCTCCATTGCTATTCTCAACGTTCTCAGATGCCATTTTCAGATACTGCCACAAAATAAAAATTAATTGATATGTCATATATTATCCTTATATTATGACCGACCAATTAAATACCATGTAAATAAACTTAGGTATGTCATACTAGCGAAGGAATTCCCCGTCTCTCCCCTCCTAGTTCTATTCTCACATCTTAGCCAGGGATCATATCCCTAAGCTCTGATACCAACTGTGACGCCCCCAAAATTAGGTATACATCACCCATCTTGGGTCGTCAGATACATAGTACAGAATACAAATACAACTGATTAATACATCTGTCGTGTACAATACGACAAAACATAAACTGTGAGTTTGAATACAAATATTATCTTCTAGAGAGTATTCATACTCAAAAGGAGTCCTCATTACATTTATTAACACACCATTACATAGAATAGTGAGGACTACTAACTAATACTATCATTCGGACCATCACTCCGTACCCCGACTTGTCCCAGCTACGTTCTCATTTCCTGAAGAGAACAGTGAAAGAAAGGGTGAGCTCAACTAGCCCAGTAAGAAATATTATGACTAAGATAATGCAGAATAAATTATCATTAGCCTTCAACAATGTTAAACTGATAAAATATAATAGACATCAAGTTTAACTGTAGCGGAACAAGCAATCCATTAAAAGAGTCAAGTAGAAAATAAACTCTACTATCTTTTATGATTTAAAAAGTTTTTCAACACTGTGATCGCTGAGACTCAGCTTAATAAAATAATCCACATCATCGAATCACCCCTGCACTACGGCCAAGGATATTCGTGTATTCATTAATGGTCATGATCATGCCAACAACTGTCCATCAATGCACTACGGGCCAATGAGGACTTTTACCACATTATTTGTAACATTACGGTCATGATTATACCGAATAACCCCTGGTCATAATCATACCAAGTCCATCTATGCACTACAGGCCACAGATGACTTTTAACATTTTATAAACATGAGGATGATGACAATGATATAAGAATTCAATAAAACAAGTTCAAGAATTAATTTATCCAGGAATTAACAACGTCCAAATTGTCAACATGATACTGCATTGTGGAGTAAAATTGAAGAATGCTTAGAAGAATATTTTCTTGAAAAGATACTGGATGAAACGCAACTATCAAGGATATTCCACAAATTTCATGGAGTATAGAAGTCAAAACTTAACCAACTGAGTATAATAAAGAATGGAATAACAAAAGAAATCACCATGCATGCGATAGACCGCACAGACAGGTTATTCCAACAGAATAATAAATAATGGAACCAGGTCCGGCGTAAACGCACAGACAGGATATTCCGACAGAATAATAAATAATAGAACCAGGTCCGGCGTAAAACACACAGACAGGATGTTCCAACAGAATAATAATAAAAACGGAACCAGGTCCGGTGTAAAACACACAGACAGGATGTTCCAACAGAATAATAAACGGAACCAGGTCCGGTGTAAAACACACAGACAGGATGTTCCAACAGAATAATAGAAGAATGTCACCAAGTATAGGGTAGACCGCGTATACTGGTTATTCCAACAGAATAATAACGAATAGAATAACAAAAGTTCTCTTCATGAATATAAAAGAAATAATATTCCCTACCTTAAAAGAACTGGATATTGGAAAAGTGATGTAGCAGAATACTTTTATTCTCTCTCTCTCTTATTCTCTTTATACTTTCTCTCTCTATAGCTTGAATGAATTCGTGAAAAATAATGAAGCCCTAGGCCTCTATTTATAGAAAAACTGAGGGTGGCTCTTGGTCTTAACGAAGGGTCAAATGACTCTTGGTCTTAACGAAGGGTCAAATGACTCTTGGTAATATTGAAGGGACAACTACTATTGACGAAAGTAATTACTATTGACCAAGGTAAATACTATTGACGAAGATAATTACTATTGACCAAGGTAAATACTATTGACGAAGGTAATTACTATTGACTAAGGTAATTACTATTGACGACGGTAATTACTATTGACGACGGTAATTACTATTGACGAAGAGACTCTTAGATGATGACATATGACCCCCCATAAAATAACCAAACTTACCACAACGTCTCAATTATTGATTTAATAATATAACATATTATACCGATGATACTATGACAATAATTTAAGAGATATGATGCAGCAATTACTGTAGCAATAATTGAGTATAGCTGAGTGACTTCTCACGTAAGCATCAATAATCAATACCGTGTGCTACTATGCAACCACGCGTATTACTGTACTTTTACTACCAAGTAGTTCAACAGTTTTAACGATTTTAACGGTAACACCTCAGCTGTTATTTTTATAGAAAGATAATTTTGTCGTTTTCTCAATCCGACAATAATTCCGTTGTGGGGTCCACCAATGATTGTGCCGTCGTACGAATATTCCCCGACAAAAAGAATATTCTCCGACTAAACGAATATTTTATAACAACTTGCTTACTTTGCAAAATTTATAAATATTACCCACAACTATAACATTATATCAAATTAACTCCATAATATTCAAAAATGATATTTATAGAAAATTCATCTTTATTTATAAAAGTTGGGGTCTTACAACGTTTTCTTCTTCTTCATCGTCTACTTGGTAAATTTCAAATTCTTCGTACTCTACGTCTACGTTTTCTTCTCCGATGACACCATCGGGATCTTGGATTAATTTGTAATTTGTGGGAACTGTCGCCATTGGTCACAATATTACTTGGAATTGCTGAGACAGACGAAGGGTTTCTCAAATCTCACTGTTGAGATTCTCATTCCTTGTCTAGTTTTCCGTTAGTCGACAAGTAGTATCAAGCATGTAACCCTCCAAAAACAAGAACAAAAAAAACAGGAGGGAAACACAAGATAAATTAAATACTCCCATGGTCCTCTCAGACGAAGAAACTGGAGTTCGGCCGAGAGTTGCGAGTTGAGAGATAAGAGACTGGAGTTGAGAGATGAGAGATCTGAGAGACTGGAGTTCGAGATCTGAGCTGAGTGCTAGTGTGCTAGTGTGCTACTGCTGAGTCAAGACTCAAGTCAAGAGTCAAGAATCAAGATTAGAGGAGTCAGTCAAGAGTCATATACTCGTATTAGTAAAGTAGAACTTGTTCGATTATTCGATTTAACAAACCGAATAACCCAAAAATAATACCTGTATAAACTAATCGAAAATCGTAAAAAAATTCGGATATAATCGAAATATTAAAAATAACCGAATTTTTAGAAAATTTTGATTAAATTATTTCGGTTCGATTCGTTAATTCGGTTATACCGTTTTTTGGTTAAGAAAGAACGAGTATATTAGTTTTTCTAAAAATAAATTAATAATTACCACGCATTAGGGTTTTTAGAGACCTATTGTACAACGGAGCGTGACCGCGTGATTAAGACTAAAATTAAAGAAGCCTAAGTACCTTTTTGGTAAATGAGAGTGATCGCTGTTGTGTTCTGACGGCATGATCGGTCTCGTTCCATCGTTAGAAGTTTAATCACTACCAGAAACCCTAGTTTTATCCGCTCTTTCAAATCTTTTATTGATAACATCAATCAGTCAGAAAATGTGCTCCATCTACTGAATTTGATCAATACAATTTACCCTAATTTATATGGCTATGCCGGCCGATTTATCCCCTACCAACAGTCCAAAATCTCAATTGAATTGGAAAACTTTTCCAGCTCCGTGGACGCAGGTTGTTCGCGGCGGCGAACCGGACACGGCCAGTCCTCGGTCTCCTTCAGCGTCAGATAGAGCTAATTTCGCCGATAGTAGCTCCTCGCCGCCGCCGGGTGAGCCAACGGCGACTGAGGGTCAGGTTGAAATTTCCGATGACAATGCCGGCGTTTCGAAGAAGTCTGCTTGGAAAGCGGTAAACGGCGAGATTGGGGCTGGTCCGGTGATGGGGGCTGCTTGGCCCACTATCTCTGAGTCAACTCGGCCTTCGCCTAAATCATCATCCAATTTCTCTAAACCTTCTGATGGACCAATATCTGTTTCTCAGGTTCACTTGTCTAAAACCTATAAACATCCTACATATATTCATTTGTGTTAAAAGTTCACTTCTGATGATTTAAAGATTGCATTTTTATTAGTTATATATATACATATATATTCATATATTCATTTGTGTTAAAAGTTCACTTCCGATGATTTAAAGATTGCATTTTTATTATATATATATATATATATATATATATATATATATATATATATATATATATATATGGGGTTCTGATCCAGCGCTGGCTGGGGGACATTTCACAGCTAGCTGTCTTATAATCTTCAATCTAAATAATGGACGCTTGAGATTGATTTGGGCCAGTTACTATCCTCACGAAATTCTTTTTAGGGTTCATCTTTGAACGTGTTTTTAGGTTAACTGAACACGTGTTTTAGTTAATATGTACGATATGATCACCTGACATATCTG
The DNA here is from genome assembly GCA_016801055.1 of Panax notoginseng. Classification (NCBI taxonomy): domain Eukaryota; kingdom Viridiplantae; phylum Streptophyta; class Magnoliopsida; order Apiales; family Araliaceae; genus Panax; species Panax notoginseng. The sequence goes on along the minus strand of CM029018.1, from coordinate 7,611,057 downwards.
CATCTGTGAACCTTTTAGCATAGGCGATGTCTTCCCTCAAACACACTTTCGATGTGCCTCTTAGGCACGATTCCTCCCAATGTTGTTTACCTGGATTTTGAAGAGACCCGCTTACGACACCAATTGCATGTGCAATATTCGGTCTTCTACACACCATAGCATACATAGAGCTCCCTACCGCTTAGGCGACGATTAGTTTGAGAAGGAAATTCGGAACAGGCTTAGAAAAAAGGCCTTACAAAGGGTTTCATAGTTTGCAACGATCCTCCAATATTCAAAGATTAAAAACATGCCACTTTTGGTTGAGTTAATCTGCTGGTAGGCCACTAATAGTTATTGGCTGTCATGCTTTCCAATAATTCATAACCTTCTTCACAACTTTTTCAATTCAAAGCTCCACCGGCGACGGCATCGATACTTGTCCTTATTTGATTGTTAAAGATTGTTGTAGAAGGTTTGCACTTGCAGCCATAGTGGTAAACCATGATGTGGACATTTTCGCAGTAGATCCTTGTAACTCTCCCAAGCTTCATATAAGGATTCAGAATCAAATTGTCTGAATGATAAGATTGTCTCACATTCTTGCCGTTTTTGCTGGGGAAAGAACTTAGCGAGAAACTTTTGCACCAAGTTATTCCATGTTGTTATTGACTCTGGTGGCAATGAATGCAGCCAACTCTTAGCTTTATCTTTCAATGTGAATGAAAATAGTCTTAGTCTTACTGCATCTTCCGACACTCCATTAAATCTAAATGTATCGAAAATTTCCAAGAAGCTGATGATGTGATCATTACGGTCATCATTTGATGCTCTACCAAATTGTACCGAGTTCTGGATCATATGTGTTGTGCCTGATTTGATCTCGAAACTAATGGCTGTAATTGCAGGTCGTGCTATGCTAGACTGAATATCTGTAACTTTCGGCATGCCATTTTCTCTAAGCGGTTTGTGTTCTTCTGCCATTCCAATTTGATTTTCCATGGTAGCTTGATTGAAGTTTAGTTTCCTTCGAAAAGCTCGTTCAATTTCACTGTCGTAAGGAACTAATCTGGACCCTTGGATCGTGTTTGCATAAACCACTAAGTTTACCCTGGTGCACACACAATTCCCATATCACTGCTTGAACAGGCTTGAACCAAAGGAAACCTGTAAAAGCGAATACAAATAAAGATAAGAAAATTCTATTTAAATAAATTAAACTAGTAAAAACTAACAATCGCATTGCTTTATCTTGATATGTTATAACAAGAGCGTGGTGAGTATCTGTAGAACCCTAACAATCGCATTGGACATTGCTTTATCTTGATATGTTATAATTGATATGGGTGCCTATTTTACCATCGCTTCTAGCCAAGTTTTAAATACCCATTCAAAAGTGTCTTCTGTCTCATCTTTCAATAAAGAAAATCCACACAGTATAGACTGATAATGGTGATTCACACCAGTGAAAGGGGCAAACGACATCGAATACTTATTTGTCCGATACAGTGTCAAAGGTTACGACATCGCCAAAATTTTGATATGCTATAATAGATCGATAATCTGTCCACATAATACTCCCAATAAGATTTTCATCCTCGCGATCAGGCTTAGCACGAAAAAAACCCTGCTAGGATTTTGACGTATCTCTGTTAAATAACCTACAGCAGCCCGGGTATCATGGTCCTCTATTGTGTCACATCTTATATTTATAACAACATTTCGAATATCCGTAGGAGTAAAACCTACATTGGCCCTCCCTCCAGTCATTTCACTAAGTACATTCATCATCAAACTTGCACCAACCCCAGATTTATGAAATATTTCAATTAACTGTCTTGCAACAGGGGTTATGTTCTATGTGTCTCGATGAGATTTACCTTACTTGGTCTAACTAATGATGATTTTGACCTAACTCCAGGGTAGAAATATCCCAATTATTTTCTTTTCTCTGTTGGACACCAAACATTTTATGTTGGCACAAAGTACGACCTATATGGTCTCTTTGCCTTACCCTTACGATCATCATATTCATCATCATCAATCCGATGAATTTTAATTTCTGGTTTCCCGACTTTACGTCATTGATATAACCTAGAACAAACATCATTCGTACCCACATGTTTTCTAGTAGTCTTAATTTTAATTTCAAAACCATTTTGTTTGGCATAACCTCTATAAAACTCTTCAACCTCTCCAAGTGTGGCAAAAGTTTGACCAACATACAAAATTATCTCATTACTATTGAATGAATTTTGAACATTAATACTTTCATCTTGAATTTGCATACTAGAGGTTGAAGAAGACGTATCAGAAATCAGATTGAACTTATTCTCAGCCATGGTAGAAATCTTACGATCAATAGCACAAGAAGAATCGATGATGAATGGCCAAAGATCTTTGCACACAAAAATGGCAGCTATTGAGCTTGTTTATGGTGGCTAAGGTTTGAAATCAAGAAATTTATCCCAAATGATGCATTGCTAGGTTTTATACGCGTAAATGAGGGTGTTTGGTCTGCCTACTGTCCTTACGCGTAAATGAGGGGGTTTTGCCTGCCTACTATCCTCACCTATTTCCTGAGGATATGAGAAATAAACTATTTAATTAGCGGGACAAGTGGGACATTTCTTGGACCGGTTAGTATCCGCAGGAATCTGCGGAATATAATTACTATCCTCAGGAATTTCCTGAGGATAGTAACCAACCCAAATTAATCTGTCGCGTCCATTATTTAGATCGACGGTTATAAGACAGCTGGCTGAGAAATGTCCCCCAATCAGCGCTAGCGATTGATCTGGACCCATATATATATAAATGCATCTATTATATATTGGGACCTGTATTTTCACATATAAATTGGAATGCCATTCCTTGCTTTGATTTATCTGCAATCTATATGACAATCTTATATGTATATTGTATATGCATATTAGTCTTAGTAAATATTCAAAAATACTAGTTTTGAAGATTTTTATTTTGGGTTCTGCAATGACTGAATTTTGATTTTTGTTTTGCATATGATTATGTGGTCTTGTATTCCACATATATATATTTTTATATATATGTGGAATATCAAATGCACCTCAGAAACAAGCTAATGCTACAGACAACTCTAATTTTACTCCAAGTCACAAACAACCTCATCGACAAAGGTCAATGAAGCGAAGTGGCGGTGCAGGGGGTGGATCTGGGCAAAGTGGCTGTGCTCGGCCGCCGCCGCCACCACCACCCCTACCACCTCCTTTTCCAATACCTTTTGGAAATATATTACAGCCAATGATGGAGTTGCCTATTAGAGAACCTCCGTACAAAGGCAATAATTGGGAGACTAGACCAATTGGAGGTGTTGGGTCTCATTCACACATGGGAAATGATTACTCTTCACATCCACATTCTTCCAGAAGGGGTAATTTTGGGTCTCGACCCCGTGGAGATGGAGTACATCATAATGGTCATGGAGGCAAGCGTGATCATGACCGGGACTGGAATGCTCCTCGAAATTCTACTACTAGAGATATTCATATGCATCAGTTGGCTCCTCCTCCACCACCTCCTCCTCCTCGGGGTTTTACTAGACCAGCACCGTTCATTCCCACTCAACATGTGAGACCCTTCGGCAATCACATGGCTTTTGGTAAGTTTTTTTTGTGTGATATGTATATAGTTTTTTTTAGTGAATTTAGAACTAACTTCATCAATATCTTACAGATATGGTCCCTCCATTTTTATATGCTCCACCATTGCCTCCGGAGTCTTTCAGGGGTGTTCCGCTCATTGCTCTTCCACCGCCGCCACCAATGTTTTTCCCTGTTATGGATCCTAATGTCCGTGCGTTGTTGCTCAATCAGATTGACTATTATTTCAGGTAAATGAACATAGTTGGAATGTTGTTCTTAGACAAATATGTGATGCTATCTCCTTTTATTTTACTTTTCCGGCGCCTGATTGCTCATATAATTACTTGTTTGTACAGTGATGCTAATTTGGTAAAAGACAACTTCCTAAGGTCAAACATGGATGATCAGGGTTGGGTACCTATCAGTTTAATAGCCAGCTTTCCTCGAGTAAGTAATATTTGCATTAATCACCAAGTATTGATTTAGTTGAAGTTCCTAGTCCGTGAGTAGAGCACTGTTTTTGAAGTTTAGGAGATGTTGAAGAATCTTGGTCACTGTCCTCTTTGCTGAATCACAACAAGTGTCCACACTCCATTTATGTTTTACAGGAGTAAAATTTAGGCGTAAGCTTAGAGTCTACTTAAACATGTTTAAAATCAATGAAGCTGCATGCATATAGAATACAACTACATCTATGGATTACTGTTCTAACTCCTCTAAGATTATATTCACCACATTTAGGCTAGCATCTCTCTCTCTCTCTCTAATTATAAATTATAATTTTATCTAAAAAAGCATACTACACACTTAAGGTTAACGAAGAAAATGGCACTCTGTTAGTCTCTCTCTCTTAATGCTGCATTGGAGTGGTACTTTATTGTTGGTCGTTTAGGGACTTGGGTTCAAAAGAATTAGAATATATTGTGGTCTTAGGAATTCTGAATTAGTATAATAAGTCTAAAATAAAAAAAACAATGAAGCAAAAAAAATAAAAATGATTCATTTGAAAGGTTGAAAAATGTTGTTATATTTTCGGAATTAGTTCGTGATAGGCGGTACCTGCATCTGTTGGGTGATTATTTTAGCTCATGTCTTCCTATAAATGTATTTGCAAAAGCTAAATGAAAGAATTGTGAACGATGTAGAACTTCTTACTTTGAAATTAGGGGATCTCTTTCTTACTTATCCTTTTTATTTCATTTGTCTTTTTGTTTTCTCGTTTCTGTCAATCTACATCATTGATAATGTTTCAGTTTTCTTAAACCTTTGATAGATGCTTAGATCTCCAGGGATGATGAGAATGACCTGGCTTGTTTTTTCTTACCATAATGATCAATCTAAGTTCTTAACTGTGCTAGAATGTAGATATATTATATTCATAGGTGTATGCTTTATATCTGGATGAATTGACGAAATTTAATAAAATTGTGAGCCATAAATTGAGAAGATTTTATAAAATTGTAGAGTAAACTCCTCAATAACAAGTGAGGGACTAAATGCAAAATGCTATTTCAATATGCGCATGTAATCACCCTGACCTGCAGAAAATAGACTGAGGATTATTAAGTTAAGACCTCCAAATTTGTAATGCTTCTAGATCTAGGAAGATGTATCTTATATTATTTTATATTAAGTTTGTCTAGAACTAGATAATAGACATTAAACATTCTGAACTGAAAGGAGGCAAGCAAATGAAGGGACTCATTATGGGCCGTCTACAAGTGGAATGTAAGTTCTGACTGGCTATAAGCTTCTGATACATCTATACGAAATATGTTCATGTAATCTCATGCTTTAGAATAGGTATAATCAGCATGTTTGATGTGAGTTGTGACTGGCTATAAGTCGCCACTTCTTGATAGACATTCAGAAATAAAAATATCTCTGTAAGACATCCTTCTTTTAACAAAGTGGCAGCCTAGTTAGTGAGGCACCTGGATTATGATCTTATGTACTATCAAATGAAAAGGTATCCTTTAATAAAATGTTCATTAGTAATTTTTCAGGGAGAAATGCAACCTTTCTTATAATATTCTTCTTTCCTAGTGATTATTCTGTCCCACCCTCTCGTTCTTTTTCCCTTTGAACTTCCATGTGTTTGTCGGAAAGAATTTGCAGCTGTCGTTTACCCCCATCTTGCGCTTGTCCTCCCTTATTGATTTTTTTTAGTTAAGTTGTTTGTATACTTATTCATACTATTGTGTCTCTCTAATATTCATCCATGTGTGGGAATTGATAGATTATGATTTTGATTTTGATTTATGTGAGTGATGTAGGACGGGGTAGGAAGAAGGAATAAGAGTACCTATCTCCGCAGAGAATCGGTAAAGAAACACACACAAAAGCACACAACTTTAATCTCAAATCAATATATTCAATAATCAAAATAGTGAAGTATTACAATGCTTAAATACAAGATCCAATACTTGGGGACTAAGTAAAAACCCTAATTTAGAAAGGAAATAATCTCCTAACTAAAATCTACTACTATAATAAACTCTCCTAATTGAAATCTACTATTACAATTAAAACTCTCCTAATGTAAAGCTATTACTATAATATCCTACTAAATAATTTCATTAATAACACATCAGTGAGTAGAATGTATCTTAAGTTAACCTAATACATCCAACATGCCAGTTTGCGAGGCTAACCCTCTCTAATTATAGGATGTTGCTAAATATTGTTATAGAGATTTTTTTCTGGGTGAGTTTGGGGTGCCCCTCTGAGCTGGCCACTTAAAAAAGGGTGCAGGGTTGTTTAAATTAAATTGGAAGTTCTATGAGGTGTTGTTTCTAATTGGCAGGCACTGAGTTTTTTGTGCCCCAGATGCTGGCACTAATGCGTATCACTTTTACTGCCCTAGAGAATTCTAAGGCAAGTGATACTCTGTTGCAAGGCCAAGTGCCATTCTGATAAATAAAATGTGTTGAGGGACTTGTTACTAATTTAGGAGTATTTACAGTAGAAAACACATGGGTAGTAGTTGCCTCATGGTGGTTTATAGCATTCTACTTCATGATAATAGTTCTACAAATAGGAAGCATGTAATGTGTGAAGATACAACTGAATATGAATTACTCAAAGAATTGGCTTGGCTACTCTCTCTATCCTTCTCTATACCCTTTTCTTTTTCTTTCTTTATCCATACTATCCATCTTTTTCTCCAAGTCTCGTACAATTTCCCTTTACTCTATGCCTCTCATAGTCCTTAAAGCGATAAGTTGAGGCGAGTCGATGGCTAACCGCTTAAGCGACTAGTCATCCATAAAGCGATAGATTATTTATAATGTGCATTTTACAAATGGAATATATATGTGTGTGTATATATATACACACAGATATTTCAATTCACAGGTACACTAAACATAAAAAAATTACTCACAAGTATATTATATATACGAAGTATATACAATTAATACTACAATACAATTTATAAACTCAAACATATACTAAAATAAAAATACCCTGTAGATCAATAGTGAAATTTAACTTCAATAGCAAAGTAAAAATTATATTACTTGTGAAAATATGAAAACTAAAAGTTAAAATTATTATTGATTATATTAAATAATAATTAATTTTCAAGAATAATAAATAAAATATATTATAATAAAAGTAAGAAATAAATATTATATTATACTAATATAATAAAGTATAATACATAACAAAAAAATATATAATACTAAATTATTGTGCTACATATGTAATATTAATATTAATTGACCATGTGTATAATATAATATGAGTATAAACTATGTGATATAATTTACTGTATACATAATTTATACTCCCTCCGTCCCATGATAAAAGTCCTGGTGGACTTTTCACGCATATTAAGAAGATGAATGAAATGACAAAATTGCCCATAATAATGTCTTTAATTTTTTTCAATGTAGGTGAGAGAGTGACTTTCTAGCTATACAATTCAAAATATTCTCTCTCCATACTTATTAAATATGGAGAGAGAATTAGAATAAGAAAAGTGTGAGATATTTAATGTTACGGGCATAATAGGAAAAAATGTGTAAAAGTTTGGTTATTAAAGGAAAATGGACATTTAACATGAGACTACCTAATAATAAGGACTTTTATCATGTGACAGAGGGAGTAATACTTACTACATTTAGTGGTATACAACTGTGCTAGTTTGGTTGAGTGGGTCTGGAGAATACCACGTGTCTAATTTACATGAACGGAGTAACATGGGCCACATGTTCTAACTGCTGGGTCCTGGTAGTGGGTAACAAATATGCCCAATAAATAAATCCATTCAGCTCTCTCGGAAGAGATGAACGAAGCAAAGTCCGGCAGTCGCAACAATCTCTCTTAAGATTTAGCATGAGCAGCGAAGTCTCACTCTTGGTTTAATTCAAAGCTCGTTAGCTAGGAAGTAAACAGATCATTGTCTCACTCTCTTGGGATTCAAAACCCATTTAGTGCAGAGCCTAAATCATGCTTAGCCAAGGCGCTCGCCTTTGCAGATGGCGACGACTTGCAAGTTCCGAGCGGCTTGGACGCCTAATCGTCGCCTAGGCGATGACTTGACAAGCATGATGCCTCTATTTCCTTTGTTTCTGAAAATCTCTACTTAGTTACTGCTAGTCACTCAGATTCACTCTATTTCTACCGCTGCATCATCATCATAAGGTAATCCATTAAAGCGGCTGTTGTATCAACTCTGAAAAACTTCATTTCCTGTTCATTGTTACTGCAACAGAGTTAAAACAACATTGTTAGTTACTGACTTGCTGTTCATGTACTCTGTTTATCTTATCCATCTTCTTTTCTATTAATCTAAAATTTTCCCTTTTTGTTTCTTTATCTCATCTTCTACTTTGTTCATCTGCTGTTGCCACCATCTCTTGTATTATCATTCTTTTTCTGCATTAAAGTATGTATGATATGGACTTTTTCTCTAAAGAATAAAACTATAGAGAGTTTCATGATGCTCTGATTGTTTTCTGCCTTTGAACTTCTTTCGAAATGGTCGACTGTAATTAATATTGAAATTCATATTCAGTTTTTGTATGCACTGGACTCGGAATTTAGTGGGTGTATAAAGGTTAGAATCTCTATTGCAGCATCTTTGTTGGTAAAATTTAATGGTGGACATATTTCATAGACTTGAGAACACAAACTATGTTGCATGAGTAGCATTTACCTGGTGTTAGGTTCCATGACTAAGTGACCATAGTTATCAAATCTTCGCTTAAGCGACGACTAGTCGTCCGGTCGCTGCTGGAAGTGCAAGTTGAGAGCTCGACTTGGTTGCCATCGCTAAGTTGTGCGACTTGAACAGTTAGTCGTCATCTAGTTGGTTCAAATCGACGATTTTCCCAACCTGATATCTAGTCGGATGACTTGGGAATGAACCCAAATTTTAATTTAGTCATCTCAATTCCAAATTCCTTTTGCCTTAATATGTAATTGTATAACATGTATTCCATTTGCCTCACCCCTTAATATGTAGAGTTTGTGCAATGAGTTTGTTAATTTTATTTAACACTAGTATTAATTTATAGTATAGTACAGTATTTTCAGCATATTAATTTATTTAATAGTTTTTATTGTGAAATTGTAATTTTTTTTAATGTTAATTGTAATTTGAAAATTTATAATTATATATTCCCACACATTTGTGTATAAAATGAGTATTATAAATAATTTGTTGATTTACCAACTAGTCGGGCGACTGGTCACTTAAGCAGTCCGCTACCAAATGGCTTCGACTTAACGACTTGACAAACTGTGACTAACATATACTTGGTGTTAGTTTTTGTATCATTTTCTATAACCTCTTGCTCTCTTCTGAATTATATAACTATGAAATGCAGTAGATTGTTCATGTTCTCCTTTGTATGCTTTATTTGACACTTCCAATATGATCTTATTTACCCGTCTTTATGTATCTGTTTAGGATATGAGTTAAGCCTTGAGAAAAACAATAAATTTGATATTTTCGTACTTATTTTAGTTATATTTTGGAAAAGAAGTGATACATATTCCAGTTATATTGTGGCAAAGAAACAATCAATTGGGTTCAGTAGCCTTTTTTTCCATTTCATGAAATTTGTTAGCAGTTAGCACATCTCCCTTGTCTGTTTTTGTTATTTAAAACATCGTGCGGACCCACCCACCCTCTCTCTCTCTCTTTTTGTTGCATTTTCTTAAGTTCCCTTTCTAAAATCTTTTTAGAGTTTAACTAAATATTAAAAAGAATAATTTCACGGAATTTATACTATTTCTCTTTACGGGTAGTTCCTAACATTCTTTGCCCAACACCTTTAGCCTAGGGGTGAGGGAATAAGGATTTGTTTCCTTTATTTTCTAGTGAAGTTCTATTTGGGCGATCTGAGGTAACTTGAAAAGCTTAATGCATAGAAGACGGCTTCTAGTTTGCAGGACTCCCGTTATTAGCTTATATCGGAATGGACTTGCTTATTGTTTAGATGTATTCGACATTTCTGTTTCATCCAGCTATGTCAACCCTTTTTGGTTTCTTCTTAACATAATATGACCAATTTGGAAAATTTCCTCAATTTGTAGCAACTGGTGAATTAAATAATTTTACCTGCATGTAGATATATAGAAGTTTCAAATTTTTACATTTTTTGATGGTTAACCATTGTCCATACTTCATAGTTTTTGTTTCAAATTTTTCTCAAAAAAATTGCAATATCCGCACTTGAATGAGAGTATTAAGAAATTTCCTAAGATAAAAAATTTAATGAGATAAAAGGAAATCAAACAAGATAAATTATTAAAATGGATGGCCAAGTTACCTCTAGATTGGCTTATAGAAATTTGTCATTAGTGGCTTTCCCATTTTTATTATTATAGTTAACACTTGACAGAGAAGGAATCCTATGGAGTTTAGAAGATGGAAGTCAAATTGCAGCACTGTAGATCTATATTTCGTTGTTTTACAGAGCATTTCTTTAAATTGAACTCTTAAAAATGCAAATTCTGGGTAAGTGTAGATATATCAGCTGGCAAGAAGAAAAAACGTTGCTCCAGTGATTGTGCCTTGCCCAATATATGGTTCTCCTAAGAGTTTGATTACGTACTTCTATCTGTTATGTGTTGTTTAAACTCCCTTGTTTTGTGAAAATGAAGGTGAAGAAGTCATATTTTATAAGACGCTGTTTGGTCATGCTTGTCATATCAAGAATTGGTCTGCTTCTTGCCTTTCATTCTTATAAAAGTGATGTTATATGTAAATCACGTTTTTGTATGGTATTGGCAGGTTTTGAATTTGACAAGCAACGTCCAGTTGATTTTGGATACGCTGGGAGCTTCAACAGTTGTTGAAGTACAGGTAAGGTTTTTAAATAAAGCATTACCAGGTCAACTTGTACCGACTTTAAGTTCTTGACAAGTTAACTTTTATCATGTTGTGTTAATTCATTGTAGTCCTTTGTTAGATCATGTGCTCCTCGCTCCTGGTACTTGGTCTGATTGATTTTTTGTTTTTTATAACAATACTTACTTTTTACGACTTGCTTGTCGCTACTACCACTCCTTGGCACAGCTTCGGATCCGTAAGTGATCGCATAATTTTCTCTTTCCTGTGCCTTGTCTGTTGTTCTCAGTTGGGCCACAGAAGATGGATAATATATGTAACTGTTCCCATAGGGGAAAGGGTAATTATCCGAAAGAAGACAAGACAACTGTTATTGGTAGTTATGCAGGCAGCCATGCCTTTCATGTTCGTTGTAAGAATGTCGAGGGCACATTAGTCCTGAAATGGTGGGCGGTGATACGGTGGAAAATAACGAGAAAGATTCGGATTTTCATATATTTTAATATTTATGGAACTTTAATTTATTTGATATATTTTTATTTATTATTTAGGAAAATTTAGTAGCTAAATTTATATTTGGCACGTTTATGTTTTGGGCTTTAACTTTTCAAATTTTATTTAGTTTTAGTTTTTAATTATTTTCCTTTTCTAATTAGTCATAGAAAAGTAGTTTAATATTATAAATATGTTTTCTAAGGTTTATTTATATATAACGTTTTATCAATCAATATTATTATCTTAGTTCTCTTTGTGAGTTCATTATTCCTTGTGGATTCAAAGGTTTATCTTACGTTCTTGTAGATACGTTTAAACCTTCAAATCGCGTTAGTGCTAGAGCGTTACAATCTAACCAGTGAAAAATTCGAATTTCCATATATTTTAATATTTATGGAACTTTAATTTAACTGATATATTTTTATTTATTATTTAGAAAAATTTAGTAGCTAAAATTATATTTGGCCCGTTTATGTTTTGGGCTTTAGCTTTTCTAATTTTATTTAGTTTTAGGTTTTAACTATTTTCCTTTTTCAATTAGTCATAGAAAAGTTGTTTAGAATTGTAAATATGTTTTCTAAGGTTTATTTACATATAACGTTTTATCAATCAATATTATTATCTTCTTGTTCTCTTTGTGAGTTCGTTTATTTCTTGTGGATTCCAGAGTTTATCTTACGTTCTTGTTGATACCTTTAAACCTTCAAATCACGTTAGTGTTAGAGCGTAACAATCTAACCATATTCTGTTGCATCAGACGGTGTCCTAAACTTTGCTTTTGGACCTCTTACATGCTATACTTGTACTGATGCTCACTCCTCAATAGTAGAATTTCTCCTTTGAAGAGTTCGATCGTTCGGACTCCCATCCCAGGAAGTCCTCTTTCTAGCCAAATAAGGTCTGCCCCCCCCCCCCCCAAAAGTCCCAAGAGATGGCATCCTGATGTGAAATAACTACATGAGCAACCAGAGTCCTTATCCAGTTATCCACAGTAAACATGAACTATACAATAAACTTCCTCGTCCAAGATTGCTTCCCTTCTGTGTATGTGGTGTTTCTACCAGCATTACCACATACTATTATGACTTAGTGAATCGCGTATTGGTATTTGTATACCCAAATATGTATCTAAATATATATATTTTTTCCTACATCTAATTGCTCATATATCAATATTCTAACTTAGTATTGGTTGTTCAAACATCATATTTGTACTAAATAATTTCTAGCACAAACAACTTGTTGATGCAACTAATTTACAAAATTAACCTTTATTGTATTTAGATTCTAAGAGAATTCCTAATTATAAGAATACATATCAAGCTACCCATATCGTACCAATGTTTAGCCTACGTAGCGTGCTGCGTTTCCGTATAGGTCCTATGAATCACGTTCCAGATAACATTGGTTTATACGTTCATAACATACATGGTATATATTTATGATGTACATTCTCTGTACACTGTACTATTAAACTTACTGCTGATTTCTTTTTAACTACACTATTAAACTTTCTGCATTTTTTACGTAATTAAAGTTACAAATGGATTTTTTTGCAAATGTTTAATTGTTTACAAGTATGATCGACATTTCCCGTACATTTTACATATATGAAACCTTACTAAAGACCTTTTATTTGTTAAACAACGTAGTACATCATAAGTATTTTCAGCCTTCCCTCACTTTGTGTGATGATCGGTATATAATATGCGTGTGTGTGTATATATATATATAATATGCATGTATTAGTATACAAATTTGGTAATTTAACCACTCATCATCAACCCCAACTATAGAAATAATAGTATTCAAATCCCTGCATCTACAATTAACATAACCAACCGTATTAACTTATAAGGTGAGCCCATGTTTCGAAGATAAGCATGATAAACTGGGTTTCTAGTATTTTGAGAATTTTCACTAGTTAATCCAACAAGATGATTAATGAAACTGTACTAAAAATATCCTCATATTTGAAAAAAGAAAGAAAGATATATAAACTTCCCTTGTTATGTTATGTCTTGTCCATATATACTTTAAAAAAATGGAAAAAGTAACGTCGATTACATGTCAAGTAACCAACTCATTTTAAAAATTTAAAACTTTGGATGTTCAAGGTCTTGGATTCAAATATTCACATTGCATGCTACCCATTTATATTGATATTGATGGTGCAAATGCAATATTCACACTGCATGTTAGCATGATATACGTTGTCGGGGGACTATCTTTAACAGGCTTTTAGTTGAGTTTATAACTTAATATATAAATTAGTATTAAACAGTCCCTTTATCCTTTTGGTTTCATGAGAATTATCCTGGAGCTGTTATTTTGTTTGTGGACTTTTGGGGGAGTTCGTATATGGGCAATAGTTTATATGCTGAAGCCATGTGAAGCTTTAGTGCTAGGGTTGTGCAAAAAATTCGGTAAATTACCGAATCAGGCCAATTCGGTATTACCTGTCTGGTATATTTGTCCCAGTTTGGCACTGGTAAAAAAGCAGTAAATACAGGTTTACTACCAGTAAAAAAGCTCATGTTTACAGGTTGCTTAGTACTGGTAGTATTCCATCTGATAATTACCATTGTATAGTACAGGCTGAATCGGTTCGATTTTTTTTTACTGTTGCACAACCCTATTTAAGGTTGGGAGTCGAATTTGTCTCAAATTCACATTATTTTTACATTGGTATAAATTGTTTGCTCCACATCGTTTTTGCAATGGTATGTAATGATTTGTATGGATTCACAATGATATTGAACAACCAATGTAATAATGACATGTGTATTTGAGTCGAATATATTTGAGAACCCTAGCATTTCAGTTTAGAGTTGTGTAGTTTGTTTTAGGGAATTTCCATTTGGGGCATACTTGTGCTGTTTTTCTGCTTGTATTTGGGAACTCTCATTGGCAATTTTCGTGAATAAATAGTATAATCCGGCTATAATTAATTCTTGGTGTTTGTGGCATGAATTTTATGATGCACAAAAAACATATTTAAATATAGTTTTTCTTTTTATATATTAAACGTATTTAGATGTTATATTTTAATCATGATACTAATCTGATAAAAATATAAATATGGTTAAAATATAATATATTTTTGGCTCCCCTTAAACTGCGTTCTGTAATCAGCAAAATGAAGTGTTGCCATTATTAGGACACAGAGAATTCTTGTAAAATAAAAAAACGAAGAAAAGTCTTCAGCTCTAATGGTTATAACTTGTAGGAGATCAAAAACATTAAAAATAAGTGGCCATGTTCATCCATTAATAAAAAAACATTCTTCTTACCATAAAAATTTGACCTTATGCATTTATTTTACCTATTCTCTTGGTCTTTTTCCAAAAAGTAATATAAAGGTCTAGCAATCTTTTTGAACTAGCTTAAAGCATCTCTTGTTCGTATCTTAGTGTTTACGTTAATATCTCATGTAACCAAGGAAGTCACATTTTTTATGATCTTATATATCCAAGTTCATGATAAAACCAATAATACTTACTTTATTAATATAAAGTATATACTTCTATTGCATAGTTGTCACGACGTCGCCTAGGCGTTCAGGCGATGGAGAGAAAGGCACAACGAGAGTCGACTTGAGGTGGAGCTGCTAAGACGTGCGCCTTGGCAACTCTGGCCCAACTTAAATGTTTAACTCATCTACCCATCTTCTAACCCATTAACCCATGAACATAATACTCATGATCCATCGATTAAAAAAGGAGAATAGGAGAAAGGCAAAACCCTTATTTGACTATCTGCAGACTTGGACTTGACTTCATACCATCACAGCTCGAGTACTCGACTTCATTGCGACCCATCGATTCGCAATAAGGAGAGTCGAAGACCCATCGCACCCCTGTCACGATCTCGACTCCTTGATGACAACATCTTTGGACTCAATCGCGAGTTGTGACTAGCCGACAATCGCCGACAACCAAACCTTCTCTCACACAGGTTTTGCTTTGTTTCACTGTTTCTTTCCTTCACTTTTTTTTTCCAGAAGGTTTGAATAAATAAAGGAACAACTTTAATTTAGTATCCTCTACCTCTCCGTTTCACCTCTGTTTCACTAATCATTACATGTATGCTTCCGGCCTTCGACTAAAGTACTAAGACTTAACAGTTAGCCACTTAAATATCCTTCTATGTTTCTAATTTTCTTTGCATATATGTATGTCATATGCATATCAGTTATCACTAATGACTAATCTGTTATATGCCAAATGCATATACGTATGACCCAACCAAGTGTCAATGACAAGCTGATATATTTTAGGAATATATTTTATACGTTAATTTATTTATCTGTGTCGTACATATATCTGATAATGACAAGCTTATGCATTTTAGGAATATATTTTAAAACTTAATGACTTAGAATTTAGGAATATATTTTATCCTTGTCAATGAATAAAACCTAATTAAATATATAGAGAACAATTAGTCACTTAGGTTAGTACATTTAATGTGTTGTGTGAATTGTGATTATACTTGAAAGTTTAAACAATACAAAATTACGTGAGGTGATTTGACTTTTTAATAAGTTATATTTATTGTTTACTTTTTTTTTGGTACAATTTACAAAGTGTAAACTCTATCTATTAAGTGTTGAGTGTGAATGGTTACTACTTAGTAAACTAAAAATAAAAATAAAAATGTCAATTGTCTATTATTTTTTGTTTGATTGTATTTTGTAGAAACTAGAAAACAATATGACGGAAAGTTTGGGGAGCCTATGATTATGATATAACCAAGGACTCGAAAAGAAAGGCCAAATCAAATGATCCGGGTTGAAAATATGGGTTTTGGCCGAATATGAGTAACAAAGATAGTGCAATGTATCCTTTGTGGGAAGCAATGTCGTTCAGGAATCAAAAGGTTGAAACAACATTTGGCAGGAAATTTTAGAGATGTAGCAAAGTGCCCAAAACAACAAAAAAAATTATGAGGGGAGATGCAAACGACTTTGAATAATAGAAAGAGGAACAAGACTGTTGAGCTAGATGATGTAGTAGAAGTGCAAGAAGAACAATCATGTGCTCGTCTAAGCTAGGCTTTCAATGCTTCTTCAATTCTAACATTATCCCAAGTTCTGGGACCGCTTCCAAAAGAAAGAAAAATGTTTTTCAATTTCAAAAGCCACAACCAAAAACTCCAACAAAGACGGTTGAAGCACTTCTAAGAAAGAGTCCCGAAAAAGTTGTAGAGGATAGACATAACAAGCGTTTGAGCCAACCGAGTATTGAAAATCTTTTGAGGATATCGGAGGAAAAGGAGAGTCCATATGCACATTGCCAACTTTTTCTACGAGTGACATACCATTAAATGCTGCAAATGCAAGGAGCTTTGAGGTAATGATCGAGTCTATATTGCAATATGGGTCAGGCTTAAAGCCTCCAATTTATTATGAGTTGAGGGTTCCTTTACTTGAGAAGGCAAAGACAAAAACCAATGAATTAAAGGCAAAACATGAAGTTGATTGGAAGGAATATGATTGCACACTCATGTTGGATGGTTGGATAGATAAGAGGAGAAGACACTTGTTGAATTTCCTTGTTAATAGTTAGGAGGGGACTTACTTCATGAGTTTTGTTGATGCCTCTAGTCAGTTGCAAGATGCTACAATGTTGACAAATCTACTTGATAGTAAGATTGAAGAAAATGCCCCCCAGTATGTTCAGGTGGTCACAAATAACGCTTCTACACTGTTTTGGATATCTTGCATTGCTCACTGCCTAGACCTTATGCTAGAGGATATTGGCAAGTTGAAGCAATTTCAACCCACAATCACAAATGCAAGAAGAATCACAACATTCATTTACAGACATGATCGTCTTCTTGATGCGATGAGGAAAAAAACAAATGGGAAGGATCTTGTGAGACCCGTAGTTACTATATTTGCTATAGCTTTCTTCACCTTGCAGAGTTTGTACAAACATTGAGATGCATCGAGACATTTGTTCATAAGCGAAGATTGGACAAAATCTAAGTTGTTGGCTACTGAAGCGGGGAAGAAAGTATGTGATACTGTTATTTCAACAACATTTTGGCATCATGTTGAGGATTGCATTAGGGTGTCACAACTTCTTATAGTCTTGAAGATTGTTGATGGTGATGAGAAGCCTGTTATGCTAGAAGTTTTTGCTGCGATGGAATGCACAAAGAATAAAAAATCAAAGATGCGTTAAAGACTATAAGAAAGTGATTGACATAGTTGAGCGGCGATGGGAAAGTCAAATGGAGCAAAAATTATTTGGGGCTATGTTGTTTCTCAATCCGGGCAAGTACTTTGGTATCAAAGAGGAATGTCGGAATAAACAATCGAGCCGATAACTATGATGCTTCTCGAGATATTTTTGCAAGAGAAATGGCGATTAAGCAACGGAAATCAAAGAATCCTCGTACGTATATTAAAAAATATATATAAAGATATAAAAGCTAAATTATAATTATATACATTCTTCCTTTCCTCATTTTAAAAATATTTATATTTCTTTTAAATGTTTGCTAGTTGATTGGTGGAATCCTTTTGGAGGGTAGGCTATTGAGCTATCCTCTTTTGCAAAAAGAATTATAGGCCTCTGTTGTTCTTCTTTCGGTTGTGAGCGCAATTGGAGTACATGTGAGTTTGTAAGTACTTTTTATTGTTGTTTTGGTTCAAATTTCAAAAGTAATAAGTCATTCACTACTAATACTAACTATTTTTTATATAATTAAAATTTTATCATTAATATTATTATTTTTTGTTCTATTTATTTTAGATTCATACGAAGAAGAGGAATAGATTGGAATACAAACGATTGAGTGACTTGGTGTATGTTCAATACAATCGGAAGATCGTCTCAAGGTTCCAAAAGAGGTGTGAACTTGGAATTTTTTTTGATCCATTAGTCGACTTTGAATGAGGTAATGAATGGATCAATAATGAGGCCGATATTGTTTATTCCGGAGAGGATCTTACATGGAATGATGTGGATCGAGCAACTGGTGCATCCAATACGCGTGAGGGTCGCAATCCTTCAAGGAGGGCTCGTGCTAATATTAGTGATAATCTCATGACGTACTTTCGACGTGGTGGTTGTTCAACTTCAAGGGAATCAATGTTGATGGATTCCGACTCCGATGATGAAGAAGAGGATTCTAAATGATGATGAAGATGTGGAGAATAATTTTGGAGAAAGACCACCTAGGTCTTTGAATGAGTACTCGTGGAGGAGATGGAGATATAGATGACCTTTTCCTTGATGAGTTTGCTTGAATGATGTTTAAAGACTAATGTAGAGAGTAGACTATGTGGTGTTTTATTAGTTAGACTAGATATTTGTGATGGTTGGTTGCAACTTTATTTTCTCTGTAGTGTTTGTTGAATTCTTCATTTCTTTTACTAATTTTTAATATCAAATGTTTTATTTTTGAATTGTTATTGCCAAGTACATAATTACGCTTTTAATGTTATTACATAGGGTTATGTTTTGAGTTTTAATGCATATGAAATTTTATTGTCAGTATACTTGTTAAGTAAAATAAATAATATATAAATTGTACATTATAAACAATTTGTTGCCATACGGATGCTATGACGGTTACCTTGTCGCCTAGGTGTCCTGGCAGTTGGCTACCGCCATGACTCGCCGTGGCGCTGTAACAACTATGTTCCATCGTCCCAATACCAATTAATAGTTCCTAAACTATTATAGTTTGGAGACAAAGATATTGGCAATATTCTAAACTTGAAGTCTACTCTCTCTCATATTTGATAATGGGTCCTATTCAAAGTATAGATACACAGTTCATATCCAATTAACTTGATTCCTCATACACGCCCTTTCATATCCCTAGATATCCATTGTATTAGTCTTAATGATAATAATACGTATCTAATCCCTTAATCGTGAAATTACTAGTTCCTATAGACACAAAGTTTATGGGGGGAGAAAGTAGACCACCATATTGTGCTGATTCCCTACCCTTTAAGTGTGCAAATTAAATCAAATGGTGGCTTTTTCTTTAATTTGCAAAATGGTAATAATTCAAATCCTACTTTTGGTGAAATTATGCAAGTAAATATTTTGTGACATCCCAAAAAAGGATAACATGAAACATTTTTCAAATCATACTACTTGACTATTTTCAAGAAATCATTTATTGTATGCAATATTGGAATATGCATGTCTTTTTCATTTGTGATATGAGGTACTACTGCAAAATTTTGAAACTGGAAGAAAATAGCTGCCGTCACACTTAGCAGTCTGTTTTTTGTCTAGATGATAATAATCTGCTCTGATACTGCAGGGTGACAAGGTAAGGAGGCGTGATGATTGGAGGAAATGGATACCCTCATCTGGCCAATTTCCCGCAGACTCTGGCTTGCAATCTCCCAGTGAACAAACTGACAACATACTGGCAACTTCCATCGAGAAGCTCCAATTGAATGATGTGACTACTAACCAGATCAGTGCTATAGACATGGAGGAAGCTCACTCAGAGGTAGTTCCAGGTAGATTTTCATGTGAGGAGGAAATGATTGCTCAATCAAAACTGGCTAATGGGGAGGATACTGCTGAAGCAAGCCATATATGACCAATTTATGCCATTAAAAAATTGTGTATTCAGTCAAGGTTGGTGCACTTTGTATCTTAAGATGGTCCTTGAATCTGAAGCGAGAAGAAAAGACACTGGAAGCTGTATGGCCCTTTTTTGATTCCGTCCTTGACAAACCCCAAATTTTGCAGTTTTTCAAGAGGCAACTAAGGAGAAGTAAAATATTAGAATTAACTTATCTGCAATAGAGACAAAGGGGAGCCTTGGATCATTGGGTTGTATAGCTGTGACGTGGAAGGTTCTTTTTTACTGTTGGGGAATTGATGTGAGAATCCATTCCTGGAACAAATTTTTGAGGTAATTACACTATTGAGCTTGGTTTGTTTTTGATTGGAGGGAACAGTCTGAAATACCATGCTATTCGAGTGGATGGGCAACACATAGAGGTCGACGAGTGATCTGTACCAGATTGTGTTATCTATACTTCCTAGTCCTCTTTGTTTTCTACTTGAATCCCCATTCTACCCTTATGTTCCCCACCCTCCCCCTCCCCCTCCCCCTCCCTGTTACTTTTTACCTTTTAGTATACATCTTATACCTTTCAAGACTTTTCTTTTAGATTTTGTTGGATCAAATTACATCCTAATTTATGGATTTGTCCATGCGTGGTGTGCTTAAATATCTTGAATGGTATCCATGTCCCTAATGCATTTATATTGGTGTTATTTTCATTGATTTGTTGAATGAGCAAATAAAACTGGTCTAGTTGCAGATTTGAGTTGAGAAGATAGCTTGTGAGAGACTTTTTGCTGGTACTATCTCGGATTTTTGATGTCTATTGTTTTGTAAATGAGAACTCACAATGAATTCCAGCAGTCAAAAAATTAACTTGCATTTTAACAAAACAAAAAACAGCAGTAGTTTCTCTTAGATTATCGTGTGGTCAATGTCGTGCTTACACATTACTTACGTCAGTTATTTATAGCAAGCATATCAATTGCAGAATTATAAGCAGAATTTTCAAATATATTAGTATAAGAATCAAGTAACAAATTATAATTTTTTTGTTTGTTTAATATTATCATTTAATTCTAAAGCGTCAATCTTATTTTTTGTTTTATACCTATTAGCGTAATGACCCATTTTACCATATTTATCCTATTTAATATCTTTTAAACTTTTCTTTTTTTTTTTTATCTTCATACGAGAAATAATTATATAAAAATATCAAAAATACATATGAAAATAATACTCCTCTAAAAAAAATATGTTTTAAAAAATATATATATTTAAAAAAATATATTCCTAATGTTATCGAAGAGTCGGTAAAAAAAATATTTAAAAGAAGAAATGATAGTAGAGTACCCTACCGTGTTTAACCCAATCATAATTTTTTTCACTCGGCTCGGAAGTAGTCAAGACTTTTATGGCAGTATCTGGAGGTTGATATTTGGGATTGAAGTCTCGTTTTAGGACCCACACCCACTATCCACTACTAGTCTTTTTGATTTGGGCCTACCTGATAACCATAGGCATGACCTATTTTTAGTTCTTTTGTTTGAAGAATAATTGTACAAAAATGGATAGGATTCCATTCCATTTTTACACCAAATAAAGTAACAACTAATATTAGTCTGTTACCCCTAAAAGAAGGCAGCTGAAGTAAAAATTTCTGATGACCTATTTATTTATGTCTTTAACATCATGAGATTTAGTGTATCGTCATCTAAATTTTACTTGAGATAATATTCCCTCGATATCAAAATTGAAGATTGTTTTAGTTTTAGACCCTTTTTGAAAAAGATACACGATTCT
Source organism: Panax notoginseng (assembly GCA_016801055.1). Taxonomy (NCBI): domain Eukaryota; kingdom Viridiplantae; phylum Streptophyta; class Magnoliopsida; order Apiales; family Araliaceae; genus Panax; species Panax notoginseng. The sequence goes on along the minus strand of CM029018.1, from coordinate 7,589,298 downwards.
TTTTAAATTATAAGGTTAATATTAATTTTTTAAGAGTTAATTTTAAATATTTTTAAATTTAAAATTAATATGAATTTATTTAATTTATATTAATATAATTATAAATATAATAAACTATTTAAAAAAAAACTACTAATTATAAGATTTATTATTTTTAAAATTTAAATGAATTATATTAAAAAATATTTCAAATTAATTTAAAAAAAATTAATATTAATATTGTAATTTGAAACCGAGGAGGAGTACAATTTTTTCTTCAAGTTTCTAATTAACATATTTACTGTAACGACCCCAAAATTTATGCAATTCAACCTTCGATTTCGGTCGTTATCAATACATCTTTATTCTGACTTTACATCATTAATTGATGTTGAACTTAATAAAATATAGAATAATTTTAAAAGTTTCTTTCTTCTTCCTTTATTTTCTCTGAATCATAACCTTTATCATTTACAAGCCTTTGAATCATACTTAATTTATTACCCACTTTATCATGGTTAATAAATAAAACTTACATCTAGGTTCAAAACCCTTTATACATCGGATATGATTAAACTTTAAATCTCAACATCTATTAAACATCATACATCATTAGCTACATTTTTCTAGAACATTAAGCATGGTTCAAAAATAATGATTTAAGCTAAAACAATCAATCTTCATGCATTACTTGATTCACGTCATTCAAATAACACATAACGTTACCTTGAATTCTTAACCTGCAAAAATAGTTATTTGTAAAAATAAACTTGACAACTCAGCAAAATCTAACAGTTTTCATACATCACGTAACACATAAATTGCATACTCATCGTATACATCATAAATATCTGACCAAATATATCATTCATGTTGCACATCACATAACAAATAAAGATTAAATTCCATAACTCAATCAACAATCTTTACTCAACCAATGTTGTCATAAATTGACTTTAACATTTCATACTTACAAACATATGTAATACATCATGCTCTTTTCAATACAGATCTAAAACAGTTAATCATCAAATTCATATAACAAATAGGAACTGAAAGACTTGCGTGGCTCATAAATTACCAATTACCGAAAACAACTTATAATTATATGCACTTCACGTGCCCTACACAATTATATAATCATGCACATCAACTATTAGTCTCATAGCAACGTATATTAGTAGTAATGTAAACTTTACTCTATATCCATAACCCTTCCTATTAATCAATACACAATGTTCAATTTGATTGTGTTAACTTTCGACTTATATCTCACTATATTTCTTCTTAGTTATACTCGAAGTTCATTTAAGTGTTTAAGTCTTGCTAGGACTCTTTATTGATTTATATTAACCCCATTCCATATCTTATAATGTTCATTTCATTTAAGTTAAACACACTTTTTAAGTTCATTAACACTTGGCACAATATTTCAACGTTCATTCATCGCACGCACGATTCGTCCCTCTTGCGTACACTTAGCATGCTCATTCAACTTGTCTAAAACATCATTGATTAGTGTTAAGCATCATTATGTTTCATAATATTCATGCTCGACGCCCTCCGATTACCTTCAAATACATATTAGTCCCAAATATGGCCATTTTTACCCCTCCCAACGACCTCAAATTGAAAAACTTGAAGAACGAAAGTTGTAGATCTACTCGTTATCTTTTCGAATCATTCTGAATCGCCTCAATCGGAGTTTGTATGAAAAAATTATGTCCATTTTACTACAGGAGGTCAAAACAGTCACGTGGACATCACCATTGGCGCGACCGCGCCCATTTCCTGCCCAATTCTAGCGCGGCAGTGTCCAATAGCAGCCCCCAGACGCGCGCCCACGCCTAGGGGTGCTCATCGGTAAAAACTGAATCGGTACCGAAAAAACCGAACCTGTACCGAAAAAATCGAACCGATACCGGTATCGGTACAAAATAACCTGTTTCGGTACCGGTTCGGTACAAAGTCGGTACCGGTTTTTTCGGTTCAGTTTTTAGTTATAATCCCTATAAAGCAGAAAAATGAGTTTGGCAGTTTTGCTAGCTTCATGATGCAGTTTATTTTCCTATACTTAACTCTTTAAATTCCTTATTCTAATTATTTGAGCTAATCTTCGGTACTCTACTTATATACTGACAGATCTGAAAGTAGGTGCCTAATCATGCTTTAGTAATTGAGCGAGAGGTCATACTCACGATTTCTCTTGCACAGATGCGGGTTCATTATGGGTTGCTCAACATGCCTTAGGTTGTGTTTGATAAATCTGGGAATTAAGATCTGAATGATTATGATGTCTTAATAAATTAGATCATCTGAATGGTTATGAGGTCTGAATCTAAAAAATTGTTTGATAACAAAAAAGTAAGTTGTCTCTTAATGACACTATTTTACCATTTTAAAGGGTAAAATTTTATTTAATAATTTTAAATATTCAATTTAATAAAAATGAGTGCATAATATTGTTGAATATATTTATATAAAAAAAAATTATCAAAAAAATTTCATTAAGAGGTACCTCTTAATTATTAAGATTTTATTTTCTGTCTTACCGATTAAGAGGCATTCAGAGGTAACAAAAAATAAAACAAACAGCATCATGCCTCTTAGCGAATAAGAGGCAGTCCATTAAGAGGCAATAAGATGTAAACAAACAATACCTTAATCAAGAATCAAAAATTAAGGTGAGCAAAACTCCTGGGTTGATGATGGTCCATGAGATTAATTGGAATTTAAGTTTGGCATTTCTACGGAAGGATTAATTTTATTGTTTCAACTGTATAACATTGATTTGTTTGGAGTTAGAATCCTTGATTTATGCCGAAAAAGTGTTTATTGAAATTAAAATTTATGTGCAATTATTTGGTTGTAGAAAGACAAAGCTAGACGATTTATTTTCTTGGATGTGGAGTGGAGGGATTGTCACGACTTTCAATTGAAGACGAGGGTGGCTGTTTTGAGCAGAATTCATTTGCAAGAACAATATAGCACTAGTAATAATGTAAGTGGTCTGTGCTTTGGAACTTTTTTTCCCATAAAGGTGAGGTGAGGTGAGGTGAGGTGAGGATGTTAGAAGATGTCAGTCAACCTGCTTGTCTTTCCTCGCAGACAAACAGAATAGGCGAGGCGTGCATGCAACTTGATACAAAATAAGTCAAATAAAATTTCAACTTTTCAATTTTTTGGTATTTACCGAATTCAAAATTTTCGTTACCGCTATCAATACCGAAAAGTATAAAAATATCGAAAAATCGGTACCGAAAAAATCGAAACTGAAAAAAATAGGTACCAATTTCAACCGATTCGGTAAAAAACTGAATTTTTTGAGCAACCCTACCCATGCCCATGGGTAGCGCCCCCGCGCCCGACTTCGCCCAGATTTCAAGATTTTGCAATTTTTTGATGAACATACTTCAAATCTTCATAACTTCTTCATTTTAAGTCGGAATTAGTTGGTTTTCGACTCTATGAACTCGTTAAACATTGAACTACTCATCTACCGAATAATTATAACATTTCAAAAATTTTAACAAATCACTTTAAGGGTTTCAATTCAGTGTTCATGCTATATTTTTTTTTCTTCATATTTTAACATGTTTAGCGAATTCATTTATTACGAATTCGTTTCTTAACCAAATTGATTCATTCAATTTGCGTTTTTTTGCTTTTTTTTCAACTCTCTTACAACATCCATCATCAATTTAAGGTTTCTATCATGATTTCATAACTAATTTTAGTCTCAAAATTGACCAAAACTTATATGTATAACAAAAACTCAAATTTTTCTTCATTCAACCCATTTTCATGAATTTGATTATTCTAAAACCATTTTTAGATAACATAAAATGGATTACACAAACCCATAAACATTCACAACCAATCTCTTAACAAATTATTCACCCAATTTACAGGGAAATAGTTCTTAGAGAATAAAATTAGAAACTTTTAAAATTTATCTTTGATTTTTAGAATATATGACAATGATGGCTTGATTAGCCTTCTTCTTCTTGATTCTCAAACTTCTCTTCTCAATCCACAGAGAATTTCTCTATTCTCTCAAACCCTCTCTAAGGCTCTCTTTCTCTCTACTCTTTAAACTTAGCAAAATAACACGTAACATAAAAACTAACAAACGGTTTACGCTCAAATAAGTTATGGGTCTCAGCAGTTACAAAATCTAAAGGTTGTAAGACCTTGTTTGGTTAGTACACTATGTAACCCTTTTAAATTTATTTTAATCATTCATTTATTATATAGTTTACAAATGTCACATCTAATTTAATTAAATCATTTAACGAATATAACTCCAAATTTATTTAACAAATCATTACCTTTCTAATTTAATTAAATTAAAATATTTTCATAATAATCTCCATTGAATATTTATTCAATTCCATAAATATTCTAATTAAAATATTTATTTTATTCGATAAATAATTTAACTATTTATAAGATTGATAATCGTATTACTTTAACATATTACACTCATGCATATATAATATATTACCTCCTCATTTATTAAAACAAATAAGCTTACACTAATTCTGTGACGCCCCCAAAATAGGTCCAATCCATCCAACCTATTCTGAGTCGCCAAATACATGGTACAGAAAATAACTACAACTTTATTATTACAATTGTCGTGCAAAATACGACAACACATATACTGTGAGTTTAAATACAAATATTGTCATCTAGACAGTATTCATACTCAATTAAGTACTCATTATACTTATTGATACACTATTTTACAAAATAGTGAGGACTATTAAAATAACTGTCTTGAACCATCATTCCACACCCCGACTAGTACTCGCTACATTCTCGCCTCCTGAGAAGAAAAATGGAACAAGGAAAAGGGTGAGCTCAACTAGCCCAGTAAAGAATATTATGACTAAGATAATATACAACAAATTATCGTTAGTCTTCAACAAGGAAAAATATAATAGAATACAATAGACAATAAGTTTTAAATCAATATTCGCAGCGAAAAATAATAATTCATAGAAGAGTTACGTAGAGAATGAAATCTACGATTATCTATGAATTTAAAAGCCCATCATCAACATTTTATCCCTGTAACATCAATCAATAAATATCTTGAATCAAATAGTCATCTTTGCACTACAGGCCAAAGATATTCATCAGTTGGTCATGTTCACCTCAACACATGTTCATCTTTGCATTACGGGCCAAAGATATTCAACAGAAATCATTCATCTTTGCACTACAGGCCAAAGATATTCAGTTATATCATCATTTAAGACTGAGGATGATGAAAAATATTTTAAAGGAAACGAATCCAGTGAAGCAAAAGAACAAATATTAGGGATTCGTATTACAGCTATTCCATGTCCAAAAATACATTATAAATAATCATACTGGAGTAAAATTCAAGAATGATCAAAACATGGATACAATCAAAGCTAGTATCAAGAATAGATATTTTGGACGAAAAGAAGAAAATTTCATTTTTCGGTGAATAGTAACTCGTGAATAGTAATCCCGACATGAAAAGTTCCAAATTTGATAAAAAGTTCAGATCAATACTTCGGCATAATGATATTGAAGAAAATAATATCATTTAAGAAGAAATAACATCCCTTACCTCGGAAAGACGGTACTTCTGACTGGAATACTAGATATAGTGCTGAAGGAAACTTGCACCGTATAGAAACACTCAAAGTATCAAATACTCACAAGAATACGCTCGATATAGAGAGAGAAATAGAGAGAAAACTTCAGTTTCTGGTGTGATTTTCAATTCTAACCTAAGCACCCTATTTATAGGAAAATACTTAGAACACCAAAGCAGAAAATTTAATATAATATATATATATATATATATATATATATATATATATATATATATATATATATATATATAAATTTTCAAGCCCACCTTAGAAAATCTGAAATTAGCCACCTTGCACATGTTTATGATGTCCAAAAAAATATAAAAAACGTTTTTCTCAAAATAATTAACTAAAACTCCCAAAAATCAATTATTTCGGAACTTCGAAACTTCAATAATTCATAATAAATAGCCCTTTTATCAGAAAATTCGAATCTCGCGAGTTTTTATAGGAAATTCAATTCTCTACAACTTTGCAGAAGAAAGTTTTTCCAAATTCTAAACAGAAATTGATCGAAATCCACAAACGGGCGATTTTACAGTCAATAATAAATTTTCGGTCAAGAATTGTGTCCACCAACACACAAAACATGTGTTAATCATTTAATGCCACAAAAATACTCTTCCTCCTCATATACTCATATATCCCACATTCATTGTAAAAATATCACCATCAATATATTATTAAAATAATATATTTAAATGAATTATTTTATCAGAAAAAGATAAAATATTAATTTTCAACAATTGTCACATTAAAAATTTTCTCCATCTATATCCACATAAAATCAATATTTTTCTCATCATATAAATCAATAATTAATTATATACAAATAATATTACAGAATCACAGTACTGGCAACCAGGCCGTTCCCAGGAAAGAGGGGGCTTTCCAATAAGGATCTCTCCTTACTGGCGCGCAATTAGATGACCAAACCTCTCCTTAGACAGAACTTTCTAGACATTGCCAATAATATTATCTAATAATATTATTCAGATAATATGAATTATTATTCCGATAATAGAAAATACTGTGTAGTGACAATTATTAAAACAACAGAAATATATAAAATATCAACGCAGCAATTATTGATTCAATAAAATATAATATTGAACAGTAATTACTGTAACAATTATTGAGTAGTGCCATCTTACGTAAGAATCAATAATTGGTGCAATACCGTGTGCTACTGTGCAACAACGCGTATTACTGTGTTTAACCACAGGGTATTCCAACAGTATTAACGGTAACAACTACGCCGTTATTTATAAACAACTTGTTTTTGTCATTTTCTTCATCCAATCGCTTTCCGTTATGGGGCCCACACAAGGCTGCGCCGTCGTACGAATATTCCCCGACAACAAGAATATTCCACGACCAAACAAATATTCCCCGATAACAATGAATATTTTAGGACCACTTTCTTATTTAAAATATTTGCGCATTTTGCCCATAACTAACCACATTAATCAAATCAACCCTTACTATTTCAAAATAATAAATAGAGGAATTTAAATTTTATTTATTAATAATTTGGGGTCTTACAACCTCCCCTTCTTATGAAATTCCGTCCTCGAAATTGACATACGTACCCAGTGTTTCGAAAAGATGAGGATACCTCGCTTTCATTTCCGTTTCCAACTCCCAAGTCATTTCTTCAATAGCATGGTTTCTCCACAAAACTTTAACTTGTGGTATGACCTTTGTGCGTAGGACATGCTCCTTCCTATCCAAGATCTTGACAGGTACCTCTTCGTACGTTAAGTCTTCGGCTATCTCGTCCGGTTCTAACTCAATAACGTGGTTCGGGTCTTTCACATATTTACGAAGCACATATATATGAAAAAAATTATGAACACGAGACATACTTGGAGGTAACGCGAGTCTATAGGCCACATTTCCTACTCGGTCAAGAATCTGAAATGGACCAATAAATCGTGGATTGAGCTTTCCTCTCTTCCCAAATCTTGTAACTCCTTTCCATGGAGCTACACGTAATAATACATGATCCCCAATGTCAAATTCCACGTCCTTTCGATGAAGATCCACATAACTCTTTTGTCGATCTTGTGCCGTTTGTATACGTTGTCGAATCGTTTGGATCTTCTCTGTAGTCATTCGTACCAACTCTGGTCCCAACAACGTTGCTTCTCCCACCTCATCCCAACATACTAGAGAGCGACACTTTCGTCCATATAATGCTTCAAATGGAGCCACACCTATACTTGCCTAATAACTGTTATTATAGGAGAATTCCACCAATGGTAGGTACTTATCCCAACTCCCTTTGAGATCTAGGACATAAAGTCTTAATAGATCTTCAAGAGTTTGAATAGTCCTCTCTGATTGTCCGTCCGTTTGAGGATGGTAAGCTGAACTAAATCGTAAATCCGTGCCTATAGCTTTTTGCAAGCTAACCCAAAATCTTGAAGTGAATCTTGGGTCACGATCCAAAATTATGGATACTGTCATGCCATGCAACCTCACAATCTCATTCACGTACATACTAGCAAGAAGTTCAAGGGAATAAGTCTCCCGTATCGGCAAGAAATGAGCAGACTTGGTTAATCTATCAACTATAACCCAAATAGCATTTATGCCTTGAGAAACCGTGGGAAGACCCGTAACGAAATCCATGGTAATATGTTCCCACTTCTATTTCGGAATCTCAAGTGGTTGCAATGGACCCTTTGGTACTTGATGCTCCGCCTTTACACGTTGACAAGTTAAACACCTCGAGATAAACTTTGCAATCTCTCTCTTCATATTGTTCCACCAAAATGTATGTCGAAGATCACGATACATTTTAGTACTTCCAGGATGGATTGCAAATGGTGTATTGTGTGCCTCCATCATGATCTTGTACTTCAAATCAGAATCGTTAGGAACACAAAGTCTGGAGTGGACTCGAAGTATTCCTTCTTCATTGATTCTTGCTTCCGGAATAGCACCTTCTTGTACTTTCTTCTTCATACGCATCAGCTCCCGGTCTGTGGCTTAAGCAACTTTAACTTTATCGATTAAAGTTGATTCTACGCGTATACTTGACATCATCGCACTCGTTCCTGCATATGATCTTCTACTCAATGCGTCAGCTACCGCGTTCACATTTTCAGGATGGTATTGGATGGTATGATCGAAATCTTTCAACAGCTCGAGCCAACGTCGGTGTCGCATGTTGAATTCTTGGAAGCTCTTCACGCATTCCTCGGTCCATTCGAAGTTTGTATCTTTTCAAGTCAGCTGAGTTAACGGAGTAGCGATTCGAGAAATCCTTCCACGAATCTCTGATAGTAACCAGCTAAGCCTAGAAAGCTACGTATTTCGATTACTGACTTAGGTTTGCTCTCAATTGTGACTCATATCCCAATCTTGGATAGCACGTCACAATGACACCTATCAGTTTACTACCGCACGAATATGGCGTCCCCTACGGAGAGTCTGGCTTTGGTGCATTCCACAAAGGAAGTCACCAGATAAAGGCTCGGTTATCAACTTCTATAGTTGGGTTTTTAACTCCTGAAGTTCAATAGGAGCCATTCGATATGAGATTTTAGAAATGGGTTTTGTACCGGGTTCAAAGTCGATACAAAATTCAATATCACGCTCTGGGAGTAAGCCAAGAAATTCTTCAGGAAATACGTCAAAAATTTTACTAACAACAGAAATATCATTCAAATCTGACGTATTTTTGTTCAAGTCCATGACATAGCTAAGAAAGCTTGACATCCGTTTTTCAATAAACGAATGACTTTACGGCTTGATATGAAAGAGTTTGACTTCAATGGTTTGGTTGCTTGAATTTGAATAACAGGTTGCTTAGGAATATGAAAACTAACAACCTTACGAAAGCAATCAATTTTGGCATGATGAGTAGTTAACCAATCAATTCCTAAAATCACATCAAAAGCAAGTATCTTTAAAGAGATAAGATCAACAGGTAATGTGATGGTGCCAACTTGGATCAAATAAGATTTATAAACAGTGGATGTAACGAAAGTTTCTCCTAACGGAGTTTCAACAGATAAGTCAAAGTCTAATTTTCTCCGGAGTCAATTTTAAACGTTGAGTATAAGCAGGAGAGATAAATGAATGGGTAGAACCAGTATCTAATAAGGTATAGACTTCGCAAAAATTTATAATTAACTAACCCGTGCTAACTTCGTTCGGGTTCCTCGCATTCTGACCAGTCACGAAAAACGCTCTTCTAGGAACCGTTGACTTTGACTTTTCTGGGACAACTTTTTGAGTCACCGTCCCTGCTGAACTTGGTTTCGCTGCCGTACAATCTCGAGCGATATGTCCTTCCTTTCCACAGTTATAACATACCTTAAACTGTTGTGGACAGTTTGGGCTGATATGTCCTTCTTTTCCGCACTTATAGCATATGACCGGTGGTCGTTCTCCTCCCTTGGAACCAGTTGCTGCTGGTGCTGACGTCTTCGTATTATCATTGTTGAATCTCCTCTTTTTAAAATCTCCTCCCGACTCGCTTCTTCTATATTCATGGCCACGATTACCACCAGAGTGGTTGCCGTTCTTGTCCGTATTCTTCTTTCTCCACTGGTTATCGTTGTTCTGATGACTGCTGTCACCGGTATAATCCTGGTTGTGGTCCCTCGATTGACCATACTCGTTATCTCGCTCTAATAATTGAGCCCTATTGACAACATCTGAATAGAGAGAAAATTTATGAGAAATGAGATATTGACGTATGTCGGGTTTCAAACCTCTCAGAAACATCCGCGTCATACGTTCCTCATTCTCTACCAAATGAGGTGCAAACCTGGACAACTCTGCAAATTTCGCCTCGTATTGGGACACCGTCATGTTATTCTGCTCCAGTCTAATAAACTCTACCTCCTTCATATGACGAATACTTTCAGGAAAGTACTTGTCATTGAATAGTTTCTGAAATGTCTCCCAAGACATGTTGAGTGTGGCTGGATGGGTACGTTTCACAGACTCCCACCAGTAGTCTGCCTCGCCACGGAACATAAAGGTGGCGAATGGAACCTTCTGTTCCTCCGTGCATCCCAAGACATCGAATATCTTGGTAATTTGCTTGACTCACGTTTCCGCCATGATCGGATCCGATTTTTCCTTAAATTCTGGTGGTCCCAACTCCTTGAACTGCTTTGCTGTGACCAGCTGTGCGTTGCCATTGTTTCTTCCTATATTTTGAACAAGAATCTCCTTCGTCTGGTTTTGCATGAACCGCAAAAAACTTTTAAACATCTCATCGTTCATCGTCTGCTCAGTGGTGTTGTTCACAGGAGGAACATTGCCAGCCTGTTGCACGTTCTCCTCGTTGGTGAGTACAGGCGTCTCCACGATTTCATTTACTCCACTGTTAACATTCTCAGTCGACATTCTCAAAAGAACACACTAGCGAAGGATTTACTCGTCTCTCCCCTCCTAGTTCTATTCCCCGATCTCCGCCAGAGATCATATCCCTAAGCTCTGATACCAACTGTGACGCCCCCAAAATAGGTCCAATCCATCCAACCCATTCTGAGTCGCCAAATACATGGTACAGAAAATAACTACAACTTTATTATTACAATTGTCGTGCAAAATACGACAACACATATACTGTGAGTTTAAATACAAATATTGTCATCTAGACAGTATTCATACTCAATTAAGTACTCATTATACTTATTGATACACTATTTTATAAAATAGTGAGGACTACTAAAATAATTGTCTTGAACCATCATTCCACACCCCGACTAGTACTCGCTACATTCTCGCCTCCTGAGAAGAAAAATGGAACAACAAGGAAAAGGGTGAGCTCAACTAGCCCAGTAAAGAATATTATGACTAAGATAATATACAACAAATTATCGTTAGTCTTCAACAAGGAAAAATATAATAGAATACAATAGACAACAAGTTTTGAATCAATATTCGCAGCGGAAAATAATAATTCATAGAAGAGTTACGTAGAGAATGAAATCTACGATTATCTATGAATTTAAAAGCTCATCATCAACATTTTATCCCTGTATCATCAATCAATAAATATCTTGAATCAAATAGTCATCTTTGCACTACAGGCCAAAGATATTCATCAGTTGGTCATGTTCACCTCAACACATGTTCATCTTTGCATTACGGGCCAAAGATATTCAACAGAAATCATTCATCTTTGCAATACAGGCCAAAGATATTCAGTTATATCATCATTTAAGACTGAGGATGATGAAAAATATTTTAAAAGAAACGAATCCAGTGAAGCAAAAGAACAAATATTAGGGATTCGTATTACAGCTATTCCATGTCCAAAAATACCTCATAAATAATCATACTGGAGTAAAATTCAAGAATGATCAAAACATGGATACAATCAAAGCTAGTATCAAGAATAGATATTTTGGACGAAAAGAAGAAAATTTCATTTTTCGGTGAATAGTAACTCGTGAATAGTAACCCCGACATGAAAAGTTCCAAATTTGATAAAAAGTTCAGATCAATACTTCGGCATAATGATATTGAAGAAAATAATATCATTTAAGAAGAAATAACATCCCTTACCTCGGAAAGACGGTACTTCTGACTGGAATACTAGATATAGTGCTGAAGGAAACTTGCACCGTATAGAAACACTCAAAGTATCAAATACTCACAAGAATACGCTCGATATAGAGAGAGAAATAGAGAGAAAACTTCAGTTTCTGGTGTGATTTTTAATTCTAACCTAAGCACCCTATTTAAAGAAAAATGCTTAGAACACCAAAGCAGAAAATTTAATATAATAATATATATATATATATATATATATATATATATACATATATATATATATATATATATATATAAATTTTCAAGCCCACCTTAGAAAATCTGAAATCAGCCACCTTGCACATGTTTATGATGTCCAAAAAAATACAAAAAATGTTTTTCTCAAAATAATTAACTAAAACTCCCAAAAATCAATTATTTCGGAACTTCGAAACTTCAATAATTCATAATAAATAGCCCTTTTATCAGAAAATTCGAATCTCGCGAGTTTTTATAGGAAATTCAATTCTCTACAACTTTGCAGAAGAAAGTTTTTCCAAATTCTAAACAGAAATTGACCGAAATCCACAAACGGGCGATTTTACAGTCAATAATAAATTTTCGGTCAAGAATTGTGTCCACCAACACACAAAATATGTGTTAATCATTTAATGCCACAAAAATACTCTTTCTCCTCATATACTCATATATCCCACATTCATTGTAAAAATATCACCATCAATATATTATTAAAATAATATATTTAAATGAATTATTTTATCAGAAAAAGATAAAATATTAATTTTCAACAATTGTCACATTAAAAATTTTCTCCATCTATATCCACATAAAATTAATATTTTTCTCATCATATAAATCAATAATTAATTATATACAAATAATATTACAGAATCACATTACTAGCAACTAGGCCGTTCCCAGGAAAGAGGGGGCTTTCCAATAAGGATCTCTCCTTACTGGCGCGCAATTAGATGACCAAACCTCTCCTTAGACAGAACTTTCTAGACATTGTCAATAATGTTATCTAATAATATTATTCAGATAATATGAATTATTGTTCCGATAATAGAAAATACTGTGTAGTGACAATTATTAAAACAACAGAAATATATAAAATATCAACGCAGCAATTATTGATTCAATAAAATATAATATTGAACAGTAATTACTGTAACAATTATTGAGTAGTGCTTTCTTACGTAAGAATCAATAATTGGTGCAATACCGTGTGCTACTGTGCAACAACGCGTATTACTGTGTTTAACCATAGGGTATTCCAACAGTATTAACGGTAACAACTACGCCGTTATTTATAAACAACTTGTTTTTGTCATTTTCTTCATCCAATCGCTTTCCGTTATGGGGCCCACACAAGGCTGCGCCGTCGTACGAATATTTCCCGACAACAAGAATATTCCACGACCAAACAAATATTCCCCGGTAACAATGAATATTTTAGGACCACTTGCTTATTTAAAATATTTGCGTATTTTACCCATAACTAACCACATTAATCAAATCAACCCTTACTATTTCAAAATAATAAATAGAGGAATTTAAATTTCATTTATTAATAATTTGGGGTCTTACAAATTCACAGTTTTAATTAAATGAATTACTCACATTATTTATGAAATTTAATTCATAACAATTTCATCGCCAATCAAGGCATGATAATCAAATTATATTATTTCATAATATAATTTTTAACTTAATTAAATTAAATAATATTATTTAGTTAATTTTTCTTTCCGTAATAATTTCATTTAATTTCCTCAATAGTTAAATTAACTATTAAACCTCAGTTTCCTAATATATGAATATATATTTCTCTTCTATATTCACACTTAATCTCTTCACATCAAATCGCTTATATCAAAATATATAACAAATATATTTAATTACTCAATCTCAAAATATCTCATAACAAGAATAAATTCTTATTTTAATAACTTCTAAAAATTCGGGTTGTCTCATTTACTTCCTGTAAAACTCAAACTTTTATGAATAAAGATTTAATTTTCTCTAAATATTATTTTTAATAGTAAGGTGTTGATTTGATATAATGCTATAATTATGGGTGATATGTGCAAATTTTGTAAAGTAAGCAAGTTATTATAAAATATTCGGTTGGTCGGAGAATATTTTTTTTGTCGGGAAATATTCGTACGATGGCACAATCATTGGTGGACCCCACATAATAAAATAACTGTCAGATATAGAAAGCGACAAAAATAACGGCAAGACTTTTACCGTTAAATTGTTGAGATACTCGGTGATAAAAGTACAGTAATACGCGTTGTTGCACAGTAGCACACGGTATTGCACAGTATCTCTGATTATTGATGCTTATCTAAGAAGTCACTCAGTTTTATTTAATTATTTCAACAGTAGTTGCTGCATAGTATCAAATATTATTGATTCAATTATTATCACAATATCATCTGTACAATATTTTATATTATTAAATCAATAATTGAGACGACACAGTTATTCATATTATTATTTTTATTATTGACAATGTTTAGAAAGTTCTGTCGAGGAAATGGGTTAGATTATTTAATTGCGCTCCAATAAAGAGAGATTCTTATCGGAAAGCCCCCTCTTTCCTGTGAATGATCTGGTTGTCAATATTGTGAGTTATAATATTAATGATGAATAATTGTGGAAAGATTAAAAATGCGTTGATTGAAGATAAGTGATTTGTGGTAAATATTTATTTAATATTTGATATAAATAGAAGGGTTTGTCATGAAGTGTTTATTGAAATTTTGGCTTATTATATGGACCCTCACATACTCATTTTTCAAAATCGCCGATAAAAAGTTATCTCAATTTTGTTTTATTATTATTATAATAGTAATAAAACAGAAATTTTTTTATATAAAACAGAATACTTTTTATAATATATATAAAGTTATTTGTTTTATTAGATTATAATTAGAATATATTATATTTTATATAAAATTTTTATTTTATTAGAATATTTTATTGCATAGTGATGAATAGTAAAATAAAATTTTCGCCGAAGAATTCGTCCGTGAACTTCACCCGTGAACATTTTCTGTGCGTCCGTGATTATATTTAAATAGTGCCCTGCCATTCTCCTATAAATAGGATGATTAGTTAAGAAATGAAAATCACACCAGAATCAAAGAATTTTTCTTCTATAATAATATGCGTATTTCTTTATAGTATAAGGATACTTTGAGTGTTACTAATAGTAAAAAATTTTCTCAATAATATCTCCGCTATACCACTCAGATTTAGTCTCCTACTAACGTAAAAGATATTATTTTTTCATAAGGGATATTTTTTTCGTTTAATGTAAGGGTATTATTTTCGTTCAATATTTATAAGGAATATTATTTTTCGTATTATTATGGGATATTATTTTCTTTCAATATTCGTAAGGAATATTATTTTCTTCCATACTCTATAGTATGTAAGTGATATTATTTCGTTTCATATTCATAAATCTACACTTACTTTGATAAGTATTGCTTAATTCCTGAAATTAGTAGAATATCCTTGAATTTTATGCTTCATCTAGTATCGTTTCACTGGAATATTGGTCTAAACTTTCTTATTAAATTTAAATCTTTTCATGTCGGGGTACTATTCATGGGTACTATTTATACGGTACTATCCATGGGTACTATTTATACGGTACTATTCATGGGTACTATCCATACAGTACTATTCATACGGTATTATTCATAACAGAATTAAATTTTCTTTTGTCTAAATTATTTTTAATACATAAATATCATTCTTGAATTTTACTCCACAATTAGTTATCATGTTGATAATTTAGACATTCTTGAACTCTGGATAAATTGAATTATAAATCTCTAATATTTATCCTTGATCTCACTTGTTTGATTCCTTATAGCATTGTCATCATCCTCATGCTTATATTGTGTTGAAAGTCATTTTTGACCCGTAGTGCATAGATATACTGTTGATTAGTATTATTGTGACCTGAAATTGTATATTGGTATAATCATGACATGTAATGTTACAGACAAATATTGTGGTGAAAGCCTCTTCGACCCGTAGTGTATTGATGGACAGTTGTTTGGCATGATCATGACCACTAGTGATACATACGAATATCATTGGCCCGTAGTGCATGTATAATTCATTGATCTGAAATGATTATTGATTCGTGTTACATGGATAAAATATTGATGATTGACTTTTAAATCATAGAAGATAATAGATATCATGCTCTACTTGACTCTTCTAATGGATTGATATTTCCGCTGCAGTTGTTGATCTAAAACTTATTGTCTATTGTATTCTATCAGATTTTTCCCTGTTGAGAACTAAAGATAATTTGTTCTACATTATCTTAGTCATAATATTCTTTACTGGCTAGTTGAGCTCACCCTTTTTCTTTTGGCTCCATTGTTCTTCGCAGGAGGCGATATTGTAGTTGGGACTAGTCGGGGAGTAGAGTAATGGTCCAAGATTGTTATTATAGTAGTCCTCACTATTTTATAAAATAGTGTGACAATAATTGTAATGAGAATTTTATTTGAGTTTGGATATTGTCTACGAGACAATATTTGTATTGAAACTCAACTATCGTGTTGTCGTATTTTACACGACAGTTATATAAATAAAGTTTGTATTTAAATTTTGTACCATGTATTTGGCGAATCAGAATGAGTTGTGCAGACCTATTTTGGGGGCATCACACTTCCTCCGTCCATTAATATAAATCGTTTTAGAGTTGTGCACAAGTATTAAAAAAATAATTGTATAACATTAAATATAATATCAATTGTCTATATTGTCCTTGTATTAGAAAAATAGGGTGTTATTTATTTGACAAAAAATACTGAGAGAACCAAAGTTATATTTAATACTTGGAGTAATATTAAAAACTAAACAATTAATGCTTATTTCAAATTTTCAAACGATTTATATTAAGGGACAAAAATACTTCTCTAAAATGATTTATATTTAGGGACGGAGGGAGTACATATGATATAGTGCAAACTTTTCCAAATTATGTTGTTAAATGAGATATATGTTGCATTTGTGAATTGTGAGTTGGAGGAATGTGATGAGAAGGAAAAGTATAGCAGGGAAAGAGATGAGATGAGATTGGATTATAATTTTTCATTGTCATGTTTGAGAATTTTATAAAAGAAAGGGAATATATGAGATTTTAATTATATTTTTCCTTGTTTGTGATTTTAATCAAGAGGGAAGGGAAATTTTTTCTTTTTTTAAATTATACTATTACTATATTACCTTTACATATTAATGTAATAAATGACATGATTTATTTTGAAAAGTTATTTTAAGTAATATAAAATATTTAACTTTCTCATCCTTTCCCGTCTCTCTAAATCCTCCTACTTTTGGAGAAAATTTTTTGAGTCAAAAAAAAAATTAACTATACCTTCAAATCTCTTCACTTATTTCCTAAAAAAACCCACAAACATAAAATTTTAAAAAAATTAATTATTTTTCCTTCACTTCTCCTAAAAAATAAAAATAAATTACAAACACAATGATAGTGATCCTGTCAAGGCACCCAAGGATCGAGAAAAACGTATAGAAAATAATATTCACAAGTCAAAGAAGTGTTGGGGTCGCTAACTTTTATATATTAATAGGGAAAATAAAATCTGAAATGACCAAGTGAAGTTCTACTATTTGTGGTATGATGCCAACGCTACAGTCTACATATAATAAGAATTTTGCATTGATTATAAAATATAAATAATTTTTATGTCATAAAAAATCGACATGTTTACTGTGCAATTAAAATGAGTTAGACTTGTATTATAAACAAATTGATACATTTAACACGATTAGACCTCTTTAATTAACATAATATAATAATATATGATATAATTATAAGAGGTAATTTAAAATTTTTAAATGATTTATTTTAGAATATTATGTTGTATTTTGTTAAAATATCTGATTACATTAAAGAAATGGGTTACTCCCTTTGTTCTAAAATTAGAGATGCATTTTAACTTTTTAGAGTCAATTTATGAAATTCTAAAATTTAAAATTGATACGAAGTTATTTAGTTTTAATACAAACAGGTATAACAATTGCAAATTAATTATAAAGTACTATTAATTATTATCTTTATTGTTTCCAAAACATGAACGAAATTATATCGACTTGAGTTTATGATTTTACGAATTGATTTTAAAAAATTAAAATATATCTTTAATTATAGAAAAGAAATAATATAAATTACTACAATAAATAGCAAAATGTGCTGCATCATGTTATTGGTCGTATAGCAAAAAGAGTAAATTAGTGGGCACGTTATCTCCGCTAAAAAAAGTTGTTATTATTACTGATAATTAATTGAATAGTATTGTGTTGAAACAATTACATTGTTCGACCACATGATCTAATGAGGTATATTAATACATGAAAAATTATGATTATATCAAAAAAATTATACTAAATTATGATTATGAGGTATATTAATACATGAAAAATTATATAATTAGCAACAAAAAAAATTGATATATAAAGTCGTAAAATATATCAGTTTCTAAGCCCAAATGCTAATTAACTTATTTCATTCCTCAATTTATTTCACACCTTTATATATTGCTTTGATATACTCTAATCTCTATTGTTCATAATAATAGTTGTTATAACTTCTTGTACAAAGATTAAAAAAATCATTTAATATTATTACCTAATAATTAAAGTTTATCACTATCTTTCTATTGAAAGTTAGGATCGCTAATAATTTACGAGTCTTGTTATGTATTGCGATAATTAAATTTAGACTAAATTACAAATATAAAGTTTATCAATACATGTGAATTGTGATTGAGAAGAATTATAGGAGTGTCCCACTTATTATATATCTCACTCCCCTAAAAAATTAATATTAATACTTATTCACGTAAATGACAATTAAAAAATTGATGTAAACATTCATAGTATATATCATTATCGATAATTTATTCTTCTAAAAGTAACAAACAACAAGTAAATTAAAATAAAATCAAACCCCTCACGATTAAATGACAAAAAAATTATTGATAAGGCTCGGAAGCACAATGACATGAAATCCATTCTTACCCAAACAATAATGTCAACTTCTAGTCGAATAAAGCAAAAAAAATCCCTAAATTTTCTTTCTAAAAAAGAATGGCATAGTAATTAAGGACCCCACTAGCCTGGCGCCAACTTGGCTTCACTCTATAAAGCACTGTAGACTTGTGGGTATCTCCAAATCTGAACAAACCCCACACTGCACGGCCATATCGACATTTCTATATTCTATCCTTTACGAATCAAGCCGGTCGTTTCATGTTTTGTAATTAATTAACACTTCGAAACATATCTAGATTGTTTTGCTTCGTTACCTGATTAATTATAAAAATGATCGAATTTTATTATATATTGTAATTACAAGTAGATATAATGACATATCTTCTGCACTATTATAAATACACAAATAATGAAGATAAGGCCATTTGAAGAGCAAATTAATGTACTTGTTAAAAAATGTTTGAAGCAAGTATTTCGAAACTTTTTCGCAAGTTTTTTAAATTCATATGACTTATGTTCTTATGAAATTTTTATGATGTTTGATATTCAAATTTACTCAATGTTTATATATTGTGTAAATTCTAAAACTTATTATACAATAAATCATTTAGCATTTGTATAAGTTGTTCAACTATGTGATGTTATCAAGTAACAAAATTAGTTCTATCTGCATGAACTGTTTTAGAAAGACGTTAATGCCATTTGTTTCGGCTAAACATGAGTTAAAATATTTTATCGATTTGATTGTAAATCTTTGAAATATTATTGATGCTATATTGGGGAAGTTTTTAGTCGAATATTCCATGAGGTGCGTAAATAAACGCGTATAGTTATATATATATATATAAATGAATGAATGAAATAAAATCAATAGGTGTGACCTTTGGTTCATACATTTTCAAAGGGATGTAACCTTTTAAATGGATGTATCTTTTCAAATGGATGTATCTTTTCAAAGGGATGTAACATTTCAAAGGGATGTATCCTTTCAAAAGGATATAACCTTTCAAAAGGATGTAACCTTTCAAAAGGATATAACCTTTTGAAAGGATATATATCTTCAAAGGGGTATTTGAAAACCTATAAATAGGTTCTAAATCTACCCAAAACAATCACTTCAACTTCAACTTCAATCATTCTCAAGTTCTTAAAAATTAAACTCATTCCAAGCATCCTAGCATTATCAGTTTAATTTTTTAAGTAATCATTTCATAGTTATAAAGAGAGAGAGTTCTGAGCATTATTTTGGTTCGAAGAGTATACTATTTAGAGTGCTACTATAGTATACAGTGTCATTGTATCCTGGGAGACAAGTGCTATTAACTCTAAGAACCAATACGGAGGACATAATTGTCTTAAGGATATAATACTTGTACTAGGCTTGACAACAGTTTGAGATAAGTTAATATATATATAGTTTCCATTTTCAGAATACTAGCAATCTTAAGACAATTATTATTTCTATATATATATTTGAGATATGGCTACTGATACTCTATCTATGATCGGTTCTTCTTCTTCTACACCTTCTATTCTAAATGTTCCTGTGAACCATGGTGAAAAATCAGAAAAGTTCAATGGAACAGAGTTTAAAAGATGGCAACAAAAGATGTTGTTCTATCTAACTACCTTAAACTTGGCAATGTTTCTTCGTGAAGATTCCCTTGTGCTCAATGAAGATGAAACGGATAGGCAAGTGGTTGCTGCAGTTGATGCATGGAAACATGCAGACTTTCTATGTCGAAATTACATCCTTAATAGATTGGACAACACATTATACAATGTGTATAGTTCTATCAATTCTGCAAGAGAATTATGGGATTCCTTGGATAAGAAATATAAAACTGAAGATGCTAACATGAAGAAGTTCGTAGTTGGCAGATTTTTGGACTATAAGATGGTGGATTCCAAGGCTGTCATCAACCAAGTTCAAGAACTTCAGGTAATCCTGCATGAAATACATGCAGAAGGTATGTCTTTAAGTGAGTCTTTCCAAGTTGCTGCAATAATTGAAAAATTACCCCCAATGTGGAAAGATTTTAATAATTCTCTCAAGCATAAACGCAAAGAGATGAAACTTGAAGACTTAATCGTAAGATTAAGGATAGAAGAGGACAACCGTGCTTCTGAGAGGAAAACAGGAAAGACCTTTGTGGAGTATAAAGCCAACGTGGTGGAACAAGGTCCGAAGTTTAAAAAGAGAAAGTTCAACGGCAATGGACCTCAACAGGGAGCAAATAAAAAGTTCCAAGATAAATGTTTCATTTGTGACAAGCCCAGACATAGAGCAAAGGATTGTCGAAAATGCAAAGACCAGAACAAGAAGTCTGCACAAGCCAATGTAACGGAAGTGGAAGGACTTCGTCAAGATATTTCTGAAATGAACCTTTCAGCGGTCGTTTCAGAAGTAAACATGGTTGAGAATCCAAGAGAATGGTGGATAGATACTGGAGCAACCCGCCATGTATGTTCTGACAAGAAGATGTTCTCCACATATCAAGAAATTGATAATGGAGAACAATTATATATGGGAAACTCTTCATCATCCAAGGTTGCTGGACAAGGCAAGGTAGTTCTGAAGATGACATCTGGCAAGGAACTCACCCTCAACAACGTGCTCCATGTGCCTGATATTAGGAATAATTTAGTGTCAGGATCCCTTCTTAGTCAAAAGGGATTTAAATTAGTATTTGTATCGGACAAGTTTGTCCTAACTAAAAATGGGATGTATGTGGGGAAGGGATATATGAGCAATGGGCTCTTCAAAATGAATGTAATGACTATTGTACCTTCCAATATTAATAAAATTACATCTTCTGCTTATATGATTGAGTCATCTAATTTATGGCATAGTAGATTAGGAATGTTTGCCAAAATGTGAGATTAACCCTAATCATAAATGTGAAATTTGCGTTGAGGCAAAACTTCAAAAATCTTCTTTTAAATCAATTGAAAGAAGTACTGAATCTCTTGAATTAATACATACTGATATTTGTGATTTAAAGTATATACAAACAAGAGGAGGAAAGAAATATTTCATTACTTTAATAGATGATTGTACAAGATATTGCTATGTTTACTTATTGAGTAGTAAAGATGAGGCTTTCAAAATGTTTATACATTACAAAAATGAGGTTGAGAACCAACTTGATAAAAAGATCAAGATGGTTAGAAGTGATAGAGGAGGAGAATATGAATTTTCTTTTGTTGAAATTTGTTCACAACATGGTATAATACACCAAACAACTGCACCTTATTCTCCACAACAAAATTGTATTGCAGAAAGATATAATAGAACTTTGAAAGAAATGATGAATGCATTATTATTAAGTTCTAGGCTATCTCAGAATTTGCGCTCATGACATTAAAACATCGGATGCGAATGTTTTGTTGGAAAATATCTCTCAAATCGTGGTTTATTATTCTACGATATTTCAAAACTGGAGGACGTGTTTTTTTCAATGGCGAGGAGAATGATATTGTACAAAAGAAGAAATTTAAGAAGTTTATTATTAATTTTGTATTGTTATTTAAAGATAAATGTTGTGTAATTAATGAAATTATTTAGTAGGATATTATAATAGTAGCTTTTCATTAGAAAAATTTTAATTGTAGTAGTAGATTTCAATTAGGAGAGTTTATTATAGTAACTTTTGTGTGTATTATAGTAACTTCTCATTTTGTCCTACATTAGGAGACTTATGTAGTGAATACGAAATTTTAATTATAGTGATTTTTTTGTAGTTTTAATTTTATTAATTTGTCAATGAAGTTTTAATTTAGTGATAAAGACCAAGTTTGTATGATATTGGAGTCTGTTTTTATTATCATATATGTGAGTTTATTTTTTTCTTTATGTGAAAGGTATTTTTTGTTTAATTTAAGATTTGATTGATTATTGATATTATAATAATGTGGTTTGTATTTAATTATAAGATTATATTAAACTCCCCAAAATGAGATTTAAAAAAGTAAATTCTTTATTGATCATTATAGTTTGATCGAAGATGAGAACAAAGGTGGATAGATGCGTCCCCCTTCATGTGCACGGGGTTATATGTTTGACATCTTGAGTTTATCATTCAACAAATTTTCAGGTTCTTCGATAGTTCTCCTCCTAACCGTTCTCTAGACTCTACGTCTTAGGATGAAATGTACATCTAAAATTTAATTGTACAGACTTGAATCCTCTCTATTACACATTTCTTTTAATTTTATTTAATACATCATATTCTTATAATCATATTCTTATAATTGTAGATATATAGTACAATTGAAATTAACACCGCTCAACTAAATTATTACATAGAATAGTATTATTGTTCGAAAATGAAAGTAATTATCCAATACTTATTCATCATTTGATGAACATTTGAATTTTTTTATCAAAATTTTAGTGGTTGCAAATTCTTTTAAATTTTAACTCTGAAAATATTTTTTATGATTCTAATTTTTTTATACAACGAACTAGTATTTATTAATATATTTTGATCATTACAAACAAAATTATTTGAATCAAATAATTGACTTAATAGATAGAATTAAAGAGAAAGTGTAATAGAAGGCAGCCAAATCCAATTGTACTACATATATATTTCTCAAAAATAAATAAATAAATCAAATATAAGATCTCCACAACTATTTTTAGAAATTTACCAATTTTACTTTAGTCTGTTCCCAAAGTACTATATGTGTGACTATTGGCTGGAGTATGTCCTTTTGTTTTCATATTTTAAATTGTTATCTTATTTTTTTAAATGAAAAAATTATGATAGTCATAACTCCTTCGGTCCTCAAATCAAATTAAAAGGATGCTTTTAAGCACAAAATACTTTATTCACAAAAAGAAACCTAAAAGTACATAAGTTCGATATATATACATATATATAAGTGGAATCAATTGAGAGTATTTTTGGGATTGATTAAAAAAAATATGATTACTAATTCTGATTATTGCTTTTGCTCATAATCGATTTTAAAAAGTAGTTTGTATTTGGTAAATAAAAAATATTTGAACTAGTAAAAAGTGAAGTGTTTGTTATAAAAAAAAATTATTAATCACTTATTATAAGTGTAAGTCGCTTATAAAATAATGTTTTGAAAAGTAAAAATGGATAATTGATGGAATTACTGAAGTAAATAAAGATAGATTAATATATTTGGTCAAATTTAATTATTAAATTTGCAAATAATCAAAAGTTTTAAATTAGAGTTTCTGATTATTTTCATAAAAAAGTGATTATAAACAGTTTTAAGATCGTATTACCGACTATTTTTTATTTTTTAAACTGATTATAAATAGATTTTACTACTTATAAACGATTATAAACACCCTCTTAAGTTTAAAATAGACAAATATTATTAGTACACTTACGTCCACTATGGACAAAATTAATATTTATTTTATATTTTCTCTCATTTAATTTTCTTTATTCATATAAAACTTGTATTTTGGCTATGGATCACTACAAGGAAAAGCTTTATCAGCGACCGCATACAGTCGCAGATAACCATCAGCGACCGCATGCTGTCGCTGAAAGGCGTCGCACAAAATCTGGTCGCTGAGATGCACATCAGCGATCACTATTAGCGACCGATATATCTGCGACCGCTATGAGCGACCGGAATGACAAATCCGGTCGCTAAGCTGAGTCAGTATGGTCTAGGGCCAAAGCTGATGTGTTCCACGTGGCAGCGACCAGATGCGGTCGCTGTTGTCCACAAATAGTATCCGTCGCTATTACCTATCAACGACCGTATGCGGTCGCTGATATGGAAAAATTAAAAAACAGAATCTTGCTGTTTTGCAGAAATCCCAAAGACCTGTACCTGTTTTGTACCTGTTTTATCCTAACACACATACCCAACAACAACATACACAACAATATAATCCATCGTCCACCAACATATACACCAAATTAGTATATAAACCATTCAAAACCAATATGATTTTGAATAAATATAATAACATTTCAAAACTTGTTTGAGTAACTTACAAACATTCTAAGAATGAATATACAAGTACAAACTTATACTATAACTATAAAACTAATCTAAAGTAGGTACGTCAAGCATCACCGCCTCCTTGATCACCCTGTAATTAACAAAATAATAAAACAAGTTACAAATATATACTAATTATGTTAATATTGGTATATTACGACAATATACAACAAATTGATTTTATACCTCGTCGCCATCCCCGTGTTGTGATGCTGCTGCTGCCGCTACTGCTTCAGCTAACTCCTCAGCACTCAGAGCCCTTATATGTCCGTCCAATATCTTCAGAAGATCCTGATCTTGACATATAGCTCTCACACAGTTAGCTGGAGTATGAACAGCTGGATGGCTCGATGACTGTGTAGACTGGGTAGAAGAGCAGCCTGAGCCACTGAAGGATGGACGTCGTCGTTGTCCTTGACCTTTAATGTAGTTCTTCTTCACAACAGACGCCCTCTCCCACAACTCTTGATTGATAGACGGACGTGGAGTGCCTTCAGGATAGCGCTCATTCAATAAACGCTTATAAGTGTCCTGTCATCATGTTAACAATTAAATAGTTAAAAATAAATTAATTCTGTAAGCATTAATTAAAGATCAAGTTGTTAAAATTTATTACTGCTATCTGGATAGCCTCAGGCAGACCATCACGGGTGGCCACGTACACATCCAGCCAATGGATAGGCTGACCTTGAGACTGAGACTCCTATACAAAAATAACACAATATTACTAAGTAAAAATAGGATATATTTTCTACAATTCATGATTGAAAACATATTAAAACTTGTAAATTCGTACCCCGGTAGTGATATGCTGCAACTATGAAATTCTGCCGCCCTTGTATGTTCCTTTAGCCTTTGTGCCATCGGATACACCCGAGGCTCTGTTGGTGGCGGCAGTCTTTCGTCTTTTCACCCAGCTCTAAGCTCTCCATTGGGCACACATCTCAGCCCATATGGACTGGGTGCACCACCAGGGGCTATGCTCGTGCATATAATCCTCTCATTGGCCTAGATGGTCGATCTCGGCATTGTGAATGACTTTTTGTCGTTCTTTATTCAAGTTGTCCTTGGTGCGGACCGCGCACTTCTGCCAGAATAATGTCTGAATCACCGAAGTATGCGCGTCCTCCCATCTATACCTTTTCTGCAAATAAAACAATAATAATAACATTACTAAATAATTATCCTTTGAATATTATATTAATATTATATTAATATTATCTGTCATAATTAAAAAAAATATACCTGAAATTCTGCCCAAACAGCATCCTTGTGGGCGATAGGTGTGCTCGCCCATTTAATCACAGCTGTAGGCCAATTCTGTAAAACAGCTGTGATATGCACTTGACGATTTTATTATTTGAAAAATCACTATAATATACAACATCAATTAGCATATATTAAAGCAATTTACATCTAAGTTATAATACTTATGAATATTTTTCAAACTTATACTTATATAATACTTAAAAAAAATTCGCCAGAGTCTCCCCTACAATATGGACTAGCCACATGCACGACGGAATGCATATATGGACATTTCTAGGCACCCAAGACACAAACTAATATAATATCAATCAAAACATTACCAATATACAATAAATAAAATCTTAAATGCTTATATAAAATTGATATATGTGGGACGTACGTGCTATTCGGAGGAGGGCGAATCTGAATAAGAATCCGATCATCCGGATTAGTAGGGGCCTTGGGCACATGATTAGGCCCCATACCCAAGCCGCGCTTTTTCTGCGCTGCTTCAGAAGTCATCTGTATATTACAAATTTCAAGATGTTTTGAAGAGTCATATTTGATTACATGTATATATGACAATAAACATGACAATGATATAAACATGTATATATATAAATATAAAATGACAATAAACAAAAATTGCATTTAAATAGTTTAGTACATAAACATGACAGTGATTTAAACATATATATATATATATATATATATATATATATATATATGAATATAAAATGACAGTCCATTAAAAAATCTCATATGAAGTGAATTGCACCCAACTCCAAACAAAAATACATTCACTTTTTAAACAAAACTAATATAAGAATAACAAGGTAGAACCTCTTCTACAAAAGTAAATCAGAAGAACAATAACAATGGTAATGTATCATAAATTGATGACGTGCTTTAATTACAACAATATCTGCTTTAATTGATTCCCTCATTTGTTTCAAGTGTCAATGTCTGATTCAGAATCATCTTGTATACGTGTTGCAGATTCATAACTATCATCTGCTTCAGATTCAGTGTCAGATTCAGTCAATAACTCTTCCTCCTCAGTATCAATGTCATCTGACACAAGTATTGACTCAGGATCTAATTCATGTGGTTCATCTTCACCATCTAACTGGATTACTTCATTGTCGTCCTCCACATTTATTATAGTTTGACTATGAAGCATCTGCTCTTAGTAATTCTCCCCATCAACTAATTCTACACGACTACGTGCGGGAGTATGAATTACAACTTGCCAATCTGTAGGCGGTCTATCCCTTTTCTTAACAGGACTAGGAGTGTAGTATACTTGTACTGTTTTAGTTGGTAAAACAAACGGTTCGTTGGAGTACGCAGACCTATGGAGGTCAATATCGACGATTCCATGTCTGTCAACACGTATCCCTTTTTCTGAATCAAACTAACGGCACTTGAACAAGTGAATATGACCCCCGTACGTGCCCTTGTACGACAACTCTACGATTTCCTCCAACTCCCCATAAAAGGCACGACCAAGCTCATTGTAACAATCTCCTTGGACACACACTTCAGAGTTCGTTGTTCTTTTACCGCGCTTATATGCCTTTGTGTGAAATTCACAACCATTTATTTTGTAACCATTGCGGCTGATTTGGTCCCTGTCTGGTCCCATAGCTACGACTTGTACATTAGCCGAAATCGTTGATCCCTCTGTTAAAGCCTACAAAAACTCTATCTTATTAAATGAAGTCATAGTTAACATGGAGTATATATATATATATATATATATATATATATATATATATATATATATATATATATATATACTACGTGCTTAAAAATTGAACTTACTTTGTCCTTTAGCCAAAGTGCAAATTTTTTATCCCGATTAATTTGAATATCTTTATCAGTTATGCCGGGATGCTTCACTTTTAACTCGTCATCGTACAATCTATACCATGCTATAAACATTAACATATTGGAATAAATTTTTAACTTAAAAGATAAATTATCAAGTTTACATGTGTACCTCACAAATTCGTCAATCTCATAGCAATTGAGAAGAATGTAAGTATGTGCAGCATGTAATTCTTGCTCAGAGAGGAATATGCACTTCCCTTTTCCATAAGCGCGACCCGATAGACCAAATACAGAGAGCCGACCATTTAGTTCAACATTTCCCCCATCATCATGTCTCGATACTCGATTGGCCTTTGTCAAGACTTCGTCCGAAAAATAGTCTGAGACAAACGTAGATATCTCATCGAAATCAACCCCTCGACATAAGCTCTATTCTTCACCTTCCTCTTAAGGTTTCCCATCACCCTCTCGAAAGGGTACATCCATCTATATTGAACTGGACCCCCAACACGAGCTTCATAGGAAAAATGGATTTACAAATGCTCCATGGAGTCAAAAAATCCAGGTGGGAATATTTTTTCCAGTTTACACGTGATCTCTATGATGTTCTTCTCAAGTACAAACATGCCCTTCTCATTTAATGATTTTGAACACAAGTCTTTGAAGAAACGACTAAGATCCGTCAAAGCATCCCATATTGGTTTATCAAGCAGATTCCGAAATGCTATAGGCATGAGTCTCTCCATGAACACATGACAATCATGACTCTTCATCCCTTGCAATTTCCCACCCGTAACACACCTTGCAATGTTTGACGCATATCCATCTGGTAGTTTCAGAGACTTAACCCATGTGCACACATCTTCAACTTGCTTTTTGGACAATGTGTACCTTGCATGCGGTTTGACAATCTTACCATTAGGAGATTCATAAAGTTCTAATCCAGGACGCTTACAAATATCTTTCATGTCCAAATGTGCCTTATCGTTATCTTTTGTCTTCCCCGTAACATTCATCACAGTGTTAAACACATTGTCAAACACATTCTTCTCAATATGCATCACATCTAGATTATGACGAATCAAATTTGTAGACCAATAAGGCAGTTCCCAAAAGATGCTTCTCCGAACCCAGTTATGAGATTCACCAAACCCATTGATTATGTTTGTGGCATCAACCTTACCAAATGGGATAACCGACAATCTCATCACACGATCTCGCATCTCCGTTCCCGACAATCGCGGTGCAGGCATATCATTATCTACTTTCCCTTTCTTGAAGTGTTCTCTATTTCTTCGAAACGGGTGATCTACCGGTAAGAACCGACGATGACAGTCAAACCAACAAGGCTTTCGACCTTTTGATAGATTAAACGACTTTGTACGCTCCATACAATACGGACAAGCCAACTTCCCGTGTGTACTCCATCCAGCTAACATACCATAAGCTGGGAAGTCACATATAGTCCACATAACCGCTGCCCTAAGGTTAAAATTTGTTTTCGTTGCAACATCCCAAGTCTGTACTCCATCCTCCCACAATACCTTCAACTCGTCTATAAGAGGTCTCAAGTAAACATCTAAGTTCTTTCCAGGACTCTTAGGACCAGGAACCACGAGTGAAAGAAATAAGTATGGCTGTTTCATACACATCCAAGTAGACAAGTTGTACGGAGTAACAATCACAGACCAACATGTGTACGGAACAACTGAATGGCCAAACGGATTGAAACCATCGGTGGACAATCCAAGCCTCACAGTTCTAGGTTCCAATGCAAATCCAGGATGTGCTAAGTTGAAATCTTTCCAAGCCTTCCCATCTGCGGGATGATTTAGTTCTCCATCTTTAGCTAGAGATTTCGCATGCCAACTCATATGTTCAGCTGTTCTTGAAGATATGTACAATCTTTTTAGCCGATGTGTTATTGGAAAATACCTTAGAATCTTAAACGGTATAATTGATTTTTTTGTAGTCACACCCTCTTTATTAGGCCTAAACCGATCATGACTGCAAAACGTGCACCTTGTCATCTGTTCATTTTCCTTATAAAACAACATGCAATCGTTGGGACATGCATCGATCTTTTGGTATCCAAGACCCAACTTCTTCACCATTTTCTTACAAAAGTAATAGTTACCAGGTAATTTCTCACCGTCAGGCAACATACTCTTAATGGCCTTCAAGAGCGACTCAAAACACTCATGGCTCATGTTGTGATCAGCCTTGATGTTAAGTAATGTCGCCACTGCAGACAATGTAGTGTGTTTGGTGCAACCATGCCACAATGGCTCGCTACCTTCGTCTAACAACTTAAAGAAGTCTTTGGCATCAGAATTCATAGGTTGCTCTCTGCCTTGCTCCCAATCAAAATCTGACCCTACAATATCATGAACCATTTCATTTATACGATGAGTACTACTGCCCGAATTGTGTACTTGTGTGATGCCACCATCTCTTCTCTGCCCATGTGCCCACCAGCATTCTTCGTAATTTCTCATGAACCCAGAAACAAGTAAATGATAGTTTACCATGTCTCTGTCCATATAATTTACATTCTTACACTTCAAACATGGACATCGTATATGCGACTTACCATTCATACATTTCGGGTGACTATACGCATACTCCAAAAACACTTGGCAACCAGCTCTAAATTCAGCTGTAGCACCTATCTGGGCACTTGACTTTCGTTGTACCATCCAACTACGGTCTGAATAGAGGTCCATGATTCCACGGTACCTACTACAGACAACATTATAAATGTTAATTAACATATGACTTGAGCATACTTGTAACCATATGACTTGAGCATACTTGTAAGCATGCATAAGATTAATATTTCAGCATACTTGTAAGCATATGACTTAAGAGCATACTTGTAATCATATGACTTGAGAGCATACTTATAATCATATGACTTGAGACTTGTAACCATATGATTAATATTTAAGCATACTTGATGTTAACGAATGAATGCAAATTAAAGCAGTATGAGAAACTTTAAATGTTATACAACTTTTGAGTATCTTGGAGATTCATTCATATCAACTAGTGTGTTAAGGTGCCTAACATGTTTTAAGATTATGCCCGTCACGGTCCCTTTCTATAATTTTCTATGTTTTGGGATTGTCACAACTTGGTTGAGCAATTTATAGCTTCTATAACATGCTAACAACCAAGCTTAGCTTGGCCCCGTGAGGCTTGGCTAAGCTTGGCGTGGCCTCGTGTGGCCTCGTGGCCCCAAGCCCAGCCCATCAACTCCAATAGGCCCTTAATAGGCTCTAGTGGATCAACAATAGGCTCGTTAATAGTATAAATGTTCGCAACTACCCGACCAATAAAAAAAATTCGCCAGAGTCTCCCCTGTAATATGGACTAGCTACATGCACGATAGCATGTATATAAACTCATTTCTAGGCTCCCAAGACATAAACCAAGAGAAATATACAAATTCTCAATATAATAAGACCAAAACAAAAACGATAAATCAGTATCAAGACTAGATAAACCAAATTACAGCTCTAGAAAACACACTAATAAACCAAATTACAGCTCTAGATCCAATCTAGGTTTGTGTCTATCAATGGGTAAAACAGTATCAAGACTAGATAAACCAAAGCAGTCTACGGGGTTTTAGGAATGGAATTTATAGGAAGATTAGCGGGGGAACCGCCAGGAATCAATACACTGAATTAAAATCAAAATGACA
This sequence comes from Panax notoginseng, assembly GCA_016801055.1. Classification (NCBI taxonomy): domain Eukaryota; kingdom Viridiplantae; phylum Streptophyta; class Magnoliopsida; order Apiales; family Araliaceae; genus Panax; species Panax notoginseng. The sequence continues at coordinate 7,557,300 of CM029018.1, read as the reverse complement.
TGAAGAAGCTAAATTTAAAAATATAGTATGTTTGCTGAACCAACCAGTATGCCTTATGAACATAGCAGACTTTCCAAATAGTTTGTTGAACCAACCAGTATGCAAGTTTTTCCAATTAGTTTCCACTATATTAGGTTGTATATAACAAATATATGTATATATAGGTGTAATTCTTTGTAACCCACAAAGTTCATTACATGATACCAAAATGACATGAAGAAGCTAAATTTAAAAATATAGTGTGACGCCCCCAAAATAGGTATACAACACCCATTTTGAGTCGCCAAATACATGGTACAGAAAGCAAACTACAATTTCAATAATACAATTGTCGTGCAAAATACGACAACACATACTGTGAGTTTAAATACAAATATTGTCTTCTAGACAATATCCACACTCAAATAAATCCTCATTACAATTATTCAAACACTATTTTACAGAAATAGTGAGGACTGCTAAAATATCTTTCTAGAACCATCACTCCATACCCCGACTAGATCCTGCTATGTTCTCACCTCCTGAGAAGAAAAATGGAACAAAAAGGAAAAGGGTGAGCTCAACTAGCCCAGTAAAGAATATTATGACTAAGATAATATACAAACAAATTATCGTTAGTCTTCAACAGGGAAAAATCTGATAGAATATAATCGACAACAAGTTTTAGATCAACAACTGCAGCGGAAATAGCAAACCATTAGAAGAGTCAAGTAGAGAAAGAATTCTACTATCTTCTAAGATTTAAAAGTCCATCATCAATATTTTATCCCTGTAACATCAATTAATAATCATCTTTATCCAAATATTCATCTTTGCACTACAGGCCAAAGATATTCATTTGTATCACCTGTCAGTCATGTTCATCTCAACACCTGTTCATCCTTGCACTACAGGCCAAAGATATTCATCAAGTAATCATACATCTTTGCACTACAGGCCAAAGATATTCATTAATATCATCATTTAGGACTGAGGATGATGAAAAATATCTTAAAGAGAACGAATCCAATGAGACAGAAGGACAAATAGTAGGGATTCGTATAACAGTTTATCCAAGATCAATAATACTTCATAATAATCAATTGTGAAGCAAAATTCAAAAATAAAGATCAAAACATGGATACAATCAAAGATAGTAACCATAATAGACATCTTGGACAAAAAGGAAAAATTTTATTTTTCGGTGAATAGTGCTGTATTCGTGAATAGTGCCGTATACGTGAATAGTACCGTATACGTGAATAGTAACCCCGACACAAAAAGTTCCAAATTTGATAAAAACTCATATCAATATTTCAGCATAATGATATTGAAGAAAATAATATCATTTAAGAAGAAAATAATATCCCTTACAAATATCAAACGAAAATAATATTCATTACGAATATTAAACGAATATAATATTTCTCACGAATATTGAAAGAAATAAAATTTCTTATGAATATTGAACAGAAATAATATTCATACGAATACGAAAAATAATATCTCTTCAGAATGTGAAATAAATAATACCCCTTAGCTCAAGATATCAGTACTTCTGGTCAGAATACCGGTATAAGGCTGAAAGAAACTTGCTCTGATGAATAGAAACTCTCAAAGTATCTAAATACTCAGAAAACACACTCAATAATCTAGAGAGAGAAAGAGAGAAAATTTGTTTCTGGTGTGATTTTCAATTCTAACTTAGCCCTCTATTTATAGGAAAATTTTAGTAGGTTTGACCTGCAACCTGATGGTTTTACCTGCTACTATTCCCACCTACCACATTTGAAATATAATTCAGCACATTTCTTCACCAACCACAAGTGGGGCCCACCAATTCTAGAATTTTCCATCAAAATGATAAATTCCAAAAATTCAACAATTTCTGAACCAGTCATCTCGTAAAATTCATAATAAATCATACGTTCATTTTTAACGGTTCAAAATTTGTGGACATATACTCAACTTATATATGTATAACATATCCAAAAATTACCACGATCCAACGGTCGGATTAAAAATTATAACACCCGCAATATTTCTCAAAAACCCTGATTTGATTTTTAATACCTCCATTCCGATAAAAATACTGATAAAACACCTCAACATTAACTCCTTCATTTTTAACCACAAAAATATATCCCTCATTTATATCCACATAAAATAAATATTTCCTTATCATATGAATCAATAATTAATTATTCACAAATAATATTACAGAATCACATTTATGACAACCAGGCCGTTCCCAGGAAAGAGGGGGCTTTCCAATAAGGATTTCTCCTTACTGGCGCGCAATTAGATGACCAAACCTCTCCTTAGACAGAACTTTCTAGACATTGCCAATAATGTTATCTAATAATATTATTCAAATAATATGAATTATTGATCTGATAATGAAAAATACTGTGCAGCAACAATTATTGAAACAACAATAATATAAAATATCAACGCAGCAATTATTGAATCAATAAAATAAAATATTGAATAATAACTACTGTAACAATTATTGCGTAGTGCCTTCTTACGTAAGAATCAATAATTAGTGCAATACCGTGTGCTACTGTATTTTAATCACCGGGTATTCCAACAGTATTAACGGTAACAACTACGCCGTTATTTATAAACAACTTATACTTGTCGTTTTCTTCATCCAATCGCTTTCCGTTATGGGGCCCACACAAGGCTGCGCCGTCGTACGAATATTCCCCGACAGCAAGAATATTCCACGACCAAACGAATATTCCCCGACAAAATGAATATTTTATAACCACTTGCTTATTTTGCAAAATTTGCACATTTCACCCATAACCAAAGTATTATATCAAATTAACCCCTTATTATTCACAATAATATTTAGAGAAAATTTGATTTTATTCATTAATAAGTTGGGGTCTTACAACCTCCCCTCCTTATGAAATTTCGTCCTCGAAATTGACGTACGTACCTGATGTTTCAAAAAGGTGAGGATACCTCGCTTTCATTTCTGATTCCAACTCCCAGGTCATTTCTTCAATAGCATGGTTTCTCCACAAAACCTTAACTTGTGGTATAACCTTCGTGCGTAGGACATGCTCTTTCCTATCCAAGATCTTAACAGGTACCTCCTCGTACGTTAAATCTTCAGCTATCTCGTCTGGTTCTAACTCAATAATGTGGTTCGGGTCTTTAACATATTTACGAAGCATAGATATGTGAAAAATATTATGAACACGAGACATGCTTGGAGGTAATGCGAGTCTATATGCCACATTTCCTATTCGCTCAAGAATCTCAAATGGACCAACAAATCTTGGATTGAGCTTTCCTCTCTTCCCAAATCTTGTAACTCCCTTCCATGGTGCAACACGTAATAATACACGATCCCCAATATTAAATTCCACGTCCTTCCGATGAAGATCCGCATAACTCTTTTGTCGATCCTGTGCGGTTTGTATACGTTGTCGAATCGTTTGGATCTTCTCTGTAGTAATGCGTACCAACTCTGGTCCCAACAATGTTGCTTCACCCACTTCGTCCCAGCATACTGGAGAACGACATTTTCTTCCATACAACGCCTCGAATGGAGCCACACCTATGCTCGCCTGATAACTGTTGTTGTAGGAGAATTCCACCAATGGTAGGTACTTATCCCAACTCCCTTTGAGATCTAGGACACAAATTCTTAATAGATCTTCAAGAGTTTGAATAGTCCTCTCTGATTGTCCGTCCGTTTGAGGATGGTATGCCGAACTGAATCGTAAATCCGTGCCCATAGCTTTCTGCAAGCTAACCCAAAATCGTGAAGTGAATCTTGGGTCACGATCCGAAACTATGGATACTGGCATGCCATGCAATCTCACAATCTCGTTCACGTACATACTAGCAAGACGTTCAAGGGAATAAGTCTCACGTATCGGCAAGAAATGAGCGGACTTGGTTAATCTATCAACAATAACCCAAATCGCATCTATGCCTTGAGAAACCTTGGGAAGACCCGTAACAAAATCCATAGTAATGTGTTCCCACTTTCATTTCGGGATCTCAAGTGGTTGCAATGGACCCTTTGGCACTTGATGCTCCGCCTTTACACGTTGACAAGTTAAACACCTCGAGATAAACTCCGCGATCTCTCTTTTCATATTGCTCCACCAAAATGTATGTCGAAGATCGTGATACATTTTGGTACTCCCAGGATGGATTGCAAACGGTGTGTTGTGTGCCTCCATCATTATTCTATGCTTCAAGTCAAAATCGTTAGGAACACAAAGTCTGGAGTTGACTCGAAGTATTCCTTCTTCATCGATTCTTGCTTCTGAAATAGCACCTTCTTGCACTTTCTTCTTCATACGCATCAGCTCCATGTCCGTAGCTTGAGCAGCTTTAACTTTATCGATTAAAGTCGGTTCTACTCGTATATTTGATATCATCATGTGGGTACTTGGAGCCTTCATCTCTATCTCCATCCTTTGTAAGTCATACAAAATGGGCCTTTGTGTTAACAATATTGCACTCGTACCCGCATATGATCTTCTACTCAATGCGTCAGCTACTACGTTTGCTTTTTCAGGATGATATTGGATGGTATGATCGTAATCTTTCAACAGCTCGAGCCAACGTCGCTGCCGCATGTTGAGTTCCTTTTGGGTGAAGAAATATTTGAGGCTTTTATGATCTGTATAGATCTCCACTTTCTCCCCATACAGGTAGTGTCTCCAGATCTTCAACGCAAAAACGACTGCTGCCAACTCCAAATCATGAGTAGGATAATTCCTCTCATATTCTTTGAGTTGTCGTGAGGCATAGGCTATGACTTTCCCATGTTGCATGAGAACACATCCTAACCCTTTGCCTGAAGCATCGCTGTAGATAACAAATCCATCCGAACCAGATGGTATTGTCAGAACAGGTGCCGAAATGAGTCTCCTCTTGAGTTCTTGGAAACTCTTCTCGCATTCCTCACTCCATACAAATTTTGTATCTTCCCGAGTCAGCTGAGTTAACGGAGTAGCGATTCGAGAAAATCCTTCCATAAATCTCCGATAATAACCAGCTAAGCCTAGAAAGCTACGTACTTCGGTTACCGACTTCGGTTGCTCCCAACTTTGTATGGCTTCAATCTTCGCCGGGTCGACAGATACTCCATGTTTTGACACCACGTGCCCAAGGAATGCTACTTCCTCAAGCCAGAACTCGCATTTCTTCAATTTGGCATATAGCTTATTTTCACGAAGCCTTTGCAGTACCAGCTTCAAATGGCGCTCATGATCTTCACGGCTTTTAGAATAGATGAGGATGTCATCAATAAAGACAACAACGAACTGATCCAAATATTCTTTGAATACACGGTTCATCATATCCATGAAGGCAGCAGGAGCATTAGTCAATCCAAAAGACATTACTAAGAATTCATAATGCCCGTACCGAGTTCTGAAGGCAGTCTTTGGAATATCCTCAGTTTTAATCTTCAGCTGATGATATCCAGAATGAAGGTCGATCTTTGAAAAGAATTGTGTTTCTTATAACTGGTCGAACAGGTCATCAATGCGAGGTAGCGGATACCTATTCTTGATAGTGACATGATTCAATTCTCGATAGTCGATACAAAGTCGCATACTCCCGTCTTTCTTCTTTACGAATAAAACAGGAGCACCCCAAGGAGACGTACTAGGACGAATAAAACCGATGTCCAACAACTCCTGTAGTCGGACTTTTAACTCCTGAAGTTCAATAGGAGCCATTCGATATGGAGTTTTAGAAATGGGCTTTGTGCCGGGTTCAAGGTCAATAAAGAATTCAACTTCACGTTCTGGGGGTAGACCAGGAAGTTCTTCAGGAAATACATCGAGAAATTCTCTAACAATAGAAATATTATTCAAATCTGACTTGTCTTTGTTCAAATCCATTACATGGGCTAAGAAAGCTTGACATCCGTTTTTCAATAAACGAATAGCTTTGTGGCTCGATATTACAGTGACTGATTTTAGTGGTTTAGTAGTTTGAATTCGTATGACAGGTTGGTTAGGAATATGAAAACTAACAACCTTACGAAAACAATCAATTTTAGCATGATGAGTGGTTAACCAATCAATTCCTAAAATCACATCAAAAGCAAGTATCTTTAAAGAGATAAGATCAACAGGTAATGTGATAGTACCAACTTGGATCATGCAAGATTTATAAACTGTAGATGTAACGAAGGTTTCACCCAACGGAGTTTCAACAGATAAGTTAAAGTCCAATTTCTCCGGAGTCAAGTTTAAACGTTGAGCACAAGCAGGAGAGATAAAAGAATGGGTAGAACTGGTATCTAGTAAAGTATAAACTTCGCAAGAATTCAAGATTAGCTTACCCGTGATCACCTCGTTCGGGTTTCTCGCGTTTTGGCCAGTAACGACAAACGCCCTTCCAGGAACCGCTGATTTCGACTTATCCGGGACAGCTTTTGGAGTCACCATCCCCGCTGAACTTGGTTTTGCTACAGAACACTCTCGAGCTATATGACCCTCCTTTCCACAGTTATAACATACCTTGGATTGTTGTGGGCAGTTTGGGCTGATATGTCCCTCTTTTCCACATTTGTAACATACGACCGGTGGTCGTTCTCCTCCCCTAGAAACAGTTGATGTTTGTGCTGACGTCTTCACGTTATCATTGTTGTACCTTCTCTTCTTGAAATCTCCTCCCGACTCGCTCCTTCTATTATCACGACCACGATTACCACTAGAGTGGTTACCGCTTTTGTCCGAATGTTTTCCTCCCTGCTGGTTTTCATTGCTTCGATGACTGCCGCCACCGGTATGACCCTGGTTGTGGTCCCTCGGTTGCACATACTCATTATCTCGCTCTAATAATTGAGCCCTATTTACAACATCTGAATATAAAGAAAATTTATGAGAGATAAGATATTGTCGAATCTCGGGTTTTAGACCTCTCAGAAACATCCTTGTCATTCGTTCCTCATTTTCGACCAAATGAGGTGCAAACCTGGATAACTCTGCAAACTTCGCCTCGTACTGGGACACCGTCATGTTGTTTTGTTCCAGTCTGATAAACTCTACCTCCTTCATATGACGAATACTTTCAGGAAAGTACTTGTCATTGAACAGTTTTTGAAATGTTTCCCAGGACATGTTGAGTGCGTCAGGCTGGGTACGCTTCACAGACTCCCACCAGTAGTCTGCCTCACCGCGGAACATAAAGGTGGCGAATGGAACCTTTTGTTCCTCCGTGCATCCCAAGACATCGAATATCTTGGTAATTTGCTTGACCCACGTTTCCGCCATGATCGGATCCGGCTTTCCCTTAAATTCTGGTGGTCCCAATTCTTTGAACTGCTTAGCTGTGACAAACCGCGCATTATTATCATTTCCACCCGTATTCTGCACACGAGTCTCCCTCGTCTGATTTTGCATGAACTGCAAAAAGGTCCTAAACATTCCATCATTCATCGTTTGCTCGGTAACGTTGTTTACAGGAGGAATATTGCCTTCCTGTTGCACGTTCCCCTGGGTGGTGATCAAAGGTGTCTCCACGGTCTGATTTACTCCATTATTAACGTTCTCAGCTGCCATTCTTAAATACTGCCATAAAACAAGGGTTAATAGTCATGTCATATATTATCCCTATACTCTGACCGACCAAATAAACACCAAATAAACTTAGTCAAGTCATATTAGTGAAGGAATTCCCCGTCTCTCCCCTCCTAGTTCTTGTCTCACATCTCAGCCAGGGATCATATCCCTAAGCTCTGATACCAACTGTGACTCTCATGGTGCTTCAACCACAGCACCTCATAATGGTACCTATCAGTTTGCCACCGCAGAACGGCGTCCCCTACGGAGAGTCTGGCTTCGGTGCATCCCCCATCAACAGGAAGTCACCAGCGAGAGGCTCGGGGCTCTTTACTTATGGCTCTGATACCAACTGTGACGCCCCCAAAATAGGTATAAACACCCATTTTGAGTCGCCAAATACATGATACAGAAAGCAAACTACAACTTCAATAATACAATTGTCGTGCAAAATACGACAACACATACTGTGAGTTTAAATACAAATATTGTCTTCTAGACAATATCCACACTCAAATAAATTCTCATTACAATTATTCAAACACTATTTTACAGAAATAGTGAGGACTGCAAAAACATCTTTCTAGAACCATCACTCCATACTTCGACTAGATCCTGCTATGTTCTCACCTCCTGAGAAGAAAAATGGAACAAAAAGGAAAAGGGTGAGCTCAACTAGCCCAGTAAAGAATATTATGACTAAGATAATATACAAACAAATTATCGTTAGTCTTCAACAGGGAAAAATCTGATAGAATATAATCGACAACAAGTTTTAGATCAACAACTGCAGCGGAAACAGTAAACCATTAGAAGAGTCAAGTAGAGAAAGAATTCTACTATCTTCTAAGATTTAAAAGTCCATCATCAATATTTTATCCCTGTAACATCAATTAATAATCATCTTTATCCAAATATTCATCTTTGCACTACAGGCCAAAGATATTCATTTGTATCACCTGTCAGTCATGTTCATCTCAACACCTGTTCATCCTTGCACTACAGGCCAAAGATATTCATCAAGTAATCATACATCTTTGCACTACAGGCCAAAGATATTCATTAATATCATCATTTAGGACTGAGGATGATGAAAAATATCTTAAAGAGAACGAATCCAATGAGACAGAAGGACAAATAGTAGGGATTCGTATAACAGTTTATCCAAGATCAATAATACTTCATAATAATCAATTGTGAAGCAAAATTCAAAAATAAAGATCAAAACATGAATACAATCAAAGATAGTAACCATAATAGACATCTTGGACAAAAAGGAAAAATTTTAGTTTTCGGTGAATAGTGCCGTATTCGTGAATAGTGCCGTATACGTGAATAGTACCGTATACGTGAATAGTAACCCCGACACAAAAAGTTCCAAATTTGATAAAAACTCATATCAATATTTCAGCATAATGATATTGAAGAAAATAATATCATTTAAGAAGAAAATAATATCCCTTACAAATATCAAACGAAAATAATATTCATTACGAATATTAAACGAATATAATATTTCTCACGAATATTGAAAGAAATAAAATTTCTTATGAATATTGAACAGAAATAATATTTATACGAATACAAAAAATAATATCTCTTCAGAATGTGAAATAAATAATACCCCTTACCTCAAGATATCAGTACTTCTGGTCGGAATACCGGTATAAGGCTGAAAGAAACTTGCTCTGATGAATAGAAACTCTCAAAGTATCTAAATACTCACAAAACACACTCAATAATCTAGAGAGAGAAAGAGAGAAAATTTGTTTCTGGTGTGATTTTCAATTCTAACTTAGCCCTCTATTTATAGGAAAATTTTAGTAGGTTTGACCTGCAACCTGATGACTTTACCTGCTACTATTCCCACCTACCACATTTGAAATATAATTCAGCACATTTCTTCACCAACCACAAGTGGGGCCCACCAATTTTAGAATTTTTCATCAAAATGATAAACTCCAAAAATTCAACAATTTTTGAACCAGTCATCTCGTAAAATTCATAATAAATCATACGTTCATTTTTAACGGTTCAAAATTTGTGGACATATACTCAACTTATTTATGTATAGCATATCCAAAAATTACCACGATCCAACGGTCGGATTAAAAATTATAACACCCGCAATATTTCTCAAAAACCCTGATTTGATTTTTAATACCTCCATTCCGATAAAAATACTGATAAAACACCTCAACATTAACTCCTTCATTTTTAACCACAAAAATATATCCCTCATTTATATCCACATAAAATAAATATTTCCTTATCATATGAATCAATAATTAATTATTCACAAATAATATTACAGAATTACATTTATGACAACCAGGCCGTTCCCAGGAAAGAGGGGGCTTTCCAATAAGGATTTCTCCTTACTGGCGCGCAATTAGATGACCAAACCTCTCCTTAGACAGAACTTTCTAGACATTGCCAATAATGTTATCTAATAATATTATTCAAATAATATGAATTATTGATCTGATAATGAAAAATACTGTGCAGCAACAATTATTGAAACAACAATAATATAAAATATCAACGCAGTAATTATTGAATCAATAAAATAAAATATTGAATAATAACTACTGTAACAATTATTGCGTAGTGCCTTCTTACGTAAGAATCAATAATTGGTGCAATACCGTGTGCTACTGTATTTTAATCACCGGGTATTCCAACAATATTAACGGTAACAACTACGCCGTTATTTATAAACAACTTATACTTGTTGTTTTCTTCATCCAATCTCTTTCCGTTATGGGGCCCACACAAGGCTGCGCCGTCGTACAAATATTCCCCGACAGCAAGAATATTCCACGACCAAACGAATATTCCCCGACAAAATGAATATTTTATAACCACTTGCTTATTTTGCAAAAATTTGCACATTTCACCCATAACCAAAGTATTATATCAAATTAACCCCTTATTATTCACAATAATATTTAGAGAAAATTTGATTTTATTCATTAATAAGTTGGGGTCTTACATATAGTATGTTCAAATATAAGCATGTCAAATACAGAATGTAAAGAACAAAGAAAGCGAGTACGACAAATTGCCTGAACACAGTTTTCTATAGATTAACACAAGACACACTAGAAAGGGGTTTTCACACAAAGAAATTAAGACAGCAAGCTCCATAAGCAGTTCATAATTCTAGTTATTGACACCGCTTATGATTGAAATATTCAAAGGTTTGGTACTAACATAATTCACCTTCTTCCATATATACTTATATCTTTACTCGCGCATAGTGACTGAGGGGGGAATCATCCTCTATTCTAGGGCATAAAAATAATTTTTAATTTCCAGATGCCAACTACCACAGACGTCAACAAAACACCATTACAAAATACAAAAACAAATGAAATAAAGAATACACTCTGATAACATATATCAGGACATCAATATTAAGTTTTAGGATATGTAGTGTAACCTTTTTGGCATCACAAGTTCAATAAACTATGAATAGAAAAATTAAAACCAAAAAGACTAATAAAACATCCTTGCAAAAGGACTAATTAAGTTAAAAAATTTATACAGTTTTCTTACCTCCGACAGCGAAATTGACAGTCAAGAGGAGAGGCGGTGGCGGAGTGGGCGAGGCGGTGGCGGTGGGTGGGCGGCAGTTGCAGCAGTGGCGACGGTGGCGTGGCCTTCTCCCTCTTCTTTCCCTTCTCCCTATTCTCTCTTTTCTTTCTCCCTCTTTTTTTTTTCTCTTCTGGTTCAGCTACTGTCGAGCGAGGTCTGCCTGATAAATTAAAAGAATCATCGACCGTGAATAGCGACCGCATGCGGTCGCTGACTATTTAATGATGTGGAAGTATCAGCGACCGTATGCGGTCGCTGATAGTGAGAGGTCGCAAAAAAAATAGGGCGCCAATATTTCCAGCCAATTTTTAGGCGGTAAAATTGTAATAGCGACCACTTAGCGACCGCATTTGGTCGCTAAAACAAAACAGCGACTACATTCATTTGCGGTCGCCACTAGCGGTCGCTAATAATAGTATCTGCGACCGGAGGTGCGGTCGCTGATATTGTTGGTCGTTGTTAAAGTATTTTCTTGTAGTGGATGGAGTATACTATAGCAAACAACTTGTACAAAATTCCTAACTAGTTACAATACTCTTTTTGGTTAAAAAATAAAAATCAACTATATAATTAAAAGTACAAACTTGTTTTCATAAATTTTTGGTTTTTCAAAATTTTGGTTTAACATTATTCTTTTCTATCCAAAATAGTAATAGTGCTTTTCAAATTTATACTCATAATTAAATATTATCAAAAAAATTTAAGTATTTAGAAAGAACCCTAACATGATAGAAAAAAGTAAGGTGTGTTTTGTTTTATATGTCTAATAGGAAAATGAACTTCTAAAATCATTTTTATTTTTAGTTTTAACAATTTTATTAGAAGCCTTTTTATCACAATTTTATGAAAGAAACAAATTTTATGCAGGATAATTTTAATTAGATGCGGAAAAATCTCTTGACATGCATGATCATATCATGTGACTTAATTATATTAGTATTAGACATGAATTTTAATATTAAATTAATATCCTAACTAAGTTAAATTCATTAAAACTTAAAATCTTTTCAAATCTCACGATTAATTGTATTAATTAATAATATGTGATTTTTTTGATCCTATGAAATTAATTAAAAAATTATAGTGAATTCATTACTTATAATTAATTGTCATAACTAAATTAAATCAGGAGTTTCATAGTTTTATTCGAATTAAAACTTCAAATAAATTTTATGAATATAAAACTAATATAGAATAAATATATAATAATTATTTTATAAAATTTTAAGTAAATAGTAATCCTACATTTAATTTAATTGAGGGTCGTAATAAACAACATAATAAATCCTTAACCATGTCGGCAGTGTGAAGAACCATAAATGTCGACTGATTAGTGAGCTTGTCATGTATAGAAAAGACAAACCAACATTCTTGCTTACTTGGTTCTTCCATTCTACTCTCTCTCTCTCTCTCTCTCTCTCTTGTCTACTTCTCTTCCTCATCGATCAGTTGGTAATTAACAACTTCAAATAGAATTAAACATATAAGAAGAGCTAGCGAGCATGCAAATCTCAGTTACACCCTCAAAATTCATCCCAACAACACCCCCATTAGCTGCTGCAATTACCAGAAAGTCCATGGACGAAGTCTGGGAACACATCATCCTCCCTTCTCTCCACCATCCCGCACCCGCCGTCCACTCAATCTATGATGGCGGAATGAACCTCCCAGATTTCTTACACGACGATCCATATCCTTATGGCCCACATCATCATCATCATCAAAATAATCATGATAAAGGCGGTGGCGCTGGCTTCCCATTCGGGTTTCGCTCACCGGCTTTGGTTCCGGCTCCGTCTCCGTCTCCGGCCACCGTCTTGAGCTTCAAATCTGGGCATCTTGACCATTTCGTTGAAACAAAACAGGAGTACTGTGCTGAAAACCCCTCTTTTGTTTCTTCGTCTTCGTGCAAAAAGAGGGTCAATCCCGAAAATAATGACGATGATGCCGCGGCTGAACGGCGGCGCAAGCGACTGATCAAAAACAGAGAGTCTGCTGCTCGGTCCAGAGCTAGAAAACAGGTCTCTCTTTCTCTGTTTTTAAAGTTCTCAGATACAATATTTACTCCGACACATTTAGGCCGCAAAATATTTCAACTATACTTGATGTACGTAATATACTTGGTTAGTAGAATTCTTTTGGATAATAAATGATGCATTAATTATCATATAATAATATTTTTATTAATTTATTTTAAATTATTTATCGTTTATAATTTTCGAGAAGAATAAATTATTTATTTTTTTATATTACCCCTCTCTTTTTTCACTGTCTTAATAAATTCTCTCCCTTTTTCTTGTATTAATAATTTTCAATTTTTTATAAAGGATAGTGATAAAATTTTAAATAAATTTTATTAGTATTAAATGACTTTTTTATTCCATGTGTCAAAATTTTTAACGACAATCTTTTAAGAAGGCAAAGTATTTTTCTTCGTCTTTTTACTGATCAACTTTAAGATGTTTTGTTTTTTGGTTGGGGAATGGTGCAAAAAGGCGTACACAGACGAGTTGGAGCAAGAAATGGGAGAATTAAAGAGAGAGAATGCTAAGCTGAGAGGAGAAATAGAAAAGGTAAGCGAGCGACCGAGCGAGCGAATAATTCCACGTTTTGATTTACAATTAATCAAACTGGGAATTAATTAACTAATTCTATTTGGTGAAAATATTTGTTTTTTGGCTGGCTGGTCACAGAGTTTTGCAGAAGAAGAAGTAGCCGCTCCCGCTCCCGCTCCCGCTCCCGCTCCCGGCCATGCCCAATATCTTGATTCCGGAACAGAGCAGTCCCTACACAGAACCTTAACAGCCCCATTTTGAGAAATAAAGGCACCACCCCCCTCTTTCTCTATTTGTTCATACACTTTTTTAGGCCTATCACTTTAAGATGGGACATGGGTTGGGGAGATATCATGTCATGCGGCGGAGGGTTGGCCTTACTAGTGAGAATGATGTATATATATGTATATGAGAGTAGTACAAGGTTGGGGTTGTTTGGGTTGCGTAATAGGATTTCAGTCAGTGTAATATCATTAGGTTCGTAATGTAATAGTGATGTATGTATGTAATATAATAAAAATAATAATCTTGTACTTTTACTTTGTTTGATTCAACTTTTGACTTCCCTAAACATACGTCTTTTGTTTTGTTTGATTCATTTAAGTACAGCATTTGTTAGGAAACAAATAAGAAACGATATTTTTCATCGCCGAGTCTCTCTCGTATGATGGTGGAACTTATTCACTATTTATTGATAAATTTTTTATATGAAAATATTAATTTTCTGTCAGAAACACGAGACCATTGTATTAATTATTTTTTAACTCGACTATTAATTTTGAATTAATCTTTTAGAACCACTCATGCATGCACCTTTTTCTAATTAAATTAATTACTAGTAGCTTTTTTGAAGAAGTAATTAAGAGAAATAATAATAAACAAAATAAATTGTGGGATGAGCTTTGGAAATTGAAATGGATCAGGATCTTCTTTGTTTTAAATAAATAGAGACTCTCTGTTTTGTGGTTTATATTTAAAATGCACGCTCTTTTTCTTGTCGGTATAATGTCAGCATTTGTTGGAACGTAACATCATATTCACGGGAGAGAGAGGTTTGGAGTGGGGTGGTCTCACATATATCTACAAAACAGAGATCTATTTGCAGTTTTCTTCTAAGATACGATACGAGTATTATCGGACGAAACATGTCCAAGTGACAGATAATGACTTGACATGTTTTGTCTTATTATACCTATGGGTAGTCTTACAGCGTAATGAATTTAATACATAGAATGAAAAAAATCAAAAATTAATGTAATAACATTACTTTTTATATTTGGTACAATAAAGTGGATATTAATTGGTGAACTCAAAAAGTGGATATTTTCCAAAGCCTCCAGCTGCTGGGAGAGCAAGTGGCTTTTTTCGTTTTTGTTTTTATATGCACTCCTTTTCTTTCCGCAATGCAATGATATACTACTTCTCCTACTACTACTCCAGATACATTAATTAATGCGGAAGGAAAGAAAAAGAAAGGAAGGGAGTGCTATTTTAAAGATATTCCATTTAAAGTTAAGACATGTTTGGCCATAAATTAATGTCACCATCTTACTTTGCCCTTATCCCTCTCTCTCTCTCTCTTCCCCCATAGTCCTTTCATCCTTTACTGGCCGTGCCAATACTCGCTTGCTTGGTCTCCAAATAATTGTCCTTTTTTTGTCAACTACTTTTGATGTTTAGGCTCCGTTTGTTTCGGGTCCGGTTACATTCAACTTCACCTAGACGAAGTCAGGAAATTATTTTAATAGGGTTAAAATTATTACTAAGCTATAAATAATTTATCGGAGGTTCTGGAACAGTGTTTCTAAACCATTTTTTTATAATACTTCTATACTTTTGGGTTTCACACACACACACACACACACACACACATATATATATATATATATATATATATATATATATATATATATTTTATAATATTACGATGACAATATAATAAGTAATAATATATGGTATATATACTGATATATACTATATTGACTCATAATAGACTTTTTTAATCACAACTGTTCATAAATAATTAATTCATTAATTATTTTTAAAAATAATATAAATTAAATTATTATTTAGTTTAAAATATTATAGAGAAATATACATATATTGAGAGGATATGAGTCATATGTGGTTAAAATTTGATTGACAAAGTTATAAATTTTTAATTTGACCCTGTATAATAGAAAATATAAAATTTTTGTGGAATCAATTTATATATAATACTTAATTTTTTTAAAATTTACCTTACAATATAGAGCAATTATATTTTTCAGTGAAGTCAATTGACCCCACGTGTGTATGTAGCTTCGCCACTGACTTCACCATAGTGAGTTATATGTTTGCCATACAATTTTAATGTATTGATAACACATTAGTGTAAAACCATACAACTCACTATGGTGAAATTGATTTTCAACTTTACCATATCCGGATCCGTTTGTTTCGGGTAAAAACCTATTTTTCCAAAAAAAAAACATTTAGAAAAATGATGTATTTTTATTTGTTTGTTCATGGATAAGGATAAAAAATTATTTTTTTCCTGCACAACAAATTTACTTTGTCTTGAGAAATTGAATTTTCTTTGCCAAGCCCATGGATTCGCTCATCCCAGCTTCTTCCCAACCCAAATCAAATTAGGGTGTTTTACATTACTATACAACATTTAAAAAATAATTACAATAACCGTACATCAACAAAATAATTATAAAACTATCGCAATCCTCAATTTCACAATTAATATGTATCTACAATTAAGGACCAGTAATGTCCTACACGGCAATTATCGACTTTATGATATCAGCAATCAACTAACATCCCAAATTCAAACTATCGCGGAAACAACGGAACGAGTTTTGCAGATCGGAAACGAAATACGCCGAACATTCAAGACCGGCGAAATCAACCCACGACTCCATCGTTTCCAAACACGCTGTAAGACCCCGAATTTTATGAAATAAAAGTATTCAATTTTTCTTATAATTACTATTCAGTAAATGGTTAAATTGATAAAAGTTTAAAGTTATGGGTGAAATATGAATTTTTTTTTTTTCAAAATAAGCAAGTGGTTATAAAATAATCATTGTTGTCGGGGAATATTCGTTTGGTCGTGGAATATTCTTTTTGTCGGAGAATATTCGTACGACGGCGCAGCTATTTGTGGGCCCCATAACGAATAACTGTCGGGTGAAGAAAATGACAAATTTGAGTTTTTACAAATAACGGCGTAGTTGTTACCGTTAACACTGTTGGAATACCCGGTGGTTAAAATACAGTAATACGCGTTATTACACAGTAGCACACGGTATTACACAGTATTTTTAAAATTATTGATTCTTACGTAAGATGGCACTACTCAATAATTGTTACAGTAATTACTGTTCAATATTTTATTTTATTGATTCAATAATTGCTACGTTGAAATTTTATATTATTGTTGTTCAATAATTGTTGATGCACAGTATTTTCCTTTATCAGATCAATAATTCATATTATTTGAATAATATTATTAGATAACATTATTGGCAATGTCTAGAAAGTTCTGCCTAAGGAGAGGTTTGGTCATCTAATTGCGCGCCAGTAAGGAGAAATCCTTATTGAAAAGCCCCCTCTTTCCTGGGAACGGCCTGGTTGTCATAAATGTGATTCTGTAGTATTATTTGTGAATAATTAATTATTGATTCATATGATAAGGAAATATTTATTTGGATATAAATGAGGGATATATTTTTGTGGTTAAAAATGAAGGAGTTAATCTTGAGGTTTTTGTCAGTATTTTTGTCGGAATGGAGGTATTAAAAATCAGGGTTTTTGAGATAGTTTGCGGGGGTTATAATTTTTAATCCGACCGTTGGATCGTGGTAATTTTTGGATATGTTATACATATATAAGTTGAGTATATGTCCACAAATTTTGAACTGTTAAAAATGAACGTATGATTTATTACGAATTTTACAAGATGACTGGTTCAGAAATTGTTGAATTTTCGGAGTTTATCATTTTGATGGAAAATTCTAGAATTGGTGGGCCCCACTTGTGGTTGGTGAAGAAATGTGCTGAATTATATTTCAAATGTGGTGGGTGGGAATAGTAGCAGGTAAAGCCATCAGGTTGCAGGTCAAACCTACCAAAATTTTCCTATAAATAGAGGGCTAAGTTAGAATTGAAAATCACACCAGAAACATAAGCTTTCTCTCTTTCTCTCTCTATATTATGAAGCATATTTTGTGAGTTTTTAGATACTTGGTGAGTTTCTATTCATCAGTGCAAGTTTCCTTCAGCATCATATTCGATATCCAGCCAGAAGTACTGCTCTTTTGAAGTAAGGGATAGTAAGGGATAGTAAGGGATTGTAAGGGATAGTAAGGGATTTTAAGGGTTGTTATGATTTTCAGTTTCGTAATTTTTCTGATCTTCAAAAATTCTGGAAAAATTTGAAATGATATTTTGATGAGTTTTCTTGATTGTGTCCAAAAATGGTGATTTTTGGATGTATAGATTGAGAGTTATGAATTTTATGAGAAAAGACTATTTTAAAAGTAACAGCTTATAATTCCTTGTGATTAACTCCAAAATTGATGAAATTTTTATTGGGAGTACATGTATATGATAGAAGTATACTCTGTAAATTTCAAAATTTTTAGGCAAAAGTATAATTTTTGATAAATGTCTAAATATTCGGCTATTTTGGTCATATGAAAAATAGTAAATGACTTTTAAAAATTCTGAGAAAAATATATGTTCACTATGGGACTATATTATGCTAAATTTCAGAAAAGAAATATTTTTGGAACGGATTTGGTATTTTTCATGAAAATAGTCTAGTTATGAGAAAATGAATTAAATATGTTATGTGAAGTAAGAAAATTGGAAAATAGGATTTTATGGCTTGAGAATCCTATATGAGGTATATGAAGATTTTTGATGAGGGTTTTGGTTATTGATGATGAAATTGTAAGAGTTGGCATTTTATGATGATTAAATGTATTAATTAGTAAAGTGTAAACAATTAAAATAAATTGTTTATAAATTTAAGTAATGTTATTCTTTCAATATCATTATACCAAAATACTGGTATGGATTTTATTGTGGAATTTCTACCTTTTTGTGTCGAGTTTACTATTCATGAGTTACTATTAACGAGTTACTATTCACGATAAAAGTTGGTTTCTTTTACTAACCAAATTATAGTTGATTTATGAATATTACTCTTGAGATTAAATCTATATGTTGATTATATTGATTTTATTATCATATATAACATTTTTATAACCCTGATGTTGAATTTCTCTTTCACTGGAGTGTAAAGATGGGTAGATTATTGGTATGATCATGACTAGGGTTCTCTTTGGCCTGTAGTGCAAAGTTGAATTGTGACTGGTATGATCATGACCATTGAATTTATAATTGAATATCTTAAGCTTAAGTGCAAAGGTGAATTGATCAACATGGTTATAATTATTGTTTATATAAATTCTGAAATGATTATATATTTCTTTGAGATATGAATATATTTGGCCTGTAGTGCAAATATGAATTGTTGAAGAATATCTTTGGCCTGTAGTGCAAAGATGACCTGTTGATGAATATCTTTGGCCTGTAGTGCAAAGATGAATTATTGATGAATATCTTTGGCCTGTAGTGCAAAGATGAACTGTTGTTGAATATCTTTGGCCCGTAGTGCAAAGATGGTTTGTTGATGAATATCTTGGGCCCGTAGTGCAAAGATGAATTTGTTAGTATGATTATAAACAGGAATTGTGATTTGGTATAACCATGATCTTTGATGTTTCAGGTAAAGACAGGTGATAAAAATATTCTTCGTCCTGGGTGCGAAGAAAAATTTATAGTCACAATTATGATTATGAGTTATTCATATGATTGCGGAAAGGAACTGTTGAGTGATGTTACAAGGATAAAATATTGTTGGTGGATTTTTAACATGGAGAAGATAATAGACTTTATAGTCTATTTGACTCTTCTAATGGATTGCTCGTTCCGCTGCAACTATGGTTGAAATTTTTATCATTTACCATATGTTCTAAATCTCTGATTTATTGTTGATGAAGGCTATTGATAATTGAATTATCTTTAGTCATGATATTCTTTACTGAGCTAGTTGTGCTCACCCTTTTGCTTCACAATTCCTTTCAGGTAATAAGAGTGTAGCTGGGTCGAGCGAGGGTAACGGGGAAATAGAACGGTGGTCTCTAGCTGTGGATGTTCTCCCGAAGCAGTATAGAAAAGTTCATTTAGTAGTTATATTTGGTGAATCTAATAGGGTGAGGCGAACCTAACGTTGGAAGGGTGTTTTGCCACTGTCATACAAGATGTCTAATGACATACAACCTCGTGTCATCATAAGACAGGGTTGTGCTCATCCACTTGCTGAGTATATCTATGGGCACTACCTATATAATCTTGGTGTTTGTTTGAAGTATAATTCTCAATTAGAGACAGTGGAGATAATGATAAGTCAAGAGAAGACTCACCATTGGGAAGAATATGATAGTAATCTTCTCGTTTTTCTTTGGGGTCTATTGGGTCAACCAAGGATAATTCTGTGGCCATATGATATCTATCATAACCTAGACGCGTGGCCTCCCATGTACGAAGGTTTCCTTGAGCACTTCCCAAAGATTCTAATTTCTAAAACAGTTTTTGACTATACCTTTATGTAAGGTGTCATTGTGAGGTGATGTCCACGGTTGGAACATGAGTCACATTTGGTATATATTTGTATCCAAACTCACAGCATATGTGTTGTTGTATTTTGCACGACAATTGTTGTAATAAAGTTGTAGTTATTTTCTGTACCATGTATTTGGCGACACAAAATGGGTTGGATGGAATGGACCTATTTTGGGGTTGTCACACACGCCTTCGAAGTTTCCATAACAGTCGCGATCAAAAGCAAATTTGAGATCGACGATCAGTGATTACGAAATTTCACAGGTAAGTAAACAATATGTTTATGCTTTCGGGTTACGATCAGTAACCAGAAACAAAAGTACTATAAATATTGGTGATTGTTGATTGATTTTTTACAAATTTGTATACTGCTGCATTTGTTTTAAAGTATATATGCATATTGTGACACCCCCAAATCTGGTATTTTATTTTTCACAGGATTTGGTGTTCACTATTCCAATATCATTCAACTATCTACCTATAAAAACATAAATTTATTGAATAGATAATTAATCCATCATCTTACATCATCTGCAATAATAATACATAATAAATCTCAGGTTATACTTAACCTTAAATCTCTGTTGCGGAAACGTAAATAAATAAGTCTTAAATCATCACACATAAATCTTTAAACTTTAACATTCTTCCTATCAACACAAGTCTTCAACACTTGTTAGCTTTTCTTTTGCCCTTGCTACTAGAAGGTTCAACATGTTTAACTGCAATGTTATTATGCAAGAGTGAGCACGGAGGCCCGCAAGTATAAAAAAAAAGACAATAATAACATGCGAATGAAAGAAATCTGATTAACAGATAGCTCAACTTTGAATCAGAAATATTAATTGAGAATCAAATTACTTCTTAACTTTTGAATCAAGAATATAATCAAGAGTCAAATTACTTCTGAGGGTCATAAGACCTTGAACATAGTCTTAGGTTGTCAAGTATATTAACCTTGTAACCTTTAATAGTCATTGGACTATAGACTTTACTTCACGTACTTAGGGTGATCGGCCCTTCGTATTGGTACTGTGCACATTACCTTAACGCTTAAAGCATAATCTTCAATCCCCTATATTAGGGTTGTTCATCTTAGTTTGACATCAGAAATTCCGCACCAATTAAAGTTGGTTTGGATAACTCAATAAATGATATTCAATGTGAATATTAACTTCTCAACGTATACAATCGAATAAGGATTGTACACTTAAATGATACTTTAAAAGAATCATATTATCTCATTTGAAAATTCAGAATTTGAATAATAAAAAATAAGAACTTACTCAATTTAAAATTTTGAGTTTAGAAAACTTGCCCAACAATAATAAAGAATTAGGGATAGAAAACTTGCATAATATAAATAACAAGTTTTTAGGGATAGGAAATTTGCCTCGTGCGCAAGCTACAAATATAATTCACTTCTTTAGTTACTCTTACCTATCAATATATTAATAACATCAATTAATCACAGTTCAATATGATTATTGATTTACAATAGTGTTCTTTCAATTTCATTATTAGGTTTTTCAAATAATGATTCACGTTGATTAATTAACTTGTTAATTAATCACACACTTAAGTTATTAATCTTGTATTAACAACATATTGGAGGTATAACATGTATGACCCCAAATATTTATAAATAAATATTTAGTTTTCTTTATATATTGTTTTAAATAGTAATGTGTTGTCTTGATAAATGTGGTAAGTTATGGGAGTAATGTGCAAATTTTTTAAAGTTAGCAAGTGGTAATAAAATATTCATTGTGTCGGAGAATATTCGTTTGGTTGTGGAATATTCTTATTGTCGGGGAATATTCGTATGACGGCGCAGACTTCTGTGGGCCCCATAACGGAATAATTGTCGGATGAAGAAAACGACATGAATGATTTTTCTAAAAATAACGGCGTAGTTGTTACCGTTAGAACTGTTGAAATACCCGGTGGTTAAAATATAGTAATACGCGGTGTTGCACAGTAGCACACGGTACTGCACAGTGATTCAAATTATTGGTTCTTACGTAAGAAGACACTTACTCAATTATTGTTACAGTAATTACTGTATAATAATTTATATTATTGATTCAATAATTGCATAATATTTTATTGATTCAATAATTGTTGCGTTGATATTATATTCTATAATTGTCATTGCACAATATTTCAAATTATCAAATTAATAATTCATATTATTTGAATAATATCATTAGATAGCATTATTGGCAATATTTAAGGAAGCTCTGTCGAGAAAAGGGGTTAGGTTAATCTAATTGCACGCCGGTAAGGAGAAATCCTTATCGGAAAGCCCCCTCTTTCTTGGGAACGACCTGGTTGTCATTATTGTGATTCTGTAATATTATTTGTGAATAATTAATTATTAATTTATATGATAAGAAAATATTTATTTTACGTGGATATAAATGATGGATATATTTATTCTGTGTGGATATAAATGAAGGAATTAATGCTGAGGTATTTTATCAGTATTTTGTCGGAATAAAGGTATTAAAAATTATCTGTTTGTAGATTTTGGATATTTTCGGTTGGGAATTTGGAAAAACTTCCTTCTGCAAAGTTGTAGAGAATTAAATTTTTTATGGAAAGGACATAGAGTTCGTATTTTTCTGATTAACGGGTTATTTATTATGAATTATTAAAGTTTCAGGAAATAAATAATTTTTTTAAATAAAATGGTGGAACCCACTTTTGGTTGGTGTGGAAAAGTGCTGAAATTGGTGGGCCCCACTTGTGGTGGCTTTTGATTTTTTCAAAAATTTGTGCGTTTAAAAATTTTAATATTAATTTATTAATTTAGTCTCCTTTGGTGTTCTAAGCATTTTCCCATAAATAGGTACTTAGGTTAGAATTGAAAATCACACCAGAAACATAAGTTTTCTCTCTCTATATTATCGAGCATATTTTTGTGAGCATTTTGATACTTTGAGAGTTGCTATTCGGTGCAAGTTTCATTCAACTTTACATCCGATATTCCAATCAATACTACTCTCCGATTAAGGTAAGGGATGTTATTTTTTTCGTAAATGATGTTTTTACTTTCAATATCATTTCATCGAAATATTGACATGAATTTTATTTTGAAATTCTTATTTTATTTTGAAATTCTTACTTTTTCCGTCAAAGTTACTATTCACGTATACGGCACTATTCACGAATACGGTACTGTTCATGAGCACTATTTACGAAGTATGATTTTTCTTATGAAATTCCTATCATTTTCATGTCGGGGTTACTATTCACGTATACGACACTATTCACGTATACGACACTATTCAAAAATACGGTACTATTTACGGAGAAATTTATTTTTCTTCTATTTGTCCAAGTTGTATGTTAAGGTTCATATCTTTGATTGTATCCAAGTTTTGAACTTTATTTCTTGAATTTTGCTCCACAAAGTATTATTATGGGTATTTTTGAACTTGGGTAAACTAAAATACGAATTCTTAATCTTTGTCCTTTATCTCACTGGATTCGTTCTTTAAAATATTTTTCATCATCCTCAGTTTTAAATGGTGATACAAAAGAATATCTTTGGCCTGTAGTACAAAGATGGATGATTATTTGATGAATATCTTTGGCCTGTAGTGCAAAGATGAATGATTACCTGATGAATATCTTTAGCCCGTAGTACAAAGATGACAGGTGTTGAGATGAACATGACCAACTGGTGATACAAATGAATATCTTTGGCCCGTAGTGCAAAGATGAATATTTGATTCGAGATGTATATTGATTGATGTTACATGGATAAAATATTGATGATGGACTTTTAAATCATAGAAGATAGTAGACTTCATTCTCTACTTAACCCTTCTAATGAACTGTTATTTCCGCTGCGATCATTGATCTAAAACTTGTTGTCCATAATATTTTATCTGAATTGTTGAAGGCTAACGATAATTTGTTTTTCATTATCTTAGTCATAATATTCCGTACTGGGCTAGTTGAGCTCACCCTTTTTATCTATTGTCCTTTTCAGGAAATGAGAATATCACGGGGACTAGTTGGGGAACAGTGTGATGGGCAGAGTTAGATCTGTTGAAGTCTTCACTATTCTATAAAATAGTGAGATAATGATTGTAATGAATAAAGAATGAATTTGAATGTTTAAATTTCGTATTATATACTATTTGTATTCAAACTCACACTTGTATGGTCATATTTCTCACGACCTTTTTATATAAAAGTTTTGTATTTAGAATTCTGTACCATGTATTTGGCTACTCAGAATGGGTTGGTATTGAACCTATTTTGGGGGCGTCACATAACATATCACCATGTTTATTATAAATAATGTCTTAATATTTATAACACATTATTTAAACTTTACAATTAATCATTTAAGTCACGTAATTAATTTATTAATTAATTATATAACATAATCTATTAAACTCATATTAACATCTTAATATATATACAACATGGTTTCATGTTTATTAGAGTTAAAATATTTTTCTCAAGTTCCAACACTTAACCGAAAAAATTCTCAACTTTTCTGCTTGGCGTGCGGCCGCGAGCCATTTTGCTTTACACCCCGCGCGGGTGCAAAATTCCAGATTCTGAAATTCGCGAACGAACACAGAACTCGACCATTTTTTCCCAGTTTACACCATTACAATGATTTGTAACGTTACCCATGAAGTATAAACTTCATAGGAACATCACAAACCACTGTTAGCATGTTTCTACCAAATTAGATCATGTAATTACATCAATTACATCGATCAATTTCACTGTTTTTCATATTTTTTCAAACTTTAAATGAAAAATATAAAATCTAACATTACGGATTCGTTACTCCACCGAATCCGTTCATTTTAATTCCATTCTCTTTGTTTAAAAATATATAACTATAATCAAATGTCAAATTTAACATAAACACATAATTACAACATGTATTTCACCCATATGGGTTATTAACCCATATTCAACCCTCTGTATTTTCATAAAAACCCAATTTACTAACAAAATCACTTGATGTGATCACTGTGAATCATGAAGGCCTAACCTAAATTATATCCTGCACATATGTACATATATATAACCATGAAACTATCAATTGACAATTTCCTCCATTTACAGAGGACTTTTACAATACTTCAAATAAAAACTCTGTAAATTTTTTGAAAGCCAATTAAGGCCAAATTAAATAAAATTGATATCTTAAAACATGATTACATGTTAGAAAACATTGTTATGATCACGTACTTATATAAATAAAGTTGTACAGTAACCCAATTGGGAAACCCAATTTCACAAAAAACCAAAGTACGTGAAAATGAAACTTTTAGAAACTAAATTTTTGAAAACTTGAAAAGAGAATTACCCTTTGTATCACAACAATATCTCTCAATCTCTTCCTCTCAATCTTCCTTTCCCTCTCAATTTCTTCTTCTTCTTCTCTTTCTTCTCTCTATTTCTCTGCTCTGATTTTTTTTCTACTTTTGTTTTTGTTTTTCCTCTGATGAAGACAACGTATACATATATATAAATATATAATATATCCGTTGTCTTTATAACTCCCATAAGGGCCTTGTTTGGCTATACCTACTTTTCTTTTTCTATTTATTTTAATAAAACTCTTATAATATAGTTAGTTGTCACATTACTTATTAATTAATTAATTTTATTAAATCAATTAAATATAATAATAATAACTCTACATTAATTCATATTGTCACATAATTAATATTTTTATTTATTAATTATGTTAATTCATTAATTCCTTAATTAATTATTAAATTAATTAAAATAACATATACTTATTTAATTAACTCATTTAATCAAATAAACTCAATTAAATATATTCTTTGAACTATTAAATTACTACACATTAATCTAATTAATGTAACACATAATTAAATTAATCTATCACAACTTCATGAATTAATTATTTAACTCAATAATTAAATCATTAAAAATATTTATTTAATTCAATAAATATTTAAATATCTTTACAAAAATCTCGTTCGTCACATCTTTCCCCCCTTAAAAGGATTCTGTCCTCAGAATCACGGGTCGATTAATAATTTCGTCCTATCACATTCGTTAAATCATTATTGAATATTTATTTATTTTAATAAATATTCAATAATTGTACAAAATTCTCATTTGTTACATCTTTCCCCCTTAAAAGGATTTTGTCCTCAGAATCACGTTCACCTATTTAAGAAAATAAGTGTGGATAATTCTTCATCATATTCTTTTCGAGTTCCCACGTAGCTTCTTCAGCGTTGTGGTTCCTCCAAATTTCCTTAACAGAAGGTATTACTTTGTTTCTGAGAACTTGCTCTTTCCTATCAATAATTTTAACAGGAACTTCTTCGTATGATAAATCTTTCTCAAATTATAGGGGTTCATGTTCTATCACATATTTGTAATCGGGTTTATAACGTCTTAATACCGACAAATGGAAGACATTGTGGACATGCTCCAGTGCCGGAGGTAAAGCTACCTCATATGCTACATCTCTAATTTTTCATAATACTTCAAAGGGTCCAATGAATCTTGTGCTTAATTTTCCCTTTTTACCAAATCTGATCTTTCCCTTCCAAGGAGAGACCTTCAAAAATACTAAGCTATCCGGTTCAAACTCTACATCCTTGCGGTGTGGATCGGCGTATTTCTTCTGCCTATCCTGAGCCGCTACCAACCTAGTCCGTATTACTTTAATTATCTCTACCGTTTGTTGGACCAACTCTGGTCCTAGCAATTTTCTTTCACCAACTTCATCCCAGTACAGTGGAGTTCTGCACTTTCTACCGTACAACGCTTCGTAAGGTGGCATACCAATACTAGCGTGGTAACTGTTATTATAACCGAATTCCACAAGCGGTAAATGATCATCCCAATTGCCTTTAAAATGCATGATACAGGCTCTTAACATATCCTCTAGGGTTTGAATTATCCTTTCACTTTGTCCGTTAGTCTGAGGGTGATAATCAGTACTCATCCTCAACTGTGTTCCCATACATTCTTGTAGTCTCTTCCAAAAATTTGATGTGAAACGCGGATCGCGGTCCGAAACAGTCAACACTGACACCCCGTGCCTAGAAACAATTTCTTTTACGTATAGCTTTGCCAATTGTTCTAAGTTAAATTTAATTCTGATTGGAAGGAAATGTGCGGATTTTGTTAATCGGTCGACGATACCATACTGCGTCGTAGCCTTTCTGGGTCATCGGAAGGCCAACAACAAAATCCATTGTAATATGTTCCCATTTCCATTCTGGAATTTCTAAAGGTTGCAACAAACCACTTGGTCTCTGATGTTCCGCCTTGACTCTTTGGCAAGTCAGACACTTGGCAACACAATCGGCCACCTCCCTCTTCATGTTTGGCCACCAAAAGTGTTGTCGTAAATCCTGATACATCTTGGTACTCTCGGGATGGATGGAATACCTCGAACTATGAGCCTCACTCAAAATGTCCTCTCTTAATTTTGGTATTGGCGGTACCCAAACTCTGTTTTCAAACCTCAATAATCCTTCACTGTCCATTTTAAACCTAAGTTCAGTCCCTTCAGATATCTTTTTCTTTACTTCATCACATTCCTTATCTAGGATTTGTGCTTCCTTAACCTTATCCAATAAAGTTGTACCAGATTGCATCTGGAACAACTTCTCGTCAGTCTCCATTGGGCATCCTACTTCCAATTCCAGCTTTTCCATTGCTGAAATCAAATCTCCTTGTGTTGTCAGCAATTTAACTTTTCCCGACCCTTTCTGCTTAAGGCATCGACTACAACATTCGCTTTACCCGGGTGGTATTGGATTTCATAATCATAGTCCTTAATTAACTCCAGCCACCTTTTTTGGCGCATATTCAAGTCTTTTTGTGTAAAAATATATTTCAGACTCTTGTGATCTGTATATATTTCACACTTCTCCCCATATAGATAATGTCTCCAAATTTTTAAAGCGAATACCACCGCAGCCAATTCCAAGTCATGGGTTGGATATCCCTTCTCGTAATCTTTTAATTGTCGTGATGCACGCAATGACTTTGCCGTTTTGCATAAGCACACAACCTAGCCCTTTATGCGATGCATCACTATATACCACAAAATTTCCTGTATCATTCGGAAGGGACAATACAGGTGCTGTACTCAATCTTTTCTTTAGTTCTTGAAAACTTTTCTCACATTTCTCCGTCTAAACGAATTTCATAACCTTTATAGTCAAATTCGTTAGCGGAGTGGTAATCTTGGAAAAATCCTGAATTAATCTTCTATAATAACCGGCTAATCCAAGAAAACTTCTTACTTCCGACGGTGTTTTCGGCTGATCCCAATTCATCACTGCTTCGACCTTGGAGGGATCCACCGAAATTTCGTCCTTATCAATCACATGTCCGAGAAATTGCACTCTTTTAATCTAAAATTCACACTTTGAGAACTTGGCGTACAACTTCTCTCTTCTCAACACTTCTAACGTTAACTTCAAATGTTCAACATGCTCTTCCTTGGTCTTAGAATATACCAATATATCATCGATAAAAACTACTACGAATTTGTCCAAAAAAAAAACTTGAACACTCCATTCATTAGGCTCATAAATGTTGCAGGCGCATTCGTTAAACCAAATGACATAACCAAAAACTCGTAGTGACCATATCGTGCCCTAAATGCTGTCTTTGGGACATCTTCAGGTCTCACCTTCAACTGATGATAACCACTTCTCAGGTCTATTTTCGAGAAATATCTCGCTCCCTTTAATTGATCAAACAGATCATCAATCCTTGGTAACGGATACCTATTCTTAATGGTAACCTTGTTCAATTCCCTATAGTCGATGCAGAGTCGCATCTTCCCATCCTTTTTCTTAACAAATAACACCGACGCTCTCCACAGTGATACGCTCGGCTGAATATACTTTTATCTAGCAGCTCTTGTAGTTGTACCATTAATTCTTTTATTTCTACCGGAGCCATCCGGTATGGTGCTTTCGATATTGAAGCTGTTCCTGACACCAAATCGATCACAAAATCTACTTCCCTGTCAGGCGGAAGTCCTGGCAGATCGTCCGGGAAAACATTCACGAAGTCTCTTACGACTGGTATTTCTTCTAACTTTGGATTCTCTTTACGACTATCGACTATGTAGGCTAAATACCCTACACAGCCTTGTCTTAATAACTTCCTAGCCTGCATCATCGTCAGACAACTCGCTTGTCTAGGCGACTTGCTGCCATAAAATACAACCTTTGACGGAGTCATAAGATTAATACATTTCTTCTGGCAATCAATTACGGCTCCATAATTGAATAGCCAATCCATTCCCAGGATAACGTCAAATTTCCCAAGTTTAATCGAGATAAGATCTACGTTCATAACGTTACCTTTAATATCCACTCTACAGTTTTTGTGTATATACCTAACAGTAATCACTTCCTTGTTCGCAATCTCTATATTCATAGGGATTTCTAATTCGTCTTTATGCAACTCTAAATTCTTTGCAATGTCATCGGATATAAATGAACAAGTAGCACGCTTCTGACTTTAACATAAATGTTGCGTAGGCGGTCTTCTAGTCCTCCCTAACTCAGGCGACCTCAAAAACTTTCTCTATCCCCATAACCCAAGTCTGAGCTTCTATCGGGTTCGTGGAACCCTTAAAATCTGGCGATCCCACTTCCTTAAAGACTTTAAATGAGGTGTTTGGTGGAGCTTGAGGTTGATTATTCATCGCTCCAGCTAACATATTCACTAATTGCTGAACAGGGTTCACATTGGCATCATTGTTGTTATTGTTATTGGTTGACCCTTCTTGGTCTTGTCGACGATTTTTTCTCCTTCTTGGCGGCATATTTCTATTAATATATCCGCTTGTTAGAACTTTGTTCATCTCTTAAATATTTAAGACTTTAACTCAAATATTTAACATAATTACTTTACTCTTTTCCTCTCAAATAACCTTTGATATTTTATTTAAATCAAAAGTTTTTAAACATAATATTATAGCATATCTGCCATTTACTTCAACTATCCCAAGATAAAGAATTTTCAGGATTTAACTTCTCAAAATATTCCTTTGTTCTTAATCACATCGGAATTTACATTAACTACTACAAAGAGTATCACATAATATTAAATATTTTAACATAATTACTTAATAAACTTTGATATTTTATTAAAATCATAAGTTTTTAACATAGCGCTATAGCATTTCTGCAATTTACATCAAATAACCTGAAATAAAGTTTCTACAGGATTTACATCATCATAATATTCCTTTCTTTATAAACACATCGGAATTTACATTATTTACTTATTATTTAAGTATTCACATAATCATACTGTCCTATCACGGTCTGCTAAGACGTCGGACAGCTTCACTACTCTCCTCCTCTATAATGTGGGATATAGTCCTGCGATCTAACATATACCCAAGCAGTCCCTCGAACTGAATAGGATATCTCATAACTCGGTCATGGGCCTCATTCATTACCCTCAGAAACGTGTAGCACATCTCTGCAACCTTAACTCTCTTCGCACATGCCTCCTCCTCTGCCAGATCTGCACGTCGTGCATTTCTAACCCAAGCTTCTTCCACTATGGCGAGTCGTTCAGATTTCTCTTTCAACTCATTCTTCAACTGTTCTATCTCCTCTGTCTTCTGCTCAGTTTGGCCCTTCTCATGAGCCAAGTCCCATTCCACATTTCTAAGGCAGGTGTGGAGTGTCTCAATTTCACCATCCTTCTACTCGATTGTATCTCGTAACTCCACGTTGTGATCATATAATAAAGCATACATATCAGCGCTGACAGAGTTTGGTGGGAACTCCTCAGGGTCTTCCTCCTCTTCTTCTTCCTCTTCTTCTTCCTCGGCTGCCTCAGCCGGGACCTCAACCTCCTTAGGGTCCTCCTCCGAGTCAGTCTCTGGCTCATGCTTCTGACCAAAATCTGGAATCACAGGAGATGACTCTGGCTGTATTAACTGCTCCCAGACAGTATATATGTCCTGTGGCTCCTCATCTCTAGTCGCTAGGGGTATAACATCCCTGGATGGACTAGCACCTCCAGTTTCTGACATCTTGACAAAATAAATTTTAAATCTTAGTTTTTAAGTGATGCTAATCAATAATCTAACAAGTATGAGCACATAAACACATAGCACATAGGTAATTTTTATTATCTTTCTTAAAACTCAATCAGAGTTATCATTACTATCTTCTCTAAGGCTACTATCCTAAGGTTTTCCCCCACCTAAGGTTCATAACCTACGGCTTTGATACCAACTTGTGACACCCCCAAATCCGGTATCTTACTTTTCACAGGATTTGGTGTTCACTATTCCAATATCATTCAACTATCTACCCATAAAAATATAAATTTATTGAATAGATAATTAATCCATCATCTTACATCATCTGAAATAATAATACATAATAAATCCCAGGTTATACTTAACCTTAAATCTCTGTTGCGGAAACGTAAATAAATAAGTCTTAAATCATCACACATAAATCTTTAAACTTTAACATTCTTCCTATCAACATAAGTCTTCAATACTTGTTAGCTTTTCCTTTGCCCTTGCTACTAGAAGGTTCAACATGTTTAACTGCAATGTTATTATGCAAGAGTGAGCACGGAGGCCCGCAAGTATAAAAATAAGACAATAATAACATGCGAATGAAAGAAATCTGATTAATAGATAGCTCAACTTTGAATCAAAAATATTAATTGAGAATCAAATTACTTCTTAACTTTTGAATCAAGAATATAATCATGAGTCAAATTACTCCTGAGGGTCATAAGACCTTGAACCTAGTCTTAGGTTGTCAAGTATATTAACCTTGTAACCTTTAATAGTCATTGGACTATAGACTTTACTTCACGTACTTAGGGTGATCGACCCTTCGTACTGGTACTGTGCACATTACCTTAACGCTTAAAGCATAATTTTCAATCTCCTATATTAGGGTTGTTCATCTCAGTTTGACATTATAAATTCCGCACCAATTAAAGTTGGTTTGGATAACTCAATAAATGATATTCAATTTGAATATTAACTTCTCAACGTATACAATCGAATAAGGATTGTACACTTAAATGATAATTTAAAAGAATCATAGCATCTCATTTGAAAATTCAGAATTTGAATAATAAAAAATAAGAACTTACTCAATTTAAAAGTTTGAGTTTAGAAAACTTGCCCAACAATAATAAAGAGTTAGAGATAGAAAACTTGTATAATATAAATAACAAGTTTTTAGGGATAGGAAACTTGCCTCGTGCGCAAGCTACAAATATAATTCACTTCTTTAGTTACTCTTACCTATCAATATATTCATAACATCAATTAATCATAGTTCAATATGATTATTGATTTACAATAGTGTTCTATCAATTTCATTATTAGGTTTTTCAAATAATGATTCACGTTGATTAATTAACTTGTTAATTAATCACACACTTAAGTTATTAATCTTGTATTATCAACTTATTGGAGGTATAACATATCACCATGTTTATTAAAAATTATGTCTTAATATTTATAACACATTATTTGAACTTTACAATTAATCATTTAAGTCACATAATTAATTTATTAATTAATTATATAACATAATCTATTAAACTCATATTAACATCTTAATATATATACAGCATGGTTTCATGTTTATTAGAGTTAAAATATTTTTCTCAAGTTCCAACACTTAACCGAAAAAATTCTCAACTTTTCTGCTTGGCGCGCAGCCGCGCGCCATTTTGCCTTGCACCCAGCGCGGGTGCAAAATTCTAGATTCTGAAATTCGCGAATGAACACAGAACTCGGCCATTTTCTCCTAATTTACACCATTACAATGATTTGTAACGTTACCCATGAAGTATAAACTTCATAAGAACATCACAAACCATTGTTAGCATGTTTCTACCAAATTATATCATGTAATTACATCAATTACATCGATCAATTTCACTGTTTTTCATAATTTTTCAAACTTTAAATGAAAAATATAAAATCTAACATTACGGATTTGGTACTCCACCGAATCCGTTCATTTTAATTCCATTCTCTTTGTTTAAAAATATATAACTATAATCAAATGTCAAATTTAACATAAACACATAATTACAACATGTATTTCACCCATATGGGTTATTAACCCATATTCAACCCTCTGTATTTTCATAAAAACCCAATTTACTAACAAAATCACTTGATGTGATCACTGTGAATCATGAAGGCCTAGCTTAAATTATATCCTGGACATATATATATATATATATATATATATATATATATATATATATATATATATATATATATATATATATAACCATGAAACTATCAATTGACAATTTCCTCCATTTACAGAGAAATTTTACAAAACTTCAATTAAAAACTCTGTAAATTTTTTGAAAGCCGATTAAGGCCAAATTAAATAAAATTGATATCTTAAAACATGATTACATGTTAGAAAAAATTGTTATGATCACGTACTTATATAAATAAAGTTGTACAGTAACCCAATTGGGAAACCCAATTTCACAGAAAACCAAAGTACGTGAAAATGAAACTTTTAAAAACTAAATTTTTAAAAACTTGAAAAGAGAATTACCCTTTGTATCACAATAATATCTCTCAATCTTCCTTTCCCTTTCAATTTCTTCTTCTTCTTCTCTCTATTTCTCTCCTCTGATTTTTTTTCTACTTTTGTTTTTGTTTTTCCTCTGATGAAGACAACGTATACATATATATAAATATATAATATATCCGTTGTCTTTATAACTCCCATAAGGGCCTTGTTTGGCTACACCTACTTTTCTTTTTCCATTTATTTTAATAAAACTCTTATAATATAGTTAGTTGTCACATTACTTATTAATTAATTAATTTTATTAAATCAATTAAATATAATAATAATAACTCTACATTAATTCATATTGTCACATAATTAATATTTTTATTTATTAATTATGTTAATTCATTAATTTTTTAATTAATTAAAATAACATATGCTTATTTAATTAACTCATTTAATCAAATAAACTCAATTAAATATATTCTTTGAACTATTAAATTACTACACATTAATCTAATTAATGTAACATATAATTAAATTAATCTGTCACAACTTCATGAATTAATTATTTAACTCAATAATTAAATCATTAAAAATATTTATTTAATTCAATAAATATTTAAATATCTTTACAAATATCTCGTTCGTCACATCTATATTTACCCGTAGTTACTACATTATCATATATTGGTTACCTTCTTGAAATTGTTCGGATTTTAATTGGTCACAAGGTCAGTATATTGAGTGTTTTGAGTACAAAATGCATGTAATAATGTATTTTATGGTCTGGTTACTAATTATATATATACTAGTTATTGTCTATTATTGATTTGGTTGCTGTATAATGTTGATTTGGTGTTAATATATTTTATACTTATGTTTTTATATTGATGGTTACTTATCGAATATATTGGTTACCTTTTATATAATTGTTAGGTCTTTAATTGGTAACAAATTCATTATACTAGTTGTTTTGATTGTAAGCTGCATGTAAAAATATGTTTAATATTGATGGTTACTAATTAGATACATCTTGGTTACTGTGTAATCTGAACTTGGCATTTGTATAATGTTGATTTGGTTACTGATGTTTTTTATATTGATGGTTACTTATTAGATACATTGGTTACTCATCCAAACAGCTGTTGGATTTTTAATTGGTCACAAAGTAAGTATACTGAATGTTTTTACTATAACATGCATGGAAAAAATATGTTTTATGTTCTGGTTACTAAGTATATATATCTTGATTACTGTCTAATATGGAATTAGTTACTATATTATTGTGTTTTATGCTGATTTGTTTTATATTGATGGTTACTTATTAACTACATTGGTTATCTTTATACAACAATTGGAAACAAAGTCAGTATATTGAGTGTTTTTATTGTAAAATGCATGTAAAAATGTGTTTAATGTTCTGGTTACTAAGTATATATATATTAGTTACTGTCTAATATGGATTTGGTTACTGTATAATGTTGATTTGGTTGCTGTATACTATTATTGTGTTTTATACTGATTTATTTTATATTGATGGTTACTTATTAACTACATTGGTTACCTTCATACAACTGTTAGTATTTAATTGGTAACAAAGTCATTATATTGGTTGTTTTGACTGTAAAATGTAATGAAACATGTGTTTTATGTTCTAGTTACTAAGTATATGTATGTTGGTTACTGTCTAATAATCATTTGGTTACTGTATATTGTTTATTTGGTTACTGTATAATATTAGTGTGTTTTATACTGATTTGTTTTATATAGATGGTTACTTATTGACTACATTGGTTACCTTCATACAACTGTTATACTTAATTAATTGGTAAACAAGTCATTATACTATTTGTTCTGATTGTAAAATGCATGTAAAAATATATTTTATGTTCTGGTTACTAAGTACATGTATATTGGTTACTGTCTAATCTTGATTTGTTTACTTTTTAATGTTTATTCAGTTGTCAGACAATGGAGATTATTCCAGTTGTACTTTATTTTAACGGAACGTGGACTGACAGTAACCAATACAACAAATTTGAAGTTACCGACCTACTAGTTCCATCAACTAGTTCGTTTAGAGAAATACAAAGCTTGATATGCAGTGCAACACGGCTAGACACGAACACAAAAACATTGTCAATCAAATTTCAGCTTAGGAGCGACATTCCACCGATCAGTATATCAGATGAAGAAACCTTTAGATTCTTTATGGAAGTCAGCAGAAAATCTGATGAACAAGGCAAGTTCCCGCTGATTATAGAGAATGTACACAGCAGGGGACACACAACAATCTTGCATAACTTGATGAATGTAGAAGAAACTAGAATTCATGATGTAACGCCGATCATATCAACACAGTAGAATTCAGAACTTGTACCCCTAGCAACGTAAGATTGCCAAATTGGAACGAATCATGCTGATCAACTTGCCATGGAAGTTATTGAACAACAACAAGACAGACAAAATGACAGAACATACACAGAAAAACGATCTGATAATGTCATAACAGATCCGAATCAACGTGAAGTAAAATTACATCAAACTTACAAAGACAAGAAAATCCTATCAAAAGCAATGAGGCTGCATTCAATCAGGAAAAATAGACAGTACAAAGTTGAACGAATAAGTTGTAGAGACCTTGTGCTAGTGTGCATAGATAATGAAAATTGCAAATGAAAGTTGAGATCATCAAGGTTTCGAAAAACCAGTATGTTCAAGGTGAGAAAATTCAATGACATCCATGCGTGTTCAATCAACGTACTGCTTGGAGACCACAGACAGGTAAATAGTGAGTTGGTTAGTGAATGCATAATGTACAAATTAACAAATCTGAAGAAAATATACACACCCCCCGATATTGTGGAGGACATGATGACAGAATATAATGTGTCTATCTCTTACCAAAAAGCATGGAGATCAAAAGAGAAAGCATTGGAAAAGGTTAGAGGAAATTCACACGACTACTTACTGATCTCATCATAGTTGCACATGTTGGAGAAAACAAATTCATGTAACACTCTAAAACAGTTTATTTATTTTTCATAATTAGTTGGATACCCAATTCAAATGATTTGATTACCTTATTATGCATGATTAGTTACCAACTGTACTATATAATAAAATTCTGTTAAAATAATTTTTTAACATATGATCAATATCTACACAAAAGCTTACAGTTTAATGATATTCTGGACACTATATGCACTGTATTGGAAACACTAATATGATAGTAACCAAAATCCCACATTGAGGGAACAATAATAGTAGCCAACTCATTTTATGACAGTAACCACAACATAATACATAAGTAATCAAACTCTTATATGATAGTAACCAGAACAGGTTTTAATGGTAACCAAACACAGGAACATGTAGATCAAACCCAGTTTAGGCAATCCATGTATACTAAACAATTACATAGTAACCAGAACACTATATAAAAGTAACCAAAAGCTCACATTGAGGCCACAATAATAGTAACCAAATTATAAAATAATAGTAACCAAAACATAATAAAGAAGTAACCAGACAATAATATGATACTAACAATAACAGAATTTAATGACATTCTGGACACCATATGCACTGTATTGGAAACAATAAATGTAAGACCCCAACTTATTAATAAATGAAATTAAATTTTCTCTATTTATTATTTTGAAATAGAAAGGGTTGATTTGATTAATGTGGTTAGTTATGGGTAAAATGCGCAAATATTTCAAATAAGCAAGTGGTTATAAAATATTCATTTTTGGTCGGTGAATATTCGTTTGGTCGTGGAATATTCTTGCTGTCGGGAAATATTCGTACGACGGCGCAGCCTTGTGTGGGCCCCATAACGAAAAGCGATTGGATGAAGAAAACGACAAGTATAAGTTGTTTATAATTAACGGCGTAGTTGTTACCGTTAATACTGTTAGAATATCTGGTGGTTAAAATACAGTAGCACACGGTATTGCACCAATTATTGATTCTTACGTAAGAAGGCACTACTCAATAAATGTTATAGTAGTTACTGTTCAATATTTTATTTTATTGATTCAATAATTACTGCGTTGATATTTTATATTATTGTTGTTTCAATAATTATTGCTGCACAGTATTTTCCTTTATCAGATCAATAATTCATATTATTTAAATAATATTATTAGATAGCATTATTGGCAATGTCTAGAAAGTTCGTTCTAAGGAGAGGTTTGGTCATCTAATTGCGCGCTAGTATGGAGAAATCCTTAATGGAAAGCCCCCTCTTTCCTCAGAACGGCCTGGTTGTCATAAATGTGATTCTGTAATATTATTTGTGAATAATTAATTATTGATTCATATGATAAGGAAATATTTATTTTATGTGGATATAAATGTTGGATATATTTATTGTGGTTAAAAATGAAGGAGTTAATGTTGAGGTGTTTTATCAGTATTTTTGTCGGAATGGAAGTATTAAAAATCAATCAGGGTTTTTGAGATATATTACGGGGGTTATAATTTTTAATCCGACCGTTGGATCGTGGTAATTTTTGGATATGTTATTCATATATAAGTTGAGTATATGTCCACAAATTTTGAACCGTTAAAAATGAACGTATGATTTGTTATGAATTTTACGAGATGACTGGTTCAGAAATTGTAAAAGTTACGGAATTTGTCATTTTTGGTGGAAAATTCTAGAATTGGTGGGCCCCACTCTTAGTTGGTGAAGAAATGTGCTGAGATTTTTATTCAAAATGTGGTGGGTGGGAATAATACTAGGTAAAGCCATCAGGTTGCAGGTTAAGTCTGCTTCGGCGTGCTAACATTTTCCTATAAATAGAGGGCTAAGTTAGAATTGAAAATCACACCAGAATTCATAAGTTTTCTCTCTTTCTCTATCTAGATTATTGAGTGTATTTTGTGAGTATTTAGACACTTTGAGAGTTGCTATTCAGCACAAGTTTCATTCAGCCTTATACCGATATTCTGATCAGAAGTACTGATATTTTGAGGTAAGGGATATTATTTTCTTTTTAAATGATATTATTTTCTTCAATATCATTATGCTGAAATATTGATATGAGTTTTTTTTATCAAATTTGAAACTTTTTGTGTCGAGGTTACTATTCACGTATACGGCACTATTCACGTATACGGCACTATTCACCGAAAAATAAAATTTTTTCTTTTTGTCCAAGATGTCTATTATGGTTACTATCTTTGATTGTATCTATGTTCTGATCTTTATTTTTGAATTCTGCTTCACAATTGATTATTATGAAGTATTATTGATCTTGGATAAACTGTTATACGAATCCCTACTATTTGTCCTTCTGTCTCACTTGATTCGTTTTCTTTAAGATATTTTTCATCATCCTCAGTCCTAAATGATGATATTACTGAATATCTTTGGCCTGTAGTGCAAAGATGTATGATTACCTGATGAATATCATTGGCCTGTAGTGCAAAGATGAACAGGTGTTGAGATGAACATGACTGACTGGTGATACAAATGAATATCTTTAGCCTGTAGTGCAAATATGAATATTTGGTTAAAGATGATTATTAATTGATGTTACAGGGATAAAATATTGATGATGGACTTTTAAATCTTAGAAGATAGTAGAATTCATTATCTACTTGACTCTTCTAATGGTTTGCTATTTTCGCTGCAATTGTTGATCTAAAACTTGTTGTCGATTATATTCTATCAGATTTTTCCCTGTTGAATACTAATGATAATTTTTTGTATATTATCTTAGTCATAATATTCTTTACTGGGCTAGCTGAGCTCACCCTTTTCCTTTTTGTTCTATTTTTCTTCTCAGAAGGTGAGAACATAGCAGGATCTAGTCGGGGTATGGAGTGATAGTTCTAGAAAAATGTTTAGCAGTTCTCACTATTTCTGTAAAATAGTGTTTAAATAATTGTAATGAGGACTTATTTGAGTGTGGATATTGTCTAGAAGACAATATTTGTATTTAAACTCACAGTATGTGTTGTCGTATTTTGCACGACAATTGTATTATTGAAGTTGTAGTTTGCTTTTTGTACCATGTATTTGGCGACTCAAAATGGGTGTTGTATACCTATTTTAGGAGCGTCACAGTTGGTATCAGAGCTTAGGGATATGATCCCTGGCTGAGATGTGAGACAAGAACTAGGAGGGGAGAGACGGGGAATTCTTTTGCTAGTATGACCTGACTAAGTTTATTTGGTGTTTATTTGGTCGGTCAGAGTATAGGGATAATATATGACATGACTATTAACCCTTGTTTTATGGCAGTATTTAAGAATGGCAGCTGAGAACGTTCATAATGGAGTAAATCAGACCGTGGAGATACCTTTGATCACCACCCAGGGGAACGTGCAACATGAAGACAATATTCCTCCTGTAAACAACGTTACCGAGCAAACAATGAATGATGGAATGTTTAGGAGCTTTTTGCAGTTCATGCATAATCAGACGAGGGAGACTCGTGTGCAGAATACGGGTGGAAATGATAACAACGCGTGGTTTGTCACAGCCAAGCAGTTCAAAGAATTGGGACCACCAGAATTTAAGGGAAAGCCGGATCCGATCATGGCGGAAATGTGGGTCAAGCAAATTACCAAGATATTTGATGTCTTGGGATGCACGGAGGAACAGAAGGTTCCATTCGCCACCTTTATATTCCGCGGTGAGGCAGACTATTGGTGGGAGTCTGTGAAGCGTACCCAGCCTGACGCACTCAACATGTCCTGGGAAATATTTCAGAAACTGTTCAATGACAGTACTTTCCTGAAAGTATTCGTCATATGAAGGAGGTGGAGTTTATTAGACTGGAACAAAATAACATGACGGTGTCCCAGTACGAGGCGAAGTTTGCAGAGTTATCCAGGTTTGCACCTCATTTGGTCGAAAATGAGAAACGAATGACAAGGATGTTTCTAAGAGGTCTAAAACCCGAGATTCGACAATATCTTATCTCTCATAAATTTTCTTTAAATTCAGATGTTGTAAACAGGGCTCAATTATTAGAGCGAGATAATGAGTATGTGCAACCGAGGGACCACAACCAGGGTCATACCGGTTGCGGCAGTCATCGAAGCAATGAAAACCAGCAGGGAGGAAAACATTCGGACAAAAGCGGTAACCTCTCTGGTGGTAATCGTGGCCGTGATAATAGAAAGAGCTAGTCGGGAGGAGATTTCTAGAAGAGAAGGTACAAGAATGATAACGTGAAGACGTCAGGACAAACATCAACTGCTTTTAGGGGAGGAGAACGAGCACCGGTCGTTTGTTATAAATGCGGGAAGGAGGGACACATCAGCCCAAACTGCCCACAACAGTTCAAGGTATGTTATAACTGTGGAAAGGAAGGTCATATAGCTAAAAATTATGTTGTTGCGAAACCAAGTTTAACGGGGATAGTGACTCCAAAGGCTATTCCAGACAAGTCAAAGTCGGTGGTTCCTGGAAGGGCGTTTGTCGTGACTGCCCAAAACGCGAGGAACCCAAACGAGGTGATCACGGGTAAGCTAATCATAAACTCTTGCAAAGTTTATACCTTATTAGATACCGGTTCTACCCATTCTTTTATCTCTCCTGCTTGTGCTCAACGTTTAAACTTGACCCCGGAGAAATTAGACTTTGACATATCTGTTGAAACTCCGTTAGGAGAAACTTTCGTTACATCTACTATTTATAAATCTTGCTTGATTCAAGTTGGCACAATCACATTACCTGTTGACCTTATCTCTTTAAAGATACTTGCTTTTGATGTGATTTTAGGAATT
The DNA here is from genome assembly GCA_016801055.1 of Panax notoginseng. Taxonomy (NCBI): domain Eukaryota; kingdom Viridiplantae; phylum Streptophyta; class Magnoliopsida; order Apiales; family Araliaceae; genus Panax; species Panax notoginseng. Next base: position 7,515,621 of record CM029018.1, on the reverse strand, counting down.
GATTGGTTAACTACTCATCATGCCAAAATTGATTGTTTTCGTAAGGTTGTTAGTTTTTATATTCCTAACCAATCTGTTATGTGAATTCAAGCAACCAAACCACTAAAATCAATCGCTGTCATATCAAGCCATAAAGCCATTCGTTTATTGAAAAACGGATGTCAAGCTATCATAGCCCATGTTATGGACTTGAACAAAAACACGTCAGATTTGAATAATATTTCTGTTGTTAATGAATTTCCTGAAGAACTTCCCGGTCTACCCCCAGAACGTGAAGTTGAATTCTTTATTGACCTTGAACCTTGTATAAAGCCCATTTCTGAAACCCCATATCGAATGACTCCTATTGAACTTCAGGAGTTAAAAGTATAACTATAGGAGTTGTTGGACATCGGTTTTATTCGTCCTAGTACATCTCCTTGGGGTGCTCCTGTTTTATTCGTAAAGAAGAAAGACGGGAGTATGCGACTTTGTATCGACTATAGGGAATTGAACCATGTCACCATCAAGAATAGGTATCCGCTACCTCGCATTGATGTCCTGTTCGACCAGTTACAAGGAGCACAATTCTTTTCAAAGATCGACCTTCGTTCTGGATATCATCAGCTGAAGATTAAAACTGAGGATAGTCATGTCTTTTGGATTGACTAATGCTCCTGCTGCTTTCATGGATATGATGAACCGTGTATTCAAAGAATATTTAGATCAGTTTGTTGTTGTCTTTATTGATGACATCCTCATCTATTCCAAAAGCCGTGAAGATCATGAGCGGCATTTGAAGCTGGTACTGCAAAGGTTTCATGAAAATAAGCTATATGCCAAATTGAAGAAATGCGAGTTCTGGCTTGAGGAAGTAGAATTCCTTGGGCACGTGGTGTCAAAACATGGAGTATCTGTCGATCCGGCAGAGATTGAAGCCATACAAAGTTGGGAGCAACCAAAGTCGGTGACCGAAGTACGTAGCTTTCTGGGCTTAGCTGGGTATTATCGGAGATTTGTGGAAGAATTTTCTAGAATCACTACTCCGTTAACTCAGCTGACCCGGAAGGATACAAAATTCGGTTGGAGCGAGGATTATGAAAAGAGTTTTCAAGAACTCAAGAGGAGACTCATTTCGGCACCTGTTCTGACAATACCATCTGGTTCGGATAGATTTGTTATCTACAGCGATGCTTCAGGCAAAGGGTTAGGATGTGTTCTCATGCAACATGGAAAAGTCATAGCCTATGCCTCGCGACAACTCAAAGAATATGAGAGGAATTATCCTACTCATGATTTGGAGTTGGCAGCAATCGTTTTCGCGTTGAAGATTTGGAGACACTACCTGTATGGGGAGAAAATAGAGATCTATATGGGTCATAAAAGCCTCAAATATTTCTTCACCCAAAAGGAACTCAACGACGTTGGCTTGAGTTGTTGAAAGATTACGATGATACCATCCAATATCATCTTGGAAAAGCGAACGTAGTAGCTGACGCATTGAGTAGAAGATCATACGTGGGTACGAGTGCAATGTTGTTAACACAAAGGCCCATTTTGTATGATTCGCAAAGGATGGAAATAGAGATGAAGGCTCCAAGTACCCACATGATGATATCAAATATACGAGTAGAACCAAATTTAATCGATAAAGTTAAAGCTGCTCAAGCTACGGACATGGAGCTGATGCGTATGAAGAAGAAAGTGCAAGAAAGTGCTATTCCAGAAGCAGGAATAGATGAAGAAGGAATACTTCGAGTCAACTCCAGACTTTGTGTTCCTAACGATTTTGACTTGAAGCATAGAATAATGATGGAGGTGCACAACACACCGTTTGCAATCCATCCTGGGAGTACCAAAATGTATTACGATCTTCGACATACATTTTGGTGGAGCAATATGAAAAGAGAGATCGCAGAATTTATCTCGAGGTGTTTAACTTGTCAACGTGTAAAAGCGGAGCATCAAGTACCAAAGGGGCCATTGCAACCACTTGAGATTTCAAAATGGAAGTGGGAACACATTATTATGGATTTCGTTACGGGTCTTCCCAAGGTGTCTCAAGGCATAGATGTGATTTGGGTCATTATTGATAGATTAACCAAGTCTGCTCATTTCTTACCTATACGTGAGACTTATTCCCTTGAACGTCTTGCTAGTATGTACGTGAATGAGATTTTGAGATTGCATGGCATGTCAGTATCCATAGTTTCGGATCGTGACCCAAGATTCACTTAACGATTTTGGGTTAGCTTGCAGAAAGTTATGGGCACGGATTTAAGATTTAGTTCAGCATACCATCCTCAAACGGACGGGCAATCAGAGAGAACTATTCAAACCCTTAAAGATCTATTAAGACTCTGTGTTCTAGATTTCAAAGGAAGTTAGGATAAGTACTTGCCACTGGTGGAATTCCCCTACAACAACAGTTATCAGGCAAGTATAGGTATGGCTCCATTTGAAGCCTTGTATGGACGAAAGTGTCGTTCTCCAGTATGCTGGGAAAAGGTGGGTGAAGCAACGTTGTTGGGACAAGAATTAGTACGTATAACTACAGAGAAGATCCAAACGATTCGACAACGTATACAAACGTCACAGGATCGATAAAAGAGTTATGCGGATCTTCATCGAAAGGATGTATAATTTAGTATTGGGGATCATGTATTGTTACGTATTGCACCATGGAAAGGAGTTACAAGATTTGGGAAGAGAGGAAAGCTCAATTCACGATTTGTTGGTCTATTTGAAATTCTTGACCGAAAAAAAAATGTGGCATATCGACTCGCATTACCTCCAAGCACGTCTCGTGTTCATAATGTTTATCACATATTTGTGCTTCATAAATATGTGAAAGACCTGAACCACATAATTGAGTTAGAACCAGGCGAGATAGCCGAAGATTTAACATACGAGGAGGTACCTGTTAAGATCTTGGATAGGAAAGAGTATGTTCTACGCACGAAGGTTATACCACAAGTTAAGGTTTTGTGGAGAAATCATGCCATTGAAGAAATGACCTGGGAGTTGGAATCAGAAATCAAAGCGAGGTATCCTCACCTTTTCGAAACATCAGGTACGTACGTCAATTTCAAGGACGAAATTTCATAAGGAGGGGAGGTTGTAAGACCCCAACTTATTAATAAATGAAATTAAATTTCCTCTATTTATTATTTTGAAATAGAAAGGGTTGATTTGATTAATGTGGTTAGTTATGGGTAAAATGCGCAAATATTTCAAATAAGCAAGTGGTTATAAAATATTCATTTTTGGTCGGTGAATATTCGTTTGGTCGTGGAATATTCTTGCTGTCGGGGAATATTCGTACGACAGCGCAGCCTTGTGTGGGCCCCATAACGGAAAGTGATTGGATGAAGAAAACGACAAGTATAAGTTGTTTATAATTAACGGCGTAGTTGTTACCATTAATATTGTTGGAATACCTGGTGGTTAAAATACAGTAGCACACGGTATTGCACCAATTATTGATTCTTACATAAGAAGGCACTACTCAATAATTGTTATAGTAGTTATTGTTCAATATTTTATTTTATTGATTCAATAATTACTGCGTTGATATTTTATATTATTGTTGTTTCAATAATTATTGTTGCACAATATTTTCCTTTATCAGATCAATAATTTATATTATTTAAAGAATATTATTAGATAGCATTATTGGTAATGTCCAGAAAGTTCTGTCTAAGGAGAGGTTTGGTCATCTAATTGCGTGCTAGTAAGGAGAAATCCTTAATGGAAAGCCCCCTCTTTCCTGGGAACGGCCTGGTTGTCATAAATGTGATTCTGTAATATTATTTGTGAATAATTAATTATTGATTCATATGATAAGGAAATATTTATTTTATGTGGATATAAATATTGGATATATTTATTGTGGTTAAAAATGAAGGAGTTAATGTTGAGGTATTTTATCAGTATTTTTGTCGGAATGGAAGTATTAAAAATCAATCAGGGTTTTTGAGATATATTGCGGGGGTTATAATTTTTAATCCGACCGTTGGATCGTGGTAATTTTTGGATATGTTATTCATATATAAGTTGAGTATATGTCCACAAATTTTGAACCGTTAAAAATGAACGTATGATTTGTTATGAATTTTACGAGATGACTGGTTCAGAAATTATAAAAGTTACGGAATTTGTCATTTTTGGTGGAAAATTCTAGAATTGGTGGGCCCCACTCTTGGTTGGTGAAGAAATGTGCTGAGATTTATATTCAAATGTGGTGGGTGGGAATAGTAGCAGGTAAAGCCATCAGGTTGCAGGTTAAGTCTGCTTCGGCGTGCTACAATTTTCCTATAAATAGAGGGCTAAGTTAGAATTGAAAATCACACCAGAATTCATAAGTTTTCTCTCTCTCTCTAGATTATTGAGTGTATTTTGTGAGTATTTAGACACTTTGAGAGTTGCTATTCAGCACAAGTTTCATTCAGCTTTATACCGATATTCTGATCAGAAGTACTGATATTTTGAGGTAAGGGATATTATTTTCTTTTTAAATGATATTATTTTCTTCAATATCATTATGCTGAAATATTGATATGAGTTTTTTTTATCAAATTTAGAACTTTTTGTGTCGAGGTTACTATTCACGTATACGGCACTATTCACGTATACGGCACTATTCACCGAAAAATAAAATTTTTTCTTTTTGTCCAAGATGTCTATTATGGTTACTATCTTTGATTGTATCCATGTTTTGATCTTTATTTTTGAATTCTGCTTCACAATTGATTATTATGAAGTATTATTGATCTTGGATAAACTGTTATACGAATCTCTACTATTTGTCCTTCTGTCTCACTGGATTCATTTTTTTAAAGATATTTTTCATCATCCTCAATCTTAAATGATGATATTACTGAATATCTTTGGCCTGTAGTGCAAAGATGTATGATTACCTGATGAGTATCTTTGGCCTGTAGTGCAAAGATGAACAGGTGTTGAGATGAACATGACTGACTGGTGATACAAATGAATATCTTTGGCCTGTAGTGCAAAGATGAATATTTGGTTAAAGATGATTATTAATTGATGTTACAGGGATAAAATATTGATAATAGACTTTTAAATCTTAGAAGATAGTTGAATTCATTCTCTACTTGACTCTTCTAATGGTTGGCTGTTTCCGCTGCAGTTGTTGATCTAAAACTTGTTGTCGATTATATTCTATCAGATTTTTCCCTGTTGAATACTAATGATAATTTGTTGTATATTATCTTAGTCATAATATTCTTTACTGGGCTAGCTGAGCTCACCCTTTTCCTTTTTGTTCCATTTTTCTTCTCAGGAGGTGAGAATATAGCAGGATCTAGTCGGAGTATGGAGTGATGGTTCTAGAAAGATGTTTAGCAGTCCTCACTATTTCTGTAAAATAGTATTTGAATAATTGTAATGAGGACTTATTTGAGTGTGGATATTGTCTAGAAGACAATATTTGTATTTAAACTCACAGTATGTGTTGTCGTATTTTGCACGACAATTGTATTATTGAAGTTGTAGTTTGCTTTTTGTACCATGTATTTGACGACTCAGAATGGGTGTTGTATACCTATTTTGGGGGCGTCACAATAAATATGATAATTAGTTGGATACCATTAACCATATAAATGGTTACCCTCTACTACAAGTTTGGATACTGTCTGCTACTTGTAACTATTATGATATTGCTGAAATTTCATACCAGGTTCCGTCACAGCCCTGGAGTTGGAAACAAATGATCGTTTCAAATATTTATTCTTTGCCATTGGAGCATCCATTCAAGCATGGAATCATTGCTTTCCAATCATTGTAATTGATGGCACGTTCATACAATCAATCTACGGGGGGACACTCTTGATAACAAGCATGCAAGATGCAAACAGAAATATTATTCCGATTATTTTTGCAGTGGTTGACAGCGAAAATGAATTATCTTGGAGATGGTTTTTTCTAAATTTGAGAAATGCTTGTGGAATTAAGGAAGACCAATGCATTGTTTCAGATAGACATGAAGCCATTGTACAGGAACTGAATTGTGTGTTCCCGGATGTCATGCATGGTTCGTGTACATATCATGTATTGAAAAATATAAAAAATAGATTCAAAAAGAGAGGAGAAGAACTCAAACAGGCATACAACGGGACTTGTAGAGCTTACACCATTGAACAATTCAACAAACACATGGGTGAACTTGATGCAATTAATGCTCGAATCAGGACATATTTGGAAGAAGAGGTCAAGTTGGAGAAGTGCACGAGACTGCATGGGATTGTAAGCAGGTACTCAACAATGACTTCAAACACAACGGAATCTATCAACAATGCAATCAAAGGGATTAGGGAACTTCCAGTTACAACAATGATTGAATGCATCCGTTGTATGATTCAAAGATGGTATTTCACAAACAAACAAGCAGCCACATCAATATTCACTACACTTTCCATAACAGATGAGGCAAGGTTGCAATCGAATATCACTAAATCAAAGAAACTTAAGGTAACTAATACAACTTTTAAATTATTACAACAGAAGTTGTATTTATTGGTTACTATCATATTATGGTTTGGTCACTGCTTTATTATGGTATGATTACCAGTATATGCTGAGAATATTATGCTGATAATATTATCCTGAGAATATTATGCTGAGAATATTATGATAATAGTATGTTGTATTATGTTTGGTTACTATCATTGTATATGGGTCTGGTTTGCTTTACTATCATATTGTGCATTTTAAATTATTATTGTTTATTATCGTATCATTTTAAATTATGTTCATTTTATGGTTATTTTTATATTTTGTTATGGTTACTGTGTAATTATTTAGTATACATAGGTTACCTAAACTGTGTTTAATTACATGTTGTTTCTGTTTTGGGTACCATTAAATACTCTTCTGGTTACTATCATACTATGGTTTGGTTACTGCGTAATTATGTTATGGTTACCTATTTATGCTGATAATATTACCAACATTACATATAACTGTCATTCTTTCGATGTAAACAAACTAAATATTTATACATACTAACGACACACTTAATTTGTGTTGTAGGTTGAGACATTAAACCTATTGATCTTCACTGTTTACGATGTCACCAAACAATATATTGTGGACGTCGAATAAAGGACATGCACATGCCGTAAATTTCAGTACCATGAGATGCTTTGTCCACACGCTGCTGCTGCTATCAGTAAAAGGAATTTGAGCTGTTATGAATTTTGCTCAAAAAAACTAATCAAAAACAATTTTGGTAGACACATATTTAACGTCCATCCTTGTGACGCCCCCAAAACTAGGTATACATCACCCATCTTGGGTCGTCAGATACATAGTACAGAATACAAATACAACTTAATAATACAACTGTCGTGTACAATACGACAAAACATAAACTGTGAGTTTGAATACAAATATTATCTTCTAGAGAGTATTCATACTCAAAAGGAGTCCTCATTACATTTATTAACACACCATTACATAGAATAGTGAGGACTACTAACTAATACTATCATTCGGACCATCACTCCGTACCCCGACTTGTCCCAGCTATGTTCTCATTTCCTGAAGAGAACAGTGAAAGAAAGGGTGAGCTCAACTAGCCCAGTAAGAAATATTATGACTAAGATAATGCAGAATAAATTATCATTAGCCTTCAACAATGTTAAACTGATAAAATATAATAGACATCAAGTTTAACTGTAGCGGAACAAGCAATCCATTAAAAGAGTCAAGTAGAAAATAAACTCTACTATCTTTTATGATTTAAAAGGTTTTTCAACACCGCGATCGCTGAGACTCAGCTTAATAAAATAATTCACATCATCGAATCACCCCTGCACTACGGCCAAGGATATTCGTGTATTCATTAATGGTCATGATCATGCCAACAACTGTCCATCAATGCACTACGGGCCAATGAGGACTTTTACCACATCATTTGTAACATTACGGTCATGATTATACCGAATAATCCCTGGTCATAATCATACCAAGTCCATCTATGCACTACAGGCCACAGATGACTTTCAACATTTTATAAACATGAGGATGATGACAATGATATAAGAATTCAATAAAACAAGTTCAAGAATTAATTTATCCAGGAATTAACAACGTCCAAATTGTCAACATGATACTGCATTGTGGAGTAAAATTCAAGAATGCTTAGAAGAATATTTTCTTGAAAAGATACTGGATGAAACGCAACTATCAAGGATATTCCACAAATTTCATGGAGTATAGAAGTCAAAACTTAACCAACTGAGTACAATAAAGAATGGAATAACAAAAGAAATCACCATGCATGCGATAGACCGCACAGACAGGTTATTCCAATAGAATAATAAATAATGGAACCAGGTCCGGCGTAAACGCACAGACAGGATATTCCGACAGAATAATAAATAATGGAACCAGGTCCGGCGTAAACACACAGACAGGATATTCCGACAGAATAATAAATAATGGAATCAGGTCCGGTGTAAAACACACAGACAGGATATTCCAACAGAATAATAAACGGAACCAGGTCCGGTGTAAAACACACAGACAGGATGTTCCAACAGAATAATAGAAGAATGTCACCAAGTATAGGGTAGACCGCGTATACTGGTTATTCCAACAGAATAATAACAAATGGAATAACAGAAGTTCTCTTCATGAATATAAAAGAAATAATATTCCCTACCTTAAAAGAACTGGATATTGGAAAAGTGATGTAGCAGAATACTTTTATTCTCTCTCTCTTATTCTCTCTATACTTTCTCTCTCTATAGCTTGAATGAATTCGTGAAAAATAATGAAGCCCTAGGCCTCTATTTATAGAAAAACTGAGGGTGGCTCTTGGTCTTAACGAAGGGTCAAATGACTCTTGGTCTTAACGAAGGGTCAAATGACTCTTGGTAATATTGAAGGGACAACTACTATTGACGAAAGTAATTACTATTGACAAAGGTAAATACTATTGACGAAGGTAATTACTATTGACCAAGGTAAATACTATTGACCAAGGTAAATACTATTGACGAAGGTAATTACTATTGACCAAGGTAAATACTATTGACCAAGGTAAATACTATTGACGAAGGTAATTACTATTGACCAAGGTAAATACTATTGACCAAGAGACTCTTAGATGATGACATATGGCCCCCCATAAAATAACCAAACTTACCACAACGTCTCAATAATATAACATATTATACAGATGATACTATGCCAATAATTTAAGAGATATGATGCAGCAATTACTATAGCAATAATTGAGTATAGCTGAGTGACTTCTCACGTAAGCATCAATAATCAATACCGTGTGCTACTATGCAACCACGCGTATTACTGTACTTTTACTACCGAGTAGTTCAACAGTTTTAACGGTTTTAACGGTAACACCTCAGCCGTTATTTTTATAGAAAGATAATTCTGTCGTTTTCTCAATCCGACAATAATTCCGTTGTGGGGTCCACCAATGATTGTGCCGTCGTACGAATATTCCCCGACAAAAAGAATATTCTCCGACCAAACGAATATTTTATAACAACTTGCTTACTTTGCAAAATTTATAAATATTACCCACAACTATAACATTATATCAAATTAACTCCATAATATTCAAAAATGATATTTATAGAAAATTCATCTTTATTTATAAAAATTGGGGTCTTACAACCTCCCCTTCTTATGAAATTTCGCCCTCGAAATTAGGGTACGTACCTGGTATGTCGAAGAGGTAAGGATACCTTGATTTCATTTCAGATTCTAACTCCCAAGTCATTTCCTCAACATCGTGGTTTCTCCACAAAACTTTGACTTGAGGTATAACCTTGGAGCGTAGAATATGTTCCTTCTTATCCAAGATTTGAACAGGAACTTCTTCATACGTCAAATCCTCCGCTATTTCGTCCGGTTCTAACTCAATAATGTGGTTCGGGTCTTCCACATATTTGCGTAACATGGATATGTGAAAAACGTTATGAACACGAGACATACTTGGCGGTAAAGCGAGTCTATAAGCCACAGTTCCTACTCGATCGAGGATTAAAAATGGACCGATGAATCGAGGATTTAGCTTTCCTCTCTTTCCAAATCTCGTAACTCCTTTCCATGGAGCAACACGTAAGAACACATGATCTCCTACATCAAATTCCACGTCCTTTCGATGAAGATCAGCATAACTCTTTTGTCGATCTTGTGAGGTTTTTATACGTTGTCGGATCGTTTGAATCTTTTCTGTAGTCATACGTACCAACTCCGGTCCCAACAACGTTGCTTCGCCCACCTCATCCCAGCATACTGGAGAACGACATTTTCTTCCATACAATGCTTCGAATGGAGCCATGCCAATACTTGCTTGATAACTGTTGTTGTAGGAAAACTCCACCAATGGTAAGAACTTGTCCCAACTTCCCTTGAAGTCAAAGACACAGAGTCTTAATAGATCTTCAAGAGTTTGAATAGTCCTCTCTGATTGTCCGTCCGTCTGAGGATGATATGCTGAACTAAATCGTAACTCCGTGCCCATAGCTTTTTGTAAACTAACCCAAAATCGTGAAGTGAATCTTGGGTCTCGGTCAGAAACTATGGATACTGGCATACCATGCAGTCTTACAATCTCGTTTATGTACATACGAGCAAGACGTTCAAGTGTATAAGTTTCTCGTATCGGTAAGAAATGAGCAGACTTGGTCAATCTATCAACAATGACCCAAATCGCATCAATACCTTGAGAAACCCTAGGAAGACCGGTAACGAAATCCATGGTAATGTGCTCCCACTTCCATTCTGGAATTTCAAGTGGTTGCAATGGACCTTTTGGTACTTGATGCTCCGCTTTGACTCGTTGACAAGTTAGACACCTTGAGATAAACAACGCTATCTCTCTCTTCATATTGCTCCACCAAAATGTATGACGAAGATCATGATACATTTTGGTACTTCCAGGATGGATTGCAAACGGTGTGTTGTGCGCCTCCATCATGATTTCATACTTTAAATCAGGGTTGTTAGGAACACAAAGTCTGGAGTTGACTCGAAGTATTCCTTCTTCATCGATTCTTGCTTCCGGCATAGAACCTTCTTGCACTTTCTTCCTCATACGCATCAGCTCCAGGTCTGTAGCTTGAGCAGCTTTAACTTTATCGATTAAAGTCGGTTCTACTCGTATATTCGCCATCATCACATGGGTCCCTGGAGTCTTCAACTCTATCTCCATCCTTTGCAAGTCACACAAAATGGGCCTTTGCGTTGTTAATATTGCACTTGTACCCGCATATGATCTTCTACTCAATGCGTCAGCTACCACGTTCGCTTTTCCAGGATGGTATTGAATGGTATGATCATAATCTTTCAACAGTTCAAGCCAACGTCGTTGTCGCATGTTGAGTTCCTTTTGAGTGAAGAAATATTTGAGGCTTTTATGATCCGTAAAGATCTCCACTTTCTCCCCATACAAGTAATGCCTCCAAATTTTAAGTGCAAAGACAACAGCTGCCAACTCTAGATCATGAGTAGGATAATTCCTCTCATATTCCTTGAGTTGTCTTGATGCATAGGCTATGACTTTTCCATGTTGCATGAGAACGCATCCCAACCCTTTGCTCGAAGCATCACTGTAGATGACAAATCCCTCCGAGCCAGATGGTATTGTTAGAACAGGTGCTGAAATGAGTCTCCTCTTGAGTTCTTGAAAACTCTGCTCACATTCTTCGCTCCAACCAAACTTTGTATCTTTCCGAGTCAGCTGAGTTAATGGAGTAGCGATTCGAGAAAATCCTTCCACGAATCTCCGATAATAACCAGCTAAACCAAGAAAGCTACGTACCTCGGTCACTGATTTAGGTTGCTCCCAGCTTTGAATAGCTTCAATCTTTGCCGGGTCAACAGATATTCCACGACTTGATACTACGTGCCCAAGGAATGCTACCTCTTCCAGCCAGAACTCGCATTTCTTCAACTTGGCATAAAGTTTGTATTCACGAAGCTTTTGGAGTACCAGCCTCAAGTGTTGCTCATGATCTTCACGGCTTTTGGAATAAATAAGGATGTCATCAATAAAGACGACCACAAAGTGATCCAAATATTCCTTGAATACCCGGTTCATCATATCCATGAAGGCAGCAGGAGCATTAGTCAATCCAAAGGACATGACTAGGAATTCATAATGCCCGTACCGAGTTCTAAAAGCCGTCTTTGGAATATCCTCAGTTCTAACCTTCAGCTGATGATATCCAGAACGAAGATCGATCTTTGAAAAGAATTGTGCTCCTTGCAACTGGTCAAACAGGTCATCAATACGTGGCAATGGGTACCTATTTTTGATGGTGACATGATTCAACTCCCGATAATCAATACAAAGTCGCATACTCCCATCTTTCTTCTTCACGAACAGAACAGGAGCACCCCAAGGAGAAGTACTAGGACGAATAAAACCAATGTCTAACAATTCCTGCAGTTGGGTCTTTAACTCCTGAAGTTCAATAGGAGCCATTCGATATGGGGCTTTGGAAATGGGTTTTGTACCGGGTTCAAGGTCGATACAAAATTCAATTTCACGCTCTGGGGGTAGGCCAGGAAGTTCTTCAGGGAATACGTCAGGGAATTTATTAACAATAGAAATATCATTCAAAACTGACGTATTTTTGTTTAGATCTGTGACATGAGCTAAGAAAGCTTGACATCCGTTTTTCAATAAACGAATAGTTTTATGGCTTGAGATGACAGCGATTGATTTTAATGGTTTGGTTGCTTGAATTCGCATAATAGGTCGATTAGGAATATGAAAACTAACAACCTTACGAAAACAATCAATTTTTGCATAATGAGTAGTTAACCAATCAATCCCTAGAATCACGTCAAATGCAAGTATTTTTAATGAAATCAGATCGATAGGTAATGTGTGGGTACCAACTTGAACCAAACAAGACTTATAAACAGTGGAGGTAATGAAGGTTTCTCCCAATGGAGTTTCCACAGATAAGTCAAAGTCTAATTTCTCCGGAATCAAATTTAATCGATGAGCGCAAGTAGGAGAAATAAAAGAATGGGTTGAACCGGTATCAAATAAAGTATAAACTTCTTTAGAGTTTATGATAAGCTTACCCGTGATGACCTCATTCGGGTTCCTTGCTCTCTGGGAGTTCACAACAAACGCTCTCCCTTGCACAACCGGTTTTGACTTTTCTGGGACGGCTTTTGGTGCCTCCATCCTAGCTGAATTTGTCTTCGGTAAACGACAAAATCGGGCTAAATGACCTTCTCTTCCACAATTATAACATGCTTTGGACGGCATCGCGCAGTTTGGACTGATGTGCCCCTCCCCTCCGCATTTGAAACATATGATAGGTGGTCGTTCTCCTTCCTTAACGACAGGTGCTGGTGCTGACGTCTTTCCATCATTGTTGAATCTCCTCTTCTTGAAATGTCCATTCTTATTGTTTTGGCCCTGATTACCACCGAAGTGGTTACCATTTCTGGCCTGTTGATTCCCTCCACGCTTGTTGTCACCGCTTCGATGACTGCTCTCACTGGTATTATCATTTTGCCGGCTGCTCTCTTTTGGTTGCGTTGTCTCGTTATCGCGCTCCACCAACTGAGCCCTATTTACAACATCTGAATACAAACACAGTTTATGAGAAACAAGATGTTGACGTATCTCCGGCTTCAAACCTCTTAAAAACATCCGCGTCATTCTTTCTTCATTATCCACCAGGTGGGACGCAAACCGGGATAACTCCGCAAATTTTGCCTCGTACTGCGACACGGTCATATTATTCTGCTCCAATTTGATGAACTCCACCTCCTTCATGTGACGAATACTCTCGGGAAAGTATTTGTCGTTAAACAGATCTTGAAACTTCTCCCAAGACATCTTCAGTGCGGCAGGTTGAGTACGCTTTATCGATTCCCACCAGTAATCTGCCTCTCCTCGCAACATAAAGGCGGCAAAGGGAACCTTTTGCTCCTCGGAGCAACCCAAGACATCAAATATCTTGGTGATCTGCTTTATCCATGTTTCAGCTACAAGTGGTTTGGGTTCTCCCTTAAACTCCGGTGGTCCCAGCTCCTTAAACTGTTTAGCGGTGACCGCCTGAGAGTTTCCAGTATTTCCACCTACGTTGTGGACAGGAGCCGCTTTCACCTGTTGTTGCATGAATTGCATAAAGCCTCTGAACATTTGATCATTCATCATTTGGTCAGTGTTGTTGTTTGCATGAGGATTGACACCTTCCTGATGCACATTATCCTGATTATTGATATGTGGTGAATCAACAGTCGTCTGTGCTCCATTGCTATTCTCAACGTTCTCAGATGCCATTTTCAGATACTGCCACAAAATAAAAATTAATTGATATGTCATATATTATCCTTATATTATGACCGACCAATTAAATACCATGCAAATAAACTTAGGTATGTCATACTAGCGAAGGAATTCCCCGTCTCTCCCCTCCTAGTTCTATTCTCACATCTTAGCCAGGGATCATATCCCTAAGCTCTGATACCAACTGTGACGCCCCCAAAATTAGGTATACATCACCCATCTTGGGTCGTCAGATACATAGTACAGAATACAAATACAACTTAATAATACAACTGTCGTGTACAATACGACAAAACATAAACTGTGAGTTTGAATACAAATATTATCTTCTAGAGAGTATTCATACTCAAAAGGAGTCCTCATTACATTTATTAACACACCATTACATAGAATAGTGAGGACTACTAACTAATACTATCATTCGGACCATCACTCCGTACCCCGACTTGTCCCAGCTACGTTCTCATTTCCTGAAGAGAACAGTGAAAGAAAGGGTGAGCTCAACTAGCCCAGTAAGAAATATTATGACTAAGATAATGCAGAATAAATTATCATTAGCCTTCAACAATGTTAAACTGATAAAATATAATAGACATCAAGTTTAACTGTAGCGGAACAAGCAATCCATTAAAAGAGTCAAGTAGAAAATAAACTCTACTATCTTTTATGATTTAAAAGGTTTTTCAACACTGCGATCGCTGAGACTCAGCTTAATAAAATAATCCACATCATCGAATCACCCCTGCACTACGGCCAAGGATATTCGTGTATTCATTAATGGTCATGATCATGCCAACAACTGTCCATCAATGCACTACGGGCCAATGAGGACTTTTACCACATCATTTGTAACATTACGGTCATGATTATACCGAATAATCCCTGGTCATAATCATACCAAGTCCATCTATGCACTACAGGCCACAGATGACTTTCAACATTTTATAAACATGAGGATGATGACAATGATATAAGAATTCAATAAAACAAGTTCAAGAATTAATTTATCCAGGAATTAACAACGTCCAAATTGTCAACATGATACTGCATTGTGGAGTAAAATTCAAGAATGCTTAGAAGAATATTTTCTTGAAAAGATACTGGATGAAACGCAACTATCAAGGATATTCCACAAATTTCATGGAGTATAGAAGTCAAAACTTAACCAACTGAGTACAATAAAGAATGGAATAACAAAAGAAATCACCATGCATGCGATAGACCGCACAGACAGGTTATTCCAATAGAATAATAAATAATGGAACCAGGTCCGGCGTAAACGCACAGACAGGATATTCCGACAGAATAATAAATAATGGAACCAGGTCCGGCGTAAACGCACAGACAGGATATTCCGACAGAATAATAAATAATGGAACCAGGTCCGGTGTAAAACACACAGACAGGATGTTCCAACAGAATAATAAACGGAACCAGGTCCGGTGTAAAACACACAGACAGGATGTTCCAACAGAATAATAGAAGAATGTCACCAAGTATAGGGTAGACCGCGTATACTGGTTATTCCAACAGAATAATAACAAATGGAATAACAGAAGTTCTCTTCATGAATATAAAAGAAATAATATTCCCTACCTTAAAAGAACTGGATATTGGAAAAGTGATGTAGCAGAATACTTTTATTCTCTCTCTCTTATTCTCTCTATACTTTCTCTCTCTATAGCTTGAATGAATTCATGAAAAATAATGAAGCCCTAGGCCTCTATTTATAGAAAAACTGAGGGTGGCTCTTGGTCTTAACGAAGGGTCAAATGACTCTTGGTCTTAACGAAGGGTCAAATGACTCTTGGTAATATTGAAGGGACAACTACTATTGACGAAAGTAATTACTATTGACCAAGGTAAATACTATTGACGAAGGTAATTACTATTGACCAAGGTAAATACTATTGACCAAGGTAAATACTATTGACGAAGGTAATTACTATTGACCAAGGTAAATACTATTGACCAAGGTAAATACTATTGACGAAGGTAATTACTATTGACCAAGGTAAATACTATTGACCAAGAGACTCTTAGATGATGACATATGGCCCCCCATAAAATAACCAAACTTACCACAACGTCTCAATAATATAACATATTATACAGATGATACTATGCCAATAATTTAAGAGATATGATGCAGCAATTACTATAGCAATAATTGAGTATAGCTGAGTGACTTCTCACGTAAGCATCAATAATCAATACCGTGTGCTACTATGCAACCACGCGTATTACTGTACTTTTACTACCGAGTAGTTCAACAGTTTTAACGGTTTTAACGGTAACACCTCAGCCGTTATTTTTATAGAAAGATAATTCTGTCGTTTTCTCAATCCGACAATAATTCCGTTGTGGGGTCCACCAATGATTGTGCCGTCGTACGAATATTCCCCGACAAAAAGAATATTCTCCGACCAAACGAATATTTTATAACAACTTGCTTACTTTGCAAAATTTATAAATATTACCCACAACTATAACATTATATTAAATTAACTCTATAATATTCAAAAATGATATTTATAGAAAATTCATCTTTATTTATAAAAATTGGGATCTTACAATCCTGCCGTTAGATGATAAAGAGAACTGGGATGTGCCAGAAGAAGTAAGAAACATATGTGTAAAACCACTAAACATAAGAAGACCAGCGGGAAGACCAAAGATAGGGAGGTACAAGCACGGATTTGAAAACAAAATTCAAAATAAATGCAGCAGGTGCCAAGAAAAAGGACACAACAGAAAAACATGCAATAATCCACCGATTTTAAGACCAAAAAGGTCTGATATAGTACATAATCCACAAGAGTGTAAATACATGAATGTATTGTTGTCTACTGTGAATAACCATTAACCAGATAGTTGGTAACCTTTTTGATGATGTACAGTAACCAAAATTGTGTTGCACAATATTGATTAATATTTTGATTTCTGATTCCATCATAAGTTATCAATATAAAGTAAACATATACATTAAACAATTGGTAAAAGTTCTGAAACAATGTTATGTAACTTTGGTTACTCATCCAAAATAAAATAGTTACCTTTATATACATATTTAGATACCAACTGACTATTTCCAAATAATTTTTATAACTATGTAATTTATAAGTATCCATCAGCTAGATAAATGGGAAACCTCACATGTATATTTAGCACTTGATAACTGTTTCGATATAAGTTATTCATTATCTGGTTACTAACAAAAACTAAAATGGTTACCCTTATATGAATATTTGGATACCAACTGCACCTCTCAAACTCTTTTTTATTATTATGTGATCTATAAGTGACCATCATATATATAAATGAGAACTCTTAATTGGAGTTTCTGATTCCAACATGATGACATGATATAAATAAAACATATACCTTTAACACTTGATAACAGGCCATAAACAAGCTTATAACTATCTGGTTACTAAAAAAAACTAAACTGGTTACCTTATATGTAGGTTTGGAAACCAACTTAACATTTCAATTGAAATAGCTGATGGAAACTGTTATGAAACATTTATATGTATATTTGGTTACTCACAAAAACTAAAATGGTTACCTCTATATGCTGATTTAGCTACCAACTGGACCACTTCTAAATAATTTTTACATGTAATTTATAAGTATACATCACCTAGATAAATGGGTCACTCTCATATGTACATTTAATACTTTATCTATGTCCTGATACAAGCTTGTAATTATCTGGTTACTAAAAAAAATAATATGGTTACCCTTCTGTTCAGGTTTGGTTACCAACTGCACTTTCAAGCAATGTATCAGACACAACTTATAAGTAACAAAAATGAACCAACAAACAATGTTAAATCACTAGTAATATAATCAAATATGTAATCCCAATTACATAAGATGCAATAAACATTAAAAAATCACTAACCATAACAAATGGTTATGGATATTAGACAGTAACCAATGTATGAAACACAATTCAGAAGGAAAAGACAACGACAACCAAACTAATCAAAATCTGGTACAAATCTTCTTGGAAATTCTCTATCAAACTCGTATCCCTCAAATTGTTTGTTCCTAGCATGCATGTAGAGGTTTGTGCATAATTTCTTCTGATACTGCATAATGGGGAATGAACTAGAAATTTCAGCAAACTTCTGATGAATAACACGCTCAGCAAAACAAATCGTGAACATCCCACAATCACTGCACAAACAAACAAAATAAAATAAAAATCAAAACTAAAATCATACTAGATGTAATAATTAAATAAATGTAAACTATATAAACCTTACCCCTCAGTTTGTTCAGGTACCCCCTCTGCAAATTTCAATTCAATTATATCATTTTCATCCTTGTTATGATACGATACACTACTGAAGTTAATATCAGACATATCCCTCCAAAGACCACTCTTACGCAGTATTGTGGGTAGGATGAAGATATAGGGCTCACAAACATCCATAATTTTTGTCTGTATTATTTTCCTGTTTGGCTGCAGAGAATTATAAAATGTTAAACGTCTGCGATGCACGTCAAATGTTAGCAAAAACTAGTGATCCGGTGATGACATGTGAATAAGGAACAACACCTAATCAACGTTGACCCAAGGTGTGTTCACATCCATGAACAATCCACGGATGTATTCAGCAACATCACCCTCCCCAGACAAGATACTCTTATCAGCATTTTTACTTGTGTATTCCTCCAAAAGAGCAGTCATCATGCCGTGAAACCAACAGTCTGTGGTCGTTGCCCTTATATGAACGCTGTCGGAGTGTCTGGCCAGTTTATGGAAGTAGTATAATGCAAAATTTATGTGCTGAACCAAAACAAAAAAACAAAATCCATAAGATATTAACAGTTGCTGAAAAATATAAATATGTAATAAAGGTAACCAGTGCTATTAACACTAGTTACTAAACCAGATGCATAAGGTAATCATAATTATCACAACAGAATTTGAACAAAAAAAACTCACATCGTCATCTAACCACTGTCCAGGAGTCTTCAGTTTGTAGAACCACATTTTTGATGATATTGGGACAGACCTAAATATAAAAGCAGGTTCAATTTGGTCATTCTTTCCCGGGAATTTGTCAGTCCTTCAACATAAAAGCATAATATTAGTATACACGCTAACATTAAAAATTACCATATTAGTAGACACACTACCAAAATCAGACTTGAACATTAAATAATAACCAATCTAATCAACCACTGTATTGTAAACAGTTACATGGTAACCAACAAATAATAATATAGTAACCATAATCAAATAGTAACCAACACATAAAATAACAATATCCAAAACATAAAATAACAGTAACTAGAACATAATTTAATAGTAACCAACACAGAAACATCATGTAATGAATCTCCATTTAAGCAACCTGAATGTACTAAACAAATACCTAGTAATCAAAAATTATATAATAGTAACCAAAACTTTACTTTGATGGAACATTAACAGAAATCAAACACAAAATAATAGTAACCATAACATGATATAGTATTAACCAAAACCTAATATAACAGTAACCAGAATATAATATAATAGTAACCCAAACAAACCAAAATCCCATTTTAAGTGTACAATAATGGTAGCCAAATCATAACATAACAGTAACCAGAACATCATAAAGCCGTAACCAGAAAACAACATAATAGTAACCATAACATTTATGTAATAGTAACCATTTGTTTCTACAGAAAAACAAATTTATTTGTTTTATAAAAAACTATACCATTGTTAAAAAACAAAGAACATACATTTTTCTGTTGTTTAGTCCAATCCTAAACTATTGATCAAACAATGTCTCTTCGTATTTTGACGACATGACCATGCATACTTTTGGGAATGCATAAAGCAGAGGCGGAAGGATGGAGCGGGGGGGCATATGCCCCCTAAGGCTGGGGGGAGGGGGTATATATCATATATGCAAAGCAGACCGGAGCGAGGTTAGTATATATATATATATATATATATATATATATATATATATATATCATATATTACTTCTTTATATTCTAAGTAACTCGGAGTGAGACAGGCAGGTGGTTTTAACTTGTAAAGAGATTTTTTTTTAACTTTACTAAGTTTAGAAAATTACCCTTTTAACCCGCATGCCAACACCTCCTTTAAACCCCTTTCCTTTTATCAGTGAGTCTTAATGTCTTATACTTATTTCCTTTTAGCAAGCAATGAAGCACGTCTCGTTTTATTTTTTTCTTCCACCTGAATCGAGCACCTCCTCTGCCGCCAAACACTAAAGCCTCTTTTTTTCTTCTACCTAAACCGAGCACCTCCTTTTAGCAAGCACTGAAGCACGTCTCGTGGCTCCTCTGCTCCGATAAAGGTAAGTTTTAGTAGTTGTCAATTTAATTGAATATTTGATTTAGGGTTTTAAAAATTTTGGGATTTGTGGGTTATTGTTGTTATTAGTTAAAATTGATACAAATAATGAATTTTGTGCTTAATGTTGTCATTAAATTAGAGATTTAAAGTTTGTTATGCCATGAATTAGAGATTATGTGTTATTATCCTTGAATTGATATTGTATATTTATTGTATATTGTTTGTGAACTAATTGAATTAGGTTAGTTGATGAAATTATTATGAAATGTTTAAATTGATGAAATTATTGTGAAATACTATAATTGGGTAAAATAAAATTATTAGCAATTGATGTTTTTATTTATTCTAGATTATGGACAAATATGTGATTAAGCGACCAAAAACTGTTGATTCTTCTAATAATCAATTACCAAGTTCCGAAGCAAGTGGTGGTATAAGAAATTCACGTGTGGAGTTCAATTCAAATGATATTGTTAGTGATCCGGGGTTACGTAAATTAATTGAAGACTTTGATATTGTGATTAGAGATCAAGTTCGAAGAGAGAATTTAACTAGAGGTCCATGTCAACTAATTGCTCATAATTATCCCAAAAAATACAAAACTAATGTGAAGAGAAGCTTTCGGCCCACTTGGTTTAAAAATTTTGAGTAGTTGGAGTATAGCATTTCAATGGATGCGACCTTTTGCTTTTGTTGCTATCTATTTAGCAATTCAAACAGAGTAGATGATGCTTTTACAAAAAAAGGGTTCAGCAACTGGAAAAAGGCATTGGAAAAATTTCAAGAACATGTGGGTGCTTTGAATAGTCCTCATAATGATGCTAGAATACGACTTCAAGGTTTTCAAAATCAAAGGCAGAGTGTGTCACATATACTACTAGCACATGGGCAAGAGATGGAGGTTGCTTATCGCACCCGTTTAACGGTGGCTTTGGATGTCACACGCATTCTTTTGAAGTAAGGTTTGTCTTTTTGTGGACATGATGAGTCATCGACTTCATCAAATAAGGGAAATTTCCTTGAGTTTTTTGAGTGGTACAACCTACGAAATGAAGAGGTAGGCAAGGTAGTTAATGAGAATGCTCCTGGAAACAATCAAATGACTTCTCCAAAAATTCAAAAAGAACTTGCAAGTGCTTGTGCTATGGAAACTACACTTGCCATCATCAATGATATTGGGGACAAAATATTTTCTATTATGGTTGATGAGTCTCGAGATGTTTCAATAAAGGAGCAAATGAGAGTTGTTTTGAGATATGTAAACAACCATTGAGATGTGATTGAAAGGTTTCTTGGTGTGGTACATGTGCCTGACACTTCATCTATTTCTTTGAAGAATGCTATTGATGAATTGTTTGCAAAACATAAATTTTCATTATCGAGATTGAGAGGTCATGTGACGCCCCCAAATTCCAGGACCGTCACAGGGTCGCTCGAATTCGGTTCGTCACGTTCTCATGGTAATACACTAATAATAATACGACTAAATGTCGCACCGCACAACTGAATAAACACACGACCAATACTGAATAAATTACATTTAAATAATATAATTTATTCACGTCCTAAGGTCTCGTAACTTAAACAGTGATTACATAGCTTAGACATATCTAAAGCATAAATAACCTTACATAATATCATAAGTTCTTTATTACAATCATAAGGTCCTACATAATCAAAGATACTCAGTAGCCTTTCCCTTGCCCTTGTCGGTACTCGAGGGTCCGCACTGCTCGGCCTTAACTGAAATATTTTTAGGAAAAGCAAGAATGAGCATAAATTGCTCATCAAGTAAAATACAATAAGGTTGAGTAATATAATTCTCAATTCTCGAAGGGTATAGCAAGGTTTGATAGTTCAAGGATAACAAGAATACCAACAGTTCTCAATAATAGTCGCTAAGGACAGAATAAATATCAATGTGATTCAATAATAAATAAATTCAAGATTTTAAGATAACTGAATACTGAGCAGTCACTAAGGACTATGAACTTCCACATGGTTTAAAAGTAATAAACTGAAAATCCAACAAAAACAAGTACAACAGATGATCAACCTAAAGTACCCTATGTTATGCATAACACTCAATCATACTAATGTGCACGCGTCGGTTCTCCGACAATTATATTTTGTTCTTCTCAGTCAAATACAAGATCCCGCACCAATCAATTGGTTTGAGACGCCTTTCAATAATATAAGTCTAGACGAAACAAATGGCATATATCACAACAATTATAAGTTCAATTTCAAGGTTTAAAGTCCGAAGAATGTAATTGTACGACAATAATAACATAAGCCAATTGAATGTTCAATAAAGAGTAGAGTTGGGAACTTGCTTACAACGTTCCTCTAATAAAGTAAAACACGAAGGTCTAAGATACGTGCACTATAAATGAATGTAAGTAAAGAAACTTGCTCAATATAAAAGAGAGTTCGAATACTTGCCTTTAGCGTAGTTTATCCACGAAAAGCAAAACGACACTTTTAAATTCCTATCGTAATATAGTTACGTATATATATGATATTCATTAGTTATATAATTTAACTTCACATTTTATCTTCGAATATATGATCAACACATAAGCTAAGTTTTAACCTAGCTACACAGTTATATAGTATATAATTTCTATCATTAACGTTCTCTTTTCTCAAGTTAATCATATTCATACATCATTACTATCATGTGAGACTACCATAAATAGCAAACATACTCTCATATTATTAATATCACATAAGACAACAATTAATGAATACATTTCATTTTAGCAAGTTATGGCATTTCCATAAGTTAAGCGTCAAAATCGGGTGCAAGTAACATCATATAATATCACGTAGCATGTATAAATTTTAAAGAATGCTTTTATGTTTGTATAACATTCCCTCGTTCCAAACATATGTGATATAGTTTCTAAGTTAACACTTTCGACAATTTAAAACCATTTAAGGTCATGATGTTACAAAATCTAGCATGTTCACCTTGTAAACACATAAGGTACTTATATTAAGCACGTTCATGAGTATTCATATCGCATATATGCAACTATCATTGTCATTAGTTTGAAAACATGCTTCATTTACGCAAATTTGGTTTCACGACATGTAACATAGTAGGCAAACATGAATGACACATTAGTAAGTCTAAAAGTTCTATCAAACACGTTCATAAGTATTGGAATTCGAATCTCAATGTAACATGTCGATGTTCACGTTCAACACTTAACTTTCATTAATAAAGTTTACTAATACGTTCTAACACGTTCATGCTACATTACGAAATCCATATACGTAAGTTAATGTGTCCGACATGCATCTCAAGGTTATATAAATATGCCCAAAAAATCAGAACGTCAATATGTTACACATGTCAAAGTTTGTTTTCAAAACTTTGATTTTCATTAGGAAAGTGCACTAGTTAGGTTCACATGTTCATATTATATCACGATACATATATACTTAAGTTAATATGCATTTTGTGTGTGTCTAGGTCATACCAATATGTCTCACAAGTCAGAACATAACCATGGCGCTTATATATCGAAGTCCATTCTTAAAACTTCTAAGTTCACTTCAGAAACCATACACATTTTGTTAACCATGTATGATAATATACTAAAACACGCTTACATTGTAAGATCCCAAATTTTATGAATAAAGATTTAATTTTCTTTATATATTACTTTGAAATAGTAAGATGTTAATTTGATAAATGTGATAAGTTCCCCACGTTTGTCATTGCTTGGAAAATGCTGATTTTTCAAATTCTAAAAAGGTGGGCGTGAGAAGCCGCCGGTAGCATTAGTCAACATTGGTGTCCTGGCATTTTCCTATAAATAGGGTGCTTAGTTAGAAATGAAAATCACACCAGAATCAGAAAATTTTCTCTATATAATATCAAGCGTATTTCTTGTGAGTATAAGGATAGTTTGAGTGTAGATTACGGTGAAAGTTTTTATCCGCATAATATCCGATATTCCAGTCAAAACTACTCTCCGGTTAAGGTAAGGGGTGTTATTTTTTTTTTTCAAAAATGATGTTATTGCCTTCAATATTATTTCATCAAAATATTGGTATGAAATTTATTATGAAATTTTTACCTTTTCCGTCGAGGTTACTATTCACGTATACGACACTATTTATGAAATACGGTACTATTCACGAATACTATTCACGAAGTATGATTTTTCTTATGAAATGTCTATCTTTTTCATGTCGAAGTTACTATTCACGTATACGACACTATTCACGTATACGACACTATTCACAAATACGATACTATTCACCGAAAAATTAAATTTTCTTCTAATTATCCAAATGGCCTGTTAAGGTTCCTATCTTTGATTGTATCCAAGTTTTGAGTTTTATTCTTGAATTTTGCTCCATACAGTATTATTATGGATATTTTTGAACTTGGATAAACTAAAATACGAATCCTTATTCTTTGTCCTTTATCTCGCTGGATTCGTTCTTTAAAATATTTTTCATCATCCTCAGTCCTAAATGGTGATATAACCGAATATCTTTGGCCTGTAGTGCAAAGATGGATGATTATTTGATGAATATCTGGCCTGTAGCGCAGAGATGAATGATTACCTGATGAATATCTTTGGCCCGTAGTGCAAAGATGACAGGTGTTGAATGAACACGACCAACTAGTGATACAAGTGAATATCTTTGGCCCGTAGTGCAAAACTGAATATTTGATGTGAGATATATATTGATGTTACAGGGATAAAATATTGATGATGGACTTCTAAATTATAGAAGATAATAGACTTCATTCTTTACTTAACTTTTCTAATAAATTGTTATTTTCGCTGCGAATATTGATCTAAAACTTGTTGTCCATAATATTTTATCTGAATTGTTGAAGACTAACGATAATTTATTTTCTATTATCTTAGTCATAATATTTTTTACTGGGCTAGTTGAGCTCACTCTTTTCATCTATTATCCTTTTTAGAAAATGAGAATATCGCGGGGACTAGTCGGGGATCAGTGTGATGATCAGAGTTAGATCTGTAGAAGTTCTCAATATTCTATTAAAATAGTGAGACAATAATTGTAATGAATAAGTAATGAATTTGAATGTTTATATTTCGTATTATATACGATTTGCATTGACATTCACAGTTGTATGGTTGTATTTCTCACGACCTTTTTGTTATACAAGATTTGTATTTGGAATTCTGTACCATGTATTTGGCGACTCAGAATGGGTTGGTATTGAACCTATTTTGGGGGCGTCACAATTGGTATCAGAGCTTAGGGATATAATCTCTGGCGGAGATCTGGGAATAGAATTAGGAGGGGAGAGATGAGTAAATCCTTCGTTATCATCCTACCTAAGCTTATTTGGTATTTAATTGGTCAGTCGGAGCATAGGGTTAATATGTGATATATTAATTTATTTAATTAACCCTTGTTTTATGGCAGTAATTAAGAATGACAGCTGAAAATCTAAACAATGGAGTGAATGAGACCGTTGAGACACCTTTAATCACCAACCAGGATAACGTGATGTCGAGAGAAGAAGAAATTAGAAATATTCATGTGGTGAGTGAAGAAATAATAGTTGCACCCGAGCTAGTCGCAGATGTAGCACCTGAGAGTGAGGAAGAAGAGGAACCCGAGGAGGAGGATTTATTAGGAGAATTTTATGGTCGAAATGTAGAACTACAAGATCGTATTCATGAGTTAGAAGAGCAGAGTGAAGAACGACAGACAGCCGTGGAACAAAGGGATACAACAATTCAAGAAAGGGATACAAAAATTTAAGATTTTGCTACTCGATATGCGAGGCTTGAATAGAAGCTATCTCTGGCAGAGCATATAATATTAGAGCTGGAATCTGAAAATGCAAATGTCAACGACCAACTGAAAGAAGAAGCAACGAAATGAGTGAGAATTAAAGATGCATGAGTAAAAGACACATGACGCGTTGATATTTTAGAAAGAGACGTCCGATCCAAGAAAGCCAACATAGACGATATGGATTTCACTTTTTAGACAGCAATTGGAAGAATCCAACATCGAGTTTAGAATTACCTTGTACATAGCGGTCAACCCCAATTCGATATGGATCGAAGAGTAATGATTCAAATCATGAATCAGGAGTGCGACGAAGCAGTTGAGGGTGGAATGAACTTTATAGCAAAGTCAAGACCAACTGGGATAGTGACACCAAAGACTGTCCCAGACAAATCAAAGTCGGTGGTTCCTTGAATAGAGTTTGTCGTGACTGCTCAAAACGCGAGGAACTCGAATGAATTTATCACGGGTTAGTTAATCATAAATTTTTGTGAAGTTTATATCTTATTAGATACCGGTTCTACCCATTTTGTTATTTCACCTACTTGTGCTCAACGTTTGAACTTGAATTCTGAGAAATTAGACTTTGACTTATCTGTTGAAACTCCGTTGGGGGAAACCTTCATTACATCTATAGTTTACAAATTTTGTTTGATTCAAATTGGTACCCTCACATTTTCTATTTGATCTTATATTTTTGAAAATTCTTGCATTTGATGTGATTGTTTTTGAATCGATTAGTTAACGATTGTTTCGTAAGGTTGTTAACTTTCATTCAAACAACCAGACCATTAAAATCAATCATTGTCATTTCAAGTAATAAAGCTATTCGTTTATTAAAAAATAGATTCTAAGCTTTCTTAGCCCATGTCACTAATTTAAATCAGAATACATCAGATTGGAATGATATTTTTGTTATTAATGAGTTTCGTGATGTATTTCTCGAAGAACTTCCTGGTCTACCCCTAGACGTAAAGTTGAATTCTTTATTGACCTTGAACCCGGTATAAAACCAATTTCTAAAAATCCCATATCGAATGACTTTTATTGAACTTCAGGAGTTGAAGGTTCAACTACAAGAGTTGTTAGACATCGATTTTATACGTCCTAGTATGTCTTTTTGGGGTGTTCCTGTTTTATTCGTAAAGAAGAAAGACGGTAGTATACGACGTTGTATTGACTATCGGGAGTTGAACTATGTCACCATCAAGAATAGGTAGCTGTTACCTCGTATTGATGACATGTTCGAGCAATTACGAGATGCTATGGTTGAAGCACCATGAGGGTCACAGTTGGTATCAAATATTTAGATCATTTTGTAGTTGTCATTATTGATAACATCATAATATACTTCAAAAGTCTCAAATATTTTTTTACTTAGAATGAACTCAATATGCGAAAACGACGTTGGTTGGAGCTGTTGAAAGATTACGATCATACCATCCAATACCGTCCTGGAAAAAGTGAACATGGTAGCTAACACATTGAGTAGAAGATCGTATACGGGTACAAGTGCGATATTGTCAACACGAAGCCCATTTTGTATGACGTACAATTGTACAAAGGATGAAAATAGAGTTGAAGACTTCGGAGACCCACGTATTGATGTCAAATATACGCGTAGAACCAGCTTTAATGGATAGAGTTAAAGCTGATCAATCTACAGATCCGGAGCTGACGAATATGAGGAAGAAGGTGCACAAAGATACTATTCCCGAAGCAAGAATCGATGAAGAGTGAATACTTTAAGTCAAATCCAGACTTTGTGTTCCTAACGACTCTGAATTAAAGTATAGAATCATGATGGAAACACACAACACACCATTCGCAATCCATCCTGGAAGTACCAAAATGTATCGTGATTGTTAACATACAATTTGGTGGAGCAATATGAAGAAAGAGATCGCGGAGTTTATCTCGAGGTGTTTAACATGAAAACGTGTCGAGGCGGAGCATCGAGTGCCAAAGGATCAGTTTACAGAAAGTTATGGACACTGATTTACGATTCATTGGTCCATTTGAGATTCTTGATCGAGTAGGAAAGGTAGCCTATAGACTCGCTTTACCTCTAAGCATGTCTCGTGTTTATAACGTTTTTCACATATCTGTGCTAAGTAAATATGTGAAGAACCCGAACCACATTATTCAGTTAGAACCAGACGAGATAGCCGAAGATTTAACATACGAGGAGGTACCTGTCCAGATCTTGGATATGAATGAAAATGTTCTACGCTCAAAGGTTATACCACAAGTCAAAGTTTTGTGGAGAACCATGTTATTTAGGAAATGACCTGGGAGTTAGAATCAGAAATGAAAGCGAGGTATCCTCACCTCTTCGACATACCGGTACGTACGTCAATTTTGAGGACGAAATTTTATAAGGAGTGGATGTTGTAAGACCCCATATTTTATGAATAAAGATTTAATTTTTTTTATATATTACTTTGAAATAGTAAGATGTTAATATGATAAATGTGATAAGTTATGGGTGGAATGTGCGAATTTTTCAAAGTTAACAAGTGGTAATAAAATATTCATTATTGTCGGGAAATATTCGTTTGGTCGTGGAATATTCTTGTTGTCGGGGAATATTCGTACAACGGCGCAGCCATTTGTGGGCGCCACAACGGAATAACTATCGGATGAAGAAAACGACAAGAATGAATTTTATAAAAATAACGATGTAGTTGTTACCGTTTGAACTGTTGAAATACCCGGTGGTTAAAATACAGTAATACGTAGTATTGCACAGTAGCACACGATATTGCACAGTAATTCTAATTATTGATTCTTACGTAAGAAGTCACTACTCAATAATTGTTATAGTAATTACTATTCAATATTTTATATTATTGATTCAATAATTGCTACATTGATAATTGCATAATATTTTATTGATTTAATTGCACAGTATTTCAAATTATCAAATCAATAATTCATATTATTTGAATAATATTATTAGATAGCATTATTGACAATGTCTAAGGAAGTTCTGTCGAGAAAAGGGGTTAGGTTAATCTAATTGCGCGCCAGTAAGGAGAAATCCTTATCGAAAAGCCCTCCTTTTCTGATAACGACCTGGTTGTCAATGTTGTAGTTCTGTAATATTATTTGTGAATAATTAATTAATTATTTATATGATAAGGAAATTTTTATTGTGGATATAAATGAAAGAATTAGTGCTGAGGTATTTTTATCAGTACTTTGGTATGGAAAATCATTCGGTTGTGGATTTCGGCCATTTTTCGTTGGGAATTTGGAAAAACTTCATTCTACAAAGTTGTAGAGAATTAAATTTCCTATGGAAAAGACATAATTTGTATTTTTCTTATAAAAGGGCTATTTATTATGAATTATTGAAGTTTCGGAATAAATGTTTTTTTTTATAAAATGGTGGGCCCCACTTTTGTCATTGCTTGGAAAATGTTGATTTTTCAAATTCTAAAAAGGTGGGCGTGAGAAGCCCTATAAATAGGGTGTTTAGTTAGAAATAAAAATCACACCAGAATCAGAAAATTTTCTCTCTATAATATCGAGCGTATTTCTTGTGAGTATAAGGATAGTTTGAGTGTGGATTACGGTGAAAGTTTTCGTTCGCATAATATCCGATATTCCAGTCAAAACTACTTTTCGGTTAAGGTAAGGGGTGTTATTATTTTTCGTAAATGATGTTATTGCCTTAAATATCATTTCATCGAAATATTGGTATGAATTTTATTATGAAATTTTTATCTTTTCCGTCAAGGTTACTATTCACATATACGACATAATTCACGTATACGACAGTACTATTCATGAATACGGTACTATTCACGAGTATTATTCATGAAGTATGATTTTCTTATAAAATTTCTATCTTTTTCATGTCGAAGTTACTATTCACGTATACGACACTATTCACGTATACGATATTATTCACAAATACGGTACGATTCGCCGAAAAATTAAATTTTTTTCTAATTGTCCAAATGGCCTGTTAAGGTTCCTATCTTTGATTGTATCCAAGTTTTGAGTTTTACTCTTGAATTTTGCTCTACAAAGTATTATTATGGAGTATTTTTGAATTTGGATAAACTAAAATACGAATCCTTATTTTTTGTCTTTTATCTCGTTGGATTCGTTCTTTAAAATATTTTTCATCATCCTCATTCCTAAATGGTGATATAAATGAATATCTTTGGCGTGTAGTGCAAAGATGGATGATTATTTGATGAATATATACCTGTAGTGCAAAGATGAATGATTACCTGATGAATATCTTTGGCTTGTAGTGCAAAGATGACAGGTGTTGAGATGAACATAACCAACTAGTGTTACAAATGAATATCTTTGGCCCGTAGTGCAAAGACGAATATTTGATGTGAGATATATATTGAGGTTACAGGGATAAAATATTGATGATGGACTTCTAAATCATGGAAGATAGTAGACTTCATTCTCTACTTAACTCTTCTAATGAATTGTTATTTTCGCTGCGAATATTAATCTGAAACTTGTTGTCCATAATATTTTATCTGAATTGTTAAAGACTAATGATAATTTATTTTCTATTATCTTAGTCAAAATATTCTTTATTGGGCTAGTTGAGCTCACCTTTTTCAACTATTGTCCTCTTCAGAAAATGAGAAATCGCGGGGACTAGTCGGGGAACAGTGTGATGATCAGAGTTAGATTTGTAGAAGTTCTCAATATTCTATAAAAATAGCGAGACAATAATTGTAATGAATAAGTAATGAATTTGAATGTTTATATTTCGTATTATATACGATTTGTATTGATATTCACAGTTGTATGGTTGTATTTCTCACGACCTTTTTGTTATAAAAGATTTGTATTTGGAATTATGTCTCATGTATTTGGCGACTCAGAATGGGTTGGTATGCTTGTTTAAACCAAACCACATAATATATACACAACAGAAATCAAGCAGGATGTAGGGAACTGTTGCAGGCTGCTGATGCAGCTGCCTAGTGTAAAACTGGTGCAGCTGTGCCGGCTCCCAACCAGCGGCAGACAGCTCCAGAAAACGGCAAACTCAAAACCCAGACGTAGAAATTTCCTACGAATTTGTTATTAAACCAACTATGTTACCTCAGGATCACTTATATTAGCTTGTATATCAATCATTTAACATTATTGAATCATCAATTCATGAATTCCAACTAAATTTCAAGAATTGAAGTTTTCACAGAAATCTCAGAAATAGAAACACAAAATGGAATTGAAGAACAAGGAAGCTTATATAGTAATTCTAACATGTATATAAGTCCTTTTAGCAACTAATTATCATCCTCAAATCACAAAACCATAATTTCCAACTAGAATCAAGAATTCAAGAATTTGCAGAAAACTCAGAGACAACAATGGAGAATAATGAAAATGCGATTATACCTTTGCTATGAATTAAGCTTAATGCTACTGAAATCTCGCACTATTAGAATGATATTTCTAAAGTATATATACTCTCAATTTCAAACTTAACCAATTCTCAGCAAAGAAAAATATGAAGAGATGAGGGTATATTTATAGAACTCTCATTATACAGACAATGCAATTGCCTACCATTTCAAACCAACGAAAATTTGAATTTGCAGGGAGGTTATTAGGGGGTTGGTAATGGTGGTTGAAATCCATCATCATAGCCACACCCTTGCTCATCATTTGCTAGTCTATGCTGCTGAGTTTAAGGAAGAATAGGGAGTAGCTAGCTAAGGTTGGCTGAAATTGAGGAGTAGCGAGTAGACATAGGCTTGAGTGTATCACGTGAAGAGAATTGTGTCTCTCATTATGGGACAAGCAAAGCAAATCTCAGCAATCTAGCAATTTGTACAACGAAATGTTATAACATATATTATACACTTAGGCTATCACCTATATATATTCATACTATATATTTAGATTATAATTAACATTACAATGTAATCCCAATTATACCACATGTAAATCAAATAATATAGTAAATGTGATTTACACACATATAGTCCATGTACATTTTATCTCTCCGGTATTATCTTCTAAGATATTATCACATTTATTAATTAATTATATATTGAATTAATCGTCAATTATAAATGTTTAATATATCTATTCATGATGTATTATTTTAACGTACACTCCACATACAATTGTCACATACACCTTTAATGTAATTCATAACATATAGTTTCATAAATCTTAATATATGGTTACACTACACTTTACATTTTGTATAACATATAGTTAGTTACTATACATTTAATTCGCATGTTTGCACATAGAAGTAAATGATTTACTTATCTCATCAATTAATTAATAATATTAATTAATTCATTTCTCATTAATCAATACAATTATTAATATTCACAATAATAGATTAACACTTATATGATTAAATATCACATGAATAAATGTAATCTCATTACATTTATAAACACGTTGTTTATTATTATCATATTCATAATAATAATAATCACATATCACTAATTAATCACCATTAATAATCTACCATAATTAATTAATATTCTACAATTAACAATTAATATAGATTAATTGTTCGCTTAATAATTCCTTCGTCAATTAATATTATCATTAATATATCTCATTGCGGTGCCACACAAGGCTTCCCGAGTTTATGATAACTCCACATTTTCCTCAATTATTATAGTTATTCAATTTAATATAATTGAATTACTTCATCGCATAACACAAAAATCATTTATATTCAAATAAATTCTCATTTCCATTAATATATTTATTTAATAATATATGAAAATTCTCGGGTATTACATCCTTCCCCCCTTATAAAAAATCGTCCCGGAATTGCTATAAGGTTACACAAATAAATGGGGATAATCCCTCATTATTCTATCTTCTAACTCTCACGTTGCCTCTTCGACATCGTGGTTACGCCAAAGTACTTTTACAGATGAAATGACTTTATTTCTTAAGATTTGCTCTTTCCTATCTAATATCTGGACAAGAATTTCTTCACACGCCAATTCTTTCTCCACTTGAATGGGCTCGTAAGAAATCGCGTGCTTGTAGTCGGCCTTGTATGGTCGTAACACGGAGATGTGGAACACGTTGTGGATGTGCTCCAACTCTGGTGCTAACGCAACTTTGTATGCCACTTCACCCACTCGCTTCAGTATCTCGAACGGTCCTATGAATCTTGGACTCAATTTTCCTTTCTTGCCGAAACAGATTTTTCCTTTCCATGGAGATACCTTCAAGAAAACAAAACTGCCGACTTTAAAGTTCCGGTCCTGCCGATGTAAATCTGCGTATTTCTTCTGACGATCTGACCTGCTACAAGTCTGGCTCTTATCACTGTCACCATGTCTACAGTTTGTTGTACTAACTCTGGTCCGAGTATTCGTCGCTCTCCGACTTCGTCCCAACATAAGGCATTCTGCACTTTCTTCCGTAAAGAGCTTCGTATGGTGGCATGCCGATACTCGCATGATAACTATTATTATATGCAAACTCAACTAAGGGTAGGTGGTCTTCCCAATTTCCCTTGAAGTCCATCACGCAAGTTCTAAGCATGTTCTCTAGCGTTTGTATAGTTCGCTCGCTTTGTCCGTCTGTCTGAGGGTGATAAACGGTACTTAACCTCAACTGCGTTCCCATTCTCTCTTGCAAACTCTTCCAAAAATTTGACGTGAAGCGCAGATCTCGATTAAAAGTGATTGACACAGGCACTCCATGTCGTGAAATAATCTCTTTTACGTACAGACTCGCTAACTGATTCAAACTGTAACGGATCTTGATCGGTAGAAAATGTGCGGTCTTTGTAAGTCGATCCACGATAACCCAAATGGCATCATAACCTTTCTGCGTAACTGGAAGTCCTACCAAGAAGTCCATCGTAATATGCTCCCATTTCCATTCTGGTATTTCCAACGGTTGTAGTAAACCACTCGGCCGTTGATGCTCTGCTTTAACGCGCTGGCAAGTCAAACATTTACTAACACACTCTGCGACCTCTCTTTTTAAATTGGGCCACCAAAAATATTTCCTTAAGTCTCGGTACATCTTCATGCCTCCCGGATGAACGGAATATGTCATGTTGTGTGCCTCGTGCAAAATTTTTTCCCTTAACTCGGTTACCGCTGGTACCCACACTCTTCCTTCGAATCTCAAAATACCATCTTTATCCATTCGAAATTTTTCTTCCTCATTTTCTGTTATCCTTTTCCTGATCTTCTCACATTCTTCATCTTTCTCATGTGCTTCCTTTACTCTATCCAACAAGGTTGGACGAGCTTTCATTACAAACAATTTTTCTTTAGACCTCTTAGGTCTTTTCAATTCTATTTCCAATTTCTCCATCTCTCTTATCAACTCTTCCTGAGTCGTCAAATTAAACAACTTCTCCCTTCCTTTCCTGGTTAGAGCGTCGGCAACCACGTTTGCCTTTCCCGGGTGATAAAGAATATCGCAGTCGTAGTCTTTGATTAATTCTAACCACCTCCTCTGATGCATGTTCAATTTCTTCTGTGTGAAGATATATTTCAGACTTTTGTGTTCTGTGTATATCTCACATTTCTTCCCGTATAGATAATGTCTCCATATCTTTAATGTAAAAACTACTGCCGCTAACTCTAAGTCATGAGTAGGGTATCGTTTTTCGTAATCCTTCAATTATCGTGATGCATACGCAATGACTTTGCTGTGCTATATAAGCACACAACCAAGTCCCTTGTGCGATGCATCACTATCCACCACAAAATTTCCCGCATCATCTGGTAATGATAACACAAGTGCTTCGCTTAATCTCTTCTTCAGTTCTTGAAAAATCTCTTCGCACTTGTCGGTCCATACAAAATTCACCGTCTTCCTAGTCAAATTGGTCAACGGGGTTGCTATCTTAGAAAAATTTTGGATAAATCTTCGATAGTACCCAGCTAACCCTAAAAAGCTTCTCACCTCCGTTGGTGTTCTCGGTTGTTCCCAATTATTCACTGCTTCGACCTTTGCGGGGTCTAATAGGATTCCATTTTTATCCACCACGTGGCCTAAGAATTGAACCTTCTCCATCCAAAATTCGTACTTTGAAAACTTTGCATACATCTTCTCTTTCCTTAGTGGCTCCAAAACAATCTTCAAATGTTCGGCGTGCTCTTCCTCTGTCTTCGAGTAGATCAAAATGTCTTCGATAAAAACTACTACAAATTTATCCAAGTATGGCTTGAAAACTCGGTTCATCAAGTCTATAAATGCTTCCGGAGCATTAGTCAAACCAAATGACATTACCAAAAACTCGTAATGTCCATAACGGGTTCGAAACGCAGTCTTTGGTATATTCTCATCCCGTACCTTCAGTTGGTGATATCCCGTCCGTAGGTCGATTTTGAGAAATACTTCGCTCCCTTCAATTGATCAAACAAGTCGTCTATCATCGGTAGCGGATATCGGTTCTTGATCGTTACTCTGTTCAATTCTCGATAATCGGTACAGAGCCTCATCGATCCGTCCTTTTTCTTAACGAACAACACTGGTGCTCTGTGACGCCCCCAAAATAGGTATACATCACCCATTCTGAGTCTCCAAATACATGGTACAGAAACAAATACAATTTCATTAAACTGTGAGTTTAAATACAAATAGAGAGTATAAAAACTCAAAAGGAGTCCTCATTACAATTATTACCACACTATTTTATAAAATAGTGAGGACTGCTAACACCACTGACTGAAAACCTCACTCCACACCCCGACTAGTTCCTGCTATATTCTCGCCTCCTGAGAAAGATGGAACAAAAAGGGTGAGCTCAACTAGCCCAGTAAAGAATATTATGACTAAGATAATATACAACAAATTATCATTAGTATTCAACATGGAAAAATCTGATAGAATATAATCGACAACAAGTTTTAGATCAACAACTGCAGCGGAAACATCAAACCATTAGAAGAGTCCAGTAGAGAATGAATTCTACTATCTTCTAAGATTTAAAAGTCCATCATCAATATTTTATCCCTGTAACATCAATCAATATACATCTTGAATCAAATATTCATCTTTGCACTACAGGCCAAAGATATTTATTTGTATCACCAGTTGGTCATGTTCATCTCAACACCTGTTCATCTTTGCACTACGGGCCAAAGATATTCATTAGGTAATCATTCATCTTTGCACTACAGGCCAAAGATATTCATTATTTAGGACTGAGGATGATGAAAAATATTTTAAAGAAAACGAATCCAGTGAAACAAAAGGACAAATATTAGGGATTCGTATTACAGTTTATCCAAGTTCAATAATACTCCAGAATAACCCGTTTTGAAACATAATTCAAAAATAAAGGTCAAAACATGGATACAATCAAAGATAGTAACCATAATAGACAACTTGGACAAAAAGAAGAAAATTTTATTTTTCGATGAATAGTGCCGTATTCGTGAATAGTGCCGTATACGTGAATAGTAACGTATACGTGAATAGTAACCCCGACACAAAAAGTTCTAAATTTGATAAAAATTTCCAACCAATATTTCGGCATAATGATATTGAAGAAATAATATCATTTTCGAATAAAATAACATCCCTTACCTCAAAATAACCGTACTTCTGACTGAATATCGGATATGAGGCTGAATGAAACTTGCTCTGATGAATAGAAACTCTCAAAGTATCTAAATACTCACAAAATACACTCAATAATCTAGAGAGAGAAAGAGAAAATTTGTTTCTGGTGTGATTTTCAATTCTAACTTAGCCCTCTATTTATAGGAAAATGTTAGCACGCCGAAGCAGACTTAACCTGCAACCTGATGGCTTTACCTGCTACTATTCTCACCCACCACATTTGAATAAAAATCTTAGCACATTTCTTCACCAACCAAGAGTGGGGCCCACCAATTCTAGAATTTTCCACCAAAATGATAAACTCCGAAAATTCAACAATTTCTGAACCAGTCATCTCGTAAAATTCATAATAAATCATACGTTCATTTTTAACGGTTCAAAATTTGTAGACATATACTCAACTTATATATGTATAACATATCTAAAAATTACCACGATCCAACGGTCGGAATAAAAATTATAACCCCCACAAAATATCTCAAAAACCCTTATTTTTTAATACCTCCATTCAGACAAAAATACTGATAAAAACCTTAACATTAACTCCTTCATTTTTAACCACAAAAATATATCCCTCATTTATATCCACATAAAATAAATATTTCCTTATCATATGAATCAATAATTAATTATTCACAAATAATATTACAGAATCACATTTATGACAACCAGGCCGTTCCCAGGAAAGAGGGGGCTTTTCAATAAGGATTTCTCCTTACTAGCACACAATTAGATGACCAAACCTCTCCTTAGACAGAACTTTCTAGACATTGCCAATAATATTATCTAATAATATTATTCAAATAATATGAATTATTGATCTGATAATGGAAAATACTGTGCAGCAACAATTATTGAAACAACAATAATATAAAATATCAACGCAGCAATTATTGAATCAATAAAATAAAATATTGAACAATAACTACTGTAACAATTATTGAGTAGTGCCTTCTTACGTAAGAATCAATAATTGGTGCAATACCGTGTGCTACTGTATTTTAACCACCGGGTATTCCAACAGTATTAACGGTAACAA
Source organism: Panax notoginseng (assembly GCA_016801055.1). Taxonomy (NCBI): domain Eukaryota; kingdom Viridiplantae; phylum Streptophyta; class Magnoliopsida; order Apiales; family Araliaceae; genus Panax; species Panax notoginseng. The sequence continues at coordinate 7,477,560 of CM029018.1, read as the reverse complement.
CTACGCCGTTATTTATAAACAACTTATACTTGTCGTTTTCTTCATCCAACCGCTTTCCGTTATGGGGCCCACACAAGGCTGCGTCGTCGTACGAATATTCCCCGACAGCAAAAATATTCCACGACCAAACGAATATTCCCCGACAAAATGAATATTTTATAACCAGTTGCTTATTTTGCAAAATTTACACATTTCACCCATAACCAAAGTATTATATCAAATTAACCCCTTGTTATTCACAATAATATTTAGAGAAAATTTAATTTTATTCATTAATAAGTTGGGGTTTTACATGCTCCCCAAGGAGATACACTCGGTCGAATGTAACCCTTATCCAACAACTCTTGTAATTGCATCATCAATTCCTTCATTTCTAATGGCGTCATACGATATAGAGCTTTCAAAATCGGTGTCATTCCCGGTGCTAAGTCTATCACGAATTTAATTTCTCTGTCTGGCGGAAGACCAGGCAGATCGTCAGGAAACACATCTTGAAACTCTCTCACTACGGATATATCCTTAATCTCTACTCCTTTCTTTCGGGTATCAACGATGTAAGCTAGATAACCTACACATCCTTTCCTTAATAATTTCTTGGCCTGCATCATCGTAATGCAACACGATTGCTTAAGCGATGATCTACCATAAAACACTACCTTAGACTTACTCGAAGTTTGAAGGCTCACACATTTATTCTGACAATCAATTATCGCTACGTGGTTATACAACCAATCCATTCCCAGTATCACATCAAATTCCCCTAGTTTAATAGGAATCAAGTCTACGCTCAGTTCATGTTTTCTAATGTTTGCACAAAAATTTCGATAAACGTATTCTACAAGGATCACTTCCTTATTAGCAACTTCTATGTTCAAAGGATTTTCTAATAGTTCTCAGGGTGTACTAAGTTTACTAGCAAATTCTTCAGATATAAAAGAACAGGTAGCACCCGAATCAAATAATACGTAAGCATTTTTATCATTGATTGGGATTATACCTGACACCACGTCCTTCGCAGCCACTGTGTCTTGGACGGTCATGTTAAAGGTTCTCGCAGTTGGGCAGTTAGATTGTGTCGGCCCGCCGATCATCAGATTGCTTCCTTCTTGTTGGCTCCCTCCGCTACTTCCCTTCTTCGGGCAGTCCTTAATTCGGTGCTCCGTCGAGCCATATTCAAAGCATCCTTGTATCTTTTTTGATTTCGGGCAGTTGGGCGAGATGTGCCCTTCGTGTCCGCAATTGTAGCAAGTGTCGCGCCCCCTCCAGTACTCTCCCTGATGGTTCTTGCCACACTTATTACAAGCTTAACTCTTTTTCTTAAAATTTCCCTGGTGACTCCCACCTTGATTATTGCTTCGATTGCTTTGTTGTTGTTGTTGTCCCATTTTCTCTTCCCGGAGTTACTCCCTCCGCCACTGCTTCCTCTACGATTTTCACTACTAGTGTTCTTTCCTTTCTTCTCTTTGTTATACAAGTTCAAAGCTTCATTTCCTCCCTCGGCGATAATAGTCTTCTCCAGCAGTGTTGCAAAAGAATCGATCTGAAGAACTAACACCTTATTGAATAGCCGAGGCTTCAGTCCTTGTTCGAATCGTCTAGCCTTCCTCTCTTCATCACCAACTTGGTGCTCCGCAAATTGCGCTAGTTAGTTTAACTTAGTTGCGTATTGTGCCCCCGTCATGTCACCTTACTTGAGTTCCAAAAAATTTACCTCCATCCTATTCTTCATGCTCTTCGGGAAGTAGTTCTCGAAGAACAGCGTCTTGAATCTTTACCATGCTATCGTCCGCTCTCCGGCTATCTACTGATTTGCTTCCCACCAATAATTCGCTTCTCCCCTCATTATGTACGTGGTAAACACCGTCTTCTGATCTTTGCCTACGCGAGCTAAAGTGAAAGCTTTTTCGATCTCCTTGATCCACGTTTGTGCGATGATTGGGTCGGTAGTTCCCTCGAACTCTGGGGGTCCTACACTTCTAAAGTCCTTGAAGGTTGTTACTGGGACAGCTTGAGGGTTAGGGCGAACGGGTTCATTGTTCCTTCCCCTTAATGCCTCTCCTAACAGGTCTACCAACTTCTGAATGGGATCTACTTGTTCTCTCTCGTTATTAACGAATTCTTCGGGTGCAGTCAGTCTATATCTTGGTACCATGATCTACATCACAAAATTTTCATTTTATTATTACTCAGCTATATCACTTAAGCATTTTTTTTATACAGAAAAATAAATTTATAACACGTTTCTGAATAAACTCCATTTATATTCATATGTCATTTCATTTCATTATATGATTATCCTGGCATACTGCTATAAACGACATCACATATATCCCCTATTATCACAAAAGACGGGGAATATACCAACTTGCTACCATACTATTCCTCTAACAAAAGCTAACTCGGGGTTTTACATCACTATCCCTCATCTTACACAAAAGATTGGAATTACAACATAGTATGTACAACATATAAAGAAAATACTACTAGACTACTGTGACACCCCCAAATCCCGGTTCTTCATTACCTCAAGATTTGGTGTTCACCTAATCAAAACATTCATTTCTAACTACCCAATCATAATAGAATTGAATAATAAAAGAAAACCTGCCCATACAGGATTAAAGTTAAATAAAATCTCCCAGGTTATCTAACCTTTAACAACAATCATTCAAATGCGAAAATTTAAATAAACTTCATTACAATCTTTAAATCAAACTCTGAAAGTAAACTATCAAAACTATTACAAGTCTTCAGTATTTATTCATCTTTTCTTTTCCCTTACTGGTGCTTAGTACGTCACCAGTTTTAACTTTAGCCGTAAGAAATTTTACAGGCAAGAGTGAGCAAATAAGGCCCACTTGAAAAAACAATAAGTAAATCTTTAAACTTTTACATCAATTGACAATATTAGTCTCAATAGAACTGAACAATATATTCTATTAACTTTCTGAAAATTATAACATTCACTGAGTGTCTAATGACCACGAATCATGTCCATAGTTATAAGCAATCTTTCAACTTTAACTTTAACAGTCATAAGACTATAAGGACTCCACGTACTTAGGGGGATCAACCCTTCGTACAATGTATGCGTAAACCTCTATTAAAAGAGTTGTTCATCTCATTATTTAGAGTACAAGTCCGCACCAAAGGAAGTTTGGTTAGGATAAGCTTTCAAGATAATTGAGAATTCAACGAACATCAACTAAGGGACTAGTTGAATAAAATCAATAACATTATATTATAGAATAATCGTGATTGAATTAATCATAGTAACTAAGATCATGCTTTAGGAATAATTGGGAGCTGTCGTTGACACTCCTAAATTAACCTCACTTTCACTTCACAATTTATAATAATTAGTACAGTAGCAAGTAAGGATCGATCCCACAGAGAGTAAAGTTGTTTTAGAATTATTCTATTATTTCAACAAAAAATAAAGATGGGGGTTTTTAAAAATTATTTTTAAACTAAGAGAATAAAAATTAATGTTTTAACCAAATATGTAAAAACTTCAGTTCTGCAGTTCAGTTTCACCAAGTACAACAATCAATTAATCAAGTTATTATTATTTTTTCTTCAATGAAACTATTAGCCCTAGATAACAATAAGCTCTGCTATCCGAAATTCTCCTTAGATTATCACTATATGAAAAAAGCTCTCCACCAGATTCTAACTAGCATACAACCTAGAACAAGCTCTCTAGATTTAATATGACAGAAGCATTAAGAAATAGATAATTAGACTAATCCAAGCAACAAACACATAAGCTCTATTTGTTTAACTTGTTTTCTGATAATCTTAGCAATAAACAAAAGCTTGTCCACAATTATTATTACTAAGTTGCTACTTGTGATGAAGACAGATATCAATTACACGTAATACCAATCTTAATCTAGCATATAATACTGATCAAACTAATTCAATTGGCCATATCAAATTAATTAAATCAATTAGCATGCAATCAATGAAAATATATTATCAGAAGAAATTTCACACAAGAAGGAATAAATAATAATACTCAATTAATCAATTACTTGTAACAAGGATTCACCTCCCTTTAGAACTGAATAAAAAGATCTAGCTTGACATGCTCTTGAGTCTGCACTCTAATAGATGATAGTTGATAATTAAATGAATAAAACCATGACTCTCATCCTCTATTTATAGTGCTAGACAAAGTCCTAAATCCAATAAGAAGTAGAAATCCAAGTCCTAAAGGAATTACAAATTATACTAATTTTCATAAAGAAATAGAATTCAATTTGGAAATAAATCTTAGTCTAAAAGAAATCCTAATTACAATAGAATTGTAAAAATTAATCTTCTAGAATTCAAAATTCAGATTTAAAATTGGAATTAAATTCCAAAATTTGGCATGTGCTTAAACTCATTGTCGCGTGAATCCAAATCCATTTATGATACTAATTGTTGAATCCTTGATTTGTTAGGAATCCCGTAAACATCCTCCAATTTATTTTCAAAATCATGAAACCCCTTCAATTGTACCTAAAATAAAAATATAAGAATAATGAGTTTATTTAGGCACAAAATAAATACAAAAGATTAAGTATTAAGGAATAAAAATATAACATATTTCATACTCATCAAATTCCCCCACACTTATCTTTTTACACGTCCTCGTGTAAACCAAAAGTTTGTTTTCCAGAAAAATTCTTTTCAACCATAGTGTCAAAAGATTTCAAGTTACAAATCATGACTATCAACACTAAATTTGCAGAAATCTAATTAACGCCTTATCAATCAACTCACAATTACCAACCTTACCATTTCACCAATGAATTTCATTAAATCAAACTATAGCCACATAAATAACTTTCCCAAAATAATCATACTTACTCAACTTAATTACCATGGAGCAAAAACTGTGCACACTGACTCACAACCAAGAACAAATTTTTCTTGCTTTTTAATTTTTTTCATAGAACCTTCTTTTTAGTATAGATGAATGTATTTTCATGCTTTTTTTTCTGTATATTTTTTTCTCTTTTCTTGATATGTGCAATGTCTCATTTTCTTAGGCTTTTCAGAGTTACCCATTAGTGAACTTTCCACCAACGACTCCCAAACCAGATGATCTTAGGGCGCTAGGTGTAGAGACACCCCTAAGGGCTTACTTATTTAAGTAACAAAGGCCACAAAAGTCGACTAGTCAAGCTGCTTTTATCCATCACACTTTTTAGCGTGAATACCGATGCTTCCCGAGGCTTAGATACCCAGTTATTTCGCACAATGGATATTGAAGCAGATTTTTAATTTTCATTTTTTTTTCATTCATCATTTTTTTTCACATGGTTCTACAACAACATAAGCAAGTTAAACAATCCTAAGTCGTTAAATCAGTGCACATAGACAACTCCACAAATAAATTAGCCAAATAAACATGTTTGTCATATTCAAGTACTCATGTATCACAAATTCAATTCAAATCAATTACTATGGATCATGGCTTAGTTGTCATCATTCATTAACAAATTAAGCATCAAACAAATTCTGAATTTTAGTATTAATTTTCAATCTTTGACTTTAACCTTCGAACACATAGGCAAATAGAATCATGGAACCCAAGTTTTCAGAAAAAAAATTCAATTTTTTTCAATCTTCCCATCAAAATTAAATTATTCTTCCTATATAAAACCTAAATCTCCCCCCCCCCCCACACTCAAACCGTACATTGTCCCCAATGTAAGAAAATTATGCAAAAAAGAAAGAAACTACTTACAAACATGCAAAAACTAAAAAGTAAAGGGATAAAAAAATCAAATCTGGAATCTTGGGTTGCCTCCCAAGTAGCTGCCCGTGTTTAACGTCTTTGGCTCGACGTCATGCCTCTCTTCTCAGCTTTCATAGATCGGATCGTCTAGCTCCACCATCTCAATATTTTCCACATGATGCCCCTCATAGAAAGCCTTTAATCTATGTCCATTCACCTTAATGGTCTTGCTTGTGCTTGGGCTTTGAATCTCAACTGCACCATGAGAAAACACATTAGTGATAACAAAAGGACCAACCCATCTAGATCTCAATTTACCTGGAAATAACTTAAGCCGAGAATGATATAGCAAAACTTTTTGTCCCACAATGAAGGTTTTCCGCACAATCTGCTTATCATGAAAAGCTTTGGTCTTTTCCTTGTAAATCTTTGAACTTTCATAGGCTTCATTCCTCAATTCTTCCAACTCTTGTAACTGCAATTTTCTGTGTACTCCAACTGCTTCCAAATTCATGTTGCAGTGTTTGATTGCCCAAAAAGCCCTATGCTCCAACTCAACAGGTAAGTGGCATGGTTTTTCAAACACAATCATGTATGGTGACATCCCAATAGGTGTTTTATACGCAGTTCTATAGGCCCAAAGTGCATCATCTAATCTCATACTCCAATCCTTTCAGCTCGGGTTGACTACCTTCTCCAAAATGGATTTGATCTCTCGGTTAGACACCTCAGCTTGACCATTACTCTGCGGATGGTAGGATGTAGAAATCTTGTGCAGAACATTATATTTCTTGAACAAAGCCGCTAACACCCTGTTGCAAAAATGGGTTCTGCGATCACTACTGATGGCTCGTGGTGTTCCAAACCTGACAAATATGTTAGTCCTAACAAAATCTGCAACAACTTTAGAATCCTCAGTCCTAGTGGCTTTAGCTTCCACCCATTTTGAGACATAATCAATAGCTAAAAGAATATATAAATTCCCAAAGGATGAAGGAAAAGGTCCCATAAAATCTATACCCCAAACATAAAAAATCTCAACAATTAATATAGGAGTTTGAGACATTTGATTTCGTTGAGAAATATTTCCCGTTTTTTGGCAATTAACACATGTTTTACAAAACAGATAGGAATCTTTAAAAAGCGATGGCCAATAAAAACCACTTTCCAAAACTTTATTAGCAATTCTTTTTGGACCAAAATGTCCTCCACAAGCATAAGAATGACAAAAGGAAAGGATAGATTGAAATTCATTGTTAGGCACACATCGTCTAACTATCTGGTCAGCAATGGATCATCCCAAACATAGTGTCTAGCATCACTTTTTAACTTTTACTTTTTGGATTTGGAAAATTCTTTAGGAAAATATGCACCTACCAAATAATTCACTATATCTGCATACCAGGGAATCTCAGCATGGATGGAAAGTAACTGCTCATCCGGGAAAGAATCATGTAACGGTAGCTCCTCTTCGTCTCTCAATAACCTACTCAAGTGATCCGCTACTAAGTTATTCGCACCTTTCTTATCCTTGATCTCTAAGTCGAATTCTTGTAGGAGGAGAATCCATCGAATAATTCTTGGCTTAGAATCCTTCTTGGTGAGCAAATACCTGAGAGCAGCATGGTCAGAATAAACTATAACTTTAGTACCAAGTAAATATGATCGAAATTTATCTAAAGTAAAAACCACAGATAAAAGTTCTTTTTCAGTTGTGGAATAGTTTATCTGAGCCTCATTCAAAGTCCTCGAAGCATAGTAGATGACATGAACAACTTTGTTAATTCTTTGTCCCAAACCAGCCCCCACTGCATAGTTGCTTGCGTTATACATGATCTCAAATGGCAATTTCCAATTTGGCGGTTGAATGACAGGAGCAGAAGTTAATAATTTCTTTAAAGTGTCAAAAGCCTCCTTGCATTCATCATCAAGCTGAAAGTCCACATCTTTTTACAGCAGCTTACATAAGGGTAATGCAATCTTCGAGAAGTCCTTGATAAATCTTCGATAAAATCCTGCATGACCAAGAAAAGAGCGAATCTCCCACACGCTGACGGGGTAAGGCAAAGCAGATATAACATCTATCTTAGCTTTATCAACTTCAAGACCTTTAGATGACACAACATGACCAAGTACTATTCCCTGTTCTACCATGAAATGACATTTTTTCCAATTTAAAATAAGATTAGTTTCCATGCATCTATCTAGAACACGATTTAAATTATCTAAGCATGCATCCAAAGAATCACCATGAATTGTGAAATCATCCATAAAAACCTAGATGCATTCTTCTAAAAGATCCGAAAAAATACTTACCATGCATCGCTGAAAAGTACCTGGGGCATTACACAGTCCAAAAGACATCCGTCGATAGGCAAAAGTACCAAAGGGACATGTGAATGTGGTCTTCTCTTGGTCCTCGGGTGCAATCACAATCTGGTTATATCCTGAAAAACCATCTAAAAAATAATAATAAATGTGTCCAGCTAATCTCTCCAACATTTGATCAATAAAAGGAAGAGGAAAGTGATCTTTTCTTATTACAGCATTCAATTTTCTATAATCTATACACACTCTCCAACCTGTTTGCATTCGTGTGGGCACCAACTCATTATCATCGTTCTTGACAACGGTGATTTCGAATTTCTTTGGAACTACCTGTACTGGACTCACCCATTGACTATCAGAGATGGGATAGATGATACCGGCATCAAGCAGTTTGAGCACCTCTTTTTTCACCACCTCCATCATGGGTGGATTCAATCTCCTTTGTGCATCTCTTGTAGGTTTAGCTCCATCCTCTAATAATATCCGATGCATGAACATGGCAGGACTAATACCCTTGATATCCGCTATTGTCCATCCAAAAACTGTAACATGGTCCCTTAGGACTCTCAGCAATTTTTCTTCCTGCACCTTGGTTAGATTACTAGCAATAATTACAGGTAAAGTGTCATTAGTCCCCAAATATGCATATTTCAAATGAGCAGGTAATTGTTTCAATTCTAGAGTTGGGGCTTGTACAACAGAAGGTAATAACTTTTGCTGAGAAACAGAAAATTGAATAGAATATACCGTTGACTTATTTGAGAATTTTGACAATGAATATAATGCAGCTACATTCTCTTTCAATTCCTGGGTTTACGCAATCTCTTCTTCCCTGTCCATGTCCAAACTGTTGGTGATTGCAATTTCCAAATTGTCCCTATGTAGTTGTTCAAAAGCTCTATGCACCATGGAGTCTCTCACATCGATAGCAAAAACCTGTCCTATATCACTAGGGTACCTCATGGCATCATAAATGTTAAACTGAATTTTCTCGCCATCAAACTCCATAGTCAAGGTTCCATTATGCACATCAATCATGGTTCTTACTGTTTTCAGGAAGGGTCTTCTTAACAAGATGTGGGAAGGGTTTGGTGATGTATCATCTTCCATATCCACAATGTAAAAATCTGCAGGAAAGATTAGTTCGTTCACCTGCATTAAGACATCTTCAATTACCCCTCGGGGGTAAGTGTTAGTACGATCTGCCAATTGGATAATCACACCAGTATTTTTCAAAGGGCCTAGATTTAAGGAAGCATAAACAGATAAAGGCATAACATTAATTGAAGCTCCTAAATTTAGCATGGCTTTTTCAAATCTGGTGTTTCCTATTTTGCAAGGGATTGTGAACATTCCTGGATCTTTACATTTAGGAGGCATTTTTCTTTGAAGAACAGCAGATACATTTTCTTCAACTGTGACTCTTTCATCATTTTGCAATTTTCTTTTATTAGTGCATAATTCTTTTAAAAATTTAGCATACCGTGGCACTTGTTTAATTGCATCAAGAAGAGGGATGTTCACTTTTACTTTTCTAAAAGTTTCCAAAATTTCTTTTTCTTTTTCATCTTTCTTTGAGGTTTTAGAATTTCTGGGAGGAAAGGGAAGAGGAATGTTTTTAAGCTGATTAGGAGGGTTAGGTTATACCTTAGATTTTTCTGTTTTCTCCTTAGTTGCTTCCTCCTCAAACTCTACGGGGGTCGGTGGTGTATCCAACTGTGTTTCATTCCGCAAAGTTATGGCACTTGCATTCTCCCTTGGGTTGACTACTGTTTGAGATGGTAATTTTCCTGAGCCTCTAGATTCCAATATCCCCACAGTTGTAGCCAGTTGTCCTACTTGGTTCCTCAAATCTTGAACCGAAGTTTTTGTCTCTTGCTGGAACTGTTGTGTCTGTCCCATGAATGCTTTGAACATATCCTCCAATGATGTTCCAGTAGGTGCAGGGACTGCTTGCTTCGGTTGATATTGAGGTTGGGCAGGTTGGAAGACCTGCTGCCTAGGTGGAAATGCAGGTGGTGCCGCTTGCTTGTTCCCATAACTCAGATTTGGATGATCCCTCCATCCTGGGTTATAAGTGTTTGAGTACGGATCATACTTTCTCTGAGGTTGTGATTGATAATTTCTCATTGCATTAGCTTGTTGAGCAGTCTCATCATCTTGTAATGTTGGGCATTCATTTGTATTGTGATTGGGTTGTAGACAGATTCCACAAACCTTTTCAACCGGCTGTTGACATGTAACTAATTGTCTAACCATAGCAGTTAATTCAAAAATTTGTTGGCCATAATCACAAGTGCTTACCTCGCTTACCCTTACTGGTGCATGATTTGTTCGAGTGCCATATTATTGCTAGTTTGCTGCCATGTTTGCAATTAAATTCCTTGCATCCTCTGGGGTCTTGTCAACTAGTGCTCCTCCGCTAGCTGCATCGATCATACTTCTATCCATCAGTACCAACCCTTCGTAGAAATATTGGATCATGTGTTGTTCATCTATTTGATGCGGTGGACAGCTGGAACAAAGCTTTTTGAATCTTTCCCAATACTCGTATAGTGTCTCCCCACTGAATTGTCTAATCCCACAGATCTCCTTCCTTATGTTGGCTACTCTTGAGGCTGCAAAGTATCTTTCCAAGAACAACTTCTTCATGTCATTCCAAGACTGTATTGAACCTGAGGGTAGATAGTACAACCAATCCTTTGCCAAATCTGCTAGGGAGAATGAGAATGCTCTCAGCTTGATTTACTCTTCGATGATTCTGTTTGGTTTCATGGTGGAGCACACCACATGAAATTCCTTTAGATGTTTGTAGGGGTCCTCACCTATAAAACCACGAAAAGTAGGCAGTAAATGGATTAGTCCCGATTTAAGTTCAAATGCAGCATCTAAATTAGGATATTCAATGCACAGAGGTTGTTGATTTAAATTAGGAGTTGCCAACTCCCTGAGAGTTCTATTGTTGTTTTGAATCGCCATCTCTTCTTCTTTATCAGATTCGGTGGATGATTTGTTGGATAATAATTCCAAAGCTAAGTTGAGGCCTGGTGATGATGCAGAAGCCTCGTCTATAGCTGTAGAAGACCGTTGAACTTTAAGTTTTTCCTTTTTTTACCTCCTTGCAGTCATCTCAATTTATGGATCAAAATCTAATATTGTAGCCTGAGAAGATCGAGTCATAAAACAAGAACAAAGCAAATAATAGAATAAAAACAAAACGCCAAATTAGTCCCCGGCAGCGACGCCAAAATTTGGGAGCTGTCGTTGACACTCCTAAATTAACCTCACTTTCACTTCACAATTTATAATAATTAGCACAGTAGCAAGTAAAGATCGATCCCACAGAGAGTAAAGTTGTTTTAGAATTATTCTATTATTTCAACAAAAAATAAAGATGGGGGTTTTTGAAAATTATTTTTAAACTAAGAGAATAAAAATTAATGATTTAACCAAATATGTAAAAACTTCAATTCTGTAGTTCAGTTTCACCAAGTACAACAATCAATTAATCAAGTTGTTATTATTTTTCCTTCAATGAAACTATTAGCCCTAGATAACAATAAGCTCTGGTATCCGAAATTCTCTTTAGATTATCACTGTATGAAACAAGCTCTCCACCAGATTCTAACTAGCATACAACCTAGAACAAGCTCTCTAGATTTAATATGATAGAAGCATTAAGAAATAGAGAATTAGACTAATCCAAGCAACAAACACATAAGCTCAATTTGTTTAACTTTTTTTTCTGATAATCTTAGCAATAAACAAAAGCTTGTCCACAATTATTATTACCAAGTTGCTACTTGTGATGAAGACAGATATCAATTACACGTAATACCAATCTTAATCTAGCATATAATAATGATCAAACTAATTCAATTGGCCATATCAAATTAATTAAATCAATTAGCATGCAATCAATGAAAATAGATTATCAGAAGAAATTTCACACAAGAAGGAATAAATAATAATACTCAATTAATCAATTACTTGTAACAAGGATTCACCTCCCTTTTGAACTGAATAAAAAGAACTAGCCTGACATGCTCTTGAGTCTGCACTCTAATAGATGATAGTTGATAATTAAATGAATAAAACCATGACTCTCACCCTCTATTTATAGTGCTAGACAAAGTCCTAAATCCAATAGAAAGTAGAAATCCAAGTCCTAAAGGAATTACAAATTATACAAATTTCCATAATGAAATAGAATTCAATTTGGAAATAAATCTTAGTCTAAAAGAAATCCTAATTACAATAGAATTGTAAAAATTAATCTTCTAGAATCCAAAATTCAGATTTGAAATTGGAATTAAATTCCAAAATTTGCCATGTGCTTAAACTCATTGTCGCGTGAATCCAAATCCATTTATGATACTAATTGTTGAATTGATTTGCTAGGAATCCCGTAAACCTCCTCCAATTTATTTTTAAAATCATGAAACCCCTTCAATTGCACCTAAAATAAAAATATAAGAATAATGAGTTTATTTAGGCACAAAATAAATACAAAAGATTAAGTATTAAGGAATAAAAATATAACATATTTCATACTCATCAATAATCTAATAGCATAAGCATGGGATAATCACAACATTCAAGGTTATTGAGGATTGGGTACTAAACATGCATCATGAATAGTAAATTGAACAACAAAGTTGCTCATCACTAGAATACAGTGACTCGCATGCTAACTAACGAGTTACATATTAAAGAAACTTGTTCAATAATAAAATGTAAGATGTAGAATACTTGCATCCTCATGAACCAATAGATACAAGAGCTTTATCAATAATAAATAATCTAACTCCACGAAAGTGTAGAGTTAGCAACTTGTATAATTGAAATGGAATTAAAAGCAATAATGTGCTCAACGAAATTTAACTTGTACAACGAAGTTTTAGAGTTAGAAAACTTGCCTTGCTCGTAGGCTAAACCGAATCAATACGAATCACAATATCCTATAAACATATGTCATCATGACATAGTTAGCCATTAACACTTTACAAACATATATAACTAAGTACGTTCATCATTTAGGTTTGATTATATAATCACATAATCAAATTATAACACAAGTTAATATGTAATAACATTATTATTAATAGTATAGAAATACTAACATCAATATTTTACAGTCCTACTATCATCACATAGGGTTTTCGTAAAATTTTGTGTACAAAAAGTACACTGTCAGACCATTCTGCTAACTCGCGCTGCGGCGCCACAGTTTACACTGTGGTTCGTGCTGCGGCGCTGAGGCGCTGAGTTGGCGTTGCGGCGCGGTGAATGAACTACGAAGCCGCGCTACGGCGTGAAGATGGCGATGCGGCGCCACTAACATACTGCTGGGGCCACGGCGCGGCGCAAAACTTTAGTATCAACTGACAGCTTCGGCAACAGTACAAGAAAAAGCCAAATTGGCCTAAAAGCTCGAATCTAATAGACTGATTATCATGTAATTTATATATAGACTTCATATAAACATATTGTGAAGACTCCTAACATGTTTCTACCCATCAAATAACACAAACATCAAATATATAACACCCAATTTCAATGTTTTTTTTTTTGGCAAAAACTGTATTTTTGATATTTTCCATGAAAATCAACACTGTGATTTTGTTGTTTTTTTTTCAACCAAAACAATAAATTCAAAACATCATGATTATGATTATGCATACTCTATCAATTCCAAATATCAATTTATCAATTTAACAACTAATTAAACCTTAATTTCTATTTTAACTTAAGCCATACTCATTCACAAAAACTCTTTGTAAAATATTTTCTTCACCAACTACATACATAACAACAATACATTGATTATAACTTATGAAAATCGTTTTAACGTCACTAGTATGTCATATAAAGTCACATAGCAACAACAATTTATGCTTACACAAGGATTTTACAGAGAATTTGGGAAGAGAAAAACTAACTCTTAAATCTAAAAAGAATAAGAGAAATACCTTGAAGAAGTTGATGATAGCTAGTCCTTTCTATTCTCAAACTTCTTCTTCTCCAACCTCTAGCCTTTCTTCCTCTCTTCTTTTCTTCTTCTTCCTCTGAGTTTTTCTTTTCTTCTCTCTAACCTCTCTCCTCTATTCTTACGTCTTATGAAATAACGTATAAGATATAATATATATTTATTATATGATATAAATATAAAACATATAACTGATATCAGTTATTTGAGTTTTAAAAATCAAAAGCCATAAGGCTTATTTGGTTACCCACTTAAAATATAATCCTTTAATCCTTATGCCTTGTTTGGTAAACTGAATTAAAACAAATGGATTAATCCTTATACCTTGTTTGCTAAAACACTATTAGATTAAAGACTTATTATGCAATAAGACATGTTTGGCAAAACTAAATTAAACTCTTTTAATTTATTTTAATAACTCCTTTATAGCAAGGTTATTTGTCACACTTCTATTTAAATTAAATAATCAATTTAAATCAATTAAAATATTAATCTATTAAATTACTTTAACACATAAATCATTATCACATAATTATAATTTTCTTTATAATTATAATTTTATTCAACTAACTAACACTTTATTTTAATCACAATTCCAATAAAAATATTATAATTCATTTAATCCTTGTAAGCTCTCTAGCTTACTTATTAAATTAAATTATTATATAATCTTAACACAATTAATTTTCTTAGCTCTTTAATTATTTATTCAACAAATAATTAGCTAAACACATCAACTCAAATTGCCATTACATACTTATATAATTCAATAAATATTTAATATTGCAAATAAATATTTAATATTTAATATTTAATTATTTATTCAATCAAATAATTAACTAAATCACATTAACTCAATTTGAACAATTATTTATTCAACAATAAACATAATCCATTAAATACTTATATAAATCAATAAATATTTAATATTACACTTTAAAATTCTGGAATGTTACATCATTCCCTCCTTACAAGGATTCTGTCCTCAGAATCACAACTCAAACAAACCATTCGTTACATTCTTCCCTACTTACAAAGATTCTGTCCCCAGAATTGAAGACACGGATTAAACAAATAACTCAGGGTACTCTTTCAACATTTTCTCTTCGAGTTCCCACGTAGCTTCTTCAGTGTTGTGGTTCCTCTATATCACCTTCACAGAAGGTATCAATTTATTCCTGAGCACTTGTTCTTTCCTGTCGACGATCTAGATAGGAACCTCTTCATAAGACAAATCTTTCTCGAACTGCAACGGTTCATACTCGATCACATGTTTTTAGTCGGGTTTATATGGTCGTAACACTGAAATGTGGAAAACATTATGAATGTTTTCCAACTTTGGAGGTAGAGCTACCTCGTAAGCCACTTCTCCCACTCTTCTCAGCACTTCAAAGGGTCCAATAAACCTCGGGCTTAGCTTTCCCTTTTTACCGAAACGAATTTTCCCTTTCCAGGGAAAAACTTTTAAAAATACAAAAGTTCCTACGTCGAATGCACGATCTTGTGTGTGTTGATCAGCATACTTTTTCTGTCTGTCTTGGGCTGCTACTAATCTTGTCCTGATGAGTTTAACAACGTTAGTAGTTTGTTGTACCAGTTCTAGTTCTAACAGTTGGCGTTCACCAACTTCATCTCAGCACAGTAGAGTTCTGCACTTTCTGTCGTACAATGCCTCGTAAGGTGGCATGTCGATGCTCGCGTGGTAACTGTTGTTGTAAGCAAATTCCACCAACGATAATTGTTCTTCCCAGCTTCCTTTAAAGTCCATGACACATGCTCTCAGCATATCTTCCAATGTCTGAATTGTTCGTTCGCTTTGGCCATCTGTTTGTGGATGATAAGCCGTACTCATTCGTAACTGTGTCTCCATGCATTCTTGTAGTCTCTTCCAGAAATTTGATGTGAATCACGGATCTCTATCGGACATAATTGATACTGGCACTCCGTGCCTCGAAACGATCTCCTTAATGTACAATTTTGCCAACTGATCAAGATTGAATCTAATCTTTATTAGTAAAAAGTGCGCTGATTTCGTCAGTCTGTCCACTATCACCCAAATTGCATCACATCCTCTCTGAGTAGTTGGAAGACCCACCACAAAATCCATCGTGATGTGTTCCCATTTCTATTCTAGTATTTTCAACGGTTGAAGTAATCCGCTGGGTCTTTGATGTTCGGCTTTTACTCTTTGACATGTCAAGCATTTCGCTACGCATTCTGCAATGTCCCTTTTCATATTCGGCCACCAAAAATGACGGCGCAAATCTTGATACATTTTCATGCTTCCTGGATGAATTGAATATTTTGAGCTATGAGCTTCGGTCAAAATTTCTTCTTTCAGTTCTAGCACTGCTGGAACCCAAATTCTTCCCTCGAACCGTAGTAATCCTTCGGTATCGACCTTGTATTTTACATCACCGCCTTCAACCATATTCTCTTTAATTTTCCTACACTCTTCATCTTGTAGTTGAGCATTCTGCACTTTGTCCACTAAAGTTAGACCAGCTTCTATCTGGAATAGTTGTTCGTCAGATTCTTTTGGAAACTTGATTTCCAACTCCAGTTTTGTCATTGCTGAAATGAGCTCCTCCTGAGTTGTTATCAGCATCAACTTCTCCCGACCTTTCCTGCTTAAAGCATCTGCAACCACATTCTCTTTGCCCGGATGATAAAAGATCTCACAATCATAATCCTTTATAAATTTCATCCACCTTCTTTGACGCATGTTCAAATCCTTCTGAGTGAAAATATACTTCAGACTTTTGTGGCCTGTGTAGATCTCACATTTCTCTCCATAAAAGATAGTGTCTCCATATCTTCAGAGCAAATACAACTGCATCCAATTCTAAATCATGAGTCGGATACCCTTTCTCATAATCATTCAGTTGTCTTGATGTATACGCAATAACTTTGCCGTTCTGCATAAGAACACAACCCAACCCTTTGTGTGAGGCATCACTATACACCACAAAATTTCCTGTATTATCTGGTAATGTCAACACAGGTGCCACACTTAGCTTCTTCTTCAAATCTTGAAAACTTTCTTCACATTTCTCCGTCCACACGAATTTTACAGCTTTCCTTGTCAAATTTGTTAGCGTAGTGGCTATCTTAGAAAAATCTTGAATGAATCTTCTATAATAACCAGCCAGTCCCAAGAAACTCCTCACTTCTGACGGTGTTCTTGGTTGTTCCCAATTGATTACAGCTTCCACTTTTGATGGATCCACTGAAATCTCATCCTTGTCAATAACATGACCCAAAAATTGTACACGGTCGAGCCAAAACTCGCACTTAGAGAATTTTGCGTACAACTTTTCCTTTCTTAGTGTCTCCAATGTCAAACGTAAGTGTTCCACGTGTTCTTCTTGAGTCTTGGAATACACTAGAATGTCGTCGATAAATACCACTACAAACTTGTCTAAGAATGGTTTAAACACCCTGTTCATCAGATCCATGAACGCAGCAGAGGCATTGGTTAAACCAAAAGACATCACCAGAAACTCGTAATGTCCATACCGAGTTCTGAATGCCGTTCGTGGTATATCCTCCTTCCTTACTTTCAACTGGTGATACCCACTTCTCAAATCTATTTTCGAAAAGTATTTGGCACCCTTCAATTGGTCAAATAAGTCATCTATTCTTGGCAACGGGTATTTGTTTTTAATAGTGACTTTGTTTAACTCCCTGTAATCAATGCAAAGACGCATTGATCCATCCTTCTTCTTAACGAATAAAACTGGCGCTCCCCACGGCGATACACTTGGTTGAATATATTTCTTGTCCAGCAACTCTTGCAACTGTACCATCAGTTCCTTCATTTCTACCGGAGCCATTCTGTACGGGGCCTTCGATATCGGTGCTGTTCCTGGCGCTAAGTCGATCACGAACTCAATTTCTCTGTCAGGCGGAAGTCCTGGCAAATCTTCTGGAAACACGTCTTCGAATTCTCTCACTACCGGTAATTCTTCTAGTTTCACACCCTTCTTCTGAGTATCGACTATGTAAGCTAAATAGCCCACACAACTTTGACTCAACAATTTCTTGGCCTGCATAGTCGTCATACATTTCATTTGTCTAGGCGACTTGCTACCATAAAATACTACCTTTGACGGAGTCATAAGGTTTACACACTTCTTGTGACAATCGATTACTGCTTCATATTTGAACAGCCAATCCATTCCCAAAATTACATCAAACTACCCTAGTTTAATCGGAATTAAATCTACCAACAAAATATTTTCCTTAATGTTCACCCTACAGTTCTTGTATACGAATCTAACAGGGATTACTTCCTTATTCGCAATTTCTATGTTCAAAGGAAAATTCAGTTCTTCTCTAGGCAATTCTAACCTCTTAGCAAATTCATCAGATATAAACGACCAAGTAGCACCCGAATTAAATAATGCATATGCATTAATATCATTGATTGGGATAATACCTGACACCACATCTTTTGATTGCACAGCATCTTCACAGTCATGTTGAAGGTTCTGGCTGTCGGTTTGTTTAATGTTGCAGGTCCTGCAATGGCCCATGTACTTCCATTGTTACCTCCGTTGCTTCTGGTTGTCACTCCATCCTTCTTCTTAGGGCATTCACGAGCAAAGTGATCCTTGGATCCGCACGTGAAGCACGCATTCTTCTTCGGTTGAGTGCAATTTAGGGTGATGTGACCCTCCTGACCACAATTGTAGCAAACTCGTTTCCCCATCAAGCACGCACCCTTGTGAAATTTCCCGCATGTCACACATGCTTCAAACTTTGTTTTACTGGTTACCCTGATGGTTTCCAGCACCCATGTTCCCATTCCACTTTCTCTTCAAGTTGTTGTTGATGTTGTTGTTGTTGTTGCTGTTGTTATTGTTTCCACTACAACCACCTCCATTCTTAATCTCATTCTCATTCTTTTTCTTCTTCTGTTCCTGATTGAACTTTGTCACTGCCTCGCCTCCACCTTCAGCGAGTACTGCTTTCTCCATCACCGCTGTAAATGTCTTCAACTGAAACAGGGAGACCCTACTATACAGCTAGGGCTTCAGTCCCTGTTCAAATCTCTTCGCCTTATGCTCGTTTGTGCTGACTTGATATGGCTCAAACCTCGCCAATTCGTTGAATTTTGCGGCATACTCGGATACCGTCATCGTCCCTTGCTTCAGTTCTAGAAACTGTACTTCCAGCTGACTCTTCGAACTCTCTGGAAAATAGGTCTCGAAAAACAACTCCTTGAACCTATCCCAAGTCATCACTCCTGGCCCTTCTCGAGTTTTATTGGCCTGCCACCAATAACTAGCTTCTGCTTTCAATATAAATGTTACGAAAGCAGTCTTCTGGTCATCCCCTACCCTAGCGACATCGAACACTTTTTCTATCTCCATAATCTAGGTTTGTGCTTCGACTGGATTCATGGACCCACGAAATTCAGGTGGTCCAACCGCCTTGAAATCCTTAAACGTTGTACCATGGTTTTGTGGTTGATTCTGCAACGCTCCTGTCAGTAGTGTCACTAGTTGTTGAACGGGGTTACCGTCAACATTGTCATTATTGGTAGTTCTGTCATTATTTCTCTGTCGGGGTGGTTCACGTCTGGGAGGCATTTTCTGTTAAAATAAAGCATCTATTAGACTATTACTCAGCTTCTTTAAGTATTTTCTAATTAATTTGCCTCCATAAAAGAAATAACCACATAACACATAACACTTTGAATAAAATAACAACTTTTATTTATTCAAAACCTTTCTGAAAAACATAAAACAATAGCATCACTGCTATCTACATTACTTTTCTGAACTACAAAAGTTACAGGACAACATCATTATTATCATATCCCATGGTTGCTTAACACTAGGGATTTACACATTATTTAATACTTATTACGTGCATTACAGGCACATTTTCTACAATAATCTATTAAGATACTTCTTAGCCCTATCACGTTCTTCCTCCATGACTCGAAACATTGTTCTGCGATCTAACACGAATGATGGCAGCGTCTCGAACTGAATCGAATATCCCATGACCCGATCTTGAGCTCGATTAATTACAGTGTCAAATACTTTATCCATCTCTTCCATCTTCATCCTTTTCGCCTGTGAGTTCCTTACTGCTCTTCCAGTTCGTTGATAAGCTTCCTCGTATGCATCTTCAGCTCTTGCCCTCTTAGCAGCTTCTTCTCTCAGCTTGCTCTTCAGTTCAGCAACCATCTCGATTAATTGTTCTTTCTCTCCTTCAGTTTGTAGTAGTTTCTCCTCGGCGTTTGTCAGTCGTTCCTCACGATCCTGGATCTCGCCGTATTTTTGCGTCATTGCAGTCTATTGTTCAGCTACTATCTCCTGTAACTCCTCAACTGTATCCTGAAGTTCCACGTTACAGTCATGCACCTCATCATATATACGGCCAGCTATCGAGTTAAGTGGAATCCTTTCCTCCTCGTCCTCGTCATCCTCATCCTCATCCTCCTGTGGTAACTCAACGGGATCCTCCTCGTCTGTCTCCACCTCATCATCCTCATCCTCAACTACTGTGACCAACGGGGCTGACTCCCGTGGCAGTAGTTGTTCCCAAACTACCTGAATGTCGCGAGGCTCCTCCTCTATAGGCATTTTAGGTCCCTCCTCCCTAGCCTGACTGGATTCTCCGACATTAGTCATCCTGACAACAAAGTTTTAAAGTTTTAATTATTAATCATTACTATTTGACACCCACGATTACATAATTTAAAATCACATAAGCACATAAGTGTTTTATTACTTCTTTCTTAAAACTCGATAAGAGTTATCTCCACTATCTTTTCAAAGGTTACTTCCTAAGGCTTTTCCCCCCACCTAAGGTTCATAACCTAAAGCTTTGATACCAACTTGTGACACCCCCAAATTTCGGTTCTTCATTACCTCAAGATTTGGTGTTCACGTAATCAAAACATTCATTTCTAACTTCCCAATCATAATAGAATTGAATAATAAAAGAAAACCTGTCCAAACAGGATTAAACTTAAATAAAATCTCCCAGGTTATCTAACCTTTAACAACAATCATTCAAATGCGGAAATTTAAATAAACTTCAATACAATCTTTAAATCAAACTCTGAAAGTAAACTATCAAAACTATTACAAGTCTTCAGTATTTATTCATCTTTCCTTTTCCCTTACTGGTGCTTGGTACGTCACCAGTTTCAACTTTAACTGTAAGAAATTTTACAGGCAAGAGTGAGCAAACAAGGCCCACTTGAAATAACAATAAGTAAATTTTTAAACTTTTACATCAATTGACAATATTAGTCTCAATAGAACTGAAAAATATATTCTATTAACTTTCTGAAAATTATAACATTCACTGAGGGTCTAATGACCATGAATCATGTCCACAGTTATAAGTAATCTTTCAACTTTAACTTTAACAGTCATAAGACTATAAGGACTCCACATACTTAGGGGGATCAACCCTTCGTATAATGTATTGTGCACAACCATTTTAACGCTAAGCGTAAACCTCTATTAAAAGAGTTGTTCGTCTCAGTATTTAGAGTACAAGTCCGCACCAAAGGAAGTTTGGTTTGGATAAGCTTTCAAGGTAATTGAGAATTCAACAAACATCAACTAAGGGACTAATTGAATAAAATCAATAACATTATATTATAGAATAATCGTGATTGAATTAATCATAGTAACTAAGATCATGCTTTAGGAATAATCTAATAGCATAAGCATGGGATAATCATAACATTCAAGGTTATTGAGGATTGGGTACTAAACATGCATCATGAATAGTAAATTGAACGACAAAGTTGCTCATCACTAGAATACAGTGACTCGCATGCTAACTAACGAGTTACATATTAAAGAAACTTGTTTAATAATAAAATATAAGATGTAGAATACTTGCATCCTCATGAACCAATAGATACAAGAGCTTTATCAATAATAAACAATCTAACTCCTCGAAAGTGTAGAGTTAGCAACTTGTATAATTGAAATGGAATTAAAAGCAATAATATGCTCAACGAAATTTAACTTGTACAACGAAGATTTAGAGTTAGAAAACTTGCCTTGCTCGTAGGCTAAACCGAATCAATACGAATCACAATATCCTATAAACATATGTCATCATGACATAGTTAGCCATTAACACTTTACAAACATAACTAAGTACGTTCAACATTTAGGTTTGATTATATAATCACATAATCAAATTATAACACAAGTTAATATGTAATAACATTATTATTAATAGTATAGAAATACTAACATCAATATTTTACAGTCCTACTATCATCATATAGGGTTTTCTTAAAATTTCGTGTACAAAAAGTACACTATCAGACCATTCTGCTAACTCGTGTTGCGGCGCTGAGTTGGCGCTGCGGCGCGGTGAATGAACTACGAAGCCGCGCTGCGGCGTGAAGATGGCGATGCGGCGCCACTAACATACTGCTGGGACCGCGGCGCGGCGTAAAACTTTAGTATCAACTGACAGCTTCGGCAACAGTACAAGAAAAAGCCAAATTGGCCTAAAAGCTCGAATCTAATAGACTGATTATCATGTAATTTATATATAGACTTCATATAAACATATTGTGAAGACTCCTAACATGTTTCTACCCATCAAATAACATAAACATCAAATATACAACACCCAATTTCAATGTTTTTTTTTTTGGCAAAAACTGCATTTTTGATATTTTCCATGAAAATCAACACTGTGATTTTGTTGTTTTTTTTTTCAACCAAAACAATAAATTCAAAACATCATGATTATGATTATGCATACTCTATCAATTCCAAATATCAATTTAACAACTAATTAAACTAATTTAACAACCAATTTAACAACCAAATATCAAAAGCCATAAGGCTTGTTTGGTTACCCACTTAAAATATAATCCTTTAATCCTTATGCCTTGTTTGGTAAACTGAATTAAAACAAATGGATTAATCCTTATACCTTGTTTGCTAAAACACTATTAGATTAAAGACTTATTATGCAATAAGACATGTTTGGCAAAACTAAATTAAACTCTTTTAATTTATTTTAATAACTCCTTTATAGCAAGGTTATTTGTCACACTTCTATTTAAATTAAATAATCAATTTAAATCAATTTAAATCAATTAAAATATTAATCTATTAAATTACTTTAACACATAAATCATTATCACATAATTATAATTTCCTTTATAATTATAATTTTATTCAACCAACTAACACTTTATTTTAATCACAATTCCAATAAAAATATTATAATTCATTTAATCCTTATAAGCTCTCTAGCTTACTTATTAAATTAAATTATTATATAATCTTAACACAATTAATTTTCTTAGCTCCTTAATTATTTATTCAACAAATAATTAGCTAAACACATCAACTCAAATTGCCATTACATACTTATATAATTCAATAAATATTTAATATTACAAATAAATATTTAATATTTAATATTTAATATTTAATTATTTATTCAATCAAATAATTAACTAAATCACATTAACTCAAATTGAACAATTATTTATTCAACAATAAACATAATCCATTAAATACTTATATAAATCAATAAATATTTAATATTACACTTTAAAATTCTGGAATGTTACAACTACTACTCGATCGACTAAGGATCTCAACCCATCATGCTACGCTCCACCGCGCTCTTGTACTCTAACTGTGCTATATAAGCTACCAACTCTCGACTCATAATGCGTTGAGTCTATCCCTGTTCTGCCGGGTAGTGGTACACACCATCAAGCACTCTCTCAAATGCCGAACGGAACACGTACCCCATCTTGTTCATTTTCCTCTTCTTACATCGGACCTCGTCCTCTAGGTCATCATCTCTCTCATGAACAGCCTCCCACTTCTCCTCGAAGTGTATCATGTCCATCACCTCAAATTCCAACTGAGTACAGAGTGCTTCCTTCTCAGTCTTCTCACTAATCTCCCTCTGTTCGACTTATTCTAGCTTCCCTGCTATATCCACGTTCCTAGCCACTACCTTGTGAAATAGGGTTCTCATATGGATTCCCGCCTCTTTGCGATAAGCAATTTCTACTTCTAACTCTTGCATAGCCAGCTTCCTCTGGTGGTCTTCGTCCCGTAGTTTCTGGAACTCTGACTCCCTTTCTTTGGCCTCTTCTTCTAACTCCTGGACTCTGCAGTCCAACTCTAAGATCCTCATCTCATACTCGCCTAGCATGTGCTCCTCTGGGTTAGGCTCGTAGGAGTCCTCCATGGGCTCCTCCTCTGAAGGCTCGTCCTCAACCGGCTCGTCCTCTATCGGCTCCTCCTCAGGATCAAGCTCTACCTCTATCTCATCCTCGTCATCTAACTCAGATGGTGCTACAGCCTGTACTGGCACAGCCTCTATCGGTGCCTCGTACACTACATGAATATCCCTGGGCTCATCATCAGCCACTCTAGTGGGTACTCCCATAGCTGCCATCTACAATCACAAGCACAAGACAAGAAACAGCAACTCCATTAGAATGTTAAATAAAACATAAGTTTATTGTATAAAATAAAGTTACATTTCATAACAGACTAAGTCTCTCAAGGAAAAGTCTACATGAGTTTTATCTCCTTCTTAACTTGTAACTTCTCCTAAGTTATAGTCTAAGGACACTCGTTCCTAAGGTTTATAACTACAGCTCTGATACCAACCTATGACGCCCCCAAATTCCAGGACTGTCACGGGGTCGCTCAAATTCGGTTCGTCATGTTCTCATGGTAATACAATAATAATAAAACGACTAAATGTCGCATCGCACAGCGGAATAAACACACGACCAATACCGAATAGATTACATTTAAATAATATAATTTATTCACGTTCCAAGGTCTCGCAACTTAAACAGTGATTACATAGCTTAAGCATAAATAACCTTACATAATATCATAAGTTCTTTATTACAATCATAAGGTCCTACAAAATCAAAGCTACTCAGTAGCCTTTCCCTTGCCCTTGTCGGTACTCGAGGGTAAGCACTGCTCGGCCTTAACTAAAATGTTTTTAAGGAAAGAAAGAATGAGCACAAATTGCTCAGCAAGTAATATACAATAAGGGTGAGTAATATAATTCTCAATTCTCGAAGGGTATAACAAGGTTTGATAGTTCAAGGATAACAAGAATACCAACAGTTATCAATAATAGTCGCTAAGGACAGAATAAATATCAATGTGATTCAATAATAAACCAATTCAAGATTTTAAGATAACTGAATACTGAGCAGTCACTAAGGACTATGAACTTCCACAGAATTTAACAGTAATAAATTGAAAATATACCAAGAACAAGTACAACATGTGATCAGCTTAAAGTACCCTATGTTATGCATAACACTCAATCATACTAATGTTAGCGCGTCGGCTCTCCGACAGTTATATTTTGTTCTTTTCAGTCAAATACAAGATCCCTCACCAATCAATTGGTTTGGGTTGCCTTTCAATAATATAAGTCTAGCCGAAACAAATGGCATAAATCACAACAACTATAAGTTCAATTTCAAGGTTTAAAGTCCGAAGAATATAGTTCGACTTTTATCTTATTCACGAAGTATATGATTCATAATATCTGAATTTAAATCTCAAGAGTGTACTTGTATGACAATAATAGCATAAGCCAATTGAATGTTCGATAAAGAGTAGAGTTGGGAACTTGCTTACAACGTTCCTCGAATAAAGTAAAACACGAAGGTCTAAGATACTTGCACTATAAATGAATGTAAGTAAGGAAACTTGCTCAATATAAAAGAGAGTTCGGATACTTGCCTTTAGCGTAGTTTATCCACGAAAAGTAAAACGACACTTTTGAATTCCTATCGTAATATAGTTACGTATATATATGATATTCATTAGTCATATAATTTAACTTCACATTTTATCTTCGAATATATGATCAACACATACGCTAAGTTTTAACCTAGCTACATAGTTATATAGTATATAATTTATATCCTTAACTTCCTCTTTTCTCAAGTTAATCATATTCATACATCATTACTATCATGTGAGACTACCACAAATAGCAAACATACTCTCATATTATTAATATCACATAAGACCACAATTAATGAATACATTTCATCTTAGCAAGTTATGGCATTTCCATAAGTTCAAGTCAAAATCGGGTTCAAGTAACATCATATAATATCACGTAGCATGTATACATTTTAAAGAATGGTTTTATGTTTGTATAACCTTCCCTCATTCCAAACATATGTTGTATAGATTCTAAGTTAACACTTTCAACAATTTAAAACCATTTAAGGTCATGATGTTACAAAATCTAGCATGTTCACCTTTTAAACACATAAGGTACTTATATTAAGCACGTTCATGAGTATTCATATCACATATATGCAACTATCATTGTCATTAGTTTGAAAACATGCTTCATTTACGCAAATTTGGTTTCACGACATGTAACATAGTAGGCAAACATGAATGACACATTAGTAAGTCTAAAAGTTCTATCAAACACGTTCATAAGTATTGGAATTCGAATCTCAACGTAACATGTCGACGTTCACGTTCAACACTTAACTTTCATTAATAAAGTTTACTAATACGTTCTAACACGTTCATGCTACATTACGAAATCCATATACGTAAGTTAATGTGTCCGACATGCATCTCAAGGTTATATAAATATGCCCAAAAAATCAGAACGTCAATATGTTACACATGTCAAAGTTTGTTTTCAAAACTTTGATTTTCATTAGGAAAGTGCACTAGTTAGGTTCACATGTTCATATTATATCACGATACATATATACTTAAGTTAATATGCATTTTGTGTGTGTCTAGGTCATACCAATATGTCTCACAAGTCAGAACATAACCATGGCGCTTATATATCGAAGTCCATTCTTAAAACTTCTAAGTTCACTTCAGAAACCATACACATTTTGTTAACCATGTATGATAATATACTAAAACACGCTTACATTGTAAGACCCCAAATTTTATGAATAAAGATTTAATTTTCTTTATATATTACTTTGAAATAGTAAGATGTTAATTTGATAAATGTGATAAGTTCCCCACGTTTGTCATTGCTTGGAAAATGCTGATTTTTCAAATTCTAAAAAGGTGGGCGTGAGAAGCCGCCGGTAGCATTAGTCAACATTGGTGTCCTGGCATTTTCCTATAAATAGGGTGCTTAGTTAGAAATGAAAATCACACCAGAATCAGAAAATTTTCTCTATATAATATCGAGCGTATTTCTTGTGAGTATAAGGATAGTTTGAGTGTAGATTACGGTGAAAGTTTTTATCCGCATAATATCCGATATTCCAGTCAAAACTACTCTCTGGTTAAGGTAAGGGGTGTTATTTTTTTTTTTTTTTCAAAAATGATGTTATTGCCTTCAATATTATTTCATCAAAATATTGGTATGAAATTTATTATGAAATTTTTACCTTTTCCGTCGAGGTTACTATTCACGTATACGACACTATTTATGAAATACGGTACTATTCACGAATACTATTCACGAAGTATGATTTTTCTTATGAAATGTCTATCTTTTTCATGTCGAGGTTACTATTCACGTATACGACACTATTCACGTATACGACACTATTCACAAATACGATACTATTCACCGAAAAATTAAATTTTCTTCTAATTATCCAAATGGCCTGTTAAGGTTCCTATCTTTGATTGTATCCAAGTTTTGAGTTTTATTCTTGAATTTTGCTCCATACAGTATTATTATGGATATTTTTGAACTTGGATAAACTAAAATACGAATCCTTATTCTTTGTCCTTTATCTCGCTGGATTCGTTCTTTAAAATATTTTTCATCATCCTCAGTCCTAAATGGTGATATAACCGAATATCTTTGGCCTGTAGTGCAAAGATGGATGATTATTTGATGAATATCTGGCCTGTAGCGCAGAGATGAATGATTACCTGATGAATATCTTTGGCCCGTAGTGCAAAGATGACAGGTGTTGAATGAACACGACCAACTAGTGATACAAGTGAATATCTTTGGCCCGTAGTGCAAAACTGAATATTTGATGTGAGATATATATTGATGTTACAGGGATAAAATATTGATGATGGACTTCTAAATCATAGAAGATAATAGACTTCATTTTTTACTTAACTTTTCTAATAAATTGTTATTTTCGCTGCGAATATTGATCTAAAACTTGTTGTCCATAATATTTTATCTGAATTGTTGAAGACTAACGATAATTTATTTTCTATTATCTTAGTCATAATATTTTTTACTGGGCTAGTTGAGCTCACTCTTTTCATCTATTATCCTTTTTAGAAAATGAGAATATCGCGGGGACTAGTCGGGGAACAGTGTGATGATCAGAGTTAGATCTGTAGAAGTTCTCAATATTCTATTAAAATAGTGAGACAATAATTGTAATGAATAAGTAATGAATTTGAATGTTTATATTTCGTATTATATACGATTTGCATTGACATTCACAGTTGTATGGTTGTATTTCTCACGACCTTTTTGTTATACAAGATTTGTATTTGGAATTCTGTACCATGTATTTGGCGACTCAGAATGGGTTGGTATTGAACCTATTTTGGGGGCATCACAATTGGTATCAGAGCTTAGGGATATAATCTCTGGCGGAGATCTGGGAATAGAATTAGGAGGGGAGAGATGAGTAAATCCTTCGTTATCATCCTACCTAAGCTTATTTGGTATTTAATTGGTCAGTCGGAGCATAGGGTTAATATGTGATATATTAATTTATTTAATTAACCCTTGTTTTATGGCAGTAATTAAGAATGACAGCTGAAAATCTAAACAATGGAGTGAATGAGACCGTTGAGACACCTTTAATCACCAATCAGGATAACGTGATGTCGGGAGAAGAAGAAATTAGAAATATTCATGTGGTGAGTGAAGAAATAATAGTTGCACCCGAGCTAGTCGCAGATGTAGCACCTGAGAGTGAGGAAGAAGAGGAACCCGAGGAGGAGGATTTATTAGGAGAATTTTATGGTCGAAATGTAGAACTACAAGATCGTATTCATGAGTTAGAAGAGCAGAGTGAAGAACGACAGACAGCCGTGGAACAAAGGGATACAACAATTCAAGAAAGGGATACAAAAATTTAAGATTTTGCTACTCGATATGCGAGGCTTGAACAGAAGCTATCTCTGGCAGAGCATATAATATTAGAGCTGGAATCTGAAAATGCAAATGTCAACGACCAACTGAAAGAAGAAGCAACGAAATGAGTGAGAATTAAAGATGCATGAGTAAAAGACACATGACGCGTTGATATTTTAGAAAGAGACGTCCGATCCAAGAAAGCCAACATAGACGATATGGATTTCACTTTTTAGACAGCAATTGGAAGAATCCAACATCGAGTTTAGAATTACCCTGTACATAGCGGTCAACCCCAATTCGATATGGATCGAAGAGTAATGATTCAAATCATGAATCAGGAGTGCGACGAAGCAGTTGAGGGTGGAATGAACTTTATAGCAAAGTCAAGACCAACTGGGATAGTGACACCAAAGACTGTCCCAGACAAATCAAAGTCGGTGGTTCCTTGAATAGAGTTTGTCGTGACTGCTCAAAACGCGAGGAACTCGAATGAATTTATCACGGGTTAGTTAATCATAAATTTTTGTGAAGTTTATATCTTATTAGATACTGGTTCTACCCATTTTGTTATTTCACCTACTTGTGCTCAACGTTTGAACTTGAATTCTGAGAAATTAGACTTTGACTTATCTGTTGAAACTCCGTTGGGGGAAACCTTCATTACATCTATAGTTTACAAATTTTGTTTGATTCAAATTGGTACCCTCACATTTTCTATTTGATCTTATATTTTTGAAAATTCTTGCATTTGATGTGATTGTTTTTGAATCGATTAGTTAACGATTGTTTCGTAAGGTTGTTAACTTTCATTCAAACAACCAGACCATTAAAATCAATCATTGTCATTTCAAGTAATAAAGCTATTCGTTTATTAAAAAATAGATTCTAAGCTTTCTTAGCCCATGTCACTGATTTAAATCAGAATACATCAGATTGAAATGATATTTTTGTTATTAATGAGTTTCGTGATGTATTTCTCGAAGAACTTCCTGGTCTACCCCTAGACGTAAAGTTGAATTCTTTATTGACCTTGAACCCGGTATAAAACCAATTTCTAAAAATCCCATATCGAATGACTCTTATTGAACTTCAGAAGTTGAAGGTTCAACTACAAGAGTTGTTAGACATCGATTTTATACGTCCTAGTACGTCTTTTTGGGGTGTTCCTGTTTTATTCGTAAAGAAGAAAGACGGTAGTATACGACGTTGTATTGACTATCGGGAGTTGAACTATGTCACCATCAAGAATAGGTATCTGTTACCTCGTATTGATGACATGTTCGAGCAATTACGAGATGCTATGGTTGAAGCACCATGAGGGTCACAGTTGGTATCAAATATTTAGATCATTTTGTAGTTGTCATTATTGATAACATCATAATATACTTCAAAAGTCTCAAATATTTTTTTACTTAGAATGAACTCAATATGCGAAAACGACGTTGGTTGGAGCTGTTGAAAGATTACGATCATACCATCCAATACTGTCCTGGAAAAAGTGAACATGGTAGCTAACACATTGAGTAGAAGATCGTATACGGGTACAAGTGCGATATTGTCAACACGAAGCCCATTTTGTATGACGTACAATTGTACAAAGGATGAAAATAGAGTTGAAGACTTCGGAGACCCACGTATTGATGTCAAATATACGCGTAGAACCAGCTTTAATGGATAGAGTTAAAGCTGATCAATCTACAGATCCGGAGTTGACGAATATGAGGAAGAAGGTGCACAAAGATACTATTCCCGAAGCAAGAATCGATGAAGAGTGAATACTTTAAGTCAAATCCAGACTTTGTGTTCCTAACGACTCTGAATTAAAGTATAGAATCATGATGAAAACACACAACACACCATTCGCAATCCATCCTGGAAGTACCAAAATGTATCGTGATTGTTAACATACAATTTGGTGGAGCAATATGAAGAAAGAGATCGCGGAGTTTATCTCGAGGTGTTTAACATGAAAACGTGTCGAGGCGGAGCATCGAGTGCCAAAGGATCAGTTTACAGAAAGTTATGGACACTGATTTACGATTCATTGGTCCATTTGAGATTCTTGATCGAGTAGGAAAGGTAGCCTATAGTCGCTTTACCTCTAAGCATGTCTCGTGTTTATAACGTTTTTC
Source organism: Panax notoginseng (assembly GCA_016801055.1). NCBI lineage: Eukaryota > Viridiplantae > Streptophyta > Magnoliopsida > Apiales > Araliaceae > Panax > Panax notoginseng. Next base: position 7,446,287 of record CM029018.1, on the reverse strand, counting down.
ACATATCTGTGCTAAGTAAATATGTGAAAAATCCGAACCACATTATTCAGTTAGAACCAGACGAGATAGCCGAAGATTTAACATACGAGGCGGTACCTGTCCAGATCTTGGATATGAATGAAAATGTTCTACGCTCAAAGATTATACCACAAGTCAAAGTTTTGTGGAGAACCATGTTATTTAGGAAATGACCTGGGAGTTAGAATCAGAAATGAAAGCGAGGTATCCTCACCTCTTCGACATACCAGGTACGTACGTCAATTTTGAGGACGAAATTTTATAAGGAGTGGAAATTTTACTCGTGAATATTAACTCATGAATAGTAACCCCGACATGAAAACGTTTCAAATTTGATAAAAAGTTCAGAATAATATTTCGGCATAATGATATTGAAGAAGATAATATCATTTAAGAAGAAATAACATCCCTTACCTCGTAAAGACAGTACTTTTAGTTGAAACACCGGATATAAGCTATGACTTGAACTTGCACCGTATAACAACACTCAAAGTATTAAAATACTCACAAGAATACGCTCAATATATCGAGAGAGAAAGAGAGAGAAGATTTCAGTTTCTGGTGTGATTTTTAATTCTAACCTAAGCACCCTATTTATAAGAAAATGCTTAGAACACCAAATCAGAAAATTTAATATAATAATATTATATATAAAACAAATTCCTACGCCCACTTAGAAATCTGATTTCAGCCATCTAATATATGTTAAAGATGTCCACAAATATTTAAAAAAATGTTTTTCTTTTAAAACATAAATAAAACTTCCAAAAATCAATTATTTCGGAACTACGGAACTTCAATAATTCATAATAAATAGTCCATTTATCAAAAAATTCGAATCTCACGAATTTTTATAGGAAATTCAATTCTCTACAACTTTACAGAAGAAAGTTTTTCTAAATTCCAAACATAAATTGACCGAAATCCATATACGGACGATTTTACAAGCTATAATCAAATTTCAGTCAAGAAATGGGGTCCACCGACACACAAAACATGTGTTAATCATTTAATGCAACAAAAATACTCTTCATCCTCATATACTCATATATCCCACATTCATTATAAAAATATCACCATTATTATATTATTAAAATATAATAAAATATTTAAATGAATTATTTTATCAGAAAAAGATAAAATATTAATTTTCAACAATTGTCACATTAAAAATTTTCTCCATCTATATCCACATAAAATCAATATTTTTCTCATCATATAAATCAATAATTAATTATTCACAAATAATATTACAGAATCACAATACTGACAACCAGGCCATTCCCAGGAAAGAGGGGGCTTTCCAATAAGAATTTCTCCTTACTGGTGCGCAATTAGGTGACCAAACCTCTCCTTAGACAGAACTTTCTAGACATTGCCAATAATGTTATCTAATAATATTATTCAGATAATACGAATTATTGCTCCGATAATGGAAAATATTGTGTAGTGACAATTATTGAAACAACAGTAATATAAAATATCAACGTAGCAATTATTGAATCAATAAAATAAAATATTGAACAGTAATTACTGTAACAATTATTGAGTAGTGCCTTCTTACGTAAGAACCAATAATTGGTGCAATATTGTGTGTTCCTGTGTAACAACGCGTATTACTGTGTTTTAACCACCAGATATTCCAACAGTATTAACGGTATAAACTACGTCGTTATTTATAAACAACTTATACTTGTCATTTTCTTCATCCAATCGCTTTCCGTTATGGGGCCCACACAAAGCTGCGCCGTCGTACGAATATTCCCCGACAGTAAGAATATTCCACGACCAAACGAATATTCTCCGATAAAAATGAATATTTTATAACCACTTGCTTATTTAAAATATTTGCGCATTTTACCCATAACTAACCTCATTAAACCCTTACTATTTCAAAATAATAAATAGAAGAAATTAAATTTCATTTATTAAAAAATTGGGGTCTTACAACATGTCAAAGTTTGTTTTAAAAATTTTGATTTTCGTTAGGAAAGTGCACTAGTTAGGTTCACATGTTCATATTATATCATAATACATATATACTTAAGTTAATATGCATTTCGTGTGTGTCTAGGTCATACCAATATGTCTCACAAGTCAGAACATAACCATGGCGCTTATATATCGAAGTCTATTCTTAAAACTTCTAAGTTCACTTCGGAAGCCATACGCTTTTTGTTAACCATGTATTCTAATATACTAAAACAAGCTTACATTGCCTCATTATATATATATATATATATATATATATATATATATATATATATATATATATATATTTTACACAAGTTAGTATGCTTGTTTAAACCAAACCACATAATATATACACAACAGAAATCAAGCAGGATGCAGGGAACTGCTGCAGGCTGCTGGCGCAGCTGCCCAGTGTAAAACTGGCACAGCTACGCCGGCTCCTAGCCAGCGGCATACAGCTCCAAAAAACAGCAAACTCAAAACCCAAACGCAGAAATTTCCTACGAATTTGTTATTAAACCAACTATGTTACCTCAGGATCACTTATATTAGCTTGTATATCAATCATTTAACATTATTGAATCATCAATTCATGAATTCCAACTAAAATTCAAGAATTGAATTTTGCATAGAAATCTCAGAAACAGAAACACAAAATGGAATTGAAGAACAAGGAAGCTTATATAGTAATTCTAACATATATATAAGTCCTTTTAACAACTAATTATCATCCTCAAATCACAAAACCATAATTTCCAACTAGAATCAAGAATTCAAAAATTTGTAGAAAACTCAGAGACAACAATGGAGAATAATGAAAATACGATTATACCTTTGCTATGAATTAAGCTTATTGCTACTGAAATCTCCCACTGCTAGAATGATATCGCTAAAGTATATATGCTCTCAATTTCAAACTTAACCAATTCTCAGCAAAGAAAAATATGAAGAGATGAGGCTATATTTATAGAACTCTCATTATACAGACAATGCAATTGCCTACCATTTCAAACCAACAAAAATTTGAATTGCAGGGAGGTTATTAGGGGGTTGGTAATGGTGGTTGAAATCCATCATGATAGCCACACCCTTGCTCATCATTTGCTAGTCTATGTTGCTGAGTTTAAGGAAGAATAGGGAGTAGCTAGCTAAGGTTGGCAGAAATTGAGGAGTAGAGAGTAGACATAGGCTTGAGTGTATCGCGTGAAGAAAAATGTGTATGTGATGCCCCCAAAATAGGTATACAACACCCATTCTGAGTCGCCAAAATACATGGTACAGAAACAACTACATCTTTACTGTTACAACATAAGAACTGTGAGTTTAAATACAAATATTGTCATCTAGACAATATCCACGCTCAAATAAGTCCTCATTACAATTATTAATACATTATTTCACAAAAATAGTGAGGACTACTAAAATAACTTCTAGAACCATCATTCCATACCCCGACTAGTATTCGCTACATTCTCGCCTCCTGAGAAAAATGGAACAAAAAGGAAAAGGGTGAGCTCAACTAGCCCAGTAAAGAACATTATGATTAATATAATACAGAATAAATTATCGTTAGTCTTCAACAGGAAAAAATCTAATAGAATACAATAGACAATAAGTTTTAAATCAATAACTGCAGCGAAAACAGCAAACGATTAGAAGAGTCAAGTAGAGAATGAATTCTACTATCTTCTAACATTTAAAAGGCCATCATCAATATTTTATCCCTGTAACATCAATTAATAACCATCTTTAATCAAATATTCATCTTTGCACTACAGACCAAAGATATTCATTTGTATCACCAGTCGGTCATGTTCATCTCAACACCTGTTCATCTTTGCACTACGGGCCAAAGATATTCATCAGTTAATCATTCATCTTTGCACTACAGGCCAAAGATATTCAGTAATATAATCATTTAGGACTGAGAATGATGAAAAATATCTTAAAGAAAACGAATCCAGTGAAATAAAATAATAAATATTAAGGATTCGTATTTCGATTTATCCATGTCCAAAAATACCTTATAATTATTCATAGTAAAGTAAAATTCAAGAATGATCAAAACATGGATACAATCAAAGCTAGTACCCAGAATAGATATTTTGGACGAAAAGAAGAAAATTTTATTTTTTGGTGAATAGTAACTCGTGAATAGTAACTCGTGAATAGTAACTCATGAATAGTAACCCCGACGTGAAAAGTTCCAAATTTGATAAAAAAATTCCAACCAATATTTCGGCATAATGAGCACAAGTAGGAGAGATAAAAGAATGGGTAGAACCGATATCTAGTAAAGTATAAACTTCGCGAGAATTCAAGATTAGCTTACCCGTGATCACCTCGTTCGGGTTTCTCGCGTTTTGGCCAGTCACGACAAACGCCCTTCTAGGAACAGCTGATTTCGACTTATCCGGGACAACTTTTGGAGTCACCATCCCCGCTGAACTTGGTTTTGCTACAGAGCACTCTCGAGCTATAAGATCCTCCTTTCCACAGTTATAACATACCTTGGATTGTTGTGGGCAGTTTGGGCTGATATGTCCCTCTTTTTCACATTTATAGCATATAACCTGTGGTCGTTCTCCTCCCTTAGAACCAATTGCTGCTGGTGCTGACGTCTTCATATTGTCATTATTGAATCTCCTCTTTTTAAAATCTCCTCCCAACTCGCTTCTTCTATTTTCATAGCTACGCTTACCACCAGAGTGGTTGTCGTTCTTGTCTGTATTTTTCTTTCTCCGTTGGTTATCATTATTTTGATGACTGCTGTTACCGATATGATCCTGGTTGTGGTCCCTCAGTTGACCGTACTCGTTATCTCGCTCTAATAATTGAGCCATATTAACATCTGAATAGAGAGAAAATTTATGAGAAATGAGATATTGGCGTATGCCGGGTTTCAAACCTCTCAGAAACATCCTCGTCATACGTTCCTCATTCTCCACAAAATGAGGTGCAAACCTGGACAACTCTACAAACTTCGCCTCGTATTGAGACACCGTCATGTTATTCTGCTCCAGTCTAATAAACTCTACCTCCTTCATATGACGAATACTTTCAGGAAAGGACTTGACATTGAACAGATTCTGAAATGTCTCCCAAGACATGCTGAGTGCGGCTGGATGGGTACGCTTTACAGACTCCCACCAGTAGTCTGCCTCGCCACGGAATATAAAGGTGGCGAATGGAACCTTCTGTTCCTCCGTGCATCCAAAGACATCGAATATCTTGGTAATTTGCTTGACCCACGTTTCCGCCATGATCGAATCCGGCTTTCCCTTAAATTCTGGTGGTCCCAATTCTTTGAACTGTTTGGCTGTGACAAACTGTGAATTGCTATCATTTCCTCCTGTATTTTGAACACGAGTCTCCCTCGTCTGGTTTTGCATGAATTGCAAAAAACTTCTAAACATTCCATAGTTCATCATCTGCTCATTGGTGTTGTTCACAGGAGGAACATTGCCAGCCTGTTGCACGTTCTCCTCGTTGGTAAGCACCGGTGTCTCCACGGTCTCATTTACTCCACTGTTAACATTCTCAGTCGACATTCTCAAATACTGCCATAAAACAAGGGTTAATTAAATAAATTAACAAATCACATAATACCCCTATATTATGATTGACCAATAAATAAGCTTAGGTAGGACACACTAGCGAAGGATTTATTCGTCTCTCCCCTCCTAGTTCTATTCTCCGATCTCCACCAGAGATCATATCCCTAAGCTCTGATACCAACTGTGACGCCCCCAAAATAGGTATACAACACCCATTCTGAGTCGCCAAAATACATGGTACAGAAACAACTACATCTTTACTGTTACAACATAAGAACTGTGAGTTTAAATACAAATATTGTCATCTAGACAATATCCACACTCAAATAAGTCATCATTACAATTATTGATACATTATTTCACAAAAATGGTGAGGACTACTAAAATAACTTCTAGAACCATCATTCTATACCCCGACTAGTACTCGCTACATTCTCGCCTCCTGAGAAAAATGGAACAAAAAGGAAAAGGGTAAGCTCAACTAGCCCAGTAAAGAACATTATGACTAAGATAATACAGAACAAATTATCGTTAGTCTTCAACAGGGAAAAATCTAATAGAATACAATAGACAACAAGTTTTAAATCAATAACTGCAGCGGAAACAGCAAACCATTAGAAGAGTCAAGTAGAGAATGAATTCTACTATCTTCTAAGATTTAAAAGTCCATCATCAATATTTTATCCCTGTAACATCAATTAATAACCATCTTTAATCAAATATTCATCTTTGCACTACAGGCCAAAGATATTTATTTGTATCACCAGTCGGTCATGTTCATCTCAACACCTGTTCATCTTTGCACTACGGGCCAAAGATATTCATCAGTTAATCATTCATCTTTGCACTACAGGCCAAAGATATTCAGTAATATCATCATTTAGGACTGAGGATGATGAAAAATATCTTAAAGAAAACGAATCCAGTGAAACAAAATAACAAATATTAAGGATTCGTATTTCGATTTATCTATGTCCAAAAATACCTTATAATTATTCATAGTGAAGTAAAATTCAAGAATTATCAAAACATGGATACAATCAAAGCTAGTACCCAGAATAGATATTTTGGACGAAAAGAAGAAAATTTTCATTTTTCGGTGAATAGTAACTCGTGAATAGTAACTCATGAATAGTAACCCCGACGTGAAAAGTTTTAAATTTGATAAAAATTTCCAATCAATATTTCGGCATAATGATATTGAAGAAATAATATCATTGTCGAATAAAATAACATCCCTTACCCCAAAATAACCGTACTTCTGACTGAATATCAGATATGAGGTTGAATGAAACTTGCTCTGATGAATAGAAACTCTCAAAGTATCTAAATACTCACAAAATACACTCAATAATCTAGAGAGAGAAAGAGAGAAAACTTGTTTCTGGTGTGATTTTCAATTCTAACTTAACCCTCTATTTATAGGAAAATGTTAGCACGCCGAAGCAGACTTAACCTACAACCTGATGGCTTTACCTGCTACTATTCCCACCCACCACATTTGAATAAAAATCTCAGCACATTTCTTCACCAACCAAGAGTGGGGTCCACCAATTCTAGAATTTCTCACCAAAATGATAAACTCCGAAAATTCAACAATTTCTGAACCAGTGGTAGCTAGCTAAGGTTGGCAGAAATTGAGGAGTAGAGAGTAGACATAGGCTTGAGTGTATCGCGTGAAGAAAAATGTGTATGTGATGCCCCCAAAATAGGTATACAACACCCATTCTGAGTCGCCAAAATACATGGTACAGAAACAACTACATCTTTACTGTTACAACATAAGAACTGTGAGTTTAAATACAAATATTGTCATCTAGACAATATCCACGCTCAAATAAGTCCTCATTACAATTATTAATACATTATTTCACAAAAATAGTGAGGACTACTAAAATAACTTCTAGAACCATCATTCCATACCCCGACTAGTATTCGCTACATTCTCGCCTCCTGAGAAAAATGGAACAAAAAGGAAAAGGGTGAGCTCAACTAGCCCAGTAAAGAACATTATGATTAATATAATACAGAATAAATTATCGTTAGTCTTCAACAGGAAAAAATCTAATAGAATACAATAGACAATAAGTTTTAAATCAATAACTGCAGCGAAAACAGCAAACGATTAGAAGAGTCAAGTAGAGAATGAATTCTACTATCTTCTAACATTTAAAAGGCCATCATCAATATTTTATCCCTGTAACATCAATTAATAACCATCTTTAATCAAATATTCATCTTTGCACTACAGACCAAAGATATTCATTTGTATCACCAGTCGGTCATGTTCATCTCAACACCTGTTCATCTTTGCACTACGGGCCAAAGATATTCATCAGTTAATCATTCATCTTTGCACTACAGGCCAAAGATATTCAGTAATATAATCATTTAGGACTGAGAATGATGAAAAATATCTTAAAGAAAACGAATCCAGTGAAATAAAATAATAAATATTAAGGATTCGTATTTCGATTTATCCATGTCCAAAAATACCTTATAATTATTCATAGTAAAGTAAAATTCAAGAATGATCAAAACATGGATACAATCAAAGCTAGTACCCAGAATAGATATTTTGGACGAAAAGAAGAAAATTTTATTTTTTGGTGAATAGTAACTCGTGAATAGTAACTCGTGAATAGTAACTCATGAATAGTAACCCCGACGTGAAAAGTTCCAAATTTGATAAAAAAATTCCAACCAATATTTCGGCATAATGATATTGAAGAAATAATATCATTTTTGAATAAAATAACATCCCTTACCTCAAAATAACCGTACTTCTGACTGAATATCGGATATGGGGCTGAATGAAACTTGCTCTGATGAATAGAAACTCTCAAAGTATCTAAATACTCACAAAATACACTCAATAATCTAGAGAGAGAAAGAGAGAAAACTTATTTCTGGTGTGATTTTCAATTCTAACTTAGCCCTCTATTTATAGGAAAATGTTAGCACACCGAAGCAGACTTAACCTGCAACCTGATGGCTTTACCTGCTACTAGTCCCACCCACCACATTTGAATAAAAATCTCAGCACATTTCTTCACCAACCAAGAGTGTGGTCCACCAATTCTAGAATTTTCTATCAAAATGATAAACTTCGAAAATTCAACAATTTCTGAACCAGTCATCTCGTAAAATTCATAATAAATCATACGTTATTTTTAACAGTTCAAAATTTGTGGACATATACTCAACTTATATATGTATAACATATCTAAAAATTACCACGATCCAACGGTCGGATTAAAAATTATAACCCCCACAAAATATCTCAAAAATCCTTATTTTTTAATACCTCCATTTCGACAAAAATACTGATAAAAACCTCAACATTAACTCCTTCATTTTTAACCACAAAAATATATCCCTCATTTATATCCACATAAAATAAATATTTCCTTATCATATGAATCAATAATTAATTATTCACAAATAATATTATAGAATCACATTTATGACAACTAGGCCGTTCCCAGGAAAGGGGGGGCTTTTCAATAAGGATTTCTCCTTACTGGCGCGCAATTAGATGACCAAACTTCTCCTTAGACAGAACTTTCTAGACATTGCAAATAATGTTATCTAATAATATTATTCAAATAATATGAATTATTGATCTGATAATGGAAAATACTGTGCAGCAACAATTATTGAAACAACAATAATATAAAATATCAACGCAGCAATTATTGAATCAATAAAATAAAATATTGAACAATAACTACTGTAACAATTATTGAGTAGTGCCTTCTTACGTAAGAATCAATAATTGGTGCAATACCGTGTGCTACTGTATTTTAACCACCGGGTATTCCAACAGTATTAACGGTAACAACTACGCCGTTATTTATAAACAACTTATACTTGTCATTTTCTTCATCCAATCGCTTTCTATTATGGGGCCCACACAAGGCTGCGCCGTCGTACGAATATTCCCCGACAAAATGAATATTTTATAACTACTTGCTTATTTTGCAAAATTTGCACATTTCACCCATAACCAAAGTATTATATCAAATTAACCCCTTGTTATTCACAATAATATTTAGAGAAAATTTGATTTTATTCATTAATAAGTTGGGGTCTTACAACCTCCCCTCCTTATGAAATTTCGTCCTCGAAATTGACGTACGTACCTGATATTTCGAAAAGGTGGGGATACCTCGCTTTCATTTCTGATTCCAACTCCCAGGTCATTTCTTCAATAGCATGGTTTCTCCACAAAACCTTAACTTGTGGTATAACCTTTGTGCGTAGGACATGCTCTTTCCTATCCAAGATCTTAACAGGTACCTCCTCGTACGTTAAATCTTCAGCTATTTCATCTGGTTCTAACTCAATAATGTGGTTCAGATCTTTAACATATTTACGAAGCATAGATATGTGAAAAACATTATGAACACGAGACATGCTTGGAGGTAATACGAGTCTATATGCCACATTTCCTATTCGCTCAAGAATCTCAAATGGACCAACAAATCTTGGATTGAGCTTTCCTCTCTTCCCAAATCTTGTAACTCCCTTCCATGGTGCAACACGTAACAATACATGATCCCCAATATTAAATTCCATGTCCTTCCGATGAAGATCTGCATAAATCTTTTGTCGATCCTGTGCCGTTTGTATACGTTGTCGAATCGTTTGGATCTTCTCCAACCTCGTCCCAGCATACTGAAGAACGACATTTTTTTCCATACAATGCCTCGAATGGAGCCACACCTATGCTCGCCTGATAACTGTTGTTGTAGGAGAATTCCACCAATGGTAGGTACTTATCCCAACTCCCTTTGAGATCTAGGACACAGAGTCTTAATAGATCTTCAAGAGTTTGAATAGTCCTCTCTGATTATCCGTCCGTTTGAGGATGGTATGCCGAACTAAATCGTAAATCCGTGCCCATAGCTTTCTGCAAACTAACCCAAATCGTGAAGTAAATCTTGGGTCACGATCCGAAACTATGGATACTGGCATGCCATGCAGTCTCACAATCTCATCTACGTATATACGAGCAAGACGTTCAAGGGAATAAGTCTCCCGTATCGGCAAGAAATGAGCAGACTTGGTTGATCTATCAACAATAACCCAAATAGCATTTATGCCTTGAGAAACCGTGGGAAGACCCGTAACGAAATCCATGGTAATGTATTCCCACTTCCATTTCGGAATCTGAAGTTGTTACAATGGACCCTTTGGCACTTGATGTTCCGCCTTTACACGTTGACAAGTTAAACACTTCGAGATAAACTTTACAATCTCTCTCTTCATATTATTCCACCAAAATGTATGTCGAAGATCACGATACATTTTGGTACTTCCAGGACGGATTGTAAATGGTGTATTGTGTGCTTCCATCATGATCTTGTACTTCAAATGAGAAACGTTAGGAACACAAAGTCTGGAGTGGACTCGAAGTATTCCTTCTTCATCGATTCTTGCTTCTGGAATAGCACCTTCTTGCATTTTCTTCTTCATACGCATCAGCTCCGGGTCTGTGGTTTGAGCAACTTTAACTTTATCAATTAAAGTTGGTTCTATACGTATACTTGACATCATCGCACTCGTTCCTGCATATGATCTTCTACTCAACGCGTCAGCTACCACGTTTGCTTTTCCAGGATGGTATTGAATAGTGTGGTCGTAATCTTTCAACAGCTCGAGCCAACGTCGTTGCCGCATGTTGAGTTCTTTTTGAGTGAAGAAATATTTGAGGCTTTTATGGTCTGAATAAATCTCCACTTTCTCCCCATATAGATAGTGCCTCCAGATCTTTAGCGCGAAAACGACTGTTGCCAACTCTAGATCATGAGTAGGATAATTTCTCTCATATTCTTTAAGTTGTCGCGAGGCATAGGCTATAACTTTCTCACGTTGCATGAGAACACATCCTAGCCCTTTGCCTGAAGCATCGTTGTAGATAACAAATCCATCCGAACCAGATGGTATGGTCAAAACAGGTGCCGAAATGAGTCTCCTCTTAAGCTCTTGAAAACTCTTCTCGCATTCCTCACTCCATACGAATTTTGTATCTTTCCGAGTCAGCTGAGTTAACGGAGTAATAATTCTAAAAAATCCTTCCACAAATCTCCGATAATAACCAGCTAAGCCCAGAAAGCTACGTACTTCGGTTACCGACTTCGGTTGCTCCCAATTTTGTATGGCTTCAATCTTCGTCGGGTCGACAGATACTCCATGTTTTGACACCACGTGCCCAAGGAATGCCACTTCCTCAAGCCAGAACTCGCATTTCTTCTGTTTGGCATATAGCTTGTTTTCACGAAGCCTTTGCAATATCAGCTTCAAATGGCGCTCATGATCTTCACGGCTTTTGGAATAGATGAGGATGTCATCAATAAAGACAACAACGAACTGATCTAAATATTCTTTGAATACACGGTTCATCATATCCATGAAGGCAGCAGGAGCATTAGTCATTCCAAAAGACATGACTAAGAATTCATAATGCCCGTACTGAGTTCTGAAGGCAGTCTTTGGAATATCCTCAGTTTTAATCTTCAGCTGATGATATCCAGAACGAAGATCGATCTTTAAAAAGAATTGTGCTCCTTGTAACTGGTCGAACAGGCCATCAATGCGAGGTAGCGGATACCTATTATTGATGGTGACATGGTTCAATTCCCTATAGTCGATTCAAAGTCGCATACTCCCGTCTTTTTTCTTTACGAATAAAACAGGAGCACCCCAAGGAGATGTACTAGGACGAATAAAATCGATGTCCAACAACTCCTGTAGTTGGACTTTTAACTCCTGAAGTTCAATAGGAGCCATTTGATATGGGGTTTTAGAAATGGGCTTTGTACCGGGTTCAAGGTCAATAAAGAATTCAACTTCACGTTCTGGGGGTAGACTAGGAAGTTCTTCAGGAAATACGTCAGGAAATTCACTAACAACAGAAATATTATTCAAATCTGTCGTATTTTTGTTCAAGTCCATAACATGGGCTAAGAAAGCTTGACACCCGTTTTTCAATAAACGAATGACTTTATGGCTTGATATAACAACGATTGATTTTAATGGTTTGGTTGCTTGAATTCGCATAACAGGTTGGTTAGGAATATGAAAACTAACAACCTTACAAAAACAATCAATTTTGGCATGATGAGTAGTTAACCAATCAATTCCTAAAATCACATCAAATGCAACTATCTTTAAAGAAATAAGGTCAACAGGTAATGTGATGGTGCCAACTTGGATTAAGCAAGATTTATAAACTGTAGATATAACAAAGGTTTCACCCAACGGAGTTTCAACAGATAAGTCAAAGGTCAATTTCTCCGGAGTCAAGTTCAAATGCTGAGCACAAGTAGGAGAGATAAAAGAATGGGTAGAACCGATATCTAGTAAAGTATAAACTTCGCGAGAATTCAAGATTAGCTTACCCGTGATCACCTCGTTCGGGTTTCTCGCGTTTTGGCCAGTCACGACAAACGCCCTTCTAGGAACAGCTGATTTCGACTTATCCGGGACAACTTTTGGAGTCACCATCCCCGCTGAACTTGGTTTTGCTACAGAGCACTCTCGAGCTATAAGATCCTCCTTTCCACAGTTATAACATACCTTGGATTGTTGTGGGCAGTTTGGGCTGATATGTCCCTCTTTTTCACATTTATAGCATATAACCTGTGGTCGTTCTCCTCCCTTAGAACCAATTGCTGCTGGTGCTGACGTCTTCATATTGTCATTATTGAATCTCCTCTTTTTAAAATCTCCTCCCAACTCGCTTCTTCTATTTTCATAGCTACGCTTACCACCAGAGTGGTTGTCGTTCTTGTCTGTATTTTTCTTTCTCCGTTGGTTATCATTATTTTGATGACTGCTGTTACCGATATGATCCTGGTTGTGGTCCCTCAGTTGACCGTACTCGTTATCTCGCTCTAATAATTGAGCCATATTAACATCTGAATAGAGAGAAAATTTATGAGAAATGAGATATTGGCGTATGCCGGGTTTCAAACCTCTCAGAAACATCCTCGTCATACGTTCCTCATTCTCCACAAAATGAGGTGCAAACCTGGACAACTCTACAAACTTCGCCTCGTATTGAGACACCGTCATGTTATTCTGCTCCAGTCTAATAAACTCTACCTCCTTCATATGACGAATACTTTCAGGAAAGGACTTGACATTGAACAGATTCTGAAATGTCTCCCAAGACATGCTGAGTGCGGCTGGATGGGTACGCTTTACAGACTCCCACCAGTAGTCTGCCTCGCCACGGAATATAAAGGTGGCGAATGGAACCTTCTGTTCCTCCGTGCATCCAAAGACATCGAATATCTTGGTAATTTGCTTGACCCACGTTTCCGCCATGATCGAATCCGGCTTTCCCTTAAATTCTGGTGGTCCCAATTCTTTGAACTGTTTGGCTGTGACAAACTGTGAATTGCTATCATTTCCTCCTGTATTTTGAACACGAGTCTCCCTCGTCTGGTTTTGCATGAATTGCAAAAAACTTCTAAACATTCCATAGTTCATCATCTGCTCATTGGTGTTGTTCACAGGAGGAACATTGCCAGCCTGTTGCACGTTCTCCTCGTTGGTAAGCACCGGTGTCTCCACGGTCTCATTTACTCCACTGTTAACATTCTCAGTCGACATTCTCAAATACTGCCATAAAACAAGGGTTAATTAAATAAATTAACAAATCACATAATACCCCTATATTATGATTGACCAATAAATAAGCTTAGGTAGGACACACTAGCGAAGGATTTATTCGTCTCTCCCCTCCTAGTTCTATTCTCCGATCTCCACCAGAGATCATATCCCTAAGCTCTGATACCAACTGTGACGCCCCCAAAATAGGTATACAACACCCATTCTGAGTCGCCAAAATACATGGTACAGAAACAACTACATCTTTACTGTTACAACATAAGAACTGTGAGTTTAAATACAAATATTGTCATCTAGACAATATCCACACTCAAATAAGTCATCATTACAATTATTGATACATTATTTCACAAAAATGGTGAGGACTACTAAAATAACTTCTAGAACCATCATTCTATACCCCGACTAGTACTCGCTACATTCTCGCCTCCTGAGAAAAATGGAACAAAAAGGAAAAGGGTAAGCTCAACTAGCCCAGTAAAGAACATTATGACTAAGATAATACAGAACAAATTATCGTTAGTCTTCAACAGGGAAAAATCTAATAGAATACAATAGACAACAAGTTTTAAATCAATAACTGCAGCGGAAACAGCAAACCATTAGAAGAGTCAAGTAGAGAATGAATTCTACTATCTTCTAAGATTTAAAAGTCCATCATCAATATTTTATCCCTGTAACATCAATTAATAACCATCTTTAATCAAATATTCATCTTTGCACTACAGGCCAAAGATATTTATTTGTATCACCAGTCGGTCATGTTCATCTCAACACCTGTTCATCTTTGCACTACGGGCCAAAGATATTCATCAGTTAATCATTCATCTTTGCACTACAGGCCAAAGATATTCAGTAATATCATCATTTAGGACTGAGGATGATGAAAAATATCTTAAAGAAAACGAATCCAGTGAAACAAAATAACAAATATTAAGGATTCGTATTTCGATTTATCTATGTCCAAAAATACCTTATAATTATTCATAGTGAAGTAAAATTCAAGAATTATCAAAACATGGATACAATCAAAGCTAGTACCCAGAATAGATATTTTGGACGAAAAGAAGAAAATTTTCATTTTTCGGTGAATAGTAACTCGTGAATAGTAACTCATGAATAGTAACCCCGACGTGAAAAGTTTTAAATTTGATAAAAATTTCCAATCAATATTTCGGCATAATGATATTGAAGAAATAATATCATTGTCGAATAAAATAACATCCCTTACCCCAAAATAACCGTACTTCTGACTGAATATCAGATATGAGGTTGAATGAAACTTGCTCTGATGAATAGAAACTCTCAAAGTATCTAAATACTCACAAAATACACTCAATAATCTAGAGAGAGAAAGAGAGAAAACTTGTTTCTGGTGTGATTTTCAATTCTAACTTAACCCTCTATTTATAGGAAAATGTTAGCACGCCGAAGCAGACTTAACCTGCAACCTGATGGCTTTACCTGCTACTATTCCCACCCACCACATTTGAATAAAAATCTCAGCACATTTCTTCACCAACCAAGAGTGGGGTCCACCAATTCTAGAATTTCTCACCAAAATGATAAACTCCGAAAATTCAACAATTTCTGAACCAGTGGTAGCTAGCTAAGGTTGGCAGAAATTGAGGAGTAGAGAGTAGACATAGGCTTGAGTGTATCGCGTGAAGAAAAATGTGTATGTGATGCCCCCAAAATAGGTATACAACACCCATTCTGAGTCGCCAAAATACATGGTACAGAAACAACTACATCTTTACTGTTACAACATAAGAACTGTGAGTTTAAATACAAATATTGTCATCTAGACAATATCCACGCTCAAATAAGTCCTCATTACAATTATTAATACATTATTTCACAAAAATAGTGAGGACTACTAAAATAACTTCTAGAACCATCATTCCATACCCCGACTAGTATTCGCTACATTCTCGCCTCCTGAGAAAAATGGAACAAAAAGGAAAAGGGTGAGCTCAACTAGCCCAGTAAAGAACATTATGATTAATATAATACAGAATAAATTATCGTTAGTCTTCAACAGGAAAAAATCTAATAGAATACAATAGACAATAAGTTTTAAATCAATAACTGCAGCGAAAACAGCAAACGATTAGAAGAGTCAAGTAGAGAATGAATTCTACTATCTTCTAACATTTAAAAGGCCATCATCAATATTTTATCCCTGTAACATCAATTAATAACCATCTTTAATCAAATATTCATCTTTGCACTACAGACCAAAGATATTCATTTGTATCACCAGTCGGTCATGTTCATCTCAACACCTGTTCATCTTTGCACTACGGGCCAAAGATATTCATCAGTTAATCATTCATCTTTGCACTACAGGCCAAAGATATTCAGTAATATAATCATTTAGGACTGAGAATGATGAAAAATATCTTAAAGAAAACGAATCCAGTGAAATAAAATAATAAATATTAAGGATTCGTATTTCGATTTATCCATGTCCAAAAATACCTTATAATTATTCATAGTAAAGTAAAATTCAAGAATGATCAAAACATGGATACAATCAAAGCTAGTACCCAGAATAGATATTTTGGACGAAAAGAAGAAAATTTTATTTTTTGGTGAATAGTAACTCGTGAATAGTAACTCGTGAATAGTAACTCATGAATAGTAACCCCGACGTGAAAAGTTCCAAATTTGATAAAAAAATTCCAACCAATATTTCGGCATAATGATATTGAAGAAATAATATCATTTTTGAATAAAATAACATCCCTTACCTCAAAATAACCGTACTTCTGACTGAATATCGGATATGGGGCTGAATGAAACTTGCTCTGATGAATAGAAACTCTCAAAGTATCTAAATACTCACAAAATACACTCAATAATCTAGAGAGAGAAAGAGAGAAAACTTATTTCTGGTGTGATTTTCAATTCTAACTTAGCCCTCTATTTATAGGAAAATGTTAGCACACCGAAGCAGACTTAACCTGCAACCTGATGGCTTTACCTGCTACTAGTCCCACCCACCACATTTGAATAAAAATCTCAGCACATTTCTTCACCAACCAAGAGTGTGGTCCACCAATTCTAGAATTTTCTATCAAAATGATAAACTTCGAAAATTCAACAATTTCTGAACCAGTCATCTCGTAAAATTCATAATAAATCATACGTTATTTTTAACAGTTCAAAATTTGTGGACATATACTCAACTTATATATGTATAACATATCTAAAAATTACCACGATCCAACGGTCGGATTAAAAATTATAACCCCCACAAAATATCTCAAAAATCCTTATTTTTTAATACCTCCATTTCGACAAAAATACTGATAAAAACCTCAACATTAACTCCTTCATTTTTAACCACAAAAATATATCCCTCATTTATATCCACATAAAATAAATATTTCCTTATCATATGAATCAATAATTAATTATTCACAAATAATATTATAGAATCACATTTATGACAACTAGGCCGTTCCCAGGAAAGGGGGGGCTTTTCAATAAGGATTTCTCCTTACTGGCGCGCAATTAGATGACCAAACTTCTCCTTAGACAGAACTTTCTAGACATTGCAAATAATGTTATCTAATAATATTATTCAAATAATATGAATTATTGATCTGATAATGGAAAATACTGTGCAGCAACAATTATTGAAACAACAATAATATAAAATATCAACGCAGCAATTATTGAATCAATAAAATAAAATATTGAACAATAACTACTGTAACAATTATTGAGTAGTGCCTTCTTACGTAAGAATCAATAATTGGTGCAATACCGTGTGCTACTGTATTTTAACCACCGGGTATTCCAACAGTATTAACGGTAACAACTACGCCGTTATTTATAAGCAACTTATACTTGTCGTTTTCTTCATCCAATCGCTTTCTGTTATGGGGCCCACACAAGGCTGCGCCGTCGTACGAATATTCCCCGATAGCAAGAATATTCTACAACCAAACGAATATTCCCCGACAAAATGAATATTTTATAACCACTTGCTTATTTTGTAAAATTTGCACATTTCACCCATAACCAAAGTATTATATCAAATTAACCCCTTGTTATTCACAATAATATTTAGAGAAAATTTGATTTTATTCATTAATAAGTTGAGGTCTTACAGTGTCTCTCATTATGGGACAAGCAAAGCAAATCTCAGCATTCTAGCAATTTGTACAATGAAATGTTATAATATATATTATACACTTAGGTTATCACCAATATATATTCATACTATATAATTAAATTATAATTAACATTACAATGTAATCCCAATAATACCACATGTAAATCAAATAATGTCGTAAATGTGATTTACACACATATAGTCCATGTACATCTTATCTCTCCGGTATTATCTTCTAAGATATTATCACATTTATTAATTAATTATATATTGAAGTAATCATCAATTATAAATGTTTACTATATCTATTCATGATGTATTATTTTAATGTACACTCCACATACAATTGTCACATACACCTTCATGTAATTTATAACATATAGTTTCATAAATTATATATGGTCACACTACACTTTACATTTTGTATAACATATAGTTAGTTACTATACATTTAATTCGCATGCTGGCACATAGAAGTAAATGATTTAATTATCTCATCAATTAATTAATAATATTAATTAATTCATTTCTCATTAATCAATACAATTATTAATATTCACAATAATAGATTAACACTTATATGATTAAATATCACATAAATAGATGTAATCTCATTACATTTATAAACACGTTATTTATTAGTATCATATTCATAATAATAATAATCACATATCACTAATTAATCACCATTAATAATCTACCATAATTAATTAATATTCTACAATTAACAATTAATATAGATTATGATAACTCCACATTTTCCTCAATTATTATAGTTATTCAATTTAATATAATTGAATTAATTCATCTCATAACACAAAAATCATTTATATTCAAATAAATTCTCATTTCCATTAATATATTTATTTAATAATATATGGAAGTTCTCGAGTATTACAGGTCAAGGATATGATGGGGCTTCAAATATGCGAGGCGAGTTCAATAGATTGAAGGCACTTATTTTAAAAGAAAATCCATATGCAAGGTATGTCCATTATTTTTCTCACCAACTCCAATTAGTTGTTGTTGTTGTTGCCAAGAACAATCGTATTGTGAGTGATTTTTTTCAATATGTTACTATGATTGTGAATGTGACTGGAGCATCATGTAAAAGGAAAGATAAACTTAGACAACTTGAACATGATAGTATCGTAGAGTGTTTGGAAAAGGGGGAGATAGTTAGTGGTAAAGGAAAAAAATCAAGAAATCAGTTTAAGACGGCCAGGAGATACTCGTTGGGGGTCACATTACATAACAATAATCCGTCTTATGTCTATGTGGACTTCCGTATTACAACTGCTTGAAAATGTGCATGATGATGGTGCTTCTGATGATAATAGCGGTACAGCCATAAGTTTGATTGATAAGATGAAGAATTATGAATTTGTATTTGTGATGCATTTGATGAAATATTTATTGGGAATCACGAAGGGTTTGTCACTTTCCTTACAACAAAAAGATAAAAACATTGTACATGATGTGAGATTGATTGGGGTAATGAAAGCTCGATTACAAGATTTTAGGGAGGCGGAATGGGAGAATTTTTTAAGGATGTCAATATTTTTTGCTAGAAGAACATGATCTCAATAATTAATATGGAAGACAACATGAGATCCCGCGGTCGTAGCAGGCGGAATGGACAAATTATTACTAATTTTCATCACTATCGTGTTGGGATTTTTTGTCAGGTATAAGTATAATCTCTATAAATCTTTTTTCATTATTCCTATCCAAGAATTTATCTTTTTTTGTTGATTTTTTTCATTATTACAATGTAGGTTGTTGATTCAATTGTTCAAGAGATGAACAATCGTTTTTCAGAAGCAAGCACAAAGTTACTTTTATGCATATCATGCCTTGATCCAAGTGATTCGTTCTCTAAATTTGACAAAAATAAGTTACTCTGTTTTGCTAAGCTTTATCCAGAATATTTCTCATCGACTGATCGCATGATACTTGGAGATCAACTTGTTAATTACATTTACGATATGCGATGCGATAATCAATTTTTTGGGATTGAATGTTTGGGAAGTCTAGCTAAGAAGTTGATTGAAACAAGAAGAAATATGTGACGCCCCCAAAATTAGGTATACGTCACCCATCTTGGGTCGTCAGATACAAAGTACAAAATACAAATACAACTTACTAATACAACTATCGTGTACAATACGACAAAACATAAACTGTGAGTTTGAATACAAATATTATCTTCTAGAGAGTATTCATACTCAAAAGGAGTCCTCATTACATTTATTAACACACCATTACATAGAATAGTGAGGACTACTAACTAATACTATCATTCGGACCATCACTCCGTTCCCCGACTTGCCCCAGCTACGTTCTCATTTCCTGAAGAGAACAGTGAAAGAAAGGGTGAGCTCAACTAGCCCAGTAAGAAATATTATGACTAAGATAATGCAGAATAAATTATCATTAGCCTTAAACAATGTTAAACTGATAAAATATAATAGACATCAAGTTTAACTGTAGCGGAACAAGCAATCCATTAAAAGAGTCAAGTAGAAAATAAACTCTACTATCTTTTATGATTTAAAAGATTTTTCAACACTGTGATCGCTGGGACTCAGCTTAATAAAATAATCCACATCATCGAATCACCCCTGCACTACGGCCAAGGATATTCGTATATTCATTAATGGTCATGATCATGCCAACAACTGCCCATCAATGCACTACGGGCCAATGAGGACTTTTACCACATCATTTGTAACATTACGGTCATGATTACACCGAATAATCCCTGGTCATAATCATACCAAGTCCGTCTATGCACTACAGGCCACAGATGACTTTCAACAGAATATAAACATGGGGATGATGACAATGATATAAGAATTCAATAAAACAAGTTCAAGAATTAATTTATCCAAGAATTAACAACGTCCAAATTGTCAACATGATACTACTTTGTGGAGTAAAATTCAAGAATGATCAGGAGAATATTTTCATGAAAAGATACTGGATGAAACGCAATTATCAAGGATATTCCACAAATTTCATGGAGTATAGAAGTCAAAACTTAACCAACTGAGTACAATAAAGAATGGAATAACAAAAGAAATCACCATGCATGCGATAGACCGCACAGACAGGTTATTCTTAACAGAATAATAATAATGGAACCAGGTCCGGCGTAAACGCACAGACAGGATATTCCGACAGAATAATAAATAATAGAACCAGGTCCGGCGTAAACGCACAGACAGGATATTCCGACAGAATAATAAATAATGGAACCAGGTCCGGCGTAAAACGCACAGACAGGATATGCCAACAGAATAATAATAAAGACGGAACCAGGTCCGGTGTAAAACACACAGACAGGATGTTCCAACAGAATAATAGAAGAATGTCACCAAGTATAGGGTAAACCGCGTATACAGGTTATTCCAACAGAATAATAAAGAATGGAATAACAAAAGTTCTCTTCATGAATACAAAAGAAATAATATTCCCTACCTTAAAAGAACTGAATATTGGAAAAGTGAAGTAGCAGAATACTTTTATTCTCTCTCTCTTATTCTCTCTATACTTTCTCTCTCTATAGCTTGAATGAATTCGTGAAAAATAATGAAGCCCTAGGCCTCTATTTATAGAAAAACTGATGGTGGCTCTTGGTCTTAACGAAGGGTCAAATGACTCTTGGTCTTAATGAAGGGTCAAATGACTCTTGGTAATATTGAAGGGACAACTACTACTGACCAAGGTAAATACTATTGACGAAGGTAATTACTATTGACGAAGGTAAATACTATTGACCAAGGTAAATACTATTGACGACGGTAATTACTATTGACGACGGTAATTACTATTGACCAAGGTAAATACTATTGACGAAGAGACTCTTAGATGATGACATATGGCCCCCCATAAAAATAGCCAAACTTACCACAACGTCTCAATTATTGATTTAATAATATAACATATTATACAGATGATACTATGACAATAATTTAAGAGATATGATGCAGCAATTACTGTAACAATAATTGAGTATAGCTGAGTGACTTCTCACGTAAGCATCAATAATCAATACCGTGTGCTACTATGCAACCACGCGTATTACTGTACTTTTACTACCGGGTAGTTCAACAGTTTTAACGGTTTTAACGGTAACACCTCAGCCGTTATTTTTAAAGAAATATAATTTTGTCGTTTTCTCAATCTGACAATAATTCCGTTGTGGGGTCCAGCAATGATTGTGCCGTCGTACGAATATTCTCCGACAAAAAGAATATTCCCCGACCAAACGAATATTTTAAAACAACTTGCTTATTTTGCAAAATTTATAAATATTACCCACAACTATAACATTATATCAAATTAACTTCATAATATTCAAAAATGATATTTATAGAAAATTCATCTTTATTTATAAAAGTTGGGGTCTTACAACCTCCCCTTCTTATGAAATTTCGCCCTCGAAATTAGGGTACATACCTAGTATGTCGAAGAGGTAAGGATACCTTGATTTCATTTCAGATTCTAACTCCCAAGTTATTTCCTCAACATCGTGGTTTCTCCACAAAACTTTGACTTGAGGTATAACCTTGGAGCGTAGAATATGTTCCTTCTTATCCAAGATTTGAACAGGAACTTCTTCATACGTCAAATCCTCCGCTATTTCGTCCGATTCTAACTCAATAATGCGGTTCGGGTCTTTCACATATTTACGTAACATGGATATGTGAAAAAGGTTATGAACACGAGACATACTTGGCGGTAAAGCAAGTCTATAAGCCACAGTTCCTACTCGATCGAGGATTAAAAATGGACCGATGAATCGAGGATTGAGCTTTCCTCTCTTTCCAAATCTCGTAACTCCTTTTCATGGAGCAACACGTAAGAACACATGATCTCCTACATCAAATTCCACGTCCTTTCGATGAAGATCAGCATAACTCTTTTGTCGATCTTGTGAGGTTTTTATACGTTGTCGGATCGTTTGAATCTTTTCTGTAGTCATACGTACCAACTCCGGTCCCAACAACGTTGCTTCACCCACCTCATCCCAGCATACTGGAGAACGACATTTTCTTCCATACAATGCTTCGAATGGAGCCATGCCAATACTTGCTTGATAACTGTTGTTGTAGGAAAACTCCACCAATGGTAAGAACTTATCCCAACTTCCCTTGAAGTCAAGGACACAAAGTCTTAATAAATCTTCAAGAGTTTGAATAGTCCTCTCTGATTGTCCGTCCGTCTGAGGATAATATGCTGAACTAAATCGTAAATCCGTGCCCATAGCTTTTTATAAACTAACCCAAAATCGTGAAGTGAATCTTGGATCTCGATCAGAAACTATGGATACTGGCATACCATGCAGTCTTACAATCTCGTTTATGTACATACGAGCAAGACGTTCAAGTGTATAAGTTTCTCGTATCGGTAAGAAATGAGCAGACTTGGTCAATCTATCAACAATGACCCAAATCGCATCTATACCTTGAGAAACCTTAGGAAGACCGGTAACGAAATCCATGGTAATGTGCTCCCACTTCCATTCTGGAATTTCAAGTGGTTGCAATGGACCTTTTGGTACTTGATGCTCCGCTTTGACTCGTTGACAAGTTAGACACCTTGAGATAAACAACGCTATCTCTCTCTTCATATTGCTCCACCAAAATGTATGACGAAGATCATGATACATTTTGGTACTTCCAGGATGGATTGCAAACGGTGTGTTGTGCGCCTCCATCATGATTTCATACTTTAAATCAGGGTTGTTAGGAACACAAAGTCTGGAGTTGACTCGAAGTATTCCTTCTTCATCGATTCTTGCTTCCGGCATAGCACCTTCTTGCACTTTCTTTCTCATACGCATCAGCTCCAGGTCTGTAGGTTGAGCAGCTTTAACCTTATCGATTAAAGTTGGTTCTACTCGTATATTCGCCATCATCACATGGGTCCCTGGAGTCTTTAACTCTATCTCCATCCTTTGCAAGTCACACAAAATGGGCCTTTGCGTTGTTAATATTGCACTTGTACTCGCATATGATCTTCTACTCAATGCGTCAGCTACCACATTCGCTTTTCCAGGATGGTATTGAATGATATGATCATAATCTTTCAACAGTTCAAGCCAACGTCGTTGTCGCATGTTGAGTTCCTTTTGAGTGAAGAAATATTTGAGGCTTTTATGATCCGTAAAGATCTCCACCTTCTCCCCATACAAGTAATGCCTCCAAATTTTAAGTGCAAAGATAACAGCTGCCAACTCTAGATCATGAGTAGGATAATTCCTCTCATATTCCTTGAGTTGTCTTGATGCATAGGCTATGACTTTTCCATGTTGCATGAGAACACATCCCAATCCTTTGCTCGAAGCATCACTGTAGACGACAAATCCCTCTGAGCCAGATGGTATTGTTAGAACAGGTGCTGAAATGAGTCTCCTCTTGAGTTCTTGAAAACTCTGCTCACATTCTTCGCTCCAACCGAACTTTGTATCTTTCCGAGTCAGCTGAGTTAATGGAGTAGCGATTCGAGAAAATCCTTCCACGAATCTCCGATAATAACCAGCTAGACCGAGAAAGCTACGTACTTCGGTTACTGATTTAAGTTGCTCCCAGCTTTGAATTGCTTCAATCTTTGCCTGGTCAACAGATATTCCACGACTTGATACTACGTGCCCAAGGAATGCTACCTCTTCCAGCCAGAACTCACATTTCTTCAACTTGGCATAAAGTTTGTATTCACGAAGCTTTTGGAGTACCTGCCTCAAGTGTTGCTCATGATCTTCACGGTTTTTGGAATAAACAAGGATGTCATCGATAAAGACGACCACAAAGTGATCCAAATATTCCTTGAATACCCTGTTCATCATATCCATGAAGGCAGCAGGAGCATTAGTCAATCCAAAAGACATAACTAAGAATTCATAATGCCCATACCGAGTTCTGAAGGCAGTCTTTGGAATATCCTCAGTTCTAACCTTCAGCTGATGATATCCAGAACGAAGATCGATCTTTGAAAAGAATTGTGCTCCTTGCAACTGGTCAAACAGGTCATCAATACGTGGCAATGGGTACCTATTTTTTATGGTGACATGATTCAACTCCCGATAATCAATACAAAGTCGCATACTTCCATCTTTCTTCTTCACGAACAGAACAGGAGCACCCCAAGGAGAAGTACTAGGACGAATAAAACCAATGTCTAACAATTCCTGCAGTTGGGTCTTTAACTCATGAAGTTCAATAGGAGCCATTCGATATGGAGCTTTGGAAATGGGTTTTGTACCGGGTTCAAGGTCGATACAAAATTCAATTTCACGCTCTGGGGGTAGGCCAGGAAGTTCTTCGGGAAATACGTCAGGAAATTTATTAACAACAGAAATATCATTCAAAGCTGACGTATTTTTGTTTAGATCTGTGACATGAGCTAAGAAAGCTTGACATCCGTTTTTCAATAAACGAATAGCTTTATGGCTTGAGATGACAGCGATTGATTTTAATGGTTTGGTTGCTTGAATTCGCATAATAGGTCGATTAGGAATATGAAAGCTAACAACCTTACGAAAACAATCAATTTTTGCATGATGAGTAGTTAACCAATCAATCCCTAGAATCACGTCAAATGCAAGTATTTTTAATGAAATAAGATTGACAGGTAATGTGTGGGTACCAACTTGAACCAAACAAGACTTATAAATCGTGGATGTAATGAAGGTTTCTCCCAATGGAGTTTCAACTGCTAAGTCAAAGTCTAATTTCTCCGGAATCAAATTTAATCGATGAGCGCAAGTAGGAGAAATAAAAGAATGGGTAGAACCGGTAACAAATAAAGTATAGACTTCGTTAGAGTTTATGATAAGCTTACCCGTGATGACCTCATTCGGGTTCCTTGCTCTCTGGGAGTTCATAACAAACGCTCTCCCTTGCACAACCGGTTTTGACTTTTCTGGGACGGCCTTTGGTGCCTCCATCCTAGCTGAATTTGTCTTCGGTAAACGATAAAATCGGGCTAAATGACCTTCTCTTCCACAATTATAACATGCTTTGGACGGCATCGCGCAGTTTGGACTGATGTGCCCCTCCCCTCCGCATTTGAAACATATGATAGGTGGTCGTTCTCCTTCCTTAACGACAGGTGTTGGTGCTGACGTCTTTCCATCATTGTTGAATCTCCTCTTCTTGAAATGCACATTCTTATTGTTTTGGCCCTGATTACCACCGAAGTGGTTACCATTTCTGGCCTGCTGATTCCCTCCACGCTTGTTGTCACCGCTTCGATGACTGTTCTCACTGGTATTATCATTTTGCTGGCTGCTCTCTTTTGGTTGCGTTGTCTCGTTATCGCGCTCCACCAACTGAGCCATATTTACAACATCTGAATACAAACACAGTTTAAGAGAAATAAGATGTTGACGTATCTCCGGCTTCAAACCTCTTAAAAACATCCGCGTCATTCTTTCTTCATTATCCACCAGGTGGGACGCAAACCGGGATAACTCCACAAATTTTGCCTCGTACTGCGACACGGTCATATTATTCTGCTCCAATTTGATAAACTCCACCTCCTTCATGTGACGAATATTCTCGGGAAAGTATTTATCGTTAAACAGCTCTTGGAACTTCTCCCAAGACATCTTCAGTGCGGCAGGTTGAGTACGCTTTATCGATTCCCACCAGTAATCTGCCTCTCCTCGCAACATAAAGGCGGCAAAGGGAACCTTTTGCTCCTCGGAGCAACCCAAGATATCAAATATCTTGGTGATCTGCTTTATCCATGTTTCAGCTACAAGTGGTTTGGGTTCTCCCTTAAACTCCGGTGGTCCCAGCTCCTTAAACTGTTTAGCGGTGACTGCCAGAGAGTTTCCAGTATTTCCACCTACGTTGTGGACAGGAGCCGCTTTCACCTGTTGTTGCATGAATTGCATAAAACCTCTGAACATTCCATCATTCATCATCTGGTCAGTGTTGTTGTTTGCATGAGGATTGTCACCTTCCTGATGAACATTATCCTGATTATTGATATGTGGTGAATCAATAGTCGTCTGTGCTCCATTGCTATTCTCAACATTCTTAGATGCCATTTTCAGATACTGCCACAAAATAAAAATTAATTGATATCATATATTATCCTTATATTATGACCGACCAATTAAATACCATGCAAATAAACTTAGGTAGGTCATACTAGCGAAGGAATTTCCCGTCTCTCCCCTCCTAGTTCTATTCTCACATCTTAGCCAGGGATCATATCCCTAAGCTCTGATACCAACTGTGACGCCCCCAAAATTAGGTATACGTCACCCATCTTGGGTCGTCAGATACAAAGTACAAAATACAAATACAACTTACTAATACAACTATCGTGTACAATACGACAAAACATAAACTGTGAGTTTGAATACAAATATTATCTTCTAGAGAGTATTCATACTCAAAAGGAGTCCTCATTACATTTATTAACACACCATTACATAGAATAGTGAGGACTACTAACTAATACTATCATTCGGACCATCACTCCGTTTCCCGACTTGCCCCAGCTACGTTCTCATTTTCTGAAGAGAACAGTGAAAGAAAGGGTGAGCTCAACTAGCCCAGTAAGAAATATTATGACTAAGATAATGCAGAATAAATTATCATTAGCCTTCAACAATGTTAAACTGATAAAATATAATAGACATTAAGTTTAACTGTAGCGGAACAAGCAATCCATTAAAAGAGTCAAGTAGAAAATAAACTCTACTATCTTTTATGATTTAAAAGATTTTCCAACACTGTGATCGCTGGGACTCAGCTTAATAAAATAATCCACATCATCGAATCACCCCTGCACTACGGCCAAGGATATTCGTATATTCATTAATGGTCATGATCATGCCAACAACTGTCCATCAATGCACTACGGGCCAATGAGGACTTTTACCACATCATTTGTAACATTACGGTCATGATTACACCGAATAATCCCTGGTCATAATCATACCAAGTCCATCTATGCACTACAGGCCACAGATGACTTTCAACAGAATATAAACATGGGGATGATGACAATGATATAAGAATTCAATAAAACAAGTTCAAGAATTAATTTATCCAAGAATTAACAACGTCCAAATTGTCAACATGATACTACTTTGTGGAGTAAAATTCAAGAATGATCAGGAGAATATTTTCATGAAAAGATACTAGATGAAACGCAATTATCAAGGATATTCCACAAATTTCATGGAGTATAGAAGTCAAAACTTAACCAACTGAGTACAATAAAGAATGGAATAACAAAAGAAATCACCATGCATGCGATAGACCGCACAGACAGATTATTCTTAACAGAATAATAATAATGGAACCAGGTCCGGCGTAAACGCACAGACAGGATATTCCGACAGAATAATAAATAATAGAACCAGGTCCGGCGTAAACGCACAGACAGGATATTCCGACAGAATAATAAATAATGGAACCATGTCCGGCGTAAAATGCGCAGACAGGATATGCCAACAGAATAATAATAAAGACGGAACCAGGTCCGGTGTAAAACACACAGACAGGATGTTCCAACAGAATAATAGAAGAATGTCACCAAGTATAGGGTAGACCGCGTATACAGGTTATTCCAACAGAATAATAAAGAATGGAATAACAAAAGTTCTCTTCATGAATACAAAAGAAATAATATTCCCTACCTTAAAAGAACTGAATATTGGAAAAGTGAAGTAGCAGAATACTTTTATTCTCTCTCTCATATTCTCTCTATACTTTCTCTCTCTATAGCTTGAATGAATTCGTGAAAAATAATGAAGCCCTAGGCCTCTATTTATAGAAAAACTGAGGGTGGTTCTTGGTCTTAACGAAGGGTCAAATGACTCTTGGTCTTAATGAAGGGTCAAATGACTCTTGGTAATATTGAAGGGACAACTACTACTGACCAAGGTAAATACTATTGACGAAGGTAATTACTATTGACGAAGGTAAATACTATTGACCAAGGTAAATACTATTGACGACGGTAATTACTATTGACGAAGGTAAATACTATTGACGAAGACACTCTTAGATGATGACATATGGCCCCCCATAAAAATAGCCAAACTTACCACAACGTCTCAATTATTGATTTAATAATATAACATATTATACAGATGATACTATGACAATAATTTAAGAGATATGATGCAGCAATTACTGTAACAATAATTGAGTATAGCTGAGTGACTTCTCACGTAAGCATCAATAATTAATACCGTGTGCTACTATGCAACCACGCGTATTACTGTACTTTTACTACCGGGTAGTTCAACAGTTTTAACGGTTTTAACGGTAACACCTCAGCCGTTATTTTTAAAGAAATATAATTTTGTCATTTTCTCAATCCGACAATAATTCCGTTGTGGGGTCCACCAATGATTGTGCCGTCGCACGAATATTCTCCGACAAAAAGAATATTCCCCGACCAAATGAATATTTTAAAACAACTTGCTTATTTTGCAAAATTTATAAATATTACCCACAACTATAACATTATATCAAATTAACTCCATAATATTAAAAAATGATATTTATAGAAAATTCATCTTTATTTATAAAAGTTGGGGTCTTACAAAATATGACTTTTACATTGGTATATCGATTGATCGAGTTGACTTTGGTTTTACCAGTTGCAACTGCTATTGTTGAAAGAGTATTCTCTGCGATAAAAATTGTTAAGACTGACTTGCGTAATAAAATGGGAGACAAGTGGATAATTGACAGTCTGGTAGTTTATATTGAGAAGGATATTTTTTCAACAATTGAAAACGAACAGATTTTGAGACGTTTTCAAACTATGCAGAGTCGCAGGATACAGTTGCCTTCGCTCAGTCGTATAGCCGAAAGCAGCAGTTCAAACGTTAATAAATAATTTTTTTCCTGATGTATTTTGCCCCCCCCCCTCAAATATTGTCCCGGTTCTGCCACTAGCATAAAGGCCTGCATGTATTTGAGTATCAACCACAGCAGTAAAAGGTGAACCCGCAGATCCAAACTTTATCGTATACGGAGTCCTCAAAATGGCACTCTTTACAGGTTCACGAACCGGTCTACCACCGGGTTTAAAGGCACTTATCTTCACCTCAGCACACTGCGCTATGTCCTTGGTGGTTAATACCATATCATCAAGTGTAGAACTGTTGTCTGTCTCCAATTTATCCACCTTTATCAATTGATAGAAAATGTGACAAATACAATTAGATTTTCAACCCAAACACATTCAGTTAACTAATATATGCAATAAAAAACAGAATGAACAATATCAGAATGACTATAATATAATAGTAACCAACACATTCAAATAGTAACCAAATCACAAATATAATAGTAACCATAACATAAATAATAGTAACCAAATCACAATATAATAGTAACCAACACATAATATAACAGTAACCAAACCTAAATAGCATGTAATCAAAACATGGCATGTCATTGTAACACTAACCTCAGCAGCAACATAAACAACAATCTCTTTCCCAGTTAATTGGCTTAATATATCAAAAGATGGCATGTCATTGTTCTTGTCAATATGTGAAAAATAAAAAACAACTAATTAATCATTAAAATAAAACACATATAACACAAAAAAAAAAACTAAACAGTAACCATAACATAATAAAGCAGTAACCAAATAATTATATGATAGTAACCAGAACATAATTTAATGGTAACCAAAACAGAAACATGTAGATCAAACCTAATTTAGGCAACCCATGTATACTAAACAATTACATAGTAACCAGAACACAATATAAAAGTAACCAAAATTCCACATTGAGGGCACAATAAATAGTAGCCAAATCATAAGATAACAGTAACCAAAATGTAATAAATAAGTAACCAAACTGTTATATGATAGTAACCAGAACATGTTTTAATGGTAATCAGAACCAAGTTCAGGAAACCCATGTATACTAAACAATTACATAGTAATCAGAACAAAATATAAAAGTAACCAAAATTCCACATTGAGGGCATAATAATAGTAGCCAAATCATAAGATAACAGCAACCAAAACATAATAAAAAAGTAACCAAAACAGTTATATGATAGTAACCAGAACAGAGTTTAACTTAGCTAACATTGACATTATCTTCTTCATAATTATTTTTTATTTCATGGGGCTCTTCCATCATAACATCGTGTTCAACCTCTTTAACAATCTCAGTTTCATCTTCATCCCTATTCTCGTCGACTTTCGACCCATCACCACCATCATCCTTCTTAATCACTCTTGAACCATCATCATCACCGTCATTCTCCTTTCCTTTCAAACCATCATCAACCTCATCAGTCACATCATGTTCAACCTCTTTAACAATATCAGTTTCATCCTCATTCTTCTTCTCATCAACGTTCAACCCATCGTCACCGTCATCCTTCTCGTTCACTCTTGAACCATCGTCGTCATCGTCATTCTCCTTTCTTCTCAAACCATCAGCATCGCCATCAGCATCATCAGAATCATCACCATCACCATCGTAATCATCAGAATCATCATCACCATCATCTTTTTTGTCCTCGTCGTCCTCATCACCTTTGTTTCGACGTAACTCCTCTCTAATAATAAACCTTAAGTCCCTGCATACCTCAACTTGTAAAATATGCATTTCATCCCTAAGATCAGCCCCCAACTCTTTAATGTTTTTCTTCAGTTCATAAACTTTCTTTTCCAACGGCCACCGTGCACCAATTGCATCTTTAACATCGTCAATTGAAAATCCAACGTCTTCAACCTTCACATTTTTTCCACCTTCTTATCAGCATCGTTCCCATTGAAAAAGTGAACGTCACCCAAATCTAAACGATCCTTCTCCTCAGCGGTAGGAATCAAACTTTTTATCCTCAGCTGAAAGCCATTAATTACACTTTAATATATCATCTAACAAATATTATACAATTAAAATAAAAAAAACATTAGGATTTTTTTTAATAAGGCAAGAAGCCGAGATGGAAAGCAACTAAACCACTTACTGGCGAATTCTTCCCAAAATCAACATACCTTGCTCACCCCCCCTTTAGCGACGGTTCGGTCCATCGCTATATATAAAATCGTCGTCTATATGTTGTCCGTCGCTAAAAGCTAAGACGACGGTTTTATATATAGTGACGGACTGAACCGTCGTCCGGTCCGTCGTTAAAAGGGGGTGAGCAAGGTATGTTGGATAAAGAATGAGCTTAAGATCCTGACTGTATATACATATATATATATATATTTGGAGACATAGTCAGTATGTGAGTATATTGTTACTCAGCTGAAAATTATAAACAATAGTGAGTGTGGCCTGTGTGTGACGTCGACGAAAAGAAAAGTGACCGTAAATTGAGGGATTATTAGCAGCTAACTTCGGTTGATTTGGGCGTATTCATCAACAGTTATTCTGAATAATTAATAGCTTGAAGACTTTAATTGGGTTAGTGGTGAAATAATTTGAGTTTTATTCAAATTAAAGTATTCTTGTGCTCTCTCTCAATTTTTTGTTATTTCAAGTTTTTAGTATTAAAACTTGGAATGATTATTTGTACGATTATAGTGGAATTTTACTTCATGTAGTTTCTTCTTCTTAATTTTACTTAGTTTTAAAAGGTTTTTTACGTAAAATTTGGTGTCTTGTACTTGGTAGTTTGTCCGAAAGTTTTTACTTCTTAATTTTAGACATTTTTTCATTTAAGATTTGGTGTCTTGTGCTCGGTTTATTTTCATACTCGTACATATATAGTGGCAAATCCAAGATTGGATTTTATGTTACGTTTGGATTGAAGGAATGGAATAGAGTAGGGAATGGAATAGACGAGGGAATGGAATAAGGAAGGGAATGGAATGATTTTTTAATATTCCATGTACATGTTTGGTTGCTGTTAGGAATACATCTAATAATGAAATAAATAATTAGAAAGTGACCTAAATACCCCAAAATGTTCAAATTTAACTTAAATTCATTTTATATTAAAAATTTAACACATATTTTTATAGATTTTTTTTATAATAGGGTGGGGTGGGTGGGGGTAGGGTGGGTTGGTGGGGTGGGGTGGGATAGGGGTGCGTGGGGTGGGTAGGGTGGGTGGGGGTGGGGGTAAGGGGTGAGGGTAGGGTGGGTGGGGTGGGTAGGGTGGGGTCCGTGGGGGTAGGGTGGGTGGGGGTAAGGGGTGAGGGTAGGGTGGGGTGGGTAGGGTAGGTGGGGTGAGTGGTGTGGGGGTGGGGTCGGTGGGGTAGGTGGGTAAAGGGGTGGGGTGGGGTGGGGTTGGGGTGGTGTAGGCTGGTAGGGTGGAAGTAGGTGGGGGTGGGGGTGGGTGGGTTTGGGTGGGGTGGGGGTGGGGGGTGGCTGGGTGGGGGTAGGTTGGTAGGGGGTGGGGGTAAGTGGGTAAGAGGAAGGGGGTATTTCTTTTAATAAAGATAAGTATTTCTTTTTTAATAAAGATAAATATTTCTTTTAAGGAGCATATTTGTCAATTACTTAAAAATAGTAGATGGAATAAGTTATTCCTGACCCCCCTTCTAGGAATAAAAATTATAATTTTAAGTTAACACCTATTCCACTAGGAATACATTATTCCGTTAGAATAAACAAACCAAACAACATTTTTATTATTCCAATAGAATGATTCATTCCATTCTCCCTCCTATTCCATCGATCCAAACGTAGCATTAGTGTAGGCAAAAAGAAATTTTTTATAAATATTTTAATTACAAAAAATAGAGTGAAGTAATAAAATTAAAATACAATACTCTTTCCGTTCCAAAATTTGAAATACATTTTTAAATAAGGACTTTTTAAAATAATTTTACATACACAAATGAAGCATTACTATTAACTAAGGATTTAGTAATGGAGTTTATATGCTAGAAACAATAGTAAATAATACTTTTTTCATAGTGTTTTTATGTTTTAAAAGAGAAAGAAAAGAAAAGAAATGAGTTAAAATTTTAAATTTTCTATCTATTTTTCTTTTTTGTGAGTTTTTAAGGAACAAAAAAGAAAAGAAATAGACCAAAAAAAAAATTGATCACTTTTCTTACCAAAGTTTTCCAT
This sequence comes from Panax notoginseng, assembly GCA_016801055.1. Lineage (NCBI taxonomy): Eukaryota > Viridiplantae > Streptophyta > Magnoliopsida > Apiales > Araliaceae > Panax > Panax notoginseng. The sequence continues at coordinate 7,411,921 of CM029018.1, read as the reverse complement.
AAAAAATTGAACGGGTTTAAACGAAAAATAAAAAAACTTTAGTAAATCTTTTGTAGTCTCTATGTTATACTTTATACACAAACATAAGAACATTTAATATAAGGAGAAAGTAGTAATCTATATTTAAATTTAAAAAATTTCCATGTACAAACATAAAAAACACAAAAGAAGACTTGTAAGTTTTTTTTTTTTTTTTTCTCAATCCTAATTTAAGTTTTCAATTCTTTTCTTTTGTATCCAAAATTCAAAAACATAATGAAAAATTCTTCTTTTATCTTATCATATATATATGTATATATATATATATATATATATATATATATATATATATATATATATATATATATATATATATATATAGTCTTTTAATACTAAAATTTAAGATAATAGAAATAAATCTAAAAAAATTTATCTTTTATTTGGTCCCAAAATCTCTTCATATATATTATAAACATGTACTTATCACTATCTTGTAGTTTCATAGACTTTTTAATTTAGTTAGTGTTTTTTAAAATTCATTTTTATAGCAATAATATTTAATTGTATATTATTATATTATACAATTATAAATATTTGATTTTATATAAGTTTTTACTTATTAAATAAATAGATAAATATATGACTATATGATCAAACAAATCATTAATTTTAAAATGAATACTATTATTTATATTATATAAATAGATAAACTATGTAAGTTGCTAAATTTATTTAATTTTTCATCAATAAATTATAAATTTTAGAAGGAAATAATTTTTTTATAGATAAATCAACCTACACAATATTAATATTTTACTATTATAATTAATAAATTAGTATATTATAATACAAAAGTTATAAACAATATAATAATTGTCCTAAAAAACCGAAGCACGGGATCCTTAGCTAGTCTTACTAAGTAATGTAACGTTGTGCAACAATTACACACGCCTCAGCCTAAATAACATCCTTTCGTGCCAAAATCTAAGATATATTAATTTTTTAAAAGTAAATTTGAGAAATTTATGAACTTTTACTAATTAATAAGCTCCCCTTAATTTAATTTCAATTTTACTTCTATTAACTCCATTTCTAATTGGATTAGTATCAAGTAAACTCACTTACTTGCCCACAAAAAAAATTAATTTGTTTCTATTTTGAATTCTATCTCATGGGTGATAGACCCACACCCAACAACTTTTTTTATATAAAATTGGGAGTTTTTTTTTTTAATTTGGTATTTGTGAAGCCTAATCCTAGGTGGAATTAATTCCTACAGATATTAGGATTTTTTTTAATAAGGCAAGAAGCCGAGATGGAAAGCAAATAAACGACGTATTGGCAGATTCTCCCCAAAATCAAAAACATATAATATATATATATATATATATATATATATATATATATATATATATATATATATATTGGACTTTCTTTGGAGACATAGTCAGCATATACATTATTCGCTTTATCTCGAAGCAGATGAACTGATGAAGAATCCTGCACATTTCGTTTATCATCTGCTTCGATTTCGTTTATCATCTGCTTCGTGAGCAGAGACTATTCTGAGTGGGGTAGTAGGAGGGTTACGCTATTGGTATTGACTATACAACAACGGACATTGACTTTAGTAATTGATTTTAGTTTCCTCCAATGCCTCAGTTAAATTTATAGTTATAGATAGTATAGACGTATAGTTGGAAAATTCCATGTTAACTACTGTAAAATTTAACTACAACTTGCTTTTAAAATAAAATGACTTATAAATATTCTTAACGAGTTATTTTGATCAAATATAATGACTATTTTGCCACTGTGCTGTTACGATAAATTAGATATCTACCCCTTTTGACCTTGCCGGATCTCTTCCATCTTATTTCTATTCGGGCTCTGGCTCTCTGCCCTAACAAAAGCCTCCGCCCTCGCCCTCTCCCCGACTCCGTCTCCTCCGCGTCTCCGCGTCCGCTCCCTCGCGTCCCCGCCCCTCTCAAGTATCATCTCTCACCGGTTCCAAATTTCCAATCTTCGACTTCCATCGGACCGTCCCTCACGACTTCTCTTTTGTTAACACAACTGCACAAGCAGCAAGCAGGTAATTCAAAATCTTTCATCTACTACCCAAATTAATGAGAAGATTTCACATGTATGATTTATTTTAGTTGTTATGGGGTTATGGATTTAGCTGTTTATACGTGTAATTGGACCTATTTTGTCATTTTGGGTTATGTTTCGGTTATAGTTTCAATTGATCTTTATGAATTTTGAAAACATGACTTTTCTCTACCCTTGTTATTGTGTTCCTAATTTGTGAATGAGTAAATTTTGTTGATTTTTTCCCCTCTTCATCTTCAGTCTTCTTCAGTCTTTTTAGGTCTAAACTGTAAGCAATTCAGTAGCCAAATACTTAACTACTGATTTTTTTGACGGTCATATTAATTTTTCATGACATCAATCTTCAGTTTGTGGAAAGTGTTTCATTATTCAACTTCATACAGATAACTTCTTAAATTATTCTTCTTCTCGAAAAATCTTCTAAACTCTAAAAGCAATTAACTAAACTTTTACACATTTAGTTTTCAAAATTTGATAAATTCACAAAAAAGAGTTTATATTTGTTAGATTTATTCTTTAAATAATTGCTATTTGTGCACCTTGTGGTTCATATCTACTGTCCCCGAGCATTGAAATTCATAATTACACCTATTGAGTGTATGTTTTGAGACTTGTATTTTCACAATAGTTATCAATTGGGATGTTATATATATATATATATATATATATATATATATATATATATATATATATATATATATATATATATATATATATATATTGAGTGCACTTTGCCTTCATTGATTTTCCTTGAGTTGATAAACTATCACAAATTATTGCAGTTCGGAAGTATAGAGTAATTAGTTGTTGAATTCTTAATTGCCACATGAAAGCTCATCTTTAACAATTTAAGGTAATAGGAAAAGGCTCGCTTAAAAAATAGTTTATTTTCTAATTTTATCAATTGCAAGATAATTGAATGTATATGGAAGTTGAGGGCTTTTTTTTTGGTCATGTATCAAAGGAAATGTTTTACGGTTTTTGATCAGCATCAATAACAGTATAAAAATTTTAATCACGTATTTGAGCATGCAAGTTGTAGTATTGTACAATCTGATGAATTGATGTTCTTCCGCTCTCCATCTGGCTCCATGTTATTAAACTTCTCCTTCAGGTGTTTTAATAAGTTGTTTACCAATAAGTTGTTTAAATAATAAGTTGTTTACCAATAAGTTGTTTAAATAATAAGTTATTTACCAATAATAAGCTATTTACCAATAAGCTGTTGAAATAAGTTATTTACCAATAATAACATTTGATATGATATTGAATCAATGTATCTTTTTATAATGTCTTTTTTAGTAATCTTTACATTTTATTTTAACTTATAAGTCGTTATCAGTCGAACACCTTCATAACTTATTTTAACTTAATTTTTGACTTATAAGTCATTATCAGTCAAACACTTTTACTTATAAGTCGTAACTTAAAGGAACTTATAAGTCAACTTATATTTTAACTTATAAGTCATTTTAAAATAAGTCACTCCCGAACAAGGCCCATAGTCGGTATATACATTATTTCCGATTGTCAGCTTCCCGTCGGTAAAATGCAGTGAACTTTATTACTCTCCGGTGATGTTAGGTAAGGATAAAACTTTGCCCTTTGACATCAAAGAAAGTGTCTTCTTCAATCTTCTTGAATTTAGGTGTTTTCTTTTGTTTGGAGATTTTTGGTTTTCGAATTCTTAAATTGGTGAGCTTGATACTGAATTAATGATAAATTGCATGCAAATTTGATTGAAAAGTGGAATTTGTCGGGTAGTTTGTGGATACATGGAAGAAATTCTGAAATTGAGATAAATTTCGTGTGAATTCATAGCTTGGAATCTATGAAGCACGGATACGGATACGAGTATCGGATACGATACGAATACGCGGATACGTGATTTTTCCAAAAACTTGGATACGATACGTTGGGGGATACGTTCAATATAAAAATATAAAATAAAAATATTATATATTTAATTCCTAAAATTTTCTTACACAAGTTTACCATTTCAAAAACAAAAGAGCAATTAACATCATCAAAAGTCAAAAGATTGGCCTTGTCCATCCAAAATATTGCTCAAGTGCGAACTGCCAACAACTAGCCATCAATAAGAGCAAAATGAGTCTATTTTTTACAACACAATAAAAAATAACACTTTAAAACCCTAAAATGAGAAGATTATATGTATATATATATGAGTATATGAGCATATGACTGACGAAAGAGAGAGGGAGGGAGAGACGAGAGAGAGAAAGACGTATCCAAAAACGAAGGCCCTCTTGGCTCAATGGTAAAACAACTATTCATAAGGCTTTGGGTCAAAGAGGTCTTGGGATCCATACTAGCAAAAAAAAAAAGTATCCAAAACGTATCGGAGCGTATCCAAAACGTATCGGTAACGTATCGGAGCGTATCCACAACGTATCGGTAACGTATCCAAAACGTATTCGATTAATAAAAATTAAATTTGAATTACGGATACTCTAAATTTGTATCCGATACGTATCCGGAGTGTATCGGAGCGTATCCGTTTCCGATACGCGTATCGGACACGATACGAAGCCCTAAATAGAGTATCTGTGCTTCATAGCTTGGAATCCTACAAATATTGGGATTTTTTTTTAACAAGGCAAGAAGCCGAGATAGAAAGCAAGTAAACCGGCTTACTGGATGATTCTTCCCAAAATCAAAAAGGATATAATATATATAAATTTGAACTTTCTTTGGAGACATGTAAAAACAAAAAGAAAAGTGACTGTAAATTGAGGGATTATTAGCATAGCTAGCTTCGATTGATTTGGGTGTATTCATCCACAGTTATTCTGAATAATTAATAGCTTGAAGACTTTAATTAATTCGAAGGGTGAGTGGTGAAATAATTTGAGTTTTATTCAAATTAAAGTATTCTTGTGCTCTCTCTCAATTTTTTGTTATTTCAAGTTTTTAGTATTAAAACTTGGAATGATTATTTGTACGATTATAGTGGAATTTTACTTCCCGTAGTTTTTACTTTTTAATTTTTCTTAGTTTTAGAAGGTTTTTCACCTAAAATTTGGTGTATTGTACTTGGTGGTTTGTCCGAGAGTTTTTACTTCTTAATTTTAGAGAGTTTTTCATTTAAGATTTGGTATCTTGTGCTCGGTTTATTTTCATACTACTATTTTCTGTGGTCGTTATTTATTGGGTAGGATTGCATAATATTTGTTTTGCGTGTTATTGGTAAAAGTTGGTCTTTAATTTATAAGAGACCGTTTTAGTTGTAAGGTCGGGTTTTTCAAACACTAACTTGTCAATGTATATGTTTCCATGTATGTAGCTTATAAACAAGATTAATGGAGTTAACGGCGTTCCAATATACAGACAAGAGTCTACTATATTTTCCCATTAACTTTATGGAGGTATATTTACTTGGGATTCAAGCATATAGAAATCTGTGTTTGCCCCCAGACGATACAGAATTGTTGGTGCGGAGATTGTCAGTTGTTGAACAAAACATTATCAGGCACCCCTCGACTTGTGTGAATTTGAATAGCATCGTTGGAGCCAGAAGAAGAAGATTTGGCAATCGACGATTAACAATGCAATGTTGTTCGGATCGTGATCAACATTATTTAATTCCCTCGAGAATTAATAAACTAGCGAAAATAATAGCTAGACCTAGGTGGCTTAGACATGAAAACTGTCTCAGAAGTGTCTTGATTGGATTATGTTTCATAGTTTCAACCATCATTTTCAACACTTGCCTAGTTGCGAGAAATATGAAGAATCCATCACATTTCATTTTATCATCTGCTACTAGAGCAGAGACTATTCTGAGTGGACTAGTAGGAGAGTTGCGCTATTGGCATAATAATTTGGAATGGATATATGGAGGGAACAAAATGCCCCCAACCCACCCTACACGTATTCGAGTGGAGTCGATATTTGGAGAGATCATTTCTGTATTGAATGTTGGATTAAAGTTGGAAGGTGATAAGCGTATGACAGTAGTACTTTCAGGCGACCCGAAAATTGGCACAACTAGCAATTATTATTATTCAGTCCCTGATCATCAAGTGACGTCGATGATGAGAGAAGAGGTGTTTAACAGGCTCGCTCATATATATACTCCCTCACACTTGGAAGGAGCTAATTGGAAACTGGACGTTGTGGATAGCCGTTTTGATATGGCTTTTTATATTAGGGGATTCCGCAGGATTGTAATCACTACTGGCTTGATTGAGCAATCTTGCCACTCCGAAGCAGACATTGCAGCTATTCTTGGGCATGAGGTATGTTATGATGGAGTAATTGTATATGTTAAAATTGAGATCTACATTCCCTTTCTTATCTCATTAATTGTTAACTGTAAACTACCTCAACTATACCACCATACCTACCTACCTACCTACCTCCAATCCAAATTATTGACTTGAGATGAATCATTTAAAAATTCTAAAATATGAGAATTATTAATGTGAATTTATTTACGTCTGATTAATATAATTATCAATATTATAAAGTACTACCAAGTGAAAATTAATTACATTAACGTGAGGCGTGAGCAGAGCACGAGAAGGAGTTAGGCTATTTGCAGAGCTCTGTACCTTTATATATATAATGGCAGTTTTGTAAATATGGGAATCACACTATATATATATATATATATATATATATATATATATACATATATACGGGTGGGGCCATCGCAGTTTTGAGCGAGTTAATTTAGTTAGTGAGTTGACTCAAATAAGTGGATTTTTATTTTCTATTCCATTCACTTCATCTCAAATTACCAAATTCTTTTTCTTCCTTTATTCTTTTTTATTGAACTAGTAGTATATCTCGTGCAAGGCACGTGATCTTCTTCTTGATTCTTAAACTTTATATATATATATATATATATATATATATATATATAAAAAATATTTATTTATTTTTTTATATAATATTTTGAATAGAATAAGTAATATTTCTTTTGTCTTAACAAGTTATTTTGCTTTTTACATGTTAATATTTTAGACTTTTTTTATTAATTATTTATTTTTAATGATAAATTTTTATTCTTTTAAGTAAATTTTGTATATTTTTTTATGATTTAGATTTTTTTAATGTTTTTTGAGCTATCTTTCTTATTTTGAAATAAAGAATTTTTTTAATACTAATTATAAATTTATGATATTTTTAATATTATACAAATTTTTATATAAATATATTATTAATTTTATTAGTTAAATTTTCCTAATAAGAAAATACTTTTAAATAGATGCTAGAAGTATTATATAGTCAAATTTTGTGTGTTATATATAGAATATACTATATACATATTCATAGATAGATTTGATTGTTTCCTTATAAACCTAGACTACTAATTCTCGTTTACTTGTAAAATTATGATAGTAATTTCAGTTTTTCATTTGTATTGATAAATAATAAATATTGGCTCAATTTATAATAAGTCAAAGGTCAAACCCAAAAAAAGGAGGAAGAAGGTCAAAGGTCGAACAAAAAAAAGGAACCTTTTGAATAAAAATAAAATGTAATCGTTCACATTTCTAAATTAATGTAACTGAATCTTTTCCTCTACATTTTTTGTACATATTAACCATAAAAAAAAAATATATATATATATTCAATATTTCTCAAAAATATATGTATACTGGTGAGTTGACTCCGTTGATACTTGGATTCACTTGGGCTCAATTATTATTTGTGGCTACTTAATTATGCTTGGGGATTATAGTTTTTGGATAAAAAATGTGCAATCAAACATGATTTATGAATTTTAACGAAAAACATTCGTAGTGTTTTCTAACTTTACATACTCAAGTCTAATAATGTTTTAATATATGGTGAAACCCTTCATATTATTCATTAGTTTAGTGGTAAGTGCATGAACAGAATAAGAAAAATGATCTATATGTTGGGATATTTTACATGAATTTCACATCAGATAAATTTAAGATTATAAATGGGTTAATAAATATGGTAGAACCTTAACCTAATAGGTTAACCTTTTAAGTAAGGAGATGGTCCGACTTGCTTATTGGGCTAGTCTACAAAGGCTTGTGATGTTGGTGTTGAATTGATGTGGGATGGGTTGTGCAATTCCGCTACACTATCTTACGACTTTTTATGTCTATTTTTTTGTTACGAGTTACGTGAATAATTATAGTTGGTAATATTTTAGCATTGGATTTGATATAGTGGGTCAAACTTGTAATCTTATTCAATCTCATGTATTGATTTACGTCACAATTGCAATTCACCGGAAAACTTTAGCAATACATAGTATGACTTATGAATTAATTAACAATATATTACACATGTTTTAAAATTTACAATTATAATGTTTAAATAAATTTTACATACTAATATTCGTTGTCTTGATGTCCGTGCTTCGCGTGGGTTCATCTTCTAGTTTTCGTGAATAATAACTTAAATTTGTTTTTTATTAGGTTGGCCATGGTGTATGTTCAAACTCACAACTCCAATTTTTCAAGTTGTTAACTTTCTTAGTGTACAGCTTCAATGTTAAGTTCAGTTTTGTGCCTATATGTATCTTCCAAAAATGGTTTAACATGAGGTATGAATCTTTCTTTCTTTAATTTGATGACTTAATTTACAAAATCTGTACATGTTTGAATCTTGTTATATATATATACGGTCCGGATCTTATGCTCATCTTTTATCTAATATACCTTACTCACCCCTTTTAACGACGGATCGGGTGACGGTTCGGTCCGTCGCTATATATAAAATCGTCGTCCTATATGTTGTCTGTCGTTATATGTTGTCCGTCGCTAAGTCGTTAAAAGTTAAGACGACGGTTTTATATATAGCGACGGACCGAACCGTCGCCCGGTCCGTCGTTAAAGGGGGTGAGCAAGGTATGTTGAATAAAGGGTGAGTTTAAGATCCGGACCGTGTATATATATATATATATATATATATATATATATATGTGTGTGTGTGTGTGTGTGTGTGTGTGTGTGTGTGTGTGTGTGATTTATAGCAAACGGTTGCTTTGAATACTATTTCAGCAAAAGATCTTGCGCCATTAATCTAGAAATTCAACAGCCCAAAGAGGAACTGGCCACAACTCTTTGTAGCGGCCAAGAGGAATTTTTTTTACTGACCACTACTTTTATGCTACGTTTGGATTAAATGAATGAAATAAAGAATGGAATGATGCATTCTATTCTAGTTGGAATAAGTTATTATATCCTCTTCCTCCCTCAATAATAAAATTCATAAATTTGAGAGATAAAAATGGTTCAATCCATTCCAATCGCAACTAAAAATAATATTTTTTTCATTCCATAAGAATGAGTCATAATAATAAAATAATTATTAAAAAAATCAATGAGGGACATAACAATAATAATAATAAAATAATTATTAAAAAATTCAATGAGGGAAATAACAAAGTGCTAATAATAATAATAATAAGACTAGAGTTAGGTTAGTGGCTTTTAAATGAGGTTGTTAGAGTTAAGTTAGTGGGTTTTAAATGAAGTGACAACTTCTAGACCTTAGATTTAATAATTTTAAATCTAGATTTTTAAATGGAGATTCTCCATTTCAAATTGAAATGGAGAGGATCCTAATCCACATTCCTCGACCTAAATAACTTCCTTCCGTGCTAAAATCTTAGATATATTAATATTTTTAAAGTAAATTTGATAAATTTATGAACTTAAATTTAATATAAGTTTATTACATTTTAGTGAGTATAATGATGAATATTATAAATTAAATTAAATACAAAAAAAAGTGGTTGATATTGTTGAGCAAAAGTGTTGATGTCAGAGTAAATATGTATCGTTTAAAGTTTTAAGTGTCATTAGAAACAATTGTTCGCTAATTGTGTATTTACTCTTGTAACATAATTTTTGCTCTAACAACATCAATGGCCTAAAAAATAAGTTTTAAATGCACTTTAAACAAATAAGAATTCCCTCTATTACGTTTATCCCCCAATTTCTTCTAATACATTTTTAGTGACATAAATTTTAATTTAGCGACACTAAAATTTGTTGTGAATTTTGTTGCAAATACCTGTAGTGCCAATTTTGTCGTTAAAAGTAATATTTATGTCACTAATGTGTGTTGTGATAAATCAAAGGATATATATATGTAATGGAGTGATCCTAATCTCAATTCTCACATTAAACGGGAGGCCTCAAAATTACAAACCACTTTTTTATACACGTGTATTTTCTTTTATACAATTATACAGACATTTTTGTGCAATAGCTTACTCAATTATATTCGATGTCGCTCACCTTACTTAGACTTTTGTTTGTTATTATTATTTTTTGCAGAGAAGAATTGATGGCAGATTACATTGGACTAATGCTAATGGCTTCAGCTGGTTATGACCCTAGATTATATCCTGCACTAATGGAGAGGCGGACAAGAACTGATGATGGTCGTAAGGTATTTCAACAAAGAAGAAGAGGAGTAATGTACTATATCAAAAAATTGATAATTTATTATTTAAGAAATACAAGTCACCCATCTGGTAAGACGAGAATCAAGTGTCTAGAACAAGTGATGGGAGAAGCAGTAACTATATATGAGCAAGTTACTGCCAGCACGTGGATAGAGGTCAAGAAGAGCTTTGGTAGTTAATCACATATAATTTTTCTTTACCAAGTTAGATTATTAATGTTGACTTTTGAAAGTCAAATTAAAATATTTTGCAAATTTTAAATTGAGGCTATTCATTTAATATTATGAAATAATAAATATGAGTAATATTTTGTAAATAGTTTTACAATATTTGTCATTACATTGATTGTATTTAAGGGAATTTATTTCAGTTTGAAAATATTTAAAGTTGACTTTAAAAAATTAATAATAATCTTATATTTTGAAATAAATAAAGTGTTAGACAAATTGACTTTTAAAAATTAATAACAATTTATATTTTAAAATAGTCTTAGATGATACCCCACCACCATAATCATTTATTAAAATTTTAATGTTTGTTGTCAAAGCCTATCTTACGGATTAAATTGTAATTTGAATATTTTATTCATTCCATATGGTATTAGAAATTTATTTTTTCACATGTTGATATTCTTCGGAATTATGCGAATCAACATTTATGCTAGTTTTGATTGCAAGAATTAAGGTAGGAATGGAATGACTCGTTTTTATGGAATGAAAAAATTTGTATTTGATTGTTCTACGGGACAAAAAAAGTCCAACTCACTCGTAAAAAAGAGAGCTTTGAGCATATATTTTTTAGTCCAATAAAACATGGGTCTTTTTGGTACAGCACAATTTTGGCTTAACCCAAAGCAGTCCAACCCACGAGTGGCGCAACCTACCACATCTCATTCCTTCATAGCAATTTAAAACACTACTCCAAAGTTGGGAGTCAAATTTATTTTTTTTAGAAACTTAGAAGTATGTAAACAAAGAAAAAAAAATACTAGTTCTAGTTCGGTTATTCTCGACTTTAATTTTCTCTCTCTCTCTTTTATCTCCCACTCATATTACTCAAATCAATTGTATCTAGCTTTTTAATTCAATGTTTTTGTTGAAAGTCTACCTCCGTCTGTTTCAAAATGATTGAATTGAAATTGCATGATATAACTTTTTTAATTATATATTCATTACTTTTGAATCTAAAGAAATTATTATATTTTATCATTGATATGTAGTGTTTTAACTTTTGTAGTTGGACTATTTAGGAACGATAATGTTAGGTCATTCAATTTTACAAGCTCATCAACCCTGTGCGAAGTACGAGCGATATAGATAATAATTTGTTATATTATCAGATAGATAAATATTAATTAGGATATTGAGAAGATAATTGTATCTATTAGATTGTTAAATAATTTTTTAAATAATAAATATTGAATTATATATCATAGGTTATTTCGATATATTATTAAGTTAAACATTTGAATGGAGTACTTATTTATTCGGTAATGATTATGTGAAAATAATTATTTTAATTTTATTGAAGTTTGTAATGGAATTCTATAATAGTTTTATATTGACAAATTTACTTGAAGTTCTAATCCGAATAGAAATATGAAACTCAAGTTCTAATAATTTAATTTAGTTACGAAAATTAGTTAGTAATGAATTAACTATAATTAATAATAATTATGACACATCATTTTGTAAACTAGTTTTTGTTAGTTTTTTTTGTCATCGTAATAACACTCGTTACTATTAAAGATCCGATTACAACCATGGATATTATTTACAATAATCTTTTTATTAATAGATTAGATTTCATGGTAAAAATAATGTGACAATAATTACGTAATTGCATGTAGCATAGGCTTCGCATAACTATTATTTTGCATCCTAATAAGCAAACGGGTTTGCTACTAGCCCTTTGATCTGGTAACGGATGACCAAGATTGAGTTGGAAGGAAAGATGATCATATCCAACTATGGATGCGGATCATCCGGTGGCAAATCCACCTTGGTAGAGGCGTAAATTGACCCTGGGTCAATTTATCCTTCTCTCCCCACCCTGTATATAAAATGTTTACCTAAAAAGTTAATAAATGTCTCAAATTTGTACACATTTTACTTTTTCCTTTTCAGTCATCTAGCCATAATAACGTTAACCAATTAATTTTTTTTTAACATGTTATAATTTTTTTATAATTTCACAAATTAAGTAATTGTTTGTGAATTTTTGCAATTGTTTAAAGTGAGGTTATCATGATAGTTTTGTAACATTGACCCATAAAAAAATATAAATTCAAAGCTGAATGCATGAATGATTGTTTAGTAATTATATTATTGAACATGATAATTTTGTAACAATTGAAAATGAGATTATCATGCAATAATTTCAAGTTATGGAGTCTCGAAAAATGTTATTGTAAACAATATGTGAGCATTATTTAATTTTGTGATTTATTGTATTATATTTTTATTTTTTATTGAGAATTTTTCTTCAAATTTGACCCCACTGAACTAAAGAGATGAATTTGTCATGGGGATCATCCCCTATATATATATATATATATATATATATATATATATATATATATATATATACGGTCAGGTTCTCCAGCGAACCATAGGGAGTGAACTAAAAACGAACCGGCTATAGCGATGATTTTTTCCATCGCTATAACATAAAAATCCGGCTTTCTATGTTATAGCGGCGAAAAAAAAACCGTCGCTATAGTCGTTTCGTTTTTAGTTCGCTCCCTATGATTCGCTAGAGAAACGGATCCTATATATATATATATATATATATATATATATATATATATATATATATATATATATATATATATATATGATAAAAATGTATATATTAAAAACTATTTTTTTCCTTTACAAGACTGAAGGGTATATATAACATAAACATCTAAATTTGGCTATACATATATTAAGGCTTAATTAACTAAATTGATATAGTGTATCCCAAAATTTCCTCCTATAATCTCGCGGAGGACAACTCGCGCCAACACTCCCCCTCAAGTTGTTGCATATAGATCCTGGATGCCCAACTTGTCAAGTGAGTTGTAGAAGCTTTTACTACATACAGCTTTTGTAAGTATGTCTGCCAACTGTTCTTCGAATTTAACGAATGGGAACCGAATCGTCTTGGACTCAAGATTCTGTTTGATGAAATGTCGGTCTACTTCCACGTGTTTGGTCCGATCATATTGGACTGGGTTATGAGAAATGTCAATAGCAGCCTTGTTATCACAAAATAAGTTCATCTCGCAGCTAGGAGCAAAACCAATTTCAGTTAATAATCTTCGAAGCCAAAGAAGCTCACAAAGACCCTTAGCCATCCCAAAAAACTCGGCTTCAGCACTTGATAATGCTACCACCTTTTGCTTCTTACTTCTCCATGTAACCAGGTTCCCTCCAACAAACGTGAAATAGCCTAAGGTAGATTTTCTATCAGAGATATTTCCTGCCCAATCAGCCTCTGTGTAGCCTTCCACCCATAGGTGATTGTTTCTTGTAAACATAAGTCCTTTTCTGGGGCAGGACTTTAGGTATCTGAGAATCCGAATCACATCATTCATATGATCTTCGCTTGGACAGTGCATGAATTGGCTTACTACACTCACTGCGTAGGCAATGTCAGGCTGTGTATGAGAGATAAAAGTTTTCCAACTAATCTTTGGTACCTTCCTTTGTCTGTTAGCACTTGGTATGGGTATTCTCCAAGCTTGTGATTTTGGATTATTGGTGTATCTACATGTTTATAATCCAGTAATCCAACTTCTGATAGTAAATCTAGGATATATTTTCGTTAGGAAAGGAATATGCCTTGCTTTGACCCAGCAACTTCAATTCCCAGAAAATATTTGAGTCCTCCTAGATTTTTCATCTCAAATTATGTTGCTAATTGCTCTTGAAGTCTTGCTATTTCCTCTTAGTCATCTCCTGTAATGATCATATCATCAACATAGACAATCAAAGCTGTTATCTTACCCATGTGACGCTTTAAGAATAACGTATGATCTGAGTTGCTTGTTGAAAACCATGTTTTCTCATTGTCGAATTCAAGCGCCCAAACCACGCTCTAGAAGATTGTTTAAAGCCGTACAAAGTGCATTATAGCTTGCACACAATATTATTTTTAGAGTTTGCCATATATCCTAGAGGGACATCCATGTAGATTTCCTCTTCAAGATCCCCATGGAGAAAAGCGTTTTTAACGTCAAACTGGTGCAATGGCTAATCAAGATTTGCTGCAAGAGATAGTAGAACCCTGACAGTACTCAACTTGGCCACTGGTGAGAACGTTTCTTGATAGTCTACACCATAGGTCTGTGTATAACCCTTTGCCACCAATCTTGCTTTGTACCTTTCCACTGATCCATCAACTTTGTACTTGATGGAAAAAACCCACTTACACCCCACTGTTTTTTCCCTCTGGTAGGGAAACAAGAGTCCACATCTAATGCCTCCATTTCTTCCTTCATAGCTTGGATCCACCTAGGGTCTTCCAAAGCCTTTTTAACACTTGTGGGAATATGATGTGAGGAGAGTTGATTCACAAAGTTCTTGATTGGTTCAGACACCTCCTTTGTAGACACATAATTGGCAATTGGATATCTCGATCTTTGGTCCTCTAGTTTTGGAGAATATCTATTTGGTTATTTACCCTGATTATGCCTGAAAGGTAACTTATAGTCAACAGGAATATCCACATCATTAGAAATGTGAGGTGTGATAGGAGGTGTGATATGGGAGCTTACCTCAATGATATTCTCAGGAGATAGGCCATTGGATACTGAAGAGGGGTGCGGTACTTCAACTTCTAGAGTTGCTTCAGCTTTTGGAGATGTCGGCTCTAGATTAGATTCCTTGATGATCGACTGATTAAGTGTTGTATTAGTGTTCTTGAACCAGTCAAATGTCATCCAATTCAGTCCTTCTTTTTGTGTCTCCCCTGTAAGGAAGAATTGGATGCACCAGGAGAGTAGAAAGTTTTGGATTTAAGGAGCGTGACATCTATAGATACATAGGTCTGCCGAGTCGTTGGTTCGTAGCATCGGTACCCTTTCTGGTGTACAACGTATCCCAAAAAAAGACATCGAATGGCACGGGGATCACGTTCGTTTGTTGGTTCTTGTGGAGGTGAACAAACGTAACACAACCAAAGATGAAAGGCGGAAGCATCATTACTGTGGGTAAGAGCACATAGGTTGACAAGGCCTGTAGCGGAGTCTTGAACTCAAGAACTTTTGAGGGCATGCGGTTAATGAGATGGACGGCTGTGACAACAGCATCAGCCTAGTGGTGACTAGGTACGTGAGTCCAAGTAACAGAGCTCGAATAGTTTCGAGGATGTGGCGATTCTTACACTTTGCAATACCATTTTGCTGCGGAGTCTTAGGACATTAGGTCTCATGAATTAGTCCATGGTGATGGAAATAATCACAACACGATTGGTTCACATACTCTCTACCATTATCAGAGCGAAGAATTCGTATTTTAGCAATGAACTGAGTCTGAATCATTTTATGAAATGATTGAAATACATGTAAAATCTCATTTTTATGTTTCAATAGGTAAATCCAAGTCATTCGGGTACAATCATCAACAAATATCACAAACCAACAGAAACCAGATATAGTAGATTTTGGGGAAGGACCCCATACATCAGAATGAATCAAAGCAAAAGGAACATCGCTTTTATTCATACTCAACGGATAAGTGACTCGATGACTTTTAGCTAAAATGAAAGTCTCGCATTCAGAATCCAAAAATGACAACTCCGAAAATAGACCAGGAAACACATGTTTCAAATAACCAAACGAAGGATGGCCTAACCGACGGTGCCAAATCAAAATTTGTTCCACTTTGAGGTTATTCGGGCGGTGCATGTGGTGGGCTTGGCCAGAACTAAGACCTTCTATATAATAGACCCCCCTTCTTAGTACCACGACCAATGATCTCCTTGGTGAGAATATCGTGAATAAGATAAAATGCAGGATAAATGAACACAACACAATTCAAGTCTTTAGTAATTTGACTCACGGATAACAAATTGTGAGAAAGAAAAGGCACAAGTAAAGTATTAGATAGTGGTAGGGCTGGTGACAACATCACAGTCCCAGCCCCTGTTACCGAATAGATGCCTCCATTAGCATCAGCAATGCTAGTTCGCCGAAGAGGGTAGTGTTGAGAAAAATCATTTGCATTAAAATTCCAATGATCCGTTACTCCAGAATCAAGTATCCAAGCATTGAAAGCAACCTCCCGATTAGAACCAAGTAGAGCATTACCTGGGTTAGAGTTTAAACTATCGGCCGGAATGAGGGTGTAGACACTCAAAATTTTGTTTTCTTTGTACTAACCTTGCAGAAGGGCTAAAGCGTAATTTTACCTCGGAGACTACCCAGAGGTAGGGTGAAAGAGCTAGATCATCTCAGAGACAACCCCGAGAGTGATGCGAAGGACCTATGACGTCCGAACATATCGCGAACCGATCGAAGATCGACGAGCTGAGACAGTGATCACCGAAAACTGTAAGACCCCAACTTTTATAAATAAAGATGAATTTTCTTTAAATATCATTTTTGAATATTATGGACTGAAATTAATATAATGTTATAGTTGTGGGTAATATTTATAAATTTTACAAAGTACGCAAGTTGCTATATAATATTCGATTGGTCGGAGAATATTCGTTTTAACAGGGAATATTCGTACGACGACACAATCATTGGTGGACCCCACAACGGAATTATTGTCGGATTGAGAAAACGACAAAAATACTTTATGAAAATAACGGCGGAAGTTTTACCATTAATACTGTTGAACTACTCAGTAGTAAAAGTACAGTAATACGCGTGGTTGCATAGTAGCACACGGTATTGATTATTGATGCTTACGTGAGAAGTTACTCAGTTTTGTTCAATTATTGCTATAGTAATTGTTGTGAATTTTGATGTTATTATTCGGACCCCTATCTACTCATTTTTCAAAATAATTGGTAGAAGATTATTTAGTATATATTATATGGGATCCACTTGTGATGTTGACTTGTTGGTGGAGGAAACATGCAGGGCCACGGGAAGAAAATGAATTGAGGGGGGGAGACTTAACGTACAAAAGAGGGAGTATATAGATTATGTATATATATAAATTGATTTAGCATGTGTGGATTACATTATATATATATATATATATATATATATATATATATATAAATGTTATCAAGTTGGCAAGAAAAGTAGGGAGGGGATAGAAAATTGAGGCAGTCACGGAGGGAGTTATGTGTTATTATTATTATTAAATATATTTTATAAATAGAATATATTATATTTTATTTAAAAGATTTTACTTTAAATATGGATCGTCAGATTAAAGTAAATTAATCTGGACCGTTCATGAGTTAGTTACTATGCAGTCCATTTTTCTATAAATAGAAGCTCATTCCTTCATTATTTTCTTACGAATTCACTGAAACTCTAGAAAGATAAGCTATAGAGAGAAAGAAGAAAGTATTCTGCAACTTCACTACTTATATATCCAGTACTCTTCTTCTTAAGGTAGGGAATATTATTTGTTGTACTCGTAAGGGGTATTATTTATTGTACTCGGTATTCTTTCTTTTTTATTCATGAAGAGAACTTCTGTTATTTCATTCTTTATTATTCTGTTGGAATAACCTGTATACGCGGGTTACCCTATACTTGGTGAAATTCTTCTTTTATTACATTTTTATTATTCTGTTGGAACATCCTGTCTGTGCTTTACGCCGGACCTGGTTCCATTATTTATTATTCTGTCGGAATATCCTGTCTGTGCGTTTACGCCGGACCTGGTTCTATTATTTATTATTTTGTCGGAATATCCTATCGGTGCGTTTACGCATGACCTGATTCCATTATTTATTTTCATATTGGAATTATAACCTGTCTGTGCGGTCTATCGCATGCATGGTGATTTCTTTTGTTATTCCATTCTTTATTATATTCAGTTGGTTAAAGTTTTGACTTTTATACTCCATGAAATTAGTAGAATATCCTTGATATTTGCACTTCATCCAGTATCTTTTCATGGAAATATTCTTCTGAGCATTCTTGAATTTTACTCCACAAAGCAGTATCATGTTGACAATTTGGACGTTATTGGTTCCTGGATAAATTAATTCTTGAACTTGTTTTATTGAATTCTTATATCATTGTCATCATCCTCATGTTTATATTTTGTTGAAAGTCATATGTGGCCTGTAGTGCATAGATGGACTTGGTATGATTATGACCGGGGGTTATTCGGTATAATTATGACCGTAATGTTACAAATGAGATGGTAAAAGTCCTCATTGGCCCGTAGTGCATTGATGGATAGTTGTTGGCATGATCATGACCATTGACGAATACACGAATATCATTGGCCCGTAGTGCATGGATAATTTGTGGTTGTGATACTAATGAATATACTTGGCCGTAGTGCAGGGATGATGTGAATTATTTATTAAGCTGAGTCCCAGCGATAAAAGTCATGAAAAAGCTTTTAAATCATAGAAGATAGTAGATTTTATTCTCTACTTGACTCTTCTAATGGGTTGCTTGTTCCGCTGCAGTTAAACTTGATGTTTATTATATTTTATCAGTTTAACACTGTTGAAGGCTAATGATAATTTATTATGCATTATCTTAGTCATAATATTTCTTACTGGGCTAGTTGAGCTCACCCTTTTATTTTCATTGTTCTCTTCAGGAAATGAGAACGTAGCGGGGACTAGTCGGGGAACGGAGTGACGGTTCAGATGATAGCATTAATAGTCCTCACTTTTCTATAAAATAGTGTGAAAATAAATGTATTAAGGACTTATTTTGAGTTTGAATCATGTTTAGAAGAAAGTGTTGTATTTAAACTCACAGCTTATATTTTGTCGTATTTTACACGACAGTTGTAAAATTAAGTTGTATTTGAATTTTGTACCATATTTTTGGCGACTCAGAATAGGTGATGTATACCTATTTTGGGGGAGTCACAAAAACCACCTCAGCAAACCTCGAATGACGAGCCATCGAAGATATTCCAGCTAACTGATATCTGAACGTGAAGGATATCTCGGCTATGAGTATCGACTTCGCGAATCCTAACTCAGTCTGACTCGAACTTATCCCGCTGCATTCATCAAAGACTGTCCGAAAGGTCAAGCGGCGGAGGTCAACTTCTACCGAACCAGAACCGAAAGAACACCTGCCGAGCTTGTGGGGCCCACCTAGTCTAGTCGCAGCCATACATGCGGTTGGACGCATGTATATATACGGTTGCCTCGGACAGATTAAAACACCCACATTAGCTCATTTGTAAATAGGGAGATATGATTTTTAGAGAGAGAAAAGACATTCTAGAGAGAGGCTCAGGTGGAACTTAAGAACACCAACTTGAAGCTTAATCATCCCATCTAGCACTTACTTGAAGCCCCGGGAGTGATCCACGTTGGCCGCGGCAGTTAAAACGCTTGTTCACTCGTCCCCCAAGGTGAAATAACGCACTTTTTAGCTTCGTTCTTTGTAAATGTTGTTCAAATACTAGATTAATGATATATCTTGTTTGAATATAGTCCAACTTATTGTATTTTAAGCATATTGTGTAATAGTTGGTAGATATTTCGTTTTTATCGGTTATATTGTGCTTATTACGTTGTAAATCGACCACGGAGGCTAGATCTACCTATATCTAAGCCGAATCTAGCCTTTGAGAGGTTATTAAGCATGATGTTTTAACTTGTGTGCTAGATTGGCTTAGATTGATGGTAGATCTATGAATTTATTATTTTAAATGGTCCCGGTTACCCCGTATAACCCTAAATCTATATTTAGAGGCGAAAGGGGTCCGAAATGGCTTAAAACTGCAATTTCAACCGATGAAATCACATAATATCAAAGTCGAGGACATTATATATATGTACCTGCACAAATGATGTGAGCCTAGGAATCCCGGTGTTGAGATTCTCGAATAGATCCGACTTGATTCCCACAATGGACCGATTTTTATGTTGTAATATTTTAATGGTGTAAATATCATTGTATATGTAATATTTGGATCTTGAAAATGAGCTCGAGGGGTTAGTCCCGAGAAGTCGGATTCAAGATCTCGTGACAGTGAAAACCTTAATTGCGGGAGCTCGGTTCATCGAGATGGCTTACATGCCCGATGATGATCCGACCCTCTTTTAACGCTTTTGCATGCATATCATCAAAATGGTTTCTAATCAAAACCACAAAGAGCTTTCAATCAAAATAAAGCGATTCGGGGTAGATCACGTAATAAACGTAAAGAATAAAAGGAAGTATCGAAGTCCTCGATTCCTAGTCGGGCAAAGAATTTGAAAATCTTACTTTCTAAAATCTCATTTCAATTCATATATCTTGTTAAAAATAAACTTTTTATCAAATCAAATCCTTCGTACCTAGGTGCAAAAGAGGTACAAAACTACTTTCAAGTCACCCAAAATAAAGACTTAGAAAAAAACTAATAAAGCTTTCGAAATAAAACACACACACACACACACACTTTATGCATAGAAAAGCAATAAGATGCGGTACCGTGCTTGCACGGGAGTCGGGAGGTGCCTAACACCTTCCCTCCGCTTAACCTAACCCCTGAATTCCACCAATCTCGGGTTTCAAGACCAATCTTTTGGAGTCACGCATTGGACCATCTTGCGAAGAAATCATTAAAACTCGGATGAGTTGGCACATCCATTTAAACCATACCAACTGGCGAATCTGTCTCATTCGGTCCAATCATCAAAATAAAATCAATATTTTCAAAATCGTCGACACTTATGTCGATACCAATTTCCTACAAATTCACCCTTTAAACAGAATCCCCAAAGACCTAGCAAAAGCGGAAGGGTATAATAATAACAATTTAGGAAATATGGGCATTCCTCTCTTTTCCCCGGGATAAGAGAGGAAGGGAAACAAAACTAAAGAAAAAGACTCCTCCTTCAACAAAAGGGGAGTGAAGAGAAGATTTTTTCCCGGCGTCGACAGGTGGCGACTCCGATGGAAATTAAAGAGGACTTAGGCCGTGATCAAACTTTTAATTTTCATTCTGGATATGTATTTTATGTGAATGATCTCTGTGTGTATCAAATCTTTTAGCATTTTGTATTAGTGCCTCGCAAAATATATTAGTGTTTCGCACAATGTCATCATATTACATACGGTGAGGACGTGAATGTATGTTGTGTGGTACCTCAATTAGGAGGCAATCCCATCGGTTGTTTATTACTAGACTCCTCTGGGTGTTTCCATTGTGAGGCTCAGGAAAGGCACCACTCAGATCCGCTCCAATTGAAAAATGGATGTTTTCATCAAGTAAATTGCGAAGATCTGGGAACCAATTTCAAACAGCCCGTGAGAGTAACCCTAAGATAGGTCAGTCTCTGATAAACCAAACACGCGGTGTGCTTCATCATGCCCTATTTAATCTTCCGCGTGTATAAATGGCAATCATCTGAAACTGTCATGCATACATCTTTCATATCATGTCATCAATTCGACTAACCCGTTGTATTGCAGGAAAAGATTAAAAAACCATTAAACTGATGCATAACATATCATGCATCCCTAACCACCCATATCCAGTCTAAACTAGATATCGATTTTGTGCAGATTGGTCCTAAAACCCGATCTCGAGCCAAAAAGGCTCGTTCACCACCGTTCAAGATGGCTGAAGGAAGTTCATCTGAACATATCCCTGTATCTCGAGATGAATTCGAGAAGTTTAAGAAGTAGATGGCCGAAATGACGATCCTGTTAAAAGAACAGTGCAAAGTATCTCAGGAATCTAAACACAAGAGTCCGACTGAATCTCTGTGCAAGGAGACATGAAATTACCCGAAAAGGAAGGTGATACCCAAATGTTCTCTCTCCCCTCGATGTTGAAGTACCCAAGGAGGCCCCGATCCAGAAGACGACACGGGAAATCATAGACCTCCGGGAGGACAAAGACACTGGAGACATTAGGAAGAAAGTTAGACAAATGGAGGACGCTATCCGGTTTATGAAGGGGACAGGATCCCACGAAAGCGTTAATTATTCGGATCTGTGTATTTTCCCAAATGCGAGATACTCGGATAAGTTTCAATTCCCCGAGTTCGAGAAGTATAACGGAATGGGAGATCTATACACTCACTTAAAAGTCTACATAGGTGAACTTGGAACCTACGCCGAGGATGAAAACCTCCGGATGCAACTGTTTCAAAAGAGCCTTACCGGTGAAACCCGAACGTGGTACGCACGGATAGACAATTCCAAAGTCAGAGTTTGAGAAGATTTGGCCCATGATTTCCTCAAAAAATACATATTCCAATCCTAGATGGCGCCTGATCGCTACCAGGTTACCACAGTCAAAAAACTGAGCAATGAATCGTTCAGAGAATATGCACAGCGGTGGAGGCGAATGGCGACCCAAGTCAACCCACCAATGGATGAAGGTGAAATGGTGACAACCATCATTGATATACAAGAAGCCCCTTTCTATGAGAGAGTACTCGCCGGGTTAGGAAAATCCTTCTCCGAAATGATCAAACATGGGGAGATGTCGGAAATAGGTTTGAAGTCTGGAAAAATTAAGGACCTCACTACTTTCGAAGCCGTGGCCGAGCACATACAGTCTGGAAATTACGCCAGCATTCCCAAAAGAGGATCGAAGAGAAAAGAAGAAGATGTCTCTTTAATATTGCAAGGACAAGTTGCTAACAAGAACCCTAACTCGTCTATCCAGAGGTAAAACCCTCATCCCGCGAATTCTCAAAATCCTACAGCAGTGAAAGTTGGGGAAAACAAGCGAAGAAGGATATTCACTCCTTTGGGAGACTCTTTAGAGAATATATTAGCACTACTGATCGCCCAGAAGAAGATCGTTGAGCTCGTTCCATCTTCCTATCCAAACGGAAGGCAATTTGATTCCAGCAAGAAATGTGCCTACCATTCCAACAATATTGGGACATGATACTCAAGAATGTTGGACGTCAAAGAACAAAATTCAAAACTTCATTGACAGCGGGGAGATTATAGTCAACACGTCCGAGCAGGCGAATGTCAACAACAACCATCTGCCTCAGCAGAGTCAATATGATCAGTGCCGGAAGCAGGGAAAATCACAAATACCTTAGGAAGATGGGAGAGTTACCCTCTACACATAACCCTGTAATTTGGGGATACCCTGAAGAAAAGTATGGGGTAGAAAAAAACCTGACTTCAATCAAGGCGCAAGTGGATCAGCTAGCAGAATTGGTTGTATACCAACACCAGTTGACCCGACAACTAATAGACCAGGTCCTACCAAGGCCAATCGACCCCATAGCTATCCAAGATGTTTCAACCTTCAAAAGGGATCAGATTCGTTGTCAGTAGCAGAATAAATGGACCGAAAAGATGGCCCGAGAAGCTAGACTGCAGAGCCGACAAGAATTTGCCGCCAAACAGATATTCGCCCCGTTGAGGAAATCCGGGGAGGAAATTCTCTACACCTTGATCGAGGAGGGGAAGATCACAGAATTTTTGCCACCCCCAGATACGCGATCGAAGTGTTTCGACCCTTCCAGATCCTGCCTCTACCATTCAAATGCTCCTGGACATGCCACAGAGGAATGTTGGGCCTTGCGACATCTAATCTAGAACTTGATCGAATCAGGAGAACTGGAATTAATGAACAAAGTTGAGATCTTCTTTGAGGAAGAAATAAACTACCCTCGAGGACCGAGGAATTTGGAGGGTATGGTAACGGTCGTCCTTTGTATGGAAGGAACGTCTGGCAGACCCATAACAATCAAAGGAATATCTGAACAGAGAAACAAAGCCACTCTCGAGATATCAGCGCCAAAACCCCTGATGTTGGCTCCTTGGCCGCAACTCCCAATTCTTAGCCTGGAGAAGGTATCGTGGAATTATAGAGAAGGTATAAAATTGGCACCTGACGTACCACCATCATACCTAGGGAGAATCAATTTTACCTTCTGGGGCGTTTGGCGAAACCGGCAACCAAGGTATTGGGGAACGTATCGACTGGAAAGATCGCAGCCTCCATAAGATGGGGCACGGTGAAGTGAGTACGGTAAAGCTGTTGGAAGCTGAACCCCATCAAATCTCCATCCTGGATTTGGTATTAGATTCTGACGACCATCGTCAAATTCTGATCCAAGTATTGGAGGAAGCACACTTACCCAAGGCTATCGATACTGAGAAATTCCAGCACCTGATTAGCCATGTACTAGACAGTAATATGATATCATTCACCGACGACGATATACCAGTTGAAGGAACTGGGCATCACAAACCATTACATATCACTGTCGTTTCATCAGGATATGTGGTAGGTGGCGTGCTAGTCGACGGAGGATCATCCTTAAACATCTGTCCGCAGGATAGTCCGGAAAAGATGAAGATCAACCCAAATTGGATTCGGGAAAGCCATGTGGTGGTACGAGCTATCGACGGATCAAGAAGGGATACTGTGGGGGAGATTGAGCTTTCTGTGGAAATTGGCCCTTTAACTTTCAACATACCTTTCCAAATCCTGAAGATCACTACCGGATATAATCTGTTGTTGGGACGACCATGGATCCATATGGTTGGCGCTGTTCCTTAAACTCTTCATCAACAATTGAAATATATCGTCAACGGCAATCTGGTGGCTGTCAATGCAGAACCAGATTATCCTGTTCATGATCTGGGAGATATGCCCCTGATCAGCCTGAATGAAGGTGATGAGCCTGCCAGCTTTTAAGCCTTCAAAATAAGTAATCTGCGATATAAATCTATAGGGGCACCAGTCTTAATTCCTCGGATATCTCCAGAGGTAATGGCTGTTGGCCAAGAGATGTTTTCCCGAGGACATTGACTAGGCCGAGGATTGGGGAGAGATGGCCAAGGAATCAGGAACCCAATCCGTATACCCACGCAATTAAGAAAGGCTGAATTAGGATATTCTGGTGGATCCAAACAACAGAATCCTCACAAGCACAAACCAGTTAATCAGCTGATTCACATCAAGCCAAACCTCAGCGAAGCCGATTTTAAAGAGCCATTAAAGAAGATCCTCGTCGTTGTCTCAAATCTTCTTATTCCTAAAGTTAATCAAAACGGACATCAGCCGGTTGGGGATGAAAAACCTCTCAAGGATGCGGCCCAGAAGGCCAAAAACAAGAAGTTTTTGGAGGAGATTCAGTTGCAATTCATGAGCAGTTTTTGCATTTCTGAAGAGGACCTGAAGAAGTCCAGTGGGGCAGATTTGTCAAGTGATCAACCCATCTTCCCGGTCCTTAACTAGGGAAATGTAAACATCCCAAACGAGGGTCCAGGGACCAGTTTTAAACCAGTTATGGCCATCCTGGAAGACACCGACGACTCCAGTAGCGCGGCTATCTCAGCAACTTCCCAGGATCTCATGACTAGCAATTGGACGATCACCCCGCAGATCGTCCGATAAGGGTAAAATACCAAGAACTGACTGCTGATAGGGAGCTATACCTTTATCTATATTTGTGTATTTTATTTCATTTGTAGCTTGTTATTGCTTGTTGCCATATTAACTAATGAATCTTTTTTTAATTGATGACTACTTGTATATATTTAGCAATCAAGTTTTTGTCTCAGGTTTCCAAATTTGCGCATTTCTAGCCACGTCCACGACTTGCCAAATTTGAGTAATGATTATGATTTTGATATAGAATTGGACTTTGACTTGATGGGAATCGAGCAAGAGGAAGAGGATGATGACGAGGTGCCCGAGGAAATCAAAGCATGGGTCGAAGATAAACCTAAACTCAACCTTGAGCAAACCACCACCATAAATATCGGAACCCCTAACCATCTCCAAGAGATACAGATAGGGACCAACCTTCCTTCTAACCAAGAAAAAGAATTAATCCAACTCTTAACCCAATTCAAGGATATTTTTGCCTGGTCTCATGAAGACATGATAGGTATATCCACTGATATAGTTGTCCATCGACTACCAATTAAAGAAGGGTTCAAACCAGTCAAGCAAAAACTGAGACGGTTGAAAGCAGAATGGAGCCTAAAGGTCAAAGAAGAAATTATCAAACAGTTCAAAGCGGGAATCATTATGGTATCAACGTACCCTGAATGGTTGTCCAACGTAGTCCCAGTGCCGAAATCTGGGGGAAAAGTGCGAGTATGTATAGATTATCAAGATCTCAACAAAGCCAGCCTTAAAGATGACTTCCCAGTGCTGTTCATCCACGTATTAATTGACAACACTGCACAGTTCGAGATGTAATCTTTCGCTGATTGCTTTGCTGGATATCACCAGATTATGGTTGCTGAAGTAGACAGGGAAAAGACCGCCTTCATTACCCCTTAGGGAACCTTCTGTTATCGAAGACTAGCTTTCGGCCTTACGATTGCTGGTGCTACTTATCAAAGGGCCATGATGACCTTATTTCACTACATGATGCACAAAGAAATCGTAGTGTATGTGGATGATATCATCGTGAAGTCCCGACAGGCTGATGACCATTGCACCCATCTTTGGAAGTTGTTTGAACGACTCCGCAAGTTCAATTTGAAGTTAAACCCATCGAAATGTGCTTTTGGGGTGAAATCTGGCAAACTGCTAGGATTTTTTATGAGCAACCGAGGCATTGAATTGGATCTTGCCAAAATCAAAGTCATCACGAAAATGCCTGAGCAGAAGATCAAGAAGGAAATTTGAGGTTTCCTGGGAAGAATAAACTTCATCAGCCGATTCATATCGCAGTTGACAGCAACCTGTGAACCCGTTTTTAAACTGTTAAGGAAGAACCCTTCGGGAAAATGGAATGAAGACTACCGAAAAGCTTTCCACACCATCCAGAAGAGGTTGATTGAAGCACCTATTTTGGTACCCCCGAGGGATGGAATTTCGTTGTTAATGTATATCTCGGTCAACTCCAATGCTATGGGTTGCCTACTGGGGCAAAAGGACGACATGGGGAAAGAAAGAGCGATCTATTATCTCAGTAAACGCTTCAGTAGCAGAGAACAGAAATATACACTGATAGAAAGAACCTGTTGTGCATTAGCTTGGGTAGCCATGAGGTTACAGCATTACCTACATGGCCATTCTACTTATCTCATATCTAGGATGGATCCTTTGAAATACATCTTCAGCAAGCCGATTTTGAACTGCCATTTATCCAAGTGGCAGTTAATCCTTCATGAGTTCGACATCATCTATGTGACCCAAAAGTCCATTAAAGGGCAAGGGATTGCAGATCACTTGTCGGCTACACCGGTAGGAGGGTTTGAGCCTCTGGAAACATATTTCCCGAAGGAAGAGGTGATGACTATTCAACTGATCAATAAGGAGGATCAAGTTCAATTCTGGAAAATGTATTTTGATGGCGCATCAAACACTGAAGGCACAGGAGTCGGGGCAGTCCTGGTATCTATTACGGTAGATCAATACCCCGTGGCAACCAAGTTGCATTTCAACAACTCCAACAATACCGCAGAATATGAAGGGTGCATCGTGGGGTTAAAGCTGGCTCAGTCCATAGGAGTAAAACGTTTAGCAGTGTTTGGAGATTCGGAGCTAGTCATCAGACAGTCTACCGGGGCATACACCACCAAGGAACTGCATCTATTGTCGTATCATCGACATGTCATCATGCATATCCCCCGGAACCGAAATGATTTTGCCAAAGCATTGGCCACATTTGCTTCATTGGTGAACCTGTCAGCAAGAAGGGGAATGCATGTCATCACTTTCACTGTGCAGAATAGATTGCCATATGGAAACAATGTAGGGGAGATATCAGATGAGATAGCACCTACGGGACCATCTTGGTACCACCATAAAAAAGAATATTTACGAGATCAATCAACCCCTGAAGGGATGAGTTAGACCGCAAAGAAGTGGATACAAAAAATGGCCATGAATTTCTACCTAAGTGGAGATGCTCTCTATAAGAGATACCCAGGTGTAGGCCTTCTGAGATGTCTAGACCGAGATCAAGCCCAGCGACTTTTGAATGAAGTACATGGTGGGGTATGCGGAGCACATATGAGTGGACCTCTGCTTGCCAAGAAAATTCTGAGGACAGGACACTACTGGATATCCCTCAAAGCGAATTGCGACGATCATGTCAAGCGTTGCTATCAATGCCAGATACATGCCAACATTATTCATGCGCCTCTGAATCAACTACATTACATGACATCACCATGGCCTTTTTCCATGTGGGGAATGGACGTGATAGGACCAGTTGAGCCTAAAGCCAGTAACGATCATCTATTCATCTTCACTATGATTGACTACTTTACCAAGTGGGTGGAAGCATCTTCTTTCCCCAAGGTCACCAAGGAGGTCATCGTTGGTTTTATTAGAAACAACGTCATTTGTCGGTATGGACAACCTGAGGTTATCATATCAGACAACGCGAAGAATCTGAATAACGAGATGATGAGGGAACTGTGTAGTAAGTTCAGTATCAAACACCTTAATTCGGTTATTTATCGTTCGAAAATGAACAGCACGGTGGAAGCGGCTAATAAGAACATCAAGAAGATAACGTTGAAGATGTCAGCAAATCACCAAGGATGTCCTGATCTATTGTCGTTAACCCTACTCGCATACCGGACCTCGACTCGAACCTCGACTGCGGCAACACCCTACTCACTGGTATATGGTATGGAGGTTGTACTTCCTGTCGAAGTAGAGATGGAATCACTAAGAGTGATGTTAGATGCCCATATAGAGGAGAGCCAATGGATATAAGATCGATACGATCAGTTATCCCTGATAGATGAGAGAAGAGCTACTGTTATCTTCCACGATCAACTCTATCAGTAGTGAATGTCCCGATCTTATAACAAGAAGGTGTGACCTCGAGAATTTAAAAAGCATGATTTGGTGCTGAAGAAGATCTGGGTCAGGATGCAGCTAAAGGAAAATTTACCCTAACTTGGGAAGGACACTTTCTGGTCAAAACAATCCTATCGGGTGGAGCTTTGAAATTGAAGAGATGGACGGTGAAGATTTTTCGCAACTGATCAATTTCGACTCGGTGAAACGGTATTATGTCTGAGACCCCTTTTCACTGTCAAACTAGAATACATTGACTTGATAAAAAAAAGAAAAAAAAGATAAAAAGATAAAAAAAATTATATCAAGTCTAGTTTTTCAAGTCTGAGCCTGAACTATGAAAGACCTGATCTCTTATCTGTGGGAGTACATAGGCAGCCACATATGGTGCGGTCTAACCCTTGAAAAATTAAATCAGAACTTATCAAATCAAACCAAAAACATCAAAATCCTTTCAAATCAAACTCAAACCCAAATAAACCCCTTTTCAAGCTTTTCAGGTCTGAGCCTGAACTACGAAAGACCTGATCTCCTATCTGTGGGAGTACGTAGGCAACCATTTATGGTGCGGTCTAACCTTTGGAAAAATCCAAACACTTTCCTATTATTCAAAATCCTAACCTATACAGAAATCAAAACCTTATCCATAAAGCCCACCCAATCGATGGCTCATGCGGAGAAGACCTAGCTATATCTCAGCATCACTCCAGCCGAATCTGATGCCATATGATGAGACTAGTGCTATGTCGACATAATGAATCATGAAGCAAAAATGGTAACAGTGGACAAGGCTAGACATGCGCAAACAAGGGAAGTGAACTAAACTTGTTTCTTTTTATATATACAACTGTTTAGAATACAAAAGTTGATTCTAACCTATGACAAGTGATAATAACAAAGTCTATACAGGGAAATAAAATAGAGCTACAAATCAGCATTAAGACGAGCCAACATAGCCAGATATCCAGCAGTCTCTGCAGTCAAGGGAGCACCTCTGAGCTCGTGCTCCAGTATATCAACCCGTCTCAGCATCTCTGCTGCTATACGAAAAACCTCCTCCCGACTCTGCACTACACCTTGTACGTGACTAATGAGTCCATCTGAGAAAGTCTGGGCCGCATCTCTATCAACAAGGGTCTGATCTTAGGAAGCCCTTTCTGCGTCTCTCTCAATGATAGCAGCATCCCTACCAGCTAGAATGGCATACATAAGAGCTCGAGCCTAATCCCTCTCAAAGATCACCAGGTGAACCTATTTATCCATCACCACCATGAAAACTGAGGCTGAACGCGGAACAGTGCTCACTAAAGAAATTGTTAACCCTGTAAATAAAGCATTCTTAGTCGGAGATATAGGATCCTCCATGGGCTCCTCACCGTCTGTGGATCCACCAATATCCCCGGATAAAGACCCTGTCCCAATCTGGTCTACCGTGACTGGTGCCAAATCTGACGCTAGCCAAGCTGAGTACTTTGCAGATCGACCTGGATTGTAGTCTCTAAACTCCGATGTCTGTCGATGAGACCAGAATCCATAAACTCGAGCCAGATCAGCCTTGGTAACTGAGCAAAAGGGGAAGCGATAATCTTCAGTCCCCTCAAATGCATGGACTTCCTGATACTGATAAAACTGACCCATCACCGCCAGAGGATGATAGGTCGTCACACGCCTCAAACCCGCCAACGGAAGGAAATTCAGGTCGGCTACATGGGTGATGAAACTCAGAAAGGAGCAATAACCCGAATACATAACGATCACAAAAGGCTCCTCCATGGCACCCAGAAATGAAGTCTAGGACGCCTCATCGACGCAAGAAGTCGGGCAATATGAATAGACCTGAGACAAGCCATGTCCAAAATAAAACCCGTAACGACGAAGTCGCCCAATCGGTCTAAGGTGCGTCATCGACCAGATGTATAGGAGCACGGAGCTACCTCTGAAGTCCTGATCCCTTACGGTATAGCAGATAAAAGCTAATATCAATGTCTCTGCCAGGATAAGGGGAAGTATAGTAAAGTCATCTTTGAGAGCCCTAACAACCATTGACATCGCCACATCCCGATGGTTAGTATAGAACGGCATGTATAGGTAGGCTATGAGGCACATAATCAGGCGTCCACTCGGGCAATGTGCCATCGCTCCTCTGAAATGGCAAAATCGTCATGATAAACGGCGAAACTATCAGTAGAAGCGAAGTGACCGATCATAAAGTCCATGGAGATAACGTGGCTACTACCCACCTCGAACCACACAACTGCCCTCCTAAGTCCAGTCATCATCATGAATTGGCGGTGCATATGGCCCAATGTCATCCGAGCATATGGCCCTTCCATCGACAGTCCAGAAATGCGACCATACTCCTCCAAGGTAGGAGTCAACTCGGCTGAGCCAAATCAGAAAATGTGGCGCTCAATAATCCAATACCTGAATCACCCCAGCAATAAATCCCTCTAGAACCTGAAAGGACAACAGAGACAGGGAGTGGCCTAGCATGCGACTGAAGCGACACGGTCATCATGTGGTAACTGGTCATACCAGATCCTCAAACTGGTAGTTATAAGGCCAGGCAGAAGGTGATCCAAATGCACCAAAGTAGAGGACGACATCTGTAAAAATTGTGTCAATAAGACCATACAGGGGTCAATCTCTATCCAATCATTTAAATATATCTGAAGCATGCATCATAACAAGTGATAAAATAACATGTGCGATGAATAAATAAAAAGCATCATATATAGATATTTGCTAAGTATATTAGTTTCATAAACATCACTGTCATACCTATGATACATGTGAAAACTAAAAAAATAAAAAGTACAGGATACTGGGGCACAAACGCCCAATGACTAACAAATAACCTATGGGCTCGCCGCCTCATCAAAATCATCCAAGAAGGTGATGGTATCATCAAACTGGTCAACCTGGGGCAGTCTACCTGAAGTGGGCACATCCTACTGATCCGGGTGATAAGGTGTCTCCTGCATATCTGGGTGACAAGGAAAAGGATCATCCCTACTCTGAGAGCCATCGATACCTGAGGGTCCATCACCATGAGAGCCACCACCACCTGACGGTCCAGCCTCATGATGACCCTGAGCAGCAAAAGTACTAGCTAAGGAAGGGTCCAAACCATTGTAACGACAGTATGTCGACAGCTGCTCCAACTGAAGCCTCAAATCCGCAATCTGAGCCTGATGAGAGGGCTTTTGAAAACATGATATCTAGTCCTTCATCATAAGGGACCCTGGAACCATATCTCCCAAGAACTGGGTAGCCCGGGTATGAGCTCCTATCGTGCGTGGGCACCACCAAGCGATAAAATCCTCAGAAGTGATCGGACCGTCGGAAAAGTGAAAACCATCATACCCCATAGTGGGAATTGATGCAGTCGGTGAAGATAAAGGCCAGAAGTGCTGAGCTGGAGGAAGAAAAGGAAGGTGAAACTCCCCAGTGATACATCAAAAAGTGCGCTCCCCGAGGTAAAGTTCCCAACCTCCATCAAAAAGGAATGGAATCCGGCGAGTAGATAAATGAAACTCTGGCCCGGTCGGTAGACCATCCTCAAATCCCTAGACCAAGTGCTCTCCGAAATATGGGATCCATACTATGTCCCCAGCTACCAATGTCTCCAACTGAAGATGGGCATGGGAAAAACCCTCTGCGACCGGGACCTCTGACAAAGTAGACTGATGCCATCTACGTCCTCATAGATAAGTGTCCAAGCCTAAGACAGATATAGGGCAAAGACAGAGAAGCCTCTCGTAAGTCCAGAACTGTCAATTCAAAAGAACCCTACATTAGTCTTTGGAAAAGATAAACTAGTCGAAACTCAAAAAAATGAAATTTGGTCAAAAGGACTTACTAGAAGAAACGGATAGAATCTGACCCAGGCGTCGGTAACTCCCTCGGATCGCAGTCGCATCCCATGTAGGAATAGAGCGAATGTAAACGATCCCCAATCGTAGTCCCCAATGTGGTCAACGTCTCGAACGGCCTCTACCAAGCTGAAGGGAACAATAGAGGAGTTGTTTGCAATGAAACAACCCCTCAGAATGGTCAGGAATAGACGCCGCAAGATGCGATCTCTCTCCACAAAATTGGCAGGCAATTGCTGCTGCAGGGTACCTCGACTAGCATCGATGCTCAGGCTCCCCGACTGGACACTGTGAGCCTTGAAGGCCCGCTCCTGAGGAGAAAACCCTAGGAGGGTATGCACCGCAGTCGAAGTGATGGTCGTCTCCAAGGTCACTCTGTCCCCGGTAAACTCTAAACCGGTGATGTACCTCCAATCCATGGGAGTCACATAACCTCACAGTCCGACAGATGGAGAAACTGACTCTGATGAAACCATTGCTCGGACAAAGCTCGCATATAGCCCCAAGGGCAGCGACGAAGGGCGATGGTGAAGAAATCCTCAAATCCCCAAGAATCCACAATCGCCCTATAATCTGGATGTAGCGAGTGATACAGAGTGTATATGCTAAACCAGCTACCCCTGGGCTGGATAAATTCTGGAACATGCATGACCTCAAGGTTAAGAAAACTCGTCGATGTTAGAAAAGAGAAATGAAAATAAATTAATCACGTACCTCATTTGCCTGCAAGTGAATGGAGGGATGGAGGTTCAGATCCGTACCCAGCAAATCAGGGACAACTACCTCAATGCTGGGAAGAAACCTAGGCGCAACAGGGGGCTGAGGCGAAACCTCAGGCTCGGGGATATCCTCCTCATCCACGGGAGGATGGTCCTCCCCACCAGGTCAAAAAGTTAGCTCCATCAATTGTTGTACCCATCTGATAATCCGGGGAACAGGAACGTCTGGAGGAACTCTCCGTCGGTGAACTCCAGCTGAAACCCGCTGGGAAGAAGAACGACTGGGTCCCACAGAATCCATGTCTGAACAATGAGTTTATAGGAATCAAATCCAAGTCAGGTATATTCTTACCCTTTTCAAATTTCAAATTAAATCAATGAAATATAATTTAGGTCATCGCATCATGCATGTCCTACATGTGCACGTTATTTTAATCGCATCCTAGCATCTCTATAAATATATCTAGGACCTTGACGTTTGGCTCATGAATTTTTTTTGCCAGAGTTTCCTTTATAAAATGGATTATCCACATGCCCGAAGCATGTATTAAATCACCCTATGAGGGTATACCATCACAACCAAGCATGTAAACATCAATTTAAACGGTTATTCTAACACATGGATACAATGTATGTCTAGATTAACTGGTAAATGATAAAATAACGCATCCATACGGTTCATAAGATGATCTATAAGCATGTATTACATCATAAACATGTTTATCTAGCTATCTATGCATACATGTTAGATATAAGGCATTTAAGAAATGAAATACAAGTTTTCGCAAACAAAAACACGAAAAATGGAGTCTAAACGTTGCCCGTAGTACGTAGAAGAGATGTACGGTGGCGGATCGCTCCAAATCAAGCCAGAATCGAGTAAATGTGAAGTGGGGATCAGTTTTGTAGAGAGAAAACGAAGAATTTTGAATGGAATGGGTGAAAATGAGGCCTCCCGAGGGTATAAGCTCGATCACGGGCAGCCTTGACCATAGTTGCCATATGTGGGCTATGCGGCCTCTCAATTGATAACATGATGTCTGAAACATGTTATTTTGGGTTTAGAATGGTTACATTATGTAAGATGATACCTTTTTGGGACAGTTTTAAACCCCGAAAACCTTAAAAAAAACCTTCGAAACAGTAGAAGTATGGCAAAAATCAGAAATCCCGACGTTGAACGTCGGAAGACCAGAAAAACAGTCAAAATCAAGACTACATCTCAAAATCCACCAATAACAAATCAGTGAAGGCGTCAGCTCGACCCCCGACGATGTAACCCACCGACAACGAATCAGTGAAAGCGTCGGCTCGACCCCTACTATGTAATCCACCGACAACGAATCAGACAATGTAATCCACCGACAACGAATCAGTGAAGGCGTCGGTTCGACCCCGACGATGTAATCCACCGACAACGAATCAGTAAAGGTGACGGCTCGACCCCCGACGATGTAATCCACCGACAACGAAACAGTGAAGGCGTCGGCTCGACCCCGACGATGTAATCCGCCAACAACAAATCAGTGAAGACGGTGGCTCGACCCCGACGATGTAATCCACCAATAACGAATCAGTGAAGGCGTCGGCTCGACCCCCGATGATGTAATCCACCGACAATGAATCAGTGAAGGCGTCGGCTCAAACCCCGATGATGTAATCCGTTGACAACAACCCCAACGTAGGTCGGTAAATCCCTGATAATGTAATCCGTTGACAACAATCCCAACGCAGGTCGTCAAATCCCCGATAATGTAATCCGTTGACAACAACCCTAACACAAGTTGGTAAATCTCCGATAATGTAATCCGTTGACAACAACCCCAACGCAGGTCGGCAAATCCCCGATGATGTAATCTGTTGATAACAACCCCAACGCAAGTCGGTAAATCCCTGATGATGCAATCCGTTGGCAACAACCCCAACGCAGATCGGTAAATCCCTGATAATACAATCCGTTGGCTACAACCCAGTGAAGGCATCGGCATGACCTCGATGATGCAATCCGTTTACAACAACCCCAACGCAGGTCGGTAAATCCCTGATAATGTAATCCGTTGACTATAACCCCAACGCAGGTCGGTAAATCCCCGATAATGTAATCTGTTGGCTACAACCCAGTGAAGGCATCGGCATGACCCTGATGGTGCAATCTGTTGACTACAAATCAGCGCAGGTCGACTTAATCCCGACAACGTAATCTATAACTTCCCCAACAGGGGGGAGTAACCCTTTTCTAAATCCCGTATATCATTATATTTGTTATACATGACATTGCATCATCAGATATACCTTGTCATGCATTTCTCCGTGTCTATTAATCTTTGTCATGTTCATTCCATTATATTGCATAAACATGACAAAGAGGGGCATCGTAGATACTCAAAATTTTGCTTTCTTTGTACTAACCTTGCAAAAGGGCAAAATGGTAATTTTACCTCAGAGACTACCCTGAGGTAGGGCGAAAGAGCCAGGTCATCTCGGAGATAACCCCGGGAGTGATGCGAAGGACCTATGACATTCGGACATATCGCGAATCGATCGAAGATTGACGAGCTGAGACAGTGATCACCGAAAACCACCTCAGTAAACCTCGAATAACTGATATCTGGACTTGAAGAATATCTTGACTACGAGTATCGACTTCCCGAACCCTAACTCAGTCAAACTCGAACTTATCCCGCTGCGTTCATCAAAGACTGTCTGAAAGGTCGAACGGCAGAAGTCAACTTCTGCCGAACAAGAACTGAAGGAACACCTGCCGAGCTTGTGGGTCCTACCTAGCCTAGCCGTAGTCATACATGTGGTTGGTCGCATGTATATATGCGGCTGTTTCAGATAGATTAAAACACCCACATTAGCTCATTTGTAAAGAGGGAGTTAGGATTTTTAGATAGAGAAAAGACATTCTAGAGAGAGGTACGGGTGGAACTTATGTACACCAACTTGAAGCTTAATCATCCCATCTAGCACTTACTTGAAGCCCCGGGAGTGATCCACGTTGGCCACGGGAGTTAAAACGCTTGTTCACGCGTCCCCCAAGGTGAAACAACGCACTTTCTAGCTTCGTTCTTTGTAAATGTTGTTTAAATACTAGATTAATGATATATCTTGTTTGAATATAGTCCAACTCTTTGTATTTTAAGCATATTGTGTAATAGTTTGTAGATATTATGTTTCTATCGGTTATATTATGCTTATTACGTTGTAAATCGACCACGGAGGTTATATCTACCTAGATCTAAGTCGAATCTAGCCTTTGAGAGGTTATTAAGCATGATGCTTTAACCCGTGTGCTAGATTGACTTAGATTCATGATAGATCTACGGATTTATTACTTTAAATGGTCCCAGTTACCCCGTATAACCCTAAATCTATATTTAGAGGCGAAAGGGGTCCGAAATGGTTTAAAACGGTGACTTCAACCAATGAAATCACCTAATATCAAAGCCGAGGACATTGTATATATGTAATCCCGCACAAATGATGTGAGCCTTGGAATCCCGGTGTTGAGATCCCCGAATGGATCCGACTTGATTCCCACGATGGACTTGTTTTTATGTTGTAATGTTTTCATGGCGTAAATATCATTGTATATGTAATATTTGGATCTTGAAAATGAGCTCGAGGGGTTATTCCCGAGAAGTTAGATTCAAGATCCTGTGATAGTGAAAACCTTAATTGCAGGAGCTCGGTTCATCGAGATGGCTTACATGGCCGATGATGATCCGACCCTTTTTTTTAACTCTTTTGCACACATATCATCAAAATGATTTCTAATCAAAATCGCAAAGAGCTTTCAATCAAAATAAAGTTATTCGGAGTAGATCACGTAATAAACGTAAAGAATAAAAGGAAGTATCGAAGTCCTCGATTCCTAGTCAGGCAAAGGATTTGAAAATCTTACTTTCTAAAACCTCATTTCAATTCATATATCTTGTTAAAAATAAACTTTTTATCAAATCAAATCCTTCATACCTAGGCGCAAAAGAGGTACAGCACTACTTTCAAGTCACCCAAAATAAAGACTTAGAAAAAAACTAATAAAGCTTTCGAAATAAAACACAAACACACACACACACACACACACACACTTTATACATAGAAAATTAATAAGATGTGGTACCGTGCTTGCACGGGAGTCGGGGGTGCCTAACACCTTCCCCCCGCTTAACCTAGCCCCTAAATTACACGAATCTCGGGCTTCAAGACCAATCTTTTGGAGTCACGCATTGGACCATCTTGCAAAGAAATCATTAAAACTCGGATAAGTTGGTACATCCATTTAAACCATACCAACTGGCGACTCTGTCTCATTCGGTCCAATCATCAAAATAAAATCAATCTTTTCAAAATCATCGACACTTATGTCGGTACCAATTTTCTACAAATTCACCCTTTAAACGGAATCCCCAAAGACATAGCGAAAGCAGAAAGGTATAATAATATCAATTTAAGAAATATGGGCATTCCTCTCTTTTCCCCCGGATAAGAGAGAAAGGGAAACAAAACCAAAGAAAAAAACTCCTCCTTCAACAAAAGGGGAGAGAGGAGAAGATTTTTTCCCGTCGTCGACAGAGGGAAAGGTGTGGTTCTGCTGCAGCAACCGCAGCCTTGCCAGTGCTATTCTCATCTCCATTATTGAGCTTTCGAGCCTGGAGTTCGTGCCACCAATCAGGATACTCGTGAAGCTTGAAGCAAGTCTCACGAGTGTGCTTTATACTCCCACAATGAGAGCATTTAGTGCCATCAGTGGTTGCTCGAGATTTGGAGTTGGAGTCGGGTTTGCCACCATACAAAGAAAGAGTCCCGGAGGATGCTTGAAACTCTTGGATGCCAGACCTGCGCCTAGAATATCATCGGGGCTACTCTTCGTCATCACCACTTGACGAAGAGCTTCTGTAACAACCCCAAAATACGTTCATTCCATCCAACCCATTCTGAGTCGCCAAATACATGGTACAGAAAATAACTACAACTTTATTACAACAATTGTCATGCAAAATACTGATACCAAATGTGACACTGGACACCAACATGTGTCAGCACCTCACAATGACACCTTACATAAAGGTATAGTCAAAAACTGTTTTAGAAATTAGAATCTTTGGGAAGTGATCAAGGAAACCTTCGTACATGGGAGGCCATGCGTCTAGGTTATGATAGATATCATATGGCCACAGAATTATCCTTGGTTGACCCAATAGACCCCAAAGAAAAAAGAGAAGATTACTATCATATTCTTCCCAATGGTAAGTCTTCTCTTGACATATCATTATCTCCACTGTCTCTAATTGAGAATTATACTTCAAACAAACACCAAGATTATATAGGTAGTGCTCGTATATATACTCAGCAAGTGGATGAGCACATCCCTGTCTTATGATGACACGAGGTTGTATGTCATTAGATATCTTATATGATAGTGGCAAAACACCCTTCTAAAGTTGAGTTCACCTCACCCTCAACAGCTATAGACTACAATTCTATTCCCCTGTTATCCCCCGCTCGACCCAGCTACACTCGTATTACCTAAAAGGAATTGTGAAGCAAAAGGGTAAATCATTCGCTAGTGTGTCCTACCTAAGCTTATTTGTTGGTCAGTCATAATATTGGGATATTATGTGATATGTTAATTTGTTAAATTAACCCTTGTTTTAAAGATGTATTCTAGAATGATATTTGAAATACAGGAGATGAGCAATGGAGAAATTATGATGACAGGAAAGATGGAATCTGAAATGAAAGGAAGGTATTCTCAACTCTTTAAAATACCAGGTACATAAATTTCGAGGATGAAATTTCATAAGGAGGGGAGATTGTAAGACCCCGAATTTTATGAAATAAAAGTATTTAATTTTTCTTATAGTTACTATTCAGTAAATGGTTAAATTGATAAAAGTTAAAGTTAAGGGTGATATATGAAATTTTTTCAAACTACGCAAGTGGTTATAAAATATTCATTGTTGTCGGGGAATATTCATTTAGTCGTGGAATATTCTTTCTGTCAGGAAATATTCGTACGACGGCACAGCCATTTGTGGGCCCCATAACAGAATAACTGTCGGATGAAGATAACAACAAAAATTGAGTTTTTATAAATAACGGCGTAGTTGTTACCGTTAACACTGTTGGAATACCCGGTGGTTAAAATACAGTAATACGCGTGGTTGCACAGTAGCACACGGCTTTACACAATATTTTTGAATTATTGATCCTTACGTAAGAAGACACTACTCAATAATTGTTACAGTAATTACTGTTCAATATTTTATTTTATTGATTCAATAATTGCTACGTTGATAGGTTATATTATTGTTGATTTAATAATTATCACTGCACAGTATTTTCCATTATCAGATCAATAATTCATATTATTTGAATAATATTATTAGATAACATTATTGACAATGTCTAGAAAGTTCTGTCAAGGAAAGATTTGGTCACCTAATTGCGCGCCAGTAAGGAGAAATCCTTATCGAAAAGCCCCCTCTTTCCTAAGAACAGCCTGGTTGTCATAAATGTGATTCTGTATTATTAATTTATATGATAAGAAAATATTTATTTGATGTGGATATAAAGGATGGATTTATTTATGTGGTTATAAATGAAGAAATTAATGTTGAGGTATTTTATCTGTATTTTGTCGGATTGGAGGTATTAAAAATCAAACCGGTGTTCTTACGGCTTTATTGTGTGAGTTATAATATTTAATCCGACCGTTGGATCGTTGTCATTTTTGAATATGTTATACATATATGAGTTGAGTATATGTCCACAAATTTTGAACCGTTAAAAATGAACGTATAATTTGTTATGAATTTTAAGAGGTGACTGATTCGGAAATTAGGTTTTGGTAGAAAATTCTAGAATTGAGTGGGCCCCACTTTTGGTTGTTGGGGATGGTGGCTGATTTTTGGTGGATGGAATAGTAACAGGTAAAGCCATCAGGTTGCAGGTCAAGTCTGCTTCGGCGTGCTAATATTTTTCTATAAATAGAGGGCTAAGTTAGAATTAAAAATCACACTAGAATTCATAAGTTTTCTCTCTTTTTCTCTCTAGATTATTGAGTGTATTTTATGAGTATTTAGATATTTGGTGAGTTGATATTCATCAGTGCAAGTTTTCTTCAGCGTTATATCCGATATCCAGTCAGAAGTGCTGCTCTTTTGAGGTAAGCGATAGTAAGAGATTTTAAGGGTTGTTATGATTTTCAGTTTCGTAATTTTTTTGAACTTAAAAAATTCTGAAAAAATTTTAAATGATTAATTGATGAGTTTTCTTGATTGTGTCCAAAAATGGTGATTTTTGGATGTATAGATTATGAGTTATGAATTTTATGAGAAAAGACTATTTTAAAGGTAACCGCTTATAACTCCTTGTGGTTAACTCCAAAATTGATAAAAAATTTTATTGGGAGTACATCTATATAATATCAGTGTACTCTGTGAATTTTGGAATTTTTGGATAAAAGTACAATTTATGATAAATATCTAAATATTCAGCGGTTTTGGCCATATGAAAAATAGTAAATGAATTTTAAAAATTTTGAGAAAAATATATGTTCAATATGGGACTATATTCTGATAAATCCCAGAAAAGAAATATTTTTGGAACTGATTTTATATTTTTAATGAAAATGGACTAGTTATGAATAATTGAATTAAATATATTATGTGAAGGAAGAAAATTGGAAAATATGATTTTATGGCTTGAGAATCATATATGTGGTATAGACAAATTTTTTATGAAGGTTTTGGTTATTGGTGATGAAATCTTATGAGTTTGGCATTTTATGATGATTAAATGCATTAATTAGTAAAGTGTAAACAATTAAAATAAATTATTTATAAGTTTAAAGAAATGTTATTCTTTCAATATCATTATACCGAAATATTGGTATGGATTTTATTATGGAATTTCTACCTTT
Organism: Panax notoginseng; assembly: GCA_016801055.1. Classification (NCBI taxonomy): domain Eukaryota; kingdom Viridiplantae; phylum Streptophyta; class Magnoliopsida; order Apiales; family Araliaceae; genus Panax; species Panax notoginseng. The sequence goes on along the minus strand of CM029018.1, from coordinate 7,370,021 downwards.
TTGGGTTGGGGTTACTATTCATGAGTTACTATTCACGAGTTACTATTCACGAAAAAAAATTGGTTTCTTTTTCTGACCAAATTATCGTTGATTTATGATTGTTGCTCTTAAAAATAAATGCAGTTATTGATAATATTATTTTTATTATCATATATAACATTTTTATAACCCTGATGTTGAATTTCTCTTTCACTTGAGTGTAAAGATGGGTAAATTATTGGTATGATCGTGATTGAGGAATATCATTGGCCTGTAGTGTAAAGATAAATTGTTAACTGGTATGATCATGACCATTGAATTTATAATTGAATATCTTTAGCTTAAGTGTAAAGATGAATTGATTAATATGGTTATAATTATTGTTTATATAAATTCTGAAATGATTATATATTTCTTTGAGATATTAATATATTTGACCTGTAGTGCAAATATGAACTGTTGATGAATATATTTGGCATGTAGTGCAAATATGAACTGTTGAGAAATATCTTTGGCCTGTAGTGCAAAGATGAATTGTTGATGAATATCTTTGTCCTGTAGTGCAAAGATGATCTGTGGTTGAATATCTTTGGCCTGTAGTGCAAAGATGACCTGTTGATGAATATCTTTGGCCTGTAGTGCAAAGATGGTATGTTGATGAATATCTTTGGCCCGTAGTGCAAAGATGAAATTGTTAGTATGATTATAAACAGGAACTGTGATTTGGTATAACCATGATCTTTGATGTTTCAGGTAAAGACATGTGATAAAAATTATCTTCGTTCTGGATGTGAAGAGGAATTTAGAATCACAATTATGATTATGAGTTTTTCATATAATTGTGGAAATGAACTGTTGATTGATGTTATAGGGATAAAATATTGTTGGTGGACTTTTAATATAGAGAAGATAATAGATTTTATGGTCTATTTGACTCTTCTAATGGATTACTCGTTCCGCTGCAACTATGGTTAAAAAGTTTTATCATCTACCATATGTTCTAAATCTCTGATTTATTATTGATGAAGGCTATTGATAATTTAATTATCTTTAGTCATGATATTCTTTACTTAGCTAGTTGTGCTCACCCTTTTGCTTCACAATTCCTTTCAGGTAATACGAGTGTAGCTGGGTCGAGCGGAGGATAACATGAGAATAGAACGGTGGTCTATAGCTGTTGAGGGTGAGGTGAACTCAACTTTGGAAGGGTGTTTTTGCCACTATCATATAAGATGTCTAATGACATACAACCTCGTTTCATCATAAGACAGGGTTGTGCTCATCCACTTGCTCAGTATATCTACGAACATTACCTATATAATCTTGGTATTTGTTTGGAGTATAATTCTCAATTAGAGACAGTGGAGATAATGATATGTCAAGAAAAGACTTACCATTGGGAAGAATATGATAGTAATCTTCTCGTTTTTTTTGGGGTCTATTAGGTCAACCAAGGATAATTCTGTGGCCATATGATATCTATCATAACCTAGACGCATGGCCTCCCATGTACGAAGGTTTTCTTGAGCACTTCCCAAAGATTCTAATTTCTAAAATAGTCTTTGACTATACCTTTATGTAAGGTGCCACTGTGAGGTGCTCGTATATATACTCAGCAAGTGGATGAGCACATCCCTGTCTTATGATGATACGAGGTTGTATGTCATTAGACATCTTATATGATAGTGGCAAAACACCCTTCCAAAGTTGAGTTCACCTCACGCTCAACAGCTATAGACCATCGTTCTATTCCCCTGTTATCTCCCGCTCGACCCAGCTACACTCGTATTACCTGAAAGGAATTGTGAAGCAAAAGGGTGAGCACAACTAGCTCAGTAAAGAATATCATGTCTAAAGATAATTAAATTATCAATAGCCTTCATCAGTAATAAATCAGAGATTTAGAACATATGGTAGATGATAAAACTTTTCAACCATAGTTGCAGCGGAACGAGCAATCCATTAGAAGAGTCAAATAGACTATAAAGTCTATTTTCTTCTCCATGTTAAAAATCCACCAACAATATTTTATTCTTGTAACATCAATCAACAGTTCCTTTCCACAATTATATGAATAACTCATAATCATAATTGTGATTCTAAATTTCTCTTCGCATCCAGGACGAAGATAATTTTCATCGCCTGTCTTTGCCTGAAACATCAAAGATCATGGTTATATCAAATCACAGTTCCTGTTCATAATCATACTAATAAATTCATCTTTGCACTACGGGCCAAAGATATTCATCGACAGTTCATTTTTGCACTACAGGCCAAAGATATTCAACCACAGATCATCTTTGCACGACAGGCCAAAGATATTCAACAACAATTCATATTTGCACTACAGGCCAAAGATATTCCTCAACAGTTTATATTTGCACTACAGGCCAAATATATTAATATCTCAAAGAAATATATAATCATTTCAGAATTTATATAAACAATAATTATAACCATATTAATCAATTCACCTTTGCACTTAAGCTAAAGATATTCAATAACAATTCATCTTTGCACTATAGGCCAAAGATATTCAATAACTGTTCATCTTTGCACTACGGCCAAGGATATTCATCAACAGTTCATCTTTGCACTATAGGCCAAGGATATTCAATAACTGTTCATCTTTACACTAAAGTAAAAGAGAAATTCAACATCAGGGTTATAAAAATGTTATATATGATAATAAAAACAATATTATCAACAACTGCATTTATTTTCAAGAGTAACAATCATAAATCAATGATAATTTGGTCAGAAAAAGAAACTAATTTTTATCGTGAATAGTACCCATGAATAGTAACTCGTGAATAGTAACTCATGAATAGTATCTCGTGAATAGTAACTCATGAATAGTATCTCGTGAATAGTAATTCATGAATAGTAACTCGTGAATAGTAACCCCGACACAAAAAGATAAAAATTCTATAATAAAATTTATACCAATATTTCGGTATAATGATATTGAAATAACATTTCTTAAACTTATAAACAATTTATTTTAATTGTTTACACTTTACTAATTAATGCATTTAATCATCATAAAATGTCAAACTCATAAGATTTCATCACCAATAACCAAAGCCCTCATCAAAAATCTGCATATACCACATATATGATTCTCAAGCCATAAAATCATATTTTCCAATTTTCTTCCTTCATATAACATATTTAATTTATTTATTCATAACTAGCCCATTTCATGAAAAATACCAAATCAGTTCTAAAATATTTTTTTTTTTGGATTTAGCATAATATAGTCCCATATTGAACATATATTTTTCTCAGAATTTTTAAAATTCATTTACTATTTTTCATATGGTCAAAACCGCCGAATATTTAGACATTTATCATAAATTGTCATTTTATCCAAAAATTCTAAAATTTACAGTGTACACTGATATTATATAGATGTACTCCCAGTGGCGGAACTAGGGGGCGGGCGGGGGCATCTGCCCCCGGTAGATCGTAGGTCCAGGCGCGGGTGGGGGTGGGAGTGTGGGCAGGGGTGGGGGGCGGAGGCGGGGCCGGGGGCGGGGGGCAGCCAGGCGCCGGTGTGCGGCCACAGTAGCATGAGCAACAGAAATAGAAGTAGGCGAAGATAGTAGAAGCTTGTTTAGGAGGACGAAGAGAGAAGCTCTGAAGATAGTAGAAACTCTGTTTGATTCATCAAGCTCTGGATCCTTCGGCGGCAGAGAGATAGAGTGAAAAAGAGGTACTAGCGTGAGAGTTACTATGAGAAGAATAATCATTGTTCTTTTCATTGGTACTATAAAAGGAGGTACTTGTTTAGAAACATTGTTCTTTTCATTATTTTTAATATATATATATATATATATATATATATTAATTTCTTTTTCTTTTTCTTCTTCTCCCCTATCTTCTTCTTCCCAACGCACGCCGCCATTGCCGGATTTCAGACTGGACCCTCCCACATACCTACTACATACTAATTTTTTCGACTGTCGGGGGGTGCATGGACCCCTCTGGACCCCCCTCCCTCCGCCCCTGCCCACTAGAAAACTCATCCGCTTATCCATTCTTGGTGTAATACTCACTCGTAAATGATTAAGATTCATATTTGTAACGCCTCCAAAATAGGTTCAATATCAACCCATTCTGAGTCGCCAAATACATGGTACAGAATTCTAAATACAAATCTTTTATAACAAACGGTCGATCAAAATACGACCATACAAATTGTGAGTTTCAATACAAATCGTATATAATACGAAATATAAACATTCAAATTCATTCCTTATTTATTACAATTATTATCCCACTATTTTATAGAATAATGAGGACTTCTACAGATCTAATTCTGATCATCACACTGTTCTCCGACTAGTCCTCGTAACATTCTCATTCCCTGAAGAGGACAATAGATGAAAAGGGTGAGCTCAACTAGCCCAGTAAAGAATATTATGACTAAGATAATGAAATACAAATTATCGTTAGCATTCAATAAATCAGATAAAATATAATGGACAACAAGTTTTAGATCAATATTCGCAGCGAAAATAACAATTCATTAGAAGAGTTAAGTAGAGAATGAAGTCTACTATCTTCTATGATTTAAAAGTCCATCATCAATATTTTATCCCTGTAACATCAATCAATATACATCTTGAATAAAATATTCATCTTTGCACTACGAACTAAAGATATTCATTTGTATCACCAGTTGGTCATGTTCATTTCAACACATGTCCATCTTTGCACTACGGGCCAAAGATATTCATCAGGTAATTATTCATCTTTGCACTACAGGCCAAATATATTCATCAAGTAATCATTCATATTTGCATTACGGGCCAAAGATATTCAGTTATATCACCATTTAAGACTGAGGATGATGAAAAATCACATAAGGAACAAATCCAGTGAGATAAAGGACAAAGATTAGGGATTCGTGATTTAGTTTTTCCAAGTTCAAGAATACTCCGTAATAATCAATTGTGGAGAAAAATTCAAGAATGAAAACTTGGATACAATCAAAGATAATCTGGATTAAAAAAACAATATTTTTTTACCGTGAATAGTAACTCGTGAATAGTTAGTCGGCATGAAAAGATAAAAATTTCACGAGAAAGTCCAGAAAATTATTTTGGTGAAATGATACTAGATGAAGCGCAAAACTAAAAAAAATTCTGATCATTTTAGGAATTATAGAATCAATACTTACAGTAGTAAGTTTAGAGTTAGAAATCTAAAATGAAACAACATACGAAACTACAAATAGATTTTCACCTGTCAGGCGGTAGTCCGCGCCGACAGATCATTTCCACAATTTAATAATAAATGAATATGAAGGGTTATTCACCAGGCATGCGGTAGTCCGCGTAGACAGGTTATTTCCACAGAATAATAAAGAATGGAATAACAATAGGATTTCACCATTCATGCAGTAATCTGCGTAGACAGGTTATTCCAACAGAATAATAAAGAATGGAATAACAACTCTTACGAGTATTGAAAGAAAATAACTCTCACCATGAATACGAAAGAAAGAATACCCCTTACCTTAATAAAAATTTGGAGACTGCACTAGTGTAATAGCAGAATACTCTTCTTCTTTCTCTCTTTTTCTCTCTATACTTTCTCTCTCTATAGTTTTAGTGAATTGGTGAGAAATAATGAAGAAATGAGCTTCTATTTATAGGCTTGGCAGAGTAAGGGTAAAATAGTCTTTTCACCATAATTTATGACATCATCGCTTAAATCATTGATCCTATGACATCATTGCTTGCCTCATCGTTCCGATGACATCATTGCTTACATCATAAAAATTCAAATTCAATTTGTTCTCTTCCACCAAAATCAATTTAGACTCAATATTCTAGAACTTTAATAATACATAATAAATAGCCCTTTATCAGAAAAAATATAAACCTTATGTCCATACCATATAAAATTTAATTCTCTACAACTTTGTAGAAGAAAGTTTTTCCAAATTCCTAACGAAAAATGGCCGAAATCCACAAACGAATAATTTTTCACACCAAAATACTGATAAAAACATCTCAGCACTAATTCTTCATTTTATATCCACAAAATAAATATTTTCTTATCATATAAATTAATAATTAATTATTCACAAATAATATTACAGAACTATAATATTGACAACCAGGTCGTTCCTAGGAAAAAGGGGGCTTTCTGATAAGGATTTCTCCTTACTGGCGTGTAATTAAATAACCCCTCATAGACAGAACTTCCTTAGATATTGTCAATAATACTGTCTAATAATATTATTCTAATAATATGAATTATTGATTTGATAATTTAAAATATTGTGCAATGACAATTATTGAACCAATAATATGAAATATCAACGTAGCAATCATAAAATATTGAACAGTTTTTATTGTAACAATTATTGAGTAGTATCTTCTTACGTAAGAATCAATAATTAGAATTACTGTGCAATACCGTGTGCCACTGTGCAACACCGCGTATTAGTATATTTTAACCACCAGGTATTTCAACAGTTTTAACGGTAACGCCTGTTAACGCCTGATTTTGTACGCCTGACGAAATCACCAAAAAGGCAGGCCAACACAGCGGCAACGTTTGATTGTATTGTTGTGAACTTAACTCTCAAAATACACTCACATAAACATAAATAAAGAGATGTGAAATATGAACACAAGAATTTACGTGGAAACCCAATTAAAAAAAAATTACGGGGAGAAAGAATTCCACTATAATAATGAGAGTACAAATTGTGTATTGTATGATATCATATGCTATTCTATATTATGGTATATTGTGATGTACCCTCAACCCTTGCTTGTAGGTGTATTTATAGAAGTCTTGTCTGCCCAAATACAACAAGGAGTAGGAGTCCTCTTCAGAATCACCTTATAACTGCAATTAATGATTGATTGCTCATTTCTCAAGTTAGATCTCTTTGTCCCACTAAATAAGGAAACACAATCCTACTCTAATAAGGAAACACAATCATACTCTAATAAGGACCCTCCCATTATTTGAGCAAATAGATAACAAACGTATATGGACCAACATTAAATCTGATCCATTAAATAGATTTGACTACACCATGGTCAGAACCAAATAATCACATCTCAACATCTACCAAGTTTGACATAACTCATGTTTGCCCTGTTTAATTTGGTATGATTAGATTTGGTAAGAAGGCCTTGGAGTTTCTCAATTTTCCTCAGCATCTTGGTCCGCTACTTAGCTGCATATGAATCGTAACTACTAACTACCAAGTGCTATAAATGGTATCTACTAAAAATTGAATATATAGGTTTATTGCATCAATGCATATCCATTCAAATTCATGGAGCCTGAATTGTTCCTTGTGATTGATTACATAATTGTCCTCTCTGAGAATTTAATTTTGTGGCCTGTCAACCATACGCATAATGTTAACATGCAAGGTAACACAAATCTACAAACTTGCTAGATAAAAAATAAAATCATTAGAAGTGCCAAGATTATGTACATAATAGTGTAAATCGCAACTTGTATAAAATTTTGTTGTTTTAATTAATTTTGGAATCGAAACCGTACCAAATGAAATCGCATCACACTGTTCAAAATCGCACCGTACTAATCATAAGCGGTTTAATGTGCGATTTTGGAGTTGTTAAACCGCACGTAAGCGATTTCGTGTGCGGTTTGGGCTACAAACCACACCATGCTCACCCCTACTCCTTATTTAGAGTATCTTAAGCAAGAACAACTTTATTGTAGGGAAATGTTATTTTTGCAAGTTTTTGTTGTAGGGAACTATTATTTTCGCAAGTAAAATTTGATATTTCTATCCATTTTCTCTCACATGTGTGACCCATTTAGTTTATTTGCCATCTAACTTCGGATCACAAAAATGTGAATCTAGAGTTTATTTTTTGAATTATGAAAGAAACATATACAAAAAAGAAGGGCATTACCGCATTAGATACCAGAGGTACTTAATAACAAACTATGATGCTAAAAGAAATTGGATTTAACTCCCCACCATTACTCATTCCCTCTAATTTTATCCAAAAATACCAATTATTTGATCTCCATAATTTTGTTAGTAATGATCAATTTTAAAAAAAGCTAGAATCATAAAAATATTTTCACCATTAAAAGTTTAAAAGAATTTTCAACCATAAAAATTTCACATATTCATCAAATTGTAATAAAGTACCAGATTATTTTTATTTTTGGAACAATTATACTATTCAATATAATATATTAGTTGACCGGTGTTAATTTCAATTATACTATTCACAACTATAAAAATATAGTATATTGAACGAAGTTGAAGGGAAGCGTAGTGGAGGGGAACCAAGTCCGTCCAAAGATATTGGATTATCCCCCCTTACAAAACTGAACCATAGTTTCTAAGACAAACACACTACCCAAACGAATTTGACTTGACAAGGGCTGAAGATTAGGTTGGAGGAATTTCAAACCAGCTCAAAACAACCTTGGCTTGGGCCAACTCAAATAGGGAGTTAATAATTTGATAGTTGCACAAGTCTCTACTCACATAAATAGTAAATAGGACCCACATTTATGTGAGTAGTAAAGCCTTGTAGAAGCATCAAATTTCCCTTCCCAATCAAATAATATCATCCCCAAAACTAATCCTCAACCCAAAAGTTAGCCTCTTACATGCATATAGCAGCATGCAACCTGCAAAGCAAGCAAGCAAGCAAGGAATTTGTTTTATGGGTAGATGAATGGAGCATAAGAATCCATTCCTAAAGAAACATAATATTCATCACCAGACTCCATCAGAAAAATGAAGAGACATGACAGGTTTCATGATATCATCTTACAACTTTAGCAACATCTGAAGTTTGTAAAAATGAGAAAATATCAAACAAACAAAAAATGGTCAAAAGAAGACCATTCAAGTATCTGGAGCAAGGTTCAAGTATTACTGCCTGGCTATGGTTGCACTTTACAAAATCATCTGCAAAACAAGTAAACAAATTTAACAACGCAGAAGTAAAATACTGTGTTTTTTTTTAAAATTTATAGTAGATCTTGCAAATGGAATGTAATGTAATCACAACAAAGTAATATATCTCAAAACTCTAATGCTATCTCTAGCACAGGATAACAGTTTGGTTGACAACGAATTACCAACCTTCTAGCATTACTTAACCATATTCAAAAAAAACAAAATTAAAAATTAAAAAAAACAGAAGGAAAAAACTCATAAAATGATATTTGCACAATCAATAAGCTAATCAAAACAAAACTATATCAAATAGGAGTAGATCCTACACAAATTTACGGATAATGCTATGCCAAAGAAATGCAGTATCTAGCAATTGGGCAACAAAGCTTCCAGTATAAATTTCTTAAAGTGATTACTTGGGGTGAGTTTGGAAAAATGTTACTCGACTAACAAGTACTTGAAAGCATCAGAAGAGTATAATCCATGTAGTAGCAAGAATCTAATGAGGGCTAAAGATGTGTACCTATAACTACTACTTGCCAATCTACACAAGAGCTTCACTTCCTGCAAAATTGAGAGAGTGAAAAATTCATATAAGCAGAAAATTAATAAAAAAGCAAGTTCTCTTCCAGATTCATTTGAAAATTAAAACAAACTCACTTGGTTTCAGCATCTGGCCGTGTCTTCTGCAATGTCGGGAAGCCTTTCTTCTTTGGAAAGCTAACCCTAGAATGACTTCGTCGTGGTTGAGGTAGTCGTGGTGTAGGCTTAGGTCTTGCGAGTATAGCTGCAATACCTAAAGCTAGAAGTAGTATCCCTTGGATGTTCGGAATTAATTTTGCGAAGGACGATGTCTGAAAAGGATAATAAGCCCCGGCAACTCCGCCGGAGGTAGGGGCGGAGGGGGCAAGGGAGGTAGAGGCGGAGGGGAGAGGACAGGTGGGGGAGGCGGTGGATACGCCGGTGGAGGCGGTGGAGGCGAAGGCGGCGGATACGCCGGTGGAGAGGAGAGAATATGAGCCGGCGCCGGTAGGTGTGGAAGGAGGACAGGAGGTGGGGGAAGAGGTGGTGGAGGTGGTGGATGCGCCGGTGGAGGCGGTGGATACGCCGGGGGAGGCGGTGGAGGCGAAGGCGGCGGATACGCCGGCGGAGAGGAGAGAATATGAGCCGGCGCCGGTTGGTGTGGAAGGAGGACAGGAGGTGGGGGAAGAGGTGGTGGAGGCGGTGGAGGTGGTGGATAAGCCGGTGGAGGCGGTGGAGGCGAAGGCGGCGGAGAGGAGAGAATATGAGCCGGCGCCGGTTGGTGTGGAAGGAGAACAGGAGGTGGGGGAGGCGGTGAATACGCCGGTGGAGGCGGTGGAGGCGGTTAAAGCGAGAAGAAAAACGAATGCAATCTGCTGAATCATAAGAAATTGATTTTTTTTATGTCAGTAATAACCGATTTTACCTAATATATATGTGTATATATATATATATATATGTATATACAAAAATATACACAGAAAGAGAAAAAGAAAAGCCAATATAGGGGCAAACCTGAGCTATATAAAAGAGAGATTTTCAGCAGGAGATGAAGTGCTCAGTCTTGAGAAGGTCTGACCCTTCAGATTATGTGCTCTCTCAGTCTCTGTATATATATTCACATACATGTAAAGTTTTCTTTTAGAACTTCAAAAGAGAAAGCTGAAGGCGGGAGAAGCAAAGCTAATTAATTAATGGATTAACTGCATATTGTAGCTTGAAGTATACAATGTTTTACACTTTATACCCCCAACTATAAATTCTCCCATCTCGCTCTCCAACATTTGATTACGTAAGCAAAATGGACCCTACATACAATTCGGGCCAAATTTTTGACCGTAGTTTACTTATTAAAATAGTACAACTACAAATCAATAAATATTATTCCATTCCTTCTCAGAAGAATGACTAAATATATAATTTTTTTTATTTTCAAAAAGATAAAATAAAGTACAAATTTTACAATAAATAAAAGAACAATGTTACTATCACATAAATATTTTCACATAATTTTTACATACACACATATATATTGTGGGCCCCTGCCTGACGCGCGAGACCCGCAGTATGTATGTGTATGTGAAAGTTATGTGAAAATATTTATGTGATAGTAACATTATTTTAAATAAAACACTACATCAATGGAACGTGATAATGGGACGAGTGACTAATCAAAAAATCTCTGATCTACAAACTTTTAGAAAACAATTAATTTTTGGAACTTTGCTAACATTAAATGCTCTGGTTGTGGGTAGACCTGACAAATATGGCCCAAGTCCGCGGGCCTGGCCTGGCCGGCCATCACAGGCCGGGCTTTGGGCTGCACATACTTACTATTTTTCAATCCTTCTTGACGTACTTGTTTCTCAACAATAACATTGTAACCACCAAAGACCACATCTATTCTATTAGCAGCACAAGTTTTGCAAATGATCTCATTATGAAAATAAATATAAATATAATTTTAATCGGACTTTGTGGTCTATTAAGATATTGACAATATACACACAATTAACAAGCTTTGCCTGCTCCAAGAAATTTCAAGACAAATGACAAACAACTGCTCCAAAACATCCCTCTAGCAGTTGAAACTACAATAGTGAGTGATAATGCAGTTGAATAATCAACTGTCCCCGTGTATTCCAAAAGTTCCATATGATAATAACGAAAGTAACTCCACACCCCTACTCACTCTAGATGGAGTAACATTTATCTCTTAGCAACAAGAGATTTTCTAATCTACAATCGAACAAAATATTAAGCTGGTATCTAATCTATATGTTCATAGATATCTACTATTTTACCTGGCAAAGTTTTGCAGTCAGCAGCACCTACAAAGCCTTAAAAACGCTTCTGATAATATTTTACCAAGACATCTAACTAACACTCGAGAGGAATATAAGCAATTTAGAATAAATCCCCATCTTAGATCAACTTAAGGATAACAATAATACGATCCAAATAGAAATGCAGAGAAACTAGATGTGTCATATTACAGACCAAGTACCTAAAACTTAAAACTATGGAAGTAACCAACAAACCACAATAGCTATATAGTCTACATAAAAAGCTAACGAATATTCATCTAGAACAGCACAGCCAGCCAGTCACTAAATATGAAACCACAAGTCTAAAAAGTTCTTCTAGGAAATACAATAAAGATGACAGTCTATCTCCTCGTATCTCTCAATGCTTGCTCACATGCAATAAGTAGGAGACACCTCTAGTGCTGAGAAAGTGCCTAGCAATGCAATGAACTACCGGAACCTGAGTTGAACTCCTATGGCAAAGCTCAACCAAATGCATCAAATACAGGGCCGGCCCTGAGGGGGTGCAGAAGGGGCGACCGCACAGGGCCCCCGATTTTTTTTTTGTGTATATGTAGAAAATTGATTATGGAAGTTTGATTAATGAATTTGCAGCAAGAAGAACCAAATTCAAGTGACAGTGTAGTATAGGACCGTTCACGGATATGGAGCTTTTGTGAATGATGCTAGCGATCGTGTGAAGTTTATTGTCCATTTAAGTTTTAGCTACTTTTTCTTTTTAATTGATAATTTATTGAAGTTTTAGCTATATTTTTTTTTTAATTGATAATTTTGTTACTCGACGTTGACATTTATTATTTTAATTAATGATGAATTTTGATATAAATTGTGCTTTATATATTGGTGCTGATAAAAAAATTAGTATTTTTATATACGATAGAGCCCCTATTTTTTTCTTGCACAGAGCCTCAAAATTTTTAGGGCCGGCCCTGATCAAATATGATGTCTACCTTGCATAAGGATGGTATCGACTACTGCCACTATAGCCTCCCCTCCCATAAAGCCCGCCTGTTCCACCATAACTACCACCAGGACCAGATTCATAAGCACCACCATAGCCTGCACCACCATAACTCCCATAGCCTTCGCCTCTGCCATAGCCACCATAACCCCCACTAAACCCACCACCGTAAGCTCCAAAGTGGCTAGAATAACCAAGGGAAGATTCACCTCGATAACCTCCTAGGGTACTGCTGCTGAAGTCTCCATAGCCACCAAATTCACTACCACCACTACCATACCCACCATATCCACCAACAAGCCTGCCAAGACCTCCTGGTGTCCTATAGGGACCTGGCCCATAGCCATCAAAACCCCCGTAGGAGCTGCCAAATCGACCAAACTCATCACTGAAAGAACGGGCCCTAGACTTGCTAGCATAAGCAGGAGCAGGTAGTTGGTTTGAGGCTTTCTTTGGTTCTGCTTTCTTGATTTCCACCTACAACAAAGGAGTTTAGCTAACCTAATTTCTGCTGCATAAACTAGTATAAGAGCCTTTTCCCTGGAAAAATCTACACCTGTAACAATCTCAGCCTAGCATTAAATAAAAGAGTAAACAAAATGCCAAGTATGATTCAGCATTGAGGTAAACATAGAAAATACAAATCCTAACAAAAAACCACACCCTTCAAAAATATATTGAATGCTATGTGATGCAAAAGCTCTGAGAAACATGCATCTATTTACATGATTATTTTTTGGGGACCATGCAACTAATCTCACCTGGGTACCCGCCATAGCAATCATTTTTCTATTAGACAACAATTCATCAACAACCTCGTCACTGTCAAATATTACAAATCCAAAACCCCGAGAACGGTTGGTCTCATGATCACATATAATCTGGTGTTCAACCACATTTCCATATTTTGAGAAGAAATTCTTGAGTTCATCTGAAAATTTAATAAATACTCGTGAATAGAGAGTAAAGAAGTCCCAAAATTAAATACATACAACTTTTAGCTATATGCATGAATAGGGCAGAGAAAGACGTACCTTCACTAACCGTTGACGGTATACCCCCAACAAATATCTTCTTTGTTTTAAAATCCTTTGATTGAGCAGACCCTTTAGGAATGGTTCTTTTGATCTCAACCTGCAAAATTCTCACAAATTAAGCTCCAAAACTATATATAGAAGAAGAATATTAATATGACAAAAAGAACTACAGGTATCCATATCCTCACTGAATCAAATAATTTATCAACACAATCACCAAAATAGCCATCTAAAATTTTAAGAAAATTCTAACCTGTTTACCATTGAAGATATGGCTGTCCTCAATAACCTGGTCCACAACAGAAGGATCAGCATACGTGATAAATCCAAAACCCCTAGGCTGTCCACTATGACGATCTTTCATTATCACCGAGTCCGTAATCTCTCCATATTTTCCAAAGTGTTTCGTGAAAGCATCCTGTAAGGATTACATCAAGTCATTTAGAGTGATTAGTAGTTAATTCAGTTCATTTTTGAAGGTTAGCATTGTCTTTTCCTTTATGTCAGTCAGGGTCATTTTAGTAGTTTGTCCAGTATACTGTTAGGGGTTTGTTATGCTCGATTGCTGAGCTGTGTGGGTGTCATGTGTATTAGCTCCTTCTAGATAGGGAGCTGATCATGCTATAGGTATTCCTCACTTGCTCATTTGAGCTGATGAAAGATATGAAGTGTTTTTCCTTGCCCCAAATTCTTCTGAACTCTTTCCCCCTCTTCTCTACTATCTGAATATGAGGTAGCTTCTTGGTTGGGTCCGCCTTCTCTTTAAGAATTTCTGAAGAGAAAGGAGACGTCTTCTTCCCCGAAGTGTCTTTCACTTGTTGGACTTCAGCAAGCTGTTTCCGAAGTTCCTTCACCGCCTTAACCAAAAATTTCATTCCTTCTGGTTGTGAGGATACTTCTTCATCTGGAGAACCCTTCCTCCCCTGAGCCGATCGACCCCTATCCTCTGAAGCTGCAACCTTAGAAGAATTCTCCCGGTGGCGATCATCCACAGGGCGGTGCACCCTCGTTTGTTTGTCAGGAGTACCACTCCTAGATTGACTTCGGCGCGAAGTTCTACCACTGTGGTGAGAATACCCAAGGCGGAGTACCTTCTTTGTATTCTCAGGTGAGTGCCCCCGAGACCTACTTCTTCGATTGCCTCTATCACGATCCTGAGAACCGATAGGGCGAAGTGCCCTCTTCGGCTCCTCAGGAGTATGACTCCTAAACCTTCTCCGATCAAGTAGATGGCCCCGAGATACGTGACCAGAATGTTCTCGCTCTTTCCCTCTTCGTGGGCGCCCTTCGGGAGACCTACTATGCTCTTCGGATTGAGCATAACTAGATGCTTCATCCCTCATCTCGGCTATATGGAACATCTGTTCGGCAATTTCATCTCTTTGTTTTAACAAGACTTCCAAAGTTTTATCTGCTTCTTCCGCCATTTTTGTCAACTTGGATACCCTATCAGTATGACCATCTCGGTAAGAGGTTCTAGGCAGTGTGCCTTCTACCCCTTTCTGACTATGATCCGGTCTTTTATCGGTAGCAAAAGTCAGTTTCCTCTTCGTTTCACCATAAACCTTCGTATGAGAACCTTCTGAACCGTGCTTGGAAGCAGTACTATCATGAGCACTTTTTGAAGTATCCAACCGATCTTTGACAGATATTCTCTGAACTGAAGAACTTGTAGCCATTGGTTGCCCTTCTACCATATCAGTCTTACCCTTCACCATGGTTTCCGACGTGATACAGTCGGTTGTTGTGATTGAAATTGAGAAACACTAAAAATCAGTCCTCCTTCTAGCGCCAATGTTAACGCCAAGATCTTTCCGAGCGTTCCAATCACCAAAAATGCGTCCTATCCTGCACAGTAAACGGGTCAATACCAGAAGCTTGACGACTTGGACCGTCGGGGGATAGCTCCGGCGTAAGAGTCAGTATAGGCAGTCTCAAGGATAACAATGGAGGTGTTAGCTTTAGTGTTTTTGATAATAAAAAATATCAGTTACCTCTCATTTTGTCCTCCTTTGCTATGTATATTACTTCTTTTGTCTGGCATGTCACCGACCTGTCCCCTGTCAGTCCCATGCACACACTTCACCGGATAAACCCAACACAGCTCACCGCCTACCAGGCCCAGTCCAATCCTCATTAATGAATGGCAGGGTAATAGTCAAAGTTGATCTAAGTAATCATTACCGGTCAAAGTGTATCCAAAGATATTATTTACTCATGGGTCTGCCCAATGAACCGGCCCAATACCGTTAAGACCCAAGCTCATTGTGTCTAAAGTATTTTGGCCCAACAAATAGTTTCAAAAAATGGAAATAGTCGCAGACTATTCGTTTGGATTTTGTTGGATCAAATACAAACTTAATTTAGGGATTTAGGGATTTAGGGATTCGTCCATATGTGGTGTGCTTAAATATCTTGAATGGTATCTGTTGGGTCGTGATACTTCCTCTATTGGGCTGGATGGATTGGGCCTATCCATCTAATTAACCTATTGGACCTTTATTATTGAGTCTTATAGTCATTGGGCTTAATACTTATATTACCTTTATTATATCTTCATAAAGATGGGCCGGATCAAAGGATTGGCCCAGCAGATCTTTTAATATCTAAGTCTTTGACTTGCAATGATGAAAGGAGGTGACTATTGACCAAAAGTCTGAAAATCATTAATGTGGATGGGATTTTATCCGGCCGGCGGCATGCACAGTGGAAAAAAGGTGGCAACCTGCACACATCCGGTTGAGACCATAGAGGAGTGGGGGGAGCTGTGTCAGATTAGGGTTGGTGGCACAAAAAACCGAGCATGAGAGTATAACCTAGCAAGGAAGTCTCCTAACAAAAGGTACGCATACACACAACCCACATGATATATCTCTCTAGAGACACTAGATATTTTATCCTCTATTGTTAAACCTTGAACGGCCTGTACTGACTCTCACGCCGGAGCTATCCCCCGACGGTCCAGCCGTCAAGCTTTTGGTGTTGACTGTGTTTACTGTGCAGGATTAGGGCGTCTTACGTGATTGGGACGTCACCGAAGATCTTGGCGTTAACATTGGCGCTAGAAGGAGGGCTGAGTTCTAGTGTCCTGAGTATTTTTCAATCACACATTGTGGTCGTTCTACGTCGGTATTTATGGGGAAGAGTAGAACACCTATGCCTGAAGGGCAGCCGAGGGCTGCCAGTGAATCAATACCGCGAGTGTCTGTCAAGGATCGTTTGGGACCCGCACTAAGTGTTCATGCCAGCACGGCGTCCAAACATTCGCATGGAGATTCTCGTCCGAGGGCTGTGAGCAAAGCTAAGAGAAAGCTAGTTTTCACGGCAGAGAAAGGGTCTGGTCATGGTCGGAAACGAGTAGAAGGCACCTCGCCTAGAAATCGATACCGAGATGACCAGGACAAAAAGGCCTCCCGGTTGGCTAAGATGGCAGACGAAGCAGATAGGGCCATGGAGGCACTTGTGAAGCAACGACAGGATATAGCGGAGCAGATGTCCCGAATGGCAGAGTTGAGAGACGAAGCGTCCAGCTATGTCCAATCCGAAGAACGTGGGCATTGGAGTGGAAAAGAACCTGCCCATTCAGGGCGTGAGTCTCGGGGCCAGCCTCGAGAAAGAAGAAGATCAAGAAGCCCTATCCCTCAAAGATCGAAGAGGGTACACCACCCTGTCGATTCTAAGGAACAAGGTCGAAGTGAACGATGGGGCCGATCCAGGGACTGTACCCCGGAGAATACGAAGAAGGCGCTCGTTGTTGCGCATTCTCACCACAGCCACAGGACCCACAGACGAAGTAGATCTAGGGGCCATACACCAGAGAGCCCACCGGGGGCACAACGCTCTGTCGACCATCATCATCGTAAAAGTCCCTTGGGAGTTAGGGGTTCCGTGGCAAGAGACCGATCTACTTGAAAGAGGAAAGATTCCCCAGAGAAAGAAGCGTCATCTCAACCAGAAGGAGTAGATTATTTGGTCAAGGAATTGAAGGAGCTTCGGAAACAGTTAGCTGAGGTTCAACAGGTGAAGGATACTCCGGGAAAGAAAACGTCCCCATTTTCCTCGGATATCCTTAAAGAGAAGGCAGACACCACCAAGAAGTTGCCTCACATAGAGAGTTACGATGGATCCGGAGATCCATATGACCATAGCCAGGCGTTCGACCGGCTGATGGATTGTTATGACTTTACTGATGCTGCCAAGTGTCACACGTTTGTCACAACACTAAGAAAAGATGTGAGGCAATGGATGGGAACTTTATTGTCAGATTCAATTTCCACTTGGACCGAGCTCTGTGACAAGTTCCATGTCCGCTTTGGGAGCAATCGAAGAAGAGGGAAACCTACGGGTTCTTTAGCCCAGGTCAGATAGTTCACCAATGAATCTTTAGGCCAATATGTGAAGAGATTCAGAGAAGCAGTTGGTCAGGTGTCCGACTTAAATGATCTCTAGGCGGTAGGGTTGTTTCAGAATGGGTTAGATCTGGTGAAGTCTGAAAAGCTAGTGAAGAAATTGATGTTCCATCATCCAAAGAGCTTGGCAGAGGCTTTCGACAAGGCAGAAGGTTATATTGTTGTGGAAGAGGCCATGAATAGCCTGAAGCGTCCTTCTTCGGACCAAATGAAAGAGGCAGATATTCTTAAGACTGAGGGCGATCAGAGGAAGACGGGGGGTATAATGATCGGTCAGAGGGCAGTTCGAAGAAGTACAACAACTCATGGCGACAGGGGAGTAGTCATCCACATGCGTCCGCCCCTAAGGTGAATAAGGTTTACACCTGACAGAATACGGATAGGTCGGTGATTTTGGACCAGATCATAAACCAACCATTCTTTGAGCCACCTCGTGATAATTATAGGACAGGGCAACTCTCGAAAATATTGTGGCTATCATCAAGCCTCAGGCCATGACACTAATGAGTGTTGCAATCTGAAGGACTTCGTGGAGAAGAAGATTCAAAGCGGTTTGTTGGTTCAGTATGTGGCCGGGAGAGACCAACAAGATCAGCAGAATGTCGACCGTACTGTTCAGACGGTTCAAATGGTTCCACCCGTCCAAAATGTTCCGACACCACCGCCAAGGCACGTCGTTGATGTAATAACCGGTGGGACAGCAGGGAAGTTAGTAGGGAAGAAGAGAAAAGGATATTTGGATTCGGTCATGTCTGTGGCGGGTGCTCCCCCGAAGACCGACAGAGCATTTTCCGGAACTGTTATCTCTTTTACCGATGCAGATTATCCTTCGGAGCCCATCGAGCCACATGAAGGAGCATTAGTGATCACTACACAAGTGGGTTCGATGGATGTGAAACGAATGATGATAGACAACGGGTCTTCTGTGAATATTCTGTATGCCCATGCTTATCATAGGATGCATCTCGATGGGCGAAAGATGGAGGTCGGGCAGGAGGCTCCTTTGTACGGTTTTAGCAATGATCCAGTCAGAGTTGCAGGCACTATTGAACTCCCAGTGGTCTTCGGCACAGCTCCTCAGCAGGTAGAAATAACATGTAAATTTTATGTTGTGCATGTAGATTCGGCTTACAACGCCATACTAGGAAGACCTACCTTGATGGCTCTCCAAGCAGCGACTTTCATCCCTCATTTTAAAATCAAGTTCCCTACGGCACATGGAGTGAGAGAGGTAGCAGGGAATTTGGATATGGCCCGACGCTGTTATCGAAATGTTGTCATTTCCTCAGGAGTAGGAGTCAGCAAGCAGAAGCAAACCATGGCAATTGAGATCGAGCCCTTTACTGAAAGCAGTTTGGAGCCATTGGTTATTCCCACAGGAGAGACAGAAGAGATCGAGCTGGTCCTTGGAAAGAAAGACAAGACAGTGAAGATTGGTTCAGGTTTACCGGAACCTCTTCGGACAAATCTTATGGAACTTCTTCGCTGTTATGCGGATATCTTTGCATGAGAGCCACAGGACATGCCCGGGATCAGTCGAAAGATTGTGGAGCATCGGCTGGATGTAGATCCATCAAAGAAATCGGTTCAACAGAAAAGGCAAATCTTTACACCTGAACGTCAAAGGATGATTGATGAAGAGATCGCGAAGCTGATAGCTGCTGACTTCATCTTCGAGATAGACTATCCGAAGTGGATGGCAAATGTAGTGTTGGTACAGAAACAGAATGGGAAATGGCGGGTTTGTATCGACTACACCGACCTGAATAAAGCTTGTCCGAAGGACTTCTATCCTTTACCCCATATTAACCAACTTATTGACGCGACTTCGGGGTATGAACTACTAAGCTTTATGGATGCTTTTTCAGGTTATCACCAAATTTCCATGTGCGAGGAGGACATTCCAAAGACAGCATTCATCACACACCGTTCGGTGTATGCCTATAAGAAGATGACCTTCGGCCTGATTAATGTTGGAGCCACCTACCAAAGAATGATGAATTTTGTCTTCCAGAAGCAGCTGGGAAGGAACACGGAGGTGTATGTAGATGATATGATCGTGAAGAGCACGACGACTCAGAAGCATTTAGATGATCTGGAGGAATGCTTTCAGACAGTCCGCCATCGCAAGTTGAGGCTCAATCCTACAAAGTGTACCTTCGAACTCGGTGCAGGAAAATTCCTGGGTTATCTGGTCAGTCAGAGGGGCATTGAAGCCAATCCGAAGAAGATCCAAGCTATTCTAGACATGAAGACTCCTCAGTCGTTCAAAGACGTTCAACGTCTGACCGGTAGGATTTCAGCTTTAAGGAGGTTCATGTCCAAATCTGCAGAGAGATGCTTACCATTCTTCAACACACTGAAGGGACCGAAAAATGCGAAGACATTCCAATGGACTTCGGAGTGTGAAGACGTCTTTCAAGGCATAAAGACATATCTGTCTTCGGCTCATCTACTGGTGAAGCTTGCCCCAGCAGAGACTTTGTATTTATATCTGGCGGCTAGTTCGTTGGCAGTTGGAACGATATTGGTTCGGGAAGTTAGTGGAAAGCAGCATCCAGTTTATTATGTCAGTCACGTCCTGAGAGATGCTGAAACCAGGTATCCGAATATTGAAAAATTTGTCTTCGCTTTAATAATTGTTAGTCGAAAGCTTCGGCAATATTTTCAAGGCCGGCTCCTGGTCGTTTTCACGGATCAACCATTGAAGAAGGTAATGGGTAAGCCGGAGGTTTCGGGGAGATTAACAGCATGGACTATGGAGTTGTCCCAATTTTTAATTGAATATCATCCCCGAACGGCTATCAAGGGTCAAGCCTTGGACGATTTCATGGTGGAATGTTCATTCTCTGAAGCAGATGCTGAGCTGCCAGAAGCTAAGACGTCCGATCGAACAGTTGCAGCCCTTCAATTCGGTCAGGATTCCTGGACGCTGTATGCAGATGGATCTTTTACGGCAGACGTCAGTGGAGCAGGGATTATTTTAACAAGTCCAGAGGGATTCAGGATGCAGCAGGCCATCAGGTTTGGATTCAGAGCAACAAACAACGAGGCCGAGTATGAAGCAGTACTAGCAGGAGTCTGGCTGGCAAAGAGTCTAGAAGTTCAGAAGCTGATTATTTACAGCGATTCTCAGCTGGTCGTTAAACAATTATCGAGAGATTACGAAGCTCGTGGGACAATTATCGAGAGATTACGATCGGCTTCAGTATTTCGTCTCTTATGAATTCAGGGCATAGAGCGCAACGACAATTCCATTGCCGATGCATTATCAAAGTTGGCCACTACGGATGCCATCGTTTTCAATGGGTCAATCTACTTAGAGGTTTTGCAGCAACCGAGTATTCAATACGAAACGGTAATGTGTATTGAGCGGTCTAACTGCTGGATGACTCCCTACATCGAGTATTTAGCAGATGGTGTTCTTCCTTCGGATCAGATGCTTGCAAAGAAGGTCAAGTATAAGAGTGCGAACTTCGTCCTTATTGATGGGGATCTTTATCAAAGAGCATTTTCGTCACCATTATTGAAGTGTTTGGTTCCGTCTGAATCTGAGTATGCCCTTCGGGAGGTTGATGAAGGCATCTGCGGCGATCACATGGCTGCTAAATCACTGGCATACAAAGTTCTTCGGCAGGGGTACTACTGGCCAACCATCTTCAAGGAAGCTACTGAGTATGTGAAGAAGTGTGACAAGTGTCAGCTCAATAGTCCGATCCCACATCAGCCACCAGAAGAGCTATACTCGATCTTATCTCATATACCTGTGACGCCCCCAAAAATAGGTATACATCACCCATCTTAGGTCGTCAGATACATAGTACGGAATACAAATACAACTGATTAATACAACTGTCGTGTACAATACGACAAAACATAAACTGTGAGTTTGAATACAAATATTATCTTCTAGAGAGTATTCATACTCAAAAGGAGTCCTCATTACATTTATTAACACACCATTACATAGAATAGTGAGGACTACTAACTAATACTATCATTCGGACCATCACTCCGTTCCCCGACTTACCCCAGCTACGTTCTCATTTCCTGAAGAGAACAGTGAAAGAAAGGGTGAGCTCAACTAGCCCAGTAAGAAATATTATGACTAAGATAATGCAGAATAAATTATCATTAGCCTTCAACAATGTTAAACTGATAAAATATAATAAACATCAAGTTTAACTGCAGCGGAACAAGCAATCCATTAAAAGAGTCAAGTAGAAAATAAACTCTACTATCTTTTATGATTTAAAAAGTTTTTCAACACTGTGATCGCTGAGACTCAGCTTAATAAAATAATCCACATCATCGAATCACCCCTGCACTACGGTCAAGGATATTCGTGTATTCATTAATGGTCATGATCATGCCAACAACTGTCCATCACTGCACTACGGCCAATGAGACTTTAACCACATCATTTGTAATATTACGGTCATGATTACACCGAATAATCCCTGGTCATAATCATACCAAGTCATAGATGACTTTCAACAGAATATAAACATGAGGATGATGACAATGATATAAGAATTCAATAAAATAAGTTCAAGAATTAATTTATCCAGGAATTAATAACGTCCAAATTGTCAACATGATACTGCTTTGTGGAGTAAACTTCAAGACTGATCAGGAGAATATTTTCATGAATAGATACTAGATGAAGAGCAAATATCAAGGATATTTCACTAATTTCTTGGAGTATAGAAGTCAAAGTTTTAATCAACTGAGTATAATAAAGAATGGAATAACAAAAGAAATCACCATGCATGCGATAGACCGCACAGACAGGTTATTCTTAACAGAATAATAATAATGGAACCAGGTCCGGCGTAAACGCACAGACAGGATATTTCGACAGAATAATAATAATGGAACCAGGTCCGGCGTAAATGCACAGACAGGATATTCTTACAGAATAATAAATAATGGAACCAGGTCCGGTGTAAAACACACAGACAGGATATTCCGACAGAATAATAATAAAGACAGAACCAGGTCCGGCGTAAAGCACAGACAGGATGTTCCAACGGAATAACAAAGACAGAATAATAGAAGAATGTCACCAAGTATAGGGTATTCCGCATATACAGGTTATTCCAACAGAATAATAAAGAAATGAAATAACAGAAGTTCTCTTCTTGAATACAAAAGAATAATATCCCTTACCTTAAAAGAACTAGATATTGGAAAAGTGAAGTAGCAGAATACTTTTATTCTCTCTCTCTATACTTTCTCTCTCTATAGCTTGAATGAATTCGTGAAAAATAATGAAGCCCTAGGCCTCTATTTATAGAAAAACTGAGGGTGGCTCTTGGTCTTAACGAAGGGTCAAATGACTCTTGGTCTTAACGAAGGGTCAAATGACTCTTGGTAATATTGAAGGGACAACTACTATTGACGAAAGTAATTACTATTGACCAAGGTAAATACTATTGACTAGACCTGGCAAACGGGCCCAAAGCCCGCGGGCCGGGCCGGCCCACCCGTCAAAAAGCGGGCTTTGGGCCACATTTTTTTGGCCCATAAAAACTCGGGCCTTTTTGGCCCGGCCCGCCCGCGGGCTTCGCGGGCTCAAAAAAGTGCAAAAAATAAGGCATAAACAACCTTCGGCCCGCGGGCCGGCCCGGCCCGCCCGTGAGCCCGCGGGCTATGGGCTTACTTTTTTTGGCCCGTGAAAAGCCGGGCCTTTTTGGCCCGGCCCGTTTTAGCCCGGCCCAGCCATGGCCCGGCCCGCCCGTTTGCCACCTCTACTATTGACGAAGGTAATTACTATTGATCAAGGTAAATACTATTGACCAAGGTAAATACTATTGACGACGGTAATTACTATTGACGAATAGACTCTTAGATGATGACATATGGGCCCCCCATAAAAATAACCAAACTTACCACAACGTCTCAATTATTGATTTAATAATATAACATATTATACAAATGATACTATGACAATAATTTAAGAGATATGATGCAGCAATTACTATAGCAATAATTGAGTATAGCTGAGTGACTTCTTACGTAAGCATCAATAATCAATACCGTGTGCTACTATGCAACCACGCGTATTACTATACTTTTACTACCGGGTAGTTCAACAGTTTTAACGGTAACACCTCAGCCGTTATTTTATAGAAAGATAATTTTTTGTCGTTTTTTAACTACGACAATACTTCTGTTGTGGGGTCCACCAATGATTGTGCCGTCGTACAAATATTCCCCGACAAACAGAATATTTTCCGACCAAACGAATATTTTATAACAACTTGCTTACTTTGCAAAATTTTTAATATTACCCACAACTATAACATTATATCAAATTAACTCCATAACATTCAAAAATGATATTTATAGAAAATTCATCTTTATTTATAAAAGTTGGGGTCTTACAACCTCCCCTTCTTATGAAATTTCGCCCTCGAAATTAGGGTACATACCTGGTATGTCGAAGAGGTAAGGATACCTTGATTTCATTTCAGATTCTAACTCCCAGGTCATTTCCTCAACATCGTGGTTTCTCCACAAAACTTTGACTTGAGGTATAACCTTGGAGCGTAGAATATGTTCCTTCTTATCCAAGATTTGAATAGGAATTTCTTCATACGTCAAATCTTCCGCTATTTCGTCCGGTTCTAACTCAATAATGTGGTTCGGGTCTTCCACATATTTGCGTAGCATGGATATGTGAAAAATGTTATGAACACGAGACATACTTGGCGGTAAAGTGAGTCTATAAGCCACGGTTTCTACTCGATCGAGGATTAAAAATGGACCGATGAATCGAGGATTGAGCTTTCCTCTTTTTCCAAATCTCGTAACTCCTTTCCATGGAGCAACACGTAAGAACACATGATCTCCTACATCAAATTCCACGTCCTTTCGATGAAGATCAGCATAACTCTTTTGTCGATCTTGTGAGATTTTTATACGTTGTCGGATCGTTTGAATCTTTTCTGTAGTCATACGTACCAACTCCGGTCCCAACAACGTTGCGTCACCCATCTCATCCCAGCATACTGGAGAACGACATTTTCTTCCATACAATGCTTCGGATGGAGCCATGCCAATACTTGCTTGATAACTGTTGTTGTAGGAAAACTCCACCAATGTTAAGAACTTGTCCCAACTTCCCTTGAAGTCAAAGACACAGAGTCTTAATAAATCTTCTAGAGTTTGAATAGTCCTCTCTGATTGTCCGTCCGTCTGAGGATGATATGCTGAACTAAATCGTAAATCCGTGCTCATAGCTTTTTGTAAACTAACCCAAAATCGTGAAGTGAATCTTGGGTCTCGATCAGAAACTATGGATACCGGCATACCATGCAGTCTTACAATCTCGTTTATGTACATACGAGCAAGACGTTCAAGTGTATAAGTTTCTTGTATCGGTAAGAAATGAGCAGACTTGGTCAATCTATCAACAATGACCCAAATCGCATCTATACCTTGAGAAACCTTAGGAAGACCGGTAACGAAATCCATGGTAATGTGTTCCCACTTCCATTCTGGAATTTCAAGTGGTTGCAATGGACCTTTTGGTACTTGATGCTCCGCTTTGACTCGTTGACAAGTTAGACACCTTGAGATAAACAACGCTATCTCTCTCTTCATATTGCTCCACCAAAATGTATGACGAAGATCATGATACATTTTGGTACTTCCAGGATGGATTGCAAACGGTGTGTTGTGCACCTCCATCATGATTTCATACTTTAAATCAGGGTTGTTAGGAACACAAAGTCTGGAGTTGACTCGAAGTATTCCTTCTTCATCGATTCTTGCTTCCGGCATAGAACCTTCTTGCACTTTCTTCCTCATACGCATCAGCTCCAGGTCTGTAGCTTGAGCAGCTTTAACTTTATCGATTAAAGTTGGTTCTACTCGTATATTTGCCATCATCACATGGGTCCCTGGAGTCTTTAACTCTATCTCCATCCTTTGCAAGTCACACAAAATGGGCTTTTGTGTTGACAATATTGCACTCGTACTTGCATATGATCTTCTACTCAATGCGTCAGCTACCATGTTCGCTTTTCCAGGATGGTATTGAATGGTATGATCATAATCTTTCAACAGTTCAAGCCAACGTCGTTGTCGCATGTTAAGTTCCTTTTGAGTGAAGAAATATTTGAGGCTTTTATGATCCGTAAAGATCTCCACCTTCTCCCCATACAAGTAATGCCTCCAAATTTTAAGTGCAAAGACAACAGCTGCCAACTCTAGATCATGAGTAGGATAATTCCTCTCATATTCCTTGAGTTGTCTTGAGGCATAGGCTATGACTTTTTCATGTTGCATGAGAACACATCCCAATCCTTTGCTCGAAGCATCACTGTAGACGACAAATCCCTCCGAGCCAGATGGTATTGTCAGAACAGGTAATGAAATGAGTCTCCTCTTGAGTTCTTGAAAGCTCTTCTCACATTCTTCGCTCCAACCGAACTTTGTATCTTTCCGAGTCAGCTGAGTTAATGGAGTAACGATTCGAGAAAATCCTTCCACGAATCTCCGATAATAACCAGCTAGACCGAGAAAGCTACGTACTTCGGTTACTGATTTAGGTTGCTCCCAGCTTTGAATTGCTTCAATCTTTGCCGGGTCAACAGATATTCCACGACTTGATACTACGTGCCCAAGGAATGCTACCTCTTCCAGCCAGAACTCGCATTTCTTCAACTTGGCATAAAGTTTGTATTCACGAAGCTTTTGGAGTACCAACCTCAAGTGTTGCTCATGATCTTCACGGCTTTTGGAATGAACAAGGATGTCATCGATAAAGACGACCACAAAGTGATCCAAATATTCCTTGAATACCCTGTTCATCATATCCATGAAGGCAGCAGGAGCATTAGTCAATCCAAAAGACATAACTAAGAATTCATAATGCTCATACCGAGTTCTGAAGGTAGTCTTTGGAATATCCTCAGTTCTAACCTTCAACTGATGATATCCAGAACGAAGATCGATCTTTGAAAAGAATTGTGCTCCTTGCAACTGGTCAAACAGGTCATCAATACGTGGCAATGGGTACCTATTTTTTATGGTGACATGATTCAACTCCCGATAATCAATACAAAGTCGCATACTCCCATCTTTCTTCTTCACGAACAGAACAGGAGCACCCCAAGGAGAAGTACTAGGACGAATAAAACCAATGTCTAACAATTCCTGCAGTTGGGTCTTTAACTCCTGAAGTTCAATAGGAGCCATTCGATATGGGGCTTTGGAAATGGGTTTTGTACCGGGTTCAAGGTCGATACAAAATTCAATTTCACGCTCTGGGGGTAGGCCAGGAAGTTCTTCGGGAAATACGTCAGGAAATTTATTAACAACAGAAATATCATTCAAAGCTGACGTATTTTTGTTTAGATCTGTGACATGAGCTAAGAAAGCTTGACATCCGTTTTTCAATAAACGAATAGCTTTATGGCTTGAGATGACAGCGATTGATTTTAATGGTTTGGTTGCTTGAATTCGCATAATAGGTTGATTAGGAATATGAAAGCTAACAACCTTACGAAAATAATCAATTTTTGCATGATGAGTAGTTAACCAATCAATCCCTAGAATCACGTCAAATGCAAGTATTTTTAATGAAATAAGATCGACAGGTAATGTGTGGGTACCAACTTGAACCAAACAAGACTTATAAACCATGGATGTAATGAAGGTTTCTCCCAATGGAGTTTCAACTGCTAAGTCAAAGTCTAATTTCTCCGGAATCAAATTTAATCGATGAGCGCAAGTAGGAGAAATAAAAGAATGGGTAGAACCGGTATCAAATAAAGTATAGACTTCGGTAGAGTTTATGATAAGCTTACCCGTGATGACCTCATTCGGGTTCCTTGCTTTCTGAGAGTTCACAACAAACGCTCTCCCTTGCACAACCGGTTTTGACTTTTCTGGGACGGCCTTTGGTGCCTCCATCCTAGCTGAATTTATCTTCGGTAAACGACAAAATCGGGCTAAATGACCTTCTCTTCCACAATTATAACATGCTTTGGACGGCATCGCGCAGTTTGGACTGATGTGCCCCTCCCCTCCGCATTTGAAACATATGATAGGTGGTCGTTCTCCTTCCTTAACGACAGGTGCTGGTGCTGACGTCTTTCCATTATTGTTGAATCTCCTCTTCTTGAAATGCTCATTCTTATAGTTTTGGCCCTGATTACCACCGAAGTGGTTACCATTTCTGGCCTGTTGATTCCCTCCACGCTTGTTGTCATCGCTTCGATGACTGCTTTCATTGGTATTATCATTTTGCTGGCTACTCTCTTTTGGCTGCGTTGTCTCGTTATCGCGCTCCACCAACTGAGCCCTATTTACAACATCTGAATACAAACAGAGTTTATGAGAAACAAGGTGTTGACGTATCTCCGGCTTCAAACCTCTTAAAAACATCCGCGTCATTCTTTCTTCATTATCCATCAGGTGGGACGCAAACCGGGATAACTCCGCAAATTTTGCCTCGTACTGCGACACGGTCATATTATTCTACTCCAATTTGATGAACTCCACCTCCTTCATGTGACGAATACTCTCGGGAAAGTATTTGTCGTTAAACAGCTCTTGGAACTTCTCCCAGGATATCTTCAGTACGGCAGGTTGAGTACGCTTTATCGATTCCCACCAGTAATCTGCCTCTCCTCGCAACATAAAGGCGGCAAAGGGAACCTTTTGCTCCTCGGAGCAACCCAAGACATCAAATATCTTGGTGATCTGCTTTATCCATGTTTCAGCTACAAGTGGTTTGGGTTCTCCCTTAAACTCCGGTGGTCCCAGCTCCTTAAACTGTTTAGCGGTAACCGCATGAGAGTTTCCAGTATTTCCACCTACGTTGTGGACAGGAGCCGCTTTCACCTGTTGTTGCATGAATTGCATAAAGCCTCTGAACATCTCATCATTCAACATTTCATCGGTGTTATTGTTTTCATGAGGATTATTGTCCTCTGGTTGCACATTACCCTGAGCATTAATCGTTGGTGATTCAATGGTCTCATGTGCTTCATTGATTATCTCAACATTTTCGGATGCCATTTGCAAATACTGCAACAAAACAAAGGTTAATTAACATATAACATATTATCCATATACTTTGACCGACCAATTAAATACCAATTAAACTTAGGTAGGTCATACTGGTAGGTCATACTAGTGAAGGAATTCCCCGTCTCTCCCCTCCTAGTTCTATTCTCACATCTTAGCCAGGGAACATATCCCTAAGCTCTGATACCAACTGTGACGCCCCCAAAAATAGGTATACATCACCCATCTTAGGTCGTCAGATACATAGTACAGAATACAAATACAACTGATTAATACAACTGTCATGTACAATACGACAAAACATAAACTGTGAGTTTGAATACAAATATTATCTTCTAGAGAGTATTCATACTCAAAAGGAGTCCTCATTACATTTATTAACACACCATTACATAGAATAATGAGGACTACTAACTAATACTATCATTCGGACCATCACTCCGTTCCCCGACTTGCCCCAGCTACGTTCTCATTTCCTGAAGAGAACAGTGAAAGAAAGGGTGAGCTCAACTAGCCCAGTAAGAAATATTATGACTAAGATAATTCAGAATAAATTATCATTAGCCTTCAACAATGTTAAACTGATAAAATATAATAGACATCAAATTTAACTGC
Source organism: Panax notoginseng (assembly GCA_016801055.1). Lineage (NCBI taxonomy): Eukaryota > Viridiplantae > Streptophyta > Magnoliopsida > Apiales > Araliaceae > Panax > Panax notoginseng. The sequence continues at coordinate 7,340,190 of CM029018.1, read as the reverse complement.
AGCGGAACAAGCAATCCATTAAAAGAGTCAAGTAGAAAATAAACTCTACTATCTTTTATGATTTAAAAAGTTTTTCAACACTGTGATCGCTGAGACTCAGCTTAATAAAATAATCTACATCATCGAATCACCCCTGCACTACGGTCAAGGATATTCGTGTATTCATTAATGGTCATGATCATGCCAACAACTGTCCATCACTGCACTACGGCCAATGAGACTTTAACCACATCATTTGTAATATTACGGTCATGATTACACCGAATAATCCCTGGTCATAATCATACCAAGTCCATCTATGCACTACAGGCCATAGATGACTTTCAACAGAATATAAACATGAGGATGATGACAATGATATAAGAATTCAATAAAACAAGTTCAAGAATTAATTTATCCAGGAATTAATAACGTCCAAATTGTCAACATGATACTGCTTTGTGGAGTAAACTTCAAGACTGATCAGGAGAATATTTTCATGAATAGATACTAGATGAAGCGCAAATATCAAGGATATTTCACTAATTTCTTGGAGTATAGAAGTCAAAGTTTTAATCAACTGAGTATAATAAAGAATGGAATAACAAAAGAAATCACCATGCATGCGATAGACCGCACAGACAGGTTATTCTTAACAGAATAATAATAATGGAACCAGGTCCGGCGTAAACGCACAGACAGGATATTCCGACAGAATAATAATAATGGAACCAGGTCCGGCGTAAACGCACAGACAGGATATTCCGACAGAATAATAAATAATGGAACCAGGTCCGGTGTAAAACACACAGACAGGATATTCCAACAGAATAATAATAAAGACGGAACCAGGTCCGGCGTAAAGCACAGACAGGATGTTCCAACGGAATAACAAAGACAGAATAATAGAAGAATGTCACCAAGTATAGGGTATTTCACATATACAGGTTATTCCAACAGAATAATAAAGAAATGAAATAACAGAAGTTCTCTTCTTGAATACAAAAGAATAATATCCCTTACCTTAAAAGAACTAGATATTGGAAAAGTAAAGTAGCAGAATACTTTTATTCTCTCTCTCTCTATACTTTCTCTCTCTATAGCTTGAATGAATTCGTGAAAAATAATGAAGCCCTAGGCCTCTTTTTATAGAAAAACTGAGGGTGGCTCTTGGTCTTAACGAAGGGTCAAATGACTATTGGTCTTAACGAAGGGTCAAATGACTCTTGGTAATATTGAAGGGACAACTACTATTGACGAAAGTAATTACTATTGACCAAGGTAAATACTATTGACGAATGTAATTACTATTGACCAAGGTAAATACTATTGACCAAGGTAATTACTATTGACCAAGGTAAATACTATTGACCAAGGTAAATACTATTGACGACGGTAATTACTATTGACGAAGAGACTCTTAGATGATGACATATGGGCCCCCCATAAAAATAACCAAACTTACCACAACGTCTCAATTATTGATTTAATAATATAGCATATTATACAGATGATACTATGACAATAATTTAAGAGATATGATGCAGCAATTACTGTAGCAATAATTGAGTATAGCTGAGTGACTTCTTATGTAAGCATCAATAATCAATACCGTGTGCTACTATGCAACCACGCGTATTACTATACTTTTACTACCGGGTAGTTCAACAGTTTTAACGGTTTTAACGGTAACACCTCAGCCGTTATTTTATAGAAAGATAATTTTTTGTCGTTTTTTAACTACGACAATACTTCTGTTGTGGGGTCCACCAATGATTGTGCCGTCGTACAAATATTCCCCGACAAACAGAATATTCCCCGACCAAACGAATATTTTATAACAACTTGCTTACTTTGCAAAATTTTTAATATTACCCACAACTATAACATTATATCAAATTAACTCCATAATATTTAAAAATGATATTTATAGAAAATTCATCTTTATTTATAAAAGTTGGGGTCTTACATACCCTTCGATGTTTGGGGAGTAGATATATTGGGTCCGTTGCCGAAAGCTAAAGGGCAGGTCAGTTTCGTCATAGTTGCCATCGATTACATGACTAAATGGGTAGAGGTGAAGCCGCTTTGGTTGATAACGGAACAAGAGTGTTTGAAGTTTATGAAAGAATCCGTAGTGTTTCACTTCGGGATTCCTAAAGTGGTGATATCGGACAACGGACGCCAATTTGTGGGATCGAAATTTGAAGGATTTCTGAAAGAGTTGGGGGTTCAGCATAGGAAGACTTCAGTGGCTCATCCACAGTCGAATGGGCAAGTTGAGGTGGCAAGCAGGACACTGCTGAACGGGATCAAGCGCAGACTGGACGAAGCTAAAGGAAGATGGCCAGAGGAGCTGCTCAGTGTGCTATGGGCGTATCAGACCACTCCGAGGACTACCACAGGGGATTCACCTTTTCGATTGGCCTATGGTACCGATGCCTTAGTCCCAGTCGAAATTGGATCTCCAAGTCTTCGGGTCAGTCAATTCAAAGAAATCTACAACGACGAAGGACTGAAGGCCAACCTGGATCTGTTAGAAGAAGTCAGAGAAGTGACTTTGGTCAAACTGGCAGCTTATCAACGAAGAGTAGCTAAGCATTACAACAAGGGAGTCAAGCTTCGCAGACTTGAAGTAGGGGACTTTGTCCTTAGAGAAGCCAAAGCATTTACGCCTCAGAACACGGGAAAGCTGATGCCGAACTGGGAAGGGCCGTATGAGGCGGTTGACGTACCAAAATCAGGAACTTATCGATTAAAGGCATTAGATAGGTCCGAAATCAAGAATACTTGGCACGCTGGATGGCTTCAGAAATATTTCCAATAGAGATCGAGTCAGTTTGCCAGAAGTCTGTATATGGTTGTTCAAAATCAATAAAAATTCACTTTTTCACGACTGATGTTCTTCCTATTTGGCACTAAGTTCACAACGAAGTAAGGAGGTATGGTCGGACTCGCTGGCCATTCGATGGCAGCCTATTTATTCGTTACCCCGTGTGGTAGTCAAATCCTATGGTCCTTTTAATATTGTTTTTACCAAGAGTGGTAAATCAATGGGCACCGAAGTAAGGAGGTATGGTCGGACACGCTGGCCATTCGATGGTAGCCTATTTATTCGTTACCCCGTGTGGTAGTCGAATCCTATGGTCCTTTTAATATTGTTTTTACCAAGGGTGGTAAATCAATGGGCACCGAAGTAAGGAGGTATGGTCGGACTCGCTGGCCATTTGATGGCAGCCTATTTATTCGTTACCCCGTGTGGTAGTCGAATCCTATGGTCCTTTTAAAATATCTCTACCCCGAGTGGTAAGCAAAATGTCTCTATATACTTGTTTTACCCCGAGTGGTAAACAAGATCCTGATGGTGCAAGGAGGATCAGCCGAATTCACCTCATACATGATCCATCTTACACTTCGGAAACGATAAGTATACACTACTTTATTTTGTTCAAGTGTTAAGTTCAGTTCATTCAGTTCATTTCGTCTCTTAACTTGACTGCTATACACTTTATCTAATTTGTAGTTTAAGCTAAGTTCATTCAAGATCATTAATGCTAAATTATTAACAAAAAACGAAGTGAACAGAAACCATAATATTAAACCATTACATAAAATTAAATTTTTTGTGATAAAGTTCTTAAAAATAACCCCAAGAAAGACAAATAATGTTCACATAAAGCTGGAAAAGTCAGAATAAAGCAATAACATCATCAGGCATTATCCTCTTCTTCTAATGAGTCAAGCAGGGACAGATCTACGTTGACTGTAATCAACTTCTCCTTGTCGCGACTTCGACAAAGCTCATAACTTTCAGAACGGATCTTCATAATTTCGGAGCTGATTTCATCTGATCGCCGATACTCTTCGCAAACCTGCTTGCGGAGATCCTCGGTCAAGGGAGGTCCCAGATCCCGAAGAGCCCGAAGTTCCCTGATCTCTTCCTCAAGCTTCTGACGCCTTTTCAGATGACGAATATCTTGTGACTCTAACTTTTCGATCGACTTAGCCAGGATCTTATTGCTGGCCTTCAACTCCTCAACTTTCTTTATCCTTAACTCATTCCGCTGCACCAGGTCAGCATTCATCTTGACGATCTCCTCGTGTTTAGCCTTGGATAACTTCAGTTCCTCTCTGGACGCTTTCACCTCCTCCTTAGTCTGAGCCAACTCATTTCGAAGACCTTCATTAGTGTGAAGGAGACCTTCCCGTTGAGTTCTTTCCCGAGCCAAAGTCGATTTCAGAATGGTGTTCTCCCTTTTTATTGCCTCTTTTTCGGCTTCAGCTTCAACAGACTTTGGACCCAGACGTCCGAATATAGCATTCGCCTGCACGTGATTCCACATTATCTGATCAGTTTCGGATATCTATGTATGAAGATAAACACGGAAATTAAAAAATAAAACCATTCACCTTTGCCAGATAGCTCATGCCTTCCTTAAGCTGATCCATGTTTGAACTGTTACCAAAGCGATGGTCGTCGGTCTCAAGAACGAAGGCATCAAACAGTCGAAAGGGGAAGTTGGCATTAAACCGAGGCCACATGGTTGGAAGGGTCATAACGTCACGTTGAAATTCGGAAGGCGATTGTCTCGAAGGAGAAAGCATGGATTGATCACGAGTTGGTGAGGGATCCATATATATGTTTTTCGGAGAGGACGATTGGGCAGGATTAGGTTCGCGAACCGGTGAAGGAACGGAGGACGAACCTGGATAACTATCAGATGGTTGTTTTCTCTTGCGAGAAAACGAAGGAATGGATTCGATCGACTCGCCATCGCCTGGCACTTGAGTTTCCACGGGAATGGCTGGGGGATCGTTGGTCGAAGATGGGGGAACTCGAAGTTCCTCCACTGTCAAGGGAGTAATCTTCGTCCTCAACTTTTTGACACGAAGAACCTTCGCCCGTTCGTGTGAAGGTATGTCAAACAAACTTCTCTTGATTGGGGCAGATTTAGGAGGTACATGAGGGGGATTGGATGAAGGGTTTGCTTCGGGGATTGCTTCTAGATTTGTATCTGGCTCTGTTTCAGGGTCTATATCTCGGCGGATGGATTTAGATTTCTTAGCGGCCCTTTTTCTTCGTCGAGATTTGAGGGGTTCTTCAGGAATAATGGACTCTTCAACTTGTGATTCATTAATCGGAGGATTAACGATGGGTGTTTCAGTGGCGAGGGGATTAGCCTGAAGAGACTCTCCTGGGGGAAGCTCTTCATCATCATCTGTAACCTTCCCAGCCAAAAAATCTTCAAATTCTTTCACCTCTGAAGGGGTTGGTCTAACCAAGGACACTGCAAAGATTGTGCAACGATAAATCAGAACCAATATTATCAAAGGTTTCACAGAAATATACGCGAAAATAAGTTCGATACTTACGTTTATGATCATACAACCATGCCTGTTTGGAAAGAAGACCATGTTGTCATTCCTTCTTTGGGAAACTATTCAAAAGTTCGATCAGGTCGACTACACGTTCTTCGGGAATATCTCCGAAGTCAGCAGAGATCTTTTCATCAGTCGCCCAATTTGGTAAAGATGCCATCTCTGGTCCCTTAACAAAAAACCATCTCTCACGCCATCCTCTGCTGCTCGAGGGAGTATTTATCAACGACCGCCTCTCAAACTTTTCACCAGTCTTGTGGGCGTGCTTACCCAGAACTTTGAACCCCTTCTCCCTAGTTTGAGCAATTTTTTATACAGTAAAAAAGAAATCGAGAGTAGGTTCGACTCCTAACTCATGACAGAGTGCGATAAAAGCCAAAACATGGATGTAAGAATTTGGCACCAGTTGGGCAAACCCTACCCCAATGAACCCTAAGAGGGTAACCAAAAAGATGTGGAGAGGAAATCTAACCCCCTTTTCAAGCAGAGTCACCGGAACAGCCGTCCAACCGTCTGGGCGTTGGTACATCTTCTCATCAGATTTGGGAGCTCGTATCAAATGGGTATCGGGGATGTGGTAACGTTCCTTAATCTTCCGTAACTCAATCTCAGAGATGATTGAGGGTGTGTTGGCGTGAAAATATTGTTCTTTATTTTTGAAGAAATCGGAGGGGTTAGGCATGGGTTTCGGAGGCATAGATTTTTCGCCGGGGTTGGCAATCTGGGGGTCTGAGCTCGATGCTTCTTCAGTAGAGCTGGGGTTCGAAGGAACAGTGGTGATGGGGGTTACACGGAGGGGGGGAGTTCTAGTTCGAGTTCAGAGTCACCATTGTTGAAATTTTGCAAAACTGAGAAGGAAGTTTGAGAGAAGAGAGGAGAACTCAAAAGTCCAGAAATTTGAATTGGCAGGTAAAACTGTCAAATTTGGTAAAGTTTACCTTTTATACTGACGGTTACACGGCAATCGAGGGCGGCTTATTAAAATTGGCAGTCATAATTACGAATTTGAAAGGTTGCGTCCGGTTTGAGTTGTAGATATTTAGCATATTGGGCCTCCCATTAGATTTCCGGTCTTGATCCACCCTTCTCGTATCTTTGTTGTTCCCATCCTTCACCAGTTGGATTTTGGTAAGTCCCGCTTTGGGCCCATTTCAATCTTGTTGGATCTTATAATGTCATGGACCGCTTATAGTTTTCTATTAAAAATTCTATTTAATAAAAAACTAGGGGGCAATGTTGGGTCGTGATACTTCCTCTATTGGGCCTGATGGATTGGGCCTATCTATCTAATTAACCTATTGGACCTTTATTATTGAGTCTTATAGTCATTGGGCTTAATACTTATATTACCTTTATTATATCTTCATAAAGATGGGCCGGATCAAAGGATTGGCCCAGCAGATCTTTTAATATCGAAGTCTTTGACTTGCAATGATGAAAGGAGGTGACTATTGACCAAAAGTCTGAAAATCATTAATGTGGATGGGATTTTATCCGACCGGCGGCATGCACAGTGGGAAAAAGGTGGCAACCTGCACACATCCGGCTGAGACCATAGAGGAGTGGGGGGAGCTGTGTCAGATTAGAGTTGGTGGCACAAAAAATCGAGCATGAGAGTATAACCTAGCAAGGAAGTCTCCTAACAAAAGGTACGCATACACACAACCCACATGATATATCTCTCTAGAGACACTAGATATTTTATCCTCCATTATTAAACCTTGAACGGCCTGTACTGACTCTCACGCCGGATCTATCCTCCGACGGTCCAGCCGTCAAGCTTTTGGTGTTGACTGTGTTTACTGTGCAAGATTAGGGCGTCTTACGTGATTGGGACGTCACCGAAGATCTTGCCGTTAACAGTATCCGGATTGGTTTGTTTGATAATATGGTTGAATTAGCCAATAAAATTGGTTTAGTTGCATATTTGAGTAGAGAAGCTTGTGAGACTTTGCTGGTACTATCTTGGATTTTCGTTGTCTAGTGTTTTGTAAATTTTTATCAATTTATGTTCCGGTGCGAATTTCTTTTATCGCATGTAAATGAGTGCTGCAAAATAATTAAAAAACTACTATAAAAAATAAAAGAGGATTAATAAGAGGGAGATATATATATATATATATATATATATATATATATATATATATATATATATATATATATATATATATATATCACCCATATGAATTAAAGTGTGCAACGTGAAGTACTTACTGTTTTAAAGCTTAATTTGTGTCCCCTCTCATATTGTATATCACAGGTGCAAAAGGTCATTCAACAATTTTGCCTTCTCTAACATGCACGCACACTCGAATAGAGGATGTGACGTGAATAATATAACTACATCCGGAAAGGTTTTTGTACAAGTGCAAATAATTTTTTAGTGAGTTTTTCTGGGTAATCTGCATGGTTTCAGTGGATCAGAAGGGTGCTGCTATAAAAAAGGATCACACCAAACGTTGTTCATTTTATTTTCCTGCACGCCGTAATATTCCCATTTGTTGTTAACTGATTGACTTGGTCTAAATGAACGTTGGAGTGCTAATTCCCTCCTCCCGTGCCTGTTAACAACGCAGTCAAATCTTTTCAGAATTGCTAGTTATCTTAATATGTAATAGGTTGGATCTGTTTTATTTTATTTTATTGATGTAATTATTACTACATTTTATACTCGTATATTTAAGAATTGGGTATATATTTCACATATATTTTAAATTTAACTTGAGGTGATAAGTCAGTTTGAAGCAATTCAAATATTTCATGATATATTCACATGAATTAACAGGGGCGGATCCAACCACTTGGTTTAGTGGGGTCAAATTTTAAAAAAAATCAATAAAAAATAAAAATAGAATACAATAAATCATAAAATTAAATAATGCTCGTATATTGTTTACAATAACATTTTTCAAAACTCCATAACTTAAAATTGTTGCATGATCGCCTCATTTTTAATAATTATAAAAATATCATATTCAATAATGTAAATTACTAAACAAACATTCATTTTTTATTTTATTTTTTATTGCTCTACGTTGTTGCAAAATTCAAGAATAAAGCTCAAAACTCGGATACAATCAAAGATATGAACCTTAACATGTCATTTGGACAAATAGAAGAAAATTTAATTTTTCGATGAATAGTACCGTATTTGTGAATAGTGTCGAATACGTGAATAGTAACCCCGACATAAAAATGATAGAAATTTCATAAGAAAAACATACTTCGTGAATAGTACTCGTGAATAGTACCGTATTCGTGAATAGTGTCGTATACGTGAATAGTGTCGTATACGTAAATAGTAACTCCGACGAAAAAAATAAAAATTTCGTAATAGAATTCATACTAATATTTCGATGAAATGATATTGAAAGCAATAACATCATTTACGAAGAAAATAGCATCCCTTACCTCAAAAGTACAGTACTTCTGATTGAAATATCGGATGTAAAACTGAAAAAAACTTGCACTGAATAGCAACTCTCAAAGTCTCAAAATACTCACAAAAATACGCTCGATAATATAGAGAGAGAAAACTTATGTTTCTGGTGTGATTTTCAATTATAACCTAAGCACCTATTTATAGGAAAATGCTTAGAACGCCAAAGGAGACTAATGCTACAGGCGACTTCAACACTGGCTGCTTTCAAATTTTTCAACAGAAAACAAAAGTGGGGCCCACCATTTTATTTAAAAAATATTTACTTTTCGAAACTTCAATAATTCATAATAAATATCCCTTTTATCAAAAAAATGCAAATTCTATGTCTTTCTATAGGAAATTTAATTCTCTACAACTTTGCAGAAAAAAGTTTTTCTAAATTCCCAACCGAAAATATCCGAAATTCACAAACGGATGATTTTTAATGCCTTCATTTCGACAAAATTCTGATAAAACACCTCAGCCTTAATTCCTTCATTTTTAACCACATAAAATAAATATATCCATCATTTATATCCACATAAAATAAATATTTCCATATCATATAAATTAATAATTAATTATTCACAAATAATATTACAGAATCACAATAATGACAACCATGTCGTTCCCAGGAAAGAGGGGGCTTTCCGATAAGGATTTCTCCTCACTGGCGCGCAATTAGATTAACCTAATCTCTTTCTTCGACAGAGCTTCTTTAGACATTGTCAATAATGCTATTTAATAATATTATTCAAATAATATGAATTATTAATTTGATAATTTGAAATACTGTGCAATGACAATATCAACGTAGCAATTATTGAATCAATAAAATATTAAACAATTATTGAATCAATAATACAAAATATTAAACAGTAATTACTATAATAATAATTGAGTAAGTGCCTTCTGACGTACGAATCAATAATTTAAAATTACTGTGCAATACCGTGTGCTACTGTGCAACACCGCGTATTACTGTATTTTAATCACCGGGTATTTCAACAGTTCTAACGGTAACAACTACGCCGCTATTTTTAGAAAACTCATTCCTGTCGTTTTTTTCATCCGACAATTATTCCATTATGGGGCCCACAGAAGTCTGTCATGTCGTACGAATATTCCCCGACAACAAGATTATTCCACGACCAAACGAATATTCCCCGACCATTGAATATTTTATTTCCACTTGCTAACTTCAAAAATTTTGCACATTACTCCCATAACTTACCACCTTTATCAAAACAACACATTACTGTTTAAAACAATATATAGAAAAAATTAAATCTTTATTTATAAAAATTAGAATCTTACATCATTAATCATGTGCAAATAACTATGCAATTGAATGAAAATTTAAATATGAATAATTTTGTCATTTTATCTTCTTTCTCAATTTGCATAAAAAGACAATCAAAATTTTTAACATATGTAAGACTATAAAATAAGCAAACAGTTCGGGTTCGATTCATATTCGCTTCGCTAAAAGTTCGATTTGAGCTCAACTTGAAATAAAATGATTCAAATATAAGCAAATTTTAAAGTTCGATAAGTTACCCAAACCTTCTCAAATTGTAAGTTTCTATTGATACTTGAATCATATTCGTTCGAAAAGTTCAAATGGATCATGCTCGATTCGAGATCGTGCTCGATTCGGTAGCTAAACGAGTCTTAATCAAATCTCATTTTATACTCGATAAACATTATGAACCAAATCTAAACAACTCAATACTCGGTTCGATTCTGTTCATATAAACCCTTACTCATGGACTAGAGAAAGTATGATTTACTTGTGGTTGCTTAAAAATTTAGATAGAATGAATATATGAGTTTTTTTTAGTATCAACATTTGTAGCGTTTAGATATTTAAGCGCAACATATTAATTTGATAGGTTGCATTTGAATCTCAAATATTGTGTTTATGAATTAAATAAATTGTATTTAGAATAAGTTGTTATTAGGATTACACAATTTTCAATTAGGTATAATTTTTCAAAAACTCTAAAGCGCACAAACCAACCCAGACACATAACTTTGAAGAGTACTTCAACGGCGACATTTTTTTTTGACATTGAGTAGTGACATTTTTTTTTTGTAGTACCTCTCAAAAAATATATAATATTTATTCTAACTGAAATTTTTGTAAAAAACTGTGTTTTAGGTGTAATTTGGATACAGGAAAGAAACAGGGATGTACAGACTGTATATACCCTGTTTCTTGTATGTATCCAAATCTATTATATATACTAAATCACAGTACATAGCACAATATATTGACACATGTCCTTCTATAAATTTAACACATGTCCATCCTAATTAATGTTTCTTATTGCCTTTGACAAAAATACCCTTGATAATTACTTAGGATATTATATACTGATCACCTTATTTTATGGATATTATCAACAGCCACATTATTTTAGGATCCATTAATTAGATAACTCTCTTAGGCAACAACCAGATTGGACAATTAATTAGATAACTCTCTTAGCCAACTTGCTTTTTATGAAAAATTAGTTTTAATTATTTGAAAAGTAAATTTCCTTAAATATTATACTTTTATTTATTTTACCTACTTTTCATGTGCCTAATAAATTTATTCTATGATTAATTAATTACTTTCATAGTTCCATGCAATTAAAAATTATTTCCATATTCATTTTAAAACTTCAATCTATTAGCTTCCAAAAATTCTTCCAATTATTTGAACTACGCTAATTGATTCTAAATATATGAAAATTTATTTGCTAAATCAATTTATGGAAAACTCAATTAATTAATAAATTATGGAATACTTAAATAATATAAACCTCATCCCAAGATTTATGAAAACAATATTGGTTAGATATATGAAAGATAATAAATCTTTTAAAAACTAATTTTCTAACCAACTCTATCAATTATTGGAAGTACTAAAAATTAACATTTTAAAACATTTTCATATTTATTATTTTATTCTTTATGCCAATTACGCGACCAACACTTTTTCATCCAATTGAATTATGCTACTTAAAAAATAAATCCTTGAAGGATTCAATCAACAAAGTAATCGATAATTTTTTATAATTTTTATAGAATATAACATTCAATCAACTTATTACAAATTGATTTATTCCAATAAAGAAGTCATGGTTCTTAAGGAAATGATTCAAACAGAATTCACTAAATAATAGGAACTTTTAATATGGAACTAAATGAATAAAAAATTAATCTCTTTTAACAACTCATCCTAATTAATGCTTCTTATTGCTTTTGACAAAAATACCCTTGACAATTACTTAGGATATTATATACTGATCACTTTATTTTATGGATATTATCAACAGCCACATTATTTTAGGATCCATTAATTAGATAACTCTCTTAGGCAATAACCAGATTGGACAATTAATTAGATAACTCTCTTAGCCAACTTGCTTTTTATGAAAAATTAGTTTTAATTATTTGAAAAGTAAATTTCCTTAAATATTAGACTTTTATTTATTTTACCTACTTTTCATGTGCCTAATAAATTTATTCTATGATTAATTAATTACTTTCATAGTTCCATGCAATTAAAAATTATTTTCATATTCATTTTAAAACTTCAATCTATTAGCTTCCAAAAGTTCTTCCAATTATTTGAACTACGCTAATTGATTCTAAATATATGAAAATTTATTTGCTAAATCAATTTATGGAAAACTCAATTAATTAATAAATTATGGAATACTTAAATAATATAAACCCCATCCCAAGATTTATGAAAACAATATTGGTTAGATATATGAAAGATAATAAATCTTTTAAAAACTAATTTTCTAACCAACTCCATCAATTATTGGAAGTACTAAAAATTAACATTTTAAAACATTTTCATATTTATTATTTTATTCTTTGTGCCAATTACGCGAGCAACACTTTTTCATCCAATTGAATTATGCTACTTAAAAAATAAATCCTTGAAGGATTCAATCAACAAAGTAATCGATAATTTTTTATAATTTTTATGGAATATAACATTCAATCAACTTATTATAAATTGATTTATTCCAATAAAGAAGTCATGGTTCTTAAGGAAATGATTCAAACAGAATTCACTAAATAATAGGAACTTTTAATATGGAACGAAATGAATAAAAAATTAATATCTTTTAACAACTCGGATAGACAACTCATTACCATTTCATTGACCGCTTATTAAATCATGAAATATGATCTATTAGTTAATTAGACCAATCGCAAATTGAATCGAGCAGTTTGAAAGTAAGCTTAGGCTCAATTAAAATTTCGATATTTTCATATTTATTTTAATATACCAATTAAATAATTCCATATTATGAACTATTAAGGTTTAGATTTTTCATTATATTTTTATATTAATTTTGAAATATTCATATTTTGAATTTATAATCCACTAAATCACTACAAATCTAAATTGTTTTGGTAATGTCAACTATTCTGATATTATCCTTTTTAATTTAATTATTATATCCTAAAATTACTATTTTTTAATCCCAAATTAATATTTTTATTTTATAATCCCCTAAATCACTGCAAATCTAAATTGTTTTGATAATGTCAACTTTTCTGATATTATCCTTTTCAATTTAATTATTATCTCTTAAAATCACTATTTTTTTAATCCCAAATTAATATTTTGAATTTATAATCTACTAAATCACTATAAATCTAAACTGTTTTGGTAATGTCAACTGTTACATAATTACACTGGTTTTTGAATTTTATAATATTATACCTTTTATAATATTATACCATGCATATATATAAGTTTCAACATTACTAACAGTGACAACCCAATAAATTCATTTTTTAGAATTTTACAATATTATATACCATATATAATCTTATACCATACATTATCATACATATATATAATCCTGCACTAATATGTTTATTTTATAAACCCTAAAATCCACTACTTTTCTAAACTATTACTAATTTAATTATGTTAAAACATAATTATTATATCCTAAAATAATTACTTTTCTAATATTTTAACATTCATAATTATACCATACATTATATCATACATATATGGTATAATATTATAATACACATATATAATAAAATCACTGTAAGACCCCAACTTATTAATGAATAAAATCAAATTTTCTCTAAATATTATTGTGAATAATAAGGGGTTAATTTGATATAATACTTTGGTTATGGGTGAAATGTGCAAATTTTATAAAATAAGCAAGTGGTTATAAAATATTCATTTTGTCGGGGAATATTCGTTTGGTCGTGGAATATTCTTGCTGTCGGGGAATATTCGTACGACGGCGCAGCCTTGTGTGGGCTCCATAACGGAAAGCGATTGGATGAAGAAAACGACAAGTATAAGTTGTTTATAAATAACGGCGTAGTTGTCACCGTTAATACTGTTGGAATACCCGGTGGTTAAAATACAGTAGCACACGGTATTGCACCAATTATTGATTCTTACGTAAGAAGGCACTACTCAATAATTGTTACAGTAGTTATTATTCAATATTTTATTTTATTGATTCAATAATTGCTGCGTTGATATTTTATATTATTGTTGTTTCAATAATTGTTGCTGTACAGTATTTTCATTTATCAGATCAATAATTCATATTATTTGAATAATATTATTAGATAACATTATTGGCAATGTCTAGAAAGTTCTGTCTAAGGAGAGGTTTGGTCATCTAATTGCGCGCCAGTAAGGAAAAATTCTTATTGGAAAGCCCCCTCTATCCTGGGAACGGCCTGGTTGTCATAAATGTGATTCTGTAATATTATTTGTGAATAATTAATTATTAATTCATATGATAAAAAAATATTTATTTTATGTGGATATAAATGAGGGATATATTTTTGTGGTTAAAAATGAAGGAGTTAATGTTGAGGTTTTTATCCGTATTTTTGTCGGAATGGAGGTACTAAAAATTAGGGTTTTTGAAATATTTTGCGGGGGTTATAATTTTTAATCCGACCGTTGGATCGTGGTAATTTTTGGATATGTTATACATATATAAGTTGAGTATATGCCCACAAATTTTGAACCGTTAAAAATGAACGTATGATTTATTATGAATTTTACAAGATGACTGGTTCAAAAATTGTTGAATTTTCAGAGTTTATCATTTTGATAGAAAATTCTAGAATTGGTGGGCCCCACTTGTGGTTGGTGAAGAAATGTACTGAATTATATTTCAAATGTGGTGGGTGGGAATAGTAGCAGGTAAAGCCATCAGGTTGCAGGTCAAGCCTACTAAAATTTTCCTATAAATAGAGGGCTAAGTTAGAATTGAAAATCACACCAGAAACAAGTTTTCTCTCTTTCTCTCTCTAGATTATTGAGTGTATTTTATGAGTATTTAGATACTTTGAGAGTTTCTATTCATCAGAGCAAGTTTCTTTCAGTCTTATACCGGTATTCTGACCAGAAGTACTGATATTTTGAGGTAAGGGGTATTATTTATTTCACATTCTGAAGAGATATTATATTTCGTATTCGTATGAATATTATTTCTGTTCAATATTCATAAGAAATTTTATTTCTTTCAATATTCGTGAGAAATATTATATTCGTTTAATATTCGTAATGAATATTATTTTCGTTTGATATTTGTAAGGGATATTATTTTCTTCTTAAATGATATTACTTTTTTCAATATCATTATGCTGAAATATTGATATGAGTTTTTATCAAATTTGGAACTTTTTTGTGTCGGGGTTACTATTCACGTATACGACACTATTCACGTATACGGCACTATTCACGAATACGACACTATTCACCGAAAAATAAAATTTTTCCTTTTTGTCCAAGATGTCTATTATGGTTACTATCTTTGATTGTATCCATGTTTTGATCTTTATTTTTGAATTCTGCTTCAAAATTGATTATTATGAAGTATTATTGATCTTGGATAAACTGTTATACGAATCCCTAATATTTGTCCTTCTGTCTCACTGGATTCGTTCTCTTTAAGATATTTTTCATCATCCTCAGTCCTAAATGATGATATTACTGAATATCTTTGGCCTGTAATGCAAAGATGTATGATTACTTGATGAATATCTTTGGCCTGTAGTGCAAAGATGAACAGGTGTTGAGATGAACATGACCGACTGGTGATACAAATGAATATCTTTGGCCTGTAGTGCAAAGATGAATATTTGGTTAAAGATGATTATTAATCGATGTTATAGGGATAAAATATTGATGATGGACTTTTAAATCTTAGAAGATAGTAGAATTCTTTCTCTACTTGACTCTTCTAATAGTTTGTTGTTTCCGCTGCAGTTGTTGATCTAAAACTTGTTGTCGATTATATTCTATCAGATTTTTTCCTGTTGAATACTAATGATAATTTGTTGTATATTATCTTAGTCATAATATTCTTTACTGGGCTAGTTGAGCTCACCCTTTTCCTTTTTGTTCCATTTTTCTTCTCAGGAGGTGAGAACATAGCAGGATCTAGTCGGGGTATGGAGTGATGGTTCTAGAAAGATGTTTTAGCAGTCCTCACTATTTCTGTAAAATAGTGTATGAATAATTGTATTGAGGACTTATTTGAGTGTGGATATTGTCTAGAAGACAATATTTGTATTTAAACTCACAGTATGTGTTGTCGTATTTTGCACGACAATTGTATTATTGAAGTTGTAGTTTGCTTTCTGTACCATGTATTTGGCGACTCAGAATGGGTGTTGTATACCTATTTTGGGGGCGTCACAGTTGGTATCAGAGCTTAGGGATATGATCCCTGGCTGAGATGTGAGATAAGAACTAGGAGGGGAGAGACGGGGAATTCCTTCGCTAGTATGACCTGACTAAGTTTATTTGGTGTTTATTTGGTCGGTCAGAGTATAGGGATAATATATGACATGACTATTAACCCTTGTTTTATGGTAGTATTTAAGAATGGCAGCTGAGAACGTTAATAATGGAGTAAATCAGACCGTGGAGACACCTTTGATCACCACCCAGGGGAACGTGCAACAGGATGGCAATATTCCTCATGTAAACAATGTTACCGAGCAAACGATGAATGATGGAATGTTTATGAGCTTTTTTCAGTTCATGCAAAATCAGACGAGGGAGACTCGTGTGCAGAATACGGGTGGAAATGATAATAATGTGCGGTTTGTCACAGCTAAGCAGTTTAAAGAATTGGGACCACCAGAATTTAAGGGAAAGCCGGATCCGATCATGGCGGAAACGTGGGTCAAGCAAATTACCAAGATATTCGATGTCTTGGGATGCACGGAGGAACAGAAGGTTTCATTCGCCACCTTTATGTTCCGCGGTGAGGCAGACTACTGGTGGGAGTCTGTGAAGCGTACCCAGCCTGACGTACTCAACACGTCTTGGGAAACATTTCAAAAACTGTTCAATGACAAGTACTTTCCTGAAAGTATTCGTCATATGAAGGAGGTGGAGTTTATCATACTGGAACAAAACAACATGACGGTGTCCCAGTACGAGGCGAAGTTTGCAGAGTTATCCAGGTTTGCACCTCATTTGGTCGAAAATGAGGAACGAATGACAAGGATGTTTCTGAGAGGTCTAAAACCCGAGATTCGGCAATATCTTATCTCTCATAAATTTTCTTTATATTCAGATGTTGTAAACAGGGCTCAATTATTAGAGCGAGATAATGAGTATGTGCAACCGAGGGACCACAACCAGGGTCATACCGGTGGCGGCAGTCATCGAAGCAATGAAAACCAGCAGGGAGGAAAATATTCGGACAAAAGCGGTAACCACTCTGGTGGTAATCGTGGTCGTGATAATAGAAGGAGCGAGTCGGGAGGAAATTTCAAGAAGAGAAGGTACAACAATGATAACGTGAAGACGTCAGCACAAACATCAACTGTTTCTAGGGGAGGAGAACGACCACCGGTCGTATGTTACAAATGTGGGAAAGAGGGACATATCAGCCCAAACTGCCCACAACAATCCAAGGTATGTTATAACTGTGGAAAGGAGGGTCATATAGCTCGAGAGTGTTCTGTAGCAAAACCAAGTTCAGCGGGGATGGTGACTCCAAAAGTTGTCCCGGATAAGTCGAAATCAGCGGTTCCTGGAAGGGCGTTTGTCGTGACTGGCCAAAACGCGAGAAACCCGAACGAGGTGATCACGGGTAAGCTAATCTTGAATTCTTGCGAAGTTTATACTTTACTAGATACCGGTTCTACCCATTCTTTTATCTCTCCTGCTTGTGCTCAACGTTTAAACTTGACTCCGGAGAAACTGGACTTTAACTTATCTGTTGAAACTCCGTTGGGTGAAACCTTCGTTACATCTACAGTTTATAAATCTTGCATGATCCAAGTTGGCACTATTACATTACCTGTTGATCTTATCTCTTTAAAGATACTTGCTTTTGATGTGATTTTAGGAATTGATTGGTTAACCACTCATCATGCTAAAATTGATTATTTTCGTAAGGTTGTTAGTTTTCATATTCCTAACCAACCTGTCATACGAATTCAAACTACTAAACCACTAAAATCAGTCACTGTCATATCAAGCCACAAAGCTATTCGTTTATTGAAAAACGGATGTCAAGCTTTCTTAGCCCATGTTATGGATTTGAACAAAGACAAGTCAGATTTGAATAATATTTCTATTGTTAGAGAATTTCCCGATGTATTTCCTGAAGAACTTTCTGGTCTACCCCCAGAACGTGAAGTTGAATTCTTTATTGACCTTGAACCCGGTACAAAGCCCATTTCTAAAACTCCATATCGAATGGCTCCTATTGAACTTCAGGAGTTAAAAGTCCAACTACAGGAGTTGTTGGACATCGATTTTATTCGTCCTAGTACGTCTCCTTGGGGTGCTCCTGTTTTATTCGTAAAGAAGAAAGACGGGAGTATGCGACTTTGTATTGACTATCGAGAATTGAATCATGTCACCATAAAAAATAGGTACCCATTGCCACATATTGATGACCTGTTTGACCAGTTGCAAGGAGCACAATTCTTTTCAAAGATCGATCTTCGTTCTGGATATCATCAGCTGAAGATTAAAACTGAGGATATTCCAAAGACTGCCTTCAGAACTCGGTACGGGCATTATGAATTCTTAGTAATGTCTTTTGGATTGACTAATGCTCCTGCTGCCTTCATGGATATGATGAACCGTGTATTCAAAGAATATTTGGATCAGTTCGTTGTTATCTTTATTGATGACATCCTCATCTATTCCAAAAGCCGTGAAGATCATGAGCGCCATTTGAAGCTGGTACTGCAAAGGCTTCGTAAAAACAAGCTACATGCCAAACTGAAGAAATGCGAGTTTTGGCTTGAGGAAGTAGCATTCCTTGGGCACGTGGTGTCAAAACATGGAGTATCTGTCGACCCGGCGAAGATTAAAGCCATACAAAGTTGGGAGCAACCAAAGTCAGTAACCGAAGTACGTAGCTTTCTGGGCTTAGCTGGTTATTATCAGAGATTTGTGGAAGGATTTTGTCGAATCGCTACTCCGTTAACTCAGCTGACTCGGAAAGATACAAAATTCGTATGGAGTGAGGAATGTGAGAAGAGTTTTTAAGAACTCAAGAGGAGACTCATTTCGCCACCTGTTCTGACAATACCATCTGGTTCGGATGGATTTGTTATCTACAGCGATGCTTCAGGCAAAGGGTTAGGATGTGTTCTCATGTAACATGGGAAAGTCATAGCCTATGCCTCACGACAACTCAAAGAATATGAGAGGAATTATCCTACTCATGATTTGGAGTTGGCAGCAGTCGTTTTTGCGTTGAAGATCTGGAGACACTACCTTTATGGGGAGAAAGTGGAGATCTATACAGATCATAAAAGCCTCAAATATTTCTTCACCCAAAAGGAACTCAACATGCGGCAGCGACGTTGGCTCGAGCTGTTGAAAGATTACGATCATACCATCCAATATCATCCTAGAAAAGCAAACGTAGTAGCTGACGCATTGAGTAGAAGATCATATGCGGGTACGAGTGCAACGCTGTTAACACAAAGGCCTGTTTTGTATGACTTGCAAAGGATAGAGATAGAGGTGAAGGCTCCAAGTACCCACATGATGATATCAAATATACGAGTAGAACCGACTTTAATCGATAAAGTTAAAGCTGCTCAAGCTACGGACATGGAGCTGATGCGTATGAAGAAGAAAGTGCAAGAAGGTGCTATTCCAGAAGCAAGAATCGATGAAGAAGGAATACTTCGAGTCAACTCCAGACTTTGTGTTCCTAACGATTTTGACTTGAAGCATAGAATAATGATGGAGGCACACAACACACCGTTTGTAATCCATCCTGGGAGTACCAAAATGTATCACGATCTTCGACATACATTTTGGTGGAGCAATATGAAAAGAGAGATCGCGGAGTTTATCTCGAGATGTTTAACTTGTCAACGTGTAAAAGCGGAGCATCAAGTACCAAAGGGTCCATTGCAACCACTTGAGATTCTGAAATGGAAGTGGGAACACATTACTATGTATTTTGTTACGGGTCTTCCCAAGGTTTCTCAAGGCATAGATGCGATTTGGGTTATTGTTGATAGATTAACCAAGTCCGCTCATTTCTTGCCGATACGTGAGACTTATTCCCTTGAACGTCTTGCTAGTATGTACGTGAAAGAGATTGTGAGATTGCATGGCATGCCAGTATCCATAGTTTCGGATCGTGACCCAAGATTCACTTCACGATTTTGGGTTAGCTTGCAGAAAGCTATGGGCACGGATTTACGATTCAGTTCAGCATACCATCCTCAAACGGACGGACAATCAAAAAGGACTATTCAAACTCTTGAAGATATATTAAGACTTTGTGTCCTAGATCTCAAAGGGAATTGGGATAAGTACCTACCATTGGTGGAATTCTCCTACAACAACAGTTATCAGGCGAGCATAGGTGTGGCTCCATTCGAGGCGTTGTAGGGAAGAAAATGTCGTTCTCCAGTATGCTGGGACGAGGTGGGTGAAGCAACATTGTTGGGACCAGAATTGGTACGCATTACTACAGAGAAGATCCAAACGATTCGACAACGTATACAAACGGCACAGGATCGACAAAAGAGTTATGCGGATCTTCATCGGAAGGACGTGAAATTTAATATTGGGGATCATGTATTATTACGTGTTGCACCATGGAAGGGAGTTACAAGATTTGGGAAGAGAGGAAAGCTCAATCCAAGATTTGTTGGTCCATTTGAGATTCTTGAGCAAATAGAAAATGTGGCATATAGACTCGCATTACCTCCAAGCATGTCTCATGTTCATAATGTTTTTCACATATCTATGCTTCGTAAATATGTTAAAGACCCGAACCACATTATTGAGTTAGAACCAGACGAGATATCTGAAGATTTAATGTACGAGGAGGTACCTGTTAAGATCTTGGATAGGAAAGAGCATGTCCTACGCACGAAGGTTATACCACAAGTTAAGGTTTTGTGGAGAAACCATGCTATTGAAGAAATGACCTGGGAGTTGGAATCAGAAATGAAAGCGAGGTATCCTCACCTTTTTGAAACATCAGGTACGTACGTCAATTTCGAGGACGAAATTTCATAAGGAGGGGAGGTTGTAAGACCCCAACTTATTAATGAATAAAATCAAATTTTCTCTAAATATTATTGTGAATAATAAGGGGTTAATTTGATATAATACTTTGGTTATGGGTGAAATGTGCAAATTTTATAAAATAAGCAAGTGGTTATAAAATATTCATTTTGTCGGGGAATATTCGTTTGGTCGTGGAATATTCTTGCTGTCGGGGAATATTCGTACGACGGCGCAGCCTTGTGTGGGCCCCATAACGGAAAGCGATTGGATGAAGAAAACGACAAGTATAAGTTATTTATAAATAACGGCGTAGTTGTTACCGTTAATACTGTTGGAATACACGGTGGTTAAAATACAGTAGCACACGGTATTGCACCAATTATTGATTCTTATGTAAGAAGGCACTACTCAATAATTGTTACAGTAGTTATTATTCAATATTTTATTTTATTGATTCAATAATTGCTGCGTTGATATTTTATATTATTGTTGTTTCAATAATTGTTGCTGTACAGTATTTTCATTTATCAGATCAATAATTCATATTATTTGAATAATATTATTAGATAACATTATTGGCAATGTCTAGAAAGTTCTGTCTAAGGAGAGGTTTGGTCATCTAATTGCGCGCCAATAAGGAAAAATTCTTATTGGAAAGCTCACTCTATCCTGGGAACGGCCTGGTTGTCATAAATGTGATTCTGTAATATTATTTGTGAATAATTAATTATTGATTCATATGATAAAAAAATATTTATTTTATGTGGATATAAATGAGGGATATATTTTTGTGATTAAAAATGAAGGAGTTAATGTTGTGGTTTTTATCCGTATTTTTGTCGGAATGGAGGTATTAAAAATTAGGGTTTTTGAGATATTTTGCGGGGGTTATAATTTTTAATCCGACCGTTGGATCGTGGTAATTTTTGGATATGTTATACATATATAAGTTGAGTATATGCCCATAAATTTTGAACCGTTAAAAATGAACGTATGATTTATTATGAATTTTACAAGATGACTGGTTCAGAAATTGTTGAATTTTCAGAGTTTATCATTTTGATAGAAAATTCTAGAATTGGTGGGCCCCACTTGTGGTTGGTGAAAAAATGTGCTGAATTATATTTCAAATGTGGTGGGTGGGAATAGTAGCAGGTAAAGCCATCAGGTTGCAGGTCAAGCCTACTAAAATTTTCCTATAAATAGAGGGCTAAGTTAGAATTGAAAATCACACCAGAAACAAGTTTTCTCTCTTTCTCTCTCTAGATTATTGAGTGTATTTTGTGAGTATTTAGATACTTTGAGAGTTTCTATTCATCAGAGCAAGTTTCTTTCAGTCTTATACCGGTATTCCGACCAGAAGTACTGATATTTTGAGGTAAGGGGTATTATTTATTTCACATTCTGAAGAGATATTATTTTTCGTATTCGTATGAATATTATTTCTGTTCAATATTCATAAGAAATTTTATTTCTTTCAATATTTGTGAGAAATATTATATTCGTTTAATATTCGTAATGAATATTATTTTCGTTTGATATTTGTAAGGGATATTATTTTCTTCTTAAATGATATTATTTTTTTCAATATCATTATGCTGAAATATTGATATGAGTTTTTATCAAATTTGGAACTTTTTTGTGTCGGGGTTACTATTCACGTATACGACACTATTCACGTATACGGCACTATTCACGAATACGACACTATTCACCGAAAAATAAAATTTTTCCTTTTTGTCCAAGATGTCTATTATGGTTACTATCTTTGATTGTATCCATGTTTTGATCTTTATTTTTGAATTCTGCTTCAAAATTGATTATTATGAAGTATTATTGATCTTGGATAAACTGTTATACGAATCCCTAATATTTGTCCTTCTGTCTCACTGGATTCGTTCTCTTTAAGATATTTTTCATCATCCTCAGTCCTAAATGATGATATTACTGAATATCTTTGGCCTGTAATGCAAAGATGTATGATTACTTGATGAATATCTTTGGCCTGTAGTGCAAAGATGAACAGGTGTTGAGATGAACATGACCGACTGGTGATACAAATGAATATCTTTGGCCTGTAGTGCAAAGATGAATATTTGGTTAAAGATGATTATTAATCGATGTTATAGGGATAAAATATTGATGATGGACTTTTAAATCTTAGAAGATAGTAGAATTCTTTCTCTACTTGACTCTTCTAATAGTTTGTTGTTTCCGCTGCAGTTGTTGATCTAAAACTTGTTGTCGATTATATTCTATCAGATTTTTTCCTGTTGAATACTAATGATAATTTGTTGTATATTATCTTAGTCATAATATTCTTTACTGGGCTAGTTGAGCTCACCCTTTTCCTTTTTGTTCCATTTTTCTTCTCAGGAGGTGAGAACATAGCAGGATCTAGTCGGGGTATGGAGTGATGGTTCTAGAAAGATGTTTTAGCAGTCCTCACTATTTCTGTAAAATAGTGTATGAATAATTGTATTGAGGACTTATTTGAGTGTGGATATTGTCTAGAAGACAATATTTGTATTTAAACTCACAGTATGTGTTGTCGTATTTTGCACGACAATTGTATTATTGAAGTTGTAGTTTGCTTTCTGTACCATGTATTTGGCGACTCAGAATGGGTGTTGTATACCTATTTTGGGGGCGTCACAATCACTACTTATCTAAATTGTGCATATATTATCAATACTAATTTAATTATATTACAACATAATATTATACCATTTATAATTATATTACAAAATAATATTATACAATTTAAAGCATTTAAAACAAAATTAAAATAACAAATAATACAAATCATAAGTTACTATGTTGATTTTATAATCCACTAAATCACTACTTTTTCAATCTGAACAATTTTTATATTATCACAACGTAATTATTATCTTCTAAAACTATTATTTTTTAATCCTACATTATTATTTTGATTTTATAATCCCTTAAATCACTATACATCTAAACTGTTCTAATAATGTTAACTGTTCTAATATTTATTATATATACTAAATCACAGTACATAACACAATATATTGACACATGTCCTTCTATAAATTTAACACATGTCCATCCTAATTAATGCTTCTTATTGCCTTTGACAAAAATACCCTTGACAATTACTTAGGATATTATATACTGATCACCTTATTTTATGGATATTATCAACAACCATATTATTTTAGGATCCATTAATTAGATAACTCTCTTAGGCAACAACCAGATTGGATCAATTTAAACACGATAGGGCCTACTTGTTTTTTATGAAAAAATAATTTTAATTATTTGAAAAGTAAATTTCCTTAAATATTAGACTTTTATTTATTTTACCTACTTTTCATATAAATTTATTCTATGATTAATTAATTACTTTCATAATTCCATGCAATTAAAAATTATTTCCATATTCATTTTAAAACTTCAATCTATTAGTTTCAAAAAATTCTTCCAATTATTTGAACCACACTAATTGATTCTATAAATATGAAAATTTATTTGTTTAACCAATTTATGAAAAACTCAATCAATTAATAAATTATGGAATACTTAAATAATATAAAACTCATCCCAAGATTTATGAAAACAATATTGGTTAGGTATATGAAAGATAATAAATCTTTTAAAAACTTATTTTCTAACCAACTCCATCAATTATTGAAAGTACTAAAAATTAACATTTTAAAATATTTTCATATTTATTATTTTATTCTTTGTGCCAATTACGCGACCAACACTTTTTCATCCAATTGAATTATGCTACTTAAAAAATAAATCCTTGAAGGATTCAATCAATAAAGTAATCGATATTTTTTTATAATTTTTATGGAATATAACATTCAATCAACTTATTACAAATTGATTTATTTCAATAAAGAAGTCATGGTTCTTAAGGAAATGATTCAAACAGAATTCACTAAATAATAGGAACTTTTAATATGGAACGAAATGAATAAAAAATTAATCTCTTTTAACAACTCGGATAGACAACTCATTCCCATTTCATTGACCGCTTCTTAAATAATGAAATATGATCTATTAATTAATTAGACCAATTGCAAATTAAATCGGGTAGTTTGAAAGTAAGCTTAGGCTCAATTAAAATTTCGATATTTCCATATTTATTTTAATATACCAATTAAATAATTCCATATTATGAACCATTAAGGTTCAGATTTTTTATTATATTTTTATATTAATTTTGAAATATTAATATTTTGAATTTATAATCCACTAAATCACTACAAATCTAAACTGTTTTGGTAATGTCAACTGTTTTGATATTATCCTTTTTAATTTAATTATTATATCCTAAAATTACTATTTTTAATCCCAAATTAATATTTTTATTTTATAATCCTCTAAATCACTGCAAATCTAAACTGTTTTGAAAATGTCAACTTTTCTGATATTATCCTTTCTAATTTAATTATTATCTCTTAAAATCACTATTTTTTTTAATCCCAAATTATAATTTTGAATTTATAATCTAATAAATCACTATAAATCTAAACTTTTTTGCTAATGTCAACTGTTACATAATTACACTGGTTTTTAAATTTTATAATATTATACCTTTTATAATATTATACCATGCATATATATAATTTCCAATATTACTAACAGTGACAACCCAATAAATATGTTTTTTAGAATTTTACAGTATTATATACCATTTATAATCTTATACCATACATTATCATACATATATATAATCTTGCACTAATATGTTTATTTTATAAACCCTAAAATTTACTACTTTTCTAAACTATTACTAATTTAATTATGTTAAAACATAATTATTATATCCTAAAATAATTATTTTTCTAATATTTTAACATTCATAATTATACCATACATTATATCATACATATATGGTATAATATTATAATACACATATATAATAAAATCACTACTTATCTAAACTGTGCAGATATTATCATTACTAATTTAATTATATTACAACATAATATTATACCATTTATAATTATATTACAAAATAATATTATACAATTTAAAGCATTTAAAACAAAATTAAAATAACAAATAATACAAATCATAAGTTACTATGTTGATTTTATAATCCACTAAATCACTACTTTTTCAATCTGAACAATTTTTATATTATCACAACGTAATTATTATATTCTAAAACCATTATTTTTTAATCCTACATTATTATTTTGATTTTATAATCCCTTAAATCACTATACATCTAAACTGTTTTAATAATGTTAACTGTTCTAATATTATCATTACTAAATTAATTATTATCTACTAAAATCACTACTTTTTTTAATCCCAAATTAATATTTTAAATGTATAATCCTCTAAATCACTACAAAACTAAACTATTTTTGTAATGTAAACTGTTTTGATATTATATTTTCTAATTTAATTATTATTTCCCAAAATCACTACTTTATGATATTATCATTACTGAGCTATTATCATTACTCTCCATTATTTATCCTAATTTTCTTATCAAATATCCGATCAATCCCCTTGCAGCAATTGTTGATATCACATATCCTAATTTATTGGAAAATTTTGAGAATGGCTTTTATTTTCAAGACCAAGCCATCCTAGCTCCTACACTTGATGCTATAAATAAGGTTAACGAATATGTGATGTATTTATGGCCAGGTGATGAAGTACCATATCTAAGATGTCCTATGTAAGGTTGATGAAAACTCAAACAGCTATGATGGTATTTACACCCTATAATTTTTGAATAGCATTACATCTTCTGGAATGTCAAACCACAAGATAACGTTGAAGATTGGGGTTCCTGTAATGTTGCTCCGAAATATAGATCAGTGATCTAGTTTGTACAATGTCACGAGATTAATAGTAACTCAATTGGGAAAACATCTGAAAGAAGCAAAAGTAATTTCAGTCAGCAATTTTGGACATAGAATTTTCATACCTCGTTTGGTCTTAACACCGTTAAACATTAGATTACCTTTAAAATTCTAACAAAGATAATTTTCTTTGGTTGTTTGCTTTTTCATGACAATTAATAAGAGCCAGGGGCAATCTCTCTCACATGTTGGACTGTATCTGTCATGTCCAATTTTTAGTCATAACCAATTGTATGTAGCAGTATCAAGAGTTACAAGCAAGAGTGGAGTAAAAATACTAATTTGTGACAAAGATGGACAAACATACAATACTATAAAGAAAGTAGTTTTCCAGAAAGTTTTTCACAATTTAATATAGAAAGGTTTGACTGTTTTTGGCTATTATCTTTTTAATGCTCATTATTAGTATAAACCCTGATTATTTTATTATTATATCTCATGAAATTTTTACTATAATATTGTGAAACCCCAGATTTTATGAATAAATATTTAATTTTTCTCGAAATAATTTTTTTTTATATTATGGTGTGGATTTGATATAATAGTTATGGGTAGTATTTATAAATTTTACAAAGTATGCAAGTTGTCATATAATATTCGATTGGTCGGAGAATATTCGTTTTAACAGGGAATATTCGTACAACGACACAATCATTGGTGGACCCCACAACGGAATTATTGTCGGATTGAGAAAACGATAAAAATATTTTATTAAAAATAACGGCGGAAGTTTTACCATTGTTACTGTTGAACTACTCGATAGTAAAAGTACAGTAATACATGTGGTTGCATAGTAGCACACGGTATTGATTATTAATGCTTATGTGAGAAGTCACTCAGTTTGATTCAATTACTGTCAGTTAATAATATGAATTATTTAGCGATAATGACGTTTTGTTTTATTCGTATTATTAACGTAATAAAACAGAAACATCTTTTTATATAAAACAGAATACTTTATTAAAGTTATTCTATAAATAGAATATATTATATTTTATTGAAAAGATTTTTCTTTAAATATGGACCGTCAGATTAAAGTAATCAATCTGGACCGTTCATGGATTAGTTACTATGCATTCTATTTTTCTATAAATAGAAGATCATTCCTTCATTATTTCTTACGAATTCACTGAACTCTAGAGAGAGAAGCTATAGAGAGAAACTATAGAGAGAGAAGCTATAGAGAGAAACTATAGAGAGAGAGAAGAAGAGTATTCTGCTACTTAACTACTTCCTTACTTCAGCTCTTCTTTAAAACGGTAAGGGGTGTTATTCTTTCTTATTCATGAAGAGAACTGTTGTTATTCCATTTTTTATTATTCTGTTGGAATAACCTGTATACGCGGTCTACCCTATACTTGGTGACATTCTTCTATTATTCTGTTGGAACATCCTGTCTGTGTGTTTTACACCGGACCTGGTTCTGTTTTTATTATTATTCTGTTGGAACATCCTGTCTGTGTGTTTTACACCGGACCTGGTTCCGTCTTTATTATTATTCTGTTGGAACATCCTGTCTGTGTGTTTTACACCGGACCTGGTTCCGTCTTTATTATTATTCTGTTGGAATATCCTGTCTGTGCGTTTTACGCCAGACCTGGTTCCATTATTTATTATTCTGTTGGAATAACCTGTGTGTGCGGTCTATCGCATGCATGGTGATTTCTTTTGTTATTCCATTCTTTATTGTACTCAGTTGGTTAAGTTTTGACTTCTATACTCCATGAAATTTGTAGAATATCCTTGATAATTGCGTTTCATCCAGTATCTTTTCATGAAAATATTCTTCTAAGCATTCTTGAATTTTACTCCACAAAGCAGTATCATGTTGACAATTTGGACGTTATTAATTCTTGGATAAATTAATTCTTGAACTTGTTTTATTGAATTCTTATATCATTGTCATCATCCTCATGTTTATAAAATGTTAAAAGTCATCTGTGGCCTGTAGTGCATAGATGGACTTGGTATGATTATGACCAGGGATTATTCGGTATAATCATGACCGTAATGTTACAAATGATGTGGTAAAAGTCCTCATTAGCCCGTAGTGCATTGATGGACAGTTGTTGGCATGATCATGACCATTAATGAATACACGAATATCCTTGGCCGTAGTGCAGGGGTGATTCGATGATGTGGATTATTAAGCTGAGTCACAGCGATAACAGTGTTGAAAAACCTTTTAAATCATAAAAGATAGTAGAGTTTATTTTCTACTTGACTCTTTTAATGGATTGCTTGTTCCGGTACAGTTAAACTTGATGTCTATTATATTTTATCAGTTTAACATTGTTGAAGGCTAATGATAATTTATTCTGCATTATCTTAGTCATAATATTTCTTACTGGGCTAGTTGAGCTCACCCTTTCTTTCACTGTTCTCTTCAGGAAATGAGAACGTAGCTGGGGCAAGTCGGGGAACGGAGTGATGGTTCGAATGATAGTATTAGTTAGTAGTCCTCACTATTCTATGTAATAGTGTGTTAATAAATGTAATGAGGACTCCTTTTGAGTATGAATACTCTCTAGAAGATAATATTTGTATTCAAACTCACAGTTTATGTTTTGTCGTATTGTACACGACAGTTGTATTAGTAAGTTATATTTGTATTATGTACTATGTATCTGACGACCCAAGATGGGTGATGTATACCTATTTTTGGGGGCGTCACAAATCTATTTGAATTTTTTTAGGTTAATCTATGATATGCATTTACAAAGCTATCTCGATCGAGCCAAATTCCAGTTGCAAAGACAAAAATAAATCGACAAACTCTCAACACTACCCCTTACAAAATTATTTAGTTTTTATTATACATTCAACTCAAAATTTTGTTAATACATGCACTGAGTAGAGTTTATGTATATTCATTTTTTTGTCTGTGTATATATATTCATGTATAACCATTGAAAAACTTTTGAATAAGAGTATAATAGGTTTGTCTTTTACTTTTTGTATGACAGTATTTGAAATTCTATGTAAGTCCATTTCGTATGTGTTTTACACTAATTTTTTTCGTTTTTATTTAATATAGGAGCTAAATTCCTTTATGTTATGTTAGTTTTCAATCCGACAAACACATGAATTTTTAGCTAAGTGTGAGACTTTTTTTATCTCGGACAATACTATTTTCTATAAAAGAGTTGTGGAAAGATAATTATTTATTTGGTTGATAGTTTAGGCAATGTTGAAATCAACTATTAAGTATGTCTAAATTCTTATATCTCACTATTGTCCAGATTCCTATCGTAAATATTTATAAGATTGCAACGATTGTTAAAAAGATCAAAACTAGAAGAAGCTTAAATGTGATAATCCTGATACTTATGGTTCAATGGTAATGTGACAATGAATTTAGTGTATGCAGTTCTTGGCAGAGTTAAATTTTTGTTGTCATGCTTCTTGCATTATTCCAGGTGCATCATGGATTTTATCCTGCTTAGCACAACAAAATTTTGCGCCCTACAATTCTAAATACTGTTGAAAGTGCAAATGAGTTATATGAAAACTTTCAGATTATGGGACAATGTATTCAATGGGAGGGGCTATGACTTCATTTTGGGGACTATATCCCACGGTGTTTATATTTATGACTTCTTCATTTATTGCATTCTATTATATGGATTTTGGTTTTGCATGATTTGTTAAGTACTAGCATCCGATAAATTATTTTCATCATCATTAATATATTTTTTTAGCATTATGGTAATACTGTGAGTGCCTATACATGTAAGACCCCAACTTATTAATGAATAAAATCAAATTTTCTCTAAATATTATTGTGAATAATAAGGGGTTAATTTGATATAATACTTTGGTTATGGGTGAAATGTGCAAATTTTGCAAAATAAGCAAGTGGTTATAAAATATTTATTTTTAGTCGGTGAATATTCGGTTGGTCGTGGAATATTCTTGCTGTCGGGGAATATTCGTACGACGGCGCAGCCTTGTGTGGGCCCCATAACGGAAAGCGATTGGATGAAGAAAACGACAAGTATAAGTTGTTTATAAATAACGGCGTAGTTGTCACCGTTAATACTGTTGGAATACCCGGTGGTTAAAATACAGTAGCACACGGTATTGCACCAATTATTGATTCTTACGTAAGAAGGCACTACTCAATAATTGTTACAGTAGTTATTATTCAATATTTTATTTTATTGATTCAATAATTGCTGCGTTGATATTTTATATTATTGTTGTTTCAATAATTGTTGCTGCACAGTATTTTCATTTATCAGATCAATAATTCATATTATTTGAATAATATTATTAGATAACATTATTGGCAATGTCTAGAAAGTTCTGTCTAAGGAGAGGTTTGGTCATCTAATTGCGCGCCAGTAAGGAGAAATCCTTATTGGAAAGCCCCCTCTTTCCTGGGAACGGCCTGGTTGTCATAAATGTGATTCTGTAATATTATTTGTGAATAATTAATTATTGATTCATATGATAAGGAAATATTTATTTTATGTGGATATAAATGAGGGATATATTTTTGTGGTTAAAAATGAAGGAGTTAATGTTGAGGTTTTTGTCAGTATTTTTGTCGGAATGGAGGTATTAAAAATCAGGGTTTTTGAGATAGTTTGCGGGGGTTATAATTTTTAATCCGACCGTTGGATCGTGGTAATTTTTGGATATGTTATACATATATAAGTTGAGTATATGTCCACAAATTTTGAACCGTTAAAAATGAACGTATGATTTATTACGAATTTTACAAGATGACTGGTTCAGAAATTGTTGAATTTTCGGAGTTTATCATTTTGGTGGAAAATTCTAGAATTGGTGGGCCCCACTTGTGGTTGGTGAAGAAATGTGCTGAATTATATTTCAAATGTGGTGGGTGGGAATAGTAGCAGGTAAAGCCATCAGGTTGCAGGTCAAACCTACCAAAATTTTCCTATAAATAGAGGGCTAAGTTAGAATTGAAAATCACACCAGAAACAAGTTTTCTCTCTTTCTCTCTCTAGATTATTGAGTGTATTTTGTGAGTATTTAGATACTTTGAGAGTTTCTATTCATCAGAGCAAGTTTCTTTCAGCCTTATACCGGTATTCCGACCACAAATAGTGATATCTTGAGGTAAGGGATATTATTTTCTTCTTAAATGATATTATTTTCTTCAATATCATTATGCTGAAATATTGATATGAGTTTTTATCAAATTTAAAACTTTTTATGTCGGGGTTACTATTCACGTATACGGCACTATTCACGTATACGGTACTATTCACGAATACGACACTATTCACCGAAAAATAAAAAATTTCCCTTTTTGTCCAAGATGTCTATTATGGTTACTATCTTTGATTGTATCCATGTTTTGATCTTTATTTTTGAATTCTGCTTCACAATTGATTATTATGAAGTATTATTGATCTTGGATAAACTGTTATACGAATCCCTAATATTTGTCCTTCTGTCTCACTGGATTCGTTCTCTTTAAGATATTTTTCATCATCCTCAGTTCTAAATGATGATATTACTGAATATCTTTGGCCTGTAGTGCAAAGATGTATGATTACTTGATGAATATCTTTGGCCTGTAGTGCAAAGATGAACAGGTGTTGAGATGAACATGACTGACAGGTGATACAAATGAATATCTTTGGCCTGTAGTGCAAAGATGAATATTTGGATAAAGATGATTATTAATTGATGTTACAGGGATAAAATATTGATGATGGACTTTTAAATCTTAGAAGATAGTAGAATTCTTTCTCTACTTGACTCTTCTAATGGTTTGTTGTTTCCGCTGCAGTTGTTGATCTAAAACTTGTTGTCAATTATATTCTATCAGATTTTTCCCTGTTGAATACTAATGATAATTTGTTGTATATTATCTTAGCCATAATATTCTTTACTGAGCTAGTTGAGCTCACCCTTTTCCTTTTTGTTCCATTTTTCTTCTCAGGAGGCGAGAACATAGCAGGATCTAGTCGGGGTATGGAGTGATGGTTCTAGAAAGATGTTTTAGCAGTCTTCACTATTTCTGTAAAATAGTGTTTGAATAATTGTAATGAGGACTTATTTGAGTGTGGATATTGTCTAGAAGACAATATTTATATTTAAACTCACAGTATGTGTTGTCGTATTTTGCACGACAATTGTATTATTGAAGTTGTAGTTTGTTTTCTGTACTATGTATTTGGCGACTCAGAATGGGTTGGATGGATTGGACCTATTTTGGGGGCGTCACAATACAATTGTCAAAAATTGACAAAAAAACTAATGAGGCAATGCATTCGTTCTTTAACTATAACTTTGTGTTATATATGACACGATGCTATACTGCCATATTTTTGGACATGGTGTTTGTTTGACATGAAGATTCAACATAATTATTAATTCTCGTGCTTTTCAATTTTCGCATGTAACATGTGCTTTCCCTTCATGTCTGAGGATCGAAACTGAGACATTCTTTCGCTGTTTTTTCTTTTGTTTGGATGTTAGAATTTTGGTGCAAGTAAGCGTATACGAGACATGGATCTTCAAAATGCATCAAGTACATGTGTCAGATATTTGAGGCTTGGTGAGATTTGTGTAATGTGTAACAGACTTCAAATATACCACTAGCAATCATATCAATATAACAATTCGATGACATTGTGCATGACACTTTCTAAATATTTGTTAGTGATTTAGAATGAAAGAGTTACCCATTTTTAATCATATTGGTTACATTATAAACATTTTTATCAAGACATTAATATATATATATATATATATATATACACACACACACACACACACACACAACTATTATGTAATGTTCTAGGGTTTAGTGATCAGATTAATTATATACTTGGATATGTATTTGCGCATAAAATTTTAATGCAATACTATATAACATATGCTATTAAAATTTGATAATTGCACAATAATTTACCATTTTCTTATTATATTTTAATTTATTAATGGCATGTATAAATTTATTATTAACAAAATGAATAATCCCGCCGCAAAGCGCGGATTTGTATCTAGTTACACCTAAAATACTGTTTTTTATAAAAATTTCAGTTGAAATAAATACTATACATTTTTTGAGAGGTACTACAAAAAAAAAATCAAAATCAAAAAAAATAATGTCGCTAATAATGTCAATAAAAAACGTCCCCCTAGAATTTTTCAACGTTGAAATATAACTATCACGTTGACTTATGCTGTACGTAAATGTTTAATATGATTAGACATTTGGTTGGTTTGTTTGTTAATGCTTATCTTGTCTCTGGACTAAATATTACTATTTCTTCCGTTCAAATTTATTTAGTTTTGTTCTGTTTTAATGTTCGGATTCCATTTGGGTGAGGAACTCAAGTTTTGAAATTAGGACCTAAGATATTACTGAAAATGTGGGGGGTGCAGGGGAAGGGGTTGGAAAGCAGTGGGCTTTGTCTCCTTTAGAGTATTCTATTGCTTACACTTGAAAAAGTCCCCTATTTCACTTGCTATGTGAAAGCCCCTATGTATCTTTTCCCCTACTTCTGCTTCTTCCTCCGAGGTTACATTCATACTCTGCTCTCTGAGTTTTGTATATGTACAATTTTTAAGTTGGAGATCCGAGTGTAATTTAGAATATATAGAAGAATTTTGTAAAGCAAAGACAGTGAATACAACGTAGTCTATGCATCATACACAACTGAATATCTAATTATTTTTTTAATACTAAAATAACATCTGATTCGTTTTTCAGATCAGATCAATTAAGACATGTCTACAGATATTGCCTTAGTTCTTATCAATTTCTATGTATTATTAATTTAATTCACCTGACTATATATTATCTGCAGTGATAAGCTGGAAACATCTTGCATAAGATTAGATTTCAATTTATTGCTTAAGAAAGTGCTTAACTACATATGGGTACTAATGGCTTTATATTATTATTTAATGGCGTATGAGTATGTCTCATATGCTAGAGCTTACAGTCTTAGACTAACAAAAAAGCTGGAAGTTTAAGAATTTATTTTCATGCGACTTATTCGAATGAATTTTACTTAGGTATCATATTCATGCGAAACGATGAAGAGCTTAGTTGTTAAAAATGTTGACAGCTTTTTCTTGCATTCTATTAGTTTTGAATGGAGTAGACCACTATTTCACTTTCTATGTGAAAGCCCCTATGTATCCTTTTTCTGTTCAGTTTGACCGTATTTGCTCATAACTTAGGATTTATTGTGATGTATATTTCAAGTGCATATTCTTTTTTTATTCATTTGATTTATTTTGATTATGTTGCATGCACTGCATCCCCAACATCGAAAAGAGTCAACTTAAATGGCCGCAGGTAATCACTGCTATTGTCATCACCCGACTATGTTGATACTTCTTTTTTGACAGCCTCATGGTTACGGGTGTGACGCCCCCAGAATAGGTATACAACACCCATTCTGAGTCGCCAAATACATGGTACAGAAAGCAAACTACAACTTCAATAATATAATTGTCGTGCAAAATACGACAACACATACTGTGAGTTTAAATACAAATATTGTCTTCTAGACAATATCCACACTCAAATAAATCCTCCTTACAATTATTCAAACACTATTTTACAGAAATAGTGAGGACTGCTAATACATCTTTCTAGAACCATCACTCCATACCCCGACTAGATCCTGCTATGTTCTCACCTCCTGAGAAGAAAAATGGAACAAAAAGGAAAAGGGTGAGCTCAACTAGCCCAGTAAAGAATATTATGACTAAGATAATATACAACAAATTATCGTTAGTCTTCAACAGGGAAAAATCTGATAAAATATAATCGACAACAAGTTTTAGATCAACAACTGCAGCGGAAACAGCAAACCATTAGAAGAGTCAAGTAGAGAAAGAATTCTACTATCTTCTAAGATTTAAAAGTCCATCATCAATATTTTATCCCTGTAACATCAATTAATAATCATCTTTAACCAAATATTCATCTTTGCACTACAGGCCAAAGATATTCATTTGTATCATCAGTCGGTCATGTTCATCTCAACACCTGTTCATCTTTGCACTACAGGCCAAAGATATTCATCAAGTAATTATACATCTTTGCACTACAGGCCAAAGATATTCAGTAATATCATCATTTAGGACTGAGGATGATGAAAAATATCTTAAAGAGAACGAATCCAATGAGACAGAAGGACAAATAGTAGGGATTCGTATAACAGTTTATCCAAGATCAATAATACTTCATAATAATCAATTGTGAAGCAGAATTCAAAAATAAAGATCAAAACATGGATACAATCAAAGATAGTAACCATAATAGACATCTTGGACAAAAAGGGAAAATTTTATTTTTCGGTGAATAGTGCCGTATTCGTGAATAGTGCCGTATACGTGAATAGTGCCGTATACGTGAATAGTAACCCCGACACAAAAAGTTTTAAATTTGATAAAAACTCATATCAATATTTCAGCATAATGATATTGAAGAAAATAATATCATTTAAGAAGAAAATAATATCCCTTACCTCAAAATATCAGTACTTCTGGTCGGAATACCGGTATAAGGCTGAAAGAAACTTGCTCTGATGAATAGAAACTCTCAAAGTATCTAAATACTCACAAAATACACTCAATAATCTAGAGAGAGAAAGAGAGAAAACTTGTTTCTGGTGTGATTTTCAATTCTAACTTAGCCCTCTATTTATAGGAAAATTTTGGTAGGTTTGACCTGCAACCTGATGGCTTTACCTGCTACTATTCCCACCCACCACATTTGAAATATAATTCAGCACATTTCTTCACCAACCACAAGTGGGGCCCACCAATTCTAGAATTTTCCACCAAAATGATAAACTCCGAAAATTCAACAATTTCTGAACCAGTCATCTTGTAAAATTCGTAATAAATCATACGTTCATTTTTAACGGTTCAAAATTTGTGGACATATACTCAACTTATATATGTATAACATATCCAAAAATTACCACGATCCAACGGTCGGATTAAAAATTATAACCCCCGCAAACTATCTCAAAAACCCTGATTTTTAATACCTCCATTCCGACAAAAATACTGACAAAAACCTCAACATTAACTCCTTCATTTTTAACCACAAAAATATATCCCTCATTTATATCCACATAAAATAAATATTTCCTTATCATATGAATCAATAATTAATTATTCACAAATAATATTACAGAATCACATTTATGACAACCAGGCCGTTCCCAGGAAAGAGGGGGCTTTCCAATAAGGATTTCTCCTTACTGGCGCGCAATTAGATGACCAAACCTCTCCTTAGACAGAACTTTCTAGACATTGCCAATAATGTTATCTAATAATATTATTCAAATAATATGAATTATTGATCTGATAAATGAAAATACTGTGCAGCAACAATTATTGAAACAACAATAATATAAAATATCAACGCAGCAATTATTGAATCAATAAAATAAAATATTGAATAATAACTACTGTAACAATTATTGAGTAGTGCCTTCTTACGTAAGAATCAATAATTGGTGCAATACCGTGTGCTACTGTATTTTAACCACCGGGTATTCCAACAGTATTAACGGTAACAACTACGCCGTTATTTATAAACAACTTATACTTGTCGTTTTCTTCATCCAATCGCTTTCCGTTATGGGGCCCACACAAGGCTGCGTCGTCGTACGAATATTCCCCGACAGCAAGAATATTCCACGACCAACCGAATATTCACCGACCAAAAATAAATATTTTATAACCACTTGCTTATTTTGCAAAATTTGCACATTTCACCCATAACCAAAGTATTATATCAAATTAACCCCTTATTATTCACAATAATATTTAGAGAAAATTTGATTTTATTCATTAATAAGTTGGGGTCTTACAACCTCCCCTCCTTATGAAATTTCGTCCTCGAAATTGACGTACGTACCTGATGTTTCAAAAAGGTGAGGATACCTCGCTTTCATTTCTGATTCCAACTCCCAGGTCATTTCTTCAATAGCATGGTTTCTCCACAAAACCTTAACTTGTGGTATAACCTTCGTGCGTAGGACATGCTCTTTCCTATCCAAGATCTTAACAGGTACCTCCTCGTACGTTAAATCTTCAGCTATCTCGTCTGGTTCTAACTCAATAATGTGGTTCGGGTCTTTAACATATTTACGAAGCATAGATATGTGAAAAACATTATGAACACGAGACATGCTTGGAGGTAATGCGAGTCTATATGCCACATTTCCTATTCGCTCAAGAATCTCAAATGGACCAACAAATCTTGGATTGAGCTTTCCTCTCTTCCCAAATCTTGTAACTCCCTTCCATGGTGCAACACGTAACAATACATGATCCCCAATATTAAATTCCACGTCCTTCCGATGAAGATCCGCATAACTCTTTTGTCGATCCTGTGCCGTTTGTATACGTTGTCGAATCGTTTGGATCTTCTCTGTAGTAATGCGTACCAATTCTGGTCCCAACAATGTTGCTTCACCCACCTCGTCCCAGCATACTGGAGAACGACATTTTCTTCCATACAACGCCTCAAATGGAGCCACACCTATGCTCGCCTGATAACTGTTGTTGTAGGAGAATTCCACCAATGGTAGGTACTTATCCCAACTCCCTTTGAGATCTAGGACACAAAGTCTTAATAGATCTTCAAGAGTTTGAATAGTCCTCTCTGATTGTCCGTCCGTTTGAGGATGGTATGCTGAACTGAATCGTAAATCCGTGCCCATAGCTTTCTGCAAGCTAACCCAAAATCGTGAAGTGAATCTTGGGTCACGATCCGAAACTATGGATACTGGCATGCCATGCAATCTCACAATCTCGTTCACGTACATACTAGCAAGACGTTCAAGGGAATAAGTCTCACGTATCGGCAAGAAATGAGCGGACTTGGTTAATCTATCAACAATAACCCAAATCGCATCTATGCCTTGAGAAACCTTGGGAAGACCTGTAACAAAATCCATAGTAATGTGTTCCCACTTCCATTTCGGAATCTCAAGTGGTTGCAATGGACCCTTTGGTACTTGATGCTCCGCTTTTACACGTTGACAAGTTAAACATCTCGAGATAAACTCCGCGATCTCTCTTTTCATATTGCTCCACCAAAATGTATGTCGAAGATCGTGATACATTTTGGTACTCCCAGGATGGATTGCAAACGGTGTGTTGTGTGCCTCCATCATTATTCTATGCTTCAAGTCAAAATCGTTAGGAACACAAAGTCTGGAGTTGACTCGAAGTATTCCTTCTTCATCGATTCTTGCTTCTGGAATAGCACCTTCTTGCACTTTCTTCTTCATACGCATCAGCTCTATATCCGTAGCTTGAGCAGCTTTAACTTTATCGATTAAAGTCGGTTCTACTCGTATATTTGATATCATCATGTGGGTACTTGGAGCCTTCATCTCTATCTCCATCCTTTGCAAGTCATACAAAATGGGCCTTTGTGTTAAAAACATTGCACTCGTACCCGCATATGATCTTCTACTCAATGCGTCAGCTACTACGTTTGCTTTTCCAGGATGATATTGGATGGTATGATCGTAATCTTTCAACAGCTCAAGCCAACGTCGTTGCCGCATGTTGAGTTCCTTTTGGGTGAAGAAATATTTGAGGCTTTTATGATCTGTATAGATCTCCACTTTCTCCCCATACAGGTAGTGTCTCCAGATCTTCAACGCAAAAACGACTGCTGCCAACTCCAAATCATGAGTAGGATAATTCCTCTCATATTCTTTGAGTTGTCGTGAGGCATAGGCTATGACTTTCCCATGTTGCATGAGAACACATCCTAACCCTTTGCCTGAAGCATCGCTGTAGATAACAAATCCATCCGAACCAGATGGTATTGTCAAAACAGGTGCCGAAATGAGTCTCCTCTTGAGTTCTTGGAAACTCTTCTCGCATTCCTCACTCCATACGAATTTTGTATCTTTCCGAGTCAGCTGAGTTAACGGAGTAGCGATTCGAGAAAATCCTTCCACAAATCTCCGATAATAACCAGCTAAGCCCAGAAAGCTACGTACTTCGGTTACCGACTTCGGTTGCTCCCAACTTTGTATGGCTTCAATCTTCGCCGGGTCGACAGATACTCCATGTTTTGACACCACGTGCCCAAGGAATGCTACTTCCTCAAGCCAGAACTCGCATTTCTTCAGTTTGGCATATAGCTTGTTTTCACGAAGCCTTTGCAGTACCAGCTTCAAATGGCGCTCATGATCTTCACGGCTTTTGGAATAGATGAGGATGTCATCAATAAAGACAACAACGAACTGATCCAAATATTCTTTGAATACACGGTTCATCATATCCATGAAGGCAGCAGGAGCATTAGTCAATCCAAAAGACATTACTAAGAATTCATAATGCCCGTACCGAGTTCTGAAGGCAGTCTTTGGAATATCCTCAGTTTTAATCTTCAGCTGATGATATCCAGAACGAAGATCGATCTTTGAAAAGAATTGTGCTCCTTGCAACTGGTCAAACAGGTCATCAATGCGAGGTAGCGGATACCTATTCTTGATGGTGACATGATTCAATTCTCGATAGTCAATACAAAGTCGCATACTCCCGTCTTTCTTCTTTACGAATAAAACAGGA
This sequence comes from Panax notoginseng, assembly GCA_016801055.1. Classification (NCBI taxonomy): domain Eukaryota; kingdom Viridiplantae; phylum Streptophyta; class Magnoliopsida; order Apiales; family Araliaceae; genus Panax; species Panax notoginseng. Next base: position 7,299,449 of record CM029018.1, on the reverse strand, counting down.
GCACCCCAAGGAGACGTACTAGGACGAATAAAACCGATGTCCAACAACTCCTGTAGTTGGACTTTTAACTCCTGAAGTTCAATAGGAGCCATTCGATATGGAGTTTTAGAAATGGGCTTTGTACCGGGTTCAAGGTCAATAAAGAATTCAATTTCTCGTTCCGGGGGTAGACCGGGAAGTTCTTCAGGAAATACATCGGGAAATTCTCTAACAATAGAAATATTATTCAAATCTGACTTGTCTTTGTTCAAATCCATAACATGGGCTAAGAAAGCTTGACATCCGTTTTTCAATAAACGAATAGCTTTGTGGCTTGATATGACAGTGACTGATTTTAGTGGTTTAGTAGTTTGAATTCGTATGACAGGTTGGTTAGGAATATGAAAACTAACAACCTTACGAAAACAATCAATTTTAGCATGATGAGTGGTTAACCAATCAATTCCTAAAATCACATCAAAAGCAAGTATCTTTAAAGAGATAAGATCAACAGGTAATGTGATAGTGCCAACTTGGATCATGCAAGATTTATAAACTGTAGATGTAACGAAGGTTTCACCCAACGGAGTTTCAACAGATAAGTTAAAGTCCAATTTCTCCGGAGTCAAGTTTAAACGTTGAGCACAAGCAGGAGAGATAAAAGAATGGGTAGAACCGGTATCTAGTAAAGTATAAACTTCGCAAGAATTCAAGATTAGCTTACCCGTGATCACCTCGTTCGGGTTTCTCGCGTTTTGGCCAGTAACGACAAACGCCCTTCCAGGAACCGCTGATTTCGACTTATCCGGGATAACTTTTGGAGTCACCATCCCCGCTGAACTTGGTTTTGCTACAGAACACTCTCGAGCTATATGACCTTCCTTTCCACAGTTATAACATACCTTGGATTGTTGTGGGCAGTTTGGGCTGATATGTCCCTCTTTCCCACATTTGTAACATACGACCGGTGGTCGTTCTCCTCCCCTAGAAACAGTTGATGTTTGTGCTGACGTCTTCACGTTATCATTGTTGTACCTTCTCTTCTTGAAATCTCCTCCCGACTCGCTCCTTCTATTATCACGACCACGATTACCACCAGAGTGGTTACCGCTTTTGTCCGAATGTTTTCCTCCCTGCTGGTTTTCATTGCTTCGATGACTGCCGCCACCGGTATGACCCTGGTTGTGGTCCCTCGGTTGCACATACTCATTATCTCGCTCTAATAATTGAGCCCTGTTTACAACATCTGAATATAAAGAAAATTTATGAGAGATAAGATATTGCCGAATCTCGGGTTTTAGACCTCTCAGAAACATCCTTGTCATTCGTTCCTCATTTTCGACCAAATGAGGTGCAAACCTGGATAACTCTGCAAACTTCGCCTCGTACTGGGACACCGTCATGTTGTTTTGTTCCAGTCTAATAAACTCAACCTCCTTCATATGACGAATACTTTCAGGAAAGTACTTGTCATTGAACAGTTTTTGAAATGTTTCCCAGGACATGTTGAGTGCGTCAGGCTGGGTACGCTTCACAGACTCCCACCAGTAGTCTGCCTCACCGCGGAACATAAATGTGGCGAATGGAACCTTCTGTTCCTCCGTGCATCCCAAGACATCGAATATCTTGGTAATTTGCTTGACCCACGTTTCCGCCATGATCGGATCCGGCTTTCCCTTAAATTCTGGTGGTCCCAATTCTTTGAACTGCTTAGCTGTGACAAACCGCGCGTTGTTATCATTTCCACCCGTATTCTGCACACGAGTCTCCCTCGTCTGATTTTGCATGAACTGCAAAAAGCTCCTAAACATTCCATCATTCATCGTTTGCTCGGTAACGTTGTTTACAGGAGGAATATTGCCTTCCTGTTGCACGTTCCCCTGGGTGTGATCAAAGGTGTCTCCACGGTCTGATTTACTCCATTATTAACGTTCTCAGCTGCCATTCTTAAATACTGCCATAAAACAAGGGTTAATAGTCATGTCATATATTATCCCTATACTCTGACCGACCAAATAAACACCAAATAAACTTAGTCAGGTCATACTAGCGAAGGAATTCCCCGTCTCTCCCCTCCTAGTTCTTGTCTCACATCTCAGCCAGGGATCATATCCCTAAGCTCTGATACCAACTGTGACGCCCCCAGAATAGGTATACAACACCCATTCTGAGTCGCCAAATACATGGTACAGAAAGCAAACTACAACTTCAATAATACAATTGTCGTGCAAAATACGACAACACATACTGTGAGTTTAAATACAAATATTGTCTTCTAGACAATATCCACACTCAAATAAATCCTCATTACAATTATTCAAACACTATTTTACAGAAATAGTGAGGACTGCTAATACATCTTTCTAGAACCATCACTCCATACCCCGACTAGATCCTGCTATGTTCTCACCTCCTGAGAAGAAAAATGGAACAAAAAGGAAAAGGGTGAGCTCAACTAGCCCAGTAAAGAATATTATGACTAAGATAATATACAACAAATTATCGTTAGTCTTCAACAGGGAAAAATCTGATAAAATATAATCGACAACAAGTTTTAGATCAACAACTGCAGCGGAAACAGCAAACCATTAGAAGAGTCAAGTAGAGAAAGAATTCTACTATCTTCTAAGATTTAAAAGTCCATCATCAATATTTTATCCCTGTAACATCAATTAATAATCATCTTTAACCAAATATTCATCTTTGCACTACAGGCCAAAGATATTCATTTGTATCATCAGTCGGTCATGTTCATCTCAACACCTGTTCATCTTTGCACTACAGGCCAAAGATATTCATCAAGTAATTATACATCTTTGCACTACAGGCCAAAGATATTCAGTAATATCATCATTTAGGACTGAGGATGATGAAAAATATCTTAAAGAGAACGAATCCAATGAGACAGAAGGACAAATAGTAGGGATTCGTATAACAGTTTATCCAAGATCAATAATACTTCATAATAATCAATTGTGAAGCAGAATTCAAAAATAAAGATCAAAACATGGATACAATCAAAGATAGTAACCATAATAGACATCTTGGACAAAAAGGGAAAATTTTATTTTTCGGTGAATAGTGCCGTATTCGTGAATAGTGCCGTATACGTGAATAGTGCCGTATACGTGAATAGTAACCCCCGACACAAAAAGTTCCAAATTTGATAAAAACTCATATCAATATTTTAGCATAATGATATTGAAGAAAATAATATCATTAAGAAGAAAATAATATCCCTTACCTCAAAATATCAGTACTTCTGGTCGGAATACCGGTATAAGGCTGAAAGAAACTTGCTCTGATGAATAGAAACTCTCAAAGTATCTAAATACTCACAAAATACACTCAATAATCTAGAGAGAGAAAGAGAAAAAACTTGTTTCTGGTGTGATTTTCAATTCTAACTTAGCCCTCTATTTATAGGAAAATTTTGGTAGGTTTGACCTGCAACCTGATGGCTTTACCTGCTACTATTCCCACCCACCACATTTGAAATATAATTCAGCACATTTCTTCACCAACCACAAGTGGGGCCCACCAATTCTAGAATTTTCCACCAAAATGATAAACTCCGAAAATTCAACAATTTCTGAACCAGTCATCTTGTAAAATTCGTAATAAATCATACGTTCATTTTTAACGGTTCAAAATTTGTGGACATATACTCAACTTATATATGTATAACATATCCAAAAATTACCACGATCCAACGGTCGGATTAAAAATTATAACCCCCGCAAACTATCTCAAAAACCCTGATTTTTAATACCTCCATTCCGACAAAAATACTGACAAAAACCTCAACATTAACTCCTTCATTTTTAACCACAAAAATATATCCCTCATTTATATCCACATAAAATAAATATTTCCTTATCATATGAATCAATAATTAATTATTCACAAATAATATTACAGAATCACATTTATGACAACCAGGCCGTTCCCAGGAAAGAGGGGGCTTTCCAATAAGGATTTCTCCTTACTGGCGCGCAATTAGATGACCAAACCTCTCCTTAGACAGAACTTTCTAGACATTGCCAATAATGTTATCTAATAATATTATTCAAATAATATGAATTATTGATCTGATAAATGAAAATACTGTGCAGCAACAATTATTGAAACAACAATAATATAAAATATCAACGCAGCAATTATTGAATCAATAAAATAAAATATTGAATAATAACTACTGTAACAATTATTGAGTAGTGCCTTCTTACGTAAGAATCAATAATTGGTGCAATACCGTGTGCTACTGTATTTTAACCACCGGGTATTCCAACAGTATTAACGGTGACAACTACGCCGTTATTTATAAACAACTTATACTTGTCGTTTTCTTCATCCAATCGCTTTCCGTTATGGGGCCCACACAAGGCTGCGTCGTCGTACGAATATTCCCCGACAGCAAGAATATTCCACGACCAACCGAATATTCACCGACCAAAAATAAATATTTTATAACCACTTGCTTATTTTGTAAAATTTGCACATTTCACCCATAACCAAAGTATTATATCAAATTAGCCCCTTATTATTCACAATAATATTTAGAGAAAATTTGATTTTATTCATTAATAAGTTGGGGTCTTACAACGGGTCCGATGCAGCCGAGAGTCATTCAAGTGATTCTTGGTTTGTTGAGCAAGTTGAGGGCTCTTGTAAATGAAGCTCAAAATGTTAGACGCAAATTGCCGATTTATTTGATAACTGATGTGATAAAAATACGTAACTGTAAGTGTACAGTGTCAAATTAAAGAACTGGCAAGTACAGGTCGAACCCACAGAGACTAGATTAATTCTTTAATATATCCTTAATTAATATTTTAGGCGAATTAGAAATAAATATGGTGGAGAAAATTTATTAACTAAATTATTCAAACGACTAATTAATAACGGAAACTATTAATGAGAAAAGATACCTAGAAATCAGAATTCACCAAATATTAACATAATAAATAATTTTTTATTTCTTAAATCAATTCTCAAATTATTCTCCCTTCCCTTTAAAAATAATGATTCATATAATTAATATGGGTAAGCATAAGTTATGAAAAATTTACAGATTAACTATAACTTATCAAAACCTTGCAATCAATATAAAAATCATATGCAATTTATGCGGAGAAAAATATGAAGGCGAAAATAATTAGGCATTAATTTTGGAACGGAAAGAAAATATTATTATGAAATACTTAGTTTCATCATAATCCTAGGTATTAGAAATTTAGCTAGCCATGGAATTAAAAATAAAAACAAATAATATTAGTACTACAATTCGCATGAAATAAGAACAATAATTAAAAAGAGAATTTCTATTATATAAACAAAAGAAAGATACAAATACTCTCTAACAGTATGTTCCACGCGTGATTGGAATAAGAGAGACAAACTCTAAATATCTTCTTCCTCCTACACTAGTGAAAAACTAAGAAAAATAAAATAATAAGTCGTGCATTTCTCTCTAAAACAAGAGGCCTATTTATAGGAAAAATAACTTGGAACCCTAATTAAGGATCATTGAACTTGGACAGTTTTGTTTCCCATCAACTTCTCAAAAAAAGATCTTCTAGATATACTTTCCCTTCTGTTGTTGGATTTGATCACTTGCACACCAAGATTGTTCAACCTCTTTTCTACTCCTTGTAGGATTCTTCTTGAATATTCCTTACATGAATAAGAGCATTAAATATCGCTTGATCACCAAGATTTTGACCTTATTGCAACAAATATTAAATCCTATAAAATAAAATAAAACATATTAATTTAATAAACTAATATAATTAAAAGGATAAAATTAGGAATAATTAAATGTATGAATTACGTGTCTATCAAATACCCTCATACCTAGCTTTTGCTCGTCCTCGAGTAAAATAAAATAAAAATTACACTACCCCATTTTCGTAGGAAACACGATTGCACTTAGCATGTGCAACAAGCCTTTAAACCCCAAGGTTACCCAAGTGGACGAGTTAGGTTACCCAAGTGGACAAGTTGTGTCTCATGAGGGTTTGCAGTGAATATACCCACAAAATTTAAAAATATATTTTTTGGGTTCAACAAATTATGAAATTGAAAGAAGACTTCTAAATATCTATGGGCATTATACATAAGCAAGATTAAATTCAAAATCACACTTTCACCTTATCAAAAATACTCGATCTTCATTTTAGACACCATCCTTCATTAAATTAATTTCATGTGATGCATGCATGTGTATGTGATGTGACTCTTAGTAGGGATTTTTACCATGAAAATCAAGCAAGCTCATTTTTCTTTTTCTTTTTTCCATTTTTTCATTTTTTTTCAATTTTGATTCTTGACTTGTGCAATGTCTCAATTTCTTAGGCTTTTTAGAGTTACCCATATAGAGCGAGCGTTGGACCAATGACTCCCAAATCAGATGTGTAGAGACACCCCTAAGGATTTACTAACTCGAGTAACAAAGGCCACAAAATTAGACTAGTCAAGCTGCTTTTATCCATCACACTTTTCAGTGAAAATATCGATGCTTCCCGAAGTTTGGATACCCAGTTATTTCGTTAAATGGACATTGAAGCAGTTATTTATTCTTCTTTTTTTCGACATTTTTCTTTCTTTTTTTTCAATATTTTTTCTCTTTTTTTTCATTCTTTTTTTCTTTTTGTCCTTTGTTGAAATTACTCGAATCATGGTTTATACTTCACAACTAAGAATTAGTGCAAACGTGAAGTGCAAAAATGCTTGTGAAATCAATTTTAATCCGGATGGTGTTTTGAACTAAGATTTCATATCTTATCAAAAATTTAAGAGTTCTAAATCTTTCAATCTTACTCATGAGTTTTGCTCCACAAACACTTATTAGAATTAATTCAATCCATAAAAAAAGTCAAATAAATTTTTTTATTTATTTATTTTATTTATTTATTTATTGTGTTTTTTTTCTATATTTTTTTCCTAAAAAATAAAAAATATCTAATACAATAATACAAATAAACTCCCCCTCATACCTAAATCATGCATTGTCCTCAATGTATGCAAATGAAAAATAGAGAACAAAGATATGAAAGAATTATACCTTGTACGACAGGGCAGAAACCGGATGACAATATTGGACAAAAGAAAAATATACGTACAAACTTACAAGTGCAGTGCCAGTCATACTAAATCAGGTGGGTCAACAAGGTATACCACCTCCTCTGGTTCGGTCGACATTTCTAAAAAAAGTTTGAGTCGTTGACCATTCACTTTGAGAATTTCTTTCTTAACAACATCTGATAAAAATATGTAACTGCAAGTGCACAGTGTCAAATTGAAGAACTGACAAGTACAGGTCGAACCCACAGAGACTAGATTAATTCTTTAATATATCCTTAATTAATATTTTAGGAGAATTAGAAATAAATATGGCGGAAAAAATTTATTAACTAAATTATTCAAACTACTAATTAATAACGGAAACTATTAATGAGAAAAGATACCTAGGAATCAGAATCCACCAAATATTAACATAATAAATAATTTCTTATTTCTTAAATCAATTCCCAAATTATTCTCTCTTCCCTTTAAAAATAATGATTCATATAATTAATATGGGCAAGCATAAGTTATGAAAAATTCACAGATTAACTATAACTTATCAAAACCTCGCAATCAATATAAAAATCATATGCAATTTATGCGGAGGAAAATATGAAGGCGAAAATAATTAGGCATTAATTTTGGAACGGAAAGAAAATATTATTATGAAATACTTAGTTTCATCATAATCCTAGGTATTAGAAATTTAGCTAGCCATGAAATTAAAAACAAAAACAAATAATATTAGTATTACAATTCGCATGAAATAAGAACAATAATTAAAAATAGAATTTCTATTATATAAACAAAAGAAAAATACAAATACTCCCTGACAGTATGTTCCACGCGTGATTGGAATAAGAGAGACAAACTCTAAATATCTTCTTCCTCCTACACTAGTGAAAAACTAAGAAAAATAAAATAACAAGTCGTGCCTTTCTCTCTAAAACAAGAGGCCTATTTATAGGGAAAATAACGTGGAACCCTAATTAAGGTTCATTGAACTTGGACAGTTTTGTTTCCCATCAACTTCTCAAAAAATGATCTTCTAGATATACTTTCCCTTCTGTTGTTGGATTTGACTTGCACTCCAAGATTGTTCAACCTCTTTCATACTCCTTGTAGGATTCTTCTTGGATATTCCTTACATGAATAAGAGCATTAAATATCGCTTAATCACCAAGATTTTGACCTTATTGCAACAAATATTAAATCCTACAAAATAAAATAAAACATATTAATTTAATAAACTAATATAATTAAAAGGACAAAATTAGGGATAATTAAATATATGAATTACGTGTCTATCAATAACCATATGTGTAAGACCCCAACTTATTAATGAATAAAATCAAATTTTCTCTAAATATTATTGTGAATAATAAGGGGGTTAATTTGATATAATACTTTGGTTATGGGTGAAATGTGCAAATTTTGCAAAATAAGCAAGTAGTTATAAAATATTTATTTTTGGTCGGTGAATATTCGGTTGGTCGTGGAATATTCTTGCTGTCGGGGAATATTCGTACGACGACGCAGCCTTGTGTGGGCCCTATAACGGAAAGCGATTGGATGAAAAAAACGACAAGTATAAGTTGTTTATTAATAATGGCGTAGTTGTTACCGTTAACACTGTTTAAATACCCAGTGGTTAAAAATACAGTAATAACGCGTGGTTGCATAGTAGCACACGGATTGCACAGTATAGTTGAATTATTGATTCGTACGTAAGAAGGCACTACTCAATAATTGTTACAGTGATTACTGTTCAATATTTTATTTTATTGGTTCAATAATTGCTGCATTGATATTTTATATTATTGTTGTTTCAATAATTATTGCTGCACAGTATTTTCATTTATCAGATCAATAATTCATATTATTTGAATAATATTATTAGATAACATTATTGGCAATGTCTAGAAAGTTCTGTCTAAGGAGAGGTTTGGTCATCTAATTGCGCGCCAGTAAGGAGAAATCCTTATTGGAAAGCCCCCTCTTTCCTGGGAACGGCCTGGTTGTCATAAATGTGATTCTGTAATATTATTTATGAATAATTAATTATTGATTCATATGATAAGGAAATATTTATTTTATGTGGATATAAATGAGGGATATATTTTTGTGGTTAAAAATGAAGGAGTTAATGTTGAAGTTTTTATCCATATTTTTGTCGGAATGGAGGTATTAAAAATCAGGGTTTTTGAGATATTTTACGGGGGTTATAATTTTTAATCCGACCGTTGGATCGTGGTAATTTTTGGATATGTTATACATATATAAGTTGAGTATATGTCCACAAATTTTGAACCGTTAAAAATGAACGTATGATTTATTATGAATTTTACAAGATGACTGGTTCAGAAATTGTTGAATTTTCGGAGTTTATCATTTTGATGGAAAATTCTAGAATTGGTGGGCCCCACTTGTGGTTGGTGAAGAAATGTGCTGAATTATATTTCAAATGTGGTAGGTGGGAATAGTAGCAGGTAAAGCCATCAGGTTGCAGGTCAAACCTACCAAAATTTTCCTATAAATAGAGGGCTAAGTTAGAATTGAAAATTACACCAGAAACAAGTTTTCTCTCTTTCTCTCTCTAGATTATTGAGTGTATTTTGTGAGTATTTAGATACTTTGAGAGTTTCTATTCATCAGAGCAAGTTTCTTTCAGCCTTATACCGGTATTCCGACCACAAATAGTGATATCTTGAGGTAAGGGATATTATTTTCTTCTTAAATGATATTATTTTCTTCAATATCATTATGCTGAAATATTGATATGAGTTTTTATCAAATTTAAAACTTTTTATGTCGGGGTTACTATTCACGTATACGGCACTATTCACGTATACGGTACTATTCACGAATACGACACTATTCACCGAAAAATAAAAAATTTCCCTTTTTGTCCAAGATGTCTATTATGGTTACTATCTTTGATTGTATCCATGTTTTGATCTTTATTTTTGAATTCTGCTTCACAATTGATTATTATGAAGTATTATTGATCTTGGATAAACTGTTATACGAATCCCTACTATTTGTCCTTCTGTCTCATTGGATTCGTTCTCTTTAAGATATTTTTCATCATCCTCAGTCCTAAATGATGATATTACTGAATATCTTTGGCCTGTAGTGCAAAGATGTATAATTACTTGATGAATATCTTTGGCCTGTAGTGCAAAGATGAACAGGTGTTGAGATGAACATGACCGACTGATGATACAAATGAATATCTTTGGCCCGTAGTGCAAAGATGAATATTTGGTTAAAGATGATTATTAATTGATGTTACAGGGATAAAATATTGATGATGGACTTTTAAATCTTAGAAGATAGTAGAATTCTTTCTCTACTTGACTCTTCTAATGGTTTGCTGTTTCCGCTGCAGTTGTTGATCTAAAACTTGTTGTCGATTATATTTTATCAGATTTTTCCCTGTTGAAGACTAACGATAATTTGTTGTATATTATCTTAGTCATAATATTCTTTACTGGGCTAGTTGAGCTCACCCTTTTCTTTTTTGTTCCATTTTTCTTCTCAGGAGGTGAGAACATAGCAGGATCTAGTCGGGGTATGGAGTGATGGTTCTAGAAAGATGTATTAGCAGTCCTCACTATTTCTGTAATATAGTGTTTGAATAATTGTAATGAGGATTTATTTGAGTGTGGATATTGTCTAGAAGACAATATTTGTATTTAAACTCACAGTATGTGTTGTCGTATTTTGCACGACAATTGTATTATTGAAGTTGTAGTTGTTTTCTGTACCATGTATTTGGCGACTCAGAATGGGTGTTGTATACCTATTTTGGGGGCGTCACAACAACGTCTCAATTATTGATTTAATAATATAACATATTATACAGATGATACTATGACAATAATTTAAGAGATATGATGCAGCAATTACTGTAGCAATAATTGAGTATAGCTGAGTGACTTCTCACGTAAGCATCAATAATCAATACCGTGTGCTACTATGCAACCACGCGTATTACTGTACTTTTACTACCGAGTAGTTCAACAGTAACAATGGTAAAACTTCCGCCGTTATTTTTAATAAACTATCTTTGTCGTTTTCTCAATCCGACAATAATTCTGTTGTGGGGTCCACCAATGATTGTGCCGTCGTACGAATATTCCTCGACAAAAAGAATATTCTCCGACCAAACGAATATTTTATAACAACTTGCATACTTTGCAAAATTTATAAATACTACCCATAACTATTATATCAAATCCACACCATAATAAAAAAAAAATTATTTCGAGAAAAATTAAATATTTATTCATAAAATCTGGGGTCTCACATTACTGTTTTTTAACCACCGGGTATTCCAACAGTGTTAACGGTAACAATTACGCCGTTATTTATAAAAACTCAATTTTTGTCGTTATCTTCATCCAATCGTTTTCCGTTATGGGGCCCACAAATAGATGCACCGTCGTACGAATATTCTCCGACAGAAAGAATAATCCACGACCAAACGAATATTTTATAACCACTTGTTTATTTTGTAAAATTTGCACATTTCACCCATAACCAAAGTATTATATCAAATTAATACCTTATTATTCACAATAATATTTAGAGAAAATTTGATTTTATTCATTAATAAGTTGGGGTCTTACAACAGTGATGAAAATTAGTAATAATTTGTCCATTGCGCCTGCTACGACCGCGGGATCTCATGTTGTCTTCCATATTAATTATTGAGATCATGTTCTTCTCGCAAAAAATATGACATCCTTAAAAAATTCTCCCATTCCGCCTCCCTAAAATCTTGTAGTCGAGCTTTCATTACCCCATTCAATCTCACATCATGTACAATGTTTTGATCTTTTTGTTGTAAGGAAAGTGACAAATCCTTCGTGATTCCCAACAAATATTTCATCAAATGCATCACAAATACAAATTCATAATTCTTCATCTTATCAATCAAACTTATGGCTATACCGCTATTATCATTAGAAGCACCATCATTATGCACATTTTCAAGCAGTTGTAATACGGAAGTCCACATAGACATAAGACGGATTATTGTTATGTAATGTGACCCCCAACGAGTATCTCCTGGTCGTCTTAAACTGATTTCTTGATTTTTTTCCTTTACCACTAACTATCTCTCCCTTTTCCAAACACTCTACGATCCTATCATGTTCAAGTTGTCTAAGTTTATCTTTCCCTTTACATGATGCTCCAGTCACATTCACAATCATAGTAACATATTGAAAAAAGTCACTCACAATACAGTTGCTCTTGGCAACAACAACAACAACTAATTGGAGTTGGTGAGAAAAATAATGGACACACCTTGCATATGGATTTTCTTTTAAAATAAGTGCCTTCAATCCATTGAACTCGCCTCGCATATTTGAAGCCCTATCATATCCTTAACCTGTAATACCCGAGAACTTCCATATATTATTAAATAAATATATTAATGGAAATGAGAATTTATTTAAATATAAATGATTTTTGTGTTATGAGATGAATTAATTCAATTATATTAAATTGAATAACTATAATAATTGAGGAAAATGTGGAGTTATCATAAACTCGGGAAGCCTTGTGTGGCACCGTGATGAGATATATTAATGATGATATTAATTGACGAAGGAATTATTAAGCGAACAATTAATCTATATTAATTGTTAATTGTAGAATATTAATTAATTGTGGTAGATTATTAATGGTGATTAATTAGTGATATGTGATTATTATTATTATGAATATGATAATAATAAACGTGTTTATAAATGTAATGAGATTACATCTATTCATGTGATATTTAATCATATAAGTGTTAATCTATTATTGTGAATATTAATAATTGTATTGATTAATGAGAAATGAATTAATTAATATTATTAATTAATTGATGAGATAATTAAATCATTTACTTCTATGTGTCAGCATGCGAATTAAATGTATAGTAACTAACTATATGTTATACAAAATGTAAAGTGTAGTGTGACCATATATAAGTTATGAAACTATATGTTATGAATTACATGAAGGTGTATGTGACAATTGTATGTGGAGTGTACATTAAAATAATACATCATGAATAGATATAGTAAACATTTATAATTGATGATTACTTCAATATATAATTAATTAATAAATGTGATAATATCTTAGAAGATAATACCGGAGAGATAAGATGTACATGGACTATATGTGTGTAAATCACATTTACTACATTATTTGATTTACATGTGGTATTATTGGGATTACATTGTAATGTTAATTATAATCTAAATATATAGTATGAATATATATAGGTGATAGCCTAAGTGTATAATATATGTTATAACATTTCATTGTACAAATTGCTAGAATGTTGAGATTTCCTTGTCAGCCGCAAAGACCAACCTCCTTCGGGCTTCACTACGGGCTCTCGAACGAGAACCCCCTGAATCACGCTTGAAAGCCATACTCTCAAGAGTATTTTTGAAAGGACCCAAATGATCCTTAACTGGAACACGAGGCAAGGGTGAACTTACAGCCATCGGTTGTCCCTCCGGTGTACTAGTTCTACTCCTCACCATTCTTTTCGACGTAGAACAAATGAAACTTTGTGATTGAAAGCTCTGAAACACTAGAACTCAGCCCTCCTTCTAGCGCCAATGTTAACGCCAAGATCTTTGATGACGTCCCAATCACGTAAGACGCCCTAATCCTGCACAGAAAACACGATCAACACCAAAAGCTTGACGGCTGGACCGTCGGGGGATAGCTCCGGCGTGAGAGTCAATACAGGTGTTCAAGGTTTAACAATGGAGGGTGTAAAATGTCTAGTGTGTTTTTTTAGATCGAAAGTGTATGCGTACCTTTTGTTAGGAGACCCCCTTGCTAGGTTATACTCTCATACTCGGTTTTTTGTGCCACCAACCATGATCTGACACAGCCCCCTGTTTCTCTATGATCTCAGCCGTGTGCATGCAGGTTGTCACCTTTTTTGTACTATACCTGCCGCCGGCTGGATAAAATCTCATCCACATTAATGATATGCAGCCTTTTTGTCAACTGCTCTTCCTTTTCATCATTACAAGTCAAGGGTCTAGATATTAAAAGATTTAAGGGACCGGCCGCTTGACCCAGCCCATTATTAAGGAGATACAATAAAGGTAATATAAATGTTAAGCCCAATGACTATAAGACTTAATAGTAAAGGTCCACTAGGCTAATTAAATGGGGAGGCCCAATCCGCCCGGCTCAGTAGAGAAAATATCGTGACCCAACATTGCCCCCCAGTCTTTTATTAAACAGGATGTTTAATGAAAGAGTATAAATAACATCGGGAAAGAGTATAAATGGCATCGGTCCAAGGCAAAAGGATTTATAATAAAGTCAATAAAGGCCCAAATTATAGCTTACCGAAGCCCATCTGATGAACATCAAATAACAACATAAATTAAGATCGGAAGTCCATTTAAAGAGCCTACTCCAGCCGAACATACAACAACAAATATTTCACCGCCTCTCGAACAATTCAGACCTTCGCCACAAAAACCATCCTAATCTGGATCCAGGCTCGAAGCTGTGGCGACACCGATGATCATCGGTTCGGCAATAATTCCATCATGGAACTGATGGGTGAAGGAGTGAAATATCAGACTAAAGGAAGTTGGTATTTGACCATCAGTTTGAACTGATTGATTAATATTGACCATCTGCAAGCAAACGCTATCTTCGGATACCTCCGTCTCAAATACAAAGAAGCCGAAGAGGATACCGAAGAGAATATCGCCCGAAGGGAGAAAGACATTCTGAAGTCTATGTTGGCAAAAGAAAGAAGCAACCTTGACATTGCTCTTCTCAACAATGAAGGACTTCGGAAGGATCTCGACAAGGTCAAAAAAGAGTTGGAGACGATCAAGGCCACACATCGGGTCATCACAGATATAAATGTCGACCTGTTTCCGAAGAATGAAATTTTGACGAAGAAGAATGAAGATCTAGCCGAGTCCAATCAGAGACTGGCGAAGCAAAATAACAATATCCACGCTAAAGAGGCAGGATATATAGCACTTCGTCAAAAGCTTTGAAGAGGGACTCCGATAACTTCGAGCCCTTGGGAACTTGGATCTGCCACTGACCGAAGATATTTGTAAGGAGATCCAAACAGAATACAGAAAACCCGCCAAGCTGAACGATGAGATCGTCCATATATATGCCAAATGATATGAAATCTGCCGAAGTAAAGGCAAGAAAAAGCTCGGGCCAATGTAGATCCATCTCTTCTAGACTCTTCAGATGGTGACGATGACAAGGACGAAGCCTGAAGATGACCTCTCCTCATCTTTAGCTATAGAACTTTCTGTAAAAATTCTAACTGGTTGTGAACAATTAATATTAAAATATCAACTTCGTGCCTTATTACTTCTGAGTGAACATTTCTTGTTAATAATTGATCATCAATCAACTTGAAAACTGTTCAAGTGCCTCTTACCTTAAACCGTTAGTCAATAATCAAGCAAATTATATAACAGTTAAGAAAAATGACAATATAATCCGAACTCAACACTTGAACAAAATAAAGTAATGCATACTTATCGTTACCGAAGTGTGAGACAGATCAGTCAATAAGGTGAATTCGGCTGATCCTCCTTGCACCATTAAGATCTTGTTTACCACTCGGGGTAGAACAAGTATATAAGGATCCAGGATTTCGGTGACCATTGCTTTACCACCCTTGGTAAATACAATATAGGATCCAGGATTTGACTACCACGCGGGGTATCAAATAAATTGGCTACCATCGAATGGCCAGCGAGTCCTACCATACCTCCTTACTTCGGTGACCATTGATTTACCACCCGTGGTAAAAATAATATAGGATCCAGGATTTGACTACCACGCGGGGTATCAAATAAATTGGCTACCATCGAATGGCCAGCGAGTCCTACCATACCTCCTTACTTCATTGTGACCTTAGGGCAAAGACGAAGAGGACCAGTTGTGAAAAAGTGAATTTTTTGTGCTGAATCTGAACTTGACAGCCTGCCGCATTGATTGTCCGAAGTAGAATATTTGTCTACACCCAACATCCATGAGCTCTGCTTCTGCTAATTGGGACATAAACCTCCTCAAAGCTTCTTCTGAACGGCCCGGTCTTTTGCAGCTTTAGATGAATTTCTCCGAAGATAAGTACCCCCAGGGCGGTGTGCCCTCAGTGGATTCCCGTGAGTGTGATTTCTGGATCTATTTCGGTGGAGATTTTTGTCACTGTGGTGAGAATACTCGAGGCAGAATGCCTTATTTGTATTATAAGGTACTCTCTGGATCAACTTATTCGTCTGCTGCAACCATAATCCCGAGAACCGATATAGTGAGGTACCCTCTTTGGATGCTCAGGAGTATGGTTCCTTGGTCTTCTTCGATCATGAGGATCATCTTGAGACATGCCTTCAAAGTGTATAGACTGCTTTACTACGTCTTTCAGACTGGACATAATTGGACGCCTCGTCCTTCAGCTCTGCCATCCGAAGCATCTGCTCCAGCTATGGCATCCAAAGGATCTGCACCAACTCTGCCAACCGAAGGATCTGCACCAACTTTGCCATCCGAGGGATCTGCACCGAGTTTTCCATCCGAAGGACCTGCTCCAGCTCTGCCAACCGAAGGATCTGCACCAACTTTGCTATCCGAAGGATCTGCACCAACTCTGCCATCCGAAGGATCTGCTTCGGCTCTGCCACCCGAAGGACCTGCTTCGGCTCTGCCATCCGAAGCATCTGCATCAACTTTGCTATCCGAAGGATCTGCACCAACTCTGCCATCCGAAGGACCTGCTTCGGCTCTGCCATCCGAAGGACCTGCTTCGGCTCTGCCATCCGAAGCATCTGCATTAACTTTGTCATCCGAAGGACCTGCTCCAGTTCTGCCATCCGAAGGGCCTGCTTCGGCTCTGCCACCCGAAGGACCTGCTTCGGCTCTGCCATCCGAAGCATCTGCATCAACTTTGCTATCCGAAGGATCTGCACCAACTCTGCCATCCGAAGGACCTGCTTCGGCTCTGCCATCCGAAGGACCTGCTTCGGCTCTGCCATCCGAAGCATCTGCATCAACTTTGTCATCCGAAGGACCTGCTCCAGTTCTGCCATCCGAAGGATCTGCTTCGTCCGCCATCTTCGCCAGCTTGGCAGCCTTGTCGTCCTGATCACTTCGGTGCCGAGTTCTAGGTGGGGTGCCTTCTACTCGCCTTCGGCCATGATCGCGTTCCTTGTCAGCCGCAAAGACCAACCTCCTTCGGGCTTCACTACGGGCTCTCGAACGAGAACCCCCTGAATCACGCTTGAAAGCCATACTCTCAAGAGTATTTTTGAAAGGACCCAAATGATCCTTAACTGGAACACGAGGCAAGGGTGAACTTACAGCCATCGGTTGTCCCTCCGGTGTACTAGTTCTACTCCTCACCATTCTTTTCGACGTAGAACAAATGAAACTTTGTGATTGAAAGCTCTGAAACACTAGAACTCAGCCCTCCTTCTAGCGCCAATGTTAACGCCAAGATCTTTGATGACGTCCCAATCACGTAAGACGCCCTAATCCTGCACAGAAAACACGATCAACACCAAAAGCTTGACGGCTGGACCGTCGGGGGATAGCTCCGGCGTGAGAGTCAATACAGGTGTTCAAGGTTTAACAATGGAGGGTGTAAAATGTCTAGTGTGTTTTTTTAGATCGAAAGTGTATGCGTACCTTTTGTTAGGAGACCCCCTTGTTAGGTTATACTCTCATACTCGGTTTTTTGTGCCACCAACCATGATCTGACACAGCCCCCTGTTTCTCTATGATCTCAGCCGTGTGCATGCAGGTTGTCACCTTTTTTGTACTATACCTGCCGCCGGCTGGATAAAATCTCATCCACATTAATGATATGCAGCCTTTTTGTCAACTGCTCTTCCTTTTCATCATTACAAGTTAAGGGTCTAGATATTAAAAGATTTAAGGGACCGGCCGCTTGACCCAGCCCATTATTAAGGAGATACAATAAAGGTAATATAAATGTTAAGCCCAATGACTATAAGACTTAATAGTAAAGGTCCACTAGGCTAATTAAATGGGGAGGCCCAATCCGCCCGGCTCAGTAGAGAAAATATCGTGACCCAACACTCAGCAACATAGACTAGCAAATGGTGAGCAAGGGTGTGGCTATCATGATGGATTTCAACCACCATTACCAACCCCTTAATAACCTCCATGCAATTCAAATTTCCGTTGTTTTGAAATGGTATGCAATTGCATTGTCTGTATAATGAGAGTTCTATAAATATAGCCTCATCTCTTCATATTTTTCTTTGCTGAGATTTGGTTAAGTTTGAAATTGAGAGCATATATACTTTAGCAATATCATTCTAGCAGTGGGAGATTTCAGTAGCAATAAGCTTAATTCATAGCAAAGGTATAATCGTATTTTCATTATTCTCCATTGTTGCCTCTGAGTTTTCTACAAATTCTCGAATTCTTGATTCTAGTTGGAAATTATGGTTTTGTGATTTGAGGATGATAATTAGTTGTTAAAATGACTTATATACATGTTAGAATTACTATATAAGCTTCCTTGTTCTTCAATTCCATTTTGTGTTTCTGTTTCTGAGATTTCTGTGAAAACTTCAATTCTTGAAATTTAGTTGGAATTCATGAATTGATGATTCAATAATGTTAAATGATTGATATACAAGCTAATATAAGTGATCCTGAGGTAACATAGTTGGTTTAATAACAAATTCGTAGGAAATATCTGCGTTTGGGTTTTGAGTTTGCTGTTTTCTGGAGCTGTATGCCGCTGGCTGGGAGCCGGCGTAGCTGTGCCAGTTTTACACTGGGCAGCTGCGCCAGCAGCCTGCAGCAGTTCCCTGCATCCTGCTTGATTTCTGTTGTGTATATATTATGTGGTTTGGTTTAAACAAGCATACTAACTTGTGTAACATATATATATATATATATATATATATATATATATATATATATATATATATATATATAATGAGGCAATGTAAGCGTGTTTTAGTATATTAGAATACATGGTTAACAAAAAGAGTATGGCTTCCGAAGTGAACTAAGTTGTTTAATAATTTTTGAACTTTTACACCCGATATAGCACTTGACTTTTTGAACATGACTAATGTGTTGTTTGTTTACATCTGATTGTCTCTTAATGAATTGTCTCTTATTCGTTAAAAGGCATGATGTTGTTTATTTATTTTTTTGTTACCTCTAAATGCCTCTTAATCGGTAAGACAGAAAATAAAATCTTAATAATTAAGAGGTAATAATTAATAAAAAAATTTGATAATTTTTTTTATATAAATATATTCAACAATATTATGCACTCATTTTTATTAAATTGAATATTTAAAATTATTAAATAAAATTTTACCCTTTAAAATGATAAAATTGTATCATTAAGAAACAACTTATTTTTTAGTTATCAAACAATTTTTTAGATTCAGACCTCATAACCATTCAGATGATCTAATTTATTAAGACATCATAATCATTCAGATCTTAATTCCCAAGTTTATCAAACACAACCTAAAACACGAGAATAGATCTATAATTTTTTGAACACTTATTAAGATTTGTCTAAATACAATAATAACATATGTAAGTTTTTGAAAGCGTATTAAGATTTGTCATGTTTTCAGAAACTAATTTCTTAAGAAATTCACTTTGGCTATTGTTATAAAACAACAATTTTTCGACTTTCAAATATCAGTTCCAACTAGTAGACTTAATGTGAGGCTCCATCTCCATGACTCCATGCTACCCTCATGAATGACCTGTAAGCACATACACATTGATAAGGGAATGGGAGCCATGTACCCCCTGTAACATAAATGTCTAACATACACTTAAATTGAAAAGATCACTACCACGTGCTTTTAGAAGAAGGGAAGGGATAAAAATATATTTAAACACTAAAAGAACATTTTTGCATACCACTTTCATGAAGAAATATTAGGTGGGATTGCTGCAAAAAACATTATGGTTCAGACCGGTTAGTAACTCATGTCTGCTCAAAACACAGAAAATAATAAAACTCTACATATTAAGAAACAAGACAAGCAAGTACTTGCACTTATATACGTTGGCAAGATCACAGTTTTTGGCGGTGAGTTCCACAGGCTGCATTTCCTCTTCTTGTTTTCTTTTTTTTTGTCTGTGTGTGTGTGTATGCCAATCAGCCAATGTCTTGGTTTCGCATCGTTCTGTTGATCATTTTCTGCAGCACTGCTAGAGCAATCATAATGCTACCAAGAAACAAAACAATTCCGGCTGTTATAATGTTTGGAGATTCCATAGTTGATACAGGGAACAATAACTATATCGTAACGATATCCAAGGTCAATTATCCACCTTATGGCAAGGATTTTATTGGTGGAAAACCAACAGGAAGGTTTTGTGATGGAAAAGTTCCTTCTGACTTGTTTGGTAAGTAGCAAAACACACTCTTTTGTACTAATACTTGAGCAGGCAGCTAATATCTGGCTTAATTTCGTGCTTACAGTTGAAGAATTGGGAATAAAAGAGCTTTTACCACCCTATCTTGATCCAACTCTGAACACTAATGATCTCAGAACAGGAGTCAACTTTGCTTCAGGGGGTGCTGGATTTGATCCTCTAACATCTGAGCTCGCGGTACACAACACACTCTATATTTTGAACCCCTTTTTTGGCCTTAAATTTTGCCTAAACACTACTGAATTTTTGTTGATTAAAACATCAGTCAGTTATATCGTTATCGGCTCAGATAGATTTGTTCAACGAGTACATTGCAAAGCTGAAAGTGGCAGTTGGAGAAGAGATAACAAGCACAATTTTGAGCAACAGCCTCTTTGTAGTGGTAGCAGGCAGCAATGACATTACCAACACCTATTTTAACAATCCTATCCGGAAATTACATTATGATATTTCTTCATATACTGATCTTATGCTCAATTCGGCATCCAGTTTTGTGCAGGTATAATTGAAACATTGTATAGTCTGCGTTACATCAATCGTTGTACTTGGATCCTATGATTAGAGTTGAAAATATAGATTTTGAACTAAATTATTTTGTTTTGTGTTAAATTATGAAGGAGTTGTATAGATTAGGTGCACGAAGAATTGGTGTTTTTGGTATACCACCTATAGGATGTCATCCATCACAGAGAACTTTGGTAGGGGGAGCTGAAAGAAAATGTGCAGAAAACTACAATCAAGTAGCACAGTTATTCAACACCAAGCTGTCAGCTGAGCTTAACTCTCTTAACAACAATCTTCCTTATGCAAGGATGGTTTACCTGGACGTATACAATCGTCTGATGGAACTCATCCACAGCCCAAGAAAATATGGTATGCAATAAAAAAAAATGTAATTAGAACAATTTTGTATTTAGCTTTCAAATTGTTTACTTTTGCAGGATTTGAAATAGCAAATAAGGGGTGCTGTGGCACGGGTACCATAGAAGTCGCCTTCTTATGCAAGTGCACATGTTCAGATGTATCCGATTACATTTTTTGGGACAGTTTTCACCCTACAGAAAAAATATACAGAATACTTGTTCATCAAGCTCTCGAAAACAAATCACTAGTTTCTTCTGAGTGGCCTCATCGTTGTTATATTTCACATTTCAATTATTAGATTTGTAGCATTTTGTCAAGTTTTCTCAAACAAAAATTCTTTCCTTTTGACAAGATTCAACTATAAACCTAACAATTATGAAGTAGGCATTGATACATTTTTGATTTTACTGATCAAAGTGTTGTCTATTATTGCAATTCCAATTCATTCATATATGTAGTTTACATTTATGTGTTGTTCTGATCATTGATATATGGGAGGAGAACTTTCTCACCAGAAATGTACTAGGAATAAATGGTAGTGACTTCAAAGACTTTCTGTTACTTACATCACTTGCATATATCTACACAATAGCACAACAAAAAGCCAGATACACAGCCTATTTTTTATTTTTTAGGGGAAGGAAAAATAATAAAAATCCCTCAAAATCTCATTTTGTGAGTTTTTTTGTTTAGAAATGAGGAAAGACATTCACACGTAAAGTTGATTTCATTTTTAAGTGGGCAAAACAATATAAATAAAGAAAGTGATATTTCCACGACATTTTGATATTTCTGTCGCTATAGGTGTATAACTACCCGGAAAACATCGCTGGAATTAATATTTTTCTGTCGTGGAAATTTCAGTTTCCTATAAATAACTCATTTAAAAAATAAATTAATTAATATATATATATATATATATATATATATATAGTAAGATTGGACAAAATAAATTCAGTGATTAGATATCATTTATTATATTTATATATAAGGTTAATATGGTAATAGTATAATTTAGAAATAAAAATTACATCAATTCTCTCCTTTACTTCTAAACTCACAAACAAACAAGGTTAATATAATTAAAATTTCAACTATTTTCTTCTTCTTTTTTTAAACTGACAAAAAAAAGTTATAATTCATTTTTCCTTCCTGTTCCATCGTTTCAAACTCACAAAGGCAATATAAATTTAGAGAACAGTAGCTGTTAAAGATATCATAAATTGGGTCACATTAGAGAAATAATAAAAGAGTAAAAGACAAAATATTACTCCATAAACGAGCTCAAGATAAAATGGTGGATCAAGTTGGCTCCTAAACTGTGTTAGCAGTAATTGAATGTTATGCGCCGCTCCCAGGTTCAATAGTGTAGCGTTTTATAAAGATTTTTCTTATAAACATTTTAATATAAATGTGCCTTCAATAACATTAAATCTTACTTGTTCTGGTTTGATGAAATGTAAATCTTACTAAATTATACATAAAACGACTAATTGAAGATCTGCTCTGCTCTCTCTTTGCGCTCGATCAGTCAATTTCTTGTCTTCTCCCTCCTTCCCTCCGTGGCTGTTACTCCTACTTCTTCTATTGCTGTTAGGTACCAAACCCTATACCAGATGTTTGATATGTATATGTTGTTCGATATTAGTGATATAAACTCAGAATGTAGCTGTGAAAGCTTGAGATTTATTAACTGTTGTGGCTTTTATAAAGCCTTTACAACCAGAAAAGAGAAAAGTACGATAAGAGGAATTCAAACTAGCTATTCTAAAGGAAGAACGAATTCAAAGCATGTTTATCCCTACAAACCAGGGATTTATTTAACAGAAGCATAAACAAATTCCAACTCTCCAAGTCCGAAAGACTTGGTCTTCTGAGTATCCAACAAATCCTCCCTTAAACTGAACTGTGATTAAACAGTCAGTTTACTGCGCACACCAAGCTCATCTCTCAGCTTCAAGAACACATCCAGCTTCAAAGGTTTTGTTAAGATATCAGCAAGCTGTTCCTTTGTGCCACAATGTACCAGCTCCACAACACCATCATTTGCCAAGTTTCGAAGAAAATGAAACCGAACATCTATGTGCTTACTTCTTCCATGTAAAACCGGATTCTTCGAAAGCTTAATGGCAGAACTATTATCACAATAAATAACACATTTACTTTGATTCACTCCAAGCTTCTTTAGCACTTGATGCATCCACACACACTGACACGCACAAGAAGCAGCAGCAATAAACTCAGCCTCAGTTGTAGAAAGTGACACCACAGGTTGTTTCTTAGAACTCCAAGCAACAATACCACTTCCCAGCTTGAAAACATATCCGGAAGTGCTTTTTCGGCTATCCAAACACCCTGCATAATCACTGTCAGTGTAGGCAACTAACTTCTGCTCCTCTCCTCTTCTATAAAACAGCCCCAATTCAGTAGTCCCCTTTAGATATCGAAACACTCTCTTCACAGCTTGTTGATGTAAAGCAGTAGGAGCCTCCATAAACCGAGCTACAAGACACACGACGAACATAAGATCTGGTCGTGTAGCAGTCAAGTACATGAGACTGCCCACCATTTGTTTATAAGCTGTTGTTTATAAGCTGTTGCATCCACCTTGTAACCTCCTTCATCTTTGATCAATCTTGCTCCATGAACAATTGGACTCTTTACAGCCTTGCAGTTCTGCAGACCGAACCTCTCCAACACTTCATTTGCATATTTCTGTTGACATATAAAAATACCTTCTGAGTTTTGTGTGACTTCTACACCAAGGAAATATCTCATACATCCGAGATCGGACATATCAAACTCTTTCTTCATTGAACTCTTGAATTGCTGAGCCAACTGCTCATTGTTCCCTGTGAATATAAGATCATCAACATATAGACACACAATAAGAATGCCTCCCTCACTATTCTTCTTTACAAACAAAGTGTGATCACTCTCACTTCTCTCAAAGCCTTCTTTGACAAAGTAAGCTTCAATTTTGCTAAACCAAGCACGTGGAGCTTGTTTGAGCCCATAGAGTGCTTTCTTCAATCTGTAAACCTTCTCTTCTTCTCCTTTCACCTAATAACCCTTTGGCTGCTCCACATACACCTCCTCACTGATTTCTCCATGCAAGAAGGCGCTCTTAACATCAAGTTGGAAAACTTTCCAACCTCTACTAGCTCCAAGTGCGAGAGTAAGTCGGATTGTATCCCAGCGAGCTACAGGAGCAAATACCTCAGTATAATCAATTCCGGCTTGTTGTGTGTATCCCTTAGCCACAAGTCTGGCTTTGTACTTATCAACTTCTCCTTTCTCGTTCAGTTTAGTCTTAAACAACCACTTAACACCAATCTTCTTTGCTCCCTTTGGCAGCTCAGTCAAATCCCAAGTCTCATTCTTCTCAATTGCTTCAATTTCTAGATTCATTGCTTCTATCCACACAACACTCTTAGCTGCCTCCTCATATGTGCTTGGATCATAGCTTGCAAACATAGCAAGCTGCTTCATCTCCGTTGTGAGCTGCTCGACTTCCTCAAAATATTCCTCTTCCTCGCCGTTGACATAATCTTGCATCCATACAGGCTGCCTTCTTATTCTCCTCCCTATGGTTGAAGAGTTTCTTGCTTCGGTTGTCTCATTTTCTCTATTTGTTTCATTTTCTTCTCCTTCATGTGCTCTGTTCTCATCATCACTCCATTCAAGAGTATCAGCCTGCTTTTCTTGCTCTGTTTTCTTCCAGTCCCATTTCTCTTTTTCTTCAAAAACCACATCTCGGCTAACAATGATCTTTCTTGCTTCTGGATCGTACATTCTGAAGGCTTTTGATTCCTTACTAACACCGAGAAATACACATTTGAAGCTCTTCTCATCCAACTTCTTTCTCTTGACGGTAGGAATGTGGACATGCCCTATACACCCAAACACTTTGAAGTACTCCACAGAAGGCTTAACTCCACTCCATGTTTCTTCTGGTGTTTTATCTTGTATTACCGAGGTAGGACATCGGTTGAGCACATGAACGGCCCAAATAGCTGCCTCTGGCCAATATTCTTTGGGAACTTCTCTTGTAGCAAGCATGCATCTCACCATGTTCATAAGGGTTCGGTTTTTTCTCTCTGCGACACCGTTTTGTTGTGGTGAGTAAGCCGCAGTGAGTTGACGACCAACCCCATTTGAACTACAAAAATTGTTAAACTCAGAAGAGGTGAACTCCCCTCCTCTGTCAGTACGTAAACAGCTAATATACCCTCCTATCTCCTTCTCTACCAAAATCTTGAACTTCTTAAATGCAGTTAATGCTTCTGACTTAGCATGTAGCAAATGAATCCACATTCGACGGCTATAGTCATCAATGAACGTAATGATGTACCTTTTATAGCTGTTGGATTCAGGGAGTGATCGGACCACATATGTCGGAATGGACAAGTTGCAAAGGCCTTGAGGCTCTCCATGCACTCTTCTTTGGGAAGGGATCACGATGTTGCTTTCCTACTACACACTCGGTGCACATCTTTGGACTGGTTCTCAGAATTGGTAAGCCTTTTACCATCTTCCTGTATGCTAATGTACGCAGCCCCTTCATGTTGAGATGACCAAACCTTTGGTGCCACAAGTTTGTGGAATCGTCTGATGATGCTTGGAAACATGTTGGTCCTGAAGCTGCTTTAGTAGGGACATAGGCAAGCAATACAAACATACGATTTGCAGACATAGTTGTTTGCATAATTAAACCCCTTCTATCATGATAGATACTACAAGTATTGTGCTGAATCAAAATGGCCAAATCTCTCTCCTGAAGCTGTCCAATACTAAGAAGATTGTTTTTGAGATCGGGAACATAAAATACCTCAGTGATAGTTTGGGTTCTTCCTTCAACCTCCATTCTGACGTTCCCTTTCCCCACAACGTCTAAACACAAATCGTTCCCCAACTTCACTGACTGCTTGAAGGAGTGATCGATGTCGACGAACCATTTTTTATCTCCACTCATATGATTGCTGCATCCTGAGTCTAAGAACCACACCTCATCTCGTGCAGTTCCTTGCAACTCCACAAAAGCCATAAGCAACAACTCTTGATCCTCATCTAGCTCTGTGTGTTCGGCATAGTGAGCATAGTTGGGACACTCATACTGAAAATGTCCCAATTTGTGGCACCGATAACATTCAACAGTTGCCTTATTGAATGCTCTTCCTCGACCCCTTCCTCTTCCTCTGAATCCACCACGTCCTCTACCTCTACCACCAAATCTCTCTTCTTCTTTCGTGCCAGAGCCTTCTCCCCCTGTAACCTTTAAAGCTTGTTCCTCCACATCTTTCTTCTTAAACTTCTGCTCATGAACCAATAATGAGCTCTGCAACTCATCGACAGATATGGTGTCGATGTCCTTTGATTCTTCAATTGAGCATACTATGTAGTTGTAATTGTCTGAGAGTGTGCGTAGAATTTTCTCAACAATCTGCGAATCCTCCATTCCTTCTCCTGCACTTCTCATGTCATTGGCAATCATCATGACTCTAGTGAAGTAGTCATTTACACACTCACCAGCTTTCATCTCTAGAATCTCGAAATCTCTTCTCAACTTTTGAAGTTGAGCTCTCTGGACCCTGTTGTTTCCCTGGTGCTTTCTCTTCATCGAGTCCCAGAGTTGTTTGGAGGTTGATTTCTGAGTGATGGTCTTCAAGATGTTCTTGTCAATTGCCTGGAATAGATAATTCTTTGCTCTCAGATCCTTTAGCTTCTGTTCTTCCAATGCTTTGCGCTGTGCTCCAGAGAGTGTCTCCAAATCCTTAGGCTCTTCATAGCCGTTCTCCACCAGGATCCAGTACTCCTTGGAGCGCAGCAAGTTCTCCATTAACACGGACCAGTGACTGTAATCCCCATCAAACTTAGGGATACTCAGGAAGTTGTTGCCGTCAGCCATCTCTCTCTGCCTTTCTTTCTCTTCTCTATGTGTTTCGCTCGAACACTCTCCTTTTCTTTCCTCTATCTCTACTTCTCAAAATCAGGCCCTTGTGGGCTCTGATACCACTGTTCGATATTAGTGATATAAACTCAGAATGTAGCTGTGAAAGCTTGAGATTTATTAACAACTGTTGTGGCTTTTATAAAGCCTTTACAACCAGAAAAGAGAAAAGTACGATAAGAGGAATTCAAACTAGCTATTCTAAAGGAAGAACGAATTCAAAGCATGTTTATCCCTACAAACCAGGGATTTATTTAACAGAAGCATAAACAAATTCCAACTCTCCAAGTCCGAAAGACTTGGTCTTCTGAGTATCCAACATATGTGTGTATTATGTTATGTTTGAATCTTTGGTATGTGGTTTTTCTTTTTCTTTACCTCTTTAATTTTTGACTGTAGTTTCAAAGCCTCTGGTTTCTATTCAATTCCATTTTTTGTTAATTTATGTGGTTCAAATGTTTGATGGTGCGTGGTGAGTTTTTTCTGCACACGTTCTTATGAAACTTCAATCCCATTTGACATCTGTAGAGAAATATTGGTGTTCAAGATATTTAGGAGAAAAATGATTGTTTTCTTTCAGTAGTTAATTACTTGTTTGAATTGAGGTGTTAATTGATGCTAAGGAGTATAGTCTCTACTTTTCATTAACTTTGATTATTGATTTATATGTTGTTTTCAATTAGTTGGCAGTTTATACTGTACATGATTGATGAAATTCCTCAATGAGTATTACTGTATACTGTTCAGAAAAGAAATCACCAGTGATGACTATATTAAGTCACGAGCTAAGTAGTGTGTCCATATTGATTAATTAAAAAGTGTAAAAGAACTTTCTAAAAAAGTGGGGAGCCAAGTGGAATGATTGACTAAGCTGCCTAAAATTTGTTCCATTGGAAAAGTAGAAGATTGTTCTTTGGTCTTTTATTTTTTGATCGGCTTGTTCTCTGGTCATTTGGGCAGTAAGGTCACAATTATCCATTGATAATGTATTAGTTTATTTTTCATTTTTACATTTTTGAGTTGGGGAAAAGCAACTGGAGATTCAATTTATTAATCACCGCACCTCTGCCAAAACTAAACAATGGATAAGCAGTCATGTAACTAGAAGGAGAATGTAATTGATTTGACTGTCAGTTGTGCCATTAATGTGTGATTTCATTATTTTTATGTGATTTATATACATGAGGAGAGGATGTATGTGACGTTTCACTGAATGATTGCTGCTGGATAATTTTTTCACATAGTTGTGCTAATTAAATCATTTGCTATAGTTTTACAAGAACAAGATGCCAAGAATAAAATTAGAAGTCATGGTTTGAAGTGACATAATTTGGCATGTATTCTAGTACTTTGGCCCTATGCACACATCATGTCAGGATTTCTTATTACTAAGACTCAGAAGATCTTAACAAACTTTGCACTAAATAATTTCCAAAAAACTACTGTACAAACCAGGAAAGAATTTGATAATCTGTCATATAAAAGGACTATTCTCTTTTCCAGTTCAAACTGTCGTTATGGGCAAGGAAGGTTTCTTGGGAAGAGACCTTATATGCTACTGGTGTGGAAATCTACATGTGTATCACAAGGATTAGGTATATGAACATGTAGTTGGAACTGCATTAACTTGAAATTGGACATTGCTTTAAAGGAATTCATTTGTTTTTCTATGTATTCTTGAAATAAATTTGTAAAAGCTAGTGCCCTTACCATTTACTAGGGATGTCCAAATGTAGGCTTAATATAGCTTCTCATTGCTGCCATGGCTTACAATTTACTATAAATAATTATCATTATTTTGGAATAGAGATTTTACATTGACTGGGTACTTGTACTCTAGAATAGATCAGGATTTTACTCTGGAATATGATATGAATCGATGTATCTTTTTTATTACTCCCTCCATCCCATAATAACTGTCGCTTTAACTTGATGCACATGGATTAAGAAAGTCATTTAGTGCTATCATTTATTAATTAAAATTGGTGTGAAATTTCATCACTATCCCTTTATGGAAAGTTGAAAACTATTAATACAAGGAAAATTTTTTTTGGGACAATGAGAGAAAGTAGGGGTGATATAGGAAAGTAAATAATTTATTCTCCTAGAAAGTTGTAAACGACAAATAAATTGAGAAAAAAAATTTCTTCTAAAACGACAGTTATTATGGGATGGAGGTAGTAATGTCTTTTTTAGTAATCTCTACGTTTGATTTTAACTTATAAGTCATTATCAGCCGAAAACTTTCATAACTTGTTTTAACTTAATTTCTGACTTATAAGTCAAATTGATGCCGAACACTTTTACTTATAAGTCACAACTTAAAATAACTTATAAGTCAACTTATATTTTAACTTTAAGTCATTTTAAAATTAGTTGTTGCCGAACGGGCTCTTGGTGCCGCTCTGTTCTGTGTTTTCAAATTCAAAGCAAAACTCATCAAACCTGCTTCTCAGGTATGGAACCCGTAGCTTCAGTGGTGGACAATATGAGAGGACTAGCAAAATCCACGCAAGACTTCGCTAACGACATCCTCCAAGGGCGCGACACTTCCAATATCCGGAATCCGGTATTTGTTGTATCCCTAATTATCTTTCTTTCCTTATTTCTTCATTTTTCGTAATTTTGATATCCATAATCGTTTTATTTTTCGAAAAAATTAAGTATTATTGATAATTCTGCGTTTCTGTTAGTTATATAGTTTTGATTGTTGAAATCTTGTGGCTTTGTTGTATGCATAAATCTGGTTATTCTTTTGGATTTTCATGAATATAGAGGACAATTCTTAGAGGAATACCTTTACATGATAATTGAATCCAGAATTTGGAGACTAAATACACATTAATGGCTTGCATTGTCACTTAATCTTAAAAAGCTTAAGTTAAGAGTATTTTTATTTTTAAAAAGGTTAAAAATTGAGGTTTGGGAATTCAATTAATCCCGTAATGTAACAATTCGGGTCAAATCCCAAGTCCAAATCAAATCATTACATAATAAGGCCCAATGCGCTTTTTCAATAATATTTTCTTGGGTCATCTTAGCCCACTACAGGTTTACCCAAAATGTCATAATTTAATGTATTAATGATAGCAACTTGAGTTTTTATATACACATCCAACTATCTTACATGTTACAATGTGAAATTGAGGTACTACAAACTCTCCCACTTACATACCTGACGTTCCTGTTAAGCAGCATTGTGGGATAATATCATAGGCCTAATTGGTCCGCCTTTGTGTCCCCACCTCCTGCAATCCAATCGGATGACCCGACGTAAGTTTTTGAGAGTTGGCACCATATGTAACAACTTGAGTAAAATTCCAAGTCCGAATCAAATCATAATGTAATAAGGCCCAATAAGCTTTCTCAATAGTATCTTCTTGGATCATCTTAACTCACTGCAAATTCACTCTAAAGGTGATGACTGAATGTATTAATGATAGTAGCTTGAGTCCTTATATACACATTCAAGTATCTCACATGTTACGATGTGGGGTTGGGGTGTTACACATAACACCATTAATTAGTTCCAAGCAAGGACCTAAATATAAATTACTATTGTCTTTTTTTCCACTTCGATGATTAACCTTTTAATTTTTGCAATCAAGTGATCAAACTTTTAATTTTTTTCCCCTTACGTTCAATTGAGCTTGCCAATTCATAAATTGATGACGTAGCCCGCTGACTAAACCAATCAATGATTATGTGTAATTTAAAAATATTATTTCGAATGATTTGTTTACATTTATTAAACATAAAACAATAAAAATTCGTAAAATGTATGACTTTTTACCCTTTGATGTTTAATAAATGTGAGATAAATCTTAAAATATTTTTTTTTAATTCCACATAAGTACTGATTGCCTTAGTTAGCATTTATGACATGACATGTTCAATTGAACGCAAGTAGAATAAATTAAAAGTTTGATCACCTAATTGAAAAAATTGATGAACGATAATTGAAGTGGAAAAATGTCAATAGTTTAAGGTAATAATTTATATTTAAGCCCCAAGAAAATGTGAGAAAGGAGAAATGTCACCGTACTTAGATAGCAGTTTAAGGAAAACTCACATGAAGAAAAAATATGTGCAGACAACAATTTTGTATAATGATTATAAGAGGAAAATGGGATGTCTTCGTTAATATCTTCATTTTTCAGATCTTGGGGATTTAGATTTTTATAAGATGAAGCTTTTTTAAGTATACTACTGGTATCCTATTACCTGTGTTATATGGACTGTTCTCTTAGAAATTACATAAACTATTGATCAGTATTGATCTTTTGTCACGGCCCTATGTAAGTGAATTTGAAGATTAGCTTGCATTTGGTGCTCAAACATATGCCTCAAAGTAGCAAGACTGGTGACATCATATTGAGGTATCTGTTGGACTGGTTGGTGGTTACTAATGTTTGAGTACAACATGTTGAAAGCCTTCCATTGTTTGCAAGTGTGGTCTGCACTGAACAGGTTGCATAGTTTCTAATCTTATTTTAATATTTTGGATTGTAGCATATCATTAAATGCATATGTTATAATACAACTCGAACATTAAACCTTCCATTTTGTTAATGGAAAAAGGTGAGATAGAGGTCTAGGAGGAATGGCATGTCTGTACACGTCTCTTTAAAACATGATATAAAGAAGTCCTTTCGTAATATCATCAAGAATCAGCGCTATATCATCTTAGCAAAATTGGTTTTCTCATTATTCACATAACAGTAAAAGTTTTTTTTTTAAAATGAAAAATGTGTATAATCTTTCAATTGCATGAAGTATACAGCTAGAAGCACTTTATGTTAACTCTGTGGATATTGGAGAAGGAATAGCTTCTGATTTAAGATTATGGGAAAGCCTTCTCCTATACATCCATATTTAATATTTTCCTCTATACACGAATAAGGATTGAAGCTTATATTTTCACATCAGAATCTGTTTTTTACCTCCTCTTGACTGCATATGGTTTGCTTGTGGTTCTGCAAAATAATAACTTGATACATCCTTGAGCCTTATGAGGTCTCTCATATGGATACCACTGCCTATGAATTATGAAACTAGAAGTTGCTACCTTTGGCACTATTAGGGCTGCACACAGTTTACATGATTTAGTTTTGAGCTTCTGTAACATTGACGTGATTTAGTTTGAGCTTTGGATCCTGACATGGTTGAAAGTCCAATAATAATCCAGAAGGAGGGTTGAATAGATTATTACAGATTAAAAAATTATCTGAGACCTTTTTGAATTTTTAGATGATTAATTTGTAGTTTTAGAAATTAATATGCAAGACAATAAAAATTTAATCACACAATGTACAGAGATTTGTTTGGTTCACAACATACATATCGGGTATGTTGTTACATCCAGTCTCAAACTCCTCTCCAGGACTTGAGATCCTATAACTCCAGTAATAAATACTCCTTCAACAGGCGGAAAAACCTTTAGAAAATTTTATAGATAAACTTTCAACTATTCACAACTATCTTAGACAACAAGCTCCCAACTCCCTCCTCAAGCTTAGTTGCACCTTTCCTTTGAGTTCAATTTTATATTATGATATGGTCTTGAAACGACAACCTCTTTCTCACCTCACCTCACCTCACCTCACAAGTACACTAGAGACCCAACTCTCAATTGACCTATCTAAGACTGGTCTTGGTCAAAGAATTACTCGTCTTTCTCACAAGTACATAAAATAAACTAACTATACCCTTTTCTTTTCTTTTTTACAAAAGATTTTTCAGAAATATGCTTCTAAGATAACCAGATAATATTCAATACAAATATATAAAAGTTTAAATAACTTTTATATTTAATGATTATCAAATAAGTAGATAGCAATTAAAGATCAAATAATTATATAAAAGTTCAATGACCTTTATATATGTGAAATGTGTTTCTATATAAGCAGATGTATATTTATGCTTGGTTATAAAAGTTTATGTAACTTTTATACTTGTCTTAATATGCATCTTGTTTAAACAAATATATCAAGTTAAGCTTAGATAAAAAATGCTTCTGTATAAGCAAATATGAGAATTTATGCACAGTTATAAAAGTTTATATAACTTTTATACTTGTTTGAATATGCTTCTTCTTTAAGCAAATATATCAAGTTAAGCTTAGATCAAAAATGCTTTTGTATAAGCAAATATGAGAATTTATGCACAGTTATAAAAGTTTATATAACTTTTATACTTGTCTGGATATGCTTCTTGTTTAAGCAAATATGTACAGTTATAAAAGTTTATGTAACTTTTATACTTAGTGTGAAAATACTTCAGAGTAAGCAGATAAGTAGTTTTAAGCTTTGAATCAAATATGCTTCTGTATAAGCAGATATTTAATTTTTGTGCAGATATATAAAGAATTAAAAAATGTGTTTCTATGATAAAAAGATATTACTTTAATTTCGTATATAAAAGTTTATATAATTTTTATAATGAGTGATATGCTTCTATTTAAGCAGATATATTCACTTAAGTTTATGATATAAAAGTTTAAGTAACTTTATATTACGCAACAAGTATTTTATGAATAAATACTTGTGATGATAAATATCAAGTATAATAAATAAATCAGTTAAACAATACTTGATATAACAAATAAATTTGTTTAACTCAAAAAATATATAATAATATATTTTATCTATTATGTGAATTATTATAAATAAGGCCACTTAGGATTTTGATGACCGTTTGGATAATTTACTCTATCATTCGCTCAAGAGGATTATTACCATATTTAAGTACTGACCAAATTTATAGTTTCACAATTTGTATTTTTACAAATATTTTCGATAGATTACTTAGAATTTTAAATAACCTTCTGATAATTCACACTATTATTCGCTCAAGAGGAAAAAATAATAGAAAATCATTTTTAAAAATAATAGGAGTTCTCCTTGCCTTAGGAAATGTTGCTTTATGAACTAATTTCTTTAACATTTGATATTAAATTATCAAGGTCAAAAAAATCTATTCAATAAGCTTTGAAAATATTTTAAGTCAAATTAAATAAGATAATTAAAATAATTATAATATAAATTCTATGGAGAGGATTCTAATAGTTACTTAACCTATTCACTATTTATTGTTATCATCAAGAATAATCCTAAAAGTTGGAGACCCATCAATGGTAAATCTTAATAGTGAAAATGGAGTAGAAACATGAGTTGGCTCCCTGTTTTTTGTGGCAAAGTCCTTGAAAGATCACAAGATACAATATTGATATTATATTTGATGCCAATAGTTTGTTGGAGCTGATTTGGAAACACCTTTCATTGAGAGAGAGAGAGAGTATTACTGATTCTGCAGTATCGTTTCAAGATATTCACACTTGCAATCTCGTTTTGGTTGCTAAATAAGTGCACTTTCTTATTAAATTATCGCAACACTAATCCAGTCATATACTCGTATAAAACAATCATCCACATTTTATTGTCCAATTTAATTTTTATGGAATTCATGATTGTATCTGTTGAGTTTTTGAACCAACTGATTTCTGCCTTCTACCGTAGTACGACTTGCTGACATTGTTAACTCAAGGGTGTGAAAATTAAGTTGCTGATTTTCTTTTAATCTATTATGTGCTCATGGGCGGTCAGGCATTATCTAATCAAAACAAAACTCGGAAAAGCGAAAACCGCGTGGACCATATATAATATAATATATTATCTAATCAATTCGGGAACGCAATATATAATATAGTGTTTATTGCAAAAGGCATGAGCAAGTTGTTCCTGCCAAATTATAAATGTCCTATGTTGTGGTCACCCTTGAAACTTTACTAATGCTTTCTTCTTCTTTTTTTCTTTTTTCCGTAACTGTCCTGTTTCAGTCTTGAATTTGACAGAATTGCTGCTCCAATAGGTAGCTACAACTGTATGGTGGGGATTTACAACTCTTCAATGATATGTTTTTCAGATTGAAATCTTGAAGCGGTTGCAGAGAGAAGCATTTTCAGATCTCATGAAAATTAGTGACAGACAAGATAAGGTGGAGCAAATGCTTTCATTCTATAAAGTTTCTAAGGGAAGCCCATTCCAAGAAGTCAGCACTCACTTAAGGGGAGAGGTTGATGTATTAGGGGCATTATTATTGTCGATCATGTTGATCAACACCGTCAAGATGCAATCCAGAGAGCAGGAATACGAACTGGTATTGATTCCAGGTTCACTTTTGAGACAACTATTCGGGAGAAAGATACTCTCACAACAGATTTTGTGGCCAGAGAAAAAGGCCAAGGTGATGTTTTAGGTAGTCCACTCTCACTGGAAAAAGTGCATTATGAAGCAATTATTAGCGACTGGTTCTCTGTAGTTGCTACCCCAATGGGAGCTCGATGTAGAGATGTCGGGATCAAAGGAAGCTGTTATCAGGTACAATACGGTTTGTAACATTTAGTGAATTGATTATGTTTCAGTATTCAAAATATGCAAATTGTCTGCATGAGTGGCGATTTAAAATTTGTTTGAGGAACAGACTGTTACCATATGTATAAAACAATCAGAATTTTTTTGCTTCTGTGGGCATGTGCAATTATCAGTTGCAGGACACAGAAGACCACTTGCCGGCAACCAATCATAAGTTGATGATCTCGACTTATATGTAGATATTTACTATTTGCATATAACATTTGTTTCTTTGATCATTTATACTTGTTGATAGGCATAGCATCTTCCAGTCAGGAATCTTGTCTAAAATTTCAAAAAAATTATTCAATGAAATTTTAACTGGCCCGTGTAGTTTTTTGACCATGAGAATCCTGCATAGCCGATTGGCTAGCTTGGCCTCATTGTAATGGTACACTGATTGTGTTGGTTGTTGCATATGAATTACTTGTAAGGATAGGTTGGCAGCATTTCATGATATCCCAATTTGTTGCAAGTAAATATTTCTCAGGCTTCTGATATTGTTGGTTTTATAATTTTATCTTGCAGGAAAAGGGACTTACTGATTATTCATTTTGTGGGCCTCCTCTTTTGAATGAACTAAGTGGTAGTGCCATTGGCTTGAAGGTAAGAAAATCAAATGTGGTTGCTTCTTTGGCGCAGTTTGTCTCTGGACTGGGAATGCAACCTGATTCTGCTGGACTCATGCATTGCTTTAGCACTTTTGGGCAAGTTCTGTGTCAGCTTTCAGGAAGTACAAAACTCTCTCTTTTGGGTATACATCGAGTGCCTAAAATGTCAAATCAACAGGTCAACCTTGGACCCATGGCCATTCCCACAGGCATGTTTAAACATGACAAACATCCTGAAATTTCTGTAGAGACATCTCGTCCATTGATTGGGACAAATAGGGAGAAAAATATCTCGTCGGGATCAATTGCTGTGGTGTTGGAGTCAGAGCTTGATGAGAGTACTAGGATAGGAGGTTGGGTCGAGATGAAAAAATCAAATCCAAGACATATACGGTGGGCTGTTACCATGTCTGATACACCTAATGATGATTTGCGATGGGGTTTAAGCTTGGGCGGATTGGTCCAGGATCTGAAAAATTGGGACCATTTTCAGGTTGAAGCCTTTCTCAAAATGAATCTGGGTACTAGATTTAGCCTGCAACCAGCTTTTGTGTATGTGATGGATGGTACTACTCAATTTCCTGCCATAATGTTGCGTTCTAGTTGGTCTCTGTGAATTAATTCTTCGGTCCTCCGAAACTGTCGGTTTAATTTTTGTTGGGCATGGCTTACTTCATGTGCAGGTAAACTCTGGCACAATTTTCGGCCTCTAATATTATAATTTTGGTTTTAAAATTACGGCATATTCATGCTTATGAATTTGATTGACCTCATTATTACAAAATCTAAGAAAGAAGAAAAATTGCTTACTTTGGCTTTATCAGTGGTGATGAATTATTTTATATAGAACTAACTACTAAGCTTATGGGAGTTCATTGTATATCATTTACATTGTTACCATAATATTACTATCAGAAGAGAGTTCATTTAGATAGGAGAGATTTTATGGATTTGAATTCTTCCATATACTAACATTTTAGATACATTAACTAAACATAAATGATAAATGATAAGCTACACTACACTACACATGCCATTTTATATAATGGACAAAAAAAATGTCTGAATTGTGATTCGCGATTTGCTTTAATTCTTTGAGTGGACAGCTAAATTCTCTTTTAGCTGAAGTATGGCTGTCCATCCTCTAATGTTATGTTTGGTTGGCGGGAAGGGAATGGAATGGAATGAGCTGGGAATGAAATGACCATTCCTTCCGGAATAACTTAAAACATGTTTGGTTAGTCAATTGAAATGAGCATTTCATTCCCTTAGTTATTCCATTTCCATCTGAATGATATTTTTCATTTCTTTCTAAATAGGTGGGTTTATTTCATTCCCTTCCGGCTTTGTTGATTTTTCACCCGACTTTATCCTCTTCCATTGATCGAACTTTTCATTCTCACCTCTCTACGGTAGCTTTTCTTAACGGTACCTTCTCTCCCTACCTTTCTCCCATCGATCGAAGAAACAAATTAGCACCAATCTCGTTCTCATATCCAATTGATCGAGCAAATCACTGCAGGAGAATAAAGGTATTATCAATCTGGTTCTCTTCATCATTCTCGTTCAATATCTTCACCAATCTCGTTCTCATATCCAATTGATCTACATACCATAATTAGCACTTGAATCTAGCTTTTTGTTGGGAAACAAACGTATCACGACATAGAGAAATAGAAAATTAAGAATTTAGAACACAATCACACAACATAAGAATTATAGTAGAAACTCTAAAAACCGGAGAAAAAATCACTTTCGTTGACAAAGTCAACCAGAGAAAATTTACTATGTGAATAATATTACAATCACTCACAAAGATAATTCTTCCCGAGAGAATTTTTTCACACAAAATTCTGTGACACTTGAATACCTCTTATCCTTCAATCTTTGGATCGGTGTAACTCTCGGATGGAATGGTTCTCCCCAATTCCATCCCCCCTTATCTTCTTTCGGATGAGTCCAGTACTCTCTTCTACCCCTCCACCAGGATGGGATCCTCTCACCTAGGATTGTCTCTCCTCATTTCCCTCCTCTCGGATAGGGTGTCTTCACACTTCCATCTTTCACTTGGCTGCCTTGATTAAATAGAAAAGGCAAAAGCCTTTTCTCTCTCCTCCATGATGCAGCCAGCTTGCAAAGGAAACCGATTCCTTTTTCTTCTCCTTAATTAATGGGTTCCCCTTTTTCTTCTCCTAACCCACTAACTAAAGAAAACAAAACCTTCCTCCTGCATCATACATACATACATATATATATATATACAACACGGATTCTGTCCGGGAGTCCGGACAGTGTTAAAATTTGGTCCAATTTTTTTTTTTTAAAACAACTAAAAAAAATAAAATAAAATTATGAAATTTGAATTTTTACATAATACAGTGTTTTGGGTGTGATTTGGATACATATAACAAACTGTACAGACATGTTTTGTTATATGTATCCAAATCACACCAAAAACACTGTATTATGTAAAAATTCAAGTTCCATAAATATTTTTTTTAGTTGTTTAAAAAAAAAAGCAAAAAAAAAAAAAGTCCGGATTTTGGTCAGGTCCGGACCTGATCCGGCCTATATATATATATATAAAGCTTGTCCCCCACATTATGAAAGAATCCAAAAGGACAAAGTTCCTTTTCATTTTTTCATAAATGTATGCTGCACATGTATTTGATTTTAACCAATTATTCCAACACTTTCAATTCCCATAATGGGCTGTTTGAATCTAGATTTATCATTCTCGTTATCCTCCATTTTTGTCTTCTAAATGTTTGATAACTTGACTCAAAGATAACTAACAAGTATATAATTCTACTCAAAGATTGCTTTCATGTTTCTGCTATCCCTTTGTGATTAGAAACTCCTTTTTTCCCAAATTTTCTGAAAATCGATCTGCCCTCATGTACATACTAGTTTTGGGAAATTCTCACTCAGGATCAACATAGTTCAGCAAAATCTTTGGGTGTTGAGATAGTGGCATATACATCAGTAGCTCCATCAGGACTGTCCCAAAATGAACGCATATGATCCAAACAAAATGAACAAATAATGCACTCAGAACCAGACCCAATATATGCTTTCAAAAGTTTCTTAAAATCATGACAACTTGGTGGCCTTAGAACCATTCTCGGGCAGTTGACAACCAGTAATGCCTAAAAGTTTCTCCTTCTGGAGTTCTTCAAAAAGCCATGTATTCGATTCTGTTGTCCAAGAATTCTGCTTTTATCAATTGATGTTATGGAGATAGCAATGGCTATTGCTTTTAGTTAAAAGAGATTCAGAGTTCTCCGGACCTCTAGGATGCAGGTTGAAGGTTGTAGTTATTGAAGATATACACCACCAAGACACTGAAGCTTCTCTCATATGTTCAACTACTAAAAATCATATGGGACAAGAAACAGATTTTTTGGTGTAACAAATATCAACTGGATGAATCATTTCTACATGATACTTTGACGTTCATTTATTACTGTATGGTCTTTTTCAGCTCATGTTGGATCAGAATACGGAAACATTACGCGTAGTTATTTAAATGCTGTTATTAGCTGACCATTCACATCGTACCGTCACATTTGCAATAGAAAAAGTGGGTTTGTAGACTTGCATATTCTTGTCATATTTTTCCTCATGCTCTCTGATTGATTATGTACTCTAGTACTGTTCTGGATCTAATTCTCTTGAATGCTCCATAAGAATTTACTAAGATAATGCAGCCTTGGATTCAAAGCCTTGTAGCCATATTCTACCCCCCACATCGTTCATATCAGCTGAACTGAAACTCATGACTTGGTTTGGTGCTTGTGCCAAGTTAGTTGCGAACTTCTAAACTAATGCAAGTCTAAAACACATCTACACTTTGAGCATGAGTATAAGGTATTTAGATTTCAGAAAATGAACTTCTTCGCAAGTTCATAGAATATTGTGAGAAAACTTTATTATAACAGTCCATGGGGTAAAAATGTTCAAAAAATCGATTAATATACGTTTGCCAAATTATCTAAAGATTATAAGGCAGATATCAATATAAATTAGTGTAGTTAAGACTACAGATTACGATCATGCAAATTATGTTGATATATTATTCAGTTTATAGCATTTTACCGACCAAACTTATATAAATAGAAGGATCTGAAATAAGATTACTAGATTGAGCAGTGTCATACATACAGCTTGAGATGTTGATCCAATGGAATGGTTAATGGCTTTGCATCAACCATGTCTGCAAATATTCGTAAGTCTAGAACAGACTCTTTGATTAACAAAAAAAGATTCCTAGTACAGATCTTGAAACCTCTAATCCCAAGTATTACTTAATTTCACCCCAGCTCTTTAATACTAAATTGATTATGAAGTAGCTTCTTTAAAGCTTCAATCATTCCTATGTTATCAGTAATAGTAAGTATATCATCAACATGCACTCCCACTGCTGTAAAAAGAAGCATAAGCCTTTTATGTGAATAACTAATAATCAGCTAGAGACCGAGTGTAACAGCTGCAAGAAGGCTAGAAGTTAGTTGAAGCCTACTTTAGGCCATACAAGGATTTTGTAACTTGCATACTAACTTTTGTGATCCTTGTGGTGGAATATATCATTGTGGTAGATCCATGTTTACTTCCTCTAATAAGTCTCCATGTAAAGAAGCATTATTAACATCTAACTGGTGTACCTTCCAGTTTTTAGCTGCAGCTATAGCTAGCATGCTTTTTGATAGTCTCCATTTTCACAACAGGTGCAAAAGTGTCATGGTAATCTTCTCCTATAACCTTTGGCAACTAACCTTGCCTTGTATCTTTGTATCTCACCATTTGCATGGGTTTAGTTGCCAAATAGAGTGAATGCTATAAAACAAAGTGTTTGAATTGTTTTATAATTGTTCTAGCACACAGAGCCCTTGATATATAATTAAGTTTATTTTCCAAAGGGATTGTTTAGCCACAATGAAGAATGTCCTTTGAGATAAAGAAATAACATATATATATATATATATATATATATATATATATATATATATATATTCAAGGTACTTATTATCTGGTAGATGTTGGCTATATTAATGGAGAGGGATTTCTTGCAGGGGTCAAAGGTATCATTTGAATGATTGGAAAGATGAACATCAACCCATACCCATATTCGTTGAGGAATATTTTAACATGAAGCATTCAGCAAGGAATGTAATTGAGAGATGTTTCGGCATTCTTAAGAAGAGATGGACAATTCTTAGAAGTCCTTCATTTTACCATAGAGAATCAAATAATTTTAGGTTGTTGCATGCTTCACAACTATATAAGAGCTGGAATGCCCAATGATCCATTTGAGTTGGGCCTTGAGGATTAAGAGAATGAGGCAGAAAATGAACCAATGGAAGATTCTATCACAACTATTGTCAGTTCGAATGAGTAGACAATTTTTAGGGATAATTTTGCTGAATTTTTTTTAATGAGTGAAGGAATGTAAATAATTGAATAATTATTTATAGTGATTGTTTTGTAATTTGCTTAGCCTTAATGTCTGTTGGGAATTGAACAAACTAATATGAGATGTTCAAGAATATTACTTTTTGCTTATTTTATATATGATTTGTATTGGTTTAAGGATTTTTTTTTTCTTTTCATGAAGGTGTTTTTTTGAATTTTAAATGCATAAAAATTATATAATTTAAACACTTCTTTCCACTGTATAACTGCACGTCATCTATTGCTACAAAAAATAAGGAAATATATTAAAATTCACAAGTCATGGTTGACAATTTTGACCCAAAGATACGTTTTAAACCCCAAAAAGGCCCCGAATTCCCCCAATATCCCTTTCCACCTTCTTCGCCTTAATTTTTCTCTCTCCTCAATCAAAGCCTAGGCCCTAGGGTTTCCTTATCTCTTCAACTGAACCATGTCGTCGACGAAGATCACACTGAAGAGCTCCGACGGCGAGGTTTTCGAGGTCGACCAGGCCGTAGCTTTAGAGTCACAGACGATAAAGCACATGATCGAAGACGATTGCGCTGATAACGGGATTCCGCTACCCAACGTCACCAGCAAGATCTTATCGAAGGTGATCGAGTATTGCAAGAAGCACGTAGACGCTCCTGCCGCAGAGGATCGTGCTGTTACAGCAGATGATGACCTCAAGACTTTCGATACTGATTTTGTCAAAGTCGATCAGGCTACTCTATTCGATCTAATTTTGGTATATACCTTTTTGACCACTTTTCTTTTTGTATACATGTTTTGTGTGGGCTTGATTTAGATTGCTGTTAGGGCTTCTTGAAACTGTTAAAATTTGGTGATTAAAAGTCAATTATTCGTTTGGGTATTTTTTTTTATGTTACCTTTGTTTACTTTTTTTTATATTTGGAGTTTTGAAATTCATGAAGTCATTTAAAATAGATGTTTTTTAAGTATCTTTATGTCTTTGGTTGATTGCTTTTGAAGTATATTTATTTCTTTGCTTGATAAGAAAAGTGAAGAAAGAGTTGGGTATTATCTTACTTGACAAATTGTATATTCAAGTTATACTCTTTAAAGTGATTGTAGCAGTTAGCTGACACGTGATTGTAGCAGTTAGCTGAGAGGAACATATACATACCTGGGGTATAAATACTGATATGAGATGGGTGGTTAGTAATACCATTTTAACACTAATTGATTTGATAAATTATCTACATACTTTTCTATATTTTATTTTATAATGTGTGTTACGAATGAAGAGCCCTTTTCACA
This sequence comes from Panax notoginseng, assembly GCA_016801055.1. Classification (NCBI taxonomy): domain Eukaryota; kingdom Viridiplantae; phylum Streptophyta; class Magnoliopsida; order Apiales; family Araliaceae; genus Panax; species Panax notoginseng. The sequence goes on along the minus strand of CM029018.1, from coordinate 7,256,373 downwards.
ACATTATGCTGTTAAGTTATCTACATATTTTTTTCTCTGTTTATTGATATTATACATTTAAATTATGTACATATTTTTCTATGTTCATATTTATGATAATTGCCTTCCCTCATATTAAAGTCCCTTCTTTGTCCTATGTTTGTTTGATTTAGCATGGATAAGTGACATATCTTAATATTCACATTTAAATGAGTATTTAAAAAGTGTTAAATACAAGTTATAGATGTGGACTTTTGTAGTTAAATCATAGACACATTGGAGCAATGGCTGCATGCCTGCATATAATAATCGAGAGTATTGATAAAAAGCTCTGTATGATATATATGTTAGTCCGTGAGACAGTTCACTTTCTTAAAAGTGCCCTTGTTTCGAAGCAATCTGGTATTACAACCTGATTTCTCTAGTTTGTATGTCTGATATCAGTCCGTTAAGCAGTGAAGTTTTATTTTTATTTACTTTATTATTGTATGTTTCGTGTTTGGATTAGACTATGGTAGTCTTGTTAGGAAAAATTTGTTTATGTCATAAAAACTATCAGTAACATCTTAGTTAGTAAGATGGAGAAGTGAGGGGAATAAACCCAGTTAGTTATTTTCTTATTTGGAAAACTGTATGATTTTGGCAATTCTTACTATCAATCCAAATTTACCAATTCAGTTTTGTGGATCATATCCTTTGAATATTGATATATCCTGCGACTTTATATGTCCACTTTTTAATTGCGAGTTACGTGGATAATTATGGTTGGTAATATTTTAAAGACGTATAATATGGTGGGCCAATTTTATAGTCCTACCCAATCCCATGTATTGATATACGTTTGTCCGTTATTGTTGTGAACTTGTGATGATTTGTTCTGTAGTGTTGTGATGATTTTAATATGTACGAGGATGATATACAAGAAAAGTGTCAACTAATCCTAGATTGAATGGCTTCGTATGCTGCGGCAGGTTTAGACTATTACAAGACTGCTTTTCAGGGATGAGTTAGCATATGGGAAGGCTGAGACAGTTGCCCTTGACAAGTTTTGAAAATATTGTTCTTTTTATATGCTTTTTTTGGTTCGTATTTTGTAAATCCCCCAAGTATTTGATTGCCCCCATAAAGATTTCTTTTAATTTCATAAATACCCCTATACATACTTTTACATTCATATGCAAACCGTAGTTAGAATTACTTTCCCTATAAAGCATGTTTGCTCATTTATGACATGTATCTCTAATATTGCATTGTAATGAATTAACATTCTGTGGGATATGGTAACTTATATCTCTAATATTGCATTGTAATGAATTAACATTCTGTGGGATATGGTAACTTATGTTTTCTTTCGTGTCTGATTCCCAGGCTGCTAACTATCTGAACATCAAGAGCCTTCTTGATCTTACATGCCAGACTGTGGCCGACATGATTAAGGGGAAAACTCCAGAGGAAATTCGCAAGACTTTCAACATCAAGAATGACTTCACACCAGAGGAAGAAGAAGAGGTCCGTAGAGAGAATCAGTGGGCGTTTGAATGAAAGATCTAAAAAGAGTAGTCTGTTAATCGGAGGGCTTCTACGGTTTTTGGTACACCAGAACTTTGTACTTGGTAAAAAACTGAGAGGGGTGCTATTGTTTTTCTAAACAAAATCGTTTTGCTACTCGTAATTTTAATGCTACTTATCTTATTAAGTGATTCCATTTTGAAATTAGTTATGGTTCTAGTCTTTCATTTCATTTTTTTTTTCACTGGCCTAAATAGAGGTTACCCCCATGGGATAGCCAGGACTGGAAAATGCCAATACCAATAGAAGACTTGAACTTCATTCCTCTAAAAAAGCTTGGCTAAAATGGAGTCTGTTTATGGGAGAAACGGCAGCATCCTGAAAAATGAGAATGTTTCTTGATGCTCAGATTGCCTAGAAGGATAGCACAGATCTCTTTATATTCTTCAGATCCACTTGAAGAAAATATCCTGCGTCACTGATCAAATTCAAAGCCCAAGGAGGAACCAAGCCAAACATGTTGAACCTAAAAGAATGGTCAAAACGGGAGATATAAAAAGACTCCTTGCACTGTATTTCTAAAGAGGACTGCCAAAATATCTTCCAACACAACAGAATGGAAGATCTCGTCAATCTCATTAGCATTGCAAGCACAATGAACTGACATATGTACCAATAGAGTTGAAGATATATAATAATCCTCCTACATTTGATACCAAAACAGACAAATTTAAATTGCAAGTCTTTACGAGGAGTGTCATCTCAATCTTAAGATGTAATACTACTAAATGGGTACCAAATAAGGAAAAGCAAAAACATGCAACTGAAAAAAGTATTGGAAGAATCATCCTTCCTACAAGTGCAACAAAGGTTCATTATCATATCGTTCAACTAGGGCTTCACATTAACATTATTAGATAAAGAGGTGACCTATGTTTTTTTGGCCTCAGCGTCCTCTTCATTCATCTTCCTCTCCCACTTGCGTTTTCTGAAATCTGCCAACATTTGTGGCATTTTCTTCATCAATTCAGCAGTGTTGGCCCTTTTTTCTGCCGATATCCTATCACATTTGTGTCCTTTCCTCTTTGTTCTTATTTCTTTCCTTTCTGGATCATATGGCCAGTCTTCTCCAGCAAGGAGAACTTCTTTACGGATCCGGGCTCGATGGCGGGCACTGATGCTACTATGTTTCCAAGCCCCAAGGTGCCAGTAACCCCAAACTCCCTTAGAGAGTTCATCCTTGTGTTTTATCAACTTTGCTCGCCATGGATATTGGTACTCTCCCACTGATTTTGCTACAGCCTTGATCACTTTACCAGCCATCTTCACGAAATCCTATTTAAACAAACGCTTTTAAGGTCTGCGAGAGACAAACTATATAACTTGATTTCAGCTCAAACAAAAACAATAAAACAGAAATAAAGATGACCATATCCATATCCATCTTATCATTTGAATTATCTTTGTATATGTAACTTTCAATGTGCTAACAGCCAATAATATAATTAAAGTCGAGTCTTAGCAAATAACCCAGGCTGCAGTAACAAGATGCAAACCTAAAACCCCAACAACGTATATCTTCAATATGTTTTTTTTGTGATTCATTTTTTCTGAAGGGTGCCTAAAGGTTTAGAACTTTTATTAGGTTATGACTTGTGAATGATTTGAGGCGACTCCTATATTTCCAAAAAAAAAAAGTTTAAATTTGGGTTTTCAAGCAAAAAACTTCTCACTTTGGCCAGGGAGAGGGCAATGAAGAAGTCTCATTTCCTTTTCAGTTAATCACTTACTCTCAGATCGCATTACTACATCGCAAAATTACCTTAATCCATATGAACAGATTCCCATATGAACAAAATAAATTTAAGCATCAAATTTCCACAATACACAAAGTCCACGCTGCAGAAACATTATATCCAATTCAACGTTTTATGTGTTTAGTACTTGATTATCACTGAATATGACAAACACTATTTGAATTTAATAAACTTGAAACAGGTCACAATCTAATCATGTTTCTTAGAAAACTCGGGCAAACTTCAGAATGAAGGAAAAGAAAATTCAAGAAAGAGACTTGCAGTCAATTTATATTTTAAAGTTAGAATAGGTCTGACCCATGGTTACAGAAAAGGGTATAATATAAACATTCCAAAACATGGTAAACTTTCGTATCAAGTATCAAATGAGGCCATCCAAAACTTGTTTCTCCTATTTATTTGAACTTTTATTGCACAAACATGAACACAATTTTGCTTTATGATTTACAAATGAAGAACGTCCTATTATATAGACTGTGGGTCATAAAACCAATTAGGGGAGAGTAGAAAACCGCAAATCAAACCGCAACCGCACATATGTAAATATATAAATTTTTATATATACTAACCAACATATTACAAAATAAATACAAATATATGTAATACAATAGATCTTTTTATATTTAATATTCTAATAATTAATATTTTTTTGAGAAATCAATTTCATTCCAAATTTTAGAAATATAATTATCTTTTTATATATTTTTTAATTTTGTTAAAAAGTAAAACAAATATAGAAGTCATTCATGAATTGTTCATTTTTTGTTTTTATATTTGACAAAATTAGAAGGAAGATAATATAACTAAAAGACTTCAAAGAGCAATGCTTTATAAACTATGTTGTTAATTGGTATTCTTTATTTGAAACATTCTAGTTATTGTTAAGAAAAATATTAATTTGGTGTTAATTTAACTTGAATAAAAATAATACTACTTAATATTTTCAATTTATGTAATGTATATTTCTATTTTCTGTCTAAGTATGGTTTTGCATCCGTAACCGCACCTCAACCGTAAGAAACCGCATATTGTGGTTGCAGTGTGACCTTAAAACAACACCAAACTGCATCGCGCTCTCCCCTATAACCAATTGCTTAGATCAAATCTAAATCTAATGGTAGGCTAGGATCCACTATCTAGGATTATCTTTTAAAATATCAAGGATATTTACAAAGTATAATAATTACATGTGTAAATCTAGAACACTCTATTAGAAACCTTAATATGTAAAACAAGATCATAGGGAAAGTCACCTAATGTAACCAAATGAGCGCATTGTTGTGTCAAGTAAGCGATGATATGGTGTGATCTCGTTAAAAATGTGCTTGTTGAGATTCTATACTTGGAAACAACTCAAGTTCTAATTTTTAACTATAGCTCTTTAGAAAACTATTATTCATATTGTACCACGTTTTGGACAAGTGTATATCTTACAAACTAAGTGATTCAAAGGAATCTACTCCTATGGTACTCCGTACTAGGAAAAGTGACGTTTTCCATTCCTGTTTTTCGTTTCACATACTGTATCGAGCCACGCTCTAGGTAACATTGATCTGACCTCAAAATGTTAAAAGTCACGTTCAAGTTGTTAGTAATTGATCTGGGTCGAACCCATGATCATGGGCGTCCACTTATTATGGATATTGGATAACCAATTAGGGTTGTTGGAGTCCATATCACTTGCAAGTATTCAAATAATACTTATCATATGGATAGTACTCTATGTGATAAGTCGCCTTATCTAGTAGGTTGTAGACTGTCCATAACTACAATTTATCGTTAAGCATCAGGATTCCTACTTATTGCAGGGGTAAAGAAAAATACTTATATTCTTTCCAACACTTTTTTCTCTCTTCATATTCTCTAGTATTTTCAAACTTTCATCAATAGTTTGACTTGAGTTCGTTTGCACGGTTACTTGTAACAACTCCTTACGGACGACTAAGGCTTTGTACGTCAGATCGTTGTAAGCTGTGTTCGTAAGATTGCTATTAGATTGAACATTTTGGTTATACTGCTTCTGCTTTGTAGATACTAACTGACCCATATGTAAGTTCATATGTGATTATGTGTTAGTATCCAATTAATTTAACACAAGCCATGTAACAAACTACTTTCAAGTTTGCAGCTATGCAGGATATGGAACTACATGATAAAAGAAAAGGGGTACAAGAAATCAACCTATTTTTCCCCCACTCATCTTTTAAGGTAAAAGGAGATCACCATCTTCCTATTGGGAAAGGATCCTGTCCAGTCCTTTTTCTCTTTGGTTCCTTTGAGTTCAATCTTACACCATTTATTTATGTTTCCGTACACGGTTGCTCACATATGAATTAATAGTACGAATAGAGGGGACAGGAGAGAGCAAAAGGGATCGTAGAGGATGCAACCGCATGAATTCCTAGTATTTTTCAGGTCATATATTGTACAAAGTCCTACTACACACAAACCCTCAAGAAAACATCAAGTAATGCATGTCATTCGGCACTATCCCTTATCACGTCTATAGAAAGGCTAACCGAACGCGCAAAGAAAGAAATGAAATCTACAATTCAACCTCCTTTACACTTTTCATTTCCCCCAATGACAACAACAAAGACAAGAAGCAAGACATATCATGCATGATGCGTAACAAAAAAACATATATACGGTCATGCAGTAGGATTCAAATCTCCAATAGAATTGAGAAAGCAGTGCTCAAAACACATAAAAGTGTAGAGACTTCCCAACAAAAGATGAATCAACTGAACAATTAAAATAAAAGCAAAAAAAATAAAAAAAATCATGAAACATTGAATGAAAATGCATTTTCTGGGTGAAGCATTTTGACAAACACTATACCTACAACAACTTCAAAGTGGACTACAGCCTCGGAGGGTTGCTTAGTTAGTAAAATGCTAGTATTGACCTAGAATTACGTTGGATTATGTAATTAGGAAACAATAATGAAACAAGAAAACAAAGGAAGTGAAATGATTAATAGGAGGAAAAAAAGAGAGAACAACTGACCTGCCTGACCTTTGAAATGATGAAACACAGGTTCGAAAATACGGCAGCTCAATTTAGAACTTGGAAAACCTAAAAAAATAAACAAAAGACAAAAATTCCGTTGCCGGGAATCGAACCCGGGTCTCCTGGGTGAAAACCAGATATCCTAACCGCTGGACGACAACGGACTGGTGGTTTGAGTGGTCTTAACACTTTATTAGACCAACAACAGATACCTCTCTTCTCCAAATTAGAGAGAACTTTCTATAATGACAACTTTTAACATAATTTACGTTTAGATTGAAGGATCTAAATGCTTTTTTAGTATTTATGTACATGTTTGGTTATTGTGGGGGTGATATGATGACATAATTATTATATATATTTCTATTTTATTGGAATGAATCTCATTCTATCACCTTAATTCTATCCGAATGAATTTTTACCATCAGAATAGAGTATCCGTACAAATAATCACCAAATATATTATTTTATTTTATTATTATTTTAATTCTATTCTTCCAATTTAAACGGTACCATTAACATTAGTGAAATTGAATAGTGATGACTTGTAATTAAGTTGATGGTAAAAAGATAAATATTTCTTAGCCGGGCAATTAAGACGAAGATTTTGAAATTTATTGATTTGAGGTTGGTTTCTTGAATTCCTTGTGTAACTTATGGGGGGACATGAGGAGGAATTTCTTTAATCGGGTTCAGTGAACGCTGATACCTATCAGGGGCCCTATTCAGCTCTCGACAATTAAATTCAGTAGGTAGCATAGGTGGTGATTTTCCCGGGGCTTTTAAGTTACAACTAAGATTAATAATGATATAAAAACCGACAACCTTAATTAATTAAGATAATGAGCCTCCTTTATCATGTATAATGTTTAATTAAAAAAATTACTGTAAATTATTTTAATTTATTACGCATCACGTATTATCATGTACACGTAACTAATTTGTATACCTATAACTTTTTTTGTGATGTTATCATGACGGTCAGTTCTTCGTATATTCGTATCGAAAAATTGCTCAGATGTTATTATATTATTATGACTGTTTTTCAAGAATACATACCGTGTATTGTCAATTTTTCCGATTATTTGTTATTTTATTTGAAAGAATTACATTTTTAATTTATAATATTATAATTTGTTTATCGTTTGTAACAGTTTACAATTTTAATATATTTCAGTTGATTAAACTATTTGATATTAAAAAGGGGAATGGGGGAGAAGGTTAAATTTTTATTTTAAAAAAGATTATAGTGAAACGTAAATAAAGAATTTAGAGAACAAATATAGTTTTTTTTCCCTAACAAAAAGCACCTTTTTAGTACAAATATTATTATTACACACCGCGTGACACAGCCAGACTTATGTACTTGCAACTTCTATTTCTCCCTTCGGTAAGCACATTTTATGATTTTTGTGCCCAAATTTTGGTAAGCTTCTTCCATCACCTAACCATTCCCATACAATTTAAATTTTGGTACGGGTTTTCATCCGTACGAATCGAAGTGTACTATTTACATCGCAACTCCATTAGACTCGAACTTCACTAGACGAGACGTACCTCTAAATGCATTAAACGCAGTAGACGAATAATCACTTCAAACAAAATTCAACTCCACTTGTTTTTTTAACCATGTATGTATTGTGGATGTATAAGAAAAAGTTATGAAGTAAATATAGAAAATTGATAAATTTATAATAGAAAATGATATTTTTACTTAAAAATTATCGTTATACATTTATAGCGATACTTTATGTAGTGTTGGGCCATAATACTTTTCATGCTGAGCCAGACCGAATAGGCTTGTCCTTTGGGCTATGTCACTTTGGTCATATTTGGTCAAATGAATTGGGCCCCGCTACTTGACTACACTATTGGGCTTAGTCATTGGATCGGCCCATTACGTAAGGTGTTACTTATCCTATCTTTGACCGGTAATCATCACAAAAGGCAGCAGTTGACTGTTATGTCTGCCACCTTTCTGCATGACATTAATGAGGATGGGACTCCGATTGCCGGCGGGAGTTAACAGTGGTAGCAGGTAGGAAAATAAGCTGTACACTTTCGGCTGAGATGACCGGGGTGGAGAGGAGGTGTCAGGAGATAGTGGGTGGCACAGTGAACCGGGTCTTGGGAACGTATGGGGAAGGATCACAAAAGAAAAAGAGGTAACAAAACACTACACAACATTATTATTTCTCACATACACTCAGACACTAGTAATTATTTTTTCTCCATTGTTAACCTTGTGATCGCCTGTACTGACTCTCACGCTGGAGCTATCCCCCGACGGTCAGGCCGTCAAGCTTTTGGTGTTGACTTGTTGAACTGTGCAGGATCAGAGCGTCTTACGTGATTGGGACGTGGGAGAAGATCTTGGCGTTAACATTGGCGCTAGAAGGAGGGCTGCGTTCTAGTGTCCTGAATATTTTTCAATCACAAACCTTGTTTGTTTTACGTCGGTGTTCATGGGGAAGAGTAGGACACCTACACCTGAGGGGCAGCCGATGGCTGCCAGTGAATCAATCCCGCGAGTATCTGTGAATGACCGTTTGGGACCTGCACTAAGTGTTCATGCCAGCACGGCGTCCAAACGATCACATGGAGATTCTCGTCTAAGGGATGAGAGCAAAGCCAAAAGAAGGCTAGTGTTTATAGCAGAGAAAGAGTCCGGCCATGGCCGGAAACGAGTAGAAGGCACCTCGCCTAGAACTCGATACCGGGACGACCAAGACGAAAAAACTGCCCGCTTGGCTAAGATGGCCGACGAAGCTGATAGGGCCATGGAAGCATTGCTGAAGCAACGACAGGATATAGCTGAGTAGATGTCTCGGATGGCAGAGTTAAGGGACGAAGCGTCCAGTTATGTCCAATCTGAAGAACGTGGGCATCGGAGTGGGAAAGAACCTGTCCATTCTGGGCGTGAATCTCGGGGTCAACTTCGAGAAAGGAGAAGGTCCAGAAGCCCTACTCCTCAAAGATCAAGGAGGGCACATCACCCTGTCGGTTCTAGGGAGCAGGGTCAAAGCGAACGGAGAGGTAGATCTAGGGATCGTACTCCGGAGAATGCTAAAAAGGCGCTCGTTGTCGCGCATTCCCGCCACGGCAGCCGGGTTCCGAGACGAAGCAGATCTAGGGGTCGCACACCCGAAAGTCCACTGAGGGCGTCCCGCTCTGTGGACCATCATCGTCATAAAAGCCCCTCGAAAGTTGGGGGTTCTATCGTAAGAAACCGGTCCACTCAGAAGATGGAGGAGTCACAAGAGAAAGAAGCATCGTCCCAACCCGGGGGCGTGGAGTATCTGGTAAAAGAGGTGAAGGAGCTTCGGAGGCAGCTTGCCGAAGTACAGAAAGTAAAAGATACTTCGGGAAAGAAGGCATCTCCTTTTTCCGCGGAGATTCTGAAAGAAAAGGCTGACCCCACCAAGAAGTTGCCTCATATTGAAAGTTATGACGGATCAGGAGATCCCTATGACCATAGTCAGGCGTTCGACCGACTGATAGATTATTACGACTTTAGCGATGCTGCTAAGTGTCATACTTTTGTCACCACACTCCGAAAGGATGCCATACAATGGATGGGGTCTTTGCCTTCGGATTCTATTTCATCTTGGGCAGATATGTGCAATAAGTTCCACGCCCGCTTCGGGAGCAACAGAAGAAGAGGAAAACCAACTGGCTCATTGGCTCAGGTTCGGCAGTACTCGAACGAGTCTTTGGGCCAATATGTAAAGCAATTCCGTGAAGCAGTCGACCAAGTGACAGACCTGAACGATCTACAGGCCGTGGGACTGTTTCAGAATGGTTTAGATCTGGTCAAATCGGAAAAGTTAGTGAAGAAGTTGATGTTTCATCACCCGAAGAGTCTCGTCGAAGCCTTCGACAAAACAGAAGGTTATATTGTGGTAGAGGAGGCCATGAATAGCCTCAAGCGTCCCTTTTCGGACCGGCTAAAGGAGACAGAACGGAACAGAACAGAGGAAGACCAGAGTAAGAATGACGGAAACAAAGGTCGTCATGACGGCCGATCAAAGAAATACAACAATAATTGGAGACAGGATGGAGAACGCTCGTCTGCTCCCGCTCAGAGGGTAAACAGGACGTATACTGCACTCAACGCCGACAGGGCTGTTATCTTGGAGCAGATCAAGAATCAACCTATTTTCGAGCCACCTCGAGATAACTTTAAGCCCGGGAAAGGGAATTCTCGTAAGTATTGTGACTATCACCAAGTCTCGGGTCACGATACGAACGACTGTGCTAGTCTGAAGGATTTTATTGAGAGGAAGGTGCAAGACGGGGCTTTAGTTCATTATGTAGCTGTCCGGACGAACCAGCAGCAGAATAGAGGACCTGTTCAGGCAGCCCAACCAGTTCAGCAAGTGTTCCTCACTCCTGAACAACTCGCAAGGCAAGTGATACATCACAGGGGGGACTTCGGGCAAGCTTGTTGGGAAGAAGCACCGAAGCTATCTGGATTCGGTCATGTCAGTGGCGGGTACCCTCCCGAAGACTGACAGATCATTCCCGGGTACGGTAATTTCCTTTACCGATGAGGATTACCCTTCGGAAACCATCGAACCACATGAGGGATCATTGGTCGTGACGGCACAAGTGGGTTCGGTGGACATGAAGCGCATGATGATCGACAACGGGTCTTCTGTGGATATCTTATATGCTCATGCTTATCAGATGATGCATCTTGATGGGCAGAAGATGGAGATCGGACAGGAGGCCCCTCTCTATGGTTTCAGCAACGATCCGGTCAAAGTGGCTGGAACCATTGAACTGCCGGTTATCTTCGGAACCGCCCCCCAACAGGTAGAAATTATTTGCAAATTTTACGTTGTGAATGTAGATTCTGCTTATAATGCTATTTTGGGGAGACCCACTTTAACTGCTTTGCAAGCTGTAACCTCTATCCCTCATTTCAAAATCAAATTTCCTACGGCTCATGGGGTTGGGAAAGTGAAAGGGGATTTAGATCTGGCCAGAAGATGTTATAAAAATGTCGTGATCACTTCGGGAGTAGGGGTATCGAAGCAAAAATAGACCATGACAATAGAGATCGAACCCTTCACAGAAAGCAGCTCAGAACCATTGGTCATGCCAGCCGAAGAAACAAAAGAAGTAGAGCTCGTCCCAGGCAAAGCGGACAAAACGGTGAAAATAGGTTCGGGCCTGCCAGAACCTCTCAGGACGAACCTCATTGAACTCTTGCAGTGTTATGTTGACATCTTCGCATGGGAGCCTCAAGATATGCCGGGAGTGAGTAGGGATATTGCGGAGCATCGGTTAGAAGTGGATCTGTCAAAGAAGCCAGTTCGGCAAAAGAGGAGGATCTTTGCGCCTGAGCGCCAGAGAATCATTGATGAAGAGATTGCGAAGCTGCTAGCTGCTGACTTCATCTTCGAGATCGATTATCCACAGTGGATGGCGAATGTGGTGCTGGTCCAGAAGCAGAACGGAAAATGGCGGGTCTGCATCGATTATACAAACCTGAAAAAAGCTTGTCCGAAGGATTTCTATCCATTACCCCACATTGACCAGCTCATCGATGCAACTTCGGGGTACGCCTTGTTAAGCTTCATGGATGCATTCTCTGGCTATCATCAAATCTCCATGTGCAAAGAGGATATACCGAAGATAGCGTTCATTACGCATCGTTCGGTATATACCTACAAGAAAATGACCTTCGGCCTCATCAATGTCGGGGCCACTTACCAGAGGATGATGAACTATGTCTTCAGGAGTCAGTTGGGCAAGAATATGGAAGTCTATGTAGATGAAATGATTGTTAAGAGCATGTTAGTGCACAAGCATCTGGATGACCTGGAGGAGTGCTTTCAGACAGTCCGTCATCACAAGCTGAGACTGAATCCTACCAAGTGCACTTTCGGATTAGGAGCTGGCAAATTTCTGGGTTTCTGGTCAGTCAGAGGGGAATTGAAGCCAATCCAGAAAAGATTCAAGCGATCCTGAACATGAAGACTCCTCAGTCATTTAAAGATGTTCAGCGTCTGACTGGAAGGATTGCAGCGTTGAGGAGGTTTATGTCCAAGTCGGCAGAAAGGTGTTTTCCGTTTTTTGACACGTTGAAAGGACCGAAGAATGCCAAGACGTTCCAATGGACTTCGGAATGCGAAGACGCCTTTCAGGGCATCAAGTCCTACTTATCTTCGGCGCCTTTGTTGGTGAAGCCCGCTCCTGCTGAGCCGTTGTATTTGTACTTAGCAGCTAGTTCATTGGTAGTAGGAGCAGTTTTGGTGCGCGAAGTTGGGGGTAAGCAGCACCCGGTTTATTATGTAAGCCATGTCCTTCGGGATGCTGAAACAAGGTACCCAAACATTGAAAAGTTTGCTTTTACTTTAATAACTGCTAGTCGGAAGCTTAGGCAATACTTCCAAGGTAGGTTGGTAATAGTCTACACAGATCAGCCTTTGAAGAAAATTATGGGCAAACCTGAGGTATCGGGGAGATTAGCTGCATGAACGATGGAGTTGTCTCAGTTCTTCGTTGAATATCATCCCCGAACTGCCATCAAGGGGCAGGCTTTGGCTGATTTTATGGTCGAGTGTTCGTTTTCTGAAGCTGATGAAGTTGTGGCAGAAGCTGGAGGATCTAACAGCATAGTTGCGGTTCTTCAGTAGGGGCAGAGTTCGTGGACACTGTATGCAGATGGGTCTTCTACCGCGGACGTCAGTGGAGCAGGGATTATTCTGACCAGCCCGGAGGGATTCAAGGTACAGCAGGCCATCAGATTTCAGTTTAAAGCGACGAACAATGAAGCGGAGTACGAGGCACTGTTGGCGGGATTGCGACTAGCTAAGAGTCTCGAAGTGCAAAGAATAATTATCTTCAACGACTCTCAGTTAGTCGTTAAACAAGTCTCCGGGGAATACGAAGCTCGAGGTCACAGAATGATCAAGTATTTGGCGGAAATGAAAGAACGGCTTCAGTATTTCCAATTCTATGAATTTCAGGGGGTCGAACGTAACGACAATTCCATTGCCGATGCACTCTCCAAATTAGCCACTACGGATGTTAACGTTTTTGACGGGTCAGTTTACTTGGAAATTTTGCAACATCCTAGTGTTCATCATGAATCGGTAATGTGCGTTGACCGAACCAACTGCTGGTTGACTCCGTACCTGGAGTATCTGGCAGATGGCGTCTTACCTTCAGATCAGATGCTGGCCAGGAAAATCAAGTACAAGAATGCTAATTTCGTTTTGATAGATGGGGATCTGTTCCGAAGGGCTTTTTCGTCCCCACTGTTAAAGTGCTTGACTCCGTCCGAAGCTGAATATGCTCTTCGAGAGGTTCACGAGGGCATCTGTGGCGACCATATGGCTGCTAATTCATTAGCCTACAAAGTACTTCGGCAGGGATACTACTGGCCTACCATCTTTAAGGAAGCGACTGAATACGTCAAGAAGTGCGAGAAGTGTCAGCTCAACAGTCCGATCCCACATCAGCCACCAGAAGAGTTATACTCGATCTTATCTCCCATACCCTTTGCTGTCTGGGGGGTTGATATACTAGGTCCCCTACCGAAAGCAAAAGGTCAGGTCAGCTTTGTTATAGTTGCCATCGACTACATGACCAAGTGGGTAGAAGCGAAACCACTTAGGTTAATAACAGAACAGGAATGCTTAAAGTTCATCAAGGAGTCGGTAGAATTTCGGTTCGGAATTCCTAAGGTGGTAATTTCGGACAATGGACGTCAATTTGTGGGATCGAAATTCGAAGCATTTTTGAAAGAACTGGGGATCCAGCACAGAAAGACTTCGGTAGCTCATCCTCAGTCTAATGGACAAGTCGAAGTGACCAACAGAACGCTGCTGAACGGAATCAAGCGCAGATTGGACGAAGCTAAAGGAAGATGGCCAGAAGAGCTGCTCAGCGTGTTATGGGCCTATCGGACTACTCCGAGGACCACAACGGGGGATTCACCTTTCAGACTGGCCTACGGTACCGATGTCTTAGTCCCAGTTGAAATTGGATCTCCAAGTCTTCGAGTTAGTCAGTTCAGAGAAATATACAATGATGAAGGGCTGAAAGCCAATCTTGATTTACTTGAAGAAGTCAGAGAAACAGCCTTGGTCAAACTTGCAGCCTATCAGCGAAGAGTAGCTAAGCATTATAACAAAGGGGTAAAGCTTCACAGGTTCGAAGTAGGGGATTTCGTTCTCAGAGAAGCCGAAACATCTACACCCCAGAATTTAGGAAAGCTAATGCCGAATTGGGAAGGGTCGTATGAAGTCATAGAAGTACCGAAGCCGGAGACTTATCGGTTGAGAGCCATGGACGGATCAGAGATCAAGAATACTTGGCATGCAGGCAGGCTTCGAAAGTATTTTCAGTAGCTACAATGTCAGTACACCGGAAGTCTGTAAATGTCTTCAAGTCGTCATCAATAAAAATTTCCTTTTTTCCAAACAAGTCTTGCCTTCGCTGCTGTTATTGTCATCGGTGTAAGGAGGTTCGGGCGGACTCGCTGACCATTCGATGGTAGCCTCATCGGCAGGTGGTCCTTATGATTTCGTCAGGCCCTGCGTGGTAGGCGAACGTCATCGGTGTAAGGAGGTTCGGGCGGACTCGCTGACCATTCGATGGTAGCCTCATCGGCAGGTGGTCCTTATGACTTCGTCAGGCCCTGCGTGGTAGGCGAACGTCATCGGTGTAAGGAGGTTCGGGCGGACTCGCTGACCATTCGATGGTAGCCTCATCGGCAGGTGGTCCTTATGACTTCGTCAGGCCCTGCGTGGTAGGCGAACGTCATCGGTGTAAGGAGGTTCGGGCAGACTCGCTGACCATTCGATGGTAGCCTCATCGGCAGGTGGTCCTTATAACTTCGTCAGGCCCTGCGTGGTAGGCGAACGTCATCGGTGTAAGGAGGTTCGGGTGGACTCGCTGACCATTCGATGGTAACCTCATCGGCAGGTGTTCCTTAAGACCTTGTCAGGCCCTTCGTGGTAGGCAAGCGTCATCCTTAAGACATTGTCAGACCCTGCGTGGTAGGAAATTGTCAACCTTTAGACCTTGACAGGCCCTGTGTGATAGGCAAGTGTCGTCATTCAGACTTCGTCAGCCCCCTCACGGCATCTACCTCACACTTTGGTAACGAATAAGTATTCCTTTACTTTGTTATTATTACTTAAATTTTCCTAAGTGTTGAGTTCGGAAGGCCACATTCTTTAACTTTATTTTATCTGTTATACGACTTGCCTAGTTGTTGATTAACAGTTTAAGTTAAGACCATGAAGGAGCTTGTACATTTTTTAAGATTGAATCGTTATTGAAGTGTCGACAAACAGTAAATACACCGAAGTCATAAGGAATAATGCTGATATTTCATTTACAAAATACTGTTTACAAAACGATAGAAACTTTTACAGAAATCCTACAGCTAAGGGAAAAGAGAATCATCTTCAGGGATCAGCTTCGTCTTCCGAAGAGTCCAGAATGGTCGGGTCAACCTTGGCAGCGACAAGTCTTGCCTTGTCTTTGCTTCGACATTCGTCGTATCCATCTGAGAACATTTGGATGATCTCCTCGTTCAACTCGGCTGATTTCCGGTATTCTTGTTGAACTTCTCTTCGAAGATCTCCGGTTAGAGGAGGACCCAAATCTCTCAAAGCCCGAAGTTCACGGAGCTCCTCTTCGAGTTTTGCCCGCTCCTTCAGATGTCTCAAATCCCTGGCTTCAAGATCATGTACTTGTACCGCCAGGCTTTTATTGGTCTTCACCATCGTTTCGTTCTTCCCAACAAGGACCTCATTTCAACGAACCAGGTCTATGTTCGTAGTAACGGTTAGTTGGTGGATGGCCTCGGCTGTCTCCAGTTTCTCTTTTAATTTATTTACATCCTTCTGGAGGCCTTCGTTATTGAGGAGAGTGGTACCATGGGCCCTTCTCTCTCTCTCCAGAGCCGACACCAGAGTAGCCTTCTCTCGCTTGGCTGCGTCTTCTTCGGCTTCGGATCCTCTGTATCGGGGAAGAAGTCTCCCGAAGACAGCATTTGCCTACAGACATTTAAAGAAAGTCGGTGAATTGGTAGAAGAAAAAGATGATTCCTAAATATTTTAATTGAATAAACTAACCTTAGCCTGATAGCTCATGCCTTCTTCGATCAAATCCCTAATCGAGCTGTTTCCGAACCGATGATCATCGGTCTCCCGAACAAAGGAGTCGAACAGCTGAAAGGGGAAGTTGGCATTGAACTCCGGCCACACAGTGGGAGAAGATGCGGCTTCTCGCCTGAAGGCGGAGGGGGAAGATCTTGTTGGAGAAGGCACTGATGGTTCGGGGGGCGGTGGTGGTTGATCCTCGGAAGGTTGTTTCCTTTTACGAGACAGAAGTGGAGACTCGGTTGGGTTTTCGAGCTCGTCTTCGAAAACGTGAATTTCCACAGGAATAATGATAGGCAGATCGACTGCAGGAGGAGGAACCCGAAGCTCATCGGCGGACAGAGGAATCACCTTGGTCTTCCTCTTTTTAATCCGAAGAGCTTGCATTCGCTCGTTCGCAGGCATGTCAATCAAACTCGCGGCAGAAGCTGATTGAGATCCTTGAGGATTTGACCGGACTTTCCGAACTGTCCTCTTCTTCTGTCGAGGTCGGCTAGGTTCCTCCGCAGTTTCTGATCCATGAAAGACTTCCGCGTTATGGGCTTCCGAAGCCGAAAGTTCTTCCTGTGGGATGTCGGTGGGGGATGATGATGATTTACCCGAAAGGAATTTATCCAATTCCCTTCGGTCGATCGATGTTGGTTTTATCAAAGACAGTTTATGGTCATATAACCATGCTTGCTTGCTCAGGAGTCCGAAGCTCCACTCCTACAGGGGAATCTTTTCGAGAATGCTCGCCATTTCTTTGACACGCTCCTCTGGAATGTCCCCGAAGTCCGCAGAAATCCGCTCGGAGGTGGTCCATTCCGGGATAGACGGGATTTCAGGCCCCTTCACGAAAAACCATTCTCTGTGCCACCCCCTGTTGCTCGAAGGAGTATCCATTAAAGGTCGCTTCTCGAACTTGGCGTTGGGCTTGGGGGACTGTTTGCTCAGCACTTTGAAGCCTCGTTCCCGAGACTTCCCAGCAGAGAAGAGAATGAAAAAAGAATCAACTGTGGGGGGTATCCCCAACTCATAACAGAACGCTATGAAGGTCAGGATGTGGATGTATGAATTAGGCACCAGTTGGGCGAATCCCACTTCGATAAATCCCAGGAGAGTAACAAGGAAGGAGTGAAGAGGGAATCTAACTCCCTTCTCTAGAACAGTTACCGGTACGGCAGTCCACCCGTCCGGTCGTTGGTACATCCGTTCGTGCGGTGCCGGAGCCCTCACCAGGTGGGTGTCCGAAATCTGATACCTACTTCTGATGGCACGCAGCTCGATCTCGGTGATGATAGAGGGATTATTGGCGTGAGGGTATTGTTCTTCACTCTAAAAAAACTCTGAGGGGTTGGGTAAGGGGTTTGAAGGGTTCCCGACGGGGCCATCCATGATTTGGGGGTCGGGGTTTGGAACCGACTCGGTGAGGTTGTGACTGAAAGGAGTGGTGGAAATCGGAACAACAAGAATAGGGGTGGAGTTGTCAGAATCTTGGGCCGCCATTGCTACTGAGATCTTGCAGGAGAGAAAGAAATTGGAGAGAAGGAGAAAACACTGTATATCAAATTCAAATTAAGCTAGTAAAGTCGTCAGAATTGGGGAAACTAGGCTTTTATAGCGGTCTTTTCAAATTTTGCACGAGAACCGAGGGCGGCGCATTAATTGGAGGTAATGATGTGGGAGAGGAAGGGGTAACGTCCAATTTTGGTTTTAATGGGTTATCTAAGGTGGGCTGGCGCTTGTTGGATCCCTTTTCACTATGGATTCATACTATTTACAGTCTTCCATTAAACGTCCTGTTTAATAAAAGACTGGGGGGCAATGTTGGGCCATAATACTTTTCATGCTGGGCCAGACCGAATAGGCTTGTCCTTTGGGCTATGTCACTTTGGTCATGTTGGGTCAAATGAATTGGGCCCCGCTACTTGACTACACTATTGGGCTTAGTCATTGGATCGGCCCATTACGTAAGGTGTTACTTATCCTATCTTTGACCGATAATCATCACAAAAGGCAGCAGTTGACTGTTATGTCTGCCACCTTTCTGCATGGCATTAATAAGGATGAGACTCCGATTGCCGGCGGGAGGTAACAGTGGTAGCAGGTAGGAAAATAAGCTGTACACTTTCGACTGAGATGACCGGGGTGGAGAGGAGGTGTCAGGAGATAGTGGGTGGCACAGTGAACCGGGTCTTGGGAACGTATGGGGAAGGATCACAAAAGGAAAAGAGGTAACAAAACACTACACAACATTATTATTTCTCACATACACTCAGACACTAGTGATTATTTTTCCTCCATTGTTAACCTTGTGATCGCCTGTACTGACTCTCACGCCAGAGCTATCCCCGACGGTCAGGCCGTCAAGCTTTTGGTGTTGACTTGTTGAACTGTGCAGGATCAGAGCGTCTTACGTGATTGGGACGTGGGAGAAGATCTTGGCGTTAACAAATATTATTCCTAAAAAATGATATTTATGTGCCATCTCCCATTTTGTGGAGTTTATTATTCTTTTTTATGAGATTTGTTTTTTTTTCAGGATATAATTAGTTTCTTTTTTTTTTGGAAGATTTTTTATTTTGTTCGTGAATTTTTTTAGTGTGTGGATTGTTGAAGATAAATTGTTAAGATCTAGGTGTGATGTTATCATGATGGTCGGTTCTTCCTTTATTCGCATCGAAGAAATGTTCAGATGAATATGACTGTTTTTCAGGAATACATACGGTGTCTACTAGTTGGTGTTATGATTGATCATTTTTTTGATTATTTGTTATTTTATTTGAAATGATTACCATTTTAATTTATTATATTATATTTTTTTATCGTTTATAATAATTTACAGTTTTAATATATTTCAATTGATTGAACTATTTGATAATAAAAAAAGTTAAAAAAGGGGGGAGAAGGTTAAAATTTTATTTTAAAAAAAATTATCGTGAAACGTAACTAAAGAATTTAGAGAACAAATATAGGTTTTTTTTTCCCAACAAAAAGCACCTTTTTAGTACAAATATTATTAGTACACACCACGTGACACGGCCAGACTTATGTACTTGCAACTACTGTACCTTCTATTTCTCGCTTGGGTAAGCACATTTTATGATTTTTGTGCTCCAATTTTTCTTGGTACAATCCTATGGTATGCAGTCTGCACTGACGAACAAGCTGCTTCCATCCGGTTGTCATCCGTACGAATCAAAGTGTACTATTTGCAAACATCGTACATTAATTTTTGAGTCCTTCTACACAGTCACATACATTGGAATTGGACCTTTCTAATTTATTTATTTATTTTTTTAATTTTTCTTGTGACTCCTAAAAAATATATAGTATTTATTTTAACAAGAATTTTATAAAAAAAAATATTTTTAGTATAATTTGAATACATATACAAGAACAATGTTGTACATATATCAAGTATAATAATTAAATCAGTTAAACAATACTTAATATAACAAATATATTTGTTTAACTCAAAGAATATATAATAATATTTTATCTATTATATGACTTGTGACGCCCCCAAAATAGGTTCAATATCAACCCATTATGAGTCATCAAATTCATGGTACAAAAATTAATTACAAATCTTTTATATCAAACGGTCGTGTAAAATACGACCACACAAACTGTGAGTTTCGATACAAATCGTATATAATACGAAATATCAACATTCAAATTCATGTCCTCAATAGTTACAATTATTATCACACAATTTTACAAAAATAGTGAGGACTACTACTGCTCTACTCTGACCATCACACTGTTCTCCGACTAGTTTTCGTAATATTCTCATTCCCTGAAAATGACAATAGATGAAAAGGACGAGCTCAACTAGCCCAGTAAATGATATTATAACTAAGATAATGAAAAATAAATTATCGTTAGTTTTCAACAATTCAGATAAAATATTATGGACAACAAGTTTAATTTAGATCAATATTCGCAGCGGAAATAATAATTCATTAGAAGAGTTAAGTAGAGAATGAAGTCTACTATCTTATATGATTTAAAAGTCCATCATCAATATTTTTATCCCTGTAATTCAATCAATATATATCTCGAATCAAATATTCATCTTTGCATTACGGGCCAAAGATATTCATTTGTATCACCAGGTGGTCATATTCATCTCAACACATGTTCATCTTTGCACTACGGGCCAAAGATATTCATCAGGTAATCATTCATTTTTGTACTACAGGCCAAAGATATTCATCAAGTAATCATTCATCTTTGCACTACAGACTAAATATATTCAGTTGTATCACCATTTAGGACTGAGGATGATGAAAAATAGTACGAATAACGAATCCAGTGAGATAAAGGACAAAGATTAGGAATTCGTAATTTAGTTTATCCAAGTTCAAGAATACTCCGTAATAATCAATTGTGGAGCAAAATTCAAGAATGAAGTTCAAAACTTGGATACAATCAAAGATAATTTGAAAGAAAAAAAAATAGAATTTTTTTACCGTGAATAGTAACTCGTGAATAGTAACTCGACATGAAAAGATAAAAATTTCACAAGAAAGTTCAGAAAATTATTCTGGTGAAGTGATACTAGATGAAGCGCAAAACTCAAGAAAATTTTTGATCATTTCAGGAATTATAGAAGCAATACTTACCGTAGTAAGTTTAGAGTTAGGAATCTGAAATGAAACAACATACGAAACTGTAATTGCATTTTCATCCATCAGGCGGTTGTCCGCGCTGACAGATCATTTCCATAATTTAATAACAAATGAATACGAAGGGTTATTTACCAGACATGCGGTAATCCGCGTAGATAGGTTATTCCTGTGACGCCCCCAAAATATGTTCAATACCAACCCATTCTGAGTCACCAAATACATAGTACAGAATGCTAAGTACAAATCTTTTATATCAAAAGGTCGTGAAAAATACGACCATACAATTGTGAGTTTAAATACAAATCGTATATAATACGAAATTTAAACATTCAAATTAATTTTTTTATTTATTACAATTATTACCCCACTATTTTATAGAATAGTGAGGATTTCAACAGATCTAACTTTGAACATCACACTGTTTTTCGACTATGTAACGACCCCAAAATAAGTCCATTCCATCCAACCTATTCTGAGTCGCCAAATACATGGTACAGAAAATAACTACAACTTTATTACAATAATTATCGTGTAAAATACAACAACACATATGCTGTGAGTTCAGATACAAATATATACCAAATATGACTCATATCCCAACCGTGGACAGCACTTCACAATGACACCTTACATAAAGGTATAGTCAAAAACTGTTTTAGAAATTAGAATCTTTGGAAAGTTCTTAAGGAAACCTTCGTACATGAGAGGCCATGCTTCTAGGTTATGATAGATATCATATGACCACAAAATTATCCTTGGTTGACCCAATAGACCCCATAGAAAAACGAGAAGATTACTATCATATTCTTCCCAATGGGGAGTCTTCTCTTGACATATCATTATCTCCACTGTCTCTAATTGAGAATTATACTTCAAACAAATACCAAGATTATATAGGTAGTGCTCGTAAATATACTCAGCAAGTGGATGAGCACATCCTTGTCTTATGATGATATGTGTAAGACCCCAACTTTTATAAATAAAGATGAATTTTTCTATAAATATTATTTTTGAATATTATGGAGTAAATTTGATATAATGTTATAGTTGTAGGTAATATTTATAAATTTTGCAAAGTACGCAAGTTGTTATATAATATTTGATTGGTCGGGGAATATTCGTTTTAACAGGGAATATTCGTACAACGACACAATCATTGGTGGACCCCACAACGGAATTATTGTCGGATTGAGAAAACGATAAAAATATTTTATTAAAAATAACGGCGGAAGTTTTACCATTGAT
This sequence comes from Panax notoginseng, assembly GCA_016801055.1. Taxonomy (NCBI): domain Eukaryota; kingdom Viridiplantae; phylum Streptophyta; class Magnoliopsida; order Apiales; family Araliaceae; genus Panax; species Panax notoginseng. The sequence goes on along the minus strand of CM029018.1, from coordinate 7,234,062 downwards.
ACTGTTAAACTACTCGGTAGTAAAAATACAGTAATACGTGTGGTTGTATAGTAACACACGGTATTGATTATTAATACTTATGTGAGAAGTCACTCAGTTTGATTCAATTATTGTCAGTTAATAATATGAATTATTTAGCGATAATGAAGTTTTGTTTTATTCGTATTATTAACGTAATAAAATAGAAACATCTTTTTATATAAAACAGAATACTTTATTAAAGTTATTCTATAAATAGAATATATTATATTTTATGTAAAAGATTTTTCTTTAAATATGGACCGTCAGATTAAAGTAATCAATCTGGACCGTTCATGGATTAGTTACTATGCATTCTATTTTTCTATAAATAGCAGCTCATTCCTTCATTATTTCTTACGAATTCACTGAACTATAGAGAGAGAGAAGAAAAAGTATTCTGCTATTTAACTACTTCCTTATTTCAGTTCTTCTTTAAAACGGTAAGGGGTGTTATTCTTTCTTATTCATGAAGAGAACTGTTGTTATTCCATTTATTATTATTCTGTTGGAATAACCTGTATACGCGGTCTACCCTATACTTGGTGACATTCTTCTATTATTCTGTTGGAACATCCTGTCTGTGTGTTTTACACCAGACCTGGTTTCGTTTTTATTATTATTCTGTTGGAACATCCTGTCTATGTGTTTTACACCGGACCTGATTCCGTTTTTATTATTATTCTGTTGGAACATCCTGTTTGTGTGTTTTACACCGGACCTGGTTCCATTATTTATTATTCTGTCGGAATATCCTGTCTGTGCGTTTACGCCGGACCTGGTTCCATTATTTATTATTCTGTCGGAATATCATGTCCGTGCGTTTATGCCAGACCTGGTTCCATTATTTATTATTCTGTTGGAATAACCTGTCTGTGCGGTCTATCGCATGCCGGGTGATTTTTGTTGTTATTCCATTCTTTATTATACTCAGTTGGTTAAGTTTTGACTTCTATACTCCATGAAATTAGTGGAATATCCTTGATAATTGCGGTTCATCCAGTATCTTTTCATGAAAATATTCTTCTAAGCATTCTTGAATTTTACTCCACAAAGCAGTATCATGTTGACAATTTGGACATTGTTAATTCTTGGATAAATTAATTCTTGAACTTGTTTTATTGAATTCTTATATCATTGTCATCATCCTCATGTTTATAAAATATTGAAAGTCATCTGTGGCCTGTAGTGCATAGATGGACTTGGTATGATTATGACCAGGGATTATTCGGTATAATCATGACCGTAATGTTATAAATGATGTGGTAAAAGTCCTCATGGCCCGTAGTGTATTGATGGATAGTTGTTGGCATGATCATGACCATTAATGAATACACGAATATCCTTGGCCGTAGTGCAGGGGTGATTCGATGATGTGGATTATTTTATTAAGCTGAGTCCCAGCGATAACAGTGTTGAAAAACCTTTTAAATCATAAAAGATAGTAGATTTTATTTTCTACTTGACTCTTTTAATGGATTGCTTGTTCCGCTACAGTTAAACTTGATGCCTATTATATTTTATCAGTTTAACATTGTTGAAGGCTAATAATAATTTATTCTGCATTATCTTAGTCATAATATTTCTTACTGAGCTAGTTGAGCTCACTCTTTCTTTCATTGTTCTCTTCAGGAAATGAGAACGTAGCTGGGGCAAGTCGGGGAACGGAGTGATGGTCCGAATGATAGTATTAGTTAGTAGTCCTCACTATTCTATGTAATAGTGCGTTAATAAATGTAATGAGGACTCCTTTTGAGTATGGATACTCTCTAGTAAACAATATTTGTATTCAAACTCACAGTTTATTGTCATATTACACACGACAGTTGTATTATTAAGTTGTATTTGAATTCTGTACCTTGTATCTGACTACTCAAGATGGGTGATGTATACCTATTTTGGGGGCGTCATAGTTGGTATCAGAGCTTAGGAATATGATCCTTGGCTAAGATGTGAGAATAGAACTAGGAGGGGAGAGACGGGGAATTCCTTCGCTAGTATGACCTACCTAAGTTTATTTGCATGGTATTTAATTGGACGGTCAGAATATAAGGATAATATATGACATATCAATTAACTTTTATTTTGTGGCAGTATCTGAAAATGGCATCTGAGAATGTTGAGAATAGCAATGGAGCACAGGCGACTGTTGATTCACCACATATCAATAATCAGGATAATGTGCATCAGGAAGGTGACAATCCTCATACAAACAACAACACTGACCAGATGATGAATGATGAAATGTTCAGAAGCTTTATGCAGTTCATGCAACAGCAGGCGAGAGCGGCTCCTGTCCAAAATGTAGGTGGAAATACTGAAAACTCTCGGACGGTCACCGCTAAACAGTTCAAGGAGCTGGGACCACCGGAGTTTAAGGGAGAGCCAAAACCACTTATAGCGGAAACATGGATAAAGCAGATCACCAAGATATTTGATGTCTTGGGATGCTCCGAGGAGCAAAAGGTTCCCTTTGCCGCCTTTATGTTGCGAGGAGAGGCAGATTACTGGTGGGAATCGATTAAGCGTACTCAACCTGCCGCACTGAAGATGTCTTGGGAGAAGTTCCAAGAGCTGTTCAATGACAAATACTTTCTCGAAAGTGTTCGTCACATGAAGGAGGTGGAGTTCATCAAATTGGAGCAGAATAATATGACAGTGTCGTAGTATGAGGCTAAATTTACTGAGTTGTCCCGGTTTGCGTCCCACTTGGTGGATAATGAAGAGCGAATGACGCGAATGTTTTTGCGAGGTTTGAAACCTGAGATACGTCAACATCTTATTTCTCATAAACTGTGTTTGTATTCAGATGTTGTGAATATGGCTCAGTTAGTGGAGCGCGATAACGAGTCAACGCAACCAAAAGAGAGCAGTCGGCAAAACGATAATACCAGTGAAAGCAGTCATCGAAGCGGTGACAATAAGCGTGGAGGGAATCAACAGGCCAGAAATGGTAACCACTTCGGTGGTAATCAGGGCCAAAACAATAAGAATGGATATTTCAAGAAGAGGAGATTCAACAATGATGGAAAGACGTCAGTACCAGCACCCGTTGTTAAGGAAGGAGAACGACCACCTACCATATGCTTCAAATGCGGAGGGGAGGGACACATCAGTCCAAACTGTGCGATGCCGTCTAAAGCATGCTATAATTATGGAAGAGAAGGTCATTTAGCTCGATTTTGTCATTTACCGAAAATAAGTTCAGCTAGGATGGAGGCACCAAAGGCCGTCCCAAAAAAGTCAAAACCGGTAGTGCAAGGGAGAGCGTTTGTTGTGACCTCCCAAAAAGTAAGGAACCCGAATGAGGTCATCACGGGTAAGCTTATCATAAACTCTAACGAAGTCTATATTTTATTTGATACCGGTTCTACCCATTCTTTTATTTCTCCTACTTGCGCTCATCGATTAAATTTGACTCCGGAGAAATTAGACTTTGACTTATCTGTTAAAACTCCATTGGGAGAAACCTTCATTACTTCCACGGTTTATAAGTCTTGTTTGGTTCAAGTTGGTACCCACACATTACCTGTCGATCTGATTTCATTAAAAATACTTTCATTTGACGTGATTCTAGGAATTGATTGGTTAACTACTCATCATGCAAAAATTGATTGTTTTCGAAAGGTTGTTAGCTTTCATATTCCTAATCGACCTATTATGCGAATTCAAGCAACCAAACCATTAAAATCAATCGCTGTCATCTCAAGCCATAAAGCTATTCGTTTATTGAAAAATGGATGTCAAGCTTTCTTAGCTCATGTCACGGATCTAAACAAAAATACGTCAGTTTTGAATGATATTTCTATTGTTAATAAATTCCCTGACGTATTTCCTGAAGAACTTCCTGGCCTACCCCCAGAGCGTGAAATTAAATTTTGTATCGACCTTGAACTCGGTACAAAACCCATTTCCGAAGCCCCATATCGAATGGCTCCTATTGATCTTCAGGAGTTAAAGATTCAACTGCAAGAATTATTAAAAATTGGCTTTATTCGTCCTAGTACTTCTCCTTGGGGTGCTCATGTTCTATTGGTGAAGAAGAAAGATGGAAGTATGCGACTTTATATTGATTATCGGGAGTTGAATCATGTCACCATCAAAAACAGGTACCTATTGCCACGTATTGATGACCTGTTTGACCAGTTACAAGAAGCACAATTCTTTTCAAAGATCGATCTTCATTCTGGATATCATCAGCTGAAGGTTAGAACTGAGGATATTCCAAAGACGGCTTTCAGAACTCGGTACGGGCATTATGAATTCCTAGTCATGTCCTTTGGATTGACTAATGCTCCTGCTGCCTTCATGGATATGATGAACCGGGTATTCAAGGAATATTTGGATCACTTTGTGGTCGTCTTTATTGATGACATCCTTATTTATTCCAAAAGTCGTGAAGATCATGAGCAACACTTGAGGCTGGTACTCCAAAAGCTTCGTGAATACAAGCTTTATGCCAAGTTAAAGAAATGCGAGTTCTGGCTTGAGGAAGTAGAATTCCTTGAGCACGTGGTATCAAGACATGGAATATCTGTTGACCCGGCAAAGATTGAAGCTATTCAAAGCTGGGAGCAACCTAAATCAGTGACCGAAGTACGTAGTTTTCTTGGTCTAGCATGTTATTATCGGAGATTTGTGGAAGGATTTTCTCGAATCGCTACTCCATTAACTCAGCTGACTCGGAAAGATACAAAGTTCGGTTGGAGCGAAGAATGTGAGAAGAGTTTTCAAGAACTCAAGATGAGACTCATTTCAGCACCTGTTCTAACAATACCATCTGGCTCGGAGGGATTTGTCATCTACAGTGATGCTTCGAGCAAAGGGTTGGGATGCGTTTTCATGCAACATAGAAAAGCCATAGCCTATGTATCAAGACAACTCAAAGAATATGAGAGGAATTATCCTACTCATGATCTAGAGTTAGCAGCTGTTGTCTTTGCACTTAAAATTTGGAGGCATTACTTGTATGGGGAGAAGGTGGAGATCTTTACGGATCATAAAAGCCTCAAATATTTCTTCACTCAAAAGGAACTCAACATGCGACAACGACGTTGGCTTGAACTATTGAAAGATTATGATCATACCATTCGATACCATCCTGGAAAAGCGAACGTGGTAGCTGACGCATTGAGCAGAAGATCATATGCAAGTATGAGTGCGATATTGTCAATACAAAAGCCCATTTTGTGTGACTTGCAAAGGATGGAGATAAAGTTAAAGACTTCAGGGACCCATATGATGATGACGAATATACGAGTAGAACCAACTTTAATCGATAAAGTTAAAGCTGCTCAAGTTACAGACCTAGAGCTGATGCGTATGAGGAAGAAAGTGCAAGAAGGTGCTATGCCGGAAGCAAGAATCGATGAAGAAGGAATACTTCGAGTCAACTCCAGACTTTATGTTCCTAACAACCCTGATTTAAAGTATGAAATTATGATGGAGGTGCACAACACACCGTTTTCAATCCATCATGGAAGTACCAAAATGTATCATGATCTTCGTTATACATTTTGGTTGAGCAATATGAAGAGAGAGATATCGTTGTTTATCTCAAGGTGTCTAACTTGTCAATGAGTCAAAGCGGAGCATCAAGTACCAAAAGGTCCATTGCAACCACTTGAAATTTCAGAATGGAAGTGGGAGCACATTACCATGGATTTTGTTACCGGTCTTCCTAGGGTTTCTCAAGGTATTGATGCGTTTTGGGTCATTGTTGATAGATTGACCAAGTCTGCTCATATTTTACCAATACGAGAAACTTATACACTTGAATGTCTTGCTCGTATGTACATAAACGAGATTGTAAGACTGCATGGTATGCCAGTATCCATAGTTTCTGACTGAGACCCAAGATTCACTTCACGATTTTGGGTTAGTTTACAAAAAGCTATGGGCACGGATTTACGATTTAGTTCAGCATATCATCCTCAGACGGATGGACAATCAGAGAGGACAATTCAAACTCTTGAAGATCTATTAAGACTCTGTGTCCTTGATTTTAAGGGAAGTTGGGACAAGTTCTTACCATTGGTGGAGTTTTCTTACAACAACAGTTATCAAACAAGTATTGGTATGGCTCCATTTGAGGCGTTGTATGGAAGAAAGTGTCGTTCTCCAGTATGCTGGGATGAGGTGGGTGAAGCAACGTTGTTGGGACCAGAGTTGGTACGTATGACTACAGAAAAGATTCAAACGATCCGACAACGTATAAAAACCTCACAAGATCGACAAAAGAGTTATGCTGATCTTCATCGAAAGGACGTGGAATTTGATATAGGAGATCATGTGTTCTTACGTGTTGCTCCATGGAAAGGAGTTACGAGATTTGAAAAGAGAAGAAAGCTCAATCCTCGATTCATCGATCCATTTTTAATCCTCGATTGAGTAGGAACTGTGGCTTATAGACTCGCTTTACCGCCAAGTATGTCTCGTGTTCATAATATTTTTCACATATCCATGTTACGTAAATATATGGAAGACCCGAACCACATTATTGAGTTTGAACCGGACGAAATAGCGGAGGATTTGACGTATGAAGAAGTTCCTGTTCAAATCTTGGATAAGAAGGAACATATTCTACGTTCCAAGGTTATACCTCAAGTCAAAGTTTTGTGGAGAAATCACGATGTTGAGGAAATGACTTGGGAGTTAGAATCTGAAATGAAATCAAGGTATCCTTACCTCTTCGACATACCAGGTACGTACCCTAATTTCGAGGGCAAAATTTCATAAGAATGGGAGGTTGTAAGACCCCAACTTTTATAAATAAAGATAAATTTTTCTATAAATATTATTTTTGAATATTATGGAGTAAATTTGATATAATGTTATAGTTGTAGGTAATATTTATAAATTTTACAAAGTACGCAAGTTGTTATATAATATTCGATTGATCGGGAAATATTCGTTTTAACAGGAAATATTCGTACAACGGCACAATCATTGGTGGACCCCACAACGGAATTATTATCGGATTGAGAAAACTATAAAAATATTTTATTAAAAATAACGGCGGAAGTTTTACCATTGATACTGTTAAACTACTCGGTAGTAAAAGTACAGTAATACGTGTGGTTGTATAGTAACACACGGTATTGATTATTAATGCTTATGTGAGAAGTCACTCAGTTTGATTCAATTATTGTCAGTTAATAATATGAATTATTTAGCGATAATGAAGTTTTGTTTTATTCGTATTATTAACGTAATCAAACATAAACATCTTTTTATATAAAACAGAATACTTTATTAAAGTTATTCTATAAATAGAATATATTATATTTTATGTAAAAGATTTTTCTTCAAATATGGACCGTCAGATTAAAGTAATCAATCTGGACCGTTCATGGATTAGTTACTATGCATTCTATTTTTTTATAAATAGCAGCTCATTCCTTCATTATTTCTTACGAATTTACTGAACTATAGAGAGAAACTATAGAGAGAGAGAAGAAAAAGTATTCTGCTACTTAACTACTTCCTTATTTCAGTTTTTCTTTAAAATGATAAGGGGTGTTATTTTTTCTTATTCATGAAGAGAACTGTTGTTATTCCATTTATTATTATTCTGTTGGAATAACCTGTATACGCGGTCTACCCTATACTTGGTGACATTCTTCTATTATTCTGTTGGAACATCCCGTCTGTGTGTTTTACACCGGACCTGGTTCTGTTTTTATTATTATTCTATTGGAACATCCTGTCTGTGTGTTTTACACCGGACTTGGTTCTGTTTTTATTATTATTCTGTTGGAACATCCTGTCTGTGTGTTTTACACCTGACCTGGTTCCGTTATTTATTATTCTGTTGGAATATCCTGTCTGTGCGTTTACGCCGGACCTGGTTCCATTATTTATTATTCTGTAGGAATATCCTGTCCGTGCGTTTATGCCGGACCTGGTTCCATTATTTATTATTCTGTTGGAATAACCTGTCTGTGCTGTCTATCGCATGTCGGGTGATTTCTGTTGTTATTACATTCTTTATTATACTCAGTTGGTTAAGTTTTGACTTCTATACTCCATGAAATTAGTGGAATATCCTTGATAATTGCGGTTCATCCAGTATCTTTTCATGAAAATATTCTTCTAAGCATTCTTGAATTTTACTCCATAAAGCAGTATCATGTTGACAATTTGGACGTTGTTAATTCTTGGATAAATTAATTCTTGAACTTGTTTTATTGAATTCTTATATCATTGTCATCATCCTCATGTTTATAAAATATTGAAAGTCATTTGTGGCCTGTAGTGCGTAGATGGACTTGGTATGATTATAACCAGGGATTATTCGGTATAATCATGACCGTAATGTTACAAATGATGTGGTAAAAGTTCTCATTGGCCTGTAGTGCATTGATGGACAGTTGTTGGCATGATCATGACCATTAATGAATACACGAATATCCTTGGCCGTAGTGCAGGGGTGATTCGATGATGTGGATTATTTTATTAAGGTGAGTCCCAGTGATAACAGTGTTGAAAAACCTTTTAAATCTTAAAAGATAATAGATTTTATTTTTTACTTGACTCTTTTAATGGATTGCTTGTTCCGCTACAATTAAACTTGATGTCTATTATATTTTATCAGTTTAACATTGTTGAAGGCTAATGATAATTTATTCTGTATTATCTTAGTCATAATATTTCTTACTGGGCTAGTTGAGCTCACCCTTTCTTTCACTGTTCTCTTCAGGAAATGAGAACGTAGCTGGGACAAGTCGGGGAACGGAGTGATGGTCCGAATGATAGTATTAGTTAGTAGTCCTCACTATTCTATGTAATAGTGTGTTAATAAATGTAATGAGGACTCCTTTTGACTATGGATACTCTCTAGTAGACAATATTTGTATTCAAACTCAAAGTTTATGTTTTGTCATATTGTACACAACAGTTGTATTATTAAGTTGTATTTAAATTCTGTACCTTATATCTGACGACTCAAGATGGGTGATGTATACCTATTTTGGGGGCGTCATAATACGAGGTTGTATGTTATTAGACATCTTGTATGATAGTGACAAATCACCCTTCCAACGTTGGGTTCGCCTCACCCTCAACAGCTATAAACCACCTTTCTATTCCCTTGTTACCCCGCTCGACCCAGCTACACTCTTATTACCTGAAAGGAAATGTGAAGCAAAAGGGTGAGCACAACTAGCCCAGTAAAGAATATCATAACTAAAGATAATTAAATTATCAATAGCCTTCATCAGTAATAAATCAGAGATTTAGAACATATGGTAGATGATAAAATTTTTCAACCATAGTTGCAGCAGAACGAGCAATCCATTAGAAGAGTCAAATAGACTATAAAGTCTATTATCTTCTCCATGTTAAAAGTCCACCAACAATGTTTTATCCCTGTAACATCAACCAACAATTCCTGTCCACAATCACATGTATAACTCATAATCGTAATTGTTGTTCTAAATTCCTTTTCTCATTCAGGACAAAGATAATTTTCATCACCTGAAACATCAAAGATCATGGTTATACCAAATCACAGTTTATGTTCATAATCATATTAATAAATTCATCTTTGCACTACGGGCCAAAGATATTCATCAACAGACCATCTTTGCACTACTTGCCAAGGATATTCAACAACAGGTCATCTTTGCACTACAGGCCAAATATATTCAACAACAGGTCATCTTTGCACTACGGGCCAAAGATATTCATCAATAATTCATCTTTGCACTACGGGTCAAAGATATTCATCAATAAGTCATCTTTGCACTACGGGCCAAAGATATTCATATCTCAAAGAAATATATAATCATTTCAGAATTTATATAAACAATAATTATAACCATGTTGATCAATTCACCTTTGCACTTAAGCTAAAGATATTCAATTATAAATTCAATGGTCATGATCATACCAGTCACAATTCAACTTTGCACTACTGGCCAAAGAGAACCCATAGTCTTGATTATACCGATAATCTACCCATCTTTACACTCAAGTGAAAGAGAATTTCAACATCAGGGTTATAAAAATGCTATATATGATAATAAAAACAATATAATCAATATATAGTTTTAATCTCCAGAGTAATATTCATAAATCAACTATAATTTGGTAAGAAAAAGAAACTAATTTTGTCATGAATAGTAACTCGTGAATAGTAACCCATGAATAGTAACTTCGTGAATAGTAACTTATGAATAGTAACTCGTGAATAGTAACTCGACATGAAAAATATAAAAATTCTACAATAAAATCCATACCAATATTTCAGTATAATGATATTGAAAGAATAACATTTCTTAAACTTATAAACAATTTATTTTAATTGTTTACACTTTACTAAATAATGTATTTAATCATCTTAAAATGCCAAACTCATAAGAATTCATCACCAATAACCAAAAACCCTCATCAAAAATCTGCATATACCTCATATAGGATTCTCAAACTATAAAATCCTATTTTCTAATTTTCTTACTTCACATAACATATTTAATTCATTTACTCATAACTAGTCTATTTTTTATGAAAAATACCAAATCAGTTCCAAAAATATTTCTTTTCTGGAATTTTAGCAGAATATAGTCCCATATTGAACATATATTTTTCTCAGAATTTTTAAAACTCATTTACTATTTTTCATATGGCCAAAACTGCCGAATATTTAGACATTTATCATAAATTGTACTTTTATCCAAAAATTCTAAAATTCACAGAGTACACTGATATTATATAAATATACCTCCAATAAAAATTTCATCAATTTTGGAGTTAACCACAAGGAGTTATAAGCGGTTACTTTTAAAATAGTCTTTTCCCGTAAAATTCATAACTCTTAATCTATACATCCAAAAATCACCATTTTTGGACACAATCAATAAAACTCATCAAAATATCATTTTCAATTTTTCCAGAATTTTCTGAAGGTCAGAAAAATTAAGAATTGAAAAACATAATAACCCTTAAAATCCCTTACTATCCTTTACCTCAAAAGAGCAGCACTTCTGACTGGATATCGAATATGACGCTGAAGGAAACTTGCACTGATGAATAGCAACTCACCAAGTATATATATACTCATAAAATACACTCGATAATCTAGAGAGAAAAAGAGAGAAAACTTATGAATTCTGGTGTGATTTTTAATTCTAACTTAGCCCTCTATTTATAGAAAAATGTTAGCACGCCGAAGCAGACTTAACCTATAACCTGATGGCTTTACCTGCTACTATTCCCACCCACCATATTTGAATAAAAATCTCAGCACATTTATTCACCAACCAAGAGTGGGGCCCACCAATTCTAGAATTTTTCACCAAAATGATTAACTCTGAAAATTCAACAATTTCTGAACCAGTCATCTCGTAAAATTCATAACAAATCATACGTTCATTTTTAACGGTTCAAAATTTGTGGACATATACTCAACTTATATATGTATAACATATCCAAATATTACCACGATCCAACGGTCGGATTAAAAATTATAACCCTCGCAAAATATCTTAAAAACCCTAATTTGATTTTCAATACATCCGTTCCGACAAAAATACAGATAAAACACCTCAACATTAACTCCATTTTTAACCACAAAAATATATTCATCATTTATATCCACATAAAATAAATATTTCCTTATCATATGAATCAATAATTAATTATTCACAAATAATATTACAGAATCACATTTATGATAACCAGGCCATTCCCAGAAAAGAGGGGGCTTTTCAATAAGGATTTCTCCTTACTGGCGCGCAATTAGATGACCAAACCTCTCCTTAGACAGAACTTTCTAGACATTGCCAATAATGCTATCTAATAATATTATTTAAATAATATAAATTATTGATCTGATAATGGAAAATACTGTGCAACAACAATTATTGAAATAACAATAATATAAAATATCAACGCAGCAATTATTGAATCAATAAAATAAAATATTGAACAGTAACTACTGTAACAATTATTGAGTAGTGCCTTCCTTCGTAAGAATCAATAATTCAAAAATACTGTGCAATTCGTGTGCTACTGTGCAACTACACGTATTACTGTATTTTAACCACCGGTATTCCAACAGTGTTAACGGTAACAACTACGCCGTTATTTATAAAAACTTAATTTTTGTCGTTATCTTCATCCAATCGTTTTCCGTTATGGGGCCCACAAAAGGCTGCGCTGTCGTATAAATATTCCCCGACCAAAAGAATATTCCACGACCAAACGAATATTCCCCGACAACAATGAATATTTTATAACCACTTGTGTATTTTGAAAAAAAATTCATATATCACCCTTAACTTTAACATTTATCAATTTAACCATTTACTGAATAGTAATTATAAAAAAAATTGAATACTTTTATTTCATAAAATTCGGGGTCTTACAAACTAGTTCTCGCAACATTCCCATTCCTTGAAGAGCACAATAGATGAAAATGGTGAGTTCAACTAGCCCAGTAAAGAATATCATGACTAAGATAATAAAAAATAAATTATCGTTAGTCTTCAACAAATCAGATAAAATATTATAGATAACAAGTTTTAGATCAATAACCGCAGCGGAAATAACAATATATCAGAAGAATTAAGTATAAAATGATGTCTACTATCTTCTATAATTTAAAAGTTCATCATCAATATTTTATCCCTGTAACATCAATATATCTCTCACATCAAATATTTATTTTTGCACTACGGGCCAAAGATATTCATTTGTATCACCAGTTGGTCATGTTCATCTCAACACCTGTCATCTTTGCACTACAGGCCAAAGATATTCATCAGGTAATCATTCATCTTTGCACTACAGACCAAAGATATTCTGTAAGACCCCAACTTATTAATAAATAAAATCAAATTTTCTCTAAATATTATTGTGAATAATAAGGGGTTAATTTGATATAATACTTTGGTTATGGGTGAAATGTGCAAATTTTACAATATAAGCAAGTGGTTATAAAATATTTATTTTTGGTCGGTGAATATTCGGTTGGTCGTGGAATATTCTTGCTGTCGGGGAATATTCGTACGACGGCGCAGCCTTGTGTGGGCCCCATAACGGAAAGCGATTGGATGAAGAAAACGACAAGTATAAGTTGTTTATAAATAACGGCGTAGTTATTACCGTTAATACTGTTGGAATACCCGGTGGTTAAAATACAGTAGCACACGGTATTGCACCAATTATTGATTCTTACGTAAGAAGGCACTACTCAATAATTGTTACAGTAGTTATTGTTCAATATTTTATTTTATTGATTCAATAATTGCTGCGTTGATATTTTATATTATTGTTGTTTCAATAATTGTTGCTGCACAGTATTTTCATTTATCAGATCAATAATTCATATTATTTGAATAATATTATTAGATAACATTATTGGCAATGTCCAGAAAGTTCTGTCTAAGGAGAAGTTTGGTCATCTAATTGCGCGCCAGTAAGGAGAAATTCTTATTGGAAAGCCCCCACTTTCCTGGGAACGGTCTGGTTGTCATAAATGTGATTCTGTAATATTATTTGTGAATAATTAATTATTGATTCATATGATAAGGAAATATTTATTTTATGTGGATATAAATGAGGGATATATTTTTGTGGTTAAAAATGAAGGAGTTAATGTTGAGGTTTTTATCCGTATTTTTGTCGGAATGGAGGTATTAAAAATCAGGATTTTTGAGATATTTTGCAGGGGATATAATTTTTAATCCGACCGTTGGATCGTGGTAATTTTTGGATATGTTATACATATATAAGTTGAGTATATGCCCACAAATTTTGAACCGTTAAAAATGAACGTATGATTTATTATGAATTTTACAAGATGACTGGTTCAGAAATTGTTGAATTTTCAGAGTTTATCATTTTGATAGAAAATTCTAGAATTGGTGGGCCCCACTTGTGGTTGATGAAGAAATGTGCTGAGATTTTTATTCAAATATGGTGGGTGGGAATAGTAGCAGGTAAAGCCATCAGGTTGCAGGTTAAGTCTACTTCGGCGTGCTAACATTTTCCTATAAATAGAGGGCTAAGTTAGAATTGAAAATCATACCAGAAACAAGTTTTCTCTCTTTCTCTCTCTAGATTATTGAGTGTATTTTATGAGTATTTAGATACTTTGAGAGTTTTTATTCATCAGAGCAAGTTTCTTTCAGTCTTATACCGGTATTCCGACCAGAAGTACTGATATTTTGAGGTAAGGGGTATTATTTATTTCACATTCTGAAGAGATATTATTTTTCGTATTCGTATGAATATTATTTCTGTTCAATATTCATAAGAAATTTTATTTCTTTCAATATTCGTGAGAAATATTATATTCGTTTAATATTCGTAATGAATATTATTTTCGTTTGATATTTGTAAGGGATATTATTTTCTTCTTAAATGATATTATTTTCTTCAATATCATTACGCTGAAATATTGATATGAGTTTTTATCAAATTTGGAACTTTTTTGTGTCGGGGTTACTATTCACGTATACGGCACTATTCACGTATATGGTACTATTCACCGAAAAATAAAATTTTCTCTTTTTGTCCAAGATGTCTATTATGGTTACTATCTTTAATTGTATCCATGTTTTGATCTTTATTTTTGAATTCTTCTTCACAATTGATTATTATGAAGTATTATTGATCTTGGATAAACTGTTATACGAATCCCTAATATTTGTCCTTCTGTCTCACTGGATTCGTTCTCTTTAAGATATTTTTCATCATCCTCAGTCCTAAATGATGATATTACTGAATATCTTTGGCCTGTAGTGCAAAGATGTATGATTACTTGACGAATATCTTTGGCCTGTAGTGCAAAGATGTATGATTACTTGACGAATATCTTTGGCCTGTAGTGCAAAGATGAACAGGTGTTGAGATGAACATGACTGACAGGTGATACAAATGAATATCTTTGGCCTGTAGTGCAAAGATGAATATTTGGATAAAGATGATTATTAATTGATGTTACAGGGATAAAATATTGATGATGGACTTTTAAATCTTAGAAGATAGTAGAATTCATTCTCTACTTGACTCTTCTAATGGTTTGCTGTTTCCGCTACAATTGTTGATCTAAAACTTGTTGTCAATTATATTCTATCAGATTTTTCCCTGTTGAAGACAAACGATAATTTGTTGTATATTATCTTAGTCATAATATTCTTTACTGGGCTAGTTGAGCTCACCCTTTTCCTTTTTGTTCCATTTTTCTTCTCAGGAGGTGAGAACATAGCAGGATCTAGTCGGGGTATGGAGTGATGGTTCTAGAAAGATATTTTAGCAGTCCTCACTATTTCTGTAAAATAGTGTTTGAATAATTGTAATGAGAATTTATTTGAGTGTGGATATTGTCCAGAAGATAATATTTGTATTTAAACTCACAGTATGTGTTGTCGTATTTTGCACGACAATTGTATTATTGAAGTTGTAGTTTGCTTTCTGTACCATGTATTTGGCGACTCAGAATGGGTGTTGTATACCTATTTTGGGGGCGTCACAGTTGGTATCAGAGCTTAGGGATATGATCCCTGGCTGAGATGTGAGACAAGAACTAGGAGGGGAGAGACGGGAGATTCCTTCGCTAGTGTGACCTGACTAAGTTTATTTGGTGTTTATTTGGTCAGTCAGAGTATAGGGATAATATATGACATGACTATTAACCCTTGTTTTATGGTAGTATTTAAGAATGGCAGCTGAGAACGTTAATAATGGAGTAAATCAGACCGTGGAGACACCTTTGATCACCACCCAGGGAAACGTGCAACAGGAAGGCAATATTCCTTTTGTAAACAACGTTACCGAGCAAACGATGAATGATGGAATGTTTAGGAGCTTTTTGCAGTTCATACAAAATTAGACGAGGGAGACTCGTATGTAGAATACGGGTGGAAATGATAACAGCGCGCGGTTTGTCACAGCCAAGCAGTTCAAAGAATTGGGACCACCAGAATTTAAGGAAAAGCCGGATCCGATCATGGCGGAAACGTGGGTCAAGCAAATTACCAAGATATTCAGTGTCTTGGGATGCACGGAGGAACAGAAGGTTCCATTCGCCACCTTTATGTTCCGCGGTGAGGCAGACTACTGGTGGAAGTCTGTGAAGCGTACCCAGCCTGACGCACTCAACATGTCCTGGGAAATATTTCAAAAACTGTTCAATGACAAGTACTTTCCTGAAAGTATTCGTCATATGAAGGAGGTGGAGTTTATCAAACTGAAACAAAACAACATGACGGTGTCCCAGTACGAGGCAAAGTTTGCAGAGTTATCCAGGTTTGCACCTCATTTGGTCGAAAATGAGGAACGAATGACAAGGATGTTTTTGAGAGGTCTAAAACCTGAGATTCGGCAATATCTTATCTCTCATAATTTTTTTTTATATTTAGATGTTGTAAATAGGGCTCAATTATTAGAGCGAGAGAATGAGTATGTGCAACCGAGGGACGACAACCAGGGTTATACCGGTGGCGACAGTCATCGAAGCAATAAAAACCAGCAGGGAGGAAAACATTCGGACAAAAGCGGTAACCACTCTGGTGGTAATCGTGGTCGTGATAATAGAAGGAGCGAGTCTGGAGAAGATTTCAAGAAGAGAAGGTACAACAATGATAACGTGGAGACGTCAGCACAAACATCAATTGTTTCTAGGGGAGGAGAACGACCACCGGTCGTATATTACAAATATGGGAAAGAGGGACATATCAGCCCAAACTGCCCACAACAATCTAAGGTATGTTATAACTGTAGAAAAGAGGGTCATATAGCTCGAGAGTGTTCTGTAGCAAAACCAAGTTCAGCGGGGATGGTGACTCCAAAAGTTGTTCCGGATAAGTCGAAATCAGCGATTCCTGGAAGAGCGTTTGTCGTGACTGGCCAAAACGCGAGAAACCCGAACGAGGTGATCACGGGTAAGCTAATCTTAAACTCTTGCGAAGTTTATACCTTACTAGATACCGATTCTACCCATTCTTTTATCTCTCCTGCTTGTGCTCAACGTTTAAACTTGACTCAGGAGAAATTGGACTTTGACTTATCTATTGAAACTTCGTTGGGTGAAACCTTCGTTACATCTACAGTTTATAAATCTTGCATGATCCAAGTTGGCACTATCACATTACCTGTTGATCTTATCTCTTTAAAGATACTTGCTTTTGATGTGATTTTAGGAATTGATTGGTTAACCACTCATAATGCTAAAATTGATTGTTTTCGTAAGGTTGTTAGTTTTCATATTACTAACCAACCTGTCATACAAATTTAAACTACTAAACCACTAAAATCAGTCACTGTCATATCAAGCCACAAAGCTATTCGTTTATTTAAAAACGGATGTCAAGCTTTCTTAGCCTATGTTATGGATTTGAACAAAAATACGTCAGATTTGAATAATATTTCTGTTGTTAGAGAATTTCCTGACGTATTTCTTGGCCTACCTCCAGAGCGTGATATTGAATTTTGTATCATCTTTAAATCCGGTACAAAACCCACTTCTAAAATCTCATATCGAATGGCTCCTATTGAACTTCGGGAGTTAAAAACCTAACTGTAGAAGTTTGTACCGGAGCCTTTATCTGGTGACTTCCTATGCGGAATGTACTGAAGCCAAACTCTCCGTAGAGGACGCCATATTCGTGCGGTAGTAAACTGATAAGTGTCATTGTGACGTACTATCCAAGATTGGGATATGAGTCGCAGTTGAGAGCAACCTAAGTCAGTAATCGAAGTACGTAGCTTTCTAGGCTAAGCTAGTTATTATCGGAGATTTGTGGAAGGATTTTCTCGAATCGCTACTCCGTTAACTCAGCTGACTCGGAAAGATACAAAATTCGTATGGAGTGAGGAATGCGAGAAGAGTTTTCAAGAACTTAAGAGGAGACTCATTTCGGCACCTGTTCTGACAATACCATCTGGTTCGGATGGATTTGTTATCTACAACGATGCTTCAGACAAAGGGTTAGGATGTGTTCTCATGCAACATGGGAAAGTCATAGCCTATACCTCGCGACAACTCAAAGAATATGAGAGGAATTATCCTACTCATGATTTGGAGTTGGCAGTAGTCGTTTTTGCGTTGAAGATCTGGAGACACTACCTTTATGGGGAGAAAGTGGAGATCTATACAGATCATAAAAGCCTCAAATATTTCTTCACCCAAAAGGAACTCAACATGCGGCAGCGACGTTGGCTCGAGCTGTTGAAAGATTACGATCATACCATCCAATATCATCCTGGAAAAGCAAACGTAGTAGCTGACGCATTGAGTAGAAGATCATATGCGGGTACGAGTGCAACGCTGTTAACACAAAGGCCTGTTTTGTATGGCTTGCAAAGGATGGAGATAAAGATGAAGGCTCCAAGTACCCACATGATGATATCAAATATACTAGTAGAACCGACTTTAATTGATAAAGTTAAAGCTGCTCAAGCTACGGACATGGAGCTGATGCGTATGAAGAAGAAAGTGCAAGAAGGTGCTATTCCAGAAGCAAGAATCGATAAAGAAGGAATACTTCTAGTCAACTCCAGACTTTGTGTTCCTAACGATTTTGACTTGAAGCATAGAATAATGATGGAGGCACACAACACACCGTTTGCAATCCATCCTGGGAGTACCAAAATGTATCACGATCTTCGACATACATTTTGGTGGAGCAATATGAAAAGAGAGATCGCGGAGTTTATCTCGAGATGTTTAACTTGTCAACGTGTAAAAGCGGAGTATCAAGTACCAAAGGGTCCATTGCAACCACTTGAGATTCCAAAATGGAAGTGGGAACACATTACTATGGATTTTATTACGGGTCTTCCCAAGGTTTCTCAAGGCATAGATGCGATTTGGGTTATTGTTGATATATTAACCAAGTCCGCTCATTTCTTGCCGATACGTGAGACTTATTCCCTTGAACGTCTTGCTAGTATGTACGTGAACGAGATTGTGAGATTGCATGGCATGCCAGTATCCATAGTTTCGGATTGTGACCCAAGATTCACTTCACAATTTTGGGTTAGCTTGCAGAAAGCTATGTGCACGAATTTACGATTCAGTTCGGCATACTATCCTCAAACGGACGGACAATCAGAGAGAACTATTCAAACTCTTGAAGATCTATTAAGACTTTGTGTCCTAGATCTCAAAGGGAGTTGGGATAAGTACCTACCATTAGTGGAATTCTCCTACAACAACAGTTATCAGGCGAGCATAGGTGTGGCTCCATTCGAGGCATTGTATGGAAGAAAATGTCGTTCTCCAGTATGCTGGGACGAGGTGGGTGAAGCAACATTGTTGGGACCAGAGTTGGTACGCATTACTACAGAGAAGATCCAAACGATTCGACAACGTATACAAACGGCACAGGATCGACAAAAGAGTTATGCGGATCTTCATCGGAAGGACGTGGAATTTAATATTGGGGATCATGTATTGTTACGTGTTGCACCATGGAAGGGAGTTACAAGATTTGGGAAGAGAGGAAAGCTCAATCCAAGATTTGTTGGTCCATTTGAGATTCTTGAGCGAATAGGAAATGTGGCATATAGACTCGCATTACCTCCAAGCATGTCTCGTGTTCATAATGTTTTTCATATATCTATGCTTCGTAAATATGTTAAAGACCCGAACCACATTATTGAGTTAGAACCAGACGAGATAGCTGAAGATTTAACGTACGAGGAGGTACCTGTTAAGATCTTGGATAGGAAAGAGCATGTCCTACGCACGAAGGTTATACCACAAGTTAAGGTTTTGTGGAGAAACCATGCTATTGAAGAAATGACCTGGGAGTTGGAATCAGAAATGAAAGCGAGGTATCCTCACCTTTTTGAAACATCAGGTACGTACGTCAATTTCGAGGACGAAATTTCATAAGGAGGGGAGGTTGTAAGACCCCAACTTATTAATGAAGAAAATCAAATTTTCTCTAAATATTATTGTGAATAATAAGGGGTTAATTTGATATAATACTTTGGTTATGGGTGAAATGTGCAAATTTTGCAATATAAGCAAGTGGTTATAAAATATTTATTTTTGGTCGGTGAATATTCGGTTGGTCGTGGAATATTCTTGCTGTCGGGGAATATTCGTACGACGGCGCAGCCTTGTGTGGGCCCCATAACGAAAAGCGATTGGATGAAGAAAATGACAAGTATAAGTTGTTTATAAATAACGGCGTAGTTGTTACCGTTAATGCTGTTAGAATACCCGGTGGTTAAAATACAGTAGCACATGGTATTGCACCAATTATTGATTCTTACGTAAGAAGGCACTACTCAATAATTGTTACAGTAGTTATTGTTCAATATTTTATTTTATTGATTCAATAATTGCTGCGTTGATATTTTATATTATTGTTGTTTCAATAATTGTTGCTGCACAGTATTTTCATTTATCAGATCAATAATTCATATTATTTGAATAATATTATTAGATAACATTATTGGCAATGTCTAGAAAGTTCTGTCTAAGGAGAGGTTTGGTCATCTAATTGCGCGCCAGTAAGGAGAAATTCTTATTGGAAAGCCCCCTCTTTCCTGGGAA
The DNA here is from genome assembly GCA_016801055.1 of Panax notoginseng. Lineage (NCBI taxonomy): Eukaryota > Viridiplantae > Streptophyta > Magnoliopsida > Apiales > Araliaceae > Panax > Panax notoginseng. Next base: position 7,213,529 of record CM029018.1, on the reverse strand, counting down.
CGGCCTGGTTGTCATAAATGTGATTCTGTAATATTATTTGTGAATAATTAATTATTGATTCATATGATAAGGAAATATTTATTTTATGTGGATATAAATGAGGGATATATTTTTGTGGTTAAAAGTGAAGGAGTTAATGTTGAGGTTTTTATCCGTATTTTTGTCGGAATGGAGGTATTAAAAATCAGGGTTTTTGAGATATTTTGCGGGGGTTATAAATTTTAATCCGACCGTTGGATCGTGGTAATTTTTGGATATGTTATACATATATAAGTTGAGTATATGCCCACAAATTTTGAACCGTTAAAAATGAACGTATGATTTATTATGAATTTTACAAGATGACTGGTTCAGAAATTGTTGAATTTTCGGAGTTTATCATTTTGATAGAAAATTCTAGAATTGGTGGGCCCCACTTGTGGTTGATGAAGAAATGTACTGAGATTTTTATTCAAATGTGGTGGGTGGGAATAGTAGCAGGTAAAGCCATCAGGTTGCAGGTTAAGTCTGCTTCGGCGTGCTAACATTTTCCTATAAATAGAGGGCTAAGTTAGAATTGAAAATCACACCAGAAACAAGTTTTCTCTCTTTCTCTCTCTAGATTATTGAGTGTATTTTGTGAGTATTTAGATACTTTGAGAGTTTCTATTCATCAGAGCAAGTTTCTTTCAGTCTTATACCGGTATTCCGACCAGAAGTACTGATATTTTGAGGTAAGGGGTATTATTTATTTCACATTCTGAAGAGATATTATTTTTCGTATTCGTATGAATATTATTTCTGTTCAATATTCATAAGAAATTTTATTTCTTTCAATATTCGTGAGAAATATTATATTCGTTTAATATTCGTAATGAATATTATTTTCGTTTGATATTTGTAAGGGATATTATTTTCTTCTTAAATGATATTATTTTCTTCAATATCATTATGCTGAAATATTGATATGAGTTTTTATCAAATTTGGAATTTTTTGTGTCGGGGTTACTATTCACGTATACGGCACTATTCACGTATACGGTACTATTCACCGAAAAATAAAATTTTCTCTTTTTGTCCAAGATGTCTATTATGGTTACTATCTTTGATTGTATCCATGTTTTGATCTTTATTTTTGAATTCTTCTTCACAATTGATTATTATGAAGTATTATTGATCTTGGATAAACTGTTATACGAATCCCTAATATTTGTCCTTCTGTCTCACTGGATTCGTTCTCTTTAAGATATTTTTCATCATCCTCAGTCCTAAATGATGATATTACTGAATATCTTTGGCCTGTAGTGCAAAGATGTATGATTACTTGATGAATATCTTTGGCCTGTAGTGCAAAGATGAACAGGTGTTGAGATGAACATGACTGACAGGTGATACAAATGAATATCTTTGGCCTGTAGTGCAAAGATGAATATTTGGATAAAGATGATTATTAATTGATGTTACAGGGATAAAATATTGATGATGGACTTTTAAATCTTAGAAGATAGTAGAATTCATTCTCTACTTGACTCTTCTAATGGTTTGCTGTTTCCGCTACAATTGTTGATCTAAAGCTTGTTGTCAATTATATTCTATCAGATTTTTCCCTGTTGAAGACAAACGATAATTTGTTGTATATTATCTTAGTCATAATATTCTTTACTAGGCTAGTTGAGCTCACCCTTTTCCTTTTTGTTCCATTTTTCTTCTCAGGAGGTGAGAACATAGCAGGATCTAGTCGGGGTATGGAGTGATGGTTCTAGAAAGATATTTTAGCAGTCCTCACTATTTCTGTAAAATAGTGTTTGAATAATTGTAATGAGAATTTATTTGAGTGTGGATATTATCCAGAAGACAATATTTATATTTAAACTCACAGTATGTGTTGTCGTATTTTGCACGACAATTGTATTATTGAAGTTGTAGTTTGCTTTCTGTACCATGTATTTGGCGACTCAGAATGGGTGTTGTATACCTATTTTGGGGGCGTCACATATTCATCAAGTAATCATTCATTCAGTTATATCACCATTTAGGACTGAGCATCATGAAAAACAATACAAATAACGAATCCAGTGAGATAAAGGGCAAATATTAGAGAATTTATCCAGAGTTCAAGAATGAAGATCAAAACCTGAATTCAATCAAAGAAAAAAAAAATTACCATCAATAGTACCCCGTGAATAGTAACTCGAGAATAGTAACTCAACATGAAAAGATAAAAATTTCACGAGAAAGTTCAGAAAATTATTCCGGTGAAATGATACTAGATGAAGCGCAAAATTCAAGAAAAATTCTTATCATTTCAGGAATTATAGAAGCAATGCTTACCGTAGTAAGTTTAGAGTTAGAAATATGAAACAACATACGAAATTACAAATGGATTTTCACCCGTCAAGCAGTAGTCCGCGCCAACAAATCATTTTCACAATTTAATAACAAATGAATACGAAGGGTTATTCACCAGTCAGACGGTAGTCCGCGCCGACAGGTTATTCCCACAGAATAATAAAGAATGAAATAACAACAAGATTTCACTATGCATGCAGTAATCCGCGTAGACAGGTTATTCAAACAGAATAATAAAGAATGGAATAACAACCCTTACGAGTATTGAAAGAAAATAACTCTTCATGAATACGAAAGAAATAATACCCCTTACCTTAATAAAAATTTGGAGACTACACTAGTTTAATAGCATTATACTCTTCTTCTTTCTCTCTTATTCTCTTTATACTTTCTCTCTCTATAGTTTTAGTGAATTGGTGAGAAATAATGGAAAAAATGAGCTTCTATTTATAGGCTTGGCAAAGTAAGGGCAAAATAGTATTTTTGCCATAATTAATGGCATCATCGCTTACATCATCGATCTTATGACATCATTACTTACCTCATCGTTCCGATGATATCATTGCTTACCTCATCGTCCGATGACATCATTGCTTACATCATAAGAATTCAAATTCAATTTGTTCTCTTCCACCAAAAATTAATTTAGACTTAATGTGACGCCCCTAAAATTAGGTATACATCACCCATCTTGGGTCGTCAGATACATAGTACAGAATACAAATACAACTTACTAATACAACTGTCGTGTACAATACGACAAAACATAAACTGTGAGTTTGAATACAAATATTATCTTCTAGAGAGTATTCATACTCAAAAGGAGTCCTCCTTACATTTATTAACACACCATTACATAGAATAGTGAGGACTACTAACTAATACTATCATTCGGACCATCACTCTGTTCCCCGACTTGCCCCAGCTACGTTCTCATTTTCTGAAGAGAACAGTGAAAGAAAGGGTGAGCTCAACTAGCCCAGTAAGAAATATTATGACTAAGATAATGCAGAATAAATTATCATTAGCCTTCAACAATGTTAAACTGATAAAATATAATAGACATCAAGTTTAACTGCAGCGGAACAAGCAATCCATTAAAAGAGTCAAGTAGAAAATAAACTCTACTATCTTTTATGATTTAAAAGGTTTTTCAACACTGTGATCGCTGGGACTCAGCTTAATAAAATAATCCACATCATCGAATCACCCCTGTACTATGGCCAAGGATATTCGTGTATTCATTAATGGTCATGATCAAGCCAACAACTGTCCATTAATGCACTACGGGCCAATGAGGACTTTTACCACATCATTTGTAACATTACGGTCATGATTATACCGAATAATCCCTAGTCATAATCATACCAAGTCCATCTATGCACTACAGGTCACAGATGACTTTCAACATTTTATAAACATGAGGATGATGACAATGATATAAAAATTCAATAAAACAAGTTCAAGAATTAATTTATCCAAAAATTAACAACGTCTAAATTGTCAACATGATACTGCTTTGTGGAGTAAAATTCAAGAATGCTTAGAAGAATATTTTCATGAAAAGATACTGGATGAAACGCAATTATCAATGATATTCCACAAATTTCATAGAGTATAGAAGTCAAAACTTAACCAACTGAGTATAATAAAGAATGGAATAACAAAAGAAATCACCATGCATGCGATAGACCGCACAGACAGGTTATTCCAACAGAATAATAAATAATGGAACCAGGTCCGGCGTAAACGCACAGACAGGATATTCCAACAGAATAATAATAAAGACGGAACCAGGTCCGATGTAAGACAGGATGTTCCAACAGAATAATAATAAAGACGGAACCAGGTCCGGTGTAAAACACACAGACAGGATGTTCCAACAGAATAATAATAAAAAAGGAACCAGGTCCGGTGTAAAACACACAGACAGGATGTTCCAACAGAATAATAATAAAAACGGAACCAGGTCCGGTGTAAAACACACAGACAGGATGTTCCAACAGAATAATAGAAGAATGTCACCAAGTATAGGGTAGACCGCGTATACAGGTTATTCCAACAGAATAATAAGAAATGGAATAACAACAGTTCTCTTCATGAATAAGAAGGAATAACACCCCTTACCATTTTAAAGAAGAACTGAAATAAAGAAGTAGTTAAGTGGCAGAATACTCTTCTTCTTTCTCTCTATAGTTTCTTTCTCTAGAGTTCAGTGAATTCGTAAGAAAATAATGAAGGAATGAGCTTCTATTTATAGGAAAATGGAATGCATAGTAACTAATCCATGAACGGTCTAGATTGATTTACTTTAATCTGACGGTCCATATTTAAAGAAAAATCTTTTAAATAAAATATAATATATTCTATTTATAGAATAACTTTAATAAAGTATTCTGTTTTATATAAAAAGATTTTACTATGCAAAACACTATGCACAATAGAATATAATATATTCTATTTATAGAATAACTTTAATAAAGTATTCTGTTTTATATAAAAAGATGTTTCTGTTTTATTACGTTAATAATACGAATAAAACAAAACTTCATTATCGCTAAATAATTTATATTATTAACTGACAATAATTGAATCAAACTGAGTGACTTCTCACATAAGCATCAATATCGTGTGCTACTATGCAACCACACGTATTACTGTACTTTTACTACCGAGTAGTTCAACAGTATCAACGGTAAAACTTCCGCCGTTATTTTTAATAAAATATTTTTGTCGTTTTCTCAACCTGACAATAATTCCGTTGTGGGGTCCACCAATGATTGTACCGTCGTACGAATATTCCCCATAAATAGTAACTCGTGAATAGTACTTCGACACAAAAAGTGTCTCAAATACTCGAGTGAGCAATACTAGAGTGAATAGTAATTTGGGTGAATAGTAACCTATGAATAGTAACTCGTGAATAGTAACTCTTGAATAGTAACTCCGATACAAAAAGTGTCTCAAATACTCGAGTGAGCAATACTAGAGTGAATAGTAATTTGGGTGAATAGTAACCTATGAATAGTAACTCGTGAATAGTAACTCATGAATAGTACTCCGACATAAAAAGTGTCCCAAATACTCGAGTGAACGATACTAGAGTGAATAGTAATTTGGGTGAATAGTAACCATTGAATAGTAACTCGTGAATAGTGACCATGTATTTTATGACAACTTGTTTACTTTAAAAAAAAATTCACATATCACCCTTAACTTTAACCTTTTATCGATTTAACCATTTACCAAAATAGAAAAATTGAATACTTTTATTTCATAAAATTCGGGGTCTCACACTTAATATTTCATAAATAGCTCTTTTATCAAAAAAATATGAACCTTATGTCCATTCTATATAAATTTTAATTCTCTACAACTTTGTAGAAGAATTTTTTTCTAAATTCCCAACAGAAAATGACTGAAATCCACATACGGATAATTTTCCACAACAAAATTACTGATAAAAACACATCAGCACTAATTCCTTCTTTTATATCCACAAAAATAAATATTTTCTTATCATATAAATCAATAATTAATTATTCATAAATAATATTAATTATTGATTTGATAATTTAAAATATTGTGTAATGACAATTATTGAATCAATAATATGAAATATCAACGTAGCAATTATTGAATCAATAAAATAAAATATTAAACAGTAATTACCGTAACAATTATTGAGTAGTGACTTCTTACGTAAAAATCAATAATTAGAATTATTGTGCAATACCGTGTGCTACTGTGCAACACCGTGTATTACTGTATTTTAACCACCGGGTATTTCAACAGTTTAACAGTAACAATTTTACCGTTAATTTTATAAAAAGGTTATTTCTGTCGCTTTCTATATCCGACATTCATTCCGTTGTGGGGCCCACAAATGACTGCGCCGTCGTACGAATATTTTCCGACAACAAGAATATTCCACCACTAAACGAATATTCCCCGACAACAATGAATATTTTATAACCACTTACTTATTTTGTAAAATTTACACTTCCACCCATAACTTACCACATTTATCAAATTAACACCTTACTGTTTCAAAATAATATATAAAGAAAATTAAATCTTTATTTATAAAATTTGGGGTCTTACAATTCCCACAGAATAATAAAGAATGGAATAATAATAGGATTTCACCATGCATGCGGTAATCTGAGTAGACAGATTATTCCAACAGAGTAATAAAGAATGGAATAACAACGCTTACGAGTATTGAAAGAAAGTAACCCTTATCATTAATACGAAAGAAATAATACACCTTACAAAAAAAATAATATCCCTTAGCTCAGTAGAAGATTGGATACTGCAATAGTGAAGTAACAAAATACTCTTTTTCTTTCTCTCTCTATAGTTTTAGTGAATTGATGAAAAATAATGAAGAAATGAGCTTCTATTTATAAGAAACCATAGTTTCGATAATTGCACGTTAGGGGCTCGACTTATTACAGTTTAGTACCTCACTAATTGCACCTTAGTCCAAGTGACATCATTATGATGATATCATCCTTACATCATCTTTGTATTTTTTTAAGGATGATTTAATGCTTACATCATGCTTGTATCATCTCTTATTTGATTGGTTGATTCAAGTTCACATGGATTGGTTAACTTATTACACTTTGGTACCCCTAAATTTTTTTAAGTTTGCATTATTCCCCCTTAACTTTTGTAATTCACTTATCTTCAATAAACACATTTTTAATATTACAAATAATATTACATAACTACAATATTGACAATCAGGTTGTTCCCAAGAAAGAGGGGGCCTTCCGATACGAATTTCTCCTTACTGGCGCGCAATTAAATAACCCATCCTAGACATAACTTTCTTAGACATTGTCAATAATGCTATCTAATAATATTATTCCAATAATATGAATTATTGATTTGATAATTTGAAATACTGTGCAATGACAATTATTGAATCAATAAATTATTATGCAATTATTAATGTAGCAATTATTGAATCAATAATATAAAATATTAAACAGTAATTACTGTAACAATTATTGAGTAGTGACTTCTTACGTAATAATCAATAATTATAATTACTGTGCAATACCGTGTGCTGCTGTGCAACACCGCATATTACTGTATTTTAATCACCGGGTATTTCAACAGTTTTAACGGTGATAAGTAACAACCACGCCGTTATTTTTAGAAAAACTTATTCTTTTCGTTTTTTTCATCCGACAGTTTTTCGTTATGGGGCCCACAAATGATTGCGCCGTCGTACGAATATTCTCCGACAAAAAGAATATTTTCCGACCAAACGAATATTCTCTGACACAATGAATATTTTATTACCACTTGCTAACTTTGAAAAATTTACACATTTTTCCCATAACTTACCACATTTATCAAGACAAGACAACACCTTACTGTTTAAAATAATACATAAAGAAAAATTAAATCTTTATTCATAAAATTTGGGGTCTTACAATATATATCTGTCCTTACCTCTATACCTATATATAAAAAAAAAGACAGCAGGGGCAGCTGCCTATGCTACCCCTAGACAGATCCTCCCCTGCCTAAAGCCAATCAAAACCATTTTTAAACATTTGGGCTTTAATATCGGTCAATTTCAAACTCGAATAACTTAAAATAGTCACAAATAACATCAAAGTCAAACTAAATCACACCATAAAACCTTTTCCGTGAGTAAATTAAAACCATCAAACTCTACCATTCAAACTTCCAAATCATTAGGAGTTGTCCCGCCTCTTTTTCTTTAGAGAGACCTCAATTCAAGAAATGAAGATGATGGGTATATTGACAATTATTCACATAGTTTGATTCGTGCTTTTCAGTCGGCGATTAGGCATTTTTTCGTCGTCGATTAGGCTTTCGTCAACTAGGACTTTACATTTTGAGAGTTTTGACATAATGTTTTATCAATCGAAGTTTGGAGATTTTTGCATTGTGGGAGATTTTTGTCGATCGATGGATTGGAGGAGATTTGGTCTGAGATATGTTTTGTTTTGTTCTAATGTAGAATAAAATGTAGTTTGCCAAATTTACTTTGATTAAGTAATCTAAATTAATAAAATGGTGGCAGTATTATTTTTTAAATACACATGCGTTGGACATGGCCTAACTCAGAAGGGAAGGGCGGCACGTCATCAATTTCGAGTGAATTTAAATAAAAGTAGAAAAATTAATAATTTACTCATTAAATTAATACAATTAAAAAATAAGAAAGTGAAAAAAGAATAACAATTTAAGATAATAAAATATATTTAAGTCTAAAGTAATTAGAGACATTTAAAGTTGAAAAAATGGCCCATGGAGACCATGGGAGTATTGTATTGGCACGGCTAATAAAGGAGTAAAGAAGAGAGACTCCTAATTCCAAACTAAGGTTGTGTTTGATAAATCTGGGAATTAAGATCTGAATGATTATGATGTCTTAATAAATTAGATCATCTGAATGGTTATGAAGTCTGAATCTAAAAAATTGTTTGATAACAAAAAAGTAAGTTGTCTCTTAATGACACTATTTTACCATTTTAAAGGGTAAAATTTAATTTAATAATTTTAAATATTCAATTTAATAAAAATGAGTGCATAATATTGTTTAATATATTTATATAAAAAAAATTATCAAAAAAATTTCATTAAGAGGTACATCTTAATTATTAAGATTTCATTTTCTGTCTTACCGATTAAGAGGCATTCAGAGGTAACAAAAAACAAAACAAACAGCATCATGCCTCTTAGCGAATAAGAGACAGTGTAAGACCCCAACTTATTAATGAATAAAATTAAATTTTCTCTAAATATTATTGTGAATAATAAGGGGTTAATTTGATATAATACTTTGGTTATGGGTGAAATGTGCAAATTTTGTAATATAAGCAAGTGGTTATAAAATATTTATTTTTGGTCGGTGAATATTCGGTTGGTCGTGGAATATTCTTGCTGTCGGGGAATATTCGTACGACGCACAGCCTTGTGTGGGCCCCATAACGGAAAGCGATTGGATGAATAAAATGACAAGTATAAGTTATTTATAAATAACGGCGTAGTTGTTACCGTTAATACTGTTGGAATACCCGGTGGTTAAAATACAGTAGCACACGGTATTGCACCAATTATTGATTCTTACGTAAGAAGGCACTACTCAATAATTGTTACAGTAGTTATTGTTCAATATTTTATTTTATTGATTCAATAATTGCTGCGTTAATATTTTATATTATTGTTGTTTCAATAATTGTTGCTGCACAGTATTTTCATTTATCAGATCAATAATTCATATTATTTGAATAATATTATTAGATAACATTATTGGCAATGTCTAGAAAGTTCTGTCTAAGGAGAGGTTTGGTCATCTAATTGCGCGCCAGTAAGGAGAAATTTTTATTGAAAAGCCCCCTCTTTCCTGGGAACGGCCTGGTTGTCATAAATGTGATTCTGTAATATTATTTGTGAATAATTAATTATTGATTCATATGATAAGGAAATATTTATTTTATGTGGATATAAATGAGGGATATATTTTTGTGGTTAAAAATGAAGGAGTTAATGTTGAGGTTTTTATCCGTATTTTTGTCGGAATGGAGGTATTAAAAATCAGGGTTTTTGAGATATTTTGCGGGGGTTATAATTTTTAATCCGACCGTTGGATCGTGGTAATTTTTGGATATGTTATACATATATAAGTTGAATATATGCCCACAAATTTTGAACCGTTAAAAATGAACGTATGATTTATTATAAATTTTACAAGATGACTGGTTCAGAAATTGTTGAATTTTCGGAGTTTATCATTTTGATTGAAAATTCTAAAATTGGTGGGCCCCACTTGTGGTTGATGAAGAAATGTGCTGAGATTTTTATTCAAATGTGGTGGGTGGGAATAGTAGCAGGTAAAGTCATCAGGTTGCAGGTTAAGTCTGCTTCGGCGTGCTAACATTTTCCTATAAATAGAAGGCTAAGTTAGAATTGAAAATCACACCAGAAACAAGTTTTCTCTCTTTCTCTCTCTAGATTATTGAGTGTATTTTGTGAGTATTTAGATACTTTGAGAGTTTCTATTCATCAGAGTAAGTTTCTTTCAGTCTTATACCGGTATTCCGACCAGAAGTCCTGATATTTTGAGGTAAGGGGTATTATTTATTTCACATTCTGAAGAGATATTATTTTTCGTATTCGTATGAATATTATTTCTGTTCAATATTCATAAGAAATTTTATTTCTTTCAATATTCGTGAGAAATATTATATTCGTTTAATATTCGTAATGAATATTATTTTCGTTTGATATTTGTAAGGGATGTTATTTTCTTCTTAAATGATATTATTTTCTTCAATATCATTATGCTGAAATATTGATATGAGTTTTTATCAAATTTTGAACTTTTTGTGTCGGGATTACTATTCACGTATACGGCACTATTCACGTATACGGTACTATTCACCGAAAAATAAAATTTTCTCTTTTTGTCCAAGATGTCTATTATGGTTACTATCTTTGATTGTATCCATGTTTTGATCTTTATTTTTGAATTCTTCTTCACAATTGATTATTATGAAGTATTATTGATCTTGGATAAACTGTTATACGAATCCCTAATATTTGTCCTTCTGTCTCACTGGATTCGTTCTCTTTAAGATATTTTTCATCATCCTCAGTCCTAAATGATGATATTACTGAATATCTTTGGCCTGTAGTGCAAAGATGTATGATTACTTGATGAATATCTTTGGCCTGTAGTGCAAAGATGAACAGATGTTGAGATGAACATGACTGACAGGTGATACAAATGAATATCTTTGGCCTGTAGTGCAAAGATGAATATTTGGATAAAGATGATTATTAATTGATGTTACAGGGATAAAATATTGATGATGGACTTTTAAATCTTAGAAGATAGTAGAATTCATTCTCTACTTGACTCTTCTAATGGTTTGCTGTTTCCGCTACAATTGTTGATCTAAAACTTGTTGTCAATTATATTCTATCAGATTTTTCCCTGTTGAAGACAAACGATAATTTGTTGTATATTATCTTAGTCATAATATTCTTTACTGGGCTAGTTGAGCTCACCCTTTTCCTTTTTGTTCTATTTTTCTTCTCAGGAGGTGAGAACATAGCAGGATCTAGTCGGGGTATGGAGTGATGGTTCTAGAAAGATATTTTAGCAGTCCTCACTATTTCTGTAAAATAGTGTTTGAATAATTGTAATGAGAATTTATTTGAGTGTGGATATTGTCCAGAAGATAATATTTGTATTTAAACTCACAGTATGTGTTGTCGTATTTTGCACGACAATTGTATTATTGAAGTTGTAGTTTGCTTTCTGTACCATGTATTTGGCGACTCAGAATGGGTGTTGTATACCTATTTTGGGGGCGTCACAGTTGGTATCAGAGCTTAGGGATATGATCCCTGGCTGAGATGTGAGACAAGAACTAGGAGGGGAGAGACTGGAGATTCCTTCGCTAGTATGACCTGACTAAGTTTATTTGGTGTTTATTTGGTCAGTCAGAGTATAGGAATAATATATGACATGACTATTAACCCTTGTTTTATGGCAGTATTTAAGAATGGCAGCTGAGAACGTTAATAATGGAGTAAATCAGATCGTGGAGACACCTTTGATCACCACCCAGGGAAACGTGCAACAGGAAGGCAATATTCCTTTTGTAAACAACGTTACCGAGCAAACGATGAATGATGAAATGTTTAGGAGCTTTTTGCAGTTCATGCAAAATTAGACGAGGGAGACTCGTATGCAGAATACGGGTGGAAATGATAACAGCGCGCGGTTTGTCACAGCCAAGCAGTTCAAAGAATTGGGACCACCAGAATTTAAGGAAAAGCCGGATCCGATCATGGCGGAATCGTGGGTCAAGCAAATTACCAAGATATTCAGTGTCTTGGGATGCACGGAGGAACAGAAGGTTCCATTCGCCACCTTTATGTTCCGCGGTGAGGCAGACTACTGGTGGAAGTCTGTGAAGCGTACCCAGCCTGACGCACTCAACATGTCCTGGGAAATATTTCAAAAACTGTTCAATGACAAGTACTTTCCTGAAAGTATTCGTCATATAAAGGAGGTGGAGTTTATCAGACTGAAACAAAACAACATGACGGTGTCCCAGTACGAGGCAAAGTTTGCAGAGTTATCCAGGTTTGCACCTCATTTGGTCGAAAATGAGGAACGAATGACAAGGATGTTTTTGAGAGGTCTAAAACCTGAGATTCGGCAATATCTTATCTCTCATAATTTTTTTTTATATTTAGATGTTGTAAATATGGCTCAATTATTAGAGCGAGAGAATGAGTATGTGCAACCGAGGGACGACAACCAGGGTTATACCGGTGGCGGCAGTCATCGAAGCAATGAAAACCAGCAGGGAGGAAAACATTCGGACAAAAGCGGTAACCATTCTGGTGGTAATCGTGGTCGTGATAATAGAAGGAGCGAGTCTGGAGAAGATTTCAAGAAGAGAAGGTACAACAATGATAACGTGGAGACGTCAGCACAAACATCAATTGTTTCTAGGGGAGGAGAACGACCACCGGTCGTATATTACAAATATGGGAAAGAGGGACATATCAGCCCAAACTGCCCACAACAATCTAAGGTATGTTATAACTGTGGAAAAGAGGGTCATATAGCTCGAGAGTGTTCTGTAGCAAAACCAAGTTCAGCGGGGATGGTGACTCCAAAAGTTATTCCGGATAAGTCGAAATCAGCGGTTCCTGGAAGAGCGTTTGTCGTGACTGGCCAAAACGCGAGAAACCCGAACGAGGTGATCACGGGTAAGCTAATCTTAAACTCTTGCGAAGTTTATACCTTACTAGATACCGGTTCTACCCATTCTTTTATCTCTCCTGCTTGTGCTCAACGTTTAAACTTGACTCAGGAGAAATTGGACTTTGACTTATCTATTGAAACTTCGTTGGGTGAAACCTTCGTTACATCTACAGTTTATAAATCTTGCATGATCCAAGTTGGTACTATCACATTACCTGTTGATCTTATCTCTTTAAAGATACTTGCTTTTGATGTGATTTTAGGAATTGATTGGTTAACCACTCATCATGCTAAAATTGATTATTTTCGTAAGGTTGTTAGTTTTCATATTCCTAACCAACCTGTCATACGAATTCAAACTACTAAACCACTAAAATCAGTCACTGTCATATCAAGCCACAAAGCTATTCGTTTATTTAAAAACGGATGTCAAGCTTTCTTAGCCTATGTTATGGATTTGAACAAAAATACGTCAGATTTGAATAATATTTCTGTTGTTAGAGAATTTCCTGACGTATTTCTTGGCCTACCTCCAGAGCGTGATATTGAATTTTGTATCATCTTTAAATCCGGTACAAAATCCACTTCTAAAATCTCATATCGAATGGCTCCTATTGAACTTCGGGAGTTAAAAACCTAACTGTAGAAGTTTGTACCGGAGCCTTTATCTGGTGACTTCCTATGCGGAATGTACTGAAGCCAAACTCTCCGTAGAGGACGCCATATTCGTGCGGTAGTAAACTGATAAGTGTCATTGTGACGTACTATCCAAGATTGGGATATGAGTCGCAGTTGAGAGCAACCTAAGTCAGTAATCGAAGTACGTAGCTTTCTAGGCTAAGCTAGTTATTATCGGAGATTTGTGGAAGGATTTTCTCGAATCGCTACTCCGTTAACTCAGCTGACTCGGAAAGATACAAAATTCGTATGGAGTGAGGAATGCGAGAAGAGTTTTCAAGAACTTAAGAGGAGACTCATTTCGGCACCTGTTCTGACAATACCATCTGGTTCGGATGGATTTGTTATCTACAGCGATGCTTCAGGCAAAGGGTTAGGATGTGTTCTCATGCAACATGGGAAAGTCATAGCCTATGCCTCACGACAACTCAAAGAATATGAGAGGAATTATCCTACTCATGATTTGGAGTTGGCAGCAGTCGTTTTTGCGTTGAAGATCTGGAGACACTACTTTTATGGGGAGAAAGTGGAGATCTATACAGATCATAAAAGCCTCAAATATTTCTTCACCCAAAAGGAACTCAACATGCGGCAGCGACGTTGGCTCGAGCTGTTGAAAGATTACGATCATACCATCCAATATCATCCTAGAAAAGCAAACGTAGTAGCTGACGCATTGAGTAGAAGATCATATGCGGGTACGAGTGCAACGCTGTTAACATAAATGCCTGTTTTGTATGACTTGCAAAGGATGGAGATAGAGATGAAGGCTCCAAGTACCCACATGATGATATCAAATATACTAGTAGAACCGACTTTAATCGATAAAGTTAAAGCTGCTCAAGCTACGGACATGGAGCTGATGCGTATGAAGAAGAAAGTGCAAGAAGGTGATATTCCAGAAGCAAGAATCGATGAAGAAGGAATACTTCGAGTCAACTCCAGACTTTGTGTTCCTAACGATTTTGACTTGAAGCATAGAATAATGATGGAGGCACACAACACACCGTTTGCAATCCATCCTAGGAGTACCAAAATGTTTCACAATCTTCGACATACATTTTGGTGGAGCAATATGAAAAGAGAAATCGCGGAGTTTATCTCGAGATGTTTAACTTGTCAACGTGTAAAAGCGGAGCATCAAGTACCAAAGGGTCCATTGCAACCACTTGAGATTCTGAAATGGAAGTGGGAACACATTACTATGTATTTTGTTACGGGTCTTCCCAAGGTTTCTCAAGGCATAGATGCGATTTGGGTTATTGTTGATATATTAACCAAGTCCGCTCATTTCTTGCCGATACGTGAGACTTATTCCCTTGAACGTCTTGCTAGTATGTACGTGAACGAGATTGTGAGATTGCATGGCATGCCAGTATCCATAGTTTCGGATTGTGACCCAAGATTCACTTCACAATTTTGGGTTAGCTTGCAGAAAGCTATGTGCACGAATTTACGATTCAGTTCGGCATACTATCCTCAAACGGACGGACAATCAGAGAGAACTATTCAAACTCTTGAAGATCTATTAAGACTTTGTGTCCTAGATCTCAAAGGGAGTTGGGATAAGTACCTACCATTAGTGGAATTCTCCTACAACAACAGTTATCAGGCGAGCATAGGTGTGGCTCCATTCGAGGCATTGTATGGAAGAAAATGTCGTTCTCCAGTATGCTGGGACGAGGTGGGTGAAGCAACATTGTTGGGACCAGAGTTGGTACGCATTACTACAGAGAAGATCCAAACGATTCGACAACGTATACAAACGGCACAGGATCGACAAAAGAGTTATGCGGATCTTCATCGGAAGGACGTGGAATTTAATATTGGGGATCATGTATTGTTACGTGTTGCACCATGGAAGGGAGTTACAAGATTTGGGAAGAAAGGAAAGCTCAATCCAAGATTTGTTGGTCCATTTGAGATTCTTGAGTGAATAGGAAATGTGGCATATAGACTCGCATTACCTCCAAGCATGTCTCGTGTTCATAATGTTTTTCACATATCTATGCTTCGTAAATATGTTAAAGACCCAAACCACATTATTGAGTTAGAACCAGACGAGATAGCTGAAGATTTAACGTACGAGGAGGTTCCTGTTAAGATCTTGGATAGGAAAGAGCATGTCCTACGCACGAAGGTTATACCACAAGTTAAGATTTTGTGGAGAAACCATGCTATTGAAGAAATGACATGGGAGTTGGAATCAGAAATGAAAGCGAGGTATCCTCACCTTTTTGAAACATCAGGTACGTACGTCAATTTCGAGGACGAAATTTCATAAGGAGGGGAGGTTGTAAGACCCCAACTTATTAATGAATAAAATCAAATTTTCTCTAAATATTATTGTGAATAATAAGGGGTTAATTTGATATAATACTTTGGTTATGGGTGAAATGTGCAAATTTTACAATATAAGCAAGTGGTTATAAAATATTTATTTTTGGTCGGTGAATATTCGGTTGGTCGTGGAATATTCTTGCTGTCGGGGAATATTCGTACGACGGCGCAGCCTTGTGTGGGCCCCATAACGGAAAGCGATTGGTTGAAGAAAACGACAAGTATAAGTTGTTTATAAATAACGGCGTAGTTGTTACCGTTAATACTGTTGGAATACCCGGTGGTTAAAATACAGTAGCACACGGTATTGCACCAATTATTGATTCTTACGTAAGAAGGCACTACTCAATAATTGTTACAGTAGTTATTGTTCAATATTTTATTTTATTGATTCAATAATTGTTGCGTTGATATTTTATATTATCGTTGTTTCAATAATTGTTGCTGCACAGTATTTTTATTTATCAGATCAATAATTCATATTATTTGAATAATATTATTAGATAACATTATTGGCAATGTCTAGAAAGTTCTGTCTAAGGAGAGGTTTGGTCATCTAATTGCGCGCCAGTAAGGAGAAATTCTTATTGGAAAGCCCCCTCTTTCCTGGGAACGGCCTGGTTGTCATAAATGTGATTCTGTAATATTATTTGTGAATAATTAATTATTGATTCATATGATAAGGAAATATTTATTTTATGTGGATATAAATGAGGGATATATTTTTGTGGTTAAAAGTGAAGGAGTTAATGTTGAGGTTTTTATCCGTATTTTTGTCGGAATGGAGGTATTAAAAATCAGGGTTTTTGAGATATTTTGCGGGGGTTATAATTTTTAATCCGACCGTTGGATCGTGGTAATTTTTGGATATGTTATACATATATAAGTTGAGTATATGCCCACAAATTTTGAACCGTTAAAAATGAACGTATGATTTATTATGAATTTTACAAGATGACTGGTTCAGAAATTATTGAATTTTCGGAGTTTATCATTTTGATAGAAAATTCTAGAATTGGTGGGCCCCACTTGTGGTTGATGAAGAAATGTGCTGAGATTTTTATTCAAATTTGGTGGGTGGGAATAGTAGCAGGTAAAGCCATCAGGTTACAGGTCAAACCTACTAAAATTTTCCTATAAATAGAGGGCTAAGTTAGAATTGAAAATCACACCAGAAACAAGTTTTCTCTCTTTCTCTCTCTAGATTATTGAGTGTATTTTGTGAGTATTTAGATACTTTGAGAGTTTCTATTCATCAGAGCAAGTTTCTTTCAGTCTTATACCGGTATTCCGACCAGAAGTACTGATATTTTGAGGTAAGGGGTATTATTTATTTCACATTCTGAAGAGATATTATTTTTCGTATTCGTATGAATATTATTTCTGTTCAATATTCATAAGAAATTTTATTTCCTTCAATATTCGTGAGAAATATTATATTCGTTTAATATTCGTAATGAATATTATTTTCGTTTGATATTTATAAGGGATGTTATTTTCTTCTTAAATGATATTATTTTCTTCAATATCATTATGCTGAAATATTGATATGAGTTTTTATCAAATTTTGAACTTTTTGTGTCGGGGTTACTATTCACGTATACGGCACTATTCACGTATACGGTACTATTCACCGAAAAATAAAATTTTCTCTTTTTGTCCAAGATGTCTATTATGGTTACTATCTTTGATTGTATCCATATTTTGATCTTTATTTTTGAATTCTTCTTCACAATTGATTATTATGAAGTATTATTAATCTTGGATAAACTGTTATACGAATCCCTAATATTTGTCCTTCTGTCTCACTGGATTCGTTCTCTTTAAGATATTTTGTAAGACCCCAACTTATTAATGAATAAAATCAAATTTTCTCTAAATATTATTGTGAATAATAAGGGGCTAATTTGATATAATACTTTAGTTATGGGTGAAATGTGCAAATTTTGCAAAATAAGCAAGTGGTTATAAAATATTCATTTTGTCGGGGAATATTCGTTTGGTCGTGGAATATTCTTGCTGTCGGAGAATATTCGTACGACGGCGCAGCCTTGTGTGGGCCCCATAACGGAAAGCGATTGGATGAAGAAAACGACAAGTATAAATAACGGCGTAGTTGTTACCGTTAATACTGTTGGAATACCCGGTGATTAAAATACAGTAGCACACGGTATTGTACCAATTATTAATTCTTACGTAAGAAGGCACTACTCAATAATTGTTACAGTAGTTATTGTTCAATATTTTATTTTATTGATTCAATAATTGTTGCATTGATATTTTATATTATTGTTGTTTCAATAATTGTTGCTGCACAGTATTTTCCATTATCAGATCAATAATTCATATTATTTGAATAATATTATTAGATAACATTATTGGCAATGTCTAGAAAGTTCTGTCTAAGGAGAGGTTTGGTCATCTAATTGCGCGCCAGTAAGGAGAAATCCTTATTGGAAAGCCCCATCTTTCCTGGGAACGGCCTGGTTGTCATGAATGTGATTCTGTAATATTATTTGTGAATAATTAATTATTGATTCATATGATAAAGAAATATTTATTTTATGTGGATATAAATGAGGGATATATTTTTGTGGTTAAAAATGAAGGAGTTAATGTTGAGTTGTTTTATCAGTATATTTATCCGAATGGAGGTATTAAAAATCAAATCAGGGTTTTTGAGAAATATTGCGGGTGTTATAATTTTTAATCCGACCGTTGGATCGTGGTAATTTTTGGATATGTTATACATATATAAGTTGAGTATATGTCCACAAATTTTGAACCGTTAAAAATGAACGTATGATTTATTATGAATTTTACGAGATGACTGGTTCAGAAATTGTTGAATTTTCGGAGTTTATCATTTTGATGGAAAATTCTAGAATTGGTGGGCCCCACTTGTGGTTGGTGAAGAAATGTGCTGAATTATATTTCAAATGTGGTGGGTGGGAATAGTAACAGGTAAAGCCATCAGGTTGCAGGTCAAACCTACTAAAATTTTCTTATAAATAGAGGGCTAAGTTAGAATTGAAAATCACACTAGAAACAAGTTTTCTCTCTTTCTCTCTCTAGATTATTGAGTGTATTTTGTGAGTATTTAGATACTTTGAGAGTTTCTATTCATCAGAGCAAGTTTCTTTCAGCCTTATACCGGTATTCCGACCAGAAGTACTGATATCTTGAGCTAAGGGATATTATTTTCTTCTTAAATGATATTATTTTCTTCAATATCATTATACTGAAATATTGATATGAGTTTTTATCAAATTTGGAACTTTTTGTGTCGGAGTTACTATTCACGTATACGGCACTATTCACGTATACTGTAAGACCCCAATTTTTATAAATAAAGATGAATTTTCCATAAGTATCATTTTTGAATATTATGGAGTTAATTTGATATAATGTTATAGTTGTGGGTAATATTTATAAATTTTGCAAAGTAAGCAAGTTGTTATAAAATATTCGTTTGGTCGGAGAATATTCTTTTTGTCGGGGAATATTCGTACGACGGCACAATCATTGGTGGACCCCACAACGGAATTATTGTCGGATTGAGAAAACGACAGAATTATCTTTCTATAAAAATAACGGCTGAGGTGTTACCGTTAAAACCGTTAAAACTGTTGAACTACTCGGTAGTAAAAGTACAGTAATACGCGTGGTTGCATAGTAGCACACGGTATTGATTATTGATGCTTACGTGAGAAGTCACTCAGCTATACTCAATTATTGCTACAGTAATTGATGCATCATATCTCTTAAATTATTGTCATAGTATCATCTGTATAATATGTTATATTATTAAATCAATAATTGAGACGTTGTGGTAAGTTTGGTTATTTTATGGGGGGCCATATGTCATCATCTAAGAGTCTCTTCGTCAATAGTAATTACCGTCGTCAATAGTAATTACCGTCGTCAATAGTAATTACCGTCGTCAATAGTATTTACCTTGGTCAATATTATTTACCTTGATCAATAGTATTTACCTTGGTCAATAGTAATTACCTTCGTCAATAGTATTTACCTTGGTCAATAGTAATTACTTTCGTCAATAGTAGTTGTCCCTTCAATATTACCAAGAGTCATTTGACCCTTCGTTAAGACCAAGAGTCATTTGACCCTTCGTTAAGACCAAGAGCCACCCTCAGTTTTTCTATAAATAGAGGCCTAGGGCTTCATTATTTTTCACGAATTCATTCAAGCTATAGAGAGAGAAAGTATAGAGAGAATAAGAGAGAGAGAATAAAAGTATTCTGCTACATCACTTTTCCAATATTCAGTTCTTTTAAGGTAGGGAATATTATTTCTTTTATATTCATGAAGAGAACTTCTGTTATTCCATTTGTTATTATTCTGTTGGAATAACCAGTATACGCGGTCTACCCTATACTTGGTGACATTCTTCTATTATTCTGTTGGAACATCCTGTCTGTGTGTTTTACACCGGACCTGGTTCCGTTTATTATTCTGTTGGAACATCCTGTCTGTGTGTTTTACACCGGACCTGGTTCCGTTTTTATTATTATTCTGTTGGAACATCCTGTCTGTGTATTTTACACCGGACCTGGTTCCATTATTTATTATTCTGTCGGAATATCCTGTCTGTGCGTTTACGCCGGACCTGGTTCCATTATTTATTATTCTGTCGGAATATCCTGTCTGTGCGTTTACGCCGGACCTGGTTCCATTATTTATTATTCTATTGGAATAACCTGTCTGTGCGGTCTATCGCATGCATGGTGATTTCTTTTGTTATTCCATTCTTTATTGTACTCAGTTGGTTAAGTTTTGACTTCTATACTCAATAAAATTTGTGGAATATCCTTGATAGTTGCGTTTCATCCAGTATCTTTTCAAGAAAATATTCTTCTAAGCATTCTTGAATTTTACTCCACAATGCAGTATCATGTTGACAATTTGGACGTTGTTAATTCCTGGATAAATTAATTCTTGAACTTGTTTTATTGAATTCTTATATCATTGTCATCATCCTCATGTTTATAAAATGTTGAAAGTCATCTGTGGCCTGTAGTGCATAGATGGACTTGGTATGATTATGACCAGGGATTATTCAGTATAATCATGACCGTAATGTTACAAATGATGTGGTAAAAGTCCTCATTGGCCCGTAGTGCATTGATGGACAGTTGTTGGCATGATCATGACCATTAATGAATACACGAATATCCTTGGCCGTAGTGCAGGGGTGATTCGATGATGTGGATTATTTTATTAAGCTGAGTCTCAGCGATCACAGTGTTGAAAAACTTTTTAAATCATAAAAGATAGTAGAGTTTATTTTCTACTTGACTCTTTTAATGGATTGCTTGTTCCGCTACATTTAAACTTGATGTCTATTGTATTTTATCAGTTTAACATTGTTGAAGGCTAATGATAATTTATTCTGCATTATCTTAGTCATAATATTTCTTACTGGGCTAGTTGAGCTCACCCTTTCTTTCACTGTTCTCTTCAGGAAATGAGAACGTAGCTGGGACAAGTCGGGGTACGGAGTGATGGTCCGAATGATAGTATTAGTTAGTAGTCCTCACTATTCTATGTAATGGTGTGTTAATAAATGTAATGAGGACTCCTTTTGAGTATGAATACTCTCTAGAAGATAATATTTGTATTCAAACTCACAGTTTATGTTTTGTCGTATTGTACACGACAGTTGTATTATTAAGTTGTATTTGTATTCTGTACTATGTATCTGACGACCCAAGATGGGTGATGTATACCTAATTTTGGGGGCGTCACAGTTGGTATCAGAGCTTAGGGATATGATCCCTGGCTAAGATGTGAGAATAGAACTAGGAGGGGAGCGACGGGGAATTCCTTCGCTAGTATGACCTACCTAAGTTTATTTGGTATTTAATTGGTCGGTCAAAGTATATGGATAATATGTTATATGTTAATTAACCCTTGTTTTGTGGCAGTATTTGAAAATGGCAGCTGAAAATGTCAACAATGGAGTGAGTGAGACCGTGACACCTCTAATAACCAACCAAGATAATGTAATATCAGCCGAAGAAGAAATTAGAGATATCTACGTGGTAAGTGAAGAACTAATAGTTGCACCCGAGCTAGTGGCAGAGGTATCAGCTGAGAGTGAGGAAGAAGAGGAAGAAGAGGAACCTGAGGAGAATTGGTTAGAAGAAATCTATGATCAAAACTTAGAATTACAAAATCGTGTTCATGAGTTAGAAGAGCAGGCTGAAGAACGGCAGGCAGTCGTTGAGCAAAGAGATGTAACGATTCAAAATTGTGTTACCCGATATGTGATGCTCGAACAAAATCACGCTTTGGCAGAGTGTAAGATATTAAAGTTGGAATCTGAGAATTCAAATATCAAGGATCAGCTGAAAGAAGAAACAACTGAACGAATGAGAATGCAGGATGCGTGGGTAAAAGCCGCACGACGTGTTGATATTATAGAAAGAGATGTCCGATCAAAAAAGGCTAAAATAGATTATATACATTTCTCTTTTTGGACAGCAATTGGGAGAACCCAACATCGAGTTTTGAATTACCCTGTACAGAGCGGTCAATCTGAACTCGATATGGATCGAAGATTGATGATTCAGATCATGAAGCAGGAGTACGATGAAGCAGTTGAGGGTGGAATATGCCCTATATTAAAGTCAATTCCAACGATAGAGATGACATCAAATGCTACCCCAGACAAGTCAAAGCCGGGTAGTTCAAGGGAGAGCGGTTGTCATGACTTCCCAACAAGTGAGGAACCCAAATGAAATTATCGCGGGTAAGCTAATCATAAACCCTTGCGAAGTTTGTACCTTATTCGATACCGGTTCTACTCACTCTTTTATTTCACCTAGTTATGTTCAATGTTTGAAGTTAACTCCGGAGAACTTAGACTTTGATATGTCTGTTTAAAGTCAATGGGGAGAAATCTTCATTACCTCCACTATTTATAAATCTTGTTCAAATCAACACTTTCACGTTACCTGTCGATCTTATCTCTTTGAAAATACTTGCCTTTGATGTGATTTTTGGAAACGATTGGTTAACTGCTCATCATGCTTTTCGTAAGGTTGTTAGCTTTCATATTCCTAACCAACCTATTATGCGAATTCAAGTAACCAAATCACTAAAGTCAATCATTGTCGTATCAAGCCATAAGTAAAAATTCCCGTTCCTTTCGTTGTTGACTTCCTGGTGTGGAATGCACCGAAGCTAGACTTTCCGTAGGAGACGTTGTAAATGACGATGGCAAGTTGATAGGTATCAATGTGACGTGTTATCCAAGTCTTGGATGAGGGTCACAGTTTTGAACGATATTTCTATTGTTAATAAATTTCCTGACGTATTTCCCGAAGAACTTCCTGGCCTACCCCCAGAGCGTGAAATTGAATTTTGTATCGACCTTGAACCCGGTACAAAACCCATTTCCAAAGCCCCATATCGAATGGCTCCTATTGAACTTCAGGAGTTAAAGACCCAACTGCAGGAATTGTTAGACATTGGCTTTATTCGTCCTAGTACTTCTCCTTGGGGAGCTCCTGTTCTATTCGTGAAGAAGAAAGATGGAAGTATGCGACTTTGTATTGATTATCGGGAGTTGAATCATGTCACCATCAAAAACAGGTACCCATTGCCACGTATTGATGACCTGTTTGACCAGTTGCAAGGAGCACAATTCTTTTCAAAGATCGATCTTCGTTCTGGATATCATCAGCTGAAGGTTAGAACTGAGGATATTCCAAAGACGGCTTTTAGAACTCGGTACGGGCATTATGAATTCTTAGTTATGTCTTTTGGATTGACTAATGCTCCTGCTGCCTTCATGGATATGATGAACAGGGTATTTAAGGAATATTTGGATCACTTTGTGGTCGTCTTTATCGATGACATCCTTGTTTATTCTAAAAGCCGTGAAGATCATGAGCAACACTTGAGGCTGGTACTCCAAAAGCTTCGTGAATACAAGCTTTATGCCAAGTTGAAGAAATGCGAGTTCTGGCTGGAGGAGGTAGCATTCCTTGGGCACGTAGTATCAAGTCGTGGAATATCGGTTGACCCGGCAAAGATTGAAGCTATTCAAAGCTGGGAGCAACCTAAATCAGTGACCGAGGTACGTAGCTTTCTTGGTTTAGCTGGTTATTATCGGAGATTCGTGGAAGGATTTTCTCGAATCGCTACTCCATTAACTCAGCTGACTCGGAAAGATACAAAGTTTGGTTGGAGCGAAGAATGTGAGCAGAGTTTTCAAGAACTCAAGAGGAGACTCATTTCAGCACCTGTTCTAACAATACCATCTGGCTCGGAGGGATTTGTCATCTACAGTGATGCTTCGAGCAAAGGGTTGGGATGCGTTCTCATGCAACATGGAAAAGTCATAGCCTATGCATCAAGACAACTCAAGGAATATGAGAGGAATTATCCTACTCATGATCTAGAGTTGGCAGCTGTTGTCTTTGCACTTAAAATTTGGAGGCATTACTTGTATGGGGAGAAAGTGGAGATCTTTACGGATCATAAAAGCCTCAAATATTTCTTCACTCAAAAGGAACTCAACATGCGACAACGACGTTGGCTTGAACTGTTGAAAGATTATGATCATACCATTCAATACCATCCTGGAAAAGCGAACGTGGTAGCTGACGCATTGAGTAGAAGATCATATGCGGGTACAAGTGCAATATTAACAACGCAAAGGCCCATTTTGTGTGACTTGCAAAGGATGGAGATAGAGTTGAAGACTCCAGGGACCCATGTGATGATGGCGAATATACGAGTAGAACCGACTTTAATCGATAAAGTTAAAGCTGCTCAAGCTACAGACCTGGAGCTGATGCATATGAGGAAGAAAGTGCAAGAAGGTGTTATGCCGGAAGCAAGAATCGATGAGGAAGGAATACTTCGAGTCAACTCCAGACTTTGTGTTCCTAACAACCCTGATTTAAAGTATGAAATCATGATGGAGGCGCACAACACACCGTTTGCAATCCATCCTGGAAGTACCAAAATGTATCATGATCTTCGTCATACATTTTGGTGGAGCAATATGAAGAGAGAGATAGCGTTGTTTATCTCAAGGTGTCTAACTTGTCAACGAGTCAAAGCGGAGCATCAAGTACCAAAAGGTCCATTGCAACCACTTGAAATTCCAGAATGGAAGTGGGAGCACATTACCATGGATTTCGTTACCGGTCTTCCCAGGATTTCTCAAGGTATTGATGCGATTTGGGTCATTGTTGATAGATTGACCAAGTCTGCTCATTTCTTACCGATACGAGAAACTTATACACTTGAACGTCTTGCTCGTATGTACATAAACGAGATTGTAAGACTGCATGGTATGCCAGTATCCATAGTTTCTGATCGAGACCCAAGATTCACTTCACGATTTTGGGTTAGTTTACAAAAAGCTATGGGCACGGAGTTACGATTTAGTTCAGCATATCATCCTCAGACGGACGGACAATCAGAGAGGACTATTCAAACTCTTGAAGATCTATTAAGACTCTGTGTCTTTGACTTCAAGGGAAGTTGGGATAAGTTCTTACCATTGGTGGAGTTTTCCTACAACAACAGTTATCAAGCAAGTATTGGCATGGCTCCATTCGAAGCATTGTATGGAAGAAAATGTCGTTCTCCAGTATGCTGGGATGAGGTGGGCGAAGCAACGTTGTTGGGACCGGAGTTGGTACGTATGACTACAGAAAAGATTCAAACGATCCGACAACGTATAAAAACCTCACAAGATCGACAAAAGAGTTATGCTGATCTTCATCGAAAGGACGTGGAATTTGATGTAGGAGATCATGTGTTCTTACGTGTTGCTCCATGGAAAGGAGTTACAAGATTTGGAAAGAGAGGAAAGCTAAATCCTCGATTCATCGGTCCATTTTTAATCCTCGATCGAGTAGGAACTGTGGCTTATAGGCTCGCTTTACCGCCAAGTATGTCTCGTGTTCATAACGTTTTCCACATATCAATGTTACGCAAATATGTGGAAGACCCGAACCACATTATTGAGTTAGAACCGGACGAAATAGCGGAGGATTTGACGTATGAAGAAGTTCCTGTTCAAATCTTGGATAAGAAGGAACATATTCTACGCTCCAAGGTTATACCTCAAGTTAAAGTTTTGTGGAGAAACCACGATGTTGAGGAAATGACTTGGGAGTTAGAATCAGAAATGAAATCAAGGTATCCTTACCTCTTCGACATACCAGGTACGTACCCTAATTTCGAGGGCGAAATTTCATAAGAAGGGGAGGTTGTAAGACCCCAATTTTTATAAATAAAG
Source organism: Panax notoginseng (assembly GCA_016801055.1). Lineage (NCBI taxonomy): Eukaryota > Viridiplantae > Streptophyta > Magnoliopsida > Apiales > Araliaceae > Panax > Panax notoginseng. Next base: position 7,187,112 of record CM029018.1, on the reverse strand, counting down.
ATGAATTTTCCATAAGTATCATTTTTGAATATTATGGAGTTAATTTGATATAATGTTATAGTTGTGGGTAATATTTATAAATTTTGCAAAGTAAGCAAGTTGTTATAAAATATTCGTTTGGTCGGAGAATATTCTTTTTGTCGGGGAATATTCGTACGACGGCACAATCATTGGTGGACCCCACAACGGAATTATTGTCGGATTGAGAAAACGACAGAATTATCTTTCTATAAAAATAACGGCTGAGGTGTTACCGTTAAAACCGTTAAAACTGTTGAACTACTCGGTAGTAAAAGTACAGTAATACGCGTGGTTGCATAGTAGCACACGGTATTGATTATTGATGCTTACGTGAGAAGTCACTCAGCTATACTCAATTATTGCTACAGTAATTGCTGCATCATATCTCTTAAATTATTGTCATAGTATCATCTGTATAATATGTTATATTATTAAATCAATAATTGAGACGTTGTGGTAAGTTTGGTTATTTTATGGTGTCATCATCTAAGAGTCTCTTCGTCAATAGTAATTACCGTCGTCAATAGTAATTACCGTCGTCAATAGTAATTACCGTCGTCAATAGTATTTACCTTGGTCAATATTATTTACCTTGATCAATAGTATTTACCTTGGTCAATAGTAATTACCTTCGTCAATAGTATTTACCTTGGTCAATAGTAATTACTTTCGTCAATAGTAGTTGTCCCTTCAATATTACCAAGAGTCATTTGACCCTTCGTTAAGACCAAGAGTCATTTGACCCTTCGTTAAGACCAAGAGCCACCCTCAGTTTTTCTATAAATAGAGGCCTAGGGCTTCATTATTTTTCACGAATTCATTCAAGCTATAGAGAGAGAAAGTATAGAGAGAATAAGAGAGAGAGAATAAAAGTATTCTGCTACATCACTTTTCTAATATTCAGTTCTTTTAAGGTAGGGAATATTATTTCTTTTATATTCATGAAGAGAACTTCTGTTATTCCATTTGTTATTATTCTGTTGGAATAACCAGTATACGCGGTCTACCCTATACTTGGTGACATTCTTCTATTATTCTGTTGGAACATCCTGTCTGTGTGTTTTACACCGGACCTGGTTCCGTTTATTATTCTGTTGGAACATCCTGTCTGTGTGTTTTACACCGGACCTGGTTCCGTTTTTATTATTATTCTGTTGGAACATCCTGTCTGTGTATTTTACACCGGACCTGGTTCCATTATTTATTATTCTGTCGGAATATCCTGTCTGTGCGTTTACGCCGGACCTGGTTCCATTATTTATTATTCTGTCGGAATATCCTGTCTGTGCGTTTACGCCGGACCTGGTTCCATTATTTATTATTCTATTGGAATAACCTGTCTGTGCGGTCTATCGCATGCATGGTGATTTCTTTTGTTATTCCATTCTTTATTGTACTCAGTTGGTTAAGTTTTGACTTCTATACTCAATAAAATTTGTGGAATATCCTTGATAGTTGCGTTTCATCCAGTATCTTTTCAAGAAAATATTCTTCTAAGCATTCTTGAATTTTACTCCACAATGCAGTATCATGTTGACAATTTGGACGTTGTTAATTCCTGGATAAATTAATTCTTGAACTTGTTTTATTGAATTCTTATATCATTGTCATCATCCTCATGTTTATAAAATGTTGAAAGTCATCTGTGGCCTGTAGTGCATAGATGGACTTGGTATGATTATGACCAGGGATTATTCAGTATAATCATGACCGTAATGTTACAAATGATGTGGTAAAAGTCCTCATTGGCCCGTAGTGCATTGATGGACAGTTGTTGGCATGATCATGACCATTAATGAATACACGAATATCCTTGGCCGTAGTGCAGGGGTGATTCGATGATGTGGATTATTTTATTAAGCTGAGTCTCAGCGATCACAGTGTTGAAAAACTTTTTAAATCATAAAAGATAGTAGAGTTTATTTTCTACTTGACTCTTTTAATGGATTGCTTGTTCCGCTACATTTAAACTTGATGTCTATTGTATTTTATCAGTTTAACATTGTTGAAGGCTAATGATAATTTATTCTGCATTATCTTAGTCATAATATTTCTTACTGGGCTAGTTGAGCTCACCCTTTCTTTCACTGTTCTCTTCAGGAAATGAGAACGTAGCTGGGACAAGTCGGGGTACGGAGTGATGGTCCGAATGATAGTATTAGTTAGTAGTCCTCACTATTCTATGTAATGGTGTGTTAATAAATGTAATGAGGACTCCTTTTGAGTATGAATACTCTCTAGAAGATAATATTTGTATTCAAACTCACAGTTTATGTTTTGTCGTATTGTACACGACAGTTGTATTATTAAGTTGTATTTGTATTCTGTACTATGTATCTGACGACCCAAGATGGGTGATGTATACCTAATTTTGGGGGCGTCACATATACGGTACTATTCACGAATACGGCACTATTCACCGAAAAATAAAATTTTTCCTTTTTGTCCAAGATGTCTATTATGGTTACTATCTTTGATTGTATCCATGTTTTGATCTTTATTTTTGAATTCTGCTTCACAATTGATTATTATGAAGTATTATTGATCTTGGATAAACTGTTATACGAATCCCTACTATTTGTCATTCTGTCTCATTGGATTCGTTCTCTTTAAGATATTTTTCATCATCCTCAGTCCTAAATGATGATATTAATGAATATCTTTGGCCTGTAGTGCAAAGATGTATGATTACTTGATGAATATCTTTGGCCTGTAGTGCAAAGATGAACAGGTGTTGAGATGAACATGACTGACAGGTGATACAAATGAATATCTTTGGCCTGTAGTGCAAAGATGAATATTTGGATAAAGATGATTATTAATTGATGTTACAGGGATAAAATATTGATGATGGACTTTTAAATATTAGAAGATAGTAGAATTCTTTCTCTACTTGACTCTTCTAATGGTTTGCTGTTTCCGCTGCAGTTGTTGATCTAAAACTTGTTGTCGATTATATTCTATCAGATTTTTCCCTGTTGAAGACTAACGATAATTTGTTTGTATATTATCTTAGTCATAATATTCTTTCTGGGCTAGTTGAGCTCACCCTTTTCCTTTTTGTTCCATTTTTCTTCTCAGGAGGTGAGAACATAGCAGGATCTAGTCGGGGTATGGAGTGATGGTTCTAGAAAGATGTTTTAGCAGTCCTCACTATTTCTGTAAAATAGTGTTTGAATAATTGTAATGAGGATTTATTTGAGTGTGGATATTGTCTAGAAGACAATATTTATATTTAAACTCACAGTATGTGTTGTCGTATTTTGCACGACAATTGTATCATTGAAGTTGTAGTTTACTTTCTGTACCATGTATTTGGCGACTCAGAATGGGTGTTGTATACCTATTTTGGGGGCGTCACATATTTTTCATCATCCTCAGTCCTAAATGATGATATTACTGAATATCTTTGGCCTGTAGTGCAAAGATGTATGATTACTTGATGAATATCTTTGGCCTGTAGTGCAAAGATGAACAGGTGTTGAGATGAACATGACTGACAGGTGATACAAATGAATATCTTTGGCCTATAGTGTAAAGATGAATATTTGGATAAAGATGATTATTAATTGATGTTACAGGGATAAAATATTGATGATGGACTTTTAAATCTTAGAAGATAGTAGAATTCATTTTCTACTTGACTCTTCTAATGGTTTGTTGTTTCCGCTACAATTGTTGATCTAAAACTTGTTGTCGATTATATTCTATCAGATTTTTCCCTGTTGAAGACAAACGATAATTTGTTGTATATTATCTTAGTCATAATATTCTTTACTGGGCTAGTTGAGCTCACCCTTTTCCTTTTTGTTCCATTTTTCTTCTCAGGAGGTGAGAACATAGCAGGATCTAGTCGGGGTATGGAGTGATGGTTCTAGAAAGATATTTTAGCAGTCCTCACTATTTCTGTAAAATAGTGTTTGAATAATTGTAATGAGAATTAATTTGAGTGTGGATATTGTCCAGAAGACAATATTTGTATTTAAACTCACAGTATGTGTTGTCGTATTTTGCACGACAATTGTATTATTGAAGTTGTAGTTTGCTTTCTGTACCATGTATTTGGCGACTCAGAATGGGTGTTGTATACCTATTTTGGGGGCGTCACAGACAGTCCATTAAGAGGCAATCAGATGTAAACAAACAGCACCTAAGATGGTGACATTTAAGGCCAAACATGAACATGTCTAGCTTTAAATAGAAAATCTTTAAATAGGAGCATATTATAATACCCCACAATGGATCTACTATATAATTGGGAAAAGAAAAAGAGTGCACATAAAAACAAAAACAAATGAAAAAAAGCACCAAGACACCAATCTACCACCTTCTTTCTAGTGGCTGTAAAATTGCTTTCAGAGAGGAATTAAAAAAATACCCACTTTATCTTTAGCTACTAAGAAAAATTATTGAGGGAGATAGACGAGGACTATTACTATACGTTTGCTACTTTCAAAATATGAACTCAGCTTAATATTCATATGAGATAAAAAAAACACAAATTATTTATTTGTTTCACAGAAATTGTCTGTCATGAAATACACCAATACAATTTTATTATTATATATTTACATGAACTTAAACTAGATTCTTTTTTTTGTAATTTGTAAATAATAATTTATTATAGGAACAATTACATATAATAGTATATTTTAATAAAATAATACAAAAAAAGTACATGAATAAAATATTTACAAAGTTAATGCAAATGCAATACTTAATTACAAAAAGAGTATAATCTTATCCCTTTAATTATGCACACGAATTTCTCCTCCATCTCTCCCACGATTTTCTCCCACTCCATTTCTGTTTCCCTTCTCCTCCTCCCTCCCTCCCCTCCCTCCTCCCGCCACTCCCTCCCCACCCCCTCTCTCTCCTCTCCTCCCGCCCTTTCTCCTCCCACTGCCGCCCCCTCCCCCTCCCCCTCCCCCTCCCCCTCTGCCCGCCCCCGCCTCCCTTTGCCTTCCCCCGCCTCCCGCCCCCGCCTCCCCTTCCCTTTCTCCTCCCCCTCTTCTCGCCCCCCTTTCTCCTCCACCCTCCTCCCCCCCACGCCCCACGCCACACGCCCCACCCCTCCTCCTCCGGTCCCTCCCTCTCCTCGATCCCTCCACCTCCCACCGTCACGGGACCATTCTTTATTTTCACCGGTAACGAAATCTTCCGATAAAGTAACCAATTCAGTTTTATTAGGTTACTAATTTATTTTAGATGTGATGCAGTTGGTAACCAAATTTTATGTAGTTGGTTACCAAATCATTTGATAAGGTAACCAATTTAGTTTTATTAGCTTACTAATTTATTTTGAATGTGATGCAGTTGGTAACCAAAATTTATGCAGTTGATTACTAAACCTTCCGATAAGGTAACCAATTTAGTTTTATTAGGTTACTAATTTATTTTGGATGTGATGCAGTTGATAACCAAATTTCATGTAGTTGGTTATCAAACCATTTGATAAGGTAACCAATTCAATTTTATTTGATTACCTATTTTATTTTAAATGTGATGCAGTTACTAGTCAAAATTCGTATAAAAGTAACCATTTCAATTTTTGTGGGTAACCAAATCGTCAAAAGATATTCAGAATAGCAACTCCGGTGGTGGCGGCAGCGTCGGCGGCAGCGGTGGCGGCGAGAGAGGAGGATGATGAACATTAGTTCCTTCATAATTTTTTATTTTTAATTTTCTCATTTTGATTTGAATTTTGAAATATAGATTTGAAATTGTTGTTAGAGACAAAAGATTTGAATTTGAATTATTAATTATGACAGTTAGTTGTCCTTGATTTTAGGTTTTTTTATTAATGTGAATTGTACTATTTTTATAATATGAGTCTTAATTACACTCTTTTTATAATTATTTAGTTGATGCACTTTTCTTGTAATTACTTTCTATTTGTTGTATACTTATGTAAATGACCATTTATTATATTAAACTCTAGCCCATTATATATTGGAAGGTGATATATTCTGTGAGTCTTTTTTGTACCGAATTTTCAACCGACTAAATATTAATATTAATAAAAAATATCCTGATATTAGAAATGCTTACATGACATACCAATATACCATTATATCGAATTAAAACTCATACCATATATACTCTTACAGTCTTGTTCATCATTCCCACAGCCACTACGTACTCCACTAGTAAGGCCAACCCCCAAACCTAAAAATAACCCCCTCCTGTCCCTAAAAATATAGGTCTAAAAAATTGTGGTAGCAGGAGTATTAACAAAATAGAGGAGGAGGAGGTGCGATTTATTTCTCAAAATGGGGCTGTTAAGGCTCTACGTAGGGAATGCCCTTTTCTGGAATTATGACGTTGGACAGGAGCTGCTGCTGCTGCTTCTGCAAAACCCACCTGCAAAACAAACGAATATTTTCGACACAAGCGCGCACGTGTATATATACATATGTCTTATAAAATCTCTATTTACTTCCCTAAATTTTATAAAAATTTTATTTTATCCCGTAACTGTTTGCGTGTGCAGCGCATAGATCCCTTTTCCCAGTTTGGTTAATTGTAAATCATAAAGTGGAATTAGTCACTTACCTTTTCTAGTTCTCGTCTCAGATTAGCATTTTCTTTCTTTAATTCTTCCATTTTTTGCTCCAACTCGTCTGTGTACGCCTTTTTGCGCCATTGCCCAACAAAAAACGAAACATCTTAAAGTTGATCAGTGAAACGATACGATAAAAATAAAAACCCAGAATATTATACGTTTCAGTAATTGTCTCTGGGAACATTAAAAGGAGAGAGAGAGAGAGAGAGAGAGAGAGCAAGAGACCTGTCTTCTAGCTCTGGACCGAGCAGCAGACTCTCTGTTTTTGATCAGGAGCTGGTGCCGCCGTTCATCGGTGTCATCATCGCCATTATTTCCGAGATGAACCCTTTTTTTGCACAAAGAAGAAGAAACAAAAGAGGGGTTTTCAGCACAGGCCAGCTGACTCTGGAATTGTGCTTGTGGTTTTGACCTTGCAGAGTACTCCTGATTTTTTTCAAGAAAATGGTCAAGATGCCATGACTTCAAGCTCAAGACGGTGGCCGGAGGCGGCGAGCGACACCCGAATGGGAAGCCAGTGCCGGCGCCGTAATCATGACTATGTTGATGATGATGGGGATCATGTCTTGTATATGGATCATTATGTATGAAATCTGGGAGGTTTATGCCGCCATTAAAGGCTGAGTGGGCGGCGGGATGGTGGAGATTTGGGAGGCTGATGTGATCCCAGACTTCTTCCATGGACTTTCTGGTTGCGGGGGTTGTTGGGATGGAAGAAGAAGATGAGGATTTTGAATATCTTGAGGTTGATTTTGAGGGTGTAACTGAGAGTTCCATGCTCTTATATATATGTTTCTAGGTTAAGTATAGTAGTTGATAACAACTGATGTGGAAGACAAGAGGAGGAGAGACTGGAGAGTAAGTGAGCGAGGGAGTAGAATGGAGTAACAAGCCAGCAAGAATACTGGTTTGTCTTTTCTACATTTTTCTGACCAAAAGAGTCTTGTAACTTTAGAATTTTGTACAACTTGTTTGTAATAATACGAGTAAAAGGCAAAAGTTCCCATGTACGATATGGTTATATGTATATTGCCATCTGTTTTTTGGGTCAATTTTGTTAATAAAAAATAATAATGACCAAAGCTATATATATATATATATATATATATATATATATATATATATATATATATATATATATATATATATATACGAGCGCGTTCAAGAGCACTACGGTTAAAGAGCCATATATCCTTAAAGAGCAATACTACTTAAGCTGCTACTAATTAATATTAATGTTCTTTGTTGCATTCTAAGATGTGGTATTTTCCAATTCGAATAACTTTCAATAGGGGCTGCTCCTTATGGAACAATTGGAAAGGGGCTGCATTCTAAGATGTGGTATAGTTCACACGTGTGTCTCAAGTGAACATACAAACTAAGATGAAATATACTCAGTCCAAACAGTGTGCAATATCTTAGCTTCGTTACAATCAATTCATTACATTTAAAATAGGAACTTCACACAACCTAACTGTTCCATCTCCCAAATTCTAATTACAAAATTTTCCTATTTAGGCATCTTCTTGCACAGAGATGGTTCCAAAGTAGCAAAATCAAGGAATCCCATCACTACAAGAAAAAGCTTTATCAGCGACCGCATATCAGTGACCGCATACAGTCGCAGATAACCATCAGCGACCGTATGCGGTCGCTGAAAGGCGTCGCACAAAATCTGGTCGCTGAGATGCACATCCGCGACCACTATTAGCGACCGATATATCTGCGACCGCTATGAGCAACCGTAATGACAAATACGGTCGCTGAGCTGAGTCAGCATGGTCCAGGGCCAAAGCTGATGTGTTCCACGTGTCAGCGACCGGTATTCGCGACCGCCTCCGGTCGCTGTTGTCCACAAATAGTTATCCGTCGCTATTACCTATCCGCGACCGCATGCGGTCGCTGATATGGAAAAATAAAAAAACAGAATTTTGCTGTTTTGCAGAAATTCCAAAAACCTGTACCTGTTTTGTACCTGTTTTATCCCAACACACATACCCAACAACAATATACACAACAATATAAACATCCATCGTCCACCAACACATACACACCAAACTAGTATATAAACCATTCAAAACCAATATGATTTTGAATAAATATAATAACATTTCAAAACTTGTTTAAGTAACATACAAACATCCTAAAATGAATATACAAGTACAAACTTATACTATAACTATAAAACTAATCTAAAACAGGTACGTCAAGCATCACCGCCTCCTTGATCACCCTGTAATTAACAAAATAATAAAACAAGTTACAAATATATATTAATTATGTTAATATTGGTATATTACGACAATATACAACAAATTGATTTTATACCTCGTCGCCATCCCCGTGCTGTGATGCTGCTGCTGCCGCCACTGCTTTAGCTAACTCCTTAGGATCCAGAGCCCCCAGATGCCCGCCTAGTATCGTCAGAAGATTTCGATCTTGACATATAGCTCTAACACAGTCAGCCGGAGTATGAATAGCTGGATGGCTCGATGACTGTGTAGACTGGGTAGAAGAGCAGCCTGAGCCACTGAAGGATGGGCGTCGTCGTTGTCCTTGACCTTTAATGTAGTTCTTCTTCACAACAGACGCCCTCTCCCACAACTCTTGATCGATAGACGGACGTGGAGTGCCTTCAGGATAGCGTTCATTCAATAAACGCTTATAAGTGTCCTGTCATCATGTTAACAATTAAATAGTGAAAAATAAATTAATTCTGTAAGCTTTAATAAACAAGATCAAGTTGTTAAAATTTATTACCGCTATCTGGATAGCCTCAGGCAGACCATCACGGGTGGCCACGTACACATCCAGCCAATGGATAGGTGTACCTTGAGACTGAGACTCCTATACAAAAAAAGCATAATATTACTAAGTAAAAATGTGATATATTTTCTACAATTCATGATTTTAAACACATTAAAACTTATAATTAAATACGTACCCTGGCAGTGATATGCTGCAACTATGAAATACTACCGCCTTTGTATGTCCCTTTAGCCTTTTCGCCTTCGGGTACACCCGAGGATCTGTTGCTGGCGGCAGTCTTTCGTCTTTTCACCCAGCTCTCAGCCCTCCATTGGGCACACATCTCAGCCCATATGGCCTGGGTGCACCACCATGGACTATGCTCATGCATTTAATCTTCTCCCTGGCCTGGATGGTCGATCTCTGCATTGTGAAGGGCTTTTTGTCTTTCTTTTTTCAAATTGTCTTTGGTGTGGACCGCGCACTTCTGCCAGAATAATGTATGTATCACTGAAGCCTGCGCGTCCTCCCATTTATACCGTTTCTGCAAATAAAACAACAATAAAAACATTACTAAATAATTATCCTTCGAATACTAAATAATTATCCTTTGTCATAATTAAAAAAACATACCTGAAATTCTGCCCAAACAGCATCCTTGTAGGCGATAGGTGTGCTCGCCCACGTAATCACAGGTGTAGGCCAATTCTGTAAACACAGCTGTGATATACACTTGACGATCTTATTATCTGAAAAATCACTATAATATACAACATCAATTAGCATATATTAAAGCAAATTATATCTAAGTTATAATACTTATGAACATTTTTCAAACTTATAATTATAATACTTAAAAAAATTCGCCAGAGTCTCCCCTACAATATAGACTAGCCACATGCACGACGACATGCATATATGGATATTTCTAGGCACCCAATACATAAACCAAGAGAAATATACAAATTTTCAATACAGTATATAAGACACGAACAATAACGATTGAATGGAATCTTAAATGCTTATATATAAAAGATATATGTGGGACGTACGTGCTATTCGGAGGAGGGCGAATCTGAATAAGAATCCGATCATTTGGATTACTAGGGGCCTTGGGCACATGATTAGGCCCCCTACCCAAGCCGCGCTTTTTCTGCGCTGCTTCAGAAGCCATCTGTATATTACAAATTTCAAGATGTTATTATGAGTCATGTTTGATTACATGTATATATGACAATAAGCATGACAGTGATATAAACATGTATATATATGAATATAAAATGACAATAAACAAAAGTTGCATTTAAATAGTTTAGTACATAAACATGCATGACAGTGATATAAACATGTATATATATGAATATAAAAAATATGTAATACTAAACATACATTTCATTTGTTCAGAATCATGTAATGCTAAACATACATTTCAAGTGTCAGTGTCTGATTCAGAATCATCATGTATACGTGTTGCAGATTCATAACCATCATCTGCTTCAGATTCAGTGTCAGATTCAGTCAATAACTCTTCCTCCTCAGTATCAATGTCATCTGACACAAGTATTGACTCAGGATCTAATTCATGTGGTTCATCTCCACCATCTAACTGGATTACTTCATTGTCGTCCTCCACATTTATTATGGTTTGACTATGAAGCATCTGCTCTTGGTAAATCTCCCCATCAACTAATTCTACACGACTACGCGCGGGAGTATAAATTACAACTTGCCAATCTGTAGGCGGTCTATCCCTTTTCCTAACAGGACTAGGAGTATAGTATACTTGTACTGTTTGAGTTGGTAAAACAAACGGTTCGTTGGAGTACGCAGACCTATGGAGGTCAATATCGACGATTCCATGTCTGTCAACACGTATCCCTTTTTCTGAATCAAACCAACGGCACTTGAACAAATGAATATGACCCCCGTACGTGCCCTTGTACGATAACTCTACGATTTCCTCCAACTCCCCATAAAAGGCACGACCAAGCTCATTGTAACAATCTCCTTGGACACACACTCCAGAGTTTGTTGTTCTTTTACCGCGCCCATATGCCTTTATGTGAAATTCACAACCATTTATTTTGTAACCATTGCGGCTGACTTGGTCCCTGTCTGGTCCCATAGCTAGGACTTGTACATTAGCCGGAATCGTTGATCCCTCAGTCAAAGCCTACAAAACTCCATCTTATTAAATGAAGTCATAGTTAAAAATTGAACTACGTGCTTAAAAATTGAACTTACTTTGTCCTTTAGCCAAAGTGCAAAGTTTTTATCCCGATTGATTTGAATATCTTTATCAGTTATGCCGGGATGCTTCACTTTTAACTCGTCATCGTACAATCTATACCATGTTATAAAAATTAACATATTAGAATAAATTTTCAACTTAAAAGATAAATTATCAAGTTTACATGTGTACCTCACAAATTCGTCAATCTCCTCGCAATTGAGAAGAATGTAAGTATGTGCAGCATGTAATTCTTGCTCAGAGAGGAATATGCGCTTTCCTTTTCCATAAGCGCGGTCCGATAGACCAAATACAGATAGCCGGCCATTTAGTTCAACATTTCCCCCATCATCATGTCTCGATACTCGATTGGCCTTTGTCAAGACTTCGTCCGGAAAATAGTTTGAGACAAATGTAGATATCTCATCGAAACTGTATGCCTCGCATATCGACCCCTCGACATAAGCTCTATTCTTCACCTTCCTCTTAAGGTTTCCCATCACTCTTTCGAAAGGGTACATCCATCTATATTGAATTGGACCCCCAACAAGAGCTTCATAGGGAAGATGGATTTGCAAATGCTCCATGGAGTCAAAAAAACCAGGTGGGAATATTTTTTTCAATTTACACGTGATCTCTATGATGTTCTTCTCAAGTACAGACATGTCCTTCTCATTTAATGACTTTGAACATAAGTCTTTGAAGAAACGACTAAGATCCGTCAAAGCATCCCATATTGGTTTATCAAGCAAATCCCGAAATGCTATAGGCATGAGTCTCTCCATGAACACATGACAGTCATGACTCTTCATCCCTTGCAATTTCCCACCCGTAACACACCTTGTAATGTTTGACACATATCCATCTGGTAGTTTCAGAGACTTAACCCATGTGCACATATCTTCAACTTGCTTTTTGGACAATGTGTACCTTGCATGCGGTTTGACAATCTTACCATTAGGAGATTCATAAAGTTCTAATCCGGGACGCTTACAAATATCTTTCATGTCCAAACGTGCCTTATCGTTATCTTTTATGTATTTGAACTCATGTTATAGCAATTATGAGTTCTTAGTTACTTATAATCGATGTTTGATGTGTTAATCGATGTTAATCAATTATTAGTTCTTTCTTTCCTTTTAGTTTTTGAAGCATTCTTGATAGTGATTATACATTGCCTGAATAAATTCAGGGAGGTCGATGTGGTAGGCATCTTCCGCTACAAGAACACATTGCCTCTGTGCCTCGAGTTTCTCACAAGTGATAAGATTGACGTGAAGCCTCTAATAACCCATAGATTTGGATTCTCCCAGAAGGAGGTCGAAGAAGCCTTTGAAACTAGTGCTCATGGTGGTATTGCTATTAAGGTCATGTTCAATCTGTAGATATAGGTCCTATCACCTGTCTTGTGTTGGATTGAACTTCTGAAGAAGTCTAAAGTCAGTAATCCTTATTGTGCTTAGAGATAAGACCTCTGAAGAAGTTGTAATAAAACATGAAAAAAGAAAATGAAATCTAGCTTACAAATATAAGTGTCCTAGTTTCCAACAACTTTCAGACAATTTTGTGTGTATAAATATGGGCTCTTTTTTTCTTTTTTTTAGAACGATAAATATGGGCATTAGTTTTATGTTCATTTGATTTCTTTGCAAGGCCTAGTTTGTTACAAGAATGCATTCTACCCAACCTGCCCAAAATTCAAGTGTACTTGACAGCCAAAAAAGTAAGAGAAATGGAGGAAAATTAACAGCCCCTCTTCTTTTTCTTTTCAATTTTTATCCATGCCCAGGCGAGTAAACTCAAAAACTTGATCGAATAAGGAAAACTACTATCTATTTTAGAGAAGTTGCATTCATTATATCACACCCAAAAAAAATAAAATTTGCCTCCATTATTATCAGACTCAGTTTGCAAATTTTCTTCAATAAATCGAACAAATTCGTAGTAAACAATAACATACTGATTTAAGCATGCTAGCCATATTCATTCATTCAACATAAATGGCAGTTAGTGTTATTATGCTGAAACACATTAATTTGCCAGTAATAAACTACAGTCATTAGTAGAAAACTATAAAAATTATTGCAATGTTAGGGTTATTATGCTGAAAACTATATAATACCCAATTCAGATATCTACATAACACCCAATTCAGAAATCTATATACCACATTCAACATAAATGGCAGTTAGGGATTACCTGTGGGCGGCGTTGATAATGGCAGTGGTGGCGGCGGGCCGGCGGCGGTGACAATGGCAGCTAATTCTTCTCCTTCTTCTCTTCCCCCCTTTCTCCCTCTTCTCTCTATCTGCTCCCTCTTTTTTTTTTCTTTCGTCTTTGTCTTTCGCGAATAACTGATACTGGTTAGATTAAGTTTGATCAGCGACCGCCTTTCGCGACCGCATGCGGTCGCTATGTTTTAATGACATGGACTTATCAGCGACCGCATGCGGTCGCTGATATCAAGTAGTCGCAAAGAATCCTCGCGCCAACATTTCCTGCTAAATTTTTGGAGGTAAAATTGTTCTAGCGACCACGTAGCGACCGCATGCGGTCGCTGATATTGAATAGCGACTGGATATAATTACGGTCGCAGTTGGCGGTCGCTAGTACTAATATCAGTGACCGCAGTTGCGGTCGCTGATATTATTGGTCGCTGATAGACCTTTTTCTTGTAGTGCATATTGTGACGCCCCCAAAATAGGTATACAACACCCATTCTGAGTCGCCAAATACATGGTACAGAAAACAACTACAACTTCAATAATACAATTGTCGTGCAAAATACGACAACACATACTGTGAGTTTAAATACAAATATTGTCTTCTAGACAATATCCACACTCAAATAAATCCTCATTACAATTATTCAAACACTATATTACAGAAATAGTGAGGACTGCTAATACATCTTTCTAGAACCATCACTCCATACCCCGACTAGATCCTGCTATGTTCTCACCTCCTGAGAAGAAAAATGGAACAAAAAAGAAAAGGGTGAGCTCAACTAGCCCAGTAAAGAATATTATGACTAAGATAATATACAACAAATTATCGTTAGTCTTCAACAGGGAAAAATCTGATAAAATATAATCGACAACAAGTTTTAGATCAACAACTGCAGCGGAAACAGCAAACCATTAGAAGAGTCAAGTAGAGAAAGAATTCTACTATCTTCTAAGATTTAAAAGTCCATCATCAATATTTTATCCCTGTAACATCAATTAATAATCATCTTTAACCAAATATTCATCTTTGCACTACAGGCCAAAGATATTCATTTGTATCATCAGTCGGTCATGTTCATCTCAACACCTGTTCATCTTTGCACTACAGGCCAAAGATATTCATCAAGTAATTATACATCTTTGCACTACAGGCCAAAGATATTCAGTAATATCATCATTTAGGACTGAGGATGATGAAAAATATCTTAAAGAGAACGAATCCAATGAGACAGAAGGACAAATAGTAGGGATTCGTATAACAGTTTATCCAAGATCAATAATATTTCATAATAATCAATTGTGAAGCAGAATTCAAAAATAAAGATCAAAACATGGATACAATCAAAGATAGTAACCATAATAGACATCTTGGACAAAAAGGAAAAATTTTATTTTTCGGTGAATAGTGCCGTATTCGTGAATAGTGCCGTATACGTGAATAGTGCCGTATACGTGAATAGTAACCCCGACACAAAAAGTTCCAAATTTGATAAAAACTCATATCAATATTTCAGCATAATGATATTGAAGAAAATAATATCATTAAGAAGAAAATAATATCCCTTACCTCAAAATATCAGTACTTCTGGTCGGAATACCGGTATAAGGCTGAAAGAAACTTGCTCTGATGAATAGAAACTCTCAAAGTATCTAAATACTCACAAAATACACTCAATAATCTAGAGAGAGAAAGAGAGAAAACTTGTTTCTGGTGTAATTTTCAATTCTAACTTAGCCCTCTATTTATAGGAAAATTTTGGTAGGTTTGACCTGCAACCTGATGGCTTTACCTGCTACTATTCCCACCTACCACATTTGAAATATAATTCAGCACATTTCTTCACCAACCACAAGTGGGGCCCACCAATTCTAGAATTTTCCATCAAAATGATAAACTCCGAAAATTCAACAATTTCTGAACCAGTCATCTTGTAAAATTCATAATAAATCATACGTTCATTTTTAACGGTTCAAAATTTGTGGGCATATACTCAACTTATATATGTATAACATATCCAAAAATTACCACGATCCAACGGTCGGATTAAAAATTATAACCCCCGTAAAATATCTCAAAAACCCTGATTTTTAATACCTCCATTCCGACAAAAATATGGATAAAAACCTCAACATTAACTCCTTCATTTTTAACCACAAAAATATATCCCTCATTTATATCCACATAAAATAAATATTTCCTTATCATATGAATCAATAATTAATTATTCATAAATAATATTACAGAATCACATTTATGACAACCAGGCCGTTCCCAGGAAAGAGGGGGCTTTCCAATAAGGATTTCTCCTTACTGGCGCGCAATTAGATGACCAAACCTCTCCTTAGACAGAACTTTCTAGACATTGCCAATAATGTTATCTAATAATATTATTCAAATAATATGAATTATTGATCTGATAAATGAAAATACTGTGCAGCAATAATTATTGAAACAACAATAATATAAAATATCAATGCAGCAATTATTGAACCAATAAAATAAAATATTGAACAGTAATCACTGTAACAATTATTGAGTAGTGCCTTCTTACGTACGAATCAATAATTCAACTATACTGTGCAATCCGTGTGCTACTATGCAACCACGCATTATTACTGTATTTTTAACCACCGGGTATTTAAACAGTGTTAACGGTAACAACTACGCCATTATTAATAAACAACTTATACTTGTCGTTTTCTTCATCCAATCGCTTTCCGTTATGGGGCCCACACAAGGCTGCGTCGTCGTACGAATATTCCCCGACAGCAAGAATATTCCACGACCAACCGAATATTCACCGACCAAAAATAAATATTTTATAACCACTTGCTTATTTTGCAAAATTTGCACATTTCACCCATAACCAAAGTATTATATCAAATTAACCCCTTATTATTCACAATAATATTTAGAGAAAATTTGATTTTATTCATTAATAAGTTGGGGTCTTACAACCTCCCCTCCTTATGAAATTTCGTCCTCGAAATTGACGTACGCACCTGATGTTTCGAAAAGGTGAGGATACCTCGCTTTCATTTCTGATTCCAACTCCCAGGTCATTTCTTCAATAGCATGGTTTCTCCACAAAACCTTAACTTGTGGTATAACCTTCGTGCGTAGGACATGCTCTTTCCTATCCAAGATCTTAACAGGTACCTCCTCGTACGTTAAATCTTCAGCTATCTCGTCTGGTTCTAACTCAATAATGTGGTTCGGGTCTTTAACATATTTACGAAGCATAGATATGTGAAAAACATTATGAACACGAGACATGCTTGGAGGTAATGCGAGTCTATATGCCACATTTCCTATTCGCTCAAGAATCTCAAATGGACCAACAAATCTTGGATTGAGCTTTCCTCTCTTCCCAAATCTTGTAACTCCCTTCCATGGTGCAACACGTAACAATACATGATCCCCAATATTAAATTCCACGTCCTTCCGATGAAGATCCGCATAACTCTTTTGTCGATCCTGTGCCGTTTGTATACGTTGTCGAATCGTTTGGATCTTCTCTGTAGTAATGCGTACCAATTCTGGTCCCAACAATGTTGCTTCACCCACCTCGTCCCAGCATACTGGAGAACGACATTTTCTTCCATACAACGCCTCAAATGGAGCCATACCTATGCTCGCCTGATAACTGTTGTTGTAGGAGAATTCCACCAATGGTAGGTACTTATCCCAACTCCCTTTGAGATCTAAGACACAAAGTCTTAATAGATCTTCAAGAGTTTGAATAGTCCTCTCTGATTGTCCGTCCGTTTGAGGATGGTATGCTGAACTGAATCGTAAATCCGTGCCCATAGCTTTCTGCAAGCTAACCCAAAATCGTGAAGTGAATCTTGGGTCACGATCCGAAACTATGGATACTGGCATGCCATGCAATCTCACAATCTCGTTCACGTACATACTAGCAAGACGTTCAAGGGAATAAGTCTCACGTATCGGCAAGAAATGAGCGGACTTGGTTAATCTATCAACAATAACCCAAATCGCATCTATGCCTTGAGAAACCTTGGGAAGACCCGTAACAAAATCCATAGTAATGTGTTCCCACTTCCATTTCGGAATCTCAAGTGGTTGCAATGGACCCTTTGGTACTTGATGCTCCGCTTTTACACGTTGACAAGTTAAACACCTCGAGATAAACTCCGCGATCTCTCTTTTCATATTGCTCCACCAAAATGTATGTCGAAGATCGTGATACATTTTGGTACTCCCAGGATGGATTGCAAACGGTGTGTTGTGTGCCTCCATCATTATTCTATGCTTCAAGTCAAAATCGTTAGGAACACAAAGTCTGGAGTTGACTCGAAGTATTCCTTCTTCATCGATTCTTGCTTCTGGAATAGCACCTTCTTGCACTTTCTTCTTCATACGCATCAGCTCTATGTCCGTAGCTTGAGCAGCTTTAACTTTATCGATTAAAGTCGGTTCTACTCGTATATTTGATATCATCATGTGGGTACTTGGAGCCTTCATCTCTATCTCCATCCTTTGCAAGTCATACAAAATGGGCCTTTGTGTTAAAAACATTGCACTCGTACCCGCATATGATCTTCTACTCAATGCGTCAGCTACTACGTTTGCTTTTCCAGGATGGTATTGGATGGTATGATCGTAATCTTTCAACAGCTCAAGCCAACGTCGTTGCCGCATGTTGAGTTCCTTTTGGGTGAAGAAATATTTGAGGCTTTTATGATCTGTATAGATCTCCACTTTCTCCCCATACAGGTAGTGTCTCCAGATCTTCAACGCAAAAACGACTGCTGCCAACTCCAAATCATGAGTAGGATAATTCCTCTCATATTCTTTGAGTTGTCGTGAGGCATAGGCTATGACTTTCCCATGTTGCATGAGAACACATCCTAACCCTTTGCCTGAAGCATCGCTGTAGATAACAAATCCATCCGAACCAGATGGTATTGTCAAAACAGGTGCCGAAATGAGTCTCCTCTTGAGTTCTTGGAAACTCTTCTCGCATTCCTCACTCCATACGAATTTTGTATCTTTCCGAGTCAGCTGAGTTAACGGAGTAGCGATTCGAGAAAATCCTTCCACAAATCTCCGATAATAACCAGCTAAGCCCAGAAAGCTACGTACTTCGGTTACCGACTTCGGTTGCTCCCAACTTTGTATGGCTTCAATCTTCGCCGGGTCGACAGATACTCCATGTTTTGACACCACGTGCCCAAGGAATGCTACTTCCTCAAGCCAGAACTCGCATTTCTTCAGTTTGGCATATAGCTTGTTTTCACGAAGCCTTTGCAGTACCAGCTTCAAATGGCGCTCATGATCTTCACGGCTTTTGGAATAGATGAGGATGTCATCAATAAAGACAACAACGAACTGATCCAAATATTCTTTGAATACACGGTTCATCATATCCATGAAGGCAGCAGGAGCATTAGTCAATCCAAAAGACATTACTAAGAATTCATAATGCCCGTACCGAGTTCTGAAGGCAGTCTTTGGAATATCCTCAGTTTTAATCTTCAGCTGATGATATCCAGAACGAAGATCGATCTTTGAAAAGAATTGTGCTCCTTGCAACTGGTCAAACAGGTCATCAATGCGAGGTAGCGGATACCTATTCTTGATGGTGACATGGTTCAATTCTCGATAGTCAATACAAAGTCGCATACTCCCGTCTTTCTTCTTTACGAATAAAACAGGAGCACCCCAAGGAGACGTACTAGGACGAATAAAACCGATGTCCAACAACTCCTGTAGTTGGACTTTTAACTCCTGAAGTTCAATAGGAGCCATTCGATATGGGGTTTTAGAAATGGGCTTTGTACCGGGTTCAAGGTCAATAAAGAATTCAATTTCTCGTTCCGGGGGTAGACCGGGAAGTTCTTCAGGAAATACATCGGAAAATTCTCTAACAATAGAAATATTATTCAAATCTGACTTGTCTTTGTTCAAATCCATAACATGGGCTAAGAAAGCTTGACATCCGTTTTTCAATAAACGAATAGCTTTGTGGCTTGATATGACAGTGACTGATTTTAGTGGTTTAGTAGTTTGAATTCGTATGACAGGTTGGTTAGGAATATGAAAACTAACAACCTTACGAAAACAATCAATTTTAGCATGATGAGTGGTTAACCAATCAATTCCTAAAATCACATCAAAAGCAAGTATCTTTAAAGAGATAAGATCAACAGGTAATGTGATAGTGCCAACTTGGATCATGCAAGATTTATAAACTGTAGATGTAACGAAGGTTTCACCCAACGGAGTTTCAACAGATAAGTTAAAGTCCAATTTCTCCGGAGTCAAGTTTAAACGTTGAGCACAAGCAGGAGAGATAAAAGAATGGGTAGAACCGGTATCTAGTAAAGTATAAACTTCGCAAGAATTCAAGATTAGCTTACCCGTGATCACCTCGTTCGGGTTTCTCACGTTTTGGCCAGTTACGACAAACGCTCTTCCAGGAACCGCTGATTTCGCCTTATCCGGGACAGCCCTTGGAATCACCACTCCCGCTGAACTTGGTTTCGCTATAGTACAATCTCGAGCGATGTGGCCTTCCTTCCCACAGTTGTAACACACCTTGGATTGTTGTGGACAGTTTGGGCTGATATGTCCCTCTTTCCCGCATTTGTAACATCTAACTGGCGGTCGTTCTCCTCCCCTAAAATTTGTTGTTGGTGCTGGTGCTGCTGCTGATGTCTTCCCGTCATTGTTGAATCTCCTCTTTCTGAAATTTCCACTTGACTCACCTCTCCTATTATCATGGCCACGATGACCACCCGAGTGGTTACCGCCTTTGTTCGTATTTTTCCCTCCTCGTTGGTTATCATCGCTCTGATGATTGCTGTCACCGGTATGACCCTGGTTGTGGTCCCTCGGTTGAGTATACTCATTATCTCTCTCTAATAATTGGGCCCTGTTGACAACGTCTGAATACAGAGAAAATTTATGAGAGATAAGGTATTGACGAATCTCAGGTTTTAAACCTCTCAGAAACATCCGCGTCATTCGTTCCTCATTTTCGACCAAATGAGGTGCAAACCTGGATAACTCTGCAAACTTCGCCTCGTACTGGGACACCGTCATGTTGTTTTGTTCCAGTCTAATAAACTCAACCTCCTTCATATGACGAATACTTTCAGGAAAGTACTTGTCATTGAACAGTTTTTGAAATGTTTCCCAGGACATGTTGAGTGCGTCAGGCTGGGTACGCTTCACAGACTCCCACCAGTAGTCTGCCTCACCGCGGAACATAAATGTGGCGAATGGAACCTTCTGTTCCTCCGTGCATCCCAAGACATCAAATATCTTGGTAATTTGCTTGACCCACGTTTCCGCCATGATCGGATCCGGCTTTCCCTTAAATTCTGGTGGTCCCAATTCTTTGAACTGCTTAGCTGTGACAAACCGCGCGTTGTTATCATTTCCACCCGTATTCTGCACACGAGTCTCCCTCGTCTGATTTTGCATGAACTGCAAAAAGCTCCTAAACATTCCATCATTCATCGTTTGCTCGGTAACGTTGTTTACAGGAGGAATATTGCCTTCCTGTTGCACGTTCCCCTGGGTAGTGATCAAAGGTGTCTCCACGGTCTGATTTACTCCATTATTAACGTTCTCAGCTGCCATTCTTAAATACTGCCATAAAACAAGGGTTAATAGTCATGTCATATATTATCCCTATACTCTGACCGACCAAATAAACACCAAATAAACTTAGTCAGGTCATACTAGCGAAGGAATTCCCCGTCTCTCCCCTCCTAGTTCTTGTCTCACATCTCAGCCAGGGATCATATCCCTAAGCTCTGATACCAACTGTGACGCCCCCAAAATAGGTATACAACACCCATTCTGAGTCGCCAAATACATGGTACAGAAAGCAAACTACAACTTCAATAATACAATTGTCGTGCAAAATACGACAACACATACTGTGAGTTTAAATACAAATATTGTCTTCTAGACAATATCCACACTCAAATAAATCCTCATTACAATTATTCAAACACTATTTTACAGAAATAGTGAGGACTGCTAATACATCTTTCTAGAACCATCACTCCATACCCCGACTAGATCCTGCTATGTTCTCACCTCCTGAGAAGAAAAATGGAACAAAAAGGAAAAGGGTGAGCTCAACTAGCCCAGTAAAGAATATTATGACTAAGATAATATACAACAAATTATCGTTAGTCTTCAACAGGGAAAAATCTGATAAAATATAATCGACAACAAGTTTTAGATCAACAACTGCAGCGGAAACAGCAAACCATTAGAAGAGTCAAGTAGAGAAAGAATTCTACTATCTTCTAAGATTTAAAAGTCCATCATCAATATTTTATCCCTGTAACATCAATTAATAATCATCTTTAACCAAATATTCATCTTTGCACTACAGGCCAAAGATATTCATTTGTATCATCAGTCGGTCATGTTCATCTCAACACCTGTTCATCTTTGCACTACAGGCCAAAGATATTCATCAAGTAATTATACATCTTTGCACTACAGGCCAAAGATATTCAGTAATATCATCATTTAGGACTGAGGATGATGAAAAATATCTTAAAGAGAACGAATCCAATGAGACAGAAGGACAAATAGTAGGGATTCGTATAACAGTTTATCCAAGATCAATAATACTTCATAATAATCAATTGTGAAGCAGAATTCAAAAATAAAGATCAAAACATGGATACAATCAAAGATAGTAACCATAATAGACATCTTGGACAAAAAGGAAAAATTTTATTTTTCGGTGAATAGTGCCGTATTCGTGAATAGTGCCGTATACGTGAATAGTGCCGTATACGTGAATAGTAACCCCGACACAAAAAGTTCCAAATTTGATAAAAACTCATATCAATATTTCAGCATAATGATATTGAAGAAAATAATATCATTAAGAAGAAAATAATATCCCTTACCTCAAAATATCAGTACTTCTGGTCGGAATACCGGTATAAGGCTGAAAGAAACTTGCTCTGATGAATAGAAACTCTCAAAGTATCTAAATACTCACAAAATACACTCAATAATCTAGAGAGAGAAAGAGAGAAAACTTGTTTCTGGTGTGATTTTCAATTCTAACTTAGCCCTCTATTTATAGGAAAATTTTGGTAGGTTTGACCTGCAACCTGATGGCTTTACCTGCTACTATTCCCACCTACCACATTTGAAATATAATTCAGCACATTTCTTCACCAACCACAAGTGGGGCCCACCAATTCTAGAATTTTCCATCAAAATGATAAACTCCGAAAATTCAACAATTTCTGAACCAGTCATCTTGTAAAATTCATAATAAATCATACGTTCATTTTTAACGGTTCAAAATTTGTGGGCATATACTCAACTTATATATGTATAACATATCCAAAAATTACCACGATCCAACGGTCGGATTAAAAATTATAACCCCCGCAAAATATCTCAAAAACCCTGATTTTTAATACCTCCATTCCGACAAAAATATGGATAAAAACCTCAACATTAACTCCTTCATTTTTAACCACAAAAATATATCCCTCATTTATATCCACATAAAATAAATATTTCCTTATCATATGAATCAATAATTAATTATTCACAAATAATATTACAGAATCACATTTATGACAACCAGGCCGTTCCCAGGAAAGAGGGGGCTTTCCAATAAGGATTTCTCCTTACTGGCGCGCAATTAGATGACCAAACCTCTCCTTAGACAGAACTTTCTAGACATTGCCAATAATGTTATCTAATAATATTATTCAAATAATATGAATTATTGATCTGATAAATGAAAATACTGTGCAGCAACAATTATTGAAACAACAATAATATAAAATATCAATGCAGCAATTATTGAATCAATAAAATAAAATATTGAACAGTAATCACTGTAACAATTATTGAGTAGTGCCTTCTTACGTACGAATCAATAATTCAACTATACTGTGCAATCCGTGTGCTACTATGCAACCACGCATTATTACTGTATTTTTACCACCGGGTATTTAAACAGTGTTAACGGTAACAACTACGCCGTTATTAATAAACAACTTATACTTGTCGTTTTCTTCATCCAATCGCTTTCCGTTATGGGGCCCACACAAGGCTGCGTCGTCGTACGAATATTCCCCGACAGCAAGAATATTCCACGACCAACCGAATATTCACCGACCAAAAATAAATATTTTATAACCACTTGCTTATTTTGCAAAATTTGCACATTTCACCCATAACCAAAGTATTATATCAAATTAACCCCTTATTATTCACAATAATATTTAGAGAAAATTTGATTTTATTCATTAATAAGTTGGGGTCTTACAACCTCCCCTCCTTATGAAATTTCGTCCTCAAAATTGACGTACGCACCTGATGTTTCGAAAAGGTGAGGATACCTCGCTTTCATTTCTGATTCCAACTCCCAGGTCATTTCTTCAATAGCATGGTTTCTCCACAAAACCTTAACTTGTGGTATAACCTTCGTGCGTAGGACATGCTCTTTCCTATCCAAGATCTTAACAGGTACCTCCTCGTACGTTAAATCTTCAGCTATCTCGTCTGGTTCTAACTCAATAATGTGGTTCGGGTCTTTAACATATTTACGAAGCATAGATATGTGAAAAACATTATGAACACGAGACATGCTTGGAGGTAATGCGAGTCTATATGCCACATTTCCTATTCGCTCAAGAATCTCAAATGGACCAACAAATCTTGGATTGAGCTTTCCTCTCTTCCCAAATCTTGTAACTCCCTTCCATGGTGCAACACGTAACAATACATGATCCCCAATATTAAATTCCACGTCCTTCCGATGAAGATCCGCATAACTCTTTTGTCGATCCTGTGCCGTTTGTATACGTTGTCGAATCGTTTGGATCTTCTCTGTAGTAATGCGTACCAATTCTGGTCCCAACAATGTTGCTTCACCCACCTCGTCCCAGCATACTGGAGAACGACATTTTCTTCCATACAACGCCTCAAATGGAGCCATACCTATGCTCGCCTGATAACTGTTGTTGTAGGAGAATTCCACCAATGGTAGGTACTTATCCCAACTCCCTTTGAGATCTAAGACACAAAGTCTTAATAGATCTTCAAGAGTTTGAATAGTCCTCTCTGATTGTCCGTCCGTTTGAGGATGGTATGCTGAACTGAATCGTAAATCCGTGCCCATAGCTTTCTGCAAGCTAACCCAAAATCGTGAAGTGAATCTTGGGTCACGATCCGAAACTATGGATACTGGCATGCCATGCAATCTCACAATCTCGTTCACGTACATACTAGCAAGACGTTCAAGGGAATAAGTCTCACGTATCGGCAAGAAATGAGCGGACTTGGTTAATCTATCAACAATAACCCAAATCGCATCTATACCTTGAGAAACCTTGGGAAGACCCGTAACAAAATCCATAGTAATGTGTTCCCACTTCCATTTCGGAATCTCAAGTGGTTGCAATGGACCCTTTGGTACTTGATGCTCCGCTTTTACACGTTGACAAGTTAAACACCTCGAGATAAACTCCGCGATCTCTCTTTTCATATTGCTCCACCAAAATGTATGTCGAAGATCGTGATACATTTTGGTACTCCCAGGATGGATTGCAAACGGTGTGTTGTGTGCCTCCATCATTATTCTATGCTTCAAGTCAAAATCGTTAGGAACACAAAGTCTGGAGTTGACTCGAAGTATTCCTTCTTCATCGATTCTTGCTTCTGGAATAGCACCTTCTTGCACTTTCTTCTTCATACGCATCAGCTCCATGTCCGTAGCTTGAGCAGCTTTAACTTTATCGATTAAAGTCGGTTCTACTCGTATATTTGATATCATCATGTGGGTACTTGGAGCCTTCATCTCTATCTCCATCCTTTGCAAGTCATACAAAATGGGCCTTTGTGTTAAAAACATTGCACTCGTACCCGCATATGATCTTCTACTCAATGCGTCAGCTACTACGTTTGCTTTTCCAGGATGGTATTGGATGGTATGATCGTAATCTTTCAACAGCTCAAGCCAACGTCGTTGCCGCATGTTGAGTTCCTTTTGGGTGAAGAAATATTTGAGGCTTTTATGATCTGTATAGATCTCCACTTTCTCCCCATACAGGTAGTGTCTCCAGATCTTCAACGCAAAAACGACTGCTGCCAACTCCAAATCATGAGTAGGATAATTCCTCTCATATTCTTTGAGTTGTCGTGAGGCATAGGCTATGACTTTCCCATGTTGCATGAGAACACATCCTAACCCTTTGCCTGAAGCATCGCTGTAGATAACAAATCCATCCGAACCAGATGGTATTGTCAAAACAGGTGCCGAAATGAGTCTCCTCTTGAGTTCTTGGAAACTCTTCTCGCATTCCTCACTCCATACGAATTTTGTATCTTTCCGAGTCAGCTGAGTTAACGGAGTAGCGATTCGAGAAAATCCTTCCACAAATCTCCGATAATAACCAGCTAAGCCCAGAAAGCTACGTACTTCGGTTACCGACTTCGGTTGCTCCCAACTTTGTATGGCTTCAATCTTCGCCGGGTCGACAGATACTCCATGTTTTGACACCACGTGCCCAAGGAATGCTACTTCCTCAAGCCAGAACTCGCATTTCTTCAGTTTGGCATATAGCTTGTTTTCACGAAGCCTTTGCAGTACCAGCTTCAAATGGCGCTCATGATCTTCACGGCTTTTGGAATAGATGAGGATGTCATCAATAAAGACAACAACGAACTGATCCAAATATTCTTTGAATACACGGTTCATCATATCCATGAAGGCAGCAGGAGCATTAGTCAATCCAAAAGACATTACTAAGAATTCATAATGCCCGTACCGAGTTCTGAAGGCAGTCTTTGGAATATCCTCAGTTTTAATCTTCAGCTGATGATATCCAGAACGAAGATCGATCTTTGAAAAGAATTGTGCTCCTTGCAACTGGTCAAACAGGTCATCAATGCGAGGTAGCGGATACCTATTCTTGATGGTGACATGGTTCAATTCTCGATAGTCAATACAAAGTCGCATACTCCCGTCTTTCTTCTTTACGAATAAAACAGGAGCACCCCAAGGAGACGTACTAGGACGAATAAAACCGATGTCCAACAACTCCTGTAGTTGGACTTTTAACTCCTGAAGTTCAATAGGAGCCATTCGATATGGGGTTTTAGAAATGGGCTTTGTACCGGGTTCAAGGTCAATAAAGAATTCAATTTCTCGTTCCGGGGGTAGACCGGGAAGTTCTTCAGGAAATACATCGGAAAATTCTCTAACAATAGAAATATTATTCAAATCTGACTTGTCTTTGTTCAAATCCATAACATGGGCTAAGAAAGCTTGACATCCGTTTTTCAATAAACGAATAGCTTTGTGGCTTGATATGACAGTGACTGATTTTAGTGGTTTAGTAGTTTGAATTCGTATGACAGGTTGGTTAGGAATATGAAAACTAACAACCTTACGAAAACAATCAATTTTAGCATGATGAGTGGTTAACCAATCAATTCCTAAAATCACATCAAAAGCAAGTATCTTTAAAGAGATAAGATCAACAGGTAATGTGATAGTGCCAACTTGGATCATGCAAGATTTATAAACTGTAGATGTAACGAAGGTTTCACCCAACGGAGTTTCAACAGATAAGTTAAAGTCCAATTTCTCCGGAGTCAAGTTTAAACGTTGAGCACAAGCAGGAGAGATAAAAGAATGGGTAGAACCGGTATCTAGTAAAGTATAAACTTCGCAAGAATTCAAGATTAGCTTACCCGTGATCACCTCGTTCGGGTTTCTCACGTTTTGGCCAGTTACGACAAACGCTCTTCCAGGAACCGCTGATTTCGCCTTATCCGGGACAGCCCTTGGAATCACCACTCCTGCTGAACTTGGTTTCGCTATAGTACAATCTCGAGAGATGTGGCCTTCCTTCCCACAGTTGTAACACACCTTGGATTGTTGTGGACAGTTTGGGCTGATATGTCCCTCTTTCCCGCATTTGTAACATCTAACTGGCGGTCGTTCTCCTCCCCTAAAATTTGTTGTTGGTGCTGGTGCTGCTGCTGATGTCTTCCCGTCATTGTTGAATCTCCTCTTTCTGAAATTTCCACTTGACTCACCTCTCCTATTATCATGGCCACGATGACCACCCGAGTGGTTACCGCCTTTGTTCGTATTTTTCCCTCCTCGTTGGTTATCATCGCTCTGATGATTGCTGTCACCAGTATGACCCTGGTGATGGTCCCTCGGTTGAGTATACTCATTATCTCTCTCTAATAATTGGGCCCTGTTGACAACGTCTGAATACAGAGAAAATTTATGAGAGATAAGGTATTGACGAATCTCAGGTTTTAAACCTCTCAGAAACATCCGCGTCATTCGTTCCTCATTTTCGACCAAATGAGGTGCAAACCTGGATAACTCTGCAAACTTCGCCTCGTACTGGGACACCGTCATGTTGTTTTGTTCCAGTCTAATAAACTCAACCTCCTTCATATGACGAATACTTTCAGGAAAGTACTTGTCATTGAACAGTTTTTGAAATATTTCCCAGGACATGTTGAGTGCGTCAGGCTGGGTACGCTTCACAGACTCCCACCAGTAGTCTGCCTCACCGCGGAACATAAATGTGGCGAATGGAACCTTCTGTTCCTCCGTGCATCCCAAGACATCAAATATCTTGGTAATTTGCTTGACCCACGTTTCCGCCATGATCGGATCCGGCTTTCCCTTAAATTCTGGTGGTCCCAATTCTTTGAACTGCTTAGCTGTGACAAACCGCGCGTTGTTATCATTTCCACCCGTATTCTGCACACGAGTCTCCCTCGTCTGATTTTGCATGAACTGCAAAAAGCTCCTAAACATTCCATCATTCATCGTTTGCTCGGTAACGTTGTTTACAGGAGGAATATTGCCTTCCTGTTGCACGTTCCCCTGGGTAGTGATCAAAGGTGTCTCCACGGTCTGATTTACTCCATTATTAACGTTCTCAGCTGCCATTCTTAAATACTGCCATAAAACAAGGGTTAATAGTCATGTCATATATTATCCCTATACTCTGACCGACCAAATAAACACCAAATAAACTTAGTCAGGTCATACTAGCGAAGGAATTCCCCGTCTCTCCCCTCCTAGTTCTTGTCTCACATCTCAGCCAGGGATCATATCCCTAAGCTCTGATACCAACTGTGACGCCCCCAAAATAGGTATACAACACCCATTCTGAGTCGCCAAATACATGGTACAGAAAACAACTACAACTTCAATAATACAATTGTCGTGCAAAATACGACAACACATACTGTGAGTTTAAATACAAATATTGTCTTCTAGACAATATCCACACTCAAATAAATCTTCATTACAATTATTCAAACACTATATTACAGAAATAGTGAGGACTGCTAATACATCTTTCTAGAACCATCACTCCATACCCCGACTAGATCCTGCTATGTTCTCACCTCCTGAGAAGAAAAATGGAACAAAAAAGAAAAGGGTGAGCTCAACTAGCCCAGTAAAGAATATTATGACTAAGATAATATACAACAAATTATCGTTAGTCTTCAACAGGGAAAAATCTGATAAAATATAATCGACAACAAGTTTTAGATCAACAACTGCAGCGGAAACAGCAAACCATTAGAAGAGTCAAGTAGAGAAAGAATTCTACTATCTTCTAAGATTTAAAAGTCCATCATCAATATTTTATCCCTGTAACATCAATTAATAATCATCTTTAACCAAATATTCATCTTTGCACTACAGGCCAAAGATATTCATTTGTATCATCAGTCGGTCATGTTCATCTCAACACCTGTTCATCTTTGCACTACAGGCCAAAGATATTCATCAAGTAATTATACATCTTTGCACTACAGGCCAAAGATATTCAGTAATATCATCATTTAGGACTGAGGATGATGAAAAATATCTTAAAGAGAACGAATCCAATGAGACAGAAGGACAAATAGTAGGGATTCGTATAACAGTTTATCCAAGATCAATAATACTTCATAATAATCAATTGTGAAGCAGAATTCAAAAATAAAGATCAAAACATGGATACAATCAAAGATAGTAACCATAATAGACATCTTGGACAAAAAGGAAAAATTTTATTTTTCGGTGAATAGTGCCGTATTCGTGAATAGTGCCGTATACGTGAATAGTGCCGTATACGTGAATAGTAACCCCGACACAAAAAGTTCCAAATTTGATAAAAACTCATATCAATATTTCAGCATAATGATATTGAAGAAAATAATATCATTAAGAAGAAAATAATATCCCTTACCTCAAAATATCAGTACTTCTGGTCGGAATACCGGTATAAGGCTGAAAGAAACTTGCTCTGATGAATAGAAACTCTCAAAGTATCTAAATACTCACAAAATACACTCAATAATCTAGAGAGAGAAAGAGAGAAAACTTGTTTCTGGTGTAATTTTCAATTCTAACTTAGCCCTCTATTTATAGGAAAATTTTGGTAGGTTTGACCTGCAACCTGATGGCTTTACCTGCTACTATTCCCACCTACCACATTTGAAATATAATTCAGCACATTTCTTCACCAACCACAAGTGGGGCCCACCAATTCTAGAATTTTCCATCAAAATGATAAACTCCGAAAATTCAACAATTTCTGAACCAGTCATCTTGTAAAATTCATAATAAATCATACGTTCATTTTTAACGGTTCAAAATTTGTGGGCATATACTCAACTTATATATGTATAACATATCCAAAAATTACCACGATCCAACGGTCGGATTAAAAATTATAACCCCCGTAAAATATCTCAAAAATCCTGATTTTTAATACCTCCATTCCGACAAAAATATGGATAAAAACCTCAACATTAACTCCTTCATTTTTAACCACAAAAATATATCCCTCATTTATATCCACATAAAATAAATATTTCCTTATCATATGAATCAATAATTAATTATTCATAAATAATATTACAGAATCACATTTATGACAACCAGGCCGTTCCCAGGAAAGAGGGGGCTTTCCAATAAGGATTTCTCCTTACTGGCGCGCAATTAGATGACCAAACCTCTCCTTAGACAGAACTTTCTAGACATTGCCAATAATGTTATCTAATAATATTATTCAAATAATATGAATTATTGATCTGATAAATGAAAATACTGTGCAGCAATAATTATTGAAACAACAATAATATAAAATATCAATGCAGCAATTATTGAACCAATAAAATAAAATATTGAACAGTAATCACTGTAACAATTATTGAGTAGTGCCTTCTTACGTACGAATCAATAATTCAACTATACTGTGCAATCCGTGTGCTACTATGCAACCACGCGTTATTACTGTATTTTTAACCACTGGGTATTTAAACAGTGTTAACGGTAACAACTACGCCATTATTAATAAACAACTTATACTTGTCGTTTTCTTCATCCAATCGCTTTCCGTTATGGGGCCCACACAAGGCTGCGTCGTCGTACGAATATTCCCCGACAGCAAGAATATTCCACGACCAACCGAATATTCACCGACCAAAAATAAATATTTTATAACTACTTGCTTATTTTGCAAAATTTGCACATTTCACCCATAACCAAAGTATTATATCAAATTAACCCCCTTATTATTCACAATAATATTTAGAGAAAATTTGATTTTATTCATTAATAAGTTGGGGTCTTACAGTTGTGGTAAGTTTGGTTATTTTATGGGGGGCCATATGTCATCATCTAAGAGTCTCTTCGTCAATAGTAATTACCGTCGTCAATAGTAATTACCGT
This sequence comes from Panax notoginseng, assembly GCA_016801055.1. Classification (NCBI taxonomy): domain Eukaryota; kingdom Viridiplantae; phylum Streptophyta; class Magnoliopsida; order Apiales; family Araliaceae; genus Panax; species Panax notoginseng. Next base: position 7,155,576 of record CM029018.1, on the reverse strand, counting down.
CGTCAATAGTAATTACCGTCGTCAATAGTAATTACCGTCGTCAATAGTATTTACCTTAGTCAATAGTAATTACTTTCGTCAATAGTATTTACCTTGGTCAATAGTAATTACCTTCGTCAATAGTATTTACCTTGGTCAATAGTAATTACTTTCGTCAATAGTAGTTGTCCCCTCAATATTACCAAGAGTCATTTGACCCTTCGTTAAGACCAAGAGTCATTTGACCCTTCGTTAAGACCAAGAGCCACCCTCAGTTTTTCTATAAATAGAGGCCTAGGGCTTCATTATTTTTCACGAATTCATTCAAGCTATAGAGAGCGAAAGTATAGAGAGAATAAGAGAGAGAGAGAATAAAAGTATTCTGCTACATCACTTTTCCAATATCCAGTTCTTTTAAGGTAGGGAATATTATTTTTTTTATATTCATGAATAGAACTTCTGTTATTCCATTTGTTATTATTCTGTTGGAATAACCAGTATACGCGGTCTACCCTATACTTGGTGACATTCTTCTATTATTCTGTTGGAACATCCTGTCTGTGTGTTTTACACCGGACCTGGTTCCGTTTATTATTCTGTTGGAACATCCTGTCTGTGTGTTTTACACCGGACCTGGTTCCGTTTTATTATTATTCTGTTGGAATATCCTGTCTGTGTGTTTTACACCGGACCTGGTTCCATTATTTATTATTCTGTCGAAATATCCTGTCTGTGCGTTTACGCCGGACCTGGTTCCATTATTTATTATTCTATTGGAATAACCTGTCTGTGCGGTCTATCGCATGCATGGTGATTTCTTTTGTTATTCCATTCTTTATTGTACTCAGTTGGTTAAGTTTTGACTTCTATACTCCATGAAATTTGTGGAATATCCTTGATAGTTGCGTTTCATCCAGTATCTTTTCAAGAAAATATTCTTCTAAGCATTCTTGAATTTTACTCCACAATGCAGTATCATGTTGACAATTTGGACGTTGTTAATTCCTGGATAAATTAATTCTTGAACTTGTTTTATTGAATTCTTATATCATTGTCATCATCCTCATGTTTATAAAATGTTGAAAGTCATCTGTGGCCTGTATTGCATAGATGGACTTGGTATGATTATGACCAGGGATTATTCGGTATAATCATGACCGTAATGTTACAAATGATGTGGTAAAAGTCCTCATTGGCCCGTAGTGCATTGATGGACAGTTGTTGGCATGATCATGACCATTAATGAATATACGAATATCCTTGGCCGTAGTGCAGGGGTGATTCGATGATGTGGATTATTTTATTAAGCTGAGTCCCAGCGATCACAGTGTTGAAACACTTTTTAAATCATAAAAGATAGTAGAGTTTATTTTCTACTTGACTCTTTTAATGGATTGCTTGTTCCGCTACAGTTAAACTTGATGTCTATTATATTTTATCAGTTTAACATTGTTGAAGGCTAATGATAATTTATTCTGCATTATCTTAGTCATAATATTTCTTACTGGGCTAGTTGAGCTCACCCTTTCTTTCACTGTTCTCTTCAGGAAATGAGAACGTAGCTGGGACAAGTCGGGGTACGGAGTGATGGTCCGAAGAATAGTATTAGTTAGTAGTCCTCACTATTCTATATAATGGTGTGTTAATAAATGTAATGAGGACTCCTTTTGAGTATGAATACTCTCTAGAAGATAATATTTGTATTCAAACTCACAGTTTATGTTTTGTCGTATTGTACACGACAGATGTATTAATCCGTTGTATTTGTATTCTGTACTATGTATCTGACGACTCAAGATGGGTGACGTATACCTAATTTTGGGGGCGTCACAGTTGGTATCAGAGCTTAGGGATATGATCCCTGGCTAAGATGTGAGAATAGAACTAGGAGGGGAGCGACGGGGAATTCCTTCGCTAGTATGACCTACCTAAGTTTATTTGGTATTTAATTGGTCGGTCAAAGTATATGGATAATATGTTATATGTTAATTAACCCTTGTTTTGTGGCAGTATTTGAAAATGGCAGCTGAAAATGTCAACAATGGAGTGAGTGAGACCGTGACACCTCTAATAACCAACCAAGATAATGTAATATCAGTCGAAGAAGAAATTAGAGATATCTACGTGGTAAGTGAAGAACTAATAGTTGCACCCGAGCTAGTGGCAGAGGTATCAGCTGAGAGTGAGGAAGAAGAGGAAGAAGAGGAACCTGAGGAGAATTGGTTAGAAGAAATCTATGATCAAAACTTAGAATTACAAAATCGTGTTCATGAGTTAGAAGAGCAGGCTGAAGAACGGCAGGCAGTCGTTGAGCAAAGAGATGTAACGATTCAAAATTGTGTTACCCGATATGTGATGCTCGAACAAAATCACGCTTTGGCAGAGTGTAAGATATTAAAGTTAGAATCTGAGAATTCAAATATCAAGGATCAGCTGAAAGAAGAAACAACTGAACGAATGAGAATGCAGGATGCGTGGGTAAAAGCCGCACGACGTGTTGATATTATAGAAAGAGATGTCCGATCAAAAAAGGCTAAAATAGATGATATACATTTCTCTTTTTGGACAGCAATTGGGAGAACCCAACATCGAGTTTTGAATTACCCTGTACAGAGCGGTCAATCTGAACTCGATATGGATCGAAGATTGATGATTCAGATCATGAAGCAGGAGTACGATGAAGCAGTTGAGGGTGGAATATGCCCTATATTAAAGTCAATTCCAACGATAGAGATGACATCAAATGCTACCCCAGACAAGTCAAAGCCGGGTAGTTCAAGGGAGAGCGGTTGTCATGACTTCCCAACAAGTGAGGAACCCAAATGAAGTTATCGCGGGTAAGCTAATCATAAACCCTTGCGAAGTTTGTACCTTATTCGATACCGGTTCTACTCACTCTTTTATTTCACCTAGTTATGTTCAATGTTTGAAGTTAACTCCGGAGAACTTAGACTTTGATATGTCTGTTTAAAGTCAATTGGGAGAAATCTTCATTACCTCCACTATTTATAAATCTTGTTCAAATCAACACTTTCACGTTACCTGTCGATCTTATCTCTTTGAAAATACTTGCCTTTGATGTGATTTTTGGAAACGATTGGTTAACTGCTCATCATGCTTTTCGTAAGGTTGTTAGCTTTCATATTCCTAACCAACCTATTATACGAATTCAAGTAACCAAATCACTAAAGTCAATCATTGTCGTATCAAGCCATAAGTAAAAATTCCCGTTCCTTTCGTTGTTGACTTCCTGGTGTGGAATGCACCGAAGCTAGACTTTCCGTAGGAGACGTTGTAAATGACGATGGCAAGTTGATAGGTATCAATGTGACGTGTTATCCAAGTCTTGGATGAGGGTCACAGTTTTGAACGATATTTCTATTGTTAATAAATTTCTTGACGTATTCTTGAAGACTTCTTAGCCTACCCCAGAGCGTAAAATTGAATTTTGTATTGACCCCAGTACAAAACCCATTTCTTAAACCCTCAAATATTTCTTCAACTAAAACGAACGTATTATGCGCCAAAGACATTGGCTCGAGCTGTTGAATATTACGATCGTACCATTCAATAATATCGTGGAAAAGCGAACGTGGTAGCTGACGCGTTGTGTAGAAGATCGTATACGGTTACAAGTGCGAATATACGAACCCACGTGAAGATAACGAATATACGATTAAAATCGACTTTAATCGATAAAGTTAAAGCCGCTCAAGCTACATACTCAGAGCTGATAAATGTGAAGAAGAAGGTTCAAGAGGGCGTTATTCCAGAAGCAAGAATCGACGAAGAGAGGAAATCTCAACTCTCGATTTAATTGGCCCATTTGAAATCCTCGATGAAGTAGGAACTGTGGCCTAAAGACTCGTTTTACCGCCAAGTATGTTGCGTGTTCAGAACATTTTTTTTTTTACATATCGATGTTACGTAAATATGTGGACGACCCGAACCACATTATTAATTTAGAACCGAACGAGATAGCGAAATATTTAACGTATGAGGAGATACGTGTTAACATCTTGGATAAGAAGGATCATATTCGATGCTTAAAGGTTATACCTCAAGAGTTAGAATTTGAAGTGAAGTCAAGGTATCCTCACATGTTTGGCATACCAAGTACGTACGTAAATTTCGAGGGCGAAATTCCATAAGGAGGGGAGATTGTGAGACCCCAGATTTTATGAATAAATATTTAATTTTTCTCGAAATAATTTTTTTTTTATTATGGTGTGGATTTGATATAATAGTTATGGGTAGTATTTATAAATTTTGCAAAGTATGCAAGTTGTTATAAAATATTCGTTTGGTCGGAGAATATTCTTTTTGTCGAGGAATATTCGTACGACGGCACAATCATTGGTGGACCCCACAACAGAATTATTGTCGGATTGAGAAAACGACAAAGATAGTTTATTATAAATAACGGCGGAAGTTTTACCATTGTTACTGTTGAACTACTCGGTAGTAAAAGTACAGTAATACGCGTGGTTGCATAGTAGCACACGGTATTGATTATTGATGCTTACGTGAGAAGTCACTCAGCTGTACTCAATTATTGCTACAGTAATTGCTGCATCATATCTCTTAAATTATTGTCATAGTATCATCTGTATAATATGTTATATTATTAAATCAATAATTGAGACGTTGTGGTAAGTTTGGTTATTTTATGGGGGGCCATATGTCATCATCTAAGAGTCTCTTCGTCAATAGTAATTACCGTCGTCAATAGTAATTACCGTCGTCAATAGTAATTACCGTCGTCAATAGTATTTACCTTAGTCAATAGTAATTACTTTCGTCAATAGTATTTACCTTGGTCAATAGTAATTACCTTCGTCAATAGTATTTACCTTGGTCAATAGTAATTACTTTCGTCAATAGTAGTTGTCCCTTCAATATTACCAAGAGTCATTTGACCCTTCGTTAAGACCAAGAGTCATTTGACCCTTCGTTAAGACCAAGAGCCACCCTCAGTTTTTCTATAAATAGAGGCCTAGGGCTTCATTATTTTTCACGAATTCATTCAAGCTATAGAGAGCGAAAGTATAGAGAGAATAAGAGAGAGAGAGAATAAAAGTATTCTGCTACATCACTTTTCCAATATCCAGTTCTTTTAAGGTAGGGAATATTATTTCTTTTATATTCATGAAGAGAACTTCTGTTATTCCATTTGTTATTATTCTGTTGGAATAACCAGTATACGCGGTCTACCCTATACTTGGTGACATTCTTCTATTATTCTGTTGGAACATCCTGTCTGTGTGTTTTACACCGGACCTGGTTCCGTTTATTTTTCTGTTGGAACATCCTGTCTGTGTGTTTTACACCGGACCTGGTTCCGTTTTATTATTATTCTGTTGGAATATCCTGTCTGTGTGTTTTACACCGGACCTGGTTCCATTATTTATTATTCTGTCGAAATATCCTGTCTGTGCGTTTACACCGGACCTGGTTCCATTATTTATTATTCTATTGGAATAACCTGTCTGTGCGGTCTATCGCATGCATGGTGATTTCTTTTGTTATTCCATTCTTTATTGTACTCAGTTGGTTAAGTTTTGACTTCTATACTCCATGAAATTTGTGGAATATCCTTGATAGTTGCGTTTCATCCAGTATCTTTTCAAGAAAATATTCTTCTAAGCATTCTTGAATTTTACTCCACAATGCAGTATCATGTTGACAATTTGGACGTTGTTAATTCCTGGATAAATTAATTCTTGAACTTGTTTTATTGAATTCTTATATCATTGTCATCATCCTCATGTTTATAAAATGTTGAAAGTCATCTGTGGCCTGTATTGCATAGATGGACTTGGTATGATTATGACCAGGGATTATTCGGTATAATCATGACCGTAATGTTACAAATGATGTGGTAAAAGTCCTCATTGACCCGTAGTGCATTGATGGACAGTTGTTGGCATGATCATGACCATTAATGAATATACGAATATCCTTGGCCGTAGTGCAGGGGTGATTCGATGATGTGGATTATTTTATTAAGCTGAGTCCCAGCGATCACAGTGTTGAAACACTTTTTAAATCATAAAAGATAGTAGAGTTTATTTTCTACTTGACTCTTTTAATGGATTGCTTGTTCCGCTACAGTTAAACTTGATGTCTATTATATTTTATCAGTTTAACATTGTTGAAGGCTAATGATAATTTATTCTGCATTATCTTAGTCATAATATTTCTTACTGGGCTAGTTGAGCTCACCCTTTCTTTCACTGTTCTCTTCAGGAAATGAGAACGTAGCTGGGACAAGTCGGGGTACGGAGTGATGGTCCGAATGATAGTATTAGTTAGTAGTCCTCACTATTCTATGTAATGGTGTGTTAATTAATGTAATGAGGACTCCTTTTGAGTATGAATACTCTCTAGAAGATAATATTTGTATTCAAACTCACAGTTTATGTTTTGTCGTATTGTACACGACAGATGTATTAATCAGTTGTATTTGTATTCTGTACTAAGTATCTGACGACTCAAGATGGGTGACGTATACCTAATTTTGGGGGCGTCACAAGTAATACATGTGGTTGAACAGTGGCACACGGATTGCACTGTATTTTTGAATTATGGATTCTTACGAAGGAAGGCACTACTCAATAATTGTGACGCCCCCAGAATAGGTATACAACACCCATTCTGAGTCGCCAAATACATGGTACAGAAAGCAAACTACAACTTCAATAATACAATTGTCGTGCAAAATACGACAACACATACTGTGAGTTTAAATACAAATATTGTCTTCTAGACAATATCCACACTCAAATAAATCCTCATTACAATTATTCAAATACTATTTTACAGAAATAGTGAGGACTGCTAATACATCTTTCTAGAACCATCACTCCATACCCCGACTAGATCCTGCTATGTTCTCACCTCCTGAGAAGAAAAATGGAACAAAAAGGAAAAGGGTGAGCTCAACTAGCCCAGTAAAGAATATTATGACTAAGATAATATACAACAAATTATCGTTAGTCTTCAACAGGGAAAAATCTGATAAAATATAATCGACAACAAGTTTTAGATCAACAACTGCAGCGGAAACAGCAAACCATTAGAAGAGTCAAGTAGAGAAAGAATTCTACTATCTTCTAAGATTTAAAAGTCCATCATCAATATTTTATCCCTGTAACATCAATTAATAATCATCTTTAACCAAATATTCATCTTTGCACTACAGGCCAAAGATATTCATTTGTATCATCAGTCGGTCATGTTCATCTCAACACCTGTTCATCTTTGCACTACAGGCCAAAGATATTCATCAAGTAATTATACATCTTTGCACTACAGGCCAAAGATATTCAGTAATATCATCATTTAGGACTGAGGATGATGAAAAATATCTTAAAGAGAACGAATCCAATGAGACAGAAGGACAAATAGTAGGGATTCGTATAACAGTTTATCCAAGATCAATAATACTTCATAATAATCAATTGTGAAGCAGAATTCAAAAATAAAGATCAAAACATGGATACAATCAAAGATAGTAACCATAATAGACATCTTGGACAAAAAGGGAAAATTTTATTTTTCGGTGAATAGTGCCGTATTCGTGAATAGTGCCGTATACGTGAATAGTGCCGTATACGTGAATAGTAACCCCCGACACAAAAAGTTCCAAATTTGATAAAAACTCATATCAATATTTCAGCATAATGATATTGAAGAAAATAATATCATTAAGAAGAAAATTATATCCCTTACCTCAAAATATCAGTACTTCTGGTCGGAATACCGGTATAAGGCTGAAAGAAACTTGCTCTGATGAATAGAAACTCTCAAAGTATCTAAATACTCACAAAATACATGTAAGACCCCAATTTTTATAAATAAAGATGAATTTTCTATAAATATCATTTTTGAATATTATGGAGTTAATTTGATATAATGTTATAGTTGTGGGTAATATTTATAAATTTTGCAAAGTAAGCAAGTTGTTATAAAATATTCGTTTGGTCGGAGAATATTCTTTTTGTCGGGGAATATTCGTACGACGGCATAATCATTGGTGGACCCCACAACGGAATTATTGTCGGATTTAGAAAACGACAGAATTATCTTTCTATAAAAATAACGGCTGAGGTGTTACCGTTAAAACCGTTAAAACTGTTGAACTACTCGGTAGTAAAAGTACAGTAATACGCGTGGTTGCATAGTAGCACACGGTATTGATTATTGATGCTTACGTGAGAAGTCACTCAGCTATACTCAATTATTGCTACAGTAATTGCTGCATCATATCTCTTAAATTATTGTCATAGTATCATCTGTATAATATGTTATATTATTGAGACGTTGTGGTAAGTTTGGTTATTTTATGGGGGGCCATATGTCATCATCTAAGAGTCTCTTCGTCAATAGTAATTACCGTCGTCAATAGTAATTACCGTCGTCAATAGTAATTACCGTCGTCAATAGTATTTACCTTGGTCAATAGTAATTACCTTCGTCAATAGTATTTACCTTGGTCAATAGTAATTACCTTCGTCAATAGTATTTACCTTGGTCAATAGTAATTACTTTCGTCAATAGTAGTTGTCCCTTCAATATTACCAAGAGTCATTTGACCCTTCGTTAAGACCAAGAGTCATTTGACCCTTCGTTAAGACCAAGAGCCACCCTCAGTTTTTCTATAAATAGAGGCCTAGGGCTTCATTATTTTTCACGAATTCATTCAAGCTATAGAGAGAGAAAGTATAGAGAGAATAAGAGAGAGAGAGACTAAAAGTATTCTGCTACATCACTTTTCCAATATCCAGTTCTTTTAAGGTAGGGAATATTATTTCTTTTATATTCATGAAGAGAACTTCTGTTATTCCATTTGTTATTATTCTGTTGGAATAACCAGTATATGCGGTCTACCCTATACTTGGTGACATTCTTCTATTATTCTGTTGGAACATCCTGTCTGTGTGTTTTACACCGGACCTGGTTCCGTTTATTTTTCTGTTGGAACATCCTGTCTGTGTGTTTTACACCGGACCTGGTTCCGTTTTATTATTATTCTGTTGGAATATCCTGTCTGTGTGTTTTACACCGGACCTGGTTCCATTATTTATTATTCTGTCGGAATATCCTGTCTGTACGTTTACGCCGGACCTGGTTCCATTATTTATTATTCTGTTGGAATAACCTGTCTGTGCGGTCTATCGCATGCATGGTGATTTCTTTTGTTATTCCATTCTTTATTATACTCAGTTGGTTAAGTTTTGACTTCTATACTCCATGAAATTTGTGGAATATCCTTGATAGTTGCGTTTCATCCAGTATCTTTTCAAGAAAATATTCTTCTAAGCGTTCTTGAATTTTACTCCACAATGCAGTATCATGTTGACAATTTGGACGTTGTTAATTCCTGGATAAATTAATTCTTGAACTTGTTTTATTGAATTCTTATATCATTGTCATCATCCTCATGTTTATAAAATGTTGAAAGTCATCTGTGGCATGTAGTGCATAGATGGACTTGGTATGATTATGACCAGGGATTATTCGGTATAATCATGACCGTAATGTTACAAATGATGTGGTAAAAGTCCTCATTGGCCCGTAGTGCATTGATGGACAGTTGTTGGCATGATCATGACCATTAATGAATACACGAATATCCTTGGCCGTAGTGCAGGGGTGATTCGATGATGTGGATTATTTTATTAAGCTGAGTCTCAGCGATCGCAGTGTTGAAAAACCTTTTAAATCATAAAAGATAGTAGAGTTTATTTTCTACTTGACTCTTTTAATGGATTGCTTGTTCCGCTGCAGTTAAACTTGATGTCTATTATATTTTATCAGTTTAACATTGTTGAAGGCTAATGATAATTTATTCTGCATTATCTTAGTCATAATATTTCTTACTGGGCTAGTTGAGCTCACCCTTTCTTTCACTGTTCTCTTCAGGAAATGAGAACGTAGCTGGGACAAGTCGGGGTACGGAGTGATGGTCCGAATGATAGTATTAGTTAGTAGTCCTCACTATTCTATGTAATGGTGTGTTAATAAATGTAATGAGGACTCCTTTTGAGTATGAATACTCTCTAGAAGATAATATTTGTATTCAAACTCACAGTTTATGTTTTGTCGTATTGTACACGACAGTTGTATTATTAAGTTGTATTTGTATTCTGTACTATGTATCTGACGACCCAAGATGGGTGATGTATACCTAATTTTGGGGGCGTCACAGTTGGTATCAAAGCTTAGGGATATGATCCCTGGCTAAGATGTGAGAATAGAACTAGGAGGGGAGAGACGGGGAATTCCTTCGCTAGTATGGCATACCTAAGTTTATTTGCATGGTATTTAATTGGTCGGTCATAATATAAGGATAATATATGACATATCAATTAATTTTTATTTTGTGGCAGTATCTGAAAATGGCATCTGAGAATGTTGAGAATAGCAATGGAGCACAGACGACTGTTGATTCACCACACATCAATAATCATGATAATGTGCATCAGGAAGGTGTCAATCCTCATGCAAACAACAACACTGACCAAATGATGAATGATCAAATGTTCAGAGGCTTTATGCAATTCATGCAACAACAGGTGAAAGCGGCTCCTGTCCACAACGTAGGTGGAAATACTGGAAACTCTCAGGCGGTCACCGCTAAACAGTTTAAGGAGCTGGGACCACCGGAGTTTAAGGGAGAACCCAAGCCACTTGTAGCTGAAACATGGATAAAGCAGATCACCAAGATATTTGATGTCTTGGGTTGCTCCGAGGAGCAAAAGGTTCCCTTTGCCGCCTTTATGTTGCGAGGAGAGGCAGATTACTGGTGGGAATCGATAAAGCGTACTCAACCTGCCGCACTGAAGATGTCCTGGGAGAAGTTCCAAGAGCTGTTTAACAACAAATACTTTCCCGAGAGTATTCGTCACATGAAGGAGGTGGAGTTCATCAAATTGGAGCAGAATAATATGACCGTGTCGCAGTACGAGGCAAAATTTGCGGAGTTATCCCGGTTTGCGTCCCACCTGGTGGATAATGAAGAAAGAATGACGCGGATGTTTTTAAGAGGTTTGAAGCCGGAGATACGTCAACATCTTGTTTCTCATAAACTGTGTTTGTATTCAGATGTTGTAAATAGGGCTCAGTTGGTGGAGCGCGATAACGAGACAACGCAACCAAAAGAGAGCAGCCGGCAAAATGATAATACCAGTGAGAGCAGTCATCGAAGCGGTGACAACAAGCGTGGAGGGAATCAACAGGCCAGAAATGGTAACCACTTCGGTGGTAATCAGGGCCAAAACAATAAGAATGGACATTTCAAGAAGAGGAGATTCAACAATGATGGAAAGACGTCAGCACCAGCACCTGTCGTTAAGGAAGGAGAACGACCACCTATCATATGTTTCAAATGCGGAGGGGAGGGGCACATCAGTCCAAACTGCGCGATGCCGTCCAAAGCATGTTATAATTGTGGAAGAGAAGGTCATTTAGCCCGATTTTGTCGTTTACCGAAGACAAATTCAGCTAGGATGGAGGCACCAAAAGCCGTCCCAGAAAAGTCAAAACCGGTTGTGCAAGGGAGAGCGTTTGTTGTGAACTCCCAGAGAGCAAGGAACCCGAATGAGGTCATCACGGGTAAGCTTATTATAAACTCTAAAGAAGTTTATACTTTATTTGATACCGGTTCAACCCATTCTTTTATTTCTCCTACTTGCGCTCATCGATTAAATTTGATTCCGGAGAAATTAGACTTTGACTTATCTGTGGAAACTCCGTTGGGAGAAACCTTCATTACCTCCACTGTTTATAAGTCTTGTTTGGTTCAAGTTGGTACCCACACATTACCTATCGATCTGATTTCATTAAAAATACTTGCATTTGACGTGATTCTAGGGATTGATTGGTTAACTACTCATTATGCAAAAATTGATTGTTTTCGTAAGGTTGTTAGCTTTCATATTCCTAATCGACCTATTATGCGAATTCAAGCAACCAAACCATTAAAATCAATCGCTGTCATCTCAAGCCATAAAGCTATTCGTTTATTGAAAAACGGATGTCAAGCTTTCTTAGCTCATGTTACAGATCTAAACAAAAATACGTCAGTTTTGAATGATATTTCTATTGTTAATAAATTCCCTGACGTATTCCCTGAAGAACTTCCTGGCCTACCCCCAGAGCGTGAAATTGAATTTTGTATCGATCTTGAACCCGGTACAAAACCCATTTCCAAAGCCCCATATCGAATGGCTCCTATTGAACTTCAGGAGTTAAAGACCCAACTGCAGGAATTGTTAGACATTGGTTTTATTCGTCCTAGTACTTCTCCTTGGGGTGCTCCTGTTCTGTTCGTGAAGAAGAAAGATGGGGGTATGCGACTTTGTATTGATTATCGGGAGTTGAATCATGTCACCATCAAAAATAGGTACCCATTGCCACGTATTGATGACCTGTTTGACCAGTTGCAAGGAGCACAATTCTTTTCAAAGATCGATCTTCGTTCTGGATATCATCAGCTGAAGGTTAGAACTGAGGATATTCCAAAGACGGCTTTTAGAACTCGGTACGGGCATTATGAATTCCTAGTCATGTCCTTTGGATTGACTAATGCTCCTGCTGCCTTCATGGATATGATGAACCGGGTATTCAAGGAATATTTGGATCACTTTGTGGTCGTCTTTATTGATGACATCCTTATTTATTCCAAAAGCCGTGAAGATCATGAGCAACACTTGAGGCTGGTACTCCAAAAGCTTCGTGAATACAAGCTTTATGCCAAGTTGAAGAAATGCGAGTTCTGGCTGGAGGAGGTAGCATTCCTTGGGCACGTAGTATCAAGTCGTGGAATATCGGTTGACCCGGCAAAGATTGAAGCTATTCAAAGCTGGGAGCAACCTAAATCAGTGACCGAGGTACGTAGCTTTCTTGGTTTAGCTGGTTATTATCGGAGATTCGTGGAAGGATTTTCTCGAATCGCTACTCCATTAACTCAGCTGACTCGGAAAGATACAAAGTTTGGTTGGAGCGAAGAATGTGAGCAGAGTTTTCAAGAACTCAAGAGGAGACTCATTTCAGCACCTGTTCTAACAATACCATCTGGCTCGGAGGGATTTGTCATCTACAGTGATGCTTCGAGCAAAGGGTTGGGATGTGTTCTCATGCAACATGGAAAAGTCATAGCCTATGCATCAAGACAACTCAAGGAATATGAGAGGAATTATCCTACTCATGATCTAGAGTTGGCAGCTGTTGTCTTTGCACTTAAAATTTGGAGGCATTACTTGTATGGGGAGAAGGTGGAGATCTTTACGGATCATAAAAGCCTCAAATATTTCTTCACTCAAAAGGAACTCAACATGCGACAACGACGTTGGCTTGAACTGTTGAAAGATTATGATCATACCATTCAATACCATCCTGGAAAAGCGAACGTGGTAGCTGACGCATTGAGTAGAAGATCATATGCAAGTACGAGTGCGATATTGTCAACACAAAGGCCCATTTTGTGTGACTTGCAAAGGATGGAGATAGAGTTGAAGACTCCAGGGACCCATGTGATGATGGCGAATATACGAGTAGAACCGACTTTAATCGATAAAGTTAAAGCTGCTCAAGCTACAGACCTGGAGCTGATGCGTATGAGGAAGAAAGTGCAAGAAGGTTCTATGCCGGAAGCAAGAATCGATGAAGAAGGAATACTTCGAGTCAACTCCAGACTTTGTGTTCCTAACAACCCTGATTTAAAGTATGAAATCATGATGGAGGCGCACAACACACCGTTTGCAATCCATCCTGGAAGTACCAAAATGTATCATGATCTTCGTCATACATTTTGGTGGAGCAATATGAAGAGAGAGATAGCGTTGTTTATCTCAAGGTGTCTAACTTGTCAACGAGTCAAAGCGGAGCATCAAGTACCAAAAGGTCCATTGCAACCACTTGAAATTCCAGAATGGAAGTGGGAGCACATTACCATGGATTTCGTTACCGGTCTTCCTAGGGTTTCTCAAGGTATTGATGCGATTTGGGTCATTGTTGATAGATTGACCAAGTCTGCTCATTTCTTACCGATACGAGAAACTTATACACTTGAACGTCTTGCTCGTATGTACATAAACGAGATTGTAAGACTGCATGGTATGCCAGTATCCATAGTTTCTGATCGAGACCCAAGATTCACTTCACGATTTTGGGTTAGTTTACAAAAAGCTATGGGCACGGAGTTACGATTTAGTTCAGCATATCATCCTCAGACGGACGGACAATCAGAGAGGACTATTCAAACTCTTGAAGATCTATTAAGACTCTGTGTCTTTGACTTCAAAGGAAGTTGGGACAAGTTCTTACCATTGGTGGAGTTTTCCTACAACAACAGTTATCAAGCAAGTATTGGCATGGCTCCATTCGAAGCATTGTATGGAAGAAAATGTCGTTCTCCAGTATGCTGGGATGAGGTGGGCGAAGCAACGTTGTTGGGACCGGAGTTGGTACGTATGACTACAGAAAAGATTCAAACGATCCGACAACGTATAAAAACCTCACAAGATCGACAAAAGAGTTATGCTGATCTTCATCGAAAGGACGTGGAATTTGATGTAGGAGATCATGTGTTCTTACGTGTTGCTCCATGGAAAGGAGTTACGAGATTTGGAAAGAGAGGAAAGCTAAATCCTCGATTCATCGGTCCATTTTTAATCCTCGATCGAGTAGGAACTGTGGCTTATAGACTCGCTTTACCGCCAAGTATGTCTCGTGTTCATAACGTTTTCCACATATCCATGTTACGCAAATATGTGGAAGACCCGAACCACATTATTGAGTTAGAACCGGACGAAATAGCGGAGGATTTGACGTATGAAGAAGTTCCTGTTCAAATCTTGGATAAGAAGGAACATATTCTACGCTCCAAGGTTATACCTCAAGTCAAAGTTTTGTGGAGAAACCACGATGTTGAGGAAATGACTTGGGAGTTAGAATCAGAAATGAAATCAAGGTATCCTTACCTCTTCGACATACCAGGTACGTACCCTAATTTCGAGGGCGAAATTTCATAAGAAGGGGAGGTTGTAAGACCCCAATTTTTATAAATAAAGATGAATTTTCTATAAATATCATTTTTGAATATTATGGAGTTAATTTGATATAATGTTATAGTTGTGGGTAATATTTATAAATTTTGCAAAGTAAGCAAGTTGTTATAAAATATTCGTTTGGTCGGAGAATATTCTTTTTGTCGGGGAATATTCGTACGACGGCACAATCATTGGTGGACCCCACAACGGAATTATTGTCGGATTTAGAAAACGACAGAATTATCTTTCTATAAAAATAACGGCTGAGGTGTTACCGTTAAAACCGTTAAAACTGTTGAACTACTCGGTAGTAAAAGTACAGTAATACGCGTGGTTGCATAGTAGCACACGGTATTGATTATTGATGCTTACGTGAGAAGTCACTCAGCTATACTCAATTATTGTTACAGTAATTGCTGCATCATATCTCTTAAATTATTGTCATAGTATCATCTGTATAATATGTTATATTATTGAGACGTTGTGGTAAGTTTGGTTATTTTATGGGGGGCCATATGTCATCATCTAAGAGTCTCTTCGTCAATAGTAATTACCGTCGTCAATAGTAATTACCGTCGTCAATAGTAATTACCGTCGTCAATAGTATTTACCTTGGTCAATAGTAATTACCTTCGTCAATAGTATTTACCTTGGTCAATAGTAATTACCTTCGTCAATAGTATTTACCTTGGTCAATAGTAATTACTTTCGTCAATAGTAGTTGTCCCTTCAATATTACCAAGAGTCATTTGACCCTTCGTTAAGACTAAGAGTCATTTGACCCTTCGTTAAGACCAAGAGCCACCCTCAGTTTTTCTATAAATAGAGGCCTAGGGCTTCATTATTTTTCACGAATTCATTCAAGCTATAGAGAGAGAAAGTATAGAGAGAATAAGAGAGAGAGAGACTAAAAGTATTCTGCTACATCACTTTTCCAATATCCAGTTCTTTTAAGGTAGGGAATATTATTTCTTTTATATTCATGAAGAGAACTTCTGTTATTCCATTTGTTATTATTCTGTTGGAATAACCAGTATACGCGGTCTACCCTATACTTGGTGACATTCTTCTATTATTCTGTTGGAACATCCTGTCTGTGTGTTTTACACCGGACCTTGTTCCGTTTATTTTTCTGTTGGAACATCCTGTCTGTGTGTTTTACACCGGACCTGGTTCCGTTTTATTATTATTCTGTTGGAATATCCTGTCTGTGTGTTTTACACCGGACCTGGTTCCATTATTTATTATTCTGTCGAAATATCCTGTCTGTGCGTTTACGCCGGACCTGGTTCCATTATTTATTATTCTGTTGGAATAACCTGTTTGTGCGGTCTATCGCATGCATGGTGATTTCTTTTGTTATTCCATTCTTTATTGTACTCAGTTGGTTAAGTTTTGACTTCTATACTCCATGAAATTTGTGGAATATCCTTGATAGTTGCGTTTCATCCAGTATCTTTTCAAGAAAATATTCTTCTAAGCATTCTTGAATTTTACTCCACAATGCAGTATCATGTTGACAATTTGGACGTTGTTAATTCCTGGATAAATTAATTCTTGAACTTGTTTTATTGAATTCTTATATCATTGTCATCATCCTCATGTTTATAAAATGTTGAAAGTCATCTGTGGCCTGTATTGCATAGATGGACTTGGTATGATTATGACCAGGGATTATTCGGTATAATCATGACCGTAATGTTACAAATGATGTGGTAAAAGTCCTCATTGGCCCGTAGTGCATTGATGGACAGTTGTTGGCATGATCATGACCATTAATGAATACACGAATATCCTTGGCCGTAGTGCAGGGGTGATTCGATGATGTGGATTATTTTATTAAGCTGAGTCCTAGCGATCACAGTGTTGAAAAACTTTTTAAATCATAAAAGATAGTAGAGTTTATTTTCTACTTGACTCTTTTAATGGATTGCTTGTTCCGCTGCAGTTAAACTTGATGTCTATTATATTTTATCAGTTTAACATTGTTGAAGGATAATGATAATTTATTCTGCATTATCTTAGTCATAATATTTCTTACTGGGCTAGTTGAGCTCACCCTTTCTTTCACTGTTCTCTTCAGGAAATGAGAACGTAGCTGGGACAAGTCGGGGTACGGAGTGATGGTCCGAATGATAGTATTAGTTAGTAGTCCTCACTATTCTATGTAATGGTGTGTTAATAAATGTAATGAGGACTCCTTTTGAGTATGAATACTCTCTAGAAGATAATATTTGTATTCAAACTCACAGTTTATGTTTTGTCGTATTGTACACGACAGATGTATTAATCAGTTGTATTTGTATTCTGTACTATGTATCTGACGACCCAAGATGGGTGATGTATACCTAATTTTGGGGGCGTCACAATACACTCAATAATCTAGAGAGAGAAAGAGAGAAAACTTGTTTCTGGTGTGATTTTCAATTCTAACTTAGCCCTCTATTTATAGGAAAATTTTGGTAGGTTTGACCTGCAACCTGATGGCTTTACCTGCTACTATTCCCACCCACCACATTTGAAATATAATTCAGCACATTTCTTCACCAACCACAAGTGGGGCCCACCAATTCTAGAATTTTCCACCAAAATGATAAACTCCGAAAATTCAACAATTTCTGAACCAGTCATCTTGTAAAATTCGTAATAAATCATACGTTCATTTTTAACGGTTCAAAATTTGTGGACATATACTCAACTTATATATGTATAACATATCCAAAAATTACCACGATCCAACGGTCGGATTAAAAATTATAACCCCCGCAAACTATCTCAAAAATCCTGATTTTTAATACCTCCATTCCGACAAAAATACTGACAAAAACCTCAACATTAACTCCTTCATTTTTAACCACAAAAATATATCCCTCATTTATATCCACATAAAATAAATATTTCCTTATCATATGAATCAATAATTAATTATTCACAAATAATATTACAGAATCACATTTATGACAACCAGGCCGTTCCCAGGAAAGAGGGGGCTTTCCAATAAGGATTTCTCCTTACTGGCGCGTAATTAGATGACCAAACCTCTCCTTAGACAGAACTTTCTAGACATTGCCAATAATGTTATCTAATAATATTATTCAAATAATATGAATTATTGATCTGATAAATGAAAATACTGTGCAGCAACAATTATTGAAACAACAATAATATAAAATATCAACGCAGCAATTATTGAATCAATAAAATAAAATATTGAATAATAACTACTGTAACAATTATTGAGTAGTGCCTTCTTACGTAAGAATCAATAATTGGTGCAATACCGTGTGCTACTGTATTTTAACCACCGGGTATTCCAACAGTATTAACGGTAACAACTACACCGTTATTTATAAACAACTTATACTTGTCGTTTTCTTCATCCAATCGCTTTCCGTTATGGGGCCCACACAAGGCTGCGTCGTCGTACGAATATTTCCCGACAGCAAGAATATTCCACGACCAACCGAATATTCACCGACCAAAAATAAATATTTTATGACCACTTGCTTATTTTGCAAAATTTGCACATTTCACCCATAACCAAAGTATTATATCAAATTAACCCCTTATTATTCACAATAATATTTAGAGAAAATTTGATTTTATTCATTAATAAGTTGGGGTCTTACAATAATTGTTACAGTAGTTACTGTTCAATATTTTATTTTATTGATTCAATAATTGCTGCGTTGATATTTTATATTATTGTTGTTCAATAATTGTTACTGAACAGTATTTTCCATTATCAGATCAATAATTCATATTATTTGAATAATATTATTAGATAACATTATTGGTAATGTCTAGAAAGTTCTGTCTAAGGAGAGGTTTGGTCACCTAATTGCGCGCCAGTAAGGAGAAATTTTTATTGGAAAGCTCCCTCTTTCTTGGGAACGACCTGGTTGTCATAAATGTGATTCTGTAATATTATTTGTGAATAATTAATTATTGATTCATATGATAAGGAAATATTTATTTTATGTGGATATAAATGAGGGATATATTTTTGTGGTTAAAAATGAAGGAGTTAATGTTGATGTGTTTTATCTGTATTTTTATCGGAACGGAGGTATTGAAAATCAAATTAGGGTTTTTGAAATATTTTGCGAGGGTTATAATTTTTAATCCGACCGTTGGATCGTGGTAATATTTGGATATGTTATACATATATAAGTTGAGTATATGTCCATAAATTTTGAACCGTTAAAAATAAATGTATGATTTGTTATGAATTTTACGTGATGACTGGTTCAGAAATTGTTGAATTTTTGGAGTTAATAATTTTAATAGAAAATTCTAGAATTGGTGGGCCCCACTCTTGGTTGGTGAAGAAATGTGCTGAGATTTTTATTCAAATATGGTGGGTGAGAATAGTAGCAAGTAAAGCCATCAGGTTACAGGTTAAGTCTGCTTCGGCGTGCTAATATTTTTCTATAAATAGAGGGCTAAGTTAGAATTGAAAATCACACCAGAATTCATAAGTTTTCTCTCTTTCTCTCTCTAGATTATTGAGTGTATTTTGTGAGTATTTAGATACTTTGAGAGTTGCTATTCAACACAAGTTTCATTCAGCCTCATATCCGATATTCAGCCTCAATATCATTATGCTGAAATATTGATATAAACTTTTTTATCAAATTTAGAACTTTTTGTGTCGGGGTTACTATTCACGTATACGGCACTATTCACGAGTACGACACTATTCACCGAAAAATAAAAAATTTTCTTTTTGTCCAAGATGTCTATTATAGTTACTATCTTTGATTGTATCCATATTTTGATCTTTATTTTTGAATTCTCCTTCACAATTGGTTATTATGGAGTATTATTGCACTTAGATAAACTATAATACGAATCCGTAATATTTGTCCTTCTGTCTCATTGGATTCGTTTTCTTTAATATAATTTTTCATCATCCTCAGTTCTAAATGATGATATTACTGAATATCTTTGGCCTGTAGTGTAAAGATGAATGATTAACTGATGAATATCTTTGGCCCGTAGTGCAAATATGAACAGGTGTTGAGATGAACATGACCGACTGGTGTTACAAATGAATATCTTTGGCCTGTAGTGCAAAGATGAATATTTGATTCAAGATGTATATTGATTGATGTTACAGGGATAAAATATTGATGATGGACTTTTAAATCTTAGAAGATAGTAGAATTCTTTCTCTACTTGTCTCTTCTAATGGTTTGCTGTTTCCGCTGCAGTTGTTGATCTAAAACTTGTTGTCTATTATATTTTATCAGATTTTTTCATGTTGAAGACTAACGATAATTTGTTGTATATTATCTTAGTCATAATATTCTTTACTGGGCTAGTTGAGCTCACCCTTTTTCTTTTTGTTCTATTTTTCTCAGGAGGCGAGAATATAGCGAGAACTAGTCGGGGTGTGGAGTGATGTTTCCAGTCAGTTGTGTTAGCAGTCCTCACTATTTTGTAAAATAGTATTTTAATAATTGTAATGAGGACTTATTTGAGTGTGGATATTGTCTAGAAGATAATATTTGTATTTAAACTCACAGTATTGTGTTATTGTATTTTACACAACAATTGTATTAATGAAGTAGTAGTTGTTTCTGTACCAAGTTTTTGGCAACTCGTAATGGGTGATGTATACCTATTTTGGGGGCGTCACAACTATCGTGTTGGGATTTTTTGTCAGGTATAAGTATAATCTCTATAAATCTTTTTTCATTATTCCTATCTAAGAATTTATCTTTTTTTGTTGATTTTTTTCATTATTACAATGTAGGTTGTTGATTCAATTGTTCAAGAGATGAACAATCGTTTTTCAGAAGCAAGCACAGAGTTATTTTTATGCATATAATCATGCCTTGATCCAAGTGATTCGTTCTCTAAATTTGACAAAAATAAGTTACTCTGTCTTGCTGAGCTTTATCCAGAAGATTTCTCATCGACTGATCGCATGATACTTGGGAATCAACTTGTTAATTACATTTACGATATGCGATGCGATAATCAATTTTTTGGGATCGAATGTTTGGGAAGTCTTGCTAAGAAGTTGATTGAAACAAGAAGAAATATGACTTTTACATTGGTATATCGATTGATCGAGTTGGCTTTGGTTTTACCAGTTGCAACTGCTATTGTTGAAAGAGTATTCTCTGCGATAAAAATTGTTAAGACTGACTTGCGTAATAAAATGGGAGACGAGTGGATGATTGACAGTCTGGTAGTTTATATTGAGAAGGATATTTTTTCAACAATTGAAAACGAACAGATTTTGAGACGTTTTCAAACTATGCAGAGTCGCAGGATACAGTTGCCTTCGTTCAGTCGTATAGCCGAAAGCAGCAGTTCAAACGTTAATAACTAATTTTTTTACTGATGTATTTTGCCCCCCCCCTCAAATATTGTCCCGGTTCTGCCACTAGCATAAAGGCCTGCACGTATTTGAGTATCAACCATAGCAGTAAAAGGTGAACCCGCAGATCCAAACTTTATCGTATACGGAGTCCTCAAAATGGCACTCTTTACAGGTTCACGAACCGATCTACCACCGGGTTTAAAGGAACTTATCTTCACCTCAGCACACTGCGCTATGTCCTTGGTGGTTAATACCATATCATCAAGTACAGAACTGCTGTCTGTCTCCAATTTATCCACCTTTATCAATTGACAGAAAATGTAACAAATACAATTAGATTTTCAACCCAAACACATTTAGTTAACTAATATATGCAATAAAAAACAGAATGAACAATATCAGAATAACTATAATATAATAGTAACCAACACATTCAAATAGTAACCAAATCACAAATATAATAATAACCATAACATAAATAATAGTAATCAAACCACAATATAATAGTAACCAACACATATTATAACAGTAACCAAACCTAAATAGCATGTAATCAAAACATGGCATGTCATTGTAACACTAACCTCAGCAGCAACATAAACAACAATCTCTTTCCTAGTTAATTGGCTTAATATATCAAAAGATGGCATGTCATTGTTCTTGTCAATCTGTGAAAAATAAAAAACAACTAATTAATCATTAAAACAAAACACATATAACACATAAAAAACAAACTAAACAGTAACCATAACATAATAAAGCAGTAACCAAACAATTATATGATAGTAACCAGAACATAATTTAATGGTAACCAAAACAGAAACATGTAGATCAAACCTAATTTAGGTAACCCATGTATACTAAACAATTACATAGTAACCAGAACACAATATAAAAGTGACCAAAATTCCACATTGAGGGCACAATAAATAGTAGCCAAATCATAAGATAACAGTAACCAAAATATAATAAATAAGTAACCAAACTGTTATATGATAGTAACCAGAACATGTTTTAATGGTAATCAAAACAGAAACAACATGTAGATCAAACCCAATTCAGGAAACCCATGTATACTAAACAATTACATAGTAATCGTAACAAAATATAAAAGTAACCAAAATTCCACATTGAGGGCATAATAATAGTAGCCAAATCATAAGATAACAGCAACCAAAACATAATGAAAAAGTAACCAAAACAGTTATATGATAGTAACCAGAATATAATTTAACTTAGCTAACATTGACATTATCTTCTTCATAATTATTTTTTATTACATGGGGCTCTTCCATCATAACATCGTGTTCAACCTCTTTAACAATCTCAGTTTCATCCTCATCCCTATTCTCGTCGACTTTCGACCCATCACCACCATCATCCTCCTTAATCACTCTTGAACCATCATCATCACCGTCATTCTCCTTTCCTTTCAAACCATCATCAACCTCATCAGTCACATCATGTTTAACCTCTTTAACAATATCAGTTTCATCCTCGTTCTTCTTCTCATCAATGTTCAACCCATTGTCACCGTCATCCTTCTCGTTCACTCTTGAACCATCGTCGTCATCGTCATTCTCCTTTCCTCTCAAACCATCAGCATCACCATCAACAGCATCAGCATCATCAGAATCATCACCATCACCATCGTAATCATCAGAATCATCATCACCATCATCTTTTTTGTCTTCGTCGTCCTCATCACCTTTTTTCCGACGTAACTCCTCTCTAATAATGAACCTTAAGTCCCTGCATACCTCAACTTGTAAAATATGCATTTCATCCCTAAGATCAGCCCCCAACTCTTTAATGTTTTTCTTCAGTTCATAAACTTTCTTTTCCAACGACCACCG
The DNA here is from genome assembly GCA_016801055.1 of Panax notoginseng. Classification (NCBI taxonomy): domain Eukaryota; kingdom Viridiplantae; phylum Streptophyta; class Magnoliopsida; order Apiales; family Araliaceae; genus Panax; species Panax notoginseng. The sequence goes on along the minus strand of CM029018.1, from coordinate 7,132,348 downwards.
TGCACCAATTGCATCTTTAACATCGTCAATTGAAAATCCAACGTCTTCAACCTTCACATTTTTTCCACCTTCTTATCAGCATCGTTCCCATTGAAAAAGTAGACGTCACCCAAATCTAAACGATCCTTCTCCTCAGCGGTAGGAATCAAACTTTTTATCCTCAGCTGAAAACCATTAATTACACTTTAATATATCACCTAACAAACATTATACAATTAAAATAAAAAAAAACATTAGGATTTTTTTTAATAAGGCAAGAAACCGAGATGGAAAGCAACTAAACCACTTACCGGCGGATTCTTCCCAAAATCAACATACCTTGCTCACCCCCCCTTTAGCGACGGTTCGGTCCATCGCTATATATAAAATCGTCGTCTATATGTTGTCCGTCGCTAAAAGCTAAGACGACGATTTTATATATAGTGACAGACTGAACCGTCGTCCGATCCGTCGCTAAAAGGGGGTGAGCAAGGTATGTTGGATAAAAAATGAGTTTAAGATCCTGACTGTATATATATATATATATATATATATATATATATATATATATATATATATATTTGGAGACATAGTCAGTATGTGAGTATATTGTTACTCAGCTGAAAATTATAAACAATAGTGAGTGTGGCCTGTGTGTGACGTCGACGAAAAGAAAAGTGACCGTAAATTGAGGGATTATTAGCAGCTAACTTCGGTTGATTTGGGCGTATTCATCAACAGTTATTCTGAATAATTAATAGCTTGAAGACTTAATTGGGTTGGTGGTGAAATAATTTGAGTTTTATTCAAATTTAAGTATTCTTGTGCTCTCTCTCAATTTTTTGTTATTTCAAGTTTTTAGTATTAAAACTTGGAATGATTATTTGTATGATTATAGTGGAATTTTACTTCATGTAGTTTTTTCTTCTTAATTTTACTTAGTTTTAAAAGGTTTTTTACGTAAAATTTGGTGTCTTGTACTTGGTAGTTTGTCCGAAAGTTTTTACTTCTTAATTTTAGACATTTTTTTATTTAAGATTTGGTGTCTTGTGCTCGGTTTATTTTCATACTCGTACATATATAGTGGCAAATCCAAGATTGGACTTTAGTGTAGGCAAAAAGAAATCTTTTATAAATATTTTAATTACAAAAAATAGAGTGAAGTAATAAAATTAAAATACAATACTCTTTCCGTTCCAAAATTTGAAATACATTTTTAAATAAGGACTTTTTAAAATAATTTTACATACACAAATGAAGCATTACTATTAACTAAGGATTTAATAATGGAGTTTATATGCTAGAAACAATAGTAAATAATACTTTTTTCATAGTGTTTTTATGTTTTAAAAGAGAAAGAAAAGAAAAGAAATGAGTTAAAATTTTAAATTTTCTATCTATTTTTCTTTTTTGTGAGTTTTTAAGGAACAAAAAAAACTCACAAAAAAGAAAAGAAATAGACCAAAAAAAAATTGATCACTTTTCTTACCAAAGTTTTCCATAAAAAATTGAACGGGTTTAAACGAAAAATAAAAAAACTTTAGTAAATCTTTTGTAGTCTCTATGTTGTACTTTATACACAAACATAAGAACATTTAATATAAGGAGAAAGAAGTAATCTGTATTTAAATTTAAAAAATTTCCATGTACAAACATAAAAAACACAAAAGAAGACTTGTAAGTTTTTTTTTTTTTTTTCTCAATCCTAATTTAAGTTTTCAATTCTTTTCTTTTGTATCCAAAATTCAAAAACATAATGAAAAATTCTTCTTTTATCTTATCATATATATATATATATATATATATATATATATATATATATATATATATATATATGTAAATAGTCTTTTAATACTAAAATTTAAGATAATAGAAATAAATCTAAAAAAATTTATCTTTTATTTGGTTCCAAAATCTCTTCATATATATTATAAACATGTACTTATCACTATCTTGTAGTTTCATAGACTTTTTAATTTAGTTAGTGTTTTTTAAAATTCATTTTTATAGCAATAATATTTAATTGTATATTATTATATTATACAATTATAAATATTTGATTTTATATAAGTTTTTACTTATTAAATAAATAGATGAATATATGACTATATGATCAAACAAATCATTAATTTAAAAATGAATACTATCATATATATTATATAAATAGATAAACTATGTAAGTTGCTAAATTTATTTAATTTTTCATCAATAAATTATAAATTTTAGAAGGAAATAATTTTTTAATAGATAAATCAACCTACACAATATTAATATTTTACTATTATAATTAATAAATTAGTATATTATAATACAAAAGTTATAAACAATATAATAATTGTCCTAAAAAACCGAAGCACGGGATCCTTAGCTAGTCTTACTAAGTAATGTAACGTTGTGCAACAATTGCACACACCTCGGCCTAAATAACATCCTTTCGTGCCAAAATCTAAGATATATTAATTTTTTAAAAGTAAATTTGAGAAATTTATGAACTTTTACTAATTAATAAGCTCCCCTTAATTTAATTCCAATTTTACTTCTATTAACTCCATTTTTAATTGGATTAGTATCAAATAAACTCACTTACTTGTCTACAAAAAAAATCAATTTATTTATTATCTTGAATTCTATCTCATAGGTGATAGACCACACCCAACAACTTTTTTATATAAAATTGGGAGTTTTATTTTAATTTGGTATGTGTGAAGCCTTATCCTAGGCGGAATTAATTCCTACAGATATTAGGATTTTTTTTAATAAGGCAAGAAGCCGAGATGGAAAGCAAATAAACGACGTATTGGCATATTCTTCCCAAAATCAAAAAGGATATAGTAATATATATATATATATATATATATATATATATATATATATATATATATATATATATATACAGAAAGGATCAAGAGTAGAACTCTTAAGTAGTAGAATTCCTTTAAATAATAGAATTGTATCAAAACGACGTAGTTTTGATAAGACGCGGTGGCATTTTTGTAAATACCATGTCATCGCGTATTTACAAAAATGCCACCGCGTCTTATCAAAACTACGTCGTTTTGATACAATTCTATTATTTAAGGGAGTTCTATTACTTAAGAGTCTACTCTTGATCCTCTCCCTATATATATATATATATATATATATATATATATATATATATATATATATTGGACTTTCTTTGGAGACATAGGTCCCGCCTCCGCTCCCTCGCGGCCCCGCCCCTCTCAAGTCTCATCTCTCACCGGGTCCAAATTTCCAATCTTCGACTTCCAACTGCACAAGCAGCAAGCAGGTAATTCAAAATCTTTCATCTACTACCCAAATTAATGAGAAGATTTCACATGTATGATTTATTTTAGTTGTTATGGGGTTATGGATTTAGCTGTTTAGATGTGTAATTGGACCTATTTTGTCATTTTGGGTTATGTTTCTGTTATAGTTTCAATTGATCTTTATCAACAGTTATTCTGAATAATTACTAGGGGGTTAAGTTCATATGACCACTTGGAGTTTGTGCGGTTTTACACTTAACCACATGTAGTCAGTAAAGCTATATTTAACGCCCGACCTTTTGAGTTGAAGTGAAAAAGTGTTTTCTGTCATAACTCTGTTAGTTAAATTGTATAAAGACTTAATTATCCTCTTACGTTCAACAACATAAATAGAAAGAAACACAATTGCACCTCCTACGTTCAACTTTCCAATAATCAAAACAACAAGAAGGGCAAGAAGATCTGAAAGTATTCAAGCACAATCATATACCTAATTAACGAATTGAGATAAACAATTTAAATTGTTTCTGAACAGCAATTCATGTAATTGCTCTTTGACTCTGTTTTCAGATATAATCAAAGAACCCAATTCAAGGAACTCATATGGGCAGCATGTTGAAAATCAGGACAATTTAGAAATAAATCAAGATGGAGCAAAAAATAACAAGAAAACAAATTCAATAAATTCTGAAGATCATAAACATTCAGGGGCTGCAAGACTCCAGTCAACTGATAAAGATGAAGAGGTTGACACAATGGAAGGCGGCGGGTACACAAGCAAGTTTGATGCAGAAGAAACATGTTCCAAACCCAAAGATGTATCTAGTACAGAAACCATACAAAGTAGTAAAATTCTTACACATTAATGCCATACGTTCAGGTACTGAACCAGTAAAATAATTCTGCCCCAAATTGAGCAATCTCAGTGAGCAAGAATTGGCCCAATTACCTGGCAATCGTCCTCCAAGATTCCCCCTCTTGGAGCCCAAAAAATTTGAAGATTGGTTAGAAACAAAATCTCACAAGGAATACCTCCCTCAAAGGCATTGAATTCTCCTCTAGAAATGCCCACTGAACTACTTCCATCTTCACTAAAATTAACCAAATTGGTTAAAATTAGAACAGAGAGTTTCCGGCAATTTGCTAGTTCATTATCATTACCATCCTCAACGTAGTACCTTTGAAAGTTACTCCTTCCATTATCATCACTATCCCTCCTATAATTAACCACTTCCCTATCCACATTGGCTTTCCTTGGACTCAATAATATCAAATCAGCCAATTTTCTCCTAGCCAAGTACAAACCATTTGGCTCAATTAACTTCCCATGATTACCTCTAGTTGATATATAAAATATTCCCTGATGTTGAAGCAAAAATTCCTTAAGCTTCTTAGGTAAATCCATAACCATCCTAAAATGTGCAATCCTCTCCAAACTAATCTTCTTTTCAACCGTTAATGACACCAACTCATGAATTGTAGCAACCGCCCTCTTCTCCATTCGTTTCTGAGCCTCAAGCGACCTCAGGTCATAACCGGCCACATCTTCATATGGCGACCAATACGGAAGTCGCTGCCATTTCCAGACAGCAATTTTATAATACTTGTTAATCTTAAACCCAGGAGGAAAATTAACAATAAATGAAAACCTAATATTTTCAGCATCAATTCCTTTCTCTCTGTATTCTTTCTCCCTAAGTCTCTCTATAGAACAAATAGCTAAATGTGGGTCCTTTTCCACAACTTCAATGTACTTATTCCTCGTTTCATTGGCATCAAACAATCTGAAATACTCAGGGTACTTAAGAATGACCGATAATTCAAAATCATCTGGTAACCCAAACTCCTTCCAGGCAATCCGATGAGGAATGGTTCCTGATAAATTATTTCCTTGAAGCTCCAGAACTTGAAGAAACTGAAAGCTTCCGACTTCTGCCGGAATCTCGCCGGAGAACCCATTGTGAGGAAGAGATAGAGTTCGGAGCTCCGTCAGGTTTCCAATTGAACCCGGTAGGTAACCGGAGAGGACTGAATCTACACGTCCCGGGATGTTGACAGCTATTACTCTGCTTTGCCATGATTGGATCTAATCGGAAATTGCCTAGATTCAATCCGATAATCGTCGAATTGCCCAGATCTAATCGTCGGCTCGCTATCACCGCCGATCCCATGAACCGACAAGACTGCACCGGAGGAGTCGAGTTCCGACGATTTGGGAGAGAGAGGGATTTGGAGAGGGCAACAATTAAAGAAGCTTGAATTGGGGATTGTCGTTTGAGGAGTAAGAAATGAGAGAGGCTACCGAACGAGAAAGAAGGGCTATTTTGGACATTTAACAGTTGTTTTTGACTGTTACACCTCTTTCTCACGCGCTTTTTGGCGTCTGACATACACGCACGGTTAAGTTGGACGTAAAAGGTAACTTTTTCACTTCAACTCAAAAGGTCGGGTGTTTAAATGTAGCTTTACTGATTACAGGTGGTTAAGTGAGAAACCGCCCAAACCCCAGGTGGTCATCTGAACTTAACCCTAATTAATAGCTTGAAGGATGAGTGGTGAAATAATTTGAGTTTTATTCAAATTAAAGTATTCTTGTGCTCTCTCTCAATTTTTTGTTATTTCAAGTTTTTAGTATTAAAACTTGGAATGATTATTTGTACGACTATAGTGGAATTTTACTTCCCCTAGTTTTGACTTCTTAATTTTTCTTAGTTTTAGAAGGTTTTTCACCTAAAATTTGGTATATTGTACTTGGTGGTTTGTTCGAGAGTTTTTACTTCTTAATTTAGAGAGTTTTTCATTTAAGATTTGGTATCTTGTGCTCTGTTTATTTTCATATTATTTATTTGGCAGGATTGCATAATATTTGTTTGGCGTGTTATTGGTAAAATTTGGTCTTTAATTTATAAGAGACCGTTTTAGTTGTAAGGTCGGGTTTTTCAAACACTAACTTGTCAATGTATATGTTTCCATGTATGTAGCTTATAAACAAGATCAATAGAGTTAACGGCGTTCCAATATGCAGACAAGAGTCTACTATATTTTCCCATTAACTTTATGGAGGTATATTTAGTTGGGATTCAAGCATATAGAAATCTGTGTTTGCCCCCAGACGATACAGAATTGTTGGTGCGAAGATTGTCAGTTGTTGAACAAAACATTATCAGGCACCCCCCGACTTGTGTGAATCTGAATAGCATCGTTGGAGCCAGAAGAAGAAGAAGATTTGGCAATCGACGATTAACAATGCAATGTTGTTCGGATCGTGATCAACATTATTTAATTCCCTCGAGAATTAATAAACTTGCGAAAATAATAGCTAGACCTAGGTGGCTTAGACATGAAAACTGTCTCAGAAGTGTCTTGATTGGATTATGTTTCATAGTTTCAACCATCATTTTCAACACTTGCCTAGTTGCGAGAAATATGAAGAATCCATCACATTTCATTTTATCATCTGCTACGAGAGCAGAGACTATTCTGAGTGGACTAGTAGTAGAGTTGCGCTATTGGCATAATATTTTGGAATTGATATATGGAGGGAACAAAATGCCCCCAACCCACCCTACACGTATTCGAGTGGAGAAGATATTTGGAGAGATCATTTCCGCATTGAATGTTGGATTAAAGTTGGAAGGTGATAAGCGTATGACAGTAGTACTTTCAGGCGACCCGAAAATTGGCACAACTAGCAATTATTATTATTCAGTCCCTGATCATCAAGTGACGTCGATGATGAGAGAAGAGGTGTTTAACAGGCTCGCTCATATATATACTCCCTCACACTTGGAAGGAGCTAATTGGAAACTGGATGTTGTGGATAGCCGTTTTGATATGGCTTTTTATATTAGGGGATTCCGCAGGATTGTAATCACTACTGGCTTGATTGAGCAATCTTGCCACTCTGAAGCAGACATTGCAGCTATTCTTGGGCATGAGGTATGTTATGATGGAGTCATTGTTTATGTTAAAATTGAGATCTACATTCCCTTTCTTATCTCATTAATTGTTAACTGTAAACTACCTCAACTATACCACCATACCTACCTGACTTGAGATGAATCATTTAAAGTTCTAAAATATGAGAATTTATTTACGTCTGATTAATATAATTATCAATATTATAAATTACTTAGCAAGTACTACCAAGTGAAAATTAATTACATTAACGTGAGGCGTGAGCAGAGCACGAGGAGGAGTTAGGCTATTTGCAGAGCTCTGTACCTTTATATATATAATGGCAGTTTTGTAAATATGGGAGTCACACTATATATATATATATATAAATTAATACGGGTGGGGCCATCGCAGTTTTGAGCGAGTTAATTTAGTTAGTGAGTTGACTCAAATAAGTGGATTTTTATTTTCTATTCCATTCACTTCATCTCAAATTACCAAATTACCAAATTCTTTTTCTTCCTTTATTCTTTTTTATTGAACTAGTAGTATATCTCGTGCAAGGCACGTGATCTTCTTCTTGATTCTTAAACTTTATATATATATATATATATATATATATATATATATATATATATAATATTTTGAATAGAATAAGTAATATTTCTTTTGTCTTAACAAGTTATTTTGCTTTTTACATGTTAATATTTTAGACTTTTTTTATTAATTATTTATTTTTAATGATAAATTTTTATTCTTTTAAGTAAATTTTGTATATTTTTTTACGATTTAGATTTTTTTAATGTTTTTTGAGCTATCTTTCTTATTTTGAAAGAAAGAATTTTTTTAATACTAATTATAAATTTATGATATTTTTAATATTCTACAAATTTTTATATAAATATATTATTAATTTTATTAGTTAAATTTTCCTAATAAGAAAATACTTTTAAATAGATGCTAGAAGTATTATATAGTCAAATTTTGTGTGTGTTATATATAGAATATACTATATACATATTCATAGATAGATTTGATTGTTTCCTTATAAACCTACTACTAATTCTCGTTTACTTGTAAAATTATGATAGTAATTTCAGTTTTTCATTTGTATTGATAAATAATAAATATTGGCTCAATTTATAAAAAGTCAAAGGTCAAACCCAAAAAAAAGAGGACGAAAGTCAAAGGTCGAACAAAAAAAAGGATCCTTTTGAATAAAAATAAAATGTAATCGTTCACATTTCTAAATTAATGTAACTGAATCTTTTCCTCTACATTTTTTGTACATATTAACCATAAAAATATATATATATATATTCAATATTTCTCAAAAATATATGTATACTGGTGAGTTGACTCCGTTGATACTTGGATTCACTTGGGCTCAATTATTATTTGTGGCTACTTAATTATGCTTGGGGATTATAGTTTTTGGATAAAATGTGTGCAATCAAACATGATTTATGAATTTTAACGAAAAACATTCATAGTGTTTTCTAACTTTGTGTACTCAAGTCTAATAATGTTTTAATTTATGGTGAAACCCTTCATATTATTCATAAGTTTAGTGGTAAGTGCATGAATAGAATAAGTAAAATGATCTATATGTTATATTTTACTTTCACATCAGATAAATTCAAGAGTATAAATGGGTTAATAAATATGGTAGAACCTCAACCTAATAGGTTAACCTTTTAGGTAAGGAGATGGTCCTACTTGCTTATTGGGCTAGTCTACAAAGGCTTGTGATGTTGGTGTTGAATTGATGTGGGATGGGTTGTGCAATTCCGCTACACTATCTTACGACTTTTTATGCCTATTTTTTTGTTGCGAGTTACGTGAATAATTACAGTTGGTAATATTTTAGCATTGGATTTGATATAGTGGGTCAAACTTATAATCTTATTCAATCTCATGTATTGATTTACGTCACAATTGCAATTCAGCGGAAAACTTTTGCAATACATAGTATGACTTATGAATTAATTAACAATATATTACACATGTTTTAAAATTAACAATTATAATGTTTAAATAAATTTTACATACTAATATTCGTTGTCCTGATGTCCGTGCTTCGCGTGGGTTCATCTACTAGTTTTCGTGAATATTAACTTAAATTTGTTTTTTATTAGGTTGGCCATGGTGTATGTTCAAACTCACAACTCCAATTTTTTAAGTTGTTAACTATCTTAGTGTACAGCTTCAGTGTTAAGTTCAGTTTTGTGCCTATACGTATCTTCCAAATATGGTTTACCATGAGGTATGAATCTTTCTTTCTTTAATTTGATGACTTAATGTACAAAATTTGTACATGTTTGAATCTTGTTATATATATATATACACGGTCCGGATCTTATGCTATCTTTTATCTAATATACCTTACTCACCCCTTTTAACGACGGACCGGGCGACGGTTCGGTCCGTCGCTATATATAAAATCGCCGTCCTATATGTTGTCTATCGCTATATGTTGTCCGTCGCTAAGTCGTTAAAAGTTAAGACGACGGTTTTATATATAGCGACGGACCGAACCGTCGCCCGGTCCGTCGTTAAAGGGGGTGAGCAAGGTATGTTGAATAAAGAGTGAGCTTAAGATCCGGACCGTATATATATATATATATATATATATATATATATATATATATATATATATATATATATATATATGTGTGTGTGTGTGTGTGTGTGTGTGTGTGTGTGTGTGTGTGTGTGTGTGTGTGTGTGTGTGTGTGTGTGTTTGTGTAGTTATGATTTATAGCAAACGGTTGCTTTGAATACTATTTCAGCAAAAGATCTTGCGCCATTAATCTAGAAATTCAACAGCCCAAAGAGGAACTGGCCACAACTCTTTGTAGCGGCTAAAAGGAATTTTTTTTACTGGCCGCTACTTTTATGCTACATTTGGATTAAATGAATGAAATAAAAAGTGGAATGATGCATTTTATTCTAGTTGGAATAAGTTATTCATCCTCTTCCTCCATCAATAATAAAATTCATAAATTTGAGAGAGATAAAAATGGTTCAATCTATTACAATCGCAACTAAAAATAATTTTTTTTTCATTCCATAAGAATGAGTCATAATAATAAAATAATTATTAAAAAAATCAATGAGGGAAATAACAATAATAATAAAAAAATAATTATTAAAAAATCCAATGAGGGAAATAACAAAGTGCTAATAATAATAATAATAATAATAATAATAATAAGACTAGAGTTAGGTTAGTGGCTTTTAAATGAGGTTGTTAGAGTTAAATTAGTGGGTTTTAAATGAAGTGACAACTTCTAGACCTTAGATCTAATAATTTTAAATCTAGATTTTTAAATGTAGAGGATCCTAATCCACACTCCTCGACCTAAATAACTTCCTTCCGTGCTAAAATCTTAGATATATTAATATTTTTAAAGTAAATTTGATAAATTTATGAACTTAAATTTAATATAAGTTTATTTCATTTTAGTGAGTATAATAATGAATATTATAAATTAAATTAAATACAAAAAAAAGTGGTTGATATTGTTGAGCAAAAGTGTTGATGTCAGAGTAAATATGTATAGTTTAAAGTTTTAAGTGTCATTAGAAACAATTGTTCGCTAATTGTGTATTTACTCTTGCAACATAATTTTTGCTCTAACAAATGGCCTAAAAAATAAGTTTTAAATGCACTTTAAACAAATTAGAATTCCCTCTATTACGTTTATCCCCCAATTTCTTCTAATACATTTTTAGTGACATAAATTTTAATTTAGCGACACACTAAAATTCGTTGTGAATTTTGTTGCAAATACCTGTAGTGCCAATTTTGTCGCTAAAAGTAATATTTATGTCACTAATGTGTGTTGTGATAAATCAAAGGATATATGTAATGGAGTGATACTAATCTCAATTCTCACATTAAACGGGAGGCCTCAAATTACAAACCACTTTTTTATACACGTGTATTTTCTTATATACAATTATACAGATATTTTTGTGGAATAGCTTACTGAATTATATTCGATGTCGCTCACCTTACTTAGACTTTTGTTTGTTATTATTATTTTTTGCAGAGAAGAATTGATGGCAGATTACATTGGACTAATGCTAATGGCTTCAGCTGGTTATGACCCTAGATTATATCCTGTACTAATGGAGAGGTGGACAAGAACTGATGATGGTCGTAAGGTATTTCAACAAAGAAGAAGAGGAGTAATGTACTATATCAAAAAATTGATAATTTATTTAAGAAATACAAGTCACCCATCTGATAAGACGAGAATCAAGTGTCTAGAACAAGTGATGGGAGAAGCAGTAGCTATATATGAGCAAGTTAGAGGAGCTGCCAGCACATGTGGATAGAGGTCAAGAAGAGCTTTGGTAGTTAATCACATATATTTTTTCTTTACCAAGTTAGATTATTAATGTTGACTTTTCAAAGTCAAATTAAAATATTTTGCAAATTTTAAATTGACGCTATTCATTTAATATTATGAACTAATAAATATGAGTAATATTTTGTAAATAGTTTTACAATATTTGTCATTACATTGATTGTATTTAAGGGAATATATTTCAGTTTGTGTCTAGCTTTTTAATTCAATGTTTTTGTTGAAAGTCTACCTCCGTCTTTTTCAAAATGATTGAATTGAAATTGCATGATATAACTGTTTTAATTATATATTCATTACTTTTGAATATAAAGAAATTATTATATTTTATTTAACTTTTGTAGTTGGACTATTTAGGAACGATAATGTTGGGTCATTCAATATTACAAGCTCATCAACCCTGTGCAAAGTACGAGCGATATAGATAATAATTTGTTATATTATCAGATAGATAAATATTAATTAGGATATTGAGAAGATAATTGTATCTATTAGATTGTTAAATAATTTTTTAAATAATAAATATTGAATTATATATCATAGGTTATTTCGATATATTATTAAGTTAAACATTTGAATGGAGTACTTATTTATTCGGTAATGATTATGTGAAAATAATTATTTTAATTTTATTGAAGTTTGTAATGGAATTCTATAATAGTTTTATATTGACAAAATTTACTTGAAGTTCTAATCCGAATAGAAATATGAAACTCAAGTTCTAATAGTTTAATTTAGTTACGAAAATTAGCTAGTAATGAATTAACTATAGTTAGTACTAATTATGACACATCATTTTGTAAACTAGTTTTTGTTAGTTTTTTTTGTCATCGTAATAACACTCGTTACTATTAAAGATCCGATTACAACCATGGATATTATTTACAATAATCTTTTTATTAATAGATTAGATTTCATGGTAAAAATAATGTGACAATAATTACATAATTGCATGTAGCATAGGCTTCGCATAACTATTATTTTGCATCCTAATAAGCAAACGGGTTTGCTACTAGCCCTTTGATCTGGTAACGGTTGACCAAGATTGAGTTGGAAGGAAAGATGATCATATCCAACTATGGATGCGGATCATCCGGTGGCAGATCCAACTTAGTAGAGGCGTCAATTGGCCTCAGGGGTCAATTTATCCTTCTCTCCCCACCCTCTATATAAAATGTTAACCTAAAAAGTTAATGAATGTCTCAAATTTGTACACATTTTATTTTTTCTTTTTCAGTCATCTAGTCATAACGTTAATCAATTAATTTTTTTCAACATGTTATAATTTTTTTATAATTTCACAAATTATGTAATTGTTTGTGAATTTTTGCAATTGTTTAAAATGAGGTTATCATGATAGTTTTGTAACATCGACCCATAAAAAAATATAAATTCAAAGCTGAATGGATGAATGATTGTTTAGTAATTATATTATTGAACATGATAATTTTGTAACAATTGAAAATGAGATTATCATGCAATAGTTTCAAGTTATGGAGTCTCAAAAAATATTATTGTAAACAATGTGTTAGCATTATTTAATTTTGTGATTTATTGTATTATATTTTTATTTTTTATTGAGAATTTTTCTTCAAATTTGACCCCACTAAACCAAAGAGATGGATTTGTCCTGGGGATCGTCCCCTATATATATATATATATATATATATATATATATATATATATATATATATATATATATATATATATATATATATACGGTCAGGTTCTCCAGCGAACCATAGGGAGCGAACTCGAACTAAAAACGAACCGGCTATAGCGACGATTTTTTCCATCGCTATAACATAAAAATCCGGCTTTCTATGTTATAGCGGCGAAAAAAACCCGTCGCTGTAGTCGTTTCGTTTTTAGTTCGCTCCCTATGATTCGCTAGAGAAACGGACCCTATATATATATGATAAAAATGTATATATTAAAAACTATTTTTTTCCTTTACAAGACTAAAGGGTATATATAACATAAACATCTAAATCTGGCTATACATATATTAAGGCTTAATTAGCTAAATTGATATAGTGTATCCCAAAATTTCCTCCTATAATCTCGCGGAGGACAACTCGCGCCAACACTCCCCTCAAGTTGTTGCATATAGATCCTGGATGCCCAACTTGTCAAGTGAGTTGTAGAAGCTTTTACTACATACAGCTTTTGTAAGTATGTCTGCCAACTGTTCTTCGAATTTAACGAATGGGAACCGAATCGTCTTGGACTCAAGATTCTGTTTGATGAAATGTCGGTCTACTTCCACGTGTTTGGTCTGATCATGTTGGACTGGGTTATGAGAAATGTCAATAGCAGCCTTGTTATCACAAAATAAGTTCATCTCGCAGCTAGGAGCAAAATCAATTTCAGTTAATAGTCTTCGAAGCCAAAGAAGCTCACAAAGACCCTTAGCCATCCCACAAAACTCGGCTTCAGCACTTGATAATGCTACCACCTTTTGCTTCTTACTTCTCCATGTAACCATGTTCCCTCCAACAAACGTGAAATAGCCTAAGGAAGATTTTCTATCAGAGATATTTCCTTCCCAATCAGCCTTTGTGTAGCCTTCAACCCATAGGTGATTGTTTCTTGTAAACATAAGTCCTTTTCCGGGGCAGGACTTTAGGTATCTGAGAATCTGAATCACATCATTCATATGATCTTCGCTTGGACAGTGCATGAATTGGCTTACTACACTCACTGCGTAGGCAATGTCAGGCTGTGTATGAGAGAGATAAAAGTTTTCCAACTAATCTTTGGTACCTTCCTTTGTCTGTTAGCACTTGGTATGGGTATTCTCCAAGCTTGTGATTTTGGATTATTGGTGTATCTACATGTTTATAATCCAGTAATCCAACTTCTGATAGTAAATCTAGGATATATTTTCGTTAGGAAAGGAATATGCCTTGCTTTGACCTAGCAACTTCAATTCCTAGAAAATATTTAAGTCCTCCTAGATTTTTCATCTCAAATTCTGTTGCTAATTGCTCTTGAAGTCTTGCTATTTCCTCTAGGTCATCTCCTGTAATGATCATATCATCTACATAGACAATCAAAGCTGTTATCTTACCCATGTGACGCTTTAAAATAACGTATGATCTGAGTTGCTTGTTGAAAACCATGTTTCCTCATTGTCGAATTCAAGCGCCCAAACCACGCTCTAGGAGATTGTTTAAAGCCGTACAAAGTGCATTATAGCTTGCACACAATATTATTTTTAGAGTTTGCCATATATCCTAGAGGGACATCCATGTAGATTTCCTCTTCAAGATCCCCATGGAGAAAAGCGTTTTTACCGTCAAACTGATGCAATGGCTAATCAAGATTTACTGCAAGAGATAGTAGTGACAGTACTCAACTTGGCCACTAGTGAGAACGTTTCTTGATAGTCTACACCATAGGTCTGTGTATAACTCTTTGCCACCAATCTTGCTTTGTACCTTTCCACTGATCCATCAACTTTGTATTTGATGGAAAAAACCCACTTACACCCCACTGTTTTTTCCCTCTGGTAGGGAAACAAAAGTCCACGTCTAATGCCTCCATTTCTTCCTTCATAGCTTGGATCCACCTAGGGTCTTCCAAAGCCTTTTCAACACTTGTGGGAATATGATGTAAGGAGAGTTGATTCACAAAGTTCTTGATTGGTTCATACACCTCCTTTGTAGACACATAATTGGCAATTGGATATCTCGATCTTTGGTTCTCTAGTTTTGGAGAATATCTATTTGGTTATTTACCCCGATTGTGCCTGAAAGGTAACTTATAGTCAACAGGAGTATCCACATCATTAGAAATGTGAGGTGTGATAGGAGGTGTGATAGAGGAGCTTACCTCAATGATATTCTCAGGAGATAGGCCATTGGATACTGAAGAGGGGTGCGGTACTTCAACTTCTAGAGTTGCTTCAGCTTTTGGAGATGTCGGCTCTAGATTAGATTCCTTGATGATCGACTGATTAAGTGTTGTATTAGTGTTCATGAACCAGTCAAATGTCATCCAATTCAGTCCTTCTTTTTGTGTCTCCCCTGTAAGGAAGAATTGGATGCACCAGGAGAGTAGAAAGTTTTGGATTTAAGGAGCGTGACATCTATAGTTACATAGGTGTGCCGAGTCGTTGGATCGTAGCATCGGTACCCTTTCTGGTGTACAACGTATCCCAAAAAAAGACATCGAATGGCACGGGGATCACGTTTCGTTTATTGGTTCTTGTGGAGGTGAACAAACGTAACACAACCAAAGATGAAAGGCGGAAGCATCATTACTGTGGGTAAGAGCACATAGGTTGACAAGGCCTGTAGCGGAGTCTTGAACTCAAGAACTTTTGAGGGCATGCAGTTAATGAGATGGACGGCTGTGACAACAGCATCAGCCTAGTGGTGACTAGGTACGTGAGTCCAAGTAACAGAGCTCAAACAGTTTCGAGGATGTGGCAATTCTTACACTTTGCAATACCATTTTGCTGCGGAGTCTTAGGACATGAGGTCTCATGAATTAGTCCATGGTGATGGAAATAATCACAACACGATTGGTTCACATACTCTCTGTTATCTGTAATATATAGTATTATTTAATAATGCATATAAATATAATAATAATAAATTATGCAAATATAAATCCGAGTCCTTTGAATTCACAAAGTCTCCTTAAAGCAAATTTATTCCCCCACAGATGCTAAGGGTTAATTGAATAATTGCTTCACAAGATAAAACGGATTTCAATTCTTAATTAGTAGCATTACAAAATTAAGAATTCATCGAACCAATATTTATGTTATGTACTGAAACTATATGAACATGAATGATGCATGCATGAGAACTTACTGAAAAAATTATTGCAGAAACAGAACGGGAAAAATCCACTGTAGAACGGTGACGGGATTTTATGCAGAAAACGAGATTTTATGCAGAACGGGAAAATTACTGCAGAACGGAGTTTTGAAGGAAGGAACGGGAAAAAATTTCTGTATAACGGGACGAAATTTTTTCAAAAATGGGGAGGGAAAAAATTATATCTTTTAAAAGCTTCCCACACCATTTATTTATAGATTCCGTTGGCGTGTAACCGTCGCCAAAACGACGTAGTTTTGTGATGATAAAAATATATATATCACGAACCCGCCCGTTACGACCACGACCCGACCCGAGTCCACGACCCGCCGACCCGAGTCAATTTTCTCATTCAAATCCCATTTCCAACAATCCCCCACATGAATGTAAAATTGGCTTTACAATATGCAAAATATGTTATGAATATGCAGACACTAGTTCGAGTACATGAGAAAAGATATTTCATCAGGTTAAGTAGCCTAGTGGCTTTGAACTTGCCCTAGTAAAATCTATCGGATTTACTTGGCTAATCAGTAGACTTGATGTCTTTGAACTGTCAGCTTTTTGTGTAAACCAAGACAACAGAATTCACAAAATATCTCTTCAGACATAATTGGTTCTCACGTTTGTGTTCATTTTGGCCTTGAAACACCTCTTGGTTCCGTAAGTATATTAGAGAATTCAGCCTTCAAAATTCTCACAGAAGTGGCCCCCTTCTTACTCACGTAGGTGACTTCTATCAAGAGTATCCTGCAATACCCTACTTGAACATATTTCAAGATATAAAAATCATTAAAAGCGTATCTTATCCTGATTCTCGCGGCAGATGTGCACTGTCTCATTTTGGAATGGTTAGAAGTAATTATCTTCTCGGTGCTTTACTGAGTACTACATAGTTCGGTTTGCCCATTGAACCTAGATCTTGGGATCTCCAGTCAGCTAGGTTGGGTTGCCACTATGACGACTCTTATTTAAACAGTAGGCTTTAAACCCATTCCCTTTGATGATTTTTTCACTTACTCTCTTGTTAAACCTTTTGTAAGCGGATCCGTAATATTATCTTTTGACTTTACATAGTCAATTGAGATAATTCCATTTGAGAGCAATTGTCTAACAGTATTATGTCTTCGTCGTATATGGCGTGACTTACCGTTATATAAATGACTCTGTGCTCTTCCAATTGCTGATTGGCTATCACAGTGTATACATATAGCTGGCACAGGTCTTGACCAATTTGGAATATCCTCTAAAAAATTACGAAGCCACTCAGCTTCTTCTCCAGCTTTGTCTAAAGCAATGAATTCTGATTCCATTGTAGACCTAGCAATACACGTTTGTTTTGAGGATTTCCAAGATATTGCTGCACCTCCAAGGGTAAAGACATATCCACTTGTGGATTTCGAGTCTTTATTATCAGATATGCAATTAGCATCACTGTATCCTTCCAATACTGCTGGATATCTTGTATAGTGCAGTCCATATTTTTTTGTATGTTTTAAATATCCTTAAACTCTCAAAATTGCTTTCCAGTGATCTTTACCTGGATTACTCGTATACCTACTTAGCTTACTTACCGAATAAGCTATATCTGGTCTAGTACAGTTCATGACATACATTAAACTGCCTATTATACGAGAATACTCTAGTTGAGATATGCTATCACCTTCATTTTTAGCTAGATGAAGATTTATATCAACTGGGGTCTTATTTAGAATTATATTATACTTGTTAAAATTTTCAAGTATTTTCTCAATGTAATGAGATTGAGATAATATAATTCCATCAGAGGTTCTAGAAATCTTGATTCCTAAAATTATATCTGCAACCCCCAAGTCTTTCATGTCAAACCTATTTGACAACATACGTTTAGTAAAGTTGATAACTTCATTGTTGCTACCCATGATTAACATATCATCCACATAAAGATAAACAATGACATATTCCTTTTGAGTGCTTTTGACATAAACACATTTGTCACACTCATTAATTTTAAATCCATTTGATAACATAACATTATCAAATTTCTCATGCCATTGTTTTGGTGCTTGTTTTAATCCATACAAGGATTTAACAAGTTTGCATACTTTCCTCTCTTGTCCAGGAGCTATGAAACCTTCAGGTTGTTCTATATATATTTCTTCATCTAATTCACCATTTAAGAATGCGGTCTTTACATCCATTTGATGTATTTCAAGTCTATTTAAAGATGCTATTGCTATTAGCATTCGAATAGATGTAATTCTTGTAACAGGTGAATAAGTGTCGAACTAATCCAATCCTTCCTTTTGTCTATAACCTTTAACAACAAGCCTAGCTTTGTATTTATCAATTGAGCCATCAGCTTTCATCTTCTTTTTGAAGATCCATTTATACCCTAAGGGTTTTGAACCAGGTGGAAGGTCCACCAATTCCCATGTATGATTTTGCATAATGGACTCAATTTCGCTATTTATTGCTTCTTTCCAATAAGAAGCATCTGGAGAGGATATTGCTTCCTTGTATGTTCGAGGATCGTTTTTTAACAAAAATGTTAAAAAATCGGGACCAAAAGACGTTGAAGTCCTTGCCCTTTTGCTACGTCTAGGCTCATCCACTACAGACTCTTTGTCTATATTTTCAGGATTATCACTAGTAGCATCCAAAGGTCTTTTGTTTGGATTTGAATCATTATTTCCATTATATGGAAAAACATTCTCAAAAAATGATGCATCTCTTGATTCAATAAATGTATTAACATGAATATCGTTAATTTCAGATTTATGAACAAGAAAGCGATAAGCACTGCTGTTATTTGCATAACCAATGAAAACACAGTCAATTATTTTTGGTCCTATCTTAACCCTTTTAGGTTTAGGAACCATCACTTTTGCTAGACACCCCCACACTCTTAAGTATTTATAGCAAGGTCTATGACCTTTCCATAATTCATAAGGTGTTTTATGAGTTTTCTTATGAGGCACTTTATTAAGAATATAATTGGCAGAAAGCAAGGCTTCCCCCCACAAATTCTGGGGTGCTCCAGAACTGTTTAACATAGCATTCAACATTTCTTTCAATGTTCGGTTCTTGCGTTCAGCAATATCGTTAGATTGAGGTGAATAAGGAGCTGTAGTTTGGTGAATAATACCATGAGTAGAGCATATCTCTTCAAGTGGTGACTCATATTCACCACCTCTATCGCTTCTTATTGCTTTAATCTTTTTGCTAAGTTGATTTTCAACTTCATTTTTATAAAGTTGAAATTTTTCTACAGCCTCATCTTTGCTTCTTAGCAAATATACATAACAATATCTTGTGCAATCATCAATAAAGGTTATGAAATATTTTTTCTCACCTCTAGTTTGCACAAACTTTAAGTCACATATATCAGTGTGAATTAAATCTAGAGGTTCAGATTTTCTTTCAACAGAATGAAAGGGTAATCTTGTCATTTTTGATTCAACACAAATTTCACATTTATGTTTCAAGTTAATATCAAATCTAGGCAAGAACTCTAAATTAATTAATCTACGCAATGTATCATAATTAACATGTCCTAATCTAGCATGCCATATGTTTGAAGATTCCAACAAGTAAGCAGAAGAATTAACTTTATTATTATTAATAGACTTTGGTACAACAGTCATAACATTCATCTTAAAGAGCCCATCATTCATATAGCCCTTTCCTACAAACATATCATTCTTAGTAAGTACAAACTTATCAGACACAAACACCAACTTGAAGCCATTCTTGCTAAGTAGTGACCCAGAAACTAGATTCTTGCGAATATCTGGCACATGAAGCACTTCATTCAAAGTCAGTTCTTTGCCAGATGTCATTTTCAGTATAATCTTTCCACGCCCTTCAACCTTTGAACTTGAGGAGTTTCCCATGAAGAGTTGATCATCATTCTCTACTGGTTTGTAAGTAGAGAACATCCATTTGTTGGAACAAATGTGGCGAGTAGCCCTAGTGTCCACATACCATTCTTTAGGGTTTCCTACCAAGTTACATTCAGATATAACTGCACAAAGATTCATGTCTGAAACATCTTCAGAAAGTTTTTCCAGTTCTGTCACATTTGCTTGAGGCTTTTGATCTTTCTTCAACTTCTTTGGCTTTCGACATTCATTAGATTTATGTCCTGAAATGCCACAGTTGAAGCATTTGCCTTTGAATTTCTTCTTGGCCTTGAAGTCTTCTTTGCCTTCACGCTTCCTTTTGTTGTTGTTTGGCCTTTGTTCTACAACATTTGCCTTGGCTTCAATGAAATTCTTCCCACTTTTCTTCTCAGATCCTCGATTGTCCTCTTCAATCCTAAGTCGAACAATCAGTTCTTCAAGATTCATCTCTTTGCGTTTATGCTTCAGATAATTCTTGAAGTCTTTCAATGATGGTGGAAGCTTCTCAATCATTGCTGCAACTTGGAATGATTCACTTAATGACATTCCTTCAGAATGAATGTCATGCAGAATTACTTGTAATTCTTGAACCTGAGTGATAACTGCTTTGGAATCTACCATTTTATAATCAAGAAATCTACCGACAATGAATTTTTTCATGCCAGCATCTTCAGTTTTATATTTTTTATCTAAAGATTCCCAAAGTTCCTTTGCAGTTTGAATTGTACAATATACATTATATAATGTATTATCTAAACCATTCATCACATAGTTCCTGCAAAGAAAATCTGCATGTTTCCATGCATCAACAGCAGCCACTTTCTCCTTGTCAGTTTCCCCTTCAACAAGAGTAGGACAGTCCTCTTGTAGAAACCGAGCCAAATTCAATGTTGTGAGATAGAATAGCATTTTTTGTTGCCAACGCTTGAAATCAGTTCCATTGAACCTTTCAGGCTTTTCTCCATGAGACATACTCACGGCCGGAATAGTGCTTGTAGAAGCCATTTATGTTATACAAATAAAGACTATTGTCAATAGACAGAAACAAATTTCTGTTTCTACAAGATGTAACAAATTTTGCTTACAAATTTGTTTTTGCAGAATATTTATATATTAACACAATACTATATTTTAGCAATCAAAATAAACTGTTATTTGAATTTGAAAACAATAACAGAATAGTATCTATTAATATGCAAACAATTTTCTGTTTACATAAAATACTACTACAATTACAGAATATATATAAACAAAATATTATATATCCTACACATGTAATATTAGAAATAACAGAACATAAACATGCAATTTTTAACATGTAATTTATATATAATAACAGAATATTATATATTTGACATGCAACAGAAATGTCGATTTTCAAAGGCTTACTTACTGTTAGTTTATAGGCTTCCAATGATGTTATAGAATATGTTTATAACAACATACAAAATTATAACAGTCATGCAAAACATGTTATATACAAAACAGCCATGCATACGAAAATAAAGGCATTAAGTGTCTACTTGATATTCTTGCAGGAGAAAAAGATAAGCTTTAAAAGTCTAATTTTCTAAGGATTTGAAATCAAACTACAAAGGGAACTTGAGAAAATATATACAGAAAATTTGACTGCATTCAAACGAACAGTAATATGCAAGTATATATACAAGTACATATTATTTAACGAACAGTGATATACAAGTACATTATATAATTACAACTTATTGTTATTATATAAGTACATATCAATTATCAAAACAGAATATGAACGAATTTTTTTATTTTTTTTTCAATTAACGAATACATATTATCATGCAATTAATATGCAATTAACATGCAAAAGAACAGAACATGCAATTAAAATTACTGCACTTTATTGTAGGAAATCAGAACATGCAATAATAAATTTACTGCATTTATTGTTTGAAATTAAAATTGAGATGCAAAAACTTACTGCTCTTTCATCCGAACACAATTACTGCACTCATATTAATTACCGAAATATAATATATATATATATATATATATATATATATATATATATATATATATATATATATATATATATATATATAACAGAAATAAATTTTAGTTTGCCAGAAAAATGTACACGGATGACTTTTATATATGCATGATGCAGTACTGCAATATTAAATGATGACTTCTATATTACACCAAAAGCATCATTATAAGTCATTATTAATATCTATTAATGCATAAACAATATATATATTTCTACGAAATTGGAAATAACAGAATTGCATGTAATAACATTCAATCATATCACAGAATACTATGTATATTAAATCAATCTATAATTACAGAAAATATAAATTTGCTTTAAGATTGTTATCTGTAATATATAGTATTATTTAATAATGCATATAAATATAATAATAATAAATTATGCAAATATAAATCCGAGTCCTTTGAATTCACAAAGTCTCCTTAAAGCAAATTTATTCCCCCACAGATGCTAAGAGTTAATTGAATAATTGCTTCCTAAGATAAAACGGATTTTAATTCTTAATTAGTAGCATTACAAAATTAAGAATTCATCGAACCAATATTTATGTTATGTACTGAAACTATATGAACATGAATGATGCATGCATGAGAATTTACTGAAAAAATTATTGCAGAAACAGAACGGGAAAAATCCACTGCAGAACGGTGACGGGATTTTATGCAGAAAACGGGATTTTATGCAGAACGGGAACGGGACGACAGAACGGGAAAATTACTGTAGAACGGAGTTTTGAGGGAAGGAACGGGAAAAAATTTCTGTATAACGGGACGGAATTTTTTCAAAAATGGGGAGGGAAAAAATTATATCTTTTAAAAGCTTCCCACACCATTTATTTATAGATTCCGTTGGCGTGTAACCGTCGTCAAAACGACGTAGTTTTGTGATGATAAAAATATATATATCACGAACCCGCCCGTTACGACCACGACCCGACCCGAGTCCACGACCCGCCGACCCGAGTCAATTTTCTCATTCAAATCCCATTTCCAACACTCTCTACCATTATCAGAGCGAAGAATTCGTATTTTAGCAATGAACTGAGTCTGAATCATTTTATGAAATGATTGAAATACATGTAAAACCTCATTTTTATGTTTCAACAGGTAAATCCAAGTCATTCGGGTACAATCATCAACAAATATCACAAACCAACGGAAACCAGATATAGTAGATTTTGGGGAAGGACCCCATACATCAGAATGAATCAAAGTAAAAGGAACATCGCTTTTATTCATACTCAACGGATAAGTGACTCGATGACTTTTAGCTAAAATGAAAGTCTCGCATTTAGAAAATCCAAAAATGACAACTCCGAAAATAGACCAGGAAACACATGTTTCAAATAACCAAACGAAGGATGGCCTAACCAACGGTGCCAAAGAAAAATTTGTTCCACTTTGAGGTTATTCGGGCAGTGCATGTGGTGGGCTTGGCCAGAACTAAGACCTTCCATATAATAGACCCCCCTTCTTAGTACCATGACCAATGATCTCCTTGGAGAATATCCCGAATAAGATAAAACGCAGGATAAATGAGCACAACACAATTCAAGTCTTTAGTAATTTGACTCACGGATAACAAATTGTGAGAAAGAGAAGGCACGAGTAAAGTATTAGATATTGGTAGGGCTGGTGACAACATCACAGTCCCAACCCCTGTTACCGAATAGATGCCTCCATTAGCATCAGCAATGCTAGTTCGCCGAAGAGGGGAGCGTTGAGAAAAATCATTTGCATTAAAACTCCTATGATCCGTTACTCCAGAATCAAGTATCCAAGCATTGAAAGCAACCTCCCGATTAGAACCAAGTAGAGCATTACCTGGGTTAGAGTTTAAACTATCGGCCAGAATGAGGGTGTAGACACTCAAAATTTTGTTTTCTTTGTACTAACCTTGCAGAAGGGCTAAAGCGTAATTTTACCTCAGAGACTACCCAGAGGTAGGGTGAAAGAGCCAGATCATCTCGGAGACAACCCCGAGAGTGATGCGAAGGACCTATGACGTCCAAACATATCGCGAACCGATCGAAGATCGACGAGCTGAGACAGTGATCACCGAAAACCACCTCAACAAACCTCGAATGACGAGCCATCGAAGATATGCCAGCTAACTGATATCTGAACTTGAAGGATATCTCGGCTATGAGTATCGACTTCGCGAATCCTAACTCAGTCTGACTCGAACTTATCCCGCTGCGTTCATCAAAGACTGTCCGAAAGGTCAAGCGGCGGAGGTCAACTTCTACCGAACCAGAATCGAAAGAACACCTGCCGAGCTTGTGGGGCCCACCTAGTCTAGTCACAGCCATACATGCGATTTGATGCATGTATATATGCGGCTGCCTCGAACAGATTAAAACACCCACATTAGCTCATTTGTAAATAGGGAGATAGGATTTTTAGAGAGAGAAAAGACATTCTAGAGAGAGAGGCTCAGGTGGAACTTAAGAACACCAACTTGTAGCTTAATCATCCCATCTAGCACTTACTTGAAGCCCCGTAGCACTTACTTAAAGCCTCGAGAGTGATCCACGTTGGCCACGGCAGTTAAAACGCTTGTTCACTCGTCCCCAAGGTGAAATAACGCACTTTTTAGCTTCGTTCTTTGTAAATGTTGTTCAAATACTAGATTAATGATATATCTTGTTTGAATATAGTCCAACTTATTGTATTTTAAGCATATTGTGTAATAGTTGGTAGATATTATGTTTTTATCGGTTATATTGTGCTTATTACGTTGTAAATCGACCACGGAGGCTAGATCTACCTATATCTAAGCCGAATCTAGCCTTTGAGAGGTTATTAAGCATGATGCTTTAACTTGTGTGATAGATTGGCTTAGATTGATGGTAGATCTATGAATTTATTATTTTAAATGGTCCCGGTTACCCCGTATAACCCTAAATCTATATTTAGAGGCGAAAGGGGTCCGAAATGGCTTAAAACTGCGATTTCAACTGATGAAATCACCTAATATCAAAGTCGAGGACATTATATATATGTACCCGCACAAATGATGTGAGCCTAGGAATCCCGGTGTTGAGATCCCCGAATAGATCGGACTTGATTCCCACGATGGACCGGTTTTTATGTTGTAATATTTTAATGGTGTAAATATCATTGTATATGTAATATTTGGATCTTGAAAATGAGCTTGAGGGGTTAGTCCCGAGAAGTCAGATTTAAGATCTCGTGACAGTGAAAACCTTAATTGCGGGAGGTCGGTTCATCGAGATGGCTTACATGCCCAATGATGATCCGGCCCTCTTTTAACGCTTTTGCATGCATATCATCAAAATGGTTTCTAATCAAAACCACAAAGAGCTTTCAATCAAAATAAAGCGATTCAGGGTAGATCACGTAATAAACGTAAAGAATAAAAGGAAGTATCGAAGTCCTCGATTCCTAGTCGGGCAAAGAATTTGAAAATCTTACTTTCTAAAATCTCATTTCAATTCATATATCTTGTTAAAAATAAACTTTTTATCAAATCAAATCCTTCGTACCTAGGCGCAAAAGAGGTACAACACTACTTTCAAGTCACCCAAAATAAAGACTTAGAAAAAAACTAATAAAGCTTTCGAAATAAAACACACACACACACACACACACTTTATGCATAGAAAAGCAATAAGATGTGGTACCGTGCTTGCACGGGAGTCAGGGGGTGCCTAACACCTTCTATCCGCTTAACCTAACCCCCGAATTCCACCAATCTCGGGTTTCAAGACCAATCTTTTGGAGTCACGCATTGGACCATCTTGCGAAGAAATCATTAAAACTCGGATGAGTTGGTACATCCATTTAAACCATACCAACTGGCGAATCTGTCTCATTCGGTCCAATCATCAAAATAAAATCAATATTTTCAAAATCGTCGACACTTATGTCGATACCAATTTCCTACAAATTCACCCTTTAAACGGAATCCCCAAAGACATAGCAAAAGCTGAAGGGTAGAATAATATCAATTTAGGAAATATGGGCATTCCTCTCTTTTCCCCCGGATAAGAGAGAAAGGGAAACAAAACTAAAGAAAAAGACTCCTCCTTCAACAAAAGGGGAATGAGGAGAAGATTTTTTCCCGGCGTCGACAGGTGGCGACTCCGCTGGGAATTAAAGAGGACTTAAGCCGCGATCAAACTTTTAATTTTCATTCTGGATATGCATCTTATGTGAATGATCTCTGTGTGTATCAAATCTTTTAGCATTTTGTATTAGTGCCTCGCAAAATATTTTAGTGTTTCGCACAATGTCATCATATTACATACGGTGAGGACGTGAATGTATGTGAATGTATGTTGTGTGGTACCTCAATTAGGCCGAAATCCCATCGGTTGTTTATTACTGGACTTCTCTGGGTGTTTCCATTGCGAGGCTCAGGAAAGGCACCACTCAGATCCGCTCCAATTGAAAAATGGATGTTTTCATCAAGTAAATTGCGAAGATCTGGGAACCAATTTCAAACAGCCCGTGAGAATAACCCTAAGATAGGTCAGCCTCTGATAAACCAAACACGCAGTGTGCTTCTTCATGCCCTATTTAATCTTTCGCGTGTATAAATGGCAATCATCTGAAACTGTCATGCATACATCTTTCATATCCTGTCATCAATTCGACTAACCCGTTGTATTGCAGGAAAAGATTAAAAAACCATTAAACTGATGCATAACATATCATGCATCCCTAACCACCCATATCCAGTCTAAACTAGATATCGATTTTGTGCAGATTGGTCCTAAAACCCGATCTCGAGCCAAAAAGGCTCGTTCACCACCGTTCAAGATGGCTGAAGGAAGTTCATCTGAACATACCCCTGTATCTCGAGATGAATTCGAGAAGTTTAAGAAGTAGATGGCCGAAATGACGATCCTGTTAAAAGAACAGTGCAAAGTATCTCAGGAATCTAAGCACAAGAGTCCGACTGAATCTCTATGCAAGGAGACATGAAATTACCCGAAAAGGAAGGTGATACCCAAATGTCCTCTCTCCCCTCGATGTTGAAGTACCCAAGGAGGCCCCAATCCAAAAGACGACACGGGAAATCATAGACCTCCGGGAGGACAAAGACACTGGAGACATTAGGAAGAAAGTTAGACAAATGGAGGACGCTATCCGGTTTATGAAGGGGACAGGATCCCACGGGAGTTTGAATTATTCGGATCTGTGTATTTTCCCAAATGCGAGATACCCGGATAAGTTTTAATTCCCCGAGTTCGAGAAGTATAACGGAATGGGAGATCTATACACTCACTTAAAAGTCTACATAGGTGAACTTGGAACCTACGCCGAGGATGAAAACCTCCGGATGCAACTGTTTCAAAATAGCCTTACCGGTGAAGCCCGAACGTGGTACGCACGGATAGACAATTCCAAAGTCAGAGGTTGAGAAGATTTGGCCCATGATTTCCTCAAACAATACAGATTCCAATCCCAGATGGCACCTGATCGCTACCA
Organism: Panax notoginseng; assembly: GCA_016801055.1. Taxonomy (NCBI): domain Eukaryota; kingdom Viridiplantae; phylum Streptophyta; class Magnoliopsida; order Apiales; family Araliaceae; genus Panax; species Panax notoginseng. The sequence continues at coordinate 7,104,623 of CM029018.1, read as the reverse complement.
GGTTACCACAGTCAAAAAACTGAGCAATGAATCGTTCAGAGAATATGCACAGCGGTGGAGGCGAATGGCGACCCAAGTCAACCCACCAATGGATGAAGGTGAAATGGTGACAACCTTCATTGATATACAAGAAGCCCCTTTCTATGAGAGAGTACTCATCGGGTTAGGAAAATCCTTCTCCGAAATGATCAAACATGGGGAGATGTCGAAAATAGGTTTGAAGTCTGGAAAAATTAAGGACCTCACTACTTTCGAAGCCGTGGCCGAGCACATACAGTCTGGAAATTACGCCAGCACTCCCAAAAGAGGATCGAAGAGAAAAGAAGAAGATGTCTCTTTAATATTGCAAGGACAAGCTACTAACAAGAGCCCTAACTCGCCTATCCAGAGGTAAAACCCTCATCCCGCGAAATCTCGAAATCCTACAGCAGTGAAAGTTGGGGAAAACAAGCGAAGAAGGATATTCACTCCTTTGGGAGGCTCCTTGGAGAATATATTAGCACTACTGATCGCCCAGAAGAAGATCGTTGAGCACGTTCCATCTTCCGATCCAAACGGAAGGTAATTTGATTCCAGCAAGAAATGTGCCTACCATTCCAACAATATCGGGACATGATACTCAAGAATGTTGGACGTCAAAGCACAAAATTCAAAACTTGATTGACAGCGGGGAGATTATAGTCAACACACCCGAGCAGGCGAATGTCAACAACAACCATCTGCCTCAGCAGAGTCAATATGATCAGTGCTAGAAGCAGGGAAAACAGCAAATACCTGAGGAAGTTGGGAGAGTTACCCTCTGCACATGACCCTGCAATTTGGGGATACCCTGAAGAAAAGTATGGGGTAGAAAAAAACCTGACTTCAATCAAGGCGCAAGTGGATCAGCTGGCAGAATTGGTTGTATACCAACACCAGTTGACCCGACAACTAATAGACCAGGTCCTACCAAGGCCAATCGACCCCATAGCTATCCAAGATGTTTCAGCCTTCAAAAGGGATCAGATTCGTTGTCAGTAGCAGAATAAATGGATCGAAAAAATGGCCCGAGAAGTTAGACTGCAGAGCCGATAAGAATTTGCCGCTAAACGGAAATTCGCCCCATTGAGGCAATCCAGGGAGGAAATTCTCTACACCTTTATCGAGGAGGGGAAGATCACAGAATTTCTGCCACCCCCAGATACGCGATCGAAGTGTTTCGACCCTTCCAGATCCTCCCTCTACCATTCAAATGCTCCTAGACATGCCACGGAGGAATGTTGGGCCTTGCGACATCTAATCTAGAACTTGATCGAATCAGGAGAACTGGAATTAATGAACAAAGCTGAGATCTTCTTTGAGGAAGAAATAAACTACCCTCGAGGACCGAGGAATTTGGAGGGTATGGTAGCGGTCGTCCTTTGTATGGAAGGAACGTCTTGCAGACCCATAACAATCAAAGGAATATCTGAGCAGAGAAACAAAGCCACTCTCGAGATATCAGCGCTGAAACCCCTGATGTTGGCTCCTTGGCCGCAACTCCCAATTCTTAGCCTGGAGAAGGTATCGTGGAATTATGGAGAAGGTATAAAATTGGCACCTGACGTACCATCATCATACCTAGGGAGAATCAATTTTACCTTCTGGGGTGTTTAGCGAAATCGACAACCAAGGTATTGGGGAAGGTATCGACTGGAAAGATCGCAGCCTCCATAAGATGGGGCACGGTGAAGTGAGGACGGTAAAGTTGTTGGAAGCTGAACCCCATCAAATCTCCATCCTGGATTTGGTATTAGATTCTGACGACCATCGTCAAATTCTGATCCAAGTATTGGAGGAAGCACACTTACCCAAGACTATCGATACTGAGAAATTCCAGCACCTGATTAGCCATATACTGGATAGTAATATGATATCATTCACCAACGACGATATACCAGTTGAAGGAACTGGGCATCACAAACCATTACATATCGTTGTCGTTTCATCAAGATATGTGGTAGGTGGCGTGCTAATCGACGGAGGATCATCCTTAAACATCTGTCCATAGGATACTCTGGAAAAGGTGAAGATCAACCCAAATCGGATTCGGGAAAGCCATGTGGTGGTACGAGCTATCGACGGATCAAGAAGGGATACTGTGGGAGAGATTGAGCTTCCTGTGGAAATTGGCCCTTTAACTTTCAACATACCTTTCCAAATCCTGAAGATCACTACCGGATATAATCTGTTGTTGGGACGACCATGGATCCATATGGTTGGCACTGTTACTTAAACTCTTCATCAACAATTGAAATATATCGTCAACGGCAATCTGGTGCTTGTCAATGCAGAACCTGATTATCCTGTTCATGATCTGGGAGATATGCCCCTGATCGGCATGAATGAAGGTGACGAGCCTGCCAGCTTTCAAGCCTTCAAAATAAGTAGTCCGCGATATAAATTTGTAGGGGCACCAGTCTTAATTCCCTGGATATCTCCAGAGGTAATGGCTGTTGGCCAAGAGATGTTTTCCCAAGGACATCGACTAGGTCGAGGATTGGGGAGAGATGGCCAAGGAATCAGGAACCCAATCCGTATACCCACGTAATTAGGAAAGGCTGAATTAGGATATTCTGGTGGATCCAAACATCATAATCCTCACAGGCACAAACCAGTTAATCAGCTGATTCACATCAAGCCAAATCTCAGCGAAGCCGGTTTTAAAGAGCCATTAAAGAAGATCCTCGTCGTTGTCTCAAATCTTCTTATTCCTAAAGTTAACCAGAACGGACATCAGTCGGTTTGGGGATAAAAATCCTCTCAAGGATGCGGCCCAAAAGGACAAAGATAAGAAGTTTCTGGAGGAGATTCAGTTGCAATTCATGAGCAATTTTTGCATTTCTGAAGAGGACCTGAAGAAGTCCAGTGGGGCAGATTTGTCAAGTGATCAACCCATTCTCCCGGTCCTTAACTAGGGAAATGTAAACATCCCAAACGAGGATCCAGGGACCAGTTTTAAACCAGTTATGGCCATCCTGGAAGACACCGACGACTCTAGTAGCGCGGCTATCTAAGCAACTTCCCAGGATTTCATGACTAGCAATTGGACGATCACCCCGCAGATCGTTCGAAAAGGGTAAAATACCAAGAACTGACTGCTGATAGGGAGCTTTACCTTTATCTATATTTGTGTATTTTATTTCATTTTTAGCTTGTTATTGCTTGTTGTCATATTAACTAATGAATCTTTTTTTAATTGACGACTACTTGTATATATTTAGCAATCAAGTTTTTGTCTCAGGTTTCCAAATTTGCGCATTTCTAGCCACGTCCACGACTTGCCAAATTTGAGTAATGATTATGATTTTGATATAGAATTGGACTTTGACTTGATGGGAATCGAGCAAGAGGAAGAGGATGATGACGAGGTGCCCGAGGAAATCAAAGCATGGGTCGAAGATAAACCTAAACCCAACCTTGAGCAAACCACCACCATAAATATCGGAACCCCTAACCATCTCCAAGAGATACAGATAGGGACCAACCTTCCTTCTAACTAAGAAAAAGAATTAATCCAACTCTTAACCCAATTCAAGGATGTTTTTGCCTGGTCTCATGAAGACATGATAGGTATATCCACTGATATAGTTGTCCATCGACTACCAATTAAAGAAGGGTTCAAACCAGTCAAGCAAAAACTGAGACGGTTGAAACCAGAATGGAGCCTAAAGGTCAAAGAATAAATTATCAAACAGTTCAAAGCGGGAATCATTATGGTATCAACGTACCTTGAATGGTTGTCCAACATAGTCCCAGTGCCGAAATCTGGGGGAAAAGTGCGAGTATGTATAGATTATCAAGATCTCAACAAAGTCAGCCTTAAAGATGACTTCCTAGTACAGTTCATCCACGTATTAATTGAGAACACTGCACAGTTCGAGATGTAATCTTTCGCTGATTGCTTTGCTGGATATCATCAGAATATGGTTGCTGAAGTAGACAGGGAAAAGACCGCCTTCATTACCCCTTGGGGAACCTTCTGTTATCGAAGACTAGCTTTCGGCCTTACCAATGCTGGTGCTACTTATCAAAGGGCCATGATGACCTTATTTCACTACATGATGCACAAAGAAATCGTAGTGTATGTGGATGATATCATCGTGAAGTTTCGACAGGCTGATGACCATTGCACCCATCTTTGGAAGTTGTTTGAACGACTCCGCAAGTTCAATTTGAAGTTAAACCCAGTAAAATGTGCTTTTGGGGTGAAATCTGGCAAACTGCTAGGATTTCTTATGAGCAACCGAGGCATTGAATTGGATCTTGCCAAAATCAAAGTCATCACAAAAATGCCTGAGCCGAAGATCAAGAAGGAAATTTGAGGTTTCCTGGGAAGAATAAACTTCATCAGCCGATTCATATCGCAGTTGACAGCAACCTGTGAACCCGTTTTTAAACTGTTAAGGAAGAACTCTTCGGGAAAATGGAATGAAGACTACCGAAAAGCTTTCCACACCATCCAGAAGAGGTTGATTGAAGCACCTATTTTGGTACCCCCGAGGGATGGAATTTCGTTGTTAATGTATATCTCGGTCAACTCCAACGCTATGGGTTGCCTACTGGGGCAAAAGGACGACATGGGGAAAGAAAGAGCGATCTATTATCTTAGTAAACGCTTCAGTAGCAGAGAACATAAATATACACTGATAGAAAGAACCTGTTGTGCATTAGCTTGGGTAGCCATGAGGTTACAGCATTACCTACACGGCCATTCTACTTATCTCATATCGAGGATGGATCCTTTGAAATACATCTTCAGCAAGCCGATTTTGAATTGCCATTTATCCAAGTGGCAGTTAATCCTTCAATAGTTTGACATCATCTATGTGACTCAAAAGTCCATTAAAGGGCAAGGGATTGCAGATCACCTGTCGGCTACACCGGTAGGAGGGTTTAAGCCTCTGGAAACGTATTTCCCAGAGGAAGAGGTGATGACTATTCAACTGATCAATAAGGAGGATCAAGGTCAATTCTGGAAAATGTATTTTGATGGCGCATCAAACACTGAAGGCACAGGAGTCGAGGCAGTCCTGGTATCTATTATGGTAGATCAATACCCCGTGGCAACCAAGTTGCATTTCAACAACTCCAACAATACCGCAGAATATGAAAGGTGCATCGTGGGGTTAAAGCTGGCTCAGTCCATGGGAGTAAAACGTTTAGCAGTGTTTGGAGATTCGGAGCTAGTCATCAGACAGTCTACCGGGGCATACACCACCAAGGAACTTCATCTACTGCCGTATCATCGACATGTCATCATGCATATCCCCCGGAACCGAAATGATTTTGCCAAAGCATTGGCCACATTTGCTTCACTGGTGAACCTGTCAGCAAGAAGGGGAATGCATGTCATCACTTTCACTGTTCAAAATACACTGTCATATGGAAACAATGTAGGGGAGATATCAGATGAGATAGCACCTACGGGACCATCTTAGTACCACCATAAAAAAGAATATTTGCGAGATCAATCAACCCCTGAAGGGATGAGTTAGACTGCAAAGAAGTGGATACAAAAAATGGCCATGAATTTCTACCTAAGTGGAGATGCTCTCTATAAGAGATACCCAGGTGTAGGCCTTCTGAGATGTCTAGACCGAGATCAAGCCCAGCGACTTTTGAATAAAGTACATGGTGGGGTATGCAGAGCACATATGAGTGGACCTCTGCTTGCCAAGAAAATTCTGAGGATAGGACACTACTAGATATCCCTCAAAGCGGATTGTGACGATCATGTCAAGCGTTGCTATCAATGCCAGATACATGCCAACATTATTCATGCGCCTCCTAATCAACTACATTACATGACATCACCATGGCCTTTTTCCATGTGGGGAATGGACGTGATAGGACCAGTTGAGCCTAAAGCCAGTAACGATCATCTATTCATCTTCACTATGATTGACTACTTTTCTAAGTGGGTGGAAGAAGCATCTTCTTTCCCCAAGGTCACCAAGGAGGTCATCGTTGGTTTTATTAGAAACAACGTCATTTGTCGGTATGGACAACCTGAGGTTATCATATCAGACAACGTGAAGAATCTGAATAACGAGATGATGAGGGAACTATGTAGTAAGTTCAGTATCAACCACCTTAATTCGGTTATTTATCGTTCAAAAATGAACAGCGCGGTGGAAACGGCTAATAAGAACATCAAGAAGATAATGTTGAAGATGTCAGCAAATCACCAAGGATGGCCTAATCTATTGTCGTTAACCCTACTCGCATACCGGACCTCGACTCGAACCTCGACTGCGGCAACACCCTACTCACTGGTATATGGTATGGAGGTTGTACTTCCTGTCGAAGTAGAGATGGAATCACTAAGAGTGATGTTAGATGCCCATATAGAGGAGAGCCAATGGATATAAGATCGATACGATCAGTTATCCCTGATAGATGAGAGAAGAGCTACTGTTATCTTCCACGATCAACTCTATCAGCAGTGAATGTCCCGATCTTATAACAAGAAGGTGTGACCTCGAGAATTTAAAAAGCATGATTTGGTGCTGAAAAAGATCTGGGTCAGGATGCAGCTAAAGGAAAATTTACCTTAACTTGGGAAGGACACTTTCTGGTCAAAGCAATCCTATCGGGTGGAGCTTTGAAATTGAAGAGATGGACGGTGAAGAATTTTCGCAACTGATCAATTCCGACTCGGTGAAACGGTATTATGTCTGAGACCCCTTTTCACTGTCAAACTAGAATACTTTGACTTGATAAAAAAAAAGAAAAAAAAGATAAAAAGATAAAAAAAATTATATCAAGTCTAGTTTTTCAAGTCTGAGCCTGAACTATGAAAGACCTGATCTCTTATCTGTGGGAGTACATAGGCAGCCATATATGGTGCGGTCTAACCCTTGAAAAATTAAATCAGAACTTATCAAATCAAACCAAAAACATCAAAATCCTTTCAAATCAAACTCAAACATAAATAAACCCCTTTTCAAGCTTTTCAGGTCTGAGCCTAAACTACGAAAGACCTGATCTCCTATCTGTGGGAGTACGTAGGCAACCATTTATGGTGCGGTCTAACCTTTGGAAAAATCCAAACACTTTCCTATTATATAAAATCCTAACCTATACAGAAATCAAAACCTTATCCATAAAGCCCACCCAATCGATGGCTCATGCGGAGAAGACCTAGCGATATCTCAGCATCACTCCAGCCGAATCTGATGCCACATGACGAGACTAGTGCTATGTCGACATAATGAATCATGAAGCAAAAATGGTAACAGTGGACAAGGCTAGACATGCGCAAACAAGGGAAGTGAACTGAACTTGTTTCTTTTTAAATATACAACTATTTAGAATACAAAAGTTGATTCTAACCTATGACAAGTGATAATAATAAAGTCTATACAGGGAAATAAAATAGAGCTACAAATCAGCATTAAGACAAGCCAACATAGCCTGATATCCAGCAGTCTCTGCAGTCAAGGGAGCATCTCTGAGCTCGTGCTCCAGTATATCAACCCGTCTCAGCATCTCTGCTACTATACGAAAAACCTCCTCCCGACTCTGCACTACACCTTGTACGTGACTAATGAGTCCATCTGAGAAAGTCTGGGCCGCATCTCTATCAACAAGGGCCTGATCTTAGGAAGCCATTTCTGCGTCTCTCTCAGCGATAGCAGCATCCCTACCAGCTACAGTGGCATACATAAGAGCTCGAGCCTAATCCCTCTCAAAGATCATCAGGTGAACCTGTTTATCCATCGCCTCCATGGAAACTGAGGCTGAACGCGGAACAATGCTCACTAGAGAAGCTGTTAACCCTTCAAATAAAGCATTCTCAGTCGGAGATATAGGATCCTCCATGGGCTCCTCACCGTCTGTGGATCCACTAACATCCCCGGATAAAGACCCTGTCCCAATATGGTCTACCGTGACTGGTGCCAAATCTGACGCTAGCTAAGCTGAGTACTTTGCAGATCGACCTGGATTGTAGTCTCTGAACTCCGATGTCTGTCGATGAGACCAGAATCCATAAACTAGAGCCAGATCAGCCTTGGTAACTGAGCAAAAGGAGAAGCGATAATCTTTATTCCCCTCAAATGCATGGACCTCCTGATACTGATCAAACTGACCCATCACCGCCAGAGGATGATAGGTCGTCACACGCCTCAAACCCGCCAACGGAAGGAAATTCAGGTCGGCTACATGGGTGATGAAACTCAAAAAGGAGCAATAACCCGAATACATAACTATCACAAAAGGCTCCTCCATGGCTGTGAGACCCCAGATTTTATGAATAAATATTTAATTTTCTCGAAATATTTTTTTAATATTATGGTGTGGATTTGAGATAATGTTATAATTGTGGGTAGTATTTATAAATTTTGCAAAGTATGCAAGTTGTCATATTATATTCGATTGGTCAGGGAATATTCTTTGTGTCGGGGAATATTCGTACGATGACACAATCATTGGTGGACCCCACAACGGAATTATTGTTGGATTGAGAAAAACGACAAAAATATTTTTATGAAAATAACTGCGAAAGTTTTACCGTTAATACTATTGAACTACTTGGTAGTAAAAGTACAGTAATACGCGTGGTTGCATAGTAGCACACGGTATTGATTATTGATGCTTATGTGAGAAGTTACTCAATTTTGCTTATTTTATAGACTCCCATTTACCTATTTTTCAAAATAATCGGTAGAATTTATTTAAAGGTGGGGCCCACATGTGGGGGCCATATGTGGGGCCCATATGTGTTGAAAAACTGATTTTAGAAATGGGGGTGGGAGAGAGTTACGTATGGGGAAGGAGTTTATATATATAAGATTGTGATGTGTGTGTATATATATAATATTATATTTGTTAGTGGAGAGTGGTGGGAGAAAAAGGAAGAGTGAAAGTGATGTATGTGAGTGGAAAATGGTGGAAAAGTGGTAGTGTGATAGTGATGTGTAAGAGTGTAGTGAATTTGATTATTGGTGGGTGGGGGATTGATGTTGGTTATGGGGGAGAAAAATTAAGTGGTGTATATATAATATTGATTTATATAATATGAAAACATGTGTTTATATATATGTATTATATTTTAATTTTTGTTGTGATTTTATTGGTTAGATGATTGACTTAATTGTTAGTTGATTGAAAAATAATTTTGTAAAATTATTTCATCCATGAATAGTGCCTTTCTATTCTCCTATAAATAGAAGCTCATTCCTTCATTATTTCTTACAAATTCACTGAAACTCTAAAGAGAGAAATTATAGAGAAACTATAGAAAAGTATTCCGCTACTTCCCTACTCTTATATTCAGTTTATTTTACGGTAAGGGGTGTTATTCTTTCTTATTCATGAAGAGAACTGTTGTTATTCCATTTCTTATTATTCTGTTGGAATAACCTGTATACGCGGTCTACCCTATACTTGGTGACATTCTTCTATTATTCTGTTGGAACATCCTGTCTGTGTGTTTTACACCGGACCTGGTTCCGTTTTTATTATTATTCTGTTGGAACATCCTGTCTGTGTGTTTTACACCGGACCTGGTTCCGTCTTTATTATTATTCTGTTGGAACATCCTGTCCGTGTGTTTTACACCGGACCTGGTTCCGTCTTTATTATTATTCTGTTGGAACATCATGTCCGTGTGTTTTACACCGGACCTGGTTCCGTATTTATTATTATTCTGTCGGAATATCCTGTCTGTGTGTTTTAAGCCGGACCTGGTTCCATTATTTATTATTCTGTTGGAATAACCTGTCTGTGCGGTCTATCGCATGCATGGTGATTTCTTTTGTTATTCCATTCTTTATTGTACTCAGTTGGTTAAGTTTTGACTTCTATACTCCATGAAATTAGTGGAATATCCTTGATAATTGCGGTTCATCCAGTATCTTTTCATGAAAATATTCTTCTAAGCATTCTTGAATTTTACTCCACAAAGCAGTATCATGTTGACAATTTGGACGTTGTTAATTCTTGGATAAATTAATTCTTGAACTTGTTTTATTGAATTCTTATATCATTGTCATCATCCTCATGTTTATAAAATGTTGAAAGTCATCTGTGGCCTGTAGTGCATAGATGGACTTGGTATGATTATGATCAGAAATTATTTGGTGTAATCATGACCATAATGTTACAAATGATGTGAAAAAAATCCTCATTGGCCCGTAGTGCATTGATGGACAATTTTTGGTATGATTATGGCTATGGATTCTCTTTGGCCGTAGTGCAAAGATGAATTGTTTTATGGCATGATCTGGACCGTTGATGAATACACGATTATCTTTGGCCCGTAGTGCATGGATAATTTGTGGTCGTGATACTAATGAATACACGATTATCTTTGGCCCGTAGTGCATGGATAATTTGTGGTCGTGATACTAATGAATACACGATTATATTTGGCATGTAGTGCATGAATAATTCGTGATCGTGATACTAAAGAATATCCTTGGCCTGTAGTGCAGGGATGATTTAATGATGTAGATTATTTATTAAGCTGAGTTTCAGCGATAAAAGTGATGAAAAACCTTTTAAATCATAAAAGATAGTAGATTTTATTCTCTACTTGACTCTTTTAATGGATTGCTTGTTCCGCTGCAGTTAAACTTGATGTCTATTATATTTTATCAGTTTAACATTGTTGAAGGCTAATGATAATTTATTCTGCATTATCTTAGTCATAATATTTCTTACTGGGCTAGTTGAGCTCACCCTTTCTTTCACTGTTCTCTTCAGGAAATGAGAACGTAGCTGGGACTAGTCGGGGAACAGAGTGATGGTCCTATATGATAGAATTAGTAGTCCTCACTATTCTATGTAATAGTGTGATAATAATTGTAATGAGGACTCTTTTTGAGTATGAATACTCTCTAGAAGACAATATTTGTATTCAAACTCACAGTTTATGTTTTGTCGTTTTGTACACGACAGTTGTATTAGTAAGTTGTATTTGGATTTATGTACCATGTATGTGGCGACCCAAGATGGGTGACGTATACCTATTTTTGGGGGCGTCACAGTTGGTATCAGAGCTTAGGGATATGATCCCTGGCTAAGATGTGAGAATAGAACTAGGAGGGGAGAGACGGGGAATTCCTTCGCTAGTATGACCTACCTAAGTTTATTTTGTATTTAATTGGTCGGTCAGAATATAGGGATAATATGTTACATATCGATTAACCTTTGTTTTGTGACAGTATTTGTAAATGACATCCGAAAATGTTGAGATAAACAATGAAGCACATGAGAACGTGGAGACACCTCTAATCACCAACCAGGTTAATGTGATTAGAGATATCCATGTGGTGATTGAGGAATTAAAAGTTACACTCAAGCTAGTCGCAAAGGTAGCAACTGAGAGTGAGGAAGAAGAGGAACCTGAGGTTGATTTATTGGAAGAACTTATTGATCAAAATATAGAATTGCAAAATCGTATTCATGAGTTAGAAGAGCAAGCTGAAGAACGATAGGCGGTCGTAGAACAAAGGGGTGCAATAATTCAAAATTGTATTACCTGATGTGCGATGGTTGAACAGAAGCACTCTTTGGCAGAGTATATGATATTATAGCTGGAATCTGAGAATTCAAATGTCAAGGAGCAGCTGAAAGAAGAAATAACTGAACGAGTGAGAATGAAAGATGCATGGGTAAAAGCCGCACGACGCGTTGATATTGTGGAAAGAGAAGTCCGATCCAAGAAAGCTAAAATAGATGATATGTAATTTTTCGACAGCAATTGGGAAAATCCAGCATCGAGTTTTGAACTATCCTAACGAGGAATCGAACGAAGTTATCATGGGTTAGTTAATTATAAATTCTTGCGAAGTCTATACCTTATTAGATACCGGTTCTACCCATTCTTTTATCTCTCTTTCTTGCGCTCAACGTTTAAATTTGACTCCAGAGAGATTAGACTTTGACTTATCGATTGAAACTTCGTTAGTAGAAACCTTCATTTCATGTGCTATCCAAGTCTTGGATGAGGGTCACAGTTTTGAATGATATTTCTATTGTTAATAAATTTCCTGACGTATTCTTGAAGACTTCTTAGCCTACCCCTAGAGCGTGAAATCGAATTTTGTATTGACCCCAGTACAAAACCCATTTCTTAAACCCTCAAATATTTCTTCAACTAAAGCGAACGTAACATGCGCCAAAGACGTTGGCTCGAGCTGTTGAAGATTACGATCGTACCATGCAATATCATCGTGGAAGTGCGAACGTGGTAGCTGACGCATTGAGTAGAAGATCGTATGCTGTTACAAGTGTGAATATACGAATCCACGTGAAGATAACGAATATATGATTAGAATCGATTTTAATCGATAAAGTTAAAGCCGCTCAAGCTACATACTCAGAGCTGATAAATGTGAAGAAGAAGGTTCAAGAGTGCGTTATTCTAAAAGCAAGAATCGACGAAGAGAGGAAATCTCAACTCTCGATTTAATTGGCCCATTTGAAATCCTCGATGAAGTAGGAACTGTGGCTTATAAACTCGTTTTACCGCCAAGTATGTTGCGTGTTCAGAACGTTTTTTTTTACGTAAAAATGTGGACGACCCGAACCATATTATTAATTTAGAACCGGACGAGATAACAGAAGATTTAACGTATGAGGAGATACGTGTTAACATCTTGGATAAGAAGGATCATATTCAACGCTCAAAGGTTATACCTGAAGAGTTCGAAGTCAAGGTATCCTCACCTGTTCGGCATACCAGGCACGCACGTAAATTTCGAGGGCGAAATTCCATAAGGAGGGGAGATTGTGAGACCCCAGATTTTATGAATAAATATTTAATTTTCTCGAAATATTTTTTTAATATTATGGTGTGGATTTGAGATAATGTTATAATTGTGGGTAGTATTTATAAATTTTGCAAAGTATGCAAGTTGTCATATTATATTCGATTGGTCAGGGAATATTCTTTGTGTCGGGGAATATTCGTACGATGACACAATCATTGGTGGACCCCACAACGGAATTATTGTTGGATTGAGAAAAACGACAAAAATATTTTTATGAAAATAACTGCGAAAGTTTTACCGTTAATACTGTTGAACTACTTGGTAGTAAAAGTACAGTAATACGCGTGGTTGCATAGTAGCACACGGTATTGATTATTGATGCTTATGTGAGAAGTTACTCAATTTTGCTTATTTTATAGACTCCCATTTACCTATTTTTCAAAATAATCGGTAGAATTTATTTAAAGGTGGGGCCCACATGTGGGGGCCATATGTGGGGCCCATATGTGTTGAAAAACTGATTTTAGAAATGGGGGTGGGAGAGAGTTACGTATGGGGAAGGAGTTTATATATATAAGATTGTGATGTGTGTGTATATATATAATATTATATTTGTTAGTGGAGAGTGGTGGGAGAAAAAGGAAGAGTGAAAGTGATGTATGTGAGTGGAAAATGGTGAAAAAGTGGTAGTGTGATAGTGATGTGTAAGAGTGTAGTGAATTTGATTATTGGTGGGTGGGGGATTGATGTTGGTTATGGGGGAGAAAAATTAAGTGGTGTATATATAATATTGATTTATATAATATGAAAACATGTGTTTATATATATGTATTATATTTTAATTTTTGTTGTGATTTTATTGGTTAGATGATTGACTTAATTGTTAGTTGATTGAAAAATAATTTTGTAAAATTATTTCATCCATGAATAGTGCCTTTCTATTCTCCTATAAATAGAAGCTCATTCCTTCATTATTTCTTACAAATTCACTGAAACTCTAAAGAGAGAAATTATAGAGAAACTATAGAAAAGTATTCCGCTACTTCCCTACTCTTATATTCAGTTTATTTTACGGTAAGGGGTGTTATTCTTTCTTATTCATGAAGAGAACTTTTGTTATACCATTTCTTATTATTCTGTTGGAATAACCTGTATACGCGGTCTACCCTATACTTGGTGACATTCTTCTATTATTCTGTTGGAACATCCTGTCTGTGTGTTTTACACCGGACCTGGTTCCGTTTTTATTATTATTCTGTTGGAACATCCTGTCTGTGTGTTTTACACCGGACCTGGTTCCGTCTTTATTATTATTCTGTTGGAACATCCTGTCCGTGTGTTTTACACCGGACCTGGTTCCGTCTTTATTATTATTCTGTTGGAACATCATGTCCGTGTGTTTTACACCGGACCTGGTTCCGTATTTATTATTATTCTGTTGGAATATCCTGTCTGTGTGTTTTACGCCGGACCTGGTTCCATTATTTATTATTCTGTGGGAATAACCTGTCTGTGCGGTCTATCGCATGCATGGTGATTTCTTTTGTTATTCCATTCTTTATTGTTCTCAGTTGGTTAAGTTTTGACTTCTATACTCCATGAAATTAGTGGAATATCCTTGATAATTGCGGTTCATCCAGTATCTTTTCATGAAAATATTCTTCTAAGTATTCTTGAATTTTACTCCACAAAGCAGTATCATGTTGACAATTTGGACGTTGTTAATTCTTGGATAAATTAATTCTTGAACTTGTTTTATTGAATTCTTATATCATTGTCATCATCCTCATGTTTATAAAATGTTGAAAGTCATCTGTGGCCTGTAGTGCATAGATGGACTTGGTATGATTATGATCAGAAATTATTTGGTGTAATCATGACCATAATGTTACAAATGATGTGAAAAAAATCCTCATTGGCCCGTAGTGCATTGATGGACAGTTTTTGGTATGATTATGGCTATGGATTCTCTTTGGCCGTAGTGCAAAGATGAATTGTTTTATGGCATGATCAGGACCGTTGATGAATACACGATTATCTTTGGCCCGTAGTGCATGGATAATTTGTGGTCGTGATACTAATGAATACACGATTATCTTTGGCCCGTAGTGCATGGATAATTTGTGGTCGTGATACTAATGAATACACGATTATATTTGGCATGTAGTGCATGAATAATTCGTGATCGTGATACTAAAGAATATCCTTGGCCTGTAGTGCAGGGATGATTTAATGATGTAGATTATTTATTAAGCTGAGTTTCAGCGATAAAAGTGATGAAAAACCTTTTAAATCATAAAAGATAGTAGATTTTATTCTCTACTTGACTCTTTTAATGGATTGCTTGTTCCGCTGCAGTTAAACTTGATGTCTATTATATTTTATCAGTTTAACATTGTTGAAGGCTAATGATAATTTATTCTGCATTATCTTAGTCATAATATTTCTTACTGGGCTAGTTGAGCTCACCCTTTCTTTCACTGTTCTCTTCAGGAAATGAGAACGTAGCTGGGACTAGTCGGGGAACAGAGTGATGGTCCTATATGATAGAATTAGTAGTCCTCACTATTCTATGTAATAGTGTGATAATAATTGTAATGAGGACTCTTTTTGAGTATGAATACTCTCTAGAAGACAATATTTGTATTCAAACTCACAGTTTATGTTTTGTCGTTTTGTACACGACAGTTGTATTAGTAAGTTGTATTTGGATTTATGTACCATGTATGTGGCGACCCAAGATGGGTGACGTATACCTATTTTTGGGGGCGTCACAATGGCACCCAAAAATGAAGTCTAGGACGCCTCATCGACGCAAAAAGTCGGGCGATATGAATAGACCTGAGACAAGCCATGTCCAAAATAAAACCCGTAACGACGAAGTCGCCCAATCGGTATAAGGTGCATCATCGACCAGATGTATAGGAGCACGGAGCTACCTCTGAAGTCTTGATCCCCTACGGTATAGCAGATAGAAGCTAATATCAATGTCTCTGCCAGGATAAGGGGAAGTATAGTAAAGTCATCTCTGAGAGCCCTAACAGCCATCGACATCGCCATATCCCGATGGTTAGTATAGAACGGCATGTATAGGTAGGCTATGAGGCACATAATCAGGGCGTCCACTTGGGCAATGTGTCATCGCTCCTCTGAAATGGCAAAATCGTCATGATAAACGGCGAAACTATCAGTAGAAGCGAAGTGACCGATCATAAAGTCCATGGAGATAACGTGGCTACTACCCACCTCGAACAACACAACTGCCCTCCTAAGTCCAGTCATCGTCATAAATTGGCGGTGCATATGGCCCAATGTCATCCGAGCATATGGCCCTTCCATCGACAGTCCAGAAATACGACCATACTCCTCCAAGGTAGGAGTCAACTCGGCTGAGCCAAATCGAAAAACGTGGCGCTCAAGAATCCAATACCTGAATCACCCCAGCAATAAATCCCTCTAGAACCTGAAAGGACAACAGAGACAGGGAGTGGCCTAGCATGCGACTGAAGCGACACGGTCATCATGTGGTAACTGGTCATACCAGATCCTCAAACTGGTAGTTATAAGGCCAGGCGAAAGGTGATCCAAATGCACCAAAGCAGAGGACGACATCTGTAAAAATTGTATCAATAAGACCATACAGGGGTCAATCTCTATCCAGTCATTTAAATATATCTAAAGCATGCATCATAACAAGTGATAAAATAACATGTGCGATGAATAAATAGAAAGCATCATATATAGATATTTGCCAAGTATATTAGTTTCACAAACATCACTGTCATACCTATGATACATGTGAAAACTAAAAAAATAAAAACTACAGGATACTGGGGCACAAACGCCCAATGACTAACAAATAACCTATGGGTTCGCCGCCTCGTCAAAATCATCCAAGAAGGTGATGGTATCATCAAACTGGTCAACCTGGGGCAGTCTACCTGAAGTGGGCACATCCTACTGATCCGGGTGATAAGGTGTCTCCTGCATATCTGGGTGACAAGGAAAAGGATCATCCCTGCCCTGAGAGCCATCGATACTTGAGGGTCCATCACCATGAGAGCCACCACCACCTGACGGTCCAGCCTCATGATGACCCTGAGCAGCAAAAGTACTAGCTAAGGAGGGGTCCAAACCATTAACGACAGTATGCCGATAGTTGCTCCAACTAAAGCCTCAAATCCGCAATCTGAGCTTGATGAGAGGGCTTCTGAAAACATGATATCTAGTCCTTCATCATAAGGGACCCTGGAACCATATCTCCCAAGAACTGGGTAGCCCGGGTATGAGCTCCTATCGTGCGTGGGCACCACCAAGCGATAAAATCCTCAGAAGTGATCGGACCATCGGTCAAGTGAAAACCATCACACCCCATAGTGGGAATTGATGCAGTCAGTGAAGATAAAGGCCAGAAGTGCTGAGCTGGAGGAAGAAAAGGAAGGTGAAACTCCCTAGTGATACATCAAAAAGTGCGCTCCTCGAGGTAAAGTTCCCAACCTCCATCAAAAAGGAATGGAATCCGGCGAGTAGATAAATGAAACTCTGGCCCGGTTGGCAAACCATCCTCAAATCCCTAAACCAAGTGCTCTCCGGAATATGGGATCCACATTATGTCCCCAGCTACCAATGTCTCCAACTGAAGATGGGCATGGGAAAAACCCTCTGCGACCGGGACCTCTGACAAAGTAGACTGATGCCATCTATGTCCTCATAGATAAGTGTCCAAGCCTAAGACAGATATAGGGCGAAGATAGGGAAGCCTCTCGTAAGCCCAGAACTGTCAATTCAAAAGAACCCTACATTAGTCGTTGGAAAAGATAAACTAGTCAAAACTCAAAAAAATGAAATTTGGTCAAAAGGACTTACTAGAAGAAACGGATAGAATCTGACCCAGGCGTCGGTAACTCCCTCGGATCGCAGTCGCATCCCATATAGGAAGAGAGCGAATGTAAACGATCCCCAATCATAGTCCCCAATGTGATCAACGTCTCGAACGACCTCTACCAAGCTGAAGGGAACAATGGAGGAGTTGTTTGCAATGAAACAACCCCTCAGAATGGTCAGGAATAGACGCCGCAAGATGCGATCTCTCTCCGCAAAATTGGCAGGCAACTACTGCTGTAGGGTACCTCGAGTAGCATCGACGCTCAGGCTCCCTGACCGGACACTATGAGCCTTGAAGGCCCGCTCCTGAGGAGAAAACCCAAGGAGGGTATGCACCGCAGTCGAAGTGATGGTCGTGTCCAAGGGCACTCTGTCCCCGGTAAACTCTAAACTAGTGATGTACCTCCAATCCATGGGAGTCACACAACCTCACAGTCCGACAGATGGAGAGACTGACTCTGATGAAACCATTGCTCGGACAAAGCTCGCATATAGCCCCAAGGGCAGCGACGAAGGGCGATGGTGAAGAAATCCTCAAATCCCCAAGAATCCACGATCGCCCTATAATCTGGATGTAGCGAGTGATACAGAGTGTATATGCTAAACCAGCTACCCTGGGCTGGGTAAATTCTGGAACATGCATGACCTCAAGGTTAAGAAAACTCGTTGATGTTAGAAAAGAGAAATGAAAATAAATTAATCACGTACCTCATTTGCCTGCAAGTGAATGGAGGGATAGAGGTTCAGATCCGTACCCAGCAAATCAGGGACAACTACCTCAATGTTGGGAAGAAACCTAGGCGCAACAGGGGGCTGAGTCGGAACCTCAGGCTCGGGGATATCCTCCTCATCCACGGGAGGATGGTCCTCCCCACCAGGTCAAAAAGTTAGCTCCATCAATTGTTGTACCCATCTGATAATCCGGGGAACAGGAACATCTGGAGGAGCTCTCCGTCGGCGAACTCCAGCAGAAACCCCCTGGGAGGTAGAACGACTGGGTCCCACAGAATCCATGTCTGAACAATGAGTTTATAGGAATCAAAGCCAAGTCAGGTATATTCTTACCTTTATCAAATTTCAAATTAAATCAATGAAATATAATTTAGGTCACCACATCATGCATGTCCTACATGTGTACGTTATTTTAATCGCATCCTAGCATCTCTATAAATATATCTAGGACCTTGACGTTTGGCTCATGAAATTTTTTTGCCAGTCTCCTTTATAAAATGGACTATCCACATGCCCGAAGCATGTATTAAATCACCCTATGAGGGTATATCATCACAACCAAGCATGTAAACATCAATTTAAATTATTATTCTAACACATGGATATAATGTATGTCTAGATTAACTGGTAAATGATAAAATAACGCATCCATGCGGTCCATAAGATGATCTGTAAGCATGTATTGCATCATAAACATGTTTATCTAGCTATCTATGCATACATGTTAGATATAAGGCATTTAAGAAATGAAATACAAGTTTTCACAAACGAAAACACAAAAAATGGAGTCTAAACGTTACCCGTAGTACATAGAAGAGATGTACGGTGGCGGATCGCTCCAAATCAAGCCGGAATCGAGTAAATGTGAAGTGGGGATCAGTTTTGTAGAGAGAAAATGAAGAATTTTGAATGGAATGGGTGAAAATGAGGCATGTCGAGGGTATAAGCTCGATCACGGGTAGCCTTGACCATAGTTGCCATATGTGGGCCCTGCGGCCTCTCGATTGATAACATGATGTCTGAAACATGTTATTTTGGGTTCAGAATGGTTACATTATGTAAGATAATACCTTTTTGGGACAGTTTTAAACCCCAAAAACCCTAAAAAAGCCTTCGAAACAGTAGAAGTTTGGCAAAAATCAGAAATCCCGACGTTGAACGCCGGAAGACAAGAAAAACAGTCAAAATCAAGACTACATCTCAAAATCCATCGACAACGAATCAGTGAAAGCGTCGGCTCGACCCCGACTATGTAATCCACCGACAACGAATCAGACAATGTAATCCACCGACAACGACTCAGTGAAGACGTCGGTTCGACCCCGACGATGTAATCCACCGACAACGAATCAGTAAAGGTGACGGCTCGACCCCCGACGATGTAATCCACCGACAACGAATCAGTGAAGGCGTCGGCTCGACCCCGACGATGTAATTCGCCAACAACAAATCAGTGAAGACGTCAGCTCGACCCCGACGATGTAATCCACCGATAACGAATCAGTGAAGGCGTCGGCTCGACCCCCGATGATGTAATCTACCGACAATGAATCAGTGAAGGCGTTGGCTCAAACCCCAATGATGTAATCCGTTGACAACAACCCCAACGCAGGTCGATAAATCCCTGATAATGTAATCCGTTGACAACAACCCCAACGCAAGTCGTCAAATCCCCGATAATGTAATCCGTTGACAACAACCCCAACACAAGTTGGTAAATCCCCGATAATGTAATCCGTTGACAACAACCCCAACGCAGATCGACAAATCCCTGATGATGTAATCTGTTGATAACAACCCCAACGCAGGTCGATAAATCCCCGATGATGCAATCCGTTGACAACAACCCCAACGCAGATCGACAAATCCTCGATAATGCAATCCGTTGGCTACAACCCAGTGAAGGCATCGGCATGACCCCGATGATGCAATTCGTTGACAACAACCCCAACGCAGGTCAGTAAATCCCTGATAATGTAATCCGTTGACGATAACCCCAACGCAGGTCGGCAAATCCCCGATAATGTAATCTGTTGGCTACAACCCAGTGAAGGCATCGGCATAACCCCGACGGTGCAATCCGTTGACTACAAATCAGCGCAGGTCGACTTAATCCTGACAACGTAACCTATAACTTCCCCAACAGGGGGGAGTAACCCTTTTCTAAATCCCGTATATCATTATATTTGTTATACATGACATATATTACATCATCAGATATACCTTGTCATGCATTTCTCTATGTCTATTAATCTTTGTCATATTCATTCCATTATATTGCATAAACATGACAAAGAGGGGCATCGTAGACACTCAAAATTTTGCTTTCTTTGTACTAACCTTACAGAAGGGTAAAAGGGTAATTTTACCTCAGAGACTACCCCGAGGTAGGGCGAAAGAGCCAGGTCATCTCGGAGACAACCCCAGGAGTGATGCGAAGGACCTATGACATCCGAACATATCATGAATCGATCGAAGATTGACGAGCTGAGACAGTGATCACCGAAAACCACCTCAGTAAACCTCAAATAACGTGCCATTGGAGATATGTCAGCTAACTGATATCTGGACTTGAAGAATATCTTGGCTACGAGTATCGACTTCCCGAACCCTAACTCAGTCAGACTCGAACTTATCCCGCTGCGTTCATCAAAGACTGTCTGAAAGGTCGAGCAACGGAAGTCAACTTCTGCCGAACAAGGGCCGAAGGAACACCTGCCAAGCTTGTGGGTCCCACCTAGCCTAGTCGTAGTCATACATACGGCTGGTCACATGTATATTTGCGGCTGTTTCAAATAGATTAAAACACCCACATTATCTCATTTGTAAAGAGAGATAGGATTTTTAGAGAGAGAAAAGACATTCTAGAGAGAGGTACGGGTGGAACTTATGTACACCAACTTGAAGCTTAATCATCCCATCTAGCACTTACTTGAAGCCCTAGGAGTGATCCACGTTGGCCACGGGAGTTAAAACACGCGTCCCCCAAGGTGAAACAACGCACTTTCTAGCTTCGTTCTTTGTAAATGTTGTTTAAATACTAGATTAATGATATATCTTGTTTGAATATAGTCCAACTTTTTGTATTTTAAGTATATTGTGTAATAGTTTGTAGATATTATGTTTCTATTGGTTATATTATGCTTATTACGTTGTAAATCGACCACGGAGGCTATATCTACCTAGATCTAAGTCGAATCTAGCCTTTGAGAGGTTATTAAGCATGATGCTTTAAACCGTGTGCTAGATTGACTTAGATTCATGATAGATCTACGGATTTATTACTTTAAATTGTCCCAGTTACCCCGTATAACCCTAAATCTATATTTAGAGGCGAAAGGGATCCGAAATGGTTTAAAATGATGACTTCAACCAATGAAATCACCTAATATCAAAGCCGAGGACATTGTATATATGTAATCCCGCACAAATGATGTGAGCTTGGGAATCCCGGTGTTGAGATCCTCGAATGGATCCGACTTGATTCCCACGATGGACCTATTTTTATGTTGTAATGTTTTCATGGCGTAAATATCGTTGTATATGTAATATTTGGATCTTGAAAACGAGCTCGAGGGGTTATTCCCGAGAAGTCGGATTCAAGATACCGTGATAGTGAAAACCTTAATTGCGGGAGCTCGGTTCATCGAGATGGCTTACATGGCCGATGATGATCCGACCCTTTTTTAACTCTTTTGCACGCATATCATCAAAATGATTTCTAATCAAAACCGCAAAGAGCTTTCAATCAAAATAAAGTGATTCGGAGTAGATCACGTAATAAACGTAAAGAATAAAAGGAAGTATCGAAGTCCTCGATTCCTAGTCGGGCAAAGGATTTGAAAATCTTACTTTCTAAAACCTCATTTCAATTCATATATCTTGTTAAAAATAAACTTTTTATCAAATCAAATCCTTCATACCTAGGCGCAAAAGAGGTACAACACTACTTTCAAGTCACCCAAAATACAGACTTAGAAAAAAACTAATAAAGCTTTCGAAATAAAACACAAACACATACACACACACACACACACTTTATACATAGAAAATTAATAAGATGTGGTACCGTGCTTGCACGGGAATCGGGGGTGCCTAACACCTTCCCCCCACTTAACCTAGCCCCCGAATTACACGAATCTCGGGTTTCAAGACCAATCTTTTGGAGTCACGCATTGGACCATCTTGCGAAGAAATCATTAAAACTCGGATAAGTTGGTACATCCATTTAAACTATACCAACTGGCGACTCTGTCTCATTCGGTCCAATCATCAAAATAAAATCAATCTTTTCAAAATCGTCGACACTTATGTCGGTACCAATTTTCTACAAATTCACCCTTTAAACGGAATCCCCAAAGACATAGCGAAAGCAGAAGGGTATAATAATATCAATTTAGGAAATATGGGCATTCCTCTCTTTTCCCCCGGATAAGAGAGGAAGGGAAACAAAACCAAAGAAAAAGACTCCTCCTTCAACAAAAGGAGAGAGAGGAGAAGATTTTTTCCCGTCGTCGACAGAGGGAAAGGTGTGGTTCTGATGCAGCAACCGCAGCCTTGCCAGTGCTATTCTCATCTCCATTATTGCACTTCCGAGCCTGGAGTTTGTGCCACCAATCAAGATACTCGTGAAGCTTGAAGCAAGTCTCATGAGTATGCTTTATACTCCCACAGTGAGAGCATTTAGTGCCATCAGTGGTTGCTCGAGATTTGGAGTTGGAGTCGGGTTTGCCACCATACAAAGAAAGAGTCCCGGAGGATGCTTGAGGCTGTCAGCCATGCTTGAAACTCTTGGATGCCAGACCTGCGCCTAGAATATCATCGGGGCTACTCTTCGTCATCACCACTTGACGAAGAGCTTCTGTAACAACCCCAAAATAGGTTCATTCCATCCAACCCATTCTGAGTCGTCAAATACATGGTACAGAAAATAACTATAACTTTATTACAACAATTGTCGTGCAAAATACTGATACCAAATGTGACACTAGACACCAACATGTGTCAGCACCTCACAATGACACCTTACATAAAGGTATAGTCAAAAACTATTTTAGAAATTAGAATATTTGGGAAGTGCTCAAGGAAACCTTCGTACATGGGAGGTGTAAGACCCCAACTTTTATAAATAAAGATGAATTTTCTATAAATATTATTTTTAACTATTATAGAGTTAATTTGATATAATGTTATAGTTGTGGGTAATATTTATAAATTTTGCAAAGTAAGCAAGTTGTTATAAAATATTCGTTTGGTCGGGGAATATTCTTTTTATCGGGGAATGTTCGTACGACGGCACAATCATTGGTGGACCCCACAACAGAAGTATTGTCGTAGTTAGAAAACGACAAAATTATCTTTCTATAAAATAATGGCGGAGGTGTTACCGTTAAAACTGTTGAACTACCTGGTAGTAAAAGTACAGTAATACACGTGGTTGCATAGTAGCACACGGTATTGATTATTGATGCTTACGTGAGAAGTCACTCAGCTATACTCAATTATTACTACAGTAATTGCTGCATCATATCTCTTAAATTATTGATTCAATTATTGTCACAGTATCATCTGTATAATATGTTATATTATTAAATCAATAATTGAGATGACAAGTTATAAATGATTAATAATTGGTGAAAGGTTAAATATGTGTTGAAAATAAAATAAAATGATTTGTGGTAATATTTATTCAATCCTTGATGTATATAAAGAATCTCCTCGTCAATAGTAATTACCTTCGTCAATAGTAATTACCTTCGTCAATAGTATTTACCTTCGTCAATAGTATTTACCTTCGCAAATAGTAGTTGTCTCTTCAATATTACCAAGAGTTATTTTGACCCTTCGTTAAGACCAAGAGTCATTTGACCATTCGTTAAGACCAAGAGCCACTCTCAGTTTTCTATAAATAGAGGCCTAGTGCTTCATTATTTTTCATGAATTCATTCAAGCTATAGAGAGAGAAAGTATAGAGAGAATAAGAGAGAAAGAAGAAGAGCATTCTGTTACTACACTACTGCAATATTCAAAGCTCCTACTAATGTAAGGGGTGTTATTCTTTCTTATTCATGAAGAGAACTGTCGATTCATTTCTTATTATTCTGTTGGAATAACCTGTATACGCGGTCTACCCTATACTTGGTGGCATTCTTCTATTATTCTGTTGGAACATCCTGTCCGTGTGTTTTACACCGGACCTGGTTCCGTTTTTATTATTATTCTGTTGGAACATCCTGTCTGTGTGTTTTACACCGGACCTGGTTCCATTATTTATTATTCTGTCGGAACATCCTGTCTGTGCGTTTACGCCGGACCTGGTTCCATTATTTATTATTCTGTCGGAATATCCTGTCTGTGCGTTTTACGCCGGACCTGGTTCCATTATTTATTATTCTGTTGGAATAACCTGTCTGTTCGGTCTATCGCATGCATGGTGATTTCTTTTGTTATTCTATTCTTTATTATACTCAGTTGGTTAAGTTTTGATTTCTATACTCCATGAACTTAGTGGAATATCCTTGATAGTTGCGTTTCATCCAGTATCTTTGCATAAAAATATTCTTCTAAGCATTCTTGAATTTTACTCCACAAGCAGTATCATGTTGACAATTTGGACGTTATCAGTTCCTTGACAAATTAATTCTTGAACTTGTTTAATTGAATTGTTAAATCAAAGCCATCTGTGGCCTGTAGTGCATAGATGGACTTGGTATGATTATGACCAGGGATTATTCGGTATAATCATGACCGTAATGTTACAAATGATGTGGTAAAAGTCCTCATTGCCCGTAGTGCGTTGATGGACAGTTGTTGGCATGATCATGACCATTGATGAATACACGAATATCCTTGGCCCGTAGTGCATGGATAATTTGTGGTTGTGATACTAAAGAATATCCTTGGCCGTAGTGCAGGGGTGATTCGATGATGTGGATTATTTTATTAAGCTGAGTCTCAGCGATAACAGTGATGAAAAACCTTTTAAATCATAAAAAATGGTAGATTTTATTTTCTACTTGACTCTTCTAATGGATTGCATGTTCCGCTACAGTTAAACTTGATGTTTATTATATTTTATCAGTTTAACACTGTTGAAGGCTAATGATAATTTATTCTGCATTATCTTAGTCATAATATTTCTTACTGGGCTAGTTGAGCTCACCCTTTCTTTCACTGTTCTCTTCAGGAAATGAGAATATAGCTGGGACGAGTCGGGGAATGGAGTGATGGTCAAGAGGATAGCATTAGTAGTCCTCACTATTCTGTGACATAGTGTGATAATAAATATAATGAGGACTTATTTTGAGTTTGAATACTCTCTAGTAGACCATATTTGTATTCAAACTCACAGTTTATATTTTGTCGTATTTGTACACGACAGTTGTATTAGTAAATTATATTTGAATTCTGTACCATATATCTGACGACCCAAGATGGGTAATGTATACCTAATTTTGGGGTCGTCACAGGAGGCCATGCGTCTAGGTTATGATAGATATCATATGGCCACAGAATTATCCTTGGTTGACCCAATAGATCCCAAAGAAAAACGAGAAGATTACTATCATATTCTTCCCAATGGTAAGTCTTCTCTTGACATATCATTATCTTCACTGTCTCTAATTGAGAATTATACTTCAAACAAACACCAAGATTATATAGGTAGTGCTCGTATATATACTCAGCAAGTGGATGAGCACATCCCTGTTTTATGATGACACGAGGTTGTATGTCATTAGACATCTTATATGATAGTGGCAAAACACCCTTCCAAAGTTGAGTTCACCTTACCCTCAACAACTATAGACCATCGTTCTATTCCCCTGTTATCCCCCGCTCGACCCAGCTACACTCGTATTACCTGAAAGGAATTGTGAAGTAAAAGGGTGAGCACAACTAGCTCAGTAAAGAATATCATGACTAAAGATAATTAAATTATCAATAGCCTTCATCAGTAATAAATCAGAGATTTAGAACATATGGTAGATGATAAAACTTTTCAACCATAGTTGCAGCGGAACGAGCAATCCATTAGAAGAGTCAAATAGACTATAAAGTCTATTTTCTTCTCCATGTTAAAAATCCACCAACAATGTTTTATTCCTGTAACATCAATCAACAGTTCCTTTTCACAATTATATGAATAACTCATAATCATAATTGTGATTCTAAATTCCTCTTCACATCCAAGACGAAGATAATATTCATCGCCTGTCTTTACCTGAAACATCAAATATCATGGTTATACCAAATCACAGTTCCTGTTCATAATCATACTAATAAATTCATCTTTGCACTACGGGCCAAAGATATTCATCAACAGTTCATCTTTGCACTACAGGCCAAAGATATTCAACAACAATTCATCTTTGCACTACAGGCCAAAGATATTCCTCAACAGTTCATATTTGCACTACAGGCCAAATATATTAATATCTCAAAGAAATATATAATCATTTTAGAATTTATATAAACAATAATTATAACAATATTAAACAATTCACCTTTGCACTTAAGCTAAAGATATTCAATAACAATTCATCTTTGCACTATAGGCCAAAGATATTCAATAACTGTTCATCTTTGCACTACGGCCAAAGATATTCATCAACAGTTCATCTTTGCACTATAGGCCAAAGATATTCAATAAATGTTCATCTTTACACTCAAGTAAAAGAGAAATTCAATATCAGGGTTATAAAAATGTTATATATGATAATAAAAACAATATTATCAACAACTGCATTTATTTTCAAGAGCAACAATCATAAATCAACGATAATTTGGTCAAAAAAAGAAACTAATTTTTATCGTGAATAGTACCCGTGAATAGTAACTCGTGAATAGTAACTCATGAATAGTACCTCGTGAATAGTAACCCATGAATAGTAACTCGTGAATAGTAACCTCGACACAAAAAGATAAAAATTTTATAATAAAATTCATACCAATATTTCGGTATAATGATATTGAAATAACATTTCTTAAACTTATAAACAATTTATTTTAATTGTTTACACTTTACTAATTAATACATTTAATCATCATAAAATGCCAAACTCATAAGATTTCATCACCAATAACCAAAACACTCATCAAAAATCTGCATATACCACATAAATGATTCTCAAGCCATAAAATCATATTTTCCAATTTTTTTCCTTCATATAACATATTTAATTCATTTATTCATAACTAGTCTATTTCATGAAAAATACCAAATCAATTCTAAAAATATTTTTTTTTGAGATTTAGCAGAATATAGTCCCATATTGAACATATATTTTTCTCAGAATTTTTAAAATTCATTTACTATTTTTCATATGGCCAAAATTGCCGAATATTTAGACATTTATCATAAATTGTCCTTTTATCAAAAAATTTCGAAATTCTCAGAGTACACTGATATTATATAGATATACTCCCAATAAAAATTTCATCAATTTTGGAGTTAACCACAAGGAGTTATAAGGGTTTACTTTTAAAATAGTCTTTTCTTATAAAATTCATAACTCATAATCTATACATCCAAAAATTGTCATTTTTGGACACAATCAATAAAACTCATCAAATTATCATTTTAAATTTTTCCAGAATTTTTAAAGGTCTAAAAAATTACGAAACTGAAAAACATAACAACCCTTAAAATCCCTTACTATCCCTTACAATTTCTTACCTCAAAAGAGCAGCACTTCTGACTGGATATCGGATATGACACTGAAGGAAACTTGTACTGATGAATATCAACTCACCAAGTATCTAAATACTCATAAAATAAACTCAATAATCTAGAGAGAAAAATAGAGAAAACTTATGAATTCTGGTGTGATTTTCAATTCTAACTTAACCCTCTATTTATAGGAAAATGTTAGCACGTCGAAGCAGACTTGACCTGCTACCTGATGGCTTTACCTGCTACTATTTCACCCACCAAAAATCAGCCACATCCCCAACAACCAAAAGTGGGGCCCACTCAATTCTAGAATTTTCTACCAAAACCTAATTTCTGAATCAGTCACATCTTAAAATTCATAACAAATTATACGTTCATTTTTAACGGTTTAAAATTTATGGACATATACTCAACTCATATATGTATAACATATCCAAAAATTATAACGATCCAACGGTCGGATTAAAAATTATAACTCACACAATAAAGCTGTAAGAACACCGGTTTGATCTTTTAATACCTCCAATCCGACAAAATACTGATAAAACACCTCAACATTAACTCCTTCATTTATAACCACATAAATAAATCTATCATTTATATCCGCATCAAATAAATATTTTCTTATCATATAAATCAATAATTAATTATTCATAAATAATATTACAGAATCACAATAATGACAACCAGGCAGTTCCCAGGAAAGAGGGGGCTTTTCGATAAGAATTTCTCTTTACTGGCGCGCAATTAGGTGACCAAACCTCTCCTTGACAGAATTTTCTAGACATTGCCAATAATGTTATCTAATAATATTATTCAAATAATATGAATTATTGATCTGATAATGGAAAATAATGTGCAGTGACAATAATATAAAATATCAACGCAGTAATTATTGATTCAATAAAATAAAATATTGAACAGTAACTACTGTGATAATTATTGAGTAGTGCCTTCTTACGTAAGGATCAATAATTCAACCATACTGTGCAATACCGTGTGCTACTGTGCAATAACGCGTATTACTGTATTTTAACCACCGGGTATTCCAACAGTGATAACGGTAACAACTACGCCGTTATTTATAAAAACTCATTTTTTGTCATTTTCTTCACCCGACAGTTATTCTGTTATGGGGCCCACATATAGATGCGCCGTCGTACGAATATTCCTCGACAGAAAGAATATTCAACGACCAAACGAATATTCCCCGACAACAATGAATATTTTACAACCTCTTGCATATTTTGAAAATTTTCATATATTACCATTAACTTTAACTTGTTATTAATTTAACTATTTACTGAATTGTAATAATAAGAAAAATTGAATATTTTTATTTCATAAAATTCGGGGTCTTACAGCTTCCCTCTAGACGTGTGCATAAGCTTATTCCACTGTTGGGAATGGCTTTATCTGCAAGACATCACTTCTGATGTGGTCTAACCGGTCATTGAGACCATCCAAGAATACATATACCGATCTTCTTGGACTAGGGTATTGTAATTTTGAATATCAGTTGGGCATTCCATCGGGTTTGGACGACGAAAGTCGATTTCACACCAGAGGCCTTGGAGATCATTGTAGAATTTTTCAAAAGAACCACTAGCCTGTTTAAGACGGGTCACACATCGCCGGAGATCATACACCTGGGAGGAGTCGCTGCCATCAAAATATGTAGTAGCAATTGCATCCCACACCAACTTGGATGTTGGGAAGCGAATGAAGTTACTGATAAGAGAGGAGTCCAGGGAATTATCAACCATCCTTTAAAAATAGCGTTATCGGTGCGCCATTATCAAAAGTTAGGGTCCTTTTGAGATGGTTGAGGTAAATCGCCGTTTATATATCTTAGTTTGCCTTTGCCCGAGATATACATCTCGACCATCTGGGACCAAAGAGCATAGTTGGCGCCATTCAACTTGATGTCGATCGGTGCAGTAGTAATATCATATGTCTGGGTTGGGTTTGAAGTTTTGCTTAAAACTTCAGTCATTCTCGTGGTTAATTCGGCTAGGGTGGAGGAAGATGAAGATTCATTAGTATGGAAGTCTGTATCAGCCATGGAGAGATTGGTTAGGAAATTGACAGGAGGATCGTTGGCTTTGATACCATGATAAAAATGTATATATTAAAAACTATTTTTTTCCCTTTACAGGACTGAAGGGTATATATAACATAAACATCTAAATCTGATTTTATATATATATATATATATATATATATATATATATATATATATATATATATATATATATATATATATATTAAGGCTTAATTAACTAAATTGATATAGTGTATCCCAAAATTTCCTCCGATAATCTAGTGGAGGACAACTCACACCAACAATATATATAAGGGAACACTATTTTCACACGTATTTTTGATATTTTCGCATAGTTCTTTCTCACAAAAAGGTGGGACCCACTATATGTTCATGTGAGAGTGGATCATGTGAAAATATCAAAAATACATATGGAAATATCAATTCCCTATATATATATATATATATATATATATATATATATATATATATATATATATATATATAGGGTTCTAATCCATAACAACCGGTTGCTAGAAGTACTATTTCAGCAACCATCATCTCCAACGTTGATGAATATCATTAATGATTGAGATTTTAAAAAATAAAAGTCCAGCCGCTACAACTGTAGCGGTAGCGACGGGAACACTGTTGAAACTTTATGCTAATCTTAATTGATAAATGGATCCTGTTGGTGGAATTAATTACTTCTAATTGATTAGTTTGATAATCATAACCATAAACCATTAGGATACTAGTAAAGACGAGAAGAAAATTTTAATCTTTAACATGTGTTGTATATGTGAGGATAACATTTTTTTATTATTATTAGTATTATTTTATATAAAACCTATATTGTTACAAATTAATTCTACGAATACAATTAATCCCAAACCTATATTGAGAAAAAGAATATTAATATCAATACTACTACTTCTATTATTAATATTAATAATAGTAATAAATAATATGAATATTAATACAAGTATTACTATTATTCTTATTATCAATATTAATATTAACAATAATAATATTACACACTAATATTAATATCAATACTACTACTTCTAATATTAATATTAATAATAGTAATAACTAATATTAATATTAATATTATTCTTATTCATATTCATATTAATATTAACAATAATAATATTACGCAAGTGATGTGTGAATTATCTCGATAAGAAGTCGAAATTTAGCAAATGTTACAAAAAATTAAAGGTATGTTTACTTTATGTTTTTTTAGTTTTTCTTCTAACTCCTAAACTCTTTGGATGAATTGTAATCGTAGAATTAATTTGTAACAATATAGGTTTTTATATAAAATAATAATAATAATAATAATAATAATAATAATAATAATAATAATAATAATAATAATAATAATAAATGTTATCCTCACACATATATAGCACATGCTAAAGATTAAAAAAAAATTATTTAGCAAAAAAAAGATTAAAATTTTCTTCTCGTCTTTATTAGTATCCTAATGGTTTATGGTTATGATTATCAAACTAATCAATTAGGAGTAATTAATTCCACCTACTGGATCCATTTATCAATTAAGACTAACATAAACTTTCAACAGTGTTCAACCGCTACAAAATGTTGCGGCACATATTATTTATTTCTTATTTTCCAATTGTCTGACCAAGAATTCAAGGGGTACTTTAGTAAATTACCCAGCCACTATAAGCTTTATCACTACCGCTATCACTTGTAGCGGCTGGGCAATTTACTAAAGTACCCCTTGAATTTTTGGTCAAACAATTGGAAAATAAGGAATAAATGATATGTGTCGCTACATTCTGTAGCGGTTGGAACACTGTTAAAAGTTTATGCTAGTCTTAATTGATAAATGGATCCAGTTGGAGAAATTAATTACTTCTAATTGATTAATTTGATAATCATAACCATAAACTATTAGGATACTAATAAAGATCAGAAGAAAATTTTAATCTTTAGCATGTGATGTATATGTGAGGATTACATTTATTATTACTATTATTATTAGTATTAGTATTTTATATAAAACCTATAACGTTACAAATTAATTCTACGAATACAATTCATCCCAAGAGTTTTGGAGTTGGAAGAAAAACTTAAAAAACATAAAGTAAACTTACCTTTAATTTTTTGCAACACTTGCTAAATTTCGACTTCTTATCGAGATAATTCACACATCACTTGCGTAATAATATTATTGTTAATATTAATATTAATATTAGTAATATTAATATTAACAAGAATAAGAATAATAGTAATAGTCATATTAGTTATTACTATTATTAATATTAATATTAGAAGTAGTAGTATTGATATTAATATTAGTGTGTAATAGTATTATTTTTAATATTAATATTGATAATATGAATAATAGTAATACTAGTATTAATATTCATATTATTTATTACTATTATTAATGTTAATAATAGAGGTAGTAGTATTGATATTAATATTCTTTTTCTCAATATAGGTTTGGGATGAAGTGTATACGTAGAATTAATTTGTAACAATATAGGTTGTATATAAAATAATAATAATAATAATAATATAAAAAAAATGTTATCCTCGCATATAGCACATGCTAAAGATTAAAATTTTCTTCTCGTCTTTACTAGTATCCAAATGGTTTATGGTTATGATTATCAAACTACTCAATTAGGAGTAATTAATTCTACCAACTGGATCCATTTATCAATTAAGACTAGCATAAACTTTCAACAGCGTTCCAGCCGCTACAACTTGTAGCGGTTGGACTTTTAGTTTTTAAAATCTCTATCATTAATGATATTCATCAACGGTGAAGATGATGGTTGTTGAAATAGTGCAAAAATAGTACTTCTTGCAACCGCTTGCTATGGATTAGAATCTTATATGTTGCTATGGATTAGAATCTTATATATATATATATATATATATATATATATATATATATATATATATACGGTCCGTCTCTAAAGCGAACCTTAAAGAGCGAACCAAAGACGAACCATCGTCTTTGGTGTCTATGGCGACGGTTCGATCCGTCGCCATAGTCATGTAGTTTTTGGCGACGGGTCGAACCGTCGCCATAGACACCAAAGACGACGGTTCGTCTTTGGTTCGCTCTTTAAGGTTCGCTTTAGAGCCTCTTCGTATATATATATATATATATATATATATATATATATATATATATATGGTCTCCTTCTTCAACGAACCTTAACCAGCGAACCAAGAACGAACCGGCTATATCGATGGTTTTTTGAGCTATAGTACCGCCATAGCTATGTCGTCGACTTTGCATGCTATAGCGACGGAAAAAACCGTCGCTATAGCCGGTTCGTTCTTGGTTCGCTACTTAAGGTTCCCTGGAGAAAGGGACCGTATATATATATTGTTCGTTTACGAACAAACTTTTTGTCGTATACTTTTAATACATAATTGAGATTGGGCCCACTTATTCAATTTGAAAGTATACGGCAGAAAAATTGTTAGTAAACGAACAGTCCGTTTGTGAGCTTTATCCTATATATATATATATATATATATATATATATATATATATATATATATATATATATATATATATATGCATGTGTTGTGTGTGTGTGGTGTGATTAAGTTGGTTTATCCTACAATGACGAGGGCCTAATTACAGGTTGTCTATATAACTACTACTATTAAAGAAATTTCTTGACTGACAAAGTTAAGTAGTAAGACTGCATACATTGACTGAGAGATTGCTAATTAATCCATTGATATGAACTTAAAGACTTGGAGAAATGGAATTTTAGTGGATTTAATCCCATCTAAACCATGATGCAAATGTTTAGAATTTGACTCGGTTTCGGTTTTAGAATTTGCACTTCGTTATAAAATAAGATGCTTTATTTTAAGTTTGTAGAAGTGTTCAAAGGAAGGGTATTTATGTATTTCTCTATTTCTCTCAAGCAAATAATATCATGAGCAATAGTAGTTTGATAATAAAAGAATCTTACAAAAAATTGTTTATAAAATGATATGACCGGTTGTGGTTTGTTACTATCACTAGGATCACCCATCTATGATGGATCGTTCACTAATTACTCTATATCACATCATTTTGTAAACTAAATGATAGATCTCCAAACCTTTAAGTTCATTTTGTAAACTAAATGATAGGTCACTAATTACCCCTGTTTGGATTGCTAGAATTAAGATAGGAATATAATGACTCATTTTTATAAAATGAAATAGTTTGTATCTGGTTGTTCCATTAATGTAGACCGGGCAAAAAGGGTCCGACTCACTTATAAAAAAGTGGGCTTGGAGCTTATATTTTTAAGCCCAATAAAACATGAATCTTTTTAGCCCAACCCAATTTCGGCCTAACCCAAAGCATTCCAACCCACGGGTGGCGCAACCTAGCAAAACTCATTCCTTAATAGCAATGTAAAACAAATTTAATTCACTAACTCTGTTCATTATAACATTTCTCCAAAGTTAGGAGTCAAATCCAATTTTTTAAGAAACTTAGAAGTATGTAAACAAAGAAAAAAAAAACTAGTTCTAGTTCGGTTCTTCTCAACTTTATTCTCACTCTCTTTTATCTCCTACTCATATTACTCAAATCAATTGTGTCTAGTTTTTTAATTCAAATTTAACAATATATTCATTACTTGTGAATCTAAAGAAACTATTATAATTTATCATTGATATCTGGTGTTTTAACTTTTGTAATCGGACTATTTAGGAACGATAATGTTAGGTCATTCAATATTACAAGTTCATCAATTATGTGCGAAGTACGAGCGGTATGGATAATAGTTTGTTATATTATTAGATAGATAAATATTAATTAGGTTATTGAAAAGATAATTTTAGCTATTAGATTGTTAAATAATTTTTTAAATAATAAATATTGAATTTTATATCATGCTATTTCGATCAATTATTAAGTTAAACATTTAGCTGGAGTACTTATTTATTCGGTTATGATTATGAGAGAATAATTATTTTAATTTTATTGAAGTTTGTAATGGAATTCTATAATAGTGTTTATATTGACAAAATTTACTTGGAAGTTATAATTCGAATAGAAATATGAAACTCAAGCTCTAATAATTTTAATTTAGTTATGAAAATTAGTTATTAATGAATTCACTATAGTTAGTAATAATTATGTCATATCATTTTGTAAGCTAATTTTTGTTAGTTATTTTTGTCATCGTAACAACACTTGTTACTATTAAAGATATGATTATAACCATGGATAATTTTTACAATAATCTTTTAATTAAAATAAATTAGATTTCACGGTAAAAATAATTTGATAATAATTACATAATTTCACATGTAGCATAGGCTTCACATAACTATTATTTTGTATCCTAATATTCGGACGGGTTTGCTCCTAGCCCTTTGATTTGGTAACGGATGACCAAGATTGAGTTGGATGGAAAGATGATCATATCCAACTATGGATGTGGATCATCCAGTGGTGAATGCAAGTTAGGACAGAGGGGTCAATTGGCCCCACTTAATTTTCAAGGGGTTAATTTATCCTTCTCTCTCCATCCTCTCTATAAAGTGTTTACCTAAAAAGTTAATGAATGTCTCAAATTCGTAAACACTTTATTTTTTCTTTTTAAGTCATCTAGTCACAATGTTAGCCCATTAAAGAAAAATTCTTTAAAACATATTGTAATTTTTTTTTATAATTTCACAAATTTAGTAATTGTTTGTGAATTTTTGCAATTGTTTAAAATGAGGTTATCATGATATTTTTGCAACAACTTCGACCCATAAAAAAAATAAAAATTCAAAGATGAATGAATGGATAATTGTTTAGTAACTTGTATTATTGAACATGATATTTTTGTAGCTATTGAAAATGAGACTATCATGTAACAATTTCAAGTTATGGAGTCTCAAAAAATGTTATTGTAAACAATATATGAGCATTATTTAATTTTATGATTTATTGTATTATATTTTTATTTTTTATTGAGATTATTTTTTCAAATTTGGCCCCACTGAACCAAAGAGATGGATCCGCCATAGGATCAATTCCCCCCCCCCCACACACACACATATATATATATACACACACAAAAACACACACACGAAAAAGTTATCCAGCGAACCGGTTTGTGACGAATCGTCTATGATGACGGTTCAAATCGTCTGTGACGCCCCCAAAATTAGGTATACATCACCCATCTTGGGTCGTCAGATACATAGTACAGAATACAAATACAACTTACTAATACAACTGTCGTGTACAATACGACAAAACATAAACTGTGAGTTTGAATACAAATATTATCTTCTAGAGAGTATTCATACTCAAAAGGAGTCCTCATTACATTTATTAACACACCATTACATAGAATAGTGAGGACTACTAACTAATACTATCATTCGGACCATCACTCCGTTCTCCGACTTGCCCCAGCTACGTTCTCATTTCCTGAAGAGAACAGTGAAAGAAAGGGTGAGTTCAACTAGCCCAGTAAGAAATATTATGACTAAGATAATGCAGAATAAATTATCATTAGCCTTCAACAATGTTAAACTGATAAAATATAATAGAAATCAAGTTTAACTGCAGCGGAACAAGCAATCCATTAAAAGAGTCAAGTAGAAAATAAACTCTACTATCTTTTATGATTTAAAAGATTTTCCAACACTGTGATCGCTGAGACTCAGCTTAATAAAATAATTCACATCATCGAATCACCCCTGCACTATGGCCAAGGATATTCGTATATTCATTAATGGTCATGATCATGCCAACAATTGTCCATCAATGCACTACGGGCCAATGATGACTTTTGTCACATCATTTGTAACATTACGGTCATGATTATACCGAATAATCCCTGGTCATAATCATACCAAGTTCATCTATGCACTACAGGCCACAGATGACTTTTAACATTTTATAAACATGAGGATGATGACAATGATATAAGAATTCAATAAAACAAGTTCAAGAATTAATTTATCCAAGAATTAACAACGTCCAAATTGTCAACATGATACTGTTTTGTGGAGTAAAATTCAAGAATACTTAGAAGAATATTTTCATGAAAAGATACTGGATGAACCGCAATTATCAAGGATATTTCACTAATTTCATGGAGTATAGAAGTCAAAACTTAACCAATTGAGTATAATAAAGAATGGAATAACAAAAGAAATCATCATGCATGCGATAGACCGCACAGACAGGTTATTCTAACAGAATAATAAATAATGGAACCAGGTCCGGCGTAAACGCACAGACAGGATATTCCGACAGAATAATAAATAATGGAACCAGGTCCGGTGTAAAATACACAGACAGGATATTCCGACAGAATAATAAATAATGGAACCAGGTCCGGTGTAAAACACACAGACAAGATATTCCAACAGAATAATAACAAGACGGAACCAGGTCCGGTGTAAAACACACAGACAGGATGTTCCAACAGAATAATAATAAAAACGGAACCAGGTCCGGTGTAAAACACACAGACAGGATGTTCCAACAGAATAATAATAAAAACGGAACCAGGTCCGGTGTAAAACACACAGACAGGATGTTCCAACAGAATAATAATAAAAATGGAACCAGGTCCGGTGTAAAACACACAGACAGGATGTTCCAACAGAATAATAGAAGAATGTCTGTGACAACCCCAAAACAGGTCCATTCTACCCAACCCATTCTGAGTCGTCAAATACATGGTACAGAAAACAACTACAACTTTATTACAACAATTGTCGTGCAAAATACAACAACACATATGCTGTGAGTTTGGATACAAATATATACCAAATGTGACTCATGTTCCAACCGTGGACATCACCTCACAATAACACCTTACATAAAGGTATAGTCAAAAACTGTTTTAGAAATTAGAATCTTTGGGAAGTGCTCAAGGAAACCTTCGTACATGAGAGGCCACGCGTCTAGGTTATGATAGATATCATATGGCCACAGAATTATCCTTGGTTGACCCAATAGACCCCAAATAAAAACGAGAAGATTACTATCATATTCTTCCCAATGGTGAGTCTTCTCTTGACTTATCATTATCTCCACTGTCTCTAATTGAGAATTATACTTCAAACAAACACCAAGATTATATAGGTAGTGCTCGTATATATACTCAGCAAGTGGATGAGCACATCCCTGTCTTATGATGACACGAGGTTGTATGTCATTAGACATCTTGTATGATAGTGACAAAACACCCTTCTAACGTTGGGTTCGCTTCACCCTAGATGATTCACCAAATATAACTACTAAATGATGACCAACGTTCTATTCCCTTGTTACCCTCACTCGACCCAGCTACACTCTTATTACCTGAAAGGAATTGTGAAGCAAAAGGGTGAGCACAACTAGCTCAGTAAAGAATATCATGACTAAAGATAATTAAATTATCAATAGCCTTCATCAATAATAAATCAGAGATTTAGAACATATGGTAAATGATAAAAATTTCAACCATAGTTGCAGCGGAACATGCAATCCATTAGAAGAGTCAAATAGACCATAAAGTCCATTATCTCTTCCATGTTAAAAATCCACCAACAATGTTTTATCCATGTAACATCACTCAACAGTTCCTTTCCACAATCATATGAATAACTCATAATCATAATTGTGACTATAAATTTTTCTTCGCACCCAGGACGAAGAATATTTTCATCACCTGTCTTTACCTGAAACATCAAAGATCATGGTTATACCAAATCACAGTTCCTGTTTATAATCATACTAACAAATCCATCTTTGCACTACGGGCCAAAGATATTCATCAACAAACCATCTTTGCACTACAGGCCAAAGATATTCATCTAC
This sequence comes from Panax notoginseng, assembly GCA_016801055.1. NCBI lineage: Eukaryota > Viridiplantae > Streptophyta > Magnoliopsida > Apiales > Araliaceae > Panax > Panax notoginseng. The sequence continues at coordinate 7,065,720 of CM029018.1, read as the reverse complement.
AATTCATCTTTGCACTACAGGCCAAAGATATTCCTCTACAATTCATCTTTGCACTACAGGCCAAAGATATTCCTCAACAATTCATATTTGCACTACAGGCTAAATATATTCATATCTCAAAGAAATATATAATCATTTCAGAATTTATATACACCATAATTATAACCATGTTAATCAATTCATCCTTACACTTAAGCTAAAGATATTCAATTGTAAATTCAATGGTCATGATCATACCAGTCACAATTCAACTTTGCACTACAGGCCAAAGAGAACCCTAGTCATGATCATACCAATAATCTACCCATCTTTACACTCCAGTGAAAGAGAATTTCAACATCAGGGTTATAAAAATGTTATATATGATAATAAAATCAATATAATCAACATATAGATTTAATCTCAAGAGTAATATTCGTAACTCATGAATAGTAAATCGTGAATAGTAACTCATGAATAGTAACCCCGACACAAAAGATAAAAATTCCACAATAAAATCCATTACTATCACTTACTATCCCTCACAATCCCATACAATCCCTTACAATCCCTTACTATCCCTTACCTCAAAAGAGCAGTACTTCTGACTGGAATGCAAAGCCGAAGGAAACTTGCACTGAATAGCAACTCTCAAAGTATCTAAATACTCACAAAATATGCTTCATAATATAGAGAGAGAAAGAGAGAAAGCTTATGTTTTTGGTGTGATTTTCAATTCTAACTTAGCCCTCTATTTATAGGAAAATTTTGGTAGGTTTGACCTGCAACCTGATGGCTTTACCTGCTACTATTCCCACCCACCACATTTGAAATATAATTCAGCATATTTCTTCACCAACCACAAGTGGGGCCCACCAATTCTAGAATTTTCTACCAAAATGATAAACTCCGAAAATTCAACAATTTCTGAACCAGTCATCTCGTAAAATTCATAATAAATCATACGTTCATTTTTAACGGTTCAAAATTTGTGGGCATATACTCAACTTATATATGTATAACATATCCAAAAATTACCACGATCCAACGGTCGGATTAAAAATTATAACCCCCGCAAAATATCTCAAAAACCCTGATTTTTAATACCTCCATTCCGACAAAAATACTGATAAAAATCTCAACATTAACTCCTTCATTTTTAACCACAAAAATATATCCCTCATTTATATCCACATAATATAAATATTTCTTTATCATATGAATCAATAATTAATTATTCACAAATAATATTACAGAATCACATTTATGACAACCAGGCCGTTCCCAGGAAAGAGGGGGCTTTCCAATAAGGATTTCTCCTTACTAGCGCGTAATTAGATGACCAAACCTCTCCTTAGACAGAACTTTCTAGACATTGTCAATAATGCTATCTAATAATACTATTCAAATAATATGAATTATTGATCTGATAAAGGAAAATACTGTGCAGCAACAATTATTGAAACAACAATAATATAAAATATCAACGCAACAATTATTTAATCAATAAAATAAAATATTGAACAGTAACTACTGTAACAATTATTGAGTAGTGCCTTCTTACGTAAGAATCAATAATTTCAAAAATACTGTGCAATACCGTGTGCTACTGTGCAATAACGCGTATTACTGTATTTTAACCACCGGGTATTCCAACAGTGTTAACGGTAACAACTACGCCGTTATTTGTAAAAACTTAAATTTTTCGTTTTCTTCATCCGACAGTTATTCGTTATGGGGCCCACAAATAGCTGCGTCGTCGTACGAATATTCCCCGACAGAAAGAATATTCCACGACCAAACGAATATTCCCCGACAACAATGATTATTTTATAACCACTTGCTTATTTTGAAAAAAAAAATTCATATTTCACCCATAACTTTAAACTTTTATCAATTTAACCATTTACTGAATAGTAATTATAAGAAAAATTGAATACTTTTATTTCATAAAATTCGGGGTCTTACAATCTCCCCTCCTTATGAAATTTCGTCCCCGAAATTTACGTACCTGGTATTTCAAAGAGTTGAGAATACCTTCCTTTCATTTCAAATTCCATCTTCTCTGTCATCATAATTTCTCCATTGCTCATCTCCTGTATTTCAAATAACATTCTAGAATACAGCTTCAAAACAAGTGTTAATTTAACAAATTAACATATCACATAATATCCCGATATTATGACTGACCAACAAATAAGCTTAGGTAGGACACACTAGCGAAGGATTTACTCATCTCTCCCCTCCTAGTTGTATTCCCCGATCTCCGCCAGAGATCATATCCCCAAGCTCTGATACCACCTGTGACAATTGTCCCATCAGTGGACAGCACCTCACAGTGGTACCTATCAGTTTGCCACCGCAGAACGGCGTCCCCTACGGAGAGTCTGGCTTCGGTGCATCCCCCATCAACAGGAAGTCACCAGCGAGAGGCTCGGGGCTCTTTACTTATAGCTCTGATACCAACTGTAACGACCCCAAAATAGGTTCATTCCATCCAACCTATTCTGAGTCGTCAAATACATGGTACAGAAAACAACTACAACTTTATTACAACAATTGTCGTGCAAAATACAACAACACATATGCTGTGAGTTTGGATACAAATATATACCAAATGTGACTCATGTTCCAACCGTGGACATCACCTCACAATAACACCTTACATAAAGGTATAGTCAAAAACTGTTTTAGAAATTAGAATCTTTGGGAAGTGCTCAAGGAAACCTTCGTACATGAGAGGCCACGCGTCTAGGTTATGATAGATATCATATGGCCACAGAATTATCCTTGGTTGACCCAATAGACCCCAAATAAAAACGAGAAGATTACTATCATATTCTTCCCAATGGTGAGTCTTCTCTTGACTTATCATTATCTCCACTGTCTCTAATTGAGAATTATACTTCAAACAAACACCAAGATTATATAGGTAGTGCTCGTATATATACTCAGCAAGTGGATGAGCACATCCCTGTCTTATGATGACACGAGGTTGTATGTCATTAGACATCTTGTATGATAGTGACAAAACACCCTTCTAACGTTGGGTTCGCTTCACCCTAGATGATTCACCAAATATAACTACTAAATGATGACCAACGTTCTATTCCCTTGTTACCCTCACTCGACCCAGCTACACTCTTATTACCTGAAAGGAATTGTGAAGCAAAAGGGTGAGCACAACTAGCTCAGTAAAGAATATCATGACTAAAGATAATTAAATTATCAATAGCCTTCATCAATAATAAATCAGAGATTTAGAACATATGGTAAATGATAAAAATTTCAACCATAGTTGCAGCGGAACATGCAATCCATTAGAAGAGTCAAATAGACCATAAAGTCCATTATCTCTTCCATGTTAAAAATCCACCAACAATGTTTTATCCATGTAACATCACTCAACAGTTCCTTTCCACAATCATATGAATAACTCATAATCATAATTGTGACTATAAATTTTTCTTCGCACCCAGGACGAAGAATATTTTCATCACCTGTCTTTACCTGAAACATCAAAGATCATGGTTATACCAAATCACAGTTCCTGTTTATAATCATACTAACAAATCCATCTTTGCACTACGGGCCAAAGATATTCATCAACAAACCATCTTTGCACTACAGGCCAAAGATATTCATCTACAATTCATCTTTGCACTACAGGCCAAAGATATTCCTCTACAATTCATCTTTGCACTACAGGCCAAAGATATTCCTCAACAATTCATATTTGCACTACAGGCTAAATATATTCATATCTCAAAGAAATATATAATCATTTCAGAATTTATATACACCATAATTATAACCATGTTAATCAATTCATCCTTACACTTAAGCTAAAGATATTCAATTGTAAATTCAATGGTCATGATCATACCAGTCACAATTCAACTTTGCACTACAGGCCAAAGAGAACCCTAGTCATGATCATACCAATAATCTACCCATCTTTACACTCCAGTGAAAGAGAATTTCAACATCAGGGTTATAAAAATGTTATATATGATAATAAAATCAATATAATCAACATATAGATTTAATCTCAAGAGTAATATTCGTAACTCATGAATAGTAAATCGTGAATAGTAACTCATGAATAGTAACCCCGACACAAAAGATAAAAATTCCACAATAAAATCCATTACTATCACTTACTATCCCTCACAATCCCATACAATCCCTTACAATCCCTTACTATCCCTTACCTCAAAAGAGCAGTACTTCTGACTGGAATGCAAAGCCGAAGGAAACTTGCACTGAATAGCAACTCTCAAAGTATCTAAATACTCACAAAATATGCTTCATAATATAGAGAGAGAAAGAGAGAAAGCTTATGTTTTTGGTGTGATTTTCAATTCTAACTTAGCCCTCTATTTATAGGAAAATTTTGGTAGGTTTGACCTGCAACCTGATGGCTTTACCTGCTACTATTCCCACCCACCACATTTGAAATATAATTCAGCATATTTCTTCACCAACCACAAGTGGGGCCCACCAATTCTAGAATTTTCTACCAAAATGATAAACTCCGAAAATTCAACAATTTCTGAACCAGTCATCTCGTAAAATTCATAATAAATCATACGTTCATTTTTAACGGTTCAAAATTTGTGGGCATATACTCAACTTATATATGTATAACATATCCAAAAATTACCACGATCCAACGGTCGGATTAAAAATTATAACCCCCGCAAAATATCTCAAAAACCCTGATTTTTAATACCTCCATTCCGACAAAAATACTGATAAAAATCTCAACATTAACTCCTTCATTTTTAACCACAAAAATATATCCCTCATTTATATCCACATAATATAAATATTTCTTTATCATATGAATCAATAATTAATTATTCACAAATAATATTACAGAATCACATTTATGACAACCAGGCCGTTCCCAGGAAAGAGGGGGCTTTCCAATAAGGATTTCTCCTTACTAGCGCGTAATTAGATGACCAAACCTCTCCTTAGACAGAACTTTCTAGACATTGTCAATAATGCTATCTAATAATACTATTCAAATAATATGAATTATTGATCTGATAAAGGAAAATACTGTGCAGCAACAATTATTGAAACAACAATAATATAAAATATCAACGCAACAATTATTTAATCAATAAAATAAAATATTGAACAGTAACTACTGTAACAATTATTGAGTAGTGCCTTCTTACGTAAGAATCAATAATTTCAAAAATACTGTGCAATACCGTGTGCTACTGTGCAATAACGCGTATTACTGTATTTTAACCACCGGGTATTCCAACAGTGTTAACGGTAACAACTACGCCGTTATTTGTAAAAACTTAAATTTTTCGTTTTCTTCATCCGACAGTTATTCGTTATGGGGCCCACAAATAGCTGCGTCGTCGTACGAATATTCCCCGACAGAAAGAATATTCCACGACCAAACGAATATTCCCCGACAACAATGATTATTTTATAACCACTTGCTTATTTTGAAAAAAAAAATTCATATTTCACCCATTACTTTAAACTTTTATCAATTTAACCATTTACTGAATAGTAATTATAAGAAAAATTGAATACTTTTATTTCATAAAATTCGGGGTCTTACAATGTCACCAAGTATAGGGTAGATCCGCGTATACAGGTTATTCCAACAGAATAATAAGAAATGGAATAACAACAGTTCTCTTCATGAATAAGAAAGAATATCACCCCTTACAACAATATCTCTTACTATCCCTTACCTCAAAAGAGCAGTACTTCTGACTGGAATAACGCTGAACGAACTTGCACCGTATAGCAACACTCAAGATATCAAAATACTCACAAGAATACACTCGATAATATAGAGAGAGAAATAGAGAGAAAACTTCAGTTTCTGGTGTGATTTTCAATTCTAACCTAAGCATCCTATTTATAGGAAAATGCTTAGAACACCAAAGCAGAAAATTGAATATAATATTAATATAATTACAAAATATTCAAGCCCACCTCTAGATACTTGAATTCAGCCATAAACACATGTTAACCTTCTAGAAAAAGTAAGAAAAAATGTTTTTCTTAATAAAAATAATTAAAACTTCCAAAAATCAATAATTTCGGAATTTCGGAACTTCAATAATTCATAATAAATAGCTCTTTTATCAGAAAATTCGAATCTCGCGAGTTTTTATAGGAATTTCAATTCTCTACAACTTTGCAGAAGAAAGGTTTTCCAAATTCTAAACAGAAATTGATCGAAATCCACAAACGGGCGATTTTACAGTCACTAATAAATTTTCGGTCAAGAATTGTGTCCACCAACACACAAAACATGTGTTAATCATTTAATGCCACAAAAATACTCTTCCTCCTCATTTATTCATATATACCACATTCATTATAAAAATATCACCATTAATATATTATTAAAATAATATATTTAATTGAATTATTTTATCAGAAAAAGATAAAATATTAATTTACAACAATTGTCACATTAAAAAAATTTCTCCATCTATATCCACATAAAATTAATATTTTTCTCATCATATAAATCAATAATTAATTATACACAAATAATATTACAGAACCACAGTACTGGCAACCAGGCCGTTCCCAGGAAAGAGGGGGCTTTCCAATAAGGATCTCTCCTTACTGGCGCGCAATTAGATGACCAAACCTCTCCTTAGACAGAACTTTGTAGACATTGCCAATAATGTTATCTAATAATATTATTAAGATAATATAAATTATTGCTCCAATAATAGAAAATACTGTGTAGTGACAATTATTAAAACAACAGTAATATAAAATATCAACGCAGCAATTATTGAATCAATAAAATAAAATACTGAATAATAATTACTGTAACAATTATTGAGTAATGCATTCTTACGTAAAAATCAATAATTGGTGCAATACCGTGTGCTACTGTGCAACAACGCGTATTACTGTGTTTTAACCACCGGGTATTCCAACAGTGTTAACGGTAACAACTACGCCGTTATTTATAAACAACTTACTCTTGTCGTTTTCTTCATCCAATGGCTTTCCGTTATGGGGCCCACAAAAGACTGCGTCGTCGTACGCATATTCTCCGACAGTAAGAATATTCCACGACCAAGCGAATATTTCCCGACAACAATGAATATTTTATAACCACTTGTGTATTTCGAAAAAATTTCATATATCACCCTTAACTTTAACATTTATCAATTTAACCATTTACTAAATAGTAATTATAAGAAAAATTGAATACTTTTATTTCATAAAATTCGGGGTCTTACAATCTCCCCTCCTTATGAAATTTCGTCCTCGAAATTTACGTACCTGGTATTTCAAAGAGTTGAGAATACCTTACTTCAATTTAAGATTCTATCACCCCGTCATCATGATTTCTCCATTGCTCATCTCCTGTATTTCAGATATCATTCTAGAATACAACTTCAAAACAAAGGTTAATTGAACAAATTAACATATCACATAATATCCCGATATTATGACTGACCAACAAATAAGCTTAGGTAGGACACACTAGCGAAGGATTTATTCGTCTCTCTCCTCCTAGTTCTATTCCCCGATCTCCGCTAGAGATCATATCACTAAGCTCTGATACCAAATGTAACTCTCATGGTGCTTCAACCACAGCACCTCACAATGGTACCTATCAGTTTGCCACCGCAGAACGGCGTCCCCTACGGAGAGTCTGGCTTCGGTGCATCCCCCATCAACAGGAAGTCACCAGCGAGAGGCTCGGGGCTCTTTACTTATGGCTCTGATACCAAATGTGACGCCCCCAAAATTAGGTATACATCACCCATCTTGGGTCGTCAGATACATAGTACAGAATACAAATACAACTTACTAATACAACTGTCGTGTACAATACGACAAAACATAAACTGTGAGTTTGAATACAAATATTATCTTCTAGAGAGTATTCATACTCAAAAGGAGTCCTCATTACATTTATTAACACACCATTACATAGAATAGTGAGGACTACTAACTAATACTATCATTCGGACCATCACTCCGTTCCCCGACTTGTCCCAGCTACGTTCTCATTTCCTGAAGAGAATAGTGAAAGAAAGGGTGAGCTCAACTAGCCCAGTAAGAAATATTATGACTAAGATAATACATAATAAATTATCATTAGCCTTCAACAATGTTAAACTGATAAAATATAATAGAAATCAAGTTTAACTGCAGCGGAACAAGCAATCCATTAAAAGAGTCAAGTAGAAAATAAACTCTACTATCTTTTATGATTTAAAAGATTTTCCAACACTGTGATCGCTGAGACTCAGCTTAATAAAATAATTCACATCATCGAATCAGCCCTGCACTATGGCCAAGGATATTCGTATATTCATTAATGGTCATGATCATGCCAACAATTGTCCATCAATGCACTACGGACCAATGAGGACTTTTATCACATCATTTGTAACATTACGGTCATGATTATATCGAATAATCCCTGGTCATAATCATACCAAGTCCATCTATGCACTACAGGCTACAGATGACTTTTAACATTTTATAAACATGAGGATGATGACAATGATATAAGAATTCAATAAAACAAGTTCAAGAATTAATTTATCCAAGAATTAACAACGTCCAAATTGTCAACATGATACTGTTTTGTGGAGTAAAATTCAAGAATACTTAGAAGAATATTTTCATGAAAAGATACTGGATGAACCGCAATTATCAAGGATATTTTACTAATTTCATGGAGTATAGAAGTCAAAACTTAACCAATTGAGTATAATAAAGAATGGAATAACAAAAGAAATCATCATGCATGCGATAGACCGCACAGACAGGTTATTCTAACAGAATAATAAATAATGGAACCAGGTCCGGCGTAAACGCACAGACAGGATATTCCGACAGAATAATAAATAATGGAACCAGGTCCGGTGTAAAACACACATATAGGATATTCCGACAGAATAATAAATAATGGAACCAGGTCCGGTGTAAAACACACAGACAGGATATTCCAACAGAATAATAACAAGACGGAACCAGGTCCGGTGTAAAACACACAGACAGGATGTTCCAACAGAATAATAATAAAAACGGAACCAGGTCCGGTGTAAAACACACAGACAGGATGTTCCAACAGAATAATAATAAAAACGGAACCAGGTCCGGTGTAAAACACACAGACAGGATGTTCCAACAGAATAATAATAAAAAAAGAACCAGGTCCGGTGTAAAACACACAGACAGGATGTTCCAACAGAATAATAGAAGAATGTCACCAAGTATAGGGTAGATCCGCGTATACAGGTTATTCCAACAGAATAATAAGAAATGGAATAACAACAGTTCTCTTCATGAATAAGAAAGAATAACACCCCTTACAACAATATCCCTTACTATCCCTTACCTCAAAAGAGCAGTACTTCTGACTGGAATAACGCTGAACGAACTTGCACCGTATAGCAACACTCAAGATATCAAAATACTCACAAGAATACACTCGATAATATAGAGAGAGAAATAGATAGAAAACTTCAGTTTCTGGTGTGATTTTCAATTCTAACCTAAGCATCCTATTTATAGGAAAATGCTTAGAACACCAAAGCAGAAAATTGAATATAATATTAATATAATTACAAAATATTCAAGTCCACCTCTAGATACTTGAATTCAGCCATAAACACATGCTAACCTTCTAGAAAAAGTAAGAAAAAACGTTTTTCTTAATAAAAATAATTAAAACTTCCAAAAATCAATAATTTCGGAATTTCGAAACTTCAATAATTCATAATAAATAGCTCTTTTATCAGAAAATTCGAATCTTGCGAGTTTTTATAGGAATTTCAATTCTCTACAACTTTTCAGAAGAAAGTTTTTCCAAATTCCAAACAGAAATTGACCGAAATCCACAAACGGGCGATTTTACAGTTACTAATAAATTTTCGGTCAAGAATTGTGTCCACCAACACACAAAACATGTGTTAATCATTTAATGCCACAAAAATACTCTTCCTCCTCATTTATTCATATATCCCACATTCATTATAAAAATATCACCATTAATATATTATTAAAATAATATATTTAATTGAATTATTTTATCAGAAAAAGATAAAATATTAATTTACAACAATTGTCACATTAAAAAAATTTCTCCATCTATATCCACATAAAATTAATATTTTTTTCATCATATAAATCAATAATTAATTATACACAAATAATATTACAGAACCACAGTACTGGCAACCAGGCCGTTCCCAGGAAAGAGGGGGCTTTCCAATAAGGATCTCTCCTTACTGGCGCGCAATTAGATGACCAAACCTCTCCTTAGACAGAACTTTGTAGACATTGCCAATAATGTTATCTAATAATATTATTAAGATAATATGAATTATTGCTCCAATAATAGAAAATACTGTGTAGTGACAATTATTAAAACAACAGTAATATAAAATATCAACGCAGCAATTATTGAATCAATAAAATAAAATACTGAATAATAATTACTGTAACAATTATTGAGTAATGCATTCTTACGTAAAAATCAATAATTGGTGCAATACCGTGTGCTACTGTGCAACAACGCGTATTACTGTGTTTTAACCACCGGGTATTCCAACAGTGTTAACGGTAACAACTACGCCGTTATTTATAAACAACTTACTCTTGTCGTTTTCTTCATCCAATGGCTTTCCGTTATGGGGCCCACAAAAGACTGCGCCGTCGTACGCATATTCTCCGACAGTAAGAATATTCCACGACCAAGCGAATATTTCCCGACAACAATGAATATTTTATAACCACTTGTGTATTTTGAAAAAATTTCATATATCACCCTTAACTTTAACATTTATCAATTTAACCATTTACTAAATAGTAATTATAAGAAAAATTGAATACTTTTATTTCATAAAATTCGGGTTCTTACATCGTCGCCATAGAAAAGAAAGTCATCGTTATGGACAGTTCGTCAACGAACCGGTTCGCATGAGAGTTGGGCTATATATATATATATAGGAAACAAATTTCAAGCGAACCAAAAACGAACCGAGCTATAGAGACGGTTTTCAGTTGAGGTACCAATTTATAAGTCGGGTTCTATACTCAAAAGTAGAGCTACAAACGATCCGAACCAAACATTCTCGAACTCGAATCGAATTCGAACACTTATACTCGAACATGTTGGAGTAACTCTGTCGAACCAGAAGCTATGTACGAGTTTGGTTCGATTGGTGTTCGCGAACATGATCGAGTTGCTCGCGAACATAATCGAACAAATCAAGTTCACGAACATTTACTAATGCACTGAACTAAGAAAACTGTGAACTCATAAGCAAATTAAAAACAGTTAAATAAATACCAAAAATATTTTCTCTAACTAATAATTCAATCAAAAATTAGACCAAATATCAAAATCATCATTTATCCCAAAAATGATTACTGAAAAGTTAGAACTTAGAATTAGAACTTAAAAGGTAACAACTAATATTAGTTTTGTTATTTGTATTTTGTTATTTTGTATTAGTTTTGTTATTTTAACTTATTTAGGAATATGATATAAATATTATATATATATATATATATATATATATATATATATATATATATATATATCATATTACAATATATAAATAATATTAAATTAGTAGTAGCGGACTAGTGATCAATATTATAATTTATTACATAATTAGTGTAGAATAAATGAATAATATTTTATCTATTTCATAAAAAGAGTCTTATTTAAAAAAATTTTATAATGAAATTGTAAATTTCTAAGATTTAAAATAATGTGGATTTAGTTGATTTTGATTAATTTAATATCTAATAGACTTATAGACTAATATTGTTAACCTTTAAATGTATTAGTACCAAATATTTCATTTATTCTGAAATATAAGTAATATGATAAATTGATCAAGTCAAGTATGAATTTTCAAAGTCGACAGAAAATATTTTTAATTCAAAAGGGATGTGATAATTAACTTTTGAATACAATAAATCTTGAGAATTACTTTATAAAAAGTGTATAATTTTCATAATTATATTATTTTAAACTAAATAAATTAACTACGATTCTACGATCAAAGGGTCAAAGCTATTATGATTACTAACTCATTTTAACTCATTTTATTTTCATGCAAACGGTACTGTGAGTATGTGACATGTTGAATTGGACTTTTCTCAACAACTTTTTAGTTTTTACACTAAATATGATTATTTAATTGCATAAATGATAAATCAAAGTTAGTCAATCACTCTCTCTCTGTCTCACATATACATCGCAAGTCTGTAAGACCGTAACACTAAAAAAATTCAAAAATAGGTAAAGTTAAGTTTACACTTTTAATTATATAATTGATAGTTGATATTAATATACAATATTAATTGACTAATTGTACAATGACTATTACTCTATTAATGAAGTTTTGATACTTTGATGACTTGATTTCTCTATTATCTATCTCGATTTGATAATTTTAATAATTCGTGTAAATGTAAGCAACTGTATTGTATCATTTTTTAATTAATTGTCATTGCATGATGATTAGTTACTTTATTTATGTGATTTATGACATGGGTTATAACTTATAATCTATTAAATTATTAGGGATGTAAAGTGTAATAATCCAACAATCATTGTTAAATTTTTTATGAAAATACTAAAATTATTTTCATTAAAATTTAGAGGTGAAACAGTACACATTATTATTTATTAATTATTTAATAAAAATATTTACTTATAATCAATTATTAAAAACACAAAAAGATGTTTAAGTAATAAAAAAAAGTACTACAAATTTAACCATTACTGATAAGACAAACATTATAATTTAATATAAAATAACCAAAACTAATTATTTATATGTAAAATTTTAGAAACAATTTAAAGTGAACATATATATAAGAAATCGAACACCTCAAACCTATATCGAACTCAAACAATCGAGTCGAACCCGAACTCGAACTTATCGAATCGAACTCGAACCGTTCGCGAACACAAGTGAACCGATCCACATGGTTCACAAACATGTTCGATCGAGCAAACGAACGAAACAACTTATGCGAACCCGACTCGATTAGTCGCTCAACTTGAACTCGAACCGAACCGATTCGCAAACGGTTCGATTTGCTTGCAGCTCTACTCAAAAGTTGGTTTTTTCCAAGTGAATCAGAGGGAAACATGAAGGAAATGAGAGGGAAAGTGAAAAGGGCATATTTGGCCACAAGAATTTTTTTGTACATCATTACATATCACACACATTAAGGATGACGTTGAATCATTGATCTCCTATACAATTGAGAGAGCATATCTTCCGTCCCTAAATTTCCTGTTCCCCTTGTGTCCTTCACTTATATTTTGACACATGAGCTCTTACTTAACACCAATCAACTCTAAAATTAAAATAAGAGCCCATGTGTCAAAATTTAATTGGGGGACAAAAAAAAACAGGGAATTTAGAGACAGAAGATTTGCTCTCGTACAATTGTACACAGAATTTTTTTAAAAAAAATGTATAAACAATAAATTGAAGCCAAACTAAGAGTAAAATGACTAAAAGGGTCTTTTTGCTTTTGAGGACACAGGGAGTACGATTAATTAGCTACTGTTTAACATTGAATCCGTCTTCCATAAAAAAAAACTCAGGCACTGCCTACCTCTCTCTCCCTCTCTCTAACTGTATGTATTGATCCTCGAGCCGGCGCTCCACAAAAACTTGTAAAACTCGACACTCAGTGAGTGATGGGCGGCGAGTTTCGATACCAGATCGGACAAACCGCGTACATCAAGCTCATACTGCATGCCGTTAAGCACAAGGCATCCGCCGTCAACGGTGTTCTCCTCGGCCGCGTCTCCGGCACCGACGCCAACTCCGTCGTCGAAATTACCGACTCCGTTCCTCTGTTCCATTCTCTGATCGGCCTCCTTCCTCCCCTCGAGATCGCCCTACTCATGGTCTGTCCCTTACTCCCTTTTTCACTCCTCAAGCTAATACTCTGTTTGAATCTTATTAGGGTTTTATTTTTATTTTTTTAATTCAATTTTATTATTCAATTTTGATTAATTGGAGCAGATAGAGGAGTATTACGGTGCTCAAGGATTGAGTATTGTTGGTTACTTTAACGCTAATGAGAGATTTGATGACATAGAGCTGGGTAATGCTGCTAATAATATAGGCGATCACATATACAAATACCTCCCCCAAGCAGCTTTGCTTCTTGTAGGACTTGAATTTCCTCTTTTTTATTTGTTATATATGTATGAATGTACATATATTTGTAATTTAAGTTTTTTTTAATTGTTTTAATGAGTTTTCTTTTAATTTCAGTTAGATAACAAAAAGCTCGGAGCTTTATCAAAGGGGAAAGATATGAGTCCTGTGATGCAGGTGAGTTTTGGCTACAGTGCTTACAGAAAAATCAACCTCTTGGTTTTAATTTTAAGTTTTTTTCCCCACTCGTTTGGAATGTGATGATTGAATTTTGGTTGAGCTAATGTTGATTAGGAAACTGCTAAACAAAAATTATTGTGTTGGTTTCTTCAAGAATATATAATCTAATAATTCACTCCATTTTGGCATTTACTATGTTTTATTGAGTGAAAGCTTATTCTTTTCCAGAATTATATGCTAAGAGGAGCCAACAATGAATCAAACATTCTCACTATAAGAAAGTTAAATCTGTTGCAGCACTCATAGAGTTTAGTTATTATGCTTATCTATTAGAAAAGAAAAACAAAGAAAAGGGTGTTTGTCTATTTCATGATGAGCCCTGCTACCCAAACTGACTTGGATTTGTCTCTTTTTTTCCTGTGCACAGATTTAATAGCCTCAAACTTCATGGGTGCTTTGTCTATGTCTAGTTTGGGTTATAGTCAGTTGGTAAAAGTTGGACTATAAATTTATGTCCTAAATGAGTGAATGGTTAAGAATTATATAAAAAATAACATGGGTTAACCGTCAAGTATGTAGAAATTACATGATCCTATGACAGAGTTGGAATCCCCCCTTTCTTCCCTTCAAACCCGTCCATACTTAACATTCCTTATCATATACAACAACTTTGATATGTGATGGGGACCGGGGTTTTGGGACGAAGGATAAAATATCACACAAATAATATCATACAAAAATCAATCAATTTTAATTATTCAATGTATCAAAATAATGAAGTACATCACAATTTATATTACTCATAGACAACTTTTCTAACCTAATTTGGACTCTAATAAGATAACTACAAATTAAATAAGATAACTGCAAATTAAAGAAACTAAACAACTTCTAACATCACACATAAAGGTATCCTTAATCTTGCTAATGGAAAATGTAACTAAACACCTCTGGGTAACCCGCAACTTTGTATTGGTAATCCATGCAACATCATATGGCTCTGGGTGAGGCTCAACTGTTAACTCAAGTTTCTTAACTGCTTCCTCAGAGATAACACCCTAATAACTCCTAGTATCAATCACAAGAGAGTACACTTGTTCCGCACATATGACGCTCGTCTGAAAAATTCACCCACGATGGATTTTAGGATCATCCTTGTGTTTCTAACTTCTATGTGGATGACTTGCTTATTTTTGGTACTAATATTGATGTTATATATGAGACTAAAAATATGTTATGTACTAAATTTGATATGAAAGACTTGAGAGTAGCAAATGTTATTCTCGGTATTAATTTGAGAAAAGTTTGTAGTGGGTATATGATTTCTCAAAATAATTATGTAGAGAAAATGCTTAAAAGATTTGGGCATTATAATGTTAATCCTGTTAGTACTTCGTACGACTCTTGTTTGTATTTAAAAAAGCATGAGGGACCAAGTGTGTCTCAATCTGAGTATGCCCAAATCATAGGTTGCTTAATGTATCTTACAAATTGCACAAGACTTGATATATCATATGCAGTTAATAGATTAAGCAGATACACTCATAATCCTAATAAGGATCATTGGACTGCTTTATGTAGAATACTCAAGCATCTGCGAGGTACTATTGGATTTAATTTATATTACTGCAGTAATCTTGCAGTTCTTGAGGGCTATAGTGATGCCAACTGGATCTACTATGGAGTCTGAGTTTATTGCCTTAGAGAAGGCAGGTTCTGAAGCAGAGTGACTCAGAAATCTTTTGGAAAATATTCCTTTGTAGACGAGACCAGTTTCATCTCTCTACATTGTGATTGCCAAGTTGCTATAGGCAGAGCTAAGAATAAGAGCTATAATGGCAAGAGTAGGCATATACGTCTAAGACATAATATTGTAAGACAACTGTTATGTGACAGGATTATATCCCTTAACTTTGTTAGGTCAGAGTTAAATCTCGCGGATCCTCTTAGAAAGCCACTAAGTAAGAGGCTAGTAAGCAATACATCGAGGGGGATGGGACTACTGTCTATTACAGAAATCAACAGTGATGATAACCCAACCTATATGAATGGTAATTCCAGAAAGTAAGTTCATATGGGTAACAACAAGTCATTGGTTGATTGATTGAGACACTATCCATATTATACATATTTGAGTTCATCCCTATGATGTAGGATAGTGTAATTCTACAGTGTTAAATAATGAGTTATATACTCTTAATGATTTTCATAGTCCTGTTGGGTGATGTGTTTAACTGTAGAACACATTTGATGGAAACACTTATACGAGTGTAGAGGTGGGGCCGCCTCTTATAAAAACAAGATAGGTTTTCTAAAGCGCTCACGAATTTCAGGTATGGCACAAGGCCAAAATGTGTTGAATCGCGTAGAACAACTTCAATTAAAGTTTGTAGTGTGAGTAATATGATTAGTGATTACTAATTCATAACAAGGAAGAAGGTTCATAGAAATTTTTATTTCACCAAATTCTATTCAGTCTATACATTGGTTCATACAGTGTTCTAAAAGTCGCTAGTCGGTCCCAGGTCGGTTGGCTACCGATTAGCGACTAAGTGATTAGTCGGGGATTAATCGGCTAGGGGCTTAAATGAAAGAAAATGAAAGTATAGGGGCTGAAATAAAACTACAGGGGCTGATATACAACATTATAGGGGCTATTTTGAAATTTAAGAAAACGTTTAGGACTAAATTAAAAATTTCTAAAGACTATGGAGATACCTGACTGTAATTATCCATTAAATATTAAGTCTGGCTAATAGATCTGATATAACAGATCGCACAGGACAGATCTGTTCATCTCTTCATGGTCGCACAGGACAGATCTCTTCATCTCTGTT
Source organism: Panax notoginseng (assembly GCA_016801055.1). NCBI lineage: Eukaryota > Viridiplantae > Streptophyta > Magnoliopsida > Apiales > Araliaceae > Panax > Panax notoginseng. The sequence goes on along the minus strand of CM029018.1, from coordinate 7,048,541 downwards.
TATCTCTTTGTCTCTTCATCTCTGTTAAAAGACTCCACCTGTTCATCTTATTCATCTCTTCATCTCTGCTAGAACAGATCTGTTCTGAATTTCTGATAGAACATATCGCGACTCTTCATCTCTGATCTCTTCATGGTCGGAACACGGAAGGAACAGATCGCGACTCTGGAGAAGAAGAAGAAAGAAGAAGAAGAAGAAAGAAAGAATAAGAAGAAGAAAGAAGAAAGAAGAAAGAATAAGTAGAAGAAGAAGAAAGAAAGAATAAGAAGAAGAAAGAAGAAAGAAACGAACCTGAAGAAGTCGATCGGCGCAGCTCTGGAGAAGAAGAAGGCTCTGCCGACTTTCGCCGACTTTCTCCGACCAGGCGCCGCCGACAAAGTTGGCCAGCAACTACTTGAAGGGACTAGGCCAGGCCCTGGTCGCCTCGGCTGCCTTCCGACCCCGACTTAGTCGCCGACTTATGCAAAATAAAATATTAAAAAGTTAAATAAAGATATACATATTCTTTAGAGATTTTGTAACTGATCAAAATATATGAAAAGAGATTTTGTAACTATTCCAAATATATTAATAGACCTATTATCGGGGAATGATTTATTAGGTAAAATTGTATCGTTGTTATTTTTGAGAGATTAATTTCTTTCACCGTTGATGGTGATGTTACCGTTCAGTTGCCATATTTTTCCTTCTATAAATAAGGTTGGATTCTTAGTTGGAGGATTCATTCTACTGCAGGAAAGTATCCATATATATTACTCCCTCCGTTCCAAATTAATTGCTCAGTTTTGATTTTGTAAAATCAAATTAACCATTTTTAGAACTAAACTTTTTATTATTTTTGCTAAAATATAGATGAAGAAATTATAACCAAAAGAAAGTATATACAATTTATTACTAACCCCAATTTTTATAATTTTAGAAATATATTTATATATGTTTAATTATTAATTTTAAAAATAGTCAATTTGACTTAAAAAAATAAAAACTGAGCAATTAATTTGGGACGGAAGAAGTATATACTAAACATATACTACTATCACAAGTATCATTCACCATCAAATCAAGCTGCTGTCACTATTGCATGCTAGCTATCATCATTCACTGTTGCGAGCCAGCTTTCTTCATTCCAATTTGTTGTCACACACACACACACACGCACACACACACACACACATATATATATATATATATATATAGGGTAAAATGCATGGTTAGCCCCTGAACTTTAGGTCTATTTGGGTATTGAGCCCCTTCTTTTGGTCAACGCAAATCGAGCCCCTTTTTATCCGAAAATTTAGGTATTGAGCCCCCAGGCGCTACATGTGCGTTGACTTCTTACGTGGCACTCCAAGCGCTGACGTGGAATATCTGACATCGGCATTTTTCAAATTAAATTTCCACGTGTGCTTGCTGACGTGACCGTTTTACCATTAAATCCCAAAAATATGGGAAATTAAATTTTCACGTGTGCTTGTTGACGTGGCCGTTTTACCATTAAATCCCAAAAATATGGTCATCCCATGAATCGAACTCAAAACCTCTCATTTGGAATCTAAGTCATGAGACCACTTGAGCTACACATGCCTAACTATTATATTTTTCCAATGAATAAGTTTTGTACTAAATAAATTCATTTCCCCCAAACAAAATATTAAAAGACATTAATTTTGATAATACAAATTAGTGTATTAGTTTTGTTAAATGATTTTTAAATTAGTTTTATTAAATGATTTAATTTTAATTTTTAAACATCATCATCATCATCATTCAACCACTAACATTTGACAGAAAGAAATAGGAAATCAATTCATTTGTGAATATAATTTCATTTTAATAAATAAATTAAAATTAATAAATATTAAAATAATTAAAACACACACTAACACACCACACCAAGAACACACATAGAAATTCAAACACACCACACTAACACACCAATACACTGTAATTAACCCAATAAAACATAAAATTATATATATAATTCACTTGAATGATAATAATCTAACTTAATAATTAAAACTAATCAATCTAAAAAAATTCATTTTCATTTTCGAAAACAACAATTTTAAGACTATTACAGATCTGGACTTCAACTAGATTTGGTAGCAGATCTGAACTTCTCGGCTACAAATCTTCATTGCAGCATCTCATGTCCCTACTATATCCCTCTCTCCCTCTCTATATCCCTATCTCTCCTAAACCATAACAAGGGCCTTTTTGTGGTGTTCTTTTAATACCGACCGTACGATCTGTTTTCCCAGATCTGAGCGGAAGAACACATATCCCGAGCATACGCGTCGTGAATGGCCGGCCACTGAAACGGATGAAGAGACGAGTCACTGGCCCTTCCTCGTCGGTTTCACCATACCGGCACCATAATCACCAAAATGTCTCTCGGTCTCACTGATCTGTTGATTATTTGATTCATATATTCTCTCTCTACATTTGAAATATCTTTGGATTCGTAATTCTTAATTAATTGAACTGCAGATGAAGATGCGAAGAACTCTTGGCCCTTTTTTTTGCTAAATGTTATTGTTACGGTCAAAACCCTAGATCAACCAAATTGAAATTGTAGATCACATATTTAATATCTTAGCTTTCTAATTTTTGTTTTAGCGATACAGTATACTTATGTTTTTTGATTGTGTGCTTGAGCTCAAACTCTTTTTTTTCGCTCTTTTTTTCGTTTTTGCTCCTCGTAAACAGTATCAGTTAATTACTTATGAACTCAAAAATTGCTCCAGAATAAATACTGCCAGTTATTAACATCTGAGTGCTGGTTTGAACAAATTCTAGTTGTTATGATTTAAGAATATTAAGTTAGATTAATAGAACTGAAGTGAATTATATATATAATTTTATGTTTTTTTGGGTTAATTACAGTGTATTGGTGTGTTAGTGTGTGTTCTTGGTGTGTTTAGTGTGTGTCTTGATGTGTTAGTGTGTGTTCTTTGTGTGTTTGAATTTCTATGTGTTCTTGGTGTGTTAGTGTGTGTTTTAATTATTTTAATATTTATTAATTTCTATGTGTTTTTAATTATTTTAATATTTAACAAAACTAATACACTAATTTGTATTATCAAAATTAATGTCTTTTAATTTTTTGTTTGGGGGAAATGAATTTATTTAGTACAAAACTTAATTCATTGAAAAAATATAATAGTTAGGCATGTGTAGCTCAAGTGGTCTCATGACTTAGATTCCAAATGGGAGGTTTTGAGTTCGATTCATGGGATGACCATATTTTTGGGATATAATTGTAAAACTGCCACGTCAGCAAGCTCACGTGGAAATTTAATTTGAAAAATGCCGATGTCAGATATTTCACGTCAGCGCCTGGAGTGTCACGTAGGAAGTCAACGCACATGTGGCACCTGAGGGTTCAATACCCAAATTTTCGGATAAAAAGGGGCTCGATTTGCGTTGACCAAAAGAAGGGGGCTCAGTACCCAAATGACCTTAAGTTCAGGGGCTAACCATGCATTTTACCCTATATATATATATATATATATATATATATATATATGAACAGTGAGTTTATATATATTTTTATTATATTTACTCGGTACAATTTTTTGAGTTTGAGTAAGGAAAAATTAGAATTTGTTTCTGGGTCATTCAATTATTTTAAGTGTTGATTAGTTGGGTGAAGAGCCGTTGAATCCTGGAGTAGGATTTCGTCAGTGACCTTAGCACTGAGAAAAGTTCTCCGATGGGTGAAATTTCTACTTAAGGACAGTGTACTGCACGCCTCTGCTCAACAATATTCGCTAAAAATCGATAAGTTCTATTTTTGCCCTTCTTTTATTTTATAGTTGAATCCTATATTTTATTCGTATTATTCCAACAGATTTTAAAAAAATAAATAAAGAAAAGACCCATTTACCCAATAACCTCCCCATACCCAAGACCCATTAACCATTACGTATAAGTCCTAACCCTAAAACTAAAGAGTCGATACCTTACTTTATTGCTATTTGCTACTTATTTGAATTGTAATAAACAATGAGTTGCTCTAGTAGTTTCTTTTTCTTTAATATCAAATGACTTTGGTTGTGGCAATATAATATTAATATATTTGTGTTTCCAATAGTATTTGATAGTGTTAAATATTATGAAATAATAATGTCAAATGCCCACACACACACACACACACACACACACACACACACACACACATATATATAAATTTACATGTATAAATTGTACATAGGTAATAACTTGTCGACTTATGTACGTCGGGCGCCTAGTCGACTAGTCGCTTAAGCTCCCAGCCACCGACTCGACTTTACTACTTGACAATGACAACTATGATGCTTAAGAAATGAAAATACAGATTCTTGAACTTATTTATAGAACTACACTTGCTTAAAAAGAAAGTTTAAACTACACCACGTTCTCCCTTAACCTACACATTTATAACCGACTCCTACTAACATAAACATACTAATATCTGCCACAAATGTGATGTTTCAATTCGAAGCTTGTTCAGTTATTTTATATCTAAGAAAATTCAAGTGAAATAAGCATTGGTGCATTCTGTGTGGTGTTTCACCTAGTCTGTCTTTGCTCGTTGTAGTAGGTCTCACTATACACACACCATACTTAGCTGACTGGAGTGTCTCTCACACTCATTTATACCTATCTTGTTTATTTTGCAAATCCGATTGGTTTCCAGTCGATGAGTGAAATTTTGAGCAAGTCAAAAACACGTTAGTTTCATTGTCAACTTGTCATTCAAATTAACCTTGTTTGATTGTTTGCCATTCAAAGTAACCTTGTTGGATTTATCTTCTCATAACTCAGCTTTACACGAGGGATGCATCTCGGAGTTGGAAGTTATTTGGGTCTGATGAAAGCAGCCACTTAACAATCAAGGAGCCATCAGCAAATATAGTTCTATTGGACTATATTTCAACTAGAAAATGGGAGGACATTATAGATTTTGATGATCACCTTGACGACATTAGCAAGTAAGAGCCATGAATCAGTTCTACCCCTCTGCCCCACAACTTAATTATGTATTCTCTCTTTTTCAAAATCAGAGATGCATTTTTAAAACAACGATTTTAAGGATTTTTTTTCTTTCTTCAAACATATGATATATCCTTGACATTGATTATAAATGTGGTAGTGATGGCATGCTAATATTCAATCTACTTAGAATTTAAGTCTTGATATATATTGCGAAAGAGTTTTACCGAAATGCGATTGCAACGTATATCGATATGGGATTGGATAGGATTATAAAATTGGTCAACTGCATCAAATACATCGTAAAAATATTATCAATTAGATTTATCAATGTAACTCGCAATATATATCCTATAAGTAATGACATGTTAGTATCCTTAATTTTGGTTGAACAAAAAAATACTTATCTTCAATTTTCGAATGAAGGCAATATGATTTTTTTCAATGTATTATTAATATTCATATACATATAGAAACGAAGAAATATTTTTCTTGTCATATTCACTTGGCGTCGTCAACATTTTTTTTCTGTAGGGATTGGCTGAACACGGAACTATTCAAGTAGACGATTGAAATTAGTTTTGGCGGCGAACTTGACAAGTGCAATAGCAGAAGTTTTCCTATGCGCAGTTTTTGATGTTAGCTTTTGTTCTTGTGGGCAAACTTCTGATGATGATGTACTATTATTTGACTAATTGTTTTCTTTCCATATTTTGTTAAACTTTCCTGGAAAACTTCTAGAGTTATTATTGTCCTGTCTGGTGTCTGTTGTATGTGATTTAATTGAAATGTTCTAGTTTTTGAATGAAGTAGAAAAAGCAGATGATACCATTAGAAAATCATACAGGGATTTGATATTTTCGCAAGTAAAATTTGATATTTCTGCAAAACTCTTTTTACGGGAGTATTGAGACTCGTTTATTGTTCATATGAAACAGATCTTATTATATATGAGACTCGTTTATTATTCATATGAAATAAATCTTATTACTTTTGCTAGTAGAAAAATTACAATTTTCTTCTTTTGACCTTTATTTATATTTTTATTTTTTTCTTTCGTAAATAGCTCTTTTACCTAATCGGTGCTACAAAATAATTTTTCCATATGAAATGGTCGGAGCTTGGGCTAGTATATAACATAATATGAAATATAAAAAAGAATTTTGACACAATTATATCATATCATCATTAATATGAATTCAAACAAATTATTGAAATGTTTAATTATTATTTTAAAATAATTAATATCACAAGAATAAATTAAATAAAAAACTACATGCATAAAGATTAAGAATAAATACAACTTACATATCTTACAATTCAATCACCAAGCAACTCATCATGATACCCAAAACCAAAGCATTTAATATTAGGAAAGTCCAAAAATTAATTGTTTTCTAAAGGTTTGTGAATTTGAGATTTCTCGATTAGTCACTCGTCCAATTATCATGTTCCATTGATGTAGTGTTCAATCACACAAGCTTGATAACTCATGTAATGTAAAGAACATGTAAACTTTAGAAACGAATTATCAATAAATAACATTATATTTATATATATTTTAGATATCAATATACTCATTTCGTTCTATAGTTTGTGTAGCCATAAATCCTATTATATTGATTGAGATATGTTACCTTTGTATATCATTCTGTTGTAAATAAGTGATCTTATCATAAATCCGTTGTGATCTTGAAATTATATAATAATGAAAGCAGCAACCGTAATCGCCATTTTTATATCTGTTTACTTGTAAATTTTATCGGGTACGCTTTATATATCGCTTTTGGACAACCTTCTCTACCCTATAGTAGAGTATTTTTCCCTATCTAAGCTATATCAATCTAACCCACTAGCAGTGACAGAGCCAGAGATTTTAAGCCGGGGGGTCCGGCTGGCGGGCGGCCACCGGCAGCAGCAACGGCGACTCTTTTCTCTCCTCTCCTCCTCTATTTCTACCAGACCCTCCAATATACAGATCTCCTCTGTTATTTATTTCGTTTCACAAATAGAACAATATTGAAAAGGTCAAACACGTCCATTACTACTTTTAAAAAGAGTATAAAAATAATTATTTTTGTAGTGATGAGTATAAATTATCATCATATTTTAATATAGTGTGGTTAATGTTAACCTAACAACTTATTCACTTGAGATAGATATAGAACAAAAATACATATTTAATATTGATAAATTTTATAAATAAAGTTCTTTTTGTGAAACGAAGTAATTATTATTTTTAAAAAATAGAAATACTCCTTTCGTTTCAAAAAAAATAAATCATATCACTTAGTTATATTCATGTATATAATGCCATTATTAATGAATGAACATTTTATTATTTTAAAAAGTATACATATATAAAATGAAAAGTAGTTAGTGTTTGCAAAATTTATAAGTGGGACTCTTTTTTTTCTCTTGCAAAATAAAGAGATTATATAATAAAGTTTGTTAGACGACCTGCCTCCAAAAGTGTCAAAAAGATACAAAAAATCAAGGTTAATTAGTACTTATTCCTTTTTAAATTAGAAATTCATTTCTTTGACCATTTTAAAATTGCAAACGGATAAAAATTTATTAATATGTCAGTATTTATATTATGTGTAGGCTACTTAATTGTAAAGTTATATATATATATATATATATATATATATATATATATTTTTTTTTTTTAATTTTTTTTTCTTTTTCTTCTTCTCCCCTATCTTCTTCTTCCCAACGCACGCCGCCATTGTCGGATTTCAGACTGGACCCTCCCACATACCTACTACATTCTAATATTTTCGGCTGCCGGGGGGTGCATGGACCCCTCTGGACCCCCTCCCTCCGCCCCTGCCCACTAGAAAACTCATCCGCTTATCCATTCTTGGTGTAATACTCACTCGTAAATGATTAAGATTCATATTTGTGACGCCCCCAAAATAGGTTCAATATCAACCCATTCTGAGTCGCCAAATATATGGTACAGAATTTCAAATACAAATCTTTTATAACAAACGGTCGATCAAAATACGACCATACAAACTGTGAGTTTCAATACAAATCGTATATAATACGAAATATAAACATTCAAATTCATTCCTTATTTATTACAATTATTATCCCACTATTTTATAGAATAATGAGGACTTCTACAGATCTAATTCTGATCATCACACTGTTCTCCGACTAGTCCCCGTATCATTCTCATTCCCTGAAGAGGACAATAGATGAAAAGGGTGAGCTCAACTAGCCCAGTAAAGAATATTATGACTAAGATAATGAAATACAAATTATTGTTAGCATTCAATAAATCAGATAAAATATAATGGACAACAAGTTTTAGATCAATATTCGCAGCGAAAATAACAATTCATTAGAATAGTTAAGTAGAGAATGAAGTCTACTATCTTTTATGATTTAAAAGTCCATCATCAATATTTTATCCCTGTAATATCAATCAATATACATCTTGAATCAAATATTCATCTTTGCACTACGGGCTAAAGATATTCATTTGTATCACCAGTTGGTCATGTTCATCTCAACACATGTCCATCTTTGCACTACGGGCCAAAGATATTCATCAGATAATCATTCATCTTTGCACTACTGGCCAAAGATATTCATCAAGTAATCATTCATCTTTGCATTACACGCCAAAGATATTCAGTTATATCACCATTTAAGACTGAGGATGATGAAAAATCACATAAGGAACAAATCCAGTGAAATAAAGGACAAAGATTAGGGATTCGTGATTTAGTTTATCCAAGTTCAAGAATACTCCGTAATAATCAATTGTGGAGAAAAATTCAAGAATGAAAACTTGGATACAATCAAAGATAATCTAGATTAAAAAAATAATATTTTTTTACCGTGAATAGTAAGTCGACATGAAAAGATAAAAATTTCACGAGAAAGTCCAGAAAATTATTTTGGTGAAATGATACTAGATGAAGCGCAAAACTAAAAAAAAATCTGATCATTTTAGGAATTATAGAATCAATACTTACAGTAGTAAGTTTAGAGTTAGAAATCTGAAATGAAATAATATACGAAACTGCAAATGGATTTTCACCCGTCAGGCGGTAGTCCGCGCCGACAGATCATTTCCACAATTTAATAATAAATGAATATGAAAGGTTATTCACTAGACATGCGGTAGTCTGCGTAGACAGGTTATTCTCACAGAAATAATAAAGAATGGAATAACAACATGATTTTACCATTCATGTAGTAATCCGCGTAGACAGGTTATTGCAACAGAATAATAAAGAATGGAATAACAACCCTTACGAGTATTGAAAGAAAATAACTCTCACCATGAATACGAAAGAAATAATATCCCTTACCTTAATAAAAATTTGGAGACTGCACTAGTGTAATAACAGAATACTCTTCTTCTTTCTCTCTTATTCTCTCTATACTTTTTCTCTATAGTTTTAGTGAATTGGTGAGAAATAATGAAGAAATGAGCTTTTATTAATAGGCTTGGCAGAGTACGAGTAAAATAATCGTTTCACCATAATTTATGACATCATCGCTTACCTCTTAGTTCCGATGACATCATTGCTTACCTCATCGTTCCGATGACATCATTGCTTACATCATAAGAATTCAAATTCAATTTGTTCTCTTCCACCAAAATTAATTCAGACTCAATATTCCGGAACTTTAATAATACATAATAAATAGCTCTTTTATCAGAAAAAATATAAACCTTATGTCCATTCCATATAAAATTTAATTCTCTACAACTTTGTAGAAGAAAGTTTTTCTAAATTCCTAACGGAAAATGGCCGAAATCCACAAACGGATGATTTTCCAGACCAAAATACTGATAAAAACATCTCAGCACTAATTCTTCATTTTATATCCAGAAAATAAATATTTTTTTATCATATAAATTAATAATTAATTATTCACAAATAATATTACAGAACTACAATATTGACAACCAGGTCGTTTGTGACGCTCCCAAAATAGGTATACAACACCCATTCTGAGTCGCCAAAATACATGGTACAGAAACAACTACATCTTTATTATTACAACACAAGAACTGTGAGTTTAAATACAAATATTGTCATTTAGACAATATCCACACTCAAATAAGTCCTCATTACAATTATTGATAGATTATTTCACAAAAATGGTGAGGACTACTAAAGTAACTTCTAGAACCATCATCCCATACCCCGACTAGTACTCGCTACATTCTCGCCTCCTGAGAAAAATGGAACAAAAAGGAAAAAGGGTGAGCTCAACTAGCCCAGTAAAGAATATTATGACTAAGATAATACAGAACAAATTATCGTTAGTCTTCAACAGGGAAAAATCTAATAGAATACAATAGACAACAAGTTTTAAATCAATAACTGCAGCGGAAACAACAAACCATTAGAAGAGTCAAGTAGAGAATGAGTTCTACTATCTTCTAAGATTTAAAAGTCCATCATCAATATTTTATCCCTGTAACAACAATCAATAACCATCTTTAATCAAATATTCATCTTTGCACTACAGGCCAAAGATATTCATTTGTATCACCAGTCGGTCATGTTCATCTCAACACCTGTTCATCTTTGCACTACGGGCCAAAGATATTCATCAGTTAATCATTCATCTTTGCACTACGGGCCAAAGATATTCAGTAATATCATCATTTAGGACTGAGGATGATGAAAAATATCTTAAAGAAAACGAATCCAGTGAAACAAAATAACAAATATTAAGAATTCGTATTTCGATTTATCAATGTCCAAAAATACCTTATAATTATTCATAGTGAAGTAGAATTCAAGAATGATCAAAACATGGATACAATCAAAGCTAGTACCCAGAATAGATATTTTGGACGAAAAGAAGAAAATTTTATTTTTCGGTGAATAGTAACTCGTGAATAGTAACTCGTGAATAGTAACTCATGAATAGTAACTCCGACGTGAAAAGTTCTAAATTTGATAAAAATTTCCAACCAATATTTCGGCATAATGATATTGAAGAAATAATATCATTTTTGAATAAAATAACATCCCTTACCTCGTAAAGACAGTACTTCTGGTCGGAATACCGGTATAAGGCTGAAAGACACTTGCTCTGATGAATAGAAACTCTCAAAGTATCTAAATACTCACAAAATACACTCAATAATCTAGAGAGAGAAAGAGAGAAAACTTGTTTCTGGTATGATTTTCAATTCTAACTTAGCCCTCTATTTATAGGAAAATGTTAGCACGCCGAAGCAGACTTAACCTGCAACCTGATGGCTTTACCTGCTACTATTTCCACCCACCACATTTGAATAAAAATCTCAGCACATTTCTTCACCAACCAAGAGTGGGGCCCACCAATTCTAGAATTTTCTACCAAAATGATTAACTCCGAAAATTCAATAATTTCTGAACCAGTCATCTTGTAAAATTCATAATAAATCATACATTCATTTTTAACGGTTCAAAATTTGTGGACATATACTCAACTTATATATGTATAACATATCCAAAAATTACCACGATCCAACGGTCGGATTAAAAATTATAACCCCCGCAAAATATCTCAAAAATCCTAATTTTTAATACCTCCATTCCGACAAAAATACTGATAAAAAACCTCAACATTAACTCCTTCATTTTTAACCACAAAAATATATCCCTCATTTATATCCACAAAAAATAAATATTTCCTTATCATATGAATCAATAATTAATTATTCACAAATAATATTACAGAATCACATTTATGACAACCAGGCCGTTCCCAGGAAAGAGGGGGCTTTCCAATAAGGATTTCTCCTTACTGGCGCGCAATTAGATGACCAAACCTCTCCTTAGACAGAACTTTCTAGACATTGCCAATAATATTATCTAATAATATTATTCAAATAATATGAATTGTTGATCTGATAATGGGAAATACTGTGTAGTGACAATTATTGAAACAACAGTAATATAAAATATCAACGCAGCAATTATTGAATCAATAAAATAAAATACTGAACAGTAATTACTGTAACCATTATTGAGTAGTGCCTTCTTACGTAAGAATCAATAATTGGTGCAATACAGTGTGCTACTGTGTAACAACGCGTATTACTGTGTTTTAACCACCGGGTATTCCAACAGTATTAACGGTAACAACTACGCCGTTATTAATAAACAACATATACTTGTCGTTTTCTTCATCCAATCGCTTTCCGTTATGGGGCCCACAAAAGACTGCGCCGTCGTACGAATATTCCCCGACAGGAAGAATATTCCACGACCAAACGAATATTTCCCGACAACAATGAATATTTTATAACCACCTGCTTATTTGAAATATTTGCGCATTTTACCCATAACTAACCTCATTAATCAATTTAACACTTACTATTTCAAAATAATAAATAGAGGGAATTTAAATTTTATTTATTAATAATTTGGGGTCTTACATCGTTCCTAGGAAAGAGGGGACTTTCTGATAAGGATTTCTCCTTACTGGCGCGCAATTAAATAACCCCTCATAGACAGAACTTCCTTAGATATTGCCAATAATACTATCTAATAATATTATTCCAATAATATGAATTATTGATTTGATAATTTGAAATACTGTGCAATGACAATTATTGAACCAATAATATGAAATATCAACGTAGCAATCATAAAATATTGAACAGTTTTTACTGTAATAATTATTGAGTAGTATCTTCTTGCGTAAGAATCAATAATTAGAATTACTGTGCAATACCGTGTGCCACTGTGCAACACCGCGCATTACTGTATTTTAACCACCAGGTATTTTAACAGTTTTAACGGTAACGCCTGTTAACGCCTAATTTTGTACGCCTAGCGAAATCACCAAAAAGGCAGGCCAACAAAGCGCCAACGGTTGATTGTATTGTTGTGAACTTAACTCACAAAATACACTCACATAAACATAAATAAAGAGATGTGAAATATGAATACAAGAATTTACGTGAAAACTCAATTGAAAAAAAAATCACGGGGAGAGAGAATTCCACTATAATAATGAGAGTACAAATTGTGTATTGTATGATATCATATGCTATTCTATATTATGGTATATTGTGATGTACCCTCAACCCTTGCTTGTAGGTGTATTTATAGAAGTCTTGACTGCCCAAATCCAACTAGGAGTAGGAGTCCTCTTCAGAATCACCTTATAACTGCAATTAATGATTGATTGCTCATTTATCAAGTTAGATCTCTTTGTCCCACTAAATAAGGAAACACAATCCTACTCTAATAAGGAAACACAATCATACTCTAATAAGGACCCTCCCATTATTTGAGCAAATAGATAACAAACGTATATGGACCAACATTAAATCTGATCCATTAAATAGATTGGGCTACACCATGGTCAGACCCAAATAATCACATCCCAACATCTACCAAGTTTGACATAACTCATGTTTGACCTATTTAATTTGGTATGATTAGATTTGGTAAGAAGGCCTTGGAGTTTCTCAATTTTCCTTAGCATCTTGGTCCGCTACTTAGCTGCATATGAATCGTAACTACTAACTACCAAGTGCTATAAATGGTATCTACTAAAAATTGAATATACAGGTTTATTGCATCAATGCATATCCATTCAAATTCATGGAGCTTGAATTGTTCCTTGTGATTGATTACATAATTGTCCGCTCTGAGAATTTAATTTTGTGGCCTGTCAACCATACGCATAATGTTAACATGCAAGGTAACACAAATCTACAAACTTGCTAGATAAAAAATAAAATCATTAGAAGTGCCAAGATTATGTACATAATAGTGTAAATCGCAGCTTGTATAAAATTTAGTTGTTTTAATTGATTTTAGAATCGAAACCGTGCCAAATGAAACCGCATCACACTGTTCAAAATCGCACCGTACTAATCATAAGCGGTTTAATGTGCGATTTTGGAGTTGTTACTCATTCCCTCTAATTTTATCCAAAAATACCAATTATTTGATCTCCATAATTTTGTTAGTAATGATCAATTTTAAAAAAAAGCTAGAATCATAAAAATATTTTCACCATTAAAAGTTTAAAAGAATTTTCAACCATAAAAATTTCACATATTCATCAAATTGTAATAAAGTACCAGATTATTTTTATTTTTGGAACAATTATACTATTCAATATAATATATTAGTTGACCGGTGTTAATTTCAATTATACTATTCACAACTATAAAAATATAGTATATTGAACGAAGTTGAAGGGAAGCGTAGTGGAGGGGAACCAAGTCCGTCCAAAGATATTGGATTATCCCCCCTTACAAAACTGAACCATAGTTTCTAAGACAAACACACTACCCAAACGAATTTGACTTGACAAGGGCTGAAGATTAGGTTGGAGGAATTTCAAACCAGCTCAAAACAACCTTGGCTTGGGCCAACTCAAATAGGGAGTTAATAATTTGATAGTTGCACAAGTCTCTACTCACATAAATAGTAAATAGGACCCACATTTATGTGAGTAGTAAAGCCTTGTAGAAGCATCAAATTTCCCTTCCCAATCAAATAATATCATCCCCAAAACTAATCCTCAACCCAAAAGTTAGCCTCTTACATGCATATAGCAGCATGCAACCTGCAAAGCAAGCAAGCAAGCAAGGAATTTGTTTTATGGGTAGATGAATGGAGCATAAGAATCCATTCCTAAAGAAACATAATATTCATCACCAGACTCCATCAGAAAAATGAAGAGACATGACAGGTTTCATGATATCATCTTACAACTTTAGCAACATCTGAAGTTTGTAAAAATGAGAAAATATCAAACAAACAAAAAATGGTCAAAAGAAGACCATTCAAGTATCTGGAGCAAGGTTCAAGTATTACTGCCTGGCTATGGTTGCACTTTACAAAATCATCTGCAAAACAAGTAAACAAATTTAACAACGCAGAAGTAAAATACTGTGTTTTTTTTTAAAATTTATAGTAGATCTTGCAAATGGAATGTAATGTAATCACAACAAAGTAATATATCTCAAAACTCTAATGCTATCTCTAGCACAGGATAACAGTTTGGTTGACAACGAATTACCAACCTTCTAGCATTACTTAACCATATTCAAAAAAAACAAAATTAAAAATTAAAAAAAACAGAAGGAAAAAACTCATAAAATGATATTTGCACAATCAATAAGCTAATCAAAACAAAACTATATCAAATAGGAGTAGATCCTACACAAATTTACGGATAATGCTATGCCAAAGAAATGCAGTATCTAGCAATTGGGCAACAAAGCTTCCAGTATAAATTTCTTAAAGTGATTACTTGGGGTGAGTTTGGAAAAATGTTACTCGACTAACAAGTACTTGAAAGCATCAGAAGAGTATAATCCATGTAGTAGCAAGAATCTAATGAGGGCTAAAGATGTGTACCTATAACTACTACTTGCCAATCTACACAAGAGCTTCACTTCCTGCAAAATTGAGAGAGTGAAAAATTCATATAAGCAGAAAATTAATAAAAAAGCAAGTTCTCTTCCAGATTCATTTGAAAATTAAAACAAACTCACTTGGTTTCAGCATCTGGCCGTGTCTTCTGCAATGTCGGGAAGCCTTTCTTCTTTGGAAAGCTAACCCTAGAATGACTTCGTCGTGGTTGAGGTAGTCGTGGTGTAGGCTTAGGTCTTGCGAGTATAGCTGCAATACCTAAAGCTAGAAGTAGTATCCCTTGGATGTTCGGAATTAATTTTGCGAAGGACGATGTCTGAAAAGGATAATAAGCCCCGGCAACTCCGCCGGAGGTAGGGGCGGAGGGGGCAAGGGAGGTAGAGGCGGAGGGGAGAGGACAGGTGGGGGAGGCGGTGGATACGCCGGTGGAGGCGGTGGAGGCGAAGGCGGCGGATACGCCGGTGGAGAGGAGAGAATATGAGCCGGCGCCGGTAGGTGTGGAAGGAGGACAGGAGGTGGGGGAAGAGGTGGTGGAGGTGGTGGATGCGCCGGTGGAGGCGGTGGATACGCCGGGGGAGGCGGTGGAGGCGAAGGCGGCGGATACGCCGGCGGAGAGGAGAGAATATGAGCCGGCGCCGGTTGGTGTGGAAGGAGGACAGGAGGTGGGGGAAGAGGTGGTGGAGGCGGTGGAGGTGGTGGATAAGCCGGTGGAGGCGGTGGAGGCGAAGGCGGCGGAGAGGAGAGAATATGAGCCGGCGCCGGTTGGTGTGGAAGGAGAACAGGAGGTGGGGGAGACGGTGAATACGCCGGTGGAGGCGGTGGAGGCGGTTAAAGCGAGAAGAAAAACGAATGCAATCTGCTGAATCATAAGAAATTGATTTTTTTTATGTCAGTAATAACCGATTTTACCTAATATATATGTGTATATATATATATATATGTATATACAAAAATATACACAGAAAGAGAAAAAGAAAAGCCAATATAGGGGCAAACCTGAGCTATATAAAAGAGAGATTTTCAGCAGGAGATGAAGTGCTCAGTCTTGAGAAGGTCTGACCCTTCAGATTATGTGCTCTCTCAGTCTCTGTATATATATTCACATACATGTAAAGTTTTCTTTTAGAACTTCAAAAGAGAAAGCTGAAGGCGGGAGAAGCAAAGCTAATTAATTAATGGATTAACTGCATATTGTAGCTTGAAGTATACAATGTTTTACACTTTATACCCCCAACTATAAATTCTCCCATCTCGCTCTCCAACATTTGATTACGTAAGCAAAATGGACCCTACATACAATTCGGGCCAAATTTTTGACCGTAGTTTACTTATTAAAATAGTACAACTACAAATCAATAAATATTATTCCATTCCTTCTCAGAAGAATGACTAAATATATAATTTTTTTTATTTTCAAAAAGATAAAATAAAGTACAAATTTTACAATAAATAAAAGAACAATGTTACTATCACATAAATATTTTCACATAATTTTTACATACACACATATATATTGTGGGCCCCTGCCTGACGCGCGAGACCCGCAGTATGTATGTGTATGTGAAAGTTATGTGAAAATATTTATGTGATAGTAACATTATTTTAAATAAAACACTACATCAATGGAACGTGATAATGGGACGAGTGACTAATCAAAAAATCTCTGATCTACAAACTTTTAGAAAACAATTAATTTTTGGAACTTTGCTAACATTAAATGCTCTGGTTGTGGGTAGACCTGACAAATATGGCCCAAGTCCGCGGGCCTGGCCTGGCCGGCCATCACAGGCCGGGCTTTGGGCTGCACATACTTACTATTTTTCAATCCTTCTTGACGTACTTGTTTCTCAACAATAACATTGTAACCACCAAAGACCACATCTATTCTATTAGCAGCACAAGTTTTGCAAATGATCTCATTATGAAAATAAATATAAATATAATTTTAATCGGACTTTGTGGTCTATTAAGATATTGACAATATACACACAATTAACAAGCTTTGCCTGCTCCAAGAAATTTCAAGACAAATGACAAACAACTGCTCCAAAACATCCCTCTAGCAGTTGAAACTACAATAGTGAGTGATAATGCAGTTGAATAATCAACTGTCCCCGTGTATTCCAAAAGTTCCATATGATAATAACGAAAGTAACTCCACACCCCTACTCACTCTAGATGGAGTAACATTTATCTCTTAGCAACAAGAGATTTTCTAATCTACAATCGAACAAAATATTAAGCTGGTATCTAATCTATATGTTCATAGATATCTACTATTTTACCTGGCAAAGTTTTGCAGTCAGCAGCACCTACAAAGCCTTAAAAACGCTTCTGATAATATTTTACCAAGACATCTAACTAACACTCGAGAGGAATATAAGCAATTTAGAATAAATCCCCATCTTAGATCAACTTAAGGATAACAATAATACGATCCAAATAGAAATGCAGAGAAACTAGATGTGTCATATTACAGACCAAGTACCTAAAACTTAAAACTATGGAAGTAACCAACAAACCACAATAGCTATATAGTCTACATAAAAAGCTAACGAATATTCATCTAGAACAGCACAGCCAGCCAGTCACTAAATATGAAACCACAAGTCTAAAAAGTTCTTCTAGGAAATACAATAAAGATGACAGTCTATCTCCTCGTATCTCTCAATGCTTGCTCACATGCAATAAGTAGGAGACACCTCTAGTGCTGAGAAAGTGCCTAGCAATGCAATGAACTACCGGAACCTGAGTTGAACTCCTATGGCAAAGCTCAACCAAATGCATCAAATACAGGGCCGGCCCTGAGGGGGTGCAGAAGGGGCGACCGCACAGGGCCCCCGATTTTTTTTTTGTGTATATGTAGAAAATTGATTATGGAAGTTTGATTAATGAATTTGCAGCAAGAAGAACCAAATTCAAGTGACAGTGTAGTATAGGACCGTTCACGGATATGGAGCTTTTGTGAATGATGCTAGCGATCGTGTGAAGTTTATTGTCCATTTAAGTTTTAGCTACTTTTTCTTTTTAATTGATAATTTATTGAAGTTTTAGCTATATTTTTTTTTTTAATTGATAATTTTGTTACTCGACGTTGACATTTATTATTTTAATTAATGATGAATTTTGATATAAATTGTGCTTTATATATTGGTGCTGATAAAAAAATTAGTATTTTTATATACGATAGAGCCCCTATTTTTTTCTTGCACAGAGCCTCAAAATTTTTAGGGCCGGCCCTGATCAAATATGATGTCTACCTTGCATAAGGATGGTATCGACTACTGCCACTATAGCCTCCCCTCCCATAAAGCCCGCCTGTTCCACCATAACTACCACCAGGACCAGATTCATAAGCACCACCATAGCCTGCACCACCATAACTCCCATAGCCTTCGCCTCTGCCATAGCCACCATAACCCCCACTAAACCCACCACCGTAAGCTCCAAAGTGGCTAGAATAACCAAGGGAAGATTCACCTCGATAACCTCCTAGGGTACTGCTGCTGAAGTCTCCATAGCCACCAAATTCACTACCACCACTACCATACCCACCATATCCACCAACAAGCCTGCCAAGACCTCCTGGTGTCCTATAGGGACCTGGCCCATAGCCATCAAAACCCCCGTAGGAGCTGCCAAATCGACCAAACTCATCACTGAAAGAACGGGCCCTAGACTTGCTAGCATAAGCAGGAGCAGGTAGTTGGTTTGAGGCTTTCTTTGGTTCTGCTTTCTTGATTTCCACCTACAACAAAGGAGTTTAGCTAACCTAATTTCTGCTGCATAAACTAGTATAAGAGCCTTTTCCCTGGAAAAATCTACACCTGTAACAATCTCAGCCTAGCATTAAATAAAAGAGTAAACAAAATGCCAAGTATGATTCAGCATTGAGGTAAACATAGAAAATACAAATCCTAACAAAAAACCACACCCTTCAAAAATATATTGAATGCTATGTGATGCAAAAGCTCTGAGAAACATGCATCTATTTACATGATTATTTTTTGGGGACCATGCAACTAATCTCACCTGGGTACCCGCCATAGCAATCATTTTTCTATTAGACAACAATTCATCAACAACCTCGTCACTGTCAAATATTACAAATCCAAAACCCCGAGAACGGTTGGTCTCATGATCACATATAATCTGGTGTTCAACCACATTTCCATATTTTGAGAAGAAATTCTTGAGTTCATCTGAAAATTTAATAAATACTCGTGAATAGAGAGTAAAGAAGTCCCAAAATTAAATACATACAACTTTTAGCTATATGCATGAATAGGGCAGAGAAAGACGTACCTTCACTAACCGTTGACGGTATACCCCCAACAAATATCTTCTTTGTTTTAAAATCCTTTGATTGAGCAGACCCTTTAGGAATGGTTCTTTTGATCTCAACCTGCAAAATTCTCACAAATTAAGCTCCAAAACTATATATAGAAGAAGAATATTAATATGACAAAAAGAACTACAGGTATCCATATCCTCACTGAATCAAATAATTTATCAACACAATCACCAAAATAGCCATCTAAAATTTTAAGAAAATTCTAACCTGTTTACCATTGAAGATATGGCTGTCCTCAATAACCTGGTCCACAACAGAAGGATCAGCATACGTGATAAATCCAAAACCCCTAGGCTGTCCACTATGACGATCTTTCATTATCACCGAGTCCGTAATCTCTCCATATTTTCCAAAGTGTTTCGTGAAAGCATCCTGTAAGGATTACATCAAGTCATTTAGAGTGATTAGTAGTTAATTCAGTTCATTTTTGAAGGTTAGCATTGTCTTTTCCTTTATGTCAGTCAGGGTCATTTTAGTAGTTTGTCCAGTATACTGTTAGGGGTTTGTTATGCTCGATTGCTGAGCTGTGTGGGTGTCATGTGTATTAGCTCCTTCTAGATAGGGAGCTGATCATGCTATAGGTATTCCTCACTTGCTCATTTGAGCTGATGAAAGATATGAAGTGTTTTTCCTTGCCCCAAATTCTTCTGAACTCTTTCCCCCTCTTCTCTACTATCTGAATATGAGGTAGCTTCTTGGTTGGGTCCGCCTTCTCTTTAAGAATTTCTGAAGAGAAAGGAGACGTCTTCTTCCCCAAAGTGTCTTTCACTTGTTGGACTTCGGCAAGCT
The DNA here is from genome assembly GCA_016801055.1 of Panax notoginseng. Lineage (NCBI taxonomy): Eukaryota > Viridiplantae > Streptophyta > Magnoliopsida > Apiales > Araliaceae > Panax > Panax notoginseng. The sequence goes on along the minus strand of CM029018.1, from coordinate 7,028,042 downwards.
GTTTCCGAAGTTCCTTCACCGCCTTAACCAAAAATTTCATTCCTTCTGGTTGTGAGGATACTTCTTCATCTGGAGAACCCTTCCTCCCCTGAGCCGATCGACCCCTATCCTCTGAAGCTGCAACCTTAGAAGAATTCTCCCGGTGGCGATCATCCACAGGGCGGTGCACCCTCGTTTGTTTGTCAGGAGTACCACTCCTAGATTGACTTCGGCGCGAAGTTCTACCACTGTGGTGAGAATACCCAAGGCGGAGTACTTCTTTGTATTCTCAGGTGAGTGCCCCTGAGACCTACTTCTTCGATTGTCTCTATCACGATCCCGAGAACCGATAGGGCGAAGTGCCCTCTTCGGCTCCTCAGGAGTATGACTCCTAAACCTTCTCCGATCAAGTAGACGGCCCCGAGATACGTGACCAGAATGTTCTCGCTCTTTCCCTCTTCGTGGCCGCCCTTCGGGAGACCTACTATGCTCTTCGGATTGAGCATAACTAGATGTTTCATCCCTCATCTCGGCTATATGGAACATCTGTTCGGCAATTTCATCTCTTTGTTTTAACAAAACTTCCAAAGTTTTATCTGCTTCTTCCGCCATTTTTGTCAACTTGGATACCCTATCAGTATGACCATCTCGGTAAGAGGTTCTAGGCAGTGTGCCTTCTACCCCTTTCCGACCATGATCCGGTCTTTTATCGGCAGCAAAAGTCAGTTTCCTCTTCGTTTCACCATAAACCTTCGTATGAGAACCTTCTGAACCGTCCTTGGAAGCAGTACTATCATGAGCACTTTTTGAAGGACCCAACCGATCTTTGATAGATATTCTCTGAACTGAAGAACTTGTAGCCATTGGTTGCCCTTCTACCATATCAGTCTTACCCTTCACCATGGTTTCCGATGTGATACAGTCAGTTGTTGTGATTGAAATTGAGAAACACTAAAAATTAGTCTTCCTTCTAGCGCCAATGTTAACGCCAAGATCTTTTCGCGCGTTCCAATCACCAAAAAACGCGTCCTATCCTGCACAATAAACGGGTAAATACCAGAAGCTTGACGGCTTGGACCGTCGGGGGATAGCTCCGGCATAAAAGTCAGTATAGGCAGTCTCAAGGATAACAATAGAGGTGTTAGCTTTAGTGTTTTCGATAATAAAAAATATCAATTACCTCTCATTTTGTCCTCCTTTGCTATGTATATTACTTTTTTTGCCTGGCATGTCACCGACCTGTCCCCTGTCAGTCCCATGCACGCACTTCACCGGATAAACCCAACACAGCTCACCGCCGACCAGGCCCAGTCCAATCCTCATTAATGAATGGCAGGGCAATAGTCAAAGTTGATCTAAATAATCATTACCGGTCAAAGTGTATCCAAAGATATTATTTACTCATGGGTCAGCCCAATGAACCGGCCCAATACCGTTAAGACCCAAGCTCATTGTGTCTAAAGTATTTTGGCCCAACAAATAGTTTCAAAAAATGGAAATAGTCGCAGACTTCGTTTGGATTTTGTTGGATCAAATACAAACTTAATTTAGGGATTTAGGGATTCGTCCATATGTGGTGTGCTTAAATATCTTGAATGGTATCCAGATTGGTTTGTTTGATAATATGGTTGAATTAGCCAATAAAATTGGTTTAGTTGCATATTTGAGTAGAGAAGCTTGTGAGACTTTGCTGGTACTATCTTGGGTTTTCGTTGTCTAGTGTTTTGTAAATTTTTATCAATCTATGTTCCGGTGCGAATTTCTTTTATCGCATGTAAATGAGTGCTGCAAAATAATTAAAAAACTACTATAAAAAATAAAAGGCAAAAAGCACTTTTACACCACTGTGGTCGTAGTGTTTTAAGCAATTAGCCATTGTGCTTTTAAAATATTCAATTAGCTTACTGTACTTTTTAAAAATGTTTAATCAAACCATTCCGTCCAATTTCTTGGACGGACGTCAAATAATTACACACGTGACATTGTAAAAAAAAAAAATCATTATTTCCTACGTGGCAAGCCAGTCAGCCAAATTCTTTTTACTATTGAGCCACTGCACTTAAAAAAATGCAATTGGCCCACTGTGGTTTTAAAAATAAAAATATTTTTATATTTTATTTTCTTTCTTTTTTTACCTAAATATTTATAATATGTATAATATTAATAAATATTAATATTATAATATTTATAATTAATATGTATGTTTTATTTTAAAAATAAAAATAAAAATACTTTTATGTTTTAAAATACTTATAAAATTTTTAAAAATAAAAATATTTTTATGTTTTATTTTCTTTCCTTTTCTTTACCTAAATATTTATAACATGTATAATATTAATAAAAATTAATATTATAATATTTATAATATGTATATTTTATACAATCAATACCTCATTAATTTTTTCTTTTCCTTTCTTTTAATTATTTTAATTCTAAATAATACAAATAATCAAAATATTCAAAATTTTTAATTATTTAGAACAAAATATTCAAAAATTTTAATGGATTTTCTTTATAATTTTTTCTTCTCAAATAAAAAAATAAAATAATAAAATCATTATGTGGTAAAAAAAATAATTAAAATCATTTTTTCTTTTATTTTTATCTTTTCCTTTCTTTTAATAATTATTTTTATTTTAAAAATTAATTCCAAATAATACAAACTGTAAGACTCCAACTTTTATAAATAAAAATGAATTTTCTATAAATATCATTTTTGAATATTATGGAGTTAATTTGATATAATGTTATAGTTGTGGGTAATATTTATAAATTTTGCATAGTATGCAAGTTATAAAATATTTGTTTGGTAGGGGAATATTCGTACGATGGCACAATCATTGGTGGACCCCACAACGGAATTATTGTCGGATTGAGAAAACGATAAAAATATTTTATTAAAAATAACGGCAGAAGTTTTACCGTTGATACTGTTGAATTACTCGGTAGTAAAATTACAGTAATACGTGCGGTTGCATAGTAGCACACGGTATTGACTAGTAATGCTGATGTGAGAAGTCACTCAGTTTGATTCAATTATTGTCAGTTAATAATATGAATTATTTAGCGATAATGAAGTTTTGTTTTATTCGTATTATTAACGTAATAAAACAGAAACATCTTTTTATATAAAACAGAATACTTTATTAAAGTTATTCTATAAATAGAATATATTATATTTTATTTAAAAGATTTTTCTTTATATATGGACCGTCAGATTAAAGTAATTAATCTGGACCGTTCATGGATTAGTTACTATGCATTTCATTTTTCTATAAATAGCAGCTCATTCCTTCATTATTTCTTACGAATTCACTGAACTCTAGAGAGAGAAACTATAGAGAGAAGCTATAGAGAGAGAGAAGAAAAGTATTCTGCTACTTAACTACTTCCTTATTTCAGTTCGTCTTTAAAACGGTAAGGGGTGTTATTCTTTCTTATTCATGAAGAGAACTGTTGTTATTCCATTTCTTATTATTCTGTTGGAATAACCTGTATATGCGGTCTATCCTATACTTGGTGACATTCTTCTATTATTCTGTTGGAACATCATGTCTGTGTGTTTTACACCGGACCTGGTTCCGTTTTTATTATTATTCTGTTGGAACATCCTGTCTGTGTGTTTTACACCGGACCTGGTTCCGTTTTTATTATTATTCTGTTGGAACATCCTGTCTGTGTGTTTTACACCGGACCTGGTTCCGTTTTTATTGTTATTCTGTTGGAACATCCTGTCTGTGCGTTTACGCCGGACCTGGTTCCATTATTTATTATTCTGTCGGAATATCCTGTCTGTACGTTTACGCCGGACCTGGTTCCATTATTTATTATTCTGTCGGAATAACCTGTCTGTGCGTTTTACGCCGGACCTGGTTCTATTATTTATTATTCTGCTGGAATAACCTGTCTGTGCGGTCTATCGCATGCATGGTGATTTCTTTTGTTATTCTATTCTTTATTATACTTAGTTGGTTAAGCTTTGACTTCTATACTCTATGAAATTAGTGAAATATCCTTGATAATTGTGTTTCATCCGGTATCTTTTCATGAAAATATTCTTCTAAGCATTCTTGAATTTTACTCCACAAAGCAGTATCATGTTGACAATTTGGGCGTTATTAGTTCTTGGATAAATTAATTCTTGAACTTGTTTTATTGAATTCTTATATCATTGTCATCATCCTCATGTTTATAAAATGTTGAAAGTCATCTATGGCCTGTAGTGCATAGATGGACTTGGTATGATTATGACCAGGGATTATTCGGTATAATCATGACCGTAATATTACAAATGATATGGTAAAAGTCCTCATTGGCCCGTAGTGCATTGATGGACAGTTGTTGGCATGATCATGACCATTGATGAATACACAAATATCTTTGGCCCGTAGTGCAGGGAATTTGTGGTCGTGACCCTAATGAATATCCTTGGTCGTAGTGCAGGGATGATGTGGATTATTTATTAAGCTGAGTCTCAGCGATAAAAGTCATGAAAAACCTTTTAAATCATAAAAGATAGTAGATTTTATTCTCTACTTGACTCTTTTAATGGATTGCTTGATCCGCTGCAGTTAAACTTGATGTTTATTATATTTTATCAGTTTAACACTGTTGAAGGCTAATGATAATTTATTCTGCATTATCTTAGTCATAATATTTTTTACTGGGCTAGTTGAGCTCACCCTTTTGCTTTCATTGTTCTCTTTAGGAAACGAGAACGTAGCGGGGACTAGTCGGGGAACGGAGTGGCGGTTCAGATAATAGCATTAGTAGTCCTCACTATTCTGTTAAATAGTATGACAATAAATATATTGAGGATTGAATTTGAGTTTGAATACTGTCTAGAAGACAATGTTGTATTAAAACTCTCAACTATGTTTTGTCGTATTATACACGACAGTTGTATAATTGAATTGTATTTGAATTCTGTACCATGTAAGTGGCGACTCAGAATAGGTGATGTATACCTGTTTTGGGGGCGTCACAATTGGTATCAAAGCCTAGCTAGGGATATGATCCCTGGCTAAGATGTGAGAATAGAACTAGGAAGGGAGAGACGGTGAATTCCTTCGCTAGTATGACCTACCTAAGTTTATTTGCATGGTATTTAATTGGTCGGTCAGAATATAGGGATAACATATGACATATCAATTAACTTTTGTTTTGTGGCAGTATCTGAAAATGACATCTGAGAATGTTGAGAATAGCAATGGAGCACAGACGACTGTTGATTCACCACATATCAATAATCAGGATAATGTGCATCAGGAAGCCGACAATCCTCATGCAAATAACAACACTGACCAGATGATGAATGATGGAATGTTCAGAAGCTTTATGCAGTTCATGCAACAGCAGGCGAGAGCGGCTCCTGTCCAAAATATAGGTGGGAACACTGAAAACTCTCGGACGGTCACCGCTAAATAGTTCAAGGAGCTGGGACCACCGGAGTTTAAGGAAGAGCCAAAACCACTTATAGCGGAAACATGGATAAAGCAGATCACCAAGATATTTGATGTCTTGGGATGCTCCGAGGAGCAAAAGGTTCCCTTTGCCGCCTTTATGTTGCGAGGAGAGGCATATTACCGGTGGGAATCGATTAAGCATACTCAACCTACCGCACTGAAGATGTCTTGGGAGAAGTTCCAAGAGCTGTTCAATGACAAATACTTTCCCGAAAGTATGAGGCTTAATTTGCTGAGTTGTCCCGGTTTGCGTCCCACTTGGTGGATAATGAAGAGCGAATGATGCGAATGTTTCTGCGAGGTTTGAAACCTGAGATACGTCAACATCTTATTTCTCATAAACTGTGTTTGTATTCAGATGTTGTGAATATGGCTCAGTTAGTGGAGCGCGATAGCGAGTCAACACAACCAAAAGAAAGCAGTCGGCAAAATGATAATACCAGTGAGAGCAGTCATCGAAGCGGTGACAACAAGCGTGGAGGGAATCAACAGGCCAGAAATGGTAACCACTTCGGTGGTAATCAGGGCCAAAATAATAAGAATGGTCATTTCAAGAAGAGGAGATTCAACAATGATGGAAAGACGTCAGCACCAGCACCCGTTGTTAAGGAAGGAGAACGACCACCTATTATATGTTTCAAATGCGGAGGGGAGGGACATATCAGTCAAAACTGCACGATGCCGTCTAAAGCATGTTATAATTATGGAAGAGAGGGTCATTTAGCTCGATTTTGTCGTTTACCAAAATCAAGTTCAGCCAAGATGGAGGCACCAAAGGCCGTACCAGAAAAGTCAAAACCGGTAGTGCAAGGAAGAACGTTTGTTGTGACCTCCCAGAAAGTAAGGAACCCGAATGAGGTCATCACGGGTAAGCTTATCATAAACTCTAACGAAGTCTATACTTTATTTGATATCGGTTCTACCCATTCTTTTATTTCTCCTACTTGCGCTCATCGATTAAATTTGACTCCGGAGAAATTAGACTTTGACTTATCTGTTGAAACTCCATTGGGAGAAACCTTCATTACATCCACGGTTTATAAGTCTTGTTTGGTTCAAGTTGGTACCCACACATTACCTGTCGATCTTATTTCATTAAAAATACTTGCATTTGACGTGATTCTAGGGATTGATTGGTTAACTACTCATCGTGCAAAGATTGATTATTTTCGTAAGGTTGTTAGCTTTCATATTCCTAACCAACCTATTATGCGAATTCAAGCAACCAAACCATTAAAATCAATCGCTGTCATCTCAAGCCATAAAGCTATTCGTTTATTGAAAAACGGATGTCAAGCTTTCTTAGCTTATGTCACGAATCTAAATAAAAATACGTCAGTTTTGAATGATATTTCTATCGTTAATAAATTCCCTGACGTATTCCCTGAAGAACTTCCTGGCCTACCCCCAGAGCGTGAAATTGAATTTTGTATCGACCTTGAACCCGGTACAAAACCCATTTCCAAAGCCCCATATCGAATGGCTCCTATTGAACTTCAGGAGTTAAAGATCCAACTGCAGGAATTACTAGACATTGGCTTTATTCGTCCTAGTACTTCTCCTTGGGGTGCTCCTGTTCTATTTGTGAAGAATAACGATGGAAGTATGCGACTTTGTATTGATTATCGGGAGTTAAATCATGTCACCATCAAAAACAGGTACCCATTGCCACGTATTGATGACCTGTTTGACCAGTTGCAAGAAGCACAATTCTTTTCAAAGATCGATCTTCGTTCTGGATATCATCAGCTGAAGGTTAGAACTGAGGATATTCCAAAGACGGCTTTCAGAACTCGGTACGGGCATTATGAATTCCTAGTCATGTCCTTTGGATTGACTAATGCTCCTGCTGCCTTCATGGATATGATGAACTGGGTATTCAAAGAATATTTGGATCACTTTGTGGTCGTCTTTATTGATGACATCCTTATTTATTTCAAAAGTCGTGAAGATCATGAGCAACACTTGAGGCTAGTACTCCAAAAGCTTCATGAATATAAGCTTTATGCCAAGTTAAAGAAATGCGAGTTCTGGCTGGAGGAGGTATCATTCCTTGGGCACGTAGTATCAAGTCGTGGAATATCTGTTGACCCGACAAAGATTGAAGCTATTCAAAGCTGGGAGCAACCTAAATCGGTAACCGAAGTACGTAGCTTTTTCGGTTTAGCTGGTTATTATCGGAGATTCGTGGAAGGTTTTTCTCGAATCGCTACTCCACTAACTCAGCTGACTCGGAAAGATACAAAGTTCGGTTGGAGCGAAGAATGTGAGAAAAGTTTTCAAGAACTCAAGAGGAGACTCATTTCAGCACCTGTTCTAATAATACCATCTGACTCGGAGGGATTTGTCATGTACAGGTATCAAAGCCTAGCTAGGGATATGTACTCGGAGGGATTTGTCATGTACAGGTATCAAAGCCTAGCTAGGGATATGTACAGTGATGCTTCGAGCAAAGGGTTGGGCTGCGTTCTCATGCAACATGGAAAAGTCATAGCCTATACATCAAGACAACTCAAGGAATATGAGAGGAATTATCCTACTCATGATCTAGAGTTGGCAGCTGTTGTCTTTGCACTTAAAATTTGGAGGCATTACTTGTATGGGGAGAAGGTGGAGATCTTTACGGATCATAAAAGCCTCAAATATTTCTTCACTCAAAAGGAACTCAACATGCGACAACGACGTTGGCTTGAACTATTGAAAGATTATGATCATACCATCCAATACCATCCTGAAAAAGCGAACGTGGTAGCTGACGCATTGAGTAGAAGATCATATGCAAGTACGAGTGCGATATTGTCAACACAAAGGCCCATTTTGTGTGACTTGCAAAGGATGGAAATAGAGTTAAAGACTCTAAGGACCCATGTGATGATGGCGAATATACGAGTAGAACCGACTTTAATCGATAAAGTTAAAGCTGCTCAAGCTACAGACCTGGAGCTGATGCGTATGAGGAAGAAAGTGCAAGAAGGTGCTATGCCAAAAGCAAGAATCGATGAAGAAGGAATACTTCGAGTCAACTCCAGACTTTGTGTTCCTAACGACCCTGATTTAAAGTATGAAATCATGATGGAGGCGCACAACACACCGTTTGTAATCCATCCTAGGAGTACCAAAATGTATCATGATCTTCGTCATACATTTTGGTGGAGCAATATGAAGAGAGAGATATCGCTGTTTATCTCAAGGTGTCTAACTTGTCAACGAGTCAAAGCGGAGCATCAAGTACCAAAAGGTCCATTGCAACCACTTGAAATTCCAGAATGGAAGTGGGAGCACATTACTATGGATTTCGTTACCGGTCTTCCTAAGGTTTCTCAAGGTATAGATGCAATTTGGGTCATTGTTGATAGATTGACCAAGTCTGCTCATTTCTTACCGATACGAGAAACTTATACACTTGAACGTCTTGCTCGTATGTACATAAACGAGATTGTAAGACTGCATGGTATGCCAGTATCCATAGTTTCTGATCGAGACCCAAGATTCACTTCACGATTTTGGGTTAGTTTACAAAAAGCTATGGGCACGAATTTACGATTTAGTTCGGCATATCATCCTCAGACGGACGGACAATCAGAGAGGACTATTCAAACTCTTGAAGATCTATTAAGACTCTGTGTCCTTAATTTCAAGGGAAGTTGAGACAAGTTCTTACCATTGGTGAAGTTTTCCTACAACAACAGTTATCAAGCAAGTATTGGCATGGCTCCATTCGAAGCGTTGTAAGGAAGAAAACGTCGTTCTCCAGTATGCTGGGATGAGGTGGGTGAAGCAACGTTGTTGGGACCGGAGTTGGTACGTATGACTACAGAAAAGATTCAAACGATTCGACTGTGACGTCCCCAAAATTAGGTATACATCACCCATCTATGTTACGTATACATCGCCAAGTATGTCGCGTGTTCATAACATTTTTAACGCATCGATGTTACATAAATATGTGGACGACCCGAACCATATTATTAATTTAGAACCGGATTAGATAGCAGAAAATTTAAAGTGTGAGGAGATACGTGTTAAAATTTTGGATAAGAAGGATCATATTCGACGCTCAAAGGTTATACCTCAAAAGTTATAATTTGAAGTGAAGTCAAGGTATCCTTATCTCTGCGACATACCAGGTACGTACGTAAATTTCGAGGGCAAAATTCCATAAAGAGGGGAGATTGTGAGACCCCAGATTTTATGAATAAATGTTTAAATTTCTCGAAATATTTTTTTTAAATATTATGGTGTGGATTTGATATAATGTTATAGTTGTGGGTAATATTTATAAATTTTGCAAAGTAAGCAAGTTGTTATAAAATATTCGTTTGGTCGGGGAATATTCTTTTTGTCGGGAAATGTTCGTACGACGACACAATCATTGGTGGACCCCACAACAGAAGTATTGTCATAGTTAAAAAACGATAAAATTATCTTTCTATAAAAATAGCGGCGGAGGTGTTACCGTTAATACTGTTGAACTACTCGGTAGTAAAAATACAGTAATACGCGTGGTTGCATAGTAGCACACGGTATTGATTATTAAGGCTTACGTGAGAAGTCACTCAGCTATACTCAATTATTGCTACAGTAATTACTGCATCATATCTCTTAAATTATTGATTCAATTATTGTCACAGTATCATCTGTATAATATGTTATATTATTAAGTCAATAATTGAGATGACAATTTATAAATGATTAATAATTCTTGAAAGGTTAAATATGTGATGATTTAAAAAATATATAATGATTTGTGGTAATATTTATTCAATCTTTGATGTATATAAAGAGTCTTTTATGAGACAGTTGTGGTAAGTTTGGTTATTTTATGGGGGGCACATATGTCATCATCTAAGAGTCTCTTCGTCAATAGTAATTACTTTCGTCAATAGTAATTACATTCGTCAATAGTAATTACCTTCGTCAATAGTAATTACCCTCGTCAATAGTAATTACCCTCGTCAATAGTAATTACCTTCGTCAATAGTATTTACTTTCGCAAATAGTAGTTGTCTCTTCAATATTACCAAGAGTCATTTTGACCCTTCGTTAAGACCAAGAGCCACTCTCAGTTTTTCTATAAATAGAAGTTCATTCCTTCATTATTTCTTACGAATTCACTGAAACTCTAGAGAGAGAAACTATAGAGAGGAAGAAGAAAAGTATTCTGCTACTTCACTTTTCCAATATCCAGTTCTTTTAAGGTAGAAAATATTATTTGTTGTACTCGTAAGGGGTGTTATTCTTTCTTATTCATGAAGAGAACTGTTGTTATTCCATTTCTTATTATTCTGTTGGAATAACCTGTATATGCGGTCTACCCTATACTTGGTGATATTCTTCTATTATTCTGTTGGAACATCCTGTCTGTGTGTTTTACACTGGACCTGGTTCCGTTTTTATTATTATTCTGTTAGAACATCCTGTCTGTGTGTTTTACACCGGACCTAGTTTCGTCTTATTATTATTCTGTTGGAACATCCTGTCTGTGTGTTTTACACCGGACCTGGTTCTATTATTTATTATTCTGTCGGAATATCCTGTCTGTGCGTTTTACGCCGGACCTGATTCCATTATTTATTATTCTGTTAAAATAACCTGTCTGTGCGGTCTATCACATGCATAGTGATTTCTTTTGTTATTCCATTCTTTATTATACTCAGTTGGTTAAGTTTTGACTTTTATACCCCATGAAATTAGTGGAATATCCTTGATATTGCGCTTCATCCAGTTTCTTCTCATGAAAATATTCTTCTAAGCATTCTTGAATTTTATTCCACAAAACAGTATCATGTTGACAATTTGAACGTTATTAGTTCTTGGATAAATTATTTCTTGAACTTGTTTTATTGAATTCTTATATTATTGTCATCATCCTCATGTTTATAAAATGTTGAAAGTCATCTGTGGCCTGTAGTGCATAGATGGACTTGGTATGATTATGACCAGAGATTATTCGGTATAATCATGACCGTAATGTTACAAGTGATGTGAAAAAAGTCCTCATTGGCCCGTAGTGCATTGATGGACAGTTTTTGATATGATTATGGCTATGAATTCTCTTTGGCCGTAGTGCAAAGATGAATTATTTTATGGCATGATCAGGACCGTTAATGAAAACATGATTATCTTTAGCCGTAGTGCATGAATAATTCGTGGTCGTGATACTAAAGAATATCCTTGGACGTAGTGCAGGGGTGATTCAATGATGTGGATTATTTTATTAAGCTGAGTCTTAGCGATAACAGTGTTGAAAAATCTTTTAAATCATAGAAGATAGTAGATTTTATTTTCTACTTGACTCTTCTCATGGATTGCATGTTCCGCTGCAGTTAAACTTGATGTTTATTATATTTTATCAGTTTAACATTGTTGAAGGCTAATGATAATTTATTCTGAATTATCTTAGTCATAATATTTCTTACTGGGCTAGTTGAGCTCATCCTTTTGCTTTTATTGTTCTCTTCAGGAAATGAGAACGTAGCGAGAACTAGTCGGGGAACGGAGTGACGATTCAGATAATAGCATTAGTAGTCTTCACTATTCTGTTAAATAGTATGACAATAAATGTATTGAGGATTGAGTTTGAGTTTGAATACTGTCTAGAAGACAATGGTGTATTAAAACTCACAGCTTCTATTTTGTCGTATTGTACACGACAGTTGTATTATTATGTTGTATTTGAATTTTGTACCATGTATCTGACGATCCAAGATGGGTGATGTATACCTAATTTTGGGGACGTCACATAAGTGGCGACTCAGAATAGGTGATGTATACCTGTTTTGGGGGCGTCACACAAACAATATATCAATTTTTTTGTATCAATAAGATCTATTACAATATTATATTAATTTCTACAAAAATTAAAAATTAAAAATCATTAATTACGTGGCAAAAAATAATTAAAAAATAAAAAAATTAAAATAAAAAAAGTTAACAAAAAAGGTAAGTACATAATTAACATAAAATAGGAAATTCGATACAATTAACAAAAATTAGTTAAACAAATGACATAAAAATTAAAATTATTTATACAATCAAAACCACATTATTTTTTTATAATTTATTTTTTTCCTTTCTTTTAATCTACTGTTCATCTTCTCCACAAATCTACTGTGCCGATCGCGGGAGATGAATTCGGAATCGGCGAGGGAGAGCTCGTGGATCCCACTGTCATGAAGGACTCAGAGGCCGACCCATATCTATGTATTCACTCTGTTCACTCTTATGCCCTTTTTGTGTCTTCTCCGTTCCATTCGCCATTCTTTCAAGAACCGCTTCCATTTTCTGTTCAACTCCCTCGATCTTCTCCAATTGCACCTAGAAGCCATGGTAAGTCCTCCTAACTTTTACTTACCTTGGACTACCATCGAATGTTCTACAATTGATATATTTCGCATCTGTAAATACATATTTATGATTTTTTGGGGGTCTATTTTGGTGTAAATATATTTCGGAAGAAGAAGGGCCGTAACCGAACCTCCTCTAACTTGTTGCCAGTGCTCGCGCCATCTGAGATACCGTCGACCGAGTACTCGCCGTCGAGGCGAAAGGGGAGACGCGCGCGGTGGAGCAGAACGATTCTGACGAACCGACTCAGGCTCCAAATGAATATGATTAAGTATAAAAAGTGTAAAGAAGTAAAGTGGATATAATTCCACATCAGCAAATACACGTTTTATTTTATTTAAAAAAAAAAGCCACATAAAAAAATTTGACTAATTTCTTAACGTCAGTTACGAAAAATGGACGGAATGGCCTGATTATATATTTTTAAAAAGCACAGTGGAATAATTGAATATTTTAAAAACACAATGACTAATTGCTTAAAACACTATAACCACAATGGGTTAAAAGTGATTTTTGCCAAAAATAAAAGAGAATTAATAATATATATATATATATATATATATATATATATATATATATATATATATATCACCCATATGAATTAAGGTGTGCAACGTGAAGTACTTACTGTTTTAAAGCTTCATTTATGTTCCCTCTCATATTGTATATCACAGGTGCAAAAGGTCATTCAACAATTTTGCCTTCTCTAACATGCACGCACACTCGAATAGAGGATGTGACGTGAATAATATAACTACATCCGGAAAGGTTTTTGTACAAGTGCAAATAATTTTTTAGTGAGTTTTTCTGGGTAATCTGCATGGTTTCAGTGGATCAGAAGGGTGCTGCTATAAAAAAGGATCACACCAAACGTTGTTCATTTTATTTTCCTGCACGCCGTAATATTCCCATTTGTTGTTAACTGATTGACTTGGTCTAAATGAACGTTGGAGTGCTAATTCCCTCCTCCCCTGCCTGTTAACAACGCAGTCAAATCTTTTCAGAATTGCTAGTTATCTTAATATGTAATAGGTTGGATCTGTTTTATTTTATTTTATTGATGTAATTATTACTACATTTTATACTCGTATATTTAAGAATTGGGTATATATTTCACATATATTTTAAATTTAACTTGAGGTGATAAGTCAGTTTGAAGCAATTCAAATATTTCATGATATATTCACATGAATTAACAGGGGCGGATCCAACCACTTGGTTTAGTGGGGTCAAATTTTAAAAAAAATCAATAAAAAATAAAAATAGAATACAATAAATCATAAAATTAAATAATGCTCGTATATTGTTTACAATAACATTTTTCAAAACTCCATAACTTAAAATTGTTGCATGATCGCCTCATTTTTAATAATTATAAAAATATCATATTCAATAATGTAAATTACTAAACAAACATTCATTTTTTATTTTATTTTTTATTGCTCTACGTTGTTGCAAAATTCAAGAATAAAGCTCAAAACTCGGATACAATCAAAGATATGAACCTTAACATGTCATTTGGACAAATAGAAGAAAATTTAATTTTTCGATGAATAGTACCGTATTTGTGAATAGTGTCGAATACGTGAATAGTAACCCCGACATGAAAATGATAGAAATTTCATAAGAAAAACATACTTCGTGAATAGTATCGTATTCGTGAATAATGTCGTATACGTGAATAGTGTCGTATACGTGAATCGTAACTCCGACGGAAAAAATAAAAATTTCATAATAGAATTCATACTAATATTTCGATGAAATGATATTGAAAGCAATAACATCATTTACGAAGAAAATAACATCTCTTACCTCAAAAGTACAGTACTTCTGACTGGAATATCAGATGTAAAGCTGAAGAAAACTTGTACTGAATAGCAACTCTCAAAGTATCAAAATACTCACAAAAATACGCTCGATAATATAGAGAGAGAAAACTTATGTTTCTGGTGTGATTTTTAATTTTAACCTAAGCACCTATTTATAGGAAAATACTTAGAACACCAAATGAGACTAATGTTACAGGCGGCTTCAACACTAGCTACTTTCAAATTTTTCAACAAAAAACAAAAGTGGGGCCACCATTTTATTTAAAAAATATTTACTTTCCGAAACTTTAATAATTCATAATAAATACTCATTTTATCAGAAAAATATAAATTCTATGTCTTTCTATAGGAAATTTAATTCTCTACAACTTTGCAGAAAAAAGTTTTTCTAAATTCCCAATCAAAAATATCCGAAATCCACAAACGGATGATTTTTAATACCTTCATTTCGACAAAATTCTGATAAAACACCTCAGCCTTAATTCCTTCATTTTTATCCACATAAAATAAATATATCCATCATTTATATCCACATAAAATAAATATTTTTTTATCATATAAATTAATAATTAATTATTCACAAATAATATTACAGAATCACAATAATGACAACCATGTCGTTCCCAGGAAAGAGAGGGCTTTCCGATAAGGATTTCTCCTTACTGGCGTGCAATTAGATTAATCTAACCCCTTTCCTCTACAGAGCTTCCTTAGACATTGCCAATAATGCTATCTAATAATATTATTCAAATAATATGAATTATTAATTTGATAATTTAAAATACTGTGCAATGACAATATCAACGTAGCAATTATTGAATCAATAAAATATTAAACAATTAATGAATCAATAATATAAAATATTAAACAGTAATTACTGTAACAATAATTGAGTAAGTGCCTCCTGACGTACAAATCAATAATTTAGAATTACTGTGCAATACCGTGTGTTACTGTGCAACACCGGGTATTTCAACAATTCTAACGGTAACAACTACGCCGTTATTTTTAGAAAACTCATTCTTGTCGTTTTCTTCATCCGACAGTTATTCCGTTATGGGGCCCACAGAAGTCTGCGCCGTCGTACGAATATTCTCCGACAACAAGATTATTCCACGACCAAACGAATATTTCCCGACAATTGAATATTTTATTTCCACTTGCTAACTTCAAAAATTTTGCACATTACTCCCATAACTTACCACCTTTATCAAGACAACACATTACTGTTTAAAACAATATATAAAAAAAATTAAATCTTTATTTATAAAAATTGGGGTCTTACATCATTAATCATGTGCAAATAACTATGCAATTGAATGAAAATTTAAATATGAATAATTTTGTCATTTTATCTTCTTTCTCAATATGCACAAAAAAATAATCAAAATTTTTAACATAGGTAAACTGTAAAATAAGCAAACAGTTCGGGTTCGATTCATATTCGCTCGACTGAAAGTTCGATTTGAGCTCAACTTGAAATATAAATGATTCAAATATGAACAAATTTTAAAGTTCGATAAGTTACCCGAACCTTCTCAAATTGTAAGTTTCTATTAATACTCTAATCATATTCGTTCAAAAAGTTTAAATGGATCATGCTCGATTCGAGATCGTGCTCGATTCGGTAGCTAAACGAGTCTTAATCAAATCTCAGTTTATACTCGATAAACTTTATGAACCAAATCTAAACAACTTAATACTCGGTTCGACTCTGTTCATATAAACCCTTACTCATGGACTAGAGAGAGTATGATTTACTATGGTTGCTTAAAAATTTAGATAGAATGAATATATGAGTTTTTTTGAGTATCAACATTTGTAGCGTTAGATATTTAAGCGCAACATATTAATTTGATAGGTTGCATTTGAATCTCAAATATTGTGTTTATGAATTAAATAAATTATATTTAGAATAAGTTGTTATTAGGATTACACAATTTTCAATTAGGTATAATTTTTCAAAAACTCTAAAGCGCACAAACCAACCCAGACACATAACGTTGAAATATAACTATCACGTTGACTTATGCTGTACGTAAATGTTTAATGTGATTAGACATTTGGTTGGTTTGTTTGTTAATGCTTATCTTGTCTCTGGACTAAATATTACTATTTCTTCCGTTCAAATTTATTTAGTTTTGTTCTGTTTTAATGTTCGGATTCCATTTGGGTGAGGAACTCAAGTTTTGAAATTAGGACCTAAGATATTACTGAAAATGCGGGGGGTGCAGGGGCGGGGGCTGGAAAGCAGTGGCTTTGTCTCCTTTAGAGTATTCTATTGCTTACACTTGAAAAAGTCCACTATTTCACTTGCTATGTGAAAGCCCCTATGTATCTTTTCCCCTGCTTCTGCTTCTTCCTCCGAGGTGACATTCATACTCTGCTCTCTGCGTTTTGTATATGTACAATTTTTAAGTTGGAGATCCGAGTGTAATTTAGAATATGTAGAAGAATTTTGTAAAGCAAAGACAGTAAATACAACGTAGTCTATGCATCATACACAACTGAATATCTAATTGTTTTTTTAATACTAAAATAACATCTGATTCGTTTTTCAGATCAGATCAATTAAGACATGTCTACAGATATTGCCTTAGTTCTTATCAATTTCTATGTATTATTAATTTAATTCACCTGACTATATATATCAGCAGTGATAAGCTGGAAACATCTTGCATAAGATTAGATTTCAATTTATTGCTTAAGAAAGTGCTTAACTACATATGGGTACTAATGGCTTTATATTATTATTTAATGGCGTATGAGTATGTCTCATATGCTAGAGCTTACAGTCTTAGACTAACAAAAAAGCTGGAAGTTTAAGAATTTATTTTCATGCGACTTATTCGAATGAATTTTACTTAGGTATCATATTCATGCGAAAAGATGAAGAGCTTAGTTGTTAAAAATGTTGACAGCTTTTTCTTGCGTTCTATTAGTTTTGAATGGAGTAGTCCACTATTTGACTTGCTATGTGAAAACCCCTATGTATCTTTTTTCCGTTCAGTTTGACCGTATTTGCTCATAACTCAGGATTCATTGTGATGTATATTTCAAGTGTATATCCTTTTTTTGTTCATTTGATTTATTTTGATTATGTTGCATGCACCGCATCCCCAACAACGAAAAAGCCAACTTAAATGGCCGCAGTTAATCACTTCTATTGTCATCACCCGGCTATGTTGATTCTTCTTTTTTGACAGCCTCATGGTTGCGGGTCCGATGCAGCCGAGAGCCATTCAAGTGATTCCTGGTTTGTTGAGCAAGTTGAGGGCTCTTGTAAATGAAGCTCAAAATGTTAGACGCAAACTGCTGATTTATTTGATAACCATATGGGATTCCTTGATTTTGCTACTTTGGAATTATTTCTGTGCAAGAAGATGCTTAAATAGGAAAATTTTGTAATTAAAATTTGGGAGACGGAACAGTTAGGTTGTGTGAAGTTCCTATTTTAAATGTTATGGCTCTTTAACCGCAGTGCTCTTGAACGCGCTCGCGTGTATATATATATATAGCTTTGGTCATTATTATTTTTTATTAACAAAATTAACCCAAAAAAAGATGGTATCGTACATGGGAACTTTTGCGTATTATTACAAACAAGTTGTACAAAATTCTAAAGTTACAAGACTCTTTTGGTCAGAAAAATGTAGAAAAGACAAACCAGTATTCTTGCTGGCTTGTTACTCCATTCTACTCCCTCGCTCACTTTCACTTACTCTCCAGTCTCTCCTCCTCTTGTCTTCCACATCAGTTGTTATCAACTACTATACTTGACCTAGAAACATATATATAAGAGCATGGAACTCTCAGTTACACCCTCAAAATCAACCTCAAGATATTCAAAATCATCATCTTCTTCTTCCATCCCAACAACCCCCGCAACCAGAAAGTCCATGGAAGAAGTCCGGGATCACATCAGCCTCCCAAATCTCCACCATCCCGCCGTCCACTCAGCCTTTAATGGCGGCATAAACCTCCCAGATTTCATACACAATGATCCATATACAAGACATGATCCCCATCATCATCAACATAGTCATGATTACGGCGCCGGCACTGGCTTCCCATTCGGGTGTCGCTCGCCGCCTTCGGCCACCGTCTTGAGCTTGAAGTCGTGGCATCTTGACCATTTTCTTGAAAAAAATCAGGAGTACTCTGCAAGGTCAAAACCACAAGCACAATTCCAGAGTC
This sequence comes from Panax notoginseng, assembly GCA_016801055.1. Taxonomy (NCBI): domain Eukaryota; kingdom Viridiplantae; phylum Streptophyta; class Magnoliopsida; order Apiales; family Araliaceae; genus Panax; species Panax notoginseng. The sequence continues at coordinate 7,009,225 of CM029018.1, read as the reverse complement.
AGCTGGCCTGTGCTGAAAACCCCTCTTTTGTTTCTTCTTCTTTGTGCAAAAAAAGGGTTCATCTCGGAAATAATGGCGATGATGCCACCGATGAACGGCGGCACCAGCGCCTGATCAAAAACAGAGAGTCTGCTGCTCGGTCCAGAGCTAGAAGACAGGTCTCTTGCTCTCTCTCTCTCTCTCTCTCTCTCTCTCTCCTTTTAATGTTCCCAGAGACAATTACAGAAACGTATAATATTCTGGGTTTTTATTTTTATCGTATCGTTTCACTGATCAACTTTAAGATGTTTCGTTTTTGGTTGGGCAATGGCGCAAAAAGGCGTACACAGACGAGTTGGAGCAAAAAATGGAAGAATTAAAGAAAGAAAATGCTAATCTGAGACGAGAACTAGAAAAGGTAAGTGACTAATTCCACTTTATGATTTACAATTAACCAAACTGGGAAAAGGGATCTATGCGCTGCACACGCAAACAGTTACACGTGCGCGCTTGTGTAAATAGAGATTTTATAACATATATGTATATATACACGTGCGCGCTTGTGTCGAAAATATTCGTTTGTTTTGCAGGTGGGTTTTGGAGAAGCAGCAGCAGCAGCTCCTGCTCAACGTCATAATTCCAGAAAAGGGCATTCCCTACATAGAGCCTTAACAGCCGTTGGCCTTACTAGTGGAGTACGTAGTGGTTGTGGGAGTGATGAACAAGACTATAAGAGTATATATGGTATGAGTTTTAATTCGATATAATGGTATATTGGTATGTCATGTAAGCATTTCTAATATCAGGGTATTTTTTATTAATATTAATATTTAGTCGGTTGAAAATTCGGTACAAAAAAGACTCACAGAATATATCACCTTCCAATATATAATGGGCTAGAGTTTAATATAATAAATTATTATTTACAAATTACAAAAAAAAGAATCTAGTTTAAGTTCATGTAAATATATAATAATAAAATTGTATTGGTGTATTTCATGACAGACAATTTCTGTGAAACAAATAAATAATTTGTGTTTTTTTTATCTCATATGAATATTAAGCTGAGTTCATATTTTGAAAGTAGCAAACGTTTAGTAATAGTCCTCGTCTATCTCCCTCAATAATTTTTCTTAGTAGCAAAAGATAAAGTGGGTATTTTTTAATTCCTCTGCAGCTGAAAGCAATTTTGCAGCAACTAGAAAAAGAAGGTACTAGTAGATTGGTATGTTGGTGCTTTTTTAATTTGTTTTTGTTTTTATGTGCACTCGTTTTCTTTTCCCAATTATACAGTAGATCCATTGTGGGGTATTATAATATGCTCCTATTTAAAGATTTTCTATTTAAGGCTAGACATGTTCATGTTTGGCCTTAAATGTCACCATCTTAGTTTGGAATTAGGAGTCTCTCTTCTTTACTCCTTTATTAGCCGTGCCAATACAATACTCCCATGGTCTGCATGGGCCATTTTTTCAACTTTAAATGTTTCTAATTACTTTAGACTTAAATATATTTTATTATCTTAAATTGTTATTCTTTTTTCACTTTCTTATTTTTTAATTGTATCAATTTAATGAGTAAATTATTAATTTTTCTACTTTTATTCAAATTCACTCGAAATTGATGACGTGCCGCCCTTCCCTTCTGAGTGAGGCCATGTCCAACGCATGTGTATTTAAAAAATAATACTGCCACCATTTTATTAATTTAGATTGCTTAATCAAAGTAAATTTGGCAAACTACATTTTATTCTACATTAGAACAAAACAAAACATATCTCAAACCAAATCTCCTCCAAACAAAAATCTCCCACTCTGCAAAAATCTCCAAACTTTGATTGATAAAACATTATGTCAAAACTCTCAAAACGTAAAGTCCTAGTTGACGAAAGTATAATCGACGACAAAAAAATGCCTAATCGACAACTGAAAAGCACGAATCAAACTATGTGAATAATTGTCAATATACCCATCATCTTCATTTCTTGAATTGAGGTCTCTCTAAAGAAAAAGAGGCGGGACAACTCATAATGATTTGGAAGTTTGAATGGTAGAGTTTGATGGTTTTAATTTACTCACGGAAAAGATTTTATGGTGTGATTTAGTTTGACTTTGATGTTATTTGTGACTATTTTAAGTTATTCGAGTTTGAAATTGACCAATATTAAAGCCCAAATGTTTAAAAATGGTTTTGATTGGCTTTAGGCAGGGGAGGATCTCTCTAGGGGTAGCATAGGCAGCTGTCCTTGCTGTCTTTTTTTTATATATAGGTATAGAGATAAGGACAGATATATATTGTAAGACCCCAAATTTTATGAATAAAGATTTAATTTTTCTTTATGTATTGTTTTAAACAGTAAGGTGTTGTCTTGATAAATGTGATAAGTTATGGGAAAAATGTGCAAATTTTTCAAAGTTAGCAAGTGGTAATAAAATATTCATTGTGTCGGAAAATATTCGTTTGGTCGGAAAATATTCTTTTTGTCAAAGAATATTCGTACGACGGCGCAATCATTTGTGGGCCCCATAACGAAAAACTGTCGGATAAAAAAAATGAAAAGAATAAGTTTTTTCTAAAAATAACGGCGTGGTTGTTACTTGTTACCGTTAAAACTGTTGAAATACCCGGTGATTAAAATACAGTAATACGCGGTGTTGCACAGCAGCACACGGTATTGCACAGTAAATATAATTATTGATTATTACGTAAGAAGTCACTACTCAATAATTGTTACAGTAATTACTGTTCAATATTTTATATTATTGATTCAATAATTGCTATATTAATAATTGCATAATAGTTTATTGATTCAATAATTGTCATTGCACGATATTTCAAATTATCAAATCAATAATTCATATTATTGGAATAATATTATTAGATAGCATTATTGACAATGTCTAAGAAAGTTCTGTCTAGGAGGGGCTATTTAATTGCGCGCCAGTAAGGAGAAATTCGCATCGGAAGGCCCCCTCTTTCTTGGGAACAACCTGATTGTCAATATTGTAGTTCTGTAATATTATTTGTAATATTAAAAATGTGTTTATTGAAGATAAGTGAATTACAAAAGTTAAGGGGGAATAATGCAAACTTGGAAAAATTTAGGGGTACCAAAGTGTAATAAGTTAATCAATCCATGTGAACTTGAATCAACCAATCAAAGAAGAGATGATACAAGCATGATGTAAGCATTAAATCATCCTTAAAAAAATACAAAGATGATGTAAGGATGATATCATCATAATGATGTCATGATGATGTCACTTGGACTAAGGTGCAATTAATGAGGTACTAAACTGTAATAAGTCGAGCCCCTAACGTGCAATTATTGAAACTATGGTTTCTTATAAATAGAAGCTCATTTCTTCATTATTTTTCACCAATTCACTAAAACTATAGAGAGAAAGTATAGAGAGAAAGAAAAAGAGTATTTTGTTACTTCACTATTGCAGTATCCAATCTTCTACTGAGCGAAGGGATATTATTTTTTTTATAAGGGGTATTATTTCTTTCGTATTAATGATGAGGGTTACTTTCTTTCAAAACTCGTAAGCGTTCAAACACTATTTTACAGAAATAGTGAGGACTGCTAAAACATCTTTCTAGAACAAACAAATTATCGTTAGTCTTCAACAGGGAAAAATCTGATAGAATATAATCGACAACAAGTTTTAGATCAACAACTGCAGCGGAAACAGCAAACCATTAGAAGAGTCAAGTAGAGAAAGAATTCTACTATCTTCTAATATTTAAAAGTCCATCATCAATATTTTATCCCTGTAACATCAATTAATAATCATCTTTATCCAAATATTCATCTTTGCACTACAGGCCAAAGATATTCATTTGTATCACCTGTCAGTCATGTTCATCTCAACACCTGTTCATCTTTGCACTACAGGCCAAAGATATTCATCAAGTAATCATACATCTTTGCACTACAGGCCAAAGATATTCATTAATATCATCATTTAGGACTGAGGATGATAAAAAATATCTTAAGGAGAACGAATCCAATGAGACAGAAGGACAAATAGTAGGGATTCGTATAACAGTTTATCCAAGATCAATAATACTTTATAATAATCAATTGTGAAGCAGAATTCAAAAATAAAGATCAAAACATGGATACAATCAAAGATAGTAACCATAATATACATCTTGGACAAAAAGAAAAAATTTTATTTTTCGGTGAATAGTGCCGTATTCGTGAATAGTACCGTATACGTGAATAGTGCCGTATACGTGAATAGTAACTCCGACACAAAAAGTTCCAAATTTGATAAAAACTCATATCAATATTTCAGTATAATGATATTGAAGAAAATAATATCATTTAAGAAGAAAATAATATCCCTTACCTCAAGATATCAGTACTTCTGGTCGGAATACCGGTATAAGGCTGAAAGAAACTTGCTCTGATGAATAGAAACTCTCAAAGTATCTAAATACTCACAAAATACACTCAATAATCTAGAGAGAGAAAGAGAGAAAACTTGTTTCTGGTGTGATTTTCAATTCTAACTTAGCCCTCTATTTATAGGAAAATTTTAGTAGGTTTGACCTGCAACCTGATAGCTTTACCTGCTACTATTCCCACCCACCACATTTGAAATATAATTCAGCACATTTCTTCACCAACCACAAGTGGTGCCCACCAATTCTAGAATTTTCCATCAAAATGATAAACTCCGAAAATTCAACAATTTCTGAACCAGTCATCTCGTAAAATTCATAATAAATCATACGTTCATTTTTAACGGTTCAAAATTTGTGGACATATACTCAACTTATATATGCATAACATATCCAAAAATTACCACGATCCAACGGTCGGATTAAAAATTATAACACCCGCAATATTTCTCAAAAACCCTGATTTGATTTTTAATACCTCCATTCCGATAAAAATACTGATAAAACAACTCAACATTAACTCCTTCATTTTTAACCACAAAAATATATCCCTCATTTATATCCACATAAAATAAATATTTCCTTATCATATGAATCAATAATTAATTATTCACAAATAATATTACAGAATCACATTTATGACAACCAGGCCGTTCCCAGGAAAGAGGGGGCTTTCCAATAAGGATTTCTCCTTACTGGCGCGCAATTAGATGACCAAACCTCTCCTTAGACAGAACTTTCTAGACATTGCCAATAATGTTATCTAATAATATTATTCAAATAATATGAATTATTGATCTGATAATGGAAAATACTGTGCAGCAACAATTATTAAAACAACAATAATATAAAATATCAATGCAACAATTATTGAATCAATAAAATAAAATATTGAACAATAACTACTGTAACAATTATTGAGTAGTGCCTTCTTACATAAGAATTAATAATTGGTACAATACCGTGTGCTACTGTATTTTAATCACCGGGTATTCCAACAGTATTAACGGTAACAACTACGCCGTTATTTATACTTGTCGTTTTCTTCATCCAATCGCTTTCCGTTATGGAGCCCACACAAGGCTGCGCCGTCGTACGAATATTCCCCGACAGCAAGAATATTCCACGACCAAACGAATATTCCCCGACAAAATGAATATTTTATAACCACTTGCTTATTTTGCAAAATTTGCACATTTCACCCATAACTAAAGTATTATATCAAATTAGCCCCTTATTATTCACAATAATATTTAGAGAAAATTTGATTTTATTCATTAATAAGTTGGGGTCTTACAGTAAGACCCCAAATTTTATAAATAAAGATTTAATTTTCTTTATATATTATTTTGAAACAGTAAGGTGTTAATTTGATAAATGTGGTAAGTTATGGGTGGAAGTGTAAATTTTACAAAATAAGTAAGTGGTTATAAAATATTCATTGTTGTCGGGGAATATTCGTTTAGTCGTGGAATATTCTTGTTGTTGAGAAATATTCGTACGACGGCGCAATCATTTGTGGGCCCCACAACGGAATGAATATCGGATATAGAAAGCAACAGAAATAACCTTTTTATAAAATTAACGATAAAATTGTTACGGTTAAACTGTTAAAATACCCGGTGGTTAAAATACAGTAATACACGGTGTTGTACAGTAGCACACGGTATTGCACAATAATTCTAATTATTGATTTTTACTTAAGAAGTCACTACTCAATAATTTTTACTGTAATTACTGTTCAATATTTTATTTTATTGATTCAATAATTGCTACGTTGATATTTCATATTATTGATTCAGTAATTGTCGTTGCACAATATTTTAAATTATCAAATCAATAATTAATATTATTTATGAATAATTAATTATTGATTTATATGATAAAAAAATATTTATTTTTGTGGATATAAAAGAAAGAATTAGTGCTGATGTGTTTTTATCAGTAATTTTGTTGTGGAAAATTATCCGTATGTGGATTTCAGTCATTTTCTGTTGGGAATTTGAAAAAAAATTCTTCTACAAAGTTGTAGAGAATTAAATTTTATATGGAATGGACATAAGGTTCATATTTTTTTGGTAAAAGAGCTATTTATTATGAATTATTAAAGTTCTAAAATATTAAGTCTGAATTAATTTTTGGTGGAAGAGAACAAATTGAATTTGAATTCTTATGATGTAAGCAATGATGTCATCGGACGATGAGGTAAGCAATGATATCATCGGAACGATGAGGTAAGCAATGATGTCATAGGATCGATGATGTAAGCGATGATGTCATTAATTATGGCAAAAAGACTATTTTATCCTTACTCTGCCAAGCCTATAAATAGAAGCTCATTGTTTCATTATTTCTCACCAATTCGCTAAAACTATAGAGAGAGAAAGTATAGAGAGAATAAGAGAGAAAGAATAAGAGTATAATGCTATTAAACTAGTGCAGTCTCCAAATATTTATTAAGGTAAGGGGTATTATTTCTTTCGTATTCATGAAGAGTTATTTTCTTTTAATATTCGTCAGGGTTGTTATTCCATTCTTTATTATTCTGTTTGAATAACCTGTCTACGCGGATTACCGCATGCATAGTAAAATCCTGTTGTTATTTCATTCTTTATTATTCTGTGGGAATAAGCTGTCGGCGCGGACTACCGTCTGACTGGTGAATAACCCTTCAAAATGATCTGTCGGCGCGGACTACCGCCTGACGGATAAAAATCTATTTGCAGTTTCGTATGTTGTTTCATATTTCTAACTCTAAACTTACTACGGTAAGTATTGCTTCTATAATTCTTGAAATGATAAGAATTTTTCTTGAGTTTTGCGCTTCATCTAGTATCATTTCACCGGAATAATTTTCTGAACTTTCTCGTGAAATTTTTATCTTTTCATGTTGAGTTACTATTCACGAGTTACTATTCACGGGGTACTATTGATGGTAATTTTTTTTTTCTTTGATAAAATTCAAGTTTTGATCTTCATTCTTGAACTCTGGATAAATTCTCTAATATTTATCCTTTATCTCACTGGATTCGTTATTCGTGTTGTTTTTCATCATCCTCAGTCCTAAATGGTGATATAACTGAATGAATGATTACTTGATGAATATCTTTGGCCTGTAGTGCAAAGATGAATGATTACCTGATGAATATCTTTGGCCCGTAGTGCAAAGATGACAGGTGTTGAGATGAACATGACCAACTGGTGATACAAATGAATATCTTTGGCCCGTAGTGCAAAAATGAATATTTGATACGAGAGATATATTGATGTTACAAGGATAAAATATTGATGATGAACTTTTAAATCATAGAAGATAGTAGACATCATTTTCTACTTAATTCTTCTGATATATTGTTATTTTCGTTGCGGTTATTGATCTAAAACTTATTGTCCATAATATTTTATCTGATTTGTTGAAGACTAATGATAATTTATTTTTCATTATCTTAGTCATGATATTCTTTACTGGGCTAGTTGAACTCACCATTTTCATCTATTGTCCTCTTCAGGGAATGGAAATATTGCGGGAACTAGTCGGAGAACAGTGTGATGGTCAGAGTTAGATCTGTTGAAATCCTCACTATTCTATAAAATAGTGGGGTAATAATTGTAATAAATAAAAAATTAATTTGAATGTTTAAATTTCGTATTATATACGATTTGTATTTAAACTCACAATTGTATGGTCGTATTTTTCACGACCTTTTGATATAAAAGATTTGTACTTAGCATTCTGTACCATGTATTTGGTGACTCAGAATGAGTTGGTATTGAACAAATTTTGGGGGCGTCACAAGAATAACCTGTCTACGCGGATTACCGCATGTCTGGTAAATAACCCTTCGTATTTATTTGTTATTAAATTGTGGAAATGATCTGTCAGCGCGGACTACCGCCTGACGGGTGAAAATGTAATTACAGTTTCGTATGTTGTTTCATTTCAGATTCCTAACTCTAAACTTACTACGGTAAGTATTGCTTCTATAATTCCTGAAATGATCAGAAATTTTCTTGAGTTTTGCGCTTCATCTAGTATCACTTCACTGGAATAATTTTTTGAACTTTCTTGTGAAATTTTTATCTTTTCATGTCGAGTTACTATTCACGAGTTACTATTTACGGTAAAAAAATTATATTTTTTTTCTTTCAAATTATCTTTGATTGTATCAAAGTTTTGAACTTCGTTCTTGAATTTTGCTCCACAATTGATTATTACGGAATATTCTTGAACTTGGATAAACTAAATTACGAATCCCTAATCTTTGTCCTTTATCTCACTGGATTCGTTATTCGTACTATTTTTCATCATCATCAGTCCTAAATGGTGATGCAACTGAATATATTTGGTCTGTAGTGCAACGATGAATGATTACTTGATGAATATCTTTGGCCTGTAGTACAAAAATGAATGATTACCTGATGAATATCTTTGGCCCGTAGTGCAAAGATGAACATGTGTTGAGATGAACATGACCAACTGGTGATACAAATGAATATCTTTGGCCCGTAGTGCAAAGATGAATATTTGATTCGAGATATATATTGATTGAATTACAGGGATACAAATATTGATGATGGACTTTTAAATCATAGAAGATAGTAGACTTCATTCTCTACTTAACTCTTCTAATGAATTATTATTTCTGCTGCGAATATTGATCTAAATTAAACTTGTTGTCCATAATATTTTATTTGATTTGTTAAAGACTAACGATAATTTATTTTTTATTATCTTAGTTATAATATCATTTACTGGGCTAGTTGAGTTCGTCCTTTTCATCTATTGACATTTTTAGGGAATGAGAATATTACGAAAAGTAGTCGGGGAACAGTGTGATGGTCAGAGTAGAGCAGTAGTAGTCCTCACTATTTTTATAAATTGTGTGATAATAATTGTAACTATTGAGGACATGAATTTGAATGTTGATATTTCATATTATATACGATTTGTATCGAAACTCACAGTTTGTGTGGTCGTATTTTACACGATCGTTTGATATAAAAGATTTGTATTTAATTTTTGTACCATGTATTTGACGACTCATAATGGGTTGATATTGAACCTATTTTGGGGGCGTCACAAGTCATATAATAGATAAAATATTATTATATATTCTTTGAGTTAAACAAATATATTTGTTATATTAAGTATTGCTTAACTGATTTAATTATTATACTTGATATATGTACAACATTGTTATTGTATATGTATTCAAATTACACTAAAAATATTTTTTTAATAAAATTCTAGTTAAAATAAATACTATATATTTTTTAGGAGTTACAAGAAAAATTAAAAAAATAAATAAATAAATTAGAAAGGTCCAGTTCCAATGTATGTGACTGTGTAGAAGGACTCAAAAATTAATGTACGATGTTTGCAAATGTTGTACTCTCAAGCTCACAAATAAACTGGGAGTTGAAAAACAGCTTATTATTCAAGAATAGATACTATGGCCTTTTATAAGCCTTACAAAACAGAGTTGCAAAAATAAATCTACCACGTTTACATAGCTAAAGACGTGGTCAATCAAATCTAAACTAAAGTCCTACAAACCAGGACATTATTAACAGAAGCAAATAACAAAAATGGACTTGGTCACCAAGTAACAAACCCAACAAACCCTCCCTTAAACTGACCTGCAATTTGCACCTGTAATTTGCAGTCAGTTTACCACTGGTGCCAAACAAACTCCAAGCAATTTTCTCAATCTCATGAACACCTCGAGCCTCAAAGGCTTAGTCATAATATCTGCTAACTGATCCTTCGAACCACAATGTTCCAACTTAACAATTCCATCTTTTGTTAAATCACGAAGAAAATGAAATCTAACATCAATGTGTTTACTCCTACCATGCATAACCGGATTCTTCGATAATTTTATTGCTGAGCTATTGTCACAGAAAATATCAGTGCACTTACTTTGTTCATGACCAAGCTTTTCAAGGATCCTACGCATCCACACAATTTGGCATGCGCAAGAGGCAGCTGCTATGAACTCAGCTTCAGTGGTGGAAAGAGTGACTACTGGCTGCTTCTTTGAGGACCATGATTGTGACAACCCCAAAATAGGTTCATTCCATCCAACCTATTCTGAGTCGCCAAATACATGGTACAGAAAACAACTACAACTTTATTACAACAATTGTCGTGCAAAATACAACAACACATATGCTGTGAGTTTGGATACAAATATATACCAAATGTGACTCATGTTCCAACCGTGGACATCACCTCACAATAACACCTTACATAAAGGTATAGTCAAAAACTGTTTTAGAAATTAAAATATTTGGGAAGTGCTCAAGAAAACCTTCGTACATGGGAGGCCACGCGTCTAGGTTATGATAGATATCATATGGCCACAGAATTATCCTTGGTTGACCCAATAGACCCCAAAGAAAAACGAGAAGATTACTATCATATTCTTCCCAATGGTGAGTCTTCTCTTGACTTATCATTATCTCCACTGTCTCTAATTGAGAATTATACTTTAAACAAATACCAAGATTATATAGGTAGTGCCCATAGATATACTCAGCAAGTGGATGAGCACAACCCTGTCTTATGATGACACGAGGTTGTATGTCATTAGACATCTTGTATGATAGTGACAAAACACCCTTCCAACGTTGAGTTCGCCTCACCCTATTTTCTTCACCAAATATAACTATTAAATGATGACCACCGTTCTATTCCCTTGTTACCCCCGCTCGACCCAGCTACACTCTTATTACCTGAAAGGAATTGTGAAGCAAAAGGGTGAGCATGTAAGACCCCAAATTATTAATAAATGGAATTTAAATTCCCTCTATTTATTATTTTGAAATAGTAAGTGTTAAATTGATTAATGAGGTTAGTTATGGGTAAAATGCGTAAATATTTTAAATAAGCAAGTGGTTATAAAATATTCATTGTTGTCGGGGAATATTCGTTTGGTCGTGGAATATTCTTCCTGTCGGGGAATATTCGTACGACGGCGCAGTCTTTTGTGGGCCCCATAACGGAAAGCGATTGGATGAAGAAAACGACAAGTATATGTTTTTTATTAATAACGGCGTAGTTGTTATCGTTAATACTGTTGGAATACCCGGTGGTTAAAACACAGTAATACGCGTTGTTACACAGTAGCACACTGTATTGCACCAATTATTGATTCTTACGTAAGAAGGCACCACTCAATAATGGTTACAGTAATTACTGTTCAGTATTTTATTTTATTGATTCAATAATTGCTGCGTTGATATTTTATATTACTGTTGTTTCAATAATTGTCACTACACAGTATTTCCCATTATCAGATCAATAATTCATATTATTTGAATAATATTATTAGATAACATTATTGGCAATGTCTAGAAAGTTCTGTCTAAGGAGAGGTTTGGTCATCTAATTGCGCGCCAGTAAGGAGAAATCCTTATTGGAAAGCCCCCTCTTTCCTGGGAACGGCCTGGTTGTCATAAATGTGATTCTGTAATATTATTTGTAAATAATTAATTATTGATTCATATGATAAGGAAATATTTATTTTTGTGGATATAAATGAGGGATATATTTTTGTGGTTAAAAATGAAGGAGTTAATGTTGAGGTTTTTATCAGTATTTTTGTCGGAATGGAGGTATTAAAAATCAGGATTTTTGAGATATTTTGCGGGAGTTATAATTTTTAATCCGACCGTTGGATCGTGGTAATTTTTGGATATGTTATACATATATAAGTTGAGTATATGTCCACAAATTTTGAACCGTTAAAAATGAACGTATGATTTATTATGAATTTTACGAGATGACTGGTTCAGAAATTGTTGAATTTTCGGAGTTAATCATTTTGGTAGAAAATTCTAGAATTGGTGGGCCCCACTCTTGGTTGGTGAAGAAATGTGCTGAGATTTTTATTCAAATGTGGTGGGTGGGAATAGTAGCAGGTAAAGCCATCAGGTTGCAGGTTAAGTCTGCTTCGGCGTGCTAACATTTTCCTATAAATAGAGGGCTAAGTTAGAATTGAAAATCACACCAGAAACAAGTTTTCTCTCTTTCTCTCTCTAGATTATTGAGTGTATTTTGTGAGTATTTAGATACTTTGAGAGTTTCTATTCATCAGAGCAAGTGTCTTTCAGCCTTATACCGGTATTCCGACCAGAAGTACTGTCTGTAGGAGGTAAGGGATGTTATTTTATTCAAAAATGATATTATTTCTTCAATATCATTATGCCGAAATATTGGTTGGAAATTTTTATCAAATTTGGAACTTTTCACGTCGGGGTTACTATTCATGAGTTACTATTCACGAGTTACTATTCACGAGTTACTATTCACCGAAAAATAAAATTTTCTTCTTTTCGTCCAAAATATCTATTCTGGGTACTAGCTTTGATTGTATCCATGTTTTGATCATTCTTGAATTCTACTTCACTATGAATAATTATAAGGTATTTTTGGACATGAATAAATCGAAATACGAATCCTTAATATTTGTTATTTTGTTTCACTGGATTCGTTTTCTTTAATATATTTTTCATCATCCTCAGTCCTAAATGATGATATTACTGAATATCTTTGGCCGTAGTGCAAAGATGAATGATTAACTGATGAATATCTTTGGCCCGTAGTGCAAAGATGAACAGGTGTTGAGATGAACATGACCGACTGGTGATACAAATGAATATCTTTGGCCTGTAGTGCAAAGATGAATATTTGATTAAAGATGGTTATTGATTGTTGTTACAGGGATAAAATATTGATGATGGACTTTTAAATCTTAGAAGATAGTAGAACTCATTCTCTACTTGACTCTTCTAATGGTTTGCTGTTTCCGCTGCAGTTATTGATTTAAAACTTGTTGTCTATTGTATTCTATTAGATTTTTCCCTGTTGAAGACTAACGATAATTTGTTCTGTATTATCTTAGTCATAATGTTCTTTACTGGGCTAGTTGAGCTCATCCTTTTCCTTTTTGTTCCATTTTTCTCAGGAGGCGAGAATGTAGCGAGTACTAGTCGGGGTATGGAATGATGGTTCTAGAAGTTACTTTAGTAGTCCTCACTATTTTTGTGAAATAATGTATCAATAATTGTAATGAGGGCTTATTTGAGTGTGGATATTGTCTAAATGACAATATTTGTATTTAAACTCACAGTTCTTGTGTTGTAATAATAAAGATGTAGTTGTTTCTGTACCATGTATTTTGGCGACTCAGAATGGGTGTTGTATACCTATTTTGGGGGCGTCACAGTTGGTATCAGAGCTTAGGGATATGATCTCTGGCGGAGATCGGGGAATAGAACTAGGAGGGGAGAGACGAATCCTTCGCTAGTGTGTCCTACCTAAGCTTATTTATTGGTCAGTCATAATATAGGGGTATTATGTGATTTGTTAATTTATTTAATTAACCCTTGTTTTATGGCAGTATTTGAGAATGTCGACTGAGAATGTTAATAGTGGAGTAAATGAGACCGTGGAGACACCGGTGCTTACCAACGAGGAGAACGTGCAACAGGCTGGCAATGTTCCTCCTGTGAACAACACCAATGAGCAGATGATGAACGATGGAATGTTTAGAAGTTTTTTGCAATTCATGCAAAACCAGACAAGGGAGACTCGTGTTCAAAATACAGGAGGAAATGATAGCAATTCACGGTTTGTCACAGCCAAACAGTTCAAAGAATTGGGACCACCAGAATTTAAGGGAAAGCCGGATCCGATCATGGCGGAAACGTGGGTCAAGCAAATTACCAAGATATTCGATGTCTTGGGATGCATGGAGGAACAGAAGGTTCCATTCGCCACCTTTATGTTCCGTGGCGAGGCAGATTACTGGTGGGAGTCTGTGAAGCGTACCCATCCAACCGCACTCAGCATGTCTTGGGAGACATTTCAAAAACTGTTCAATGACAAGTACTTTCCTGAAAGTATTCGTCATATGAAGGAGGTAGAGTTTATTAGACTAGAGCAGAATAATATGACGGTATCTCAGTACGAGGCAAAGTTTGCAGAGTTGTCCAGGTTTGCACCTCATTTGGTGGAGAATGAGGAACGTATGACGAGGATGTTTCTGAGAGGTTTGAAACCCGGCATACGTCAATATCTCATTTCTCATAAATTTTCTCTCTATTCAGATGTTGTCAACATGGCTCAATTATTAGAGCGAGATAACGAGTACGGTCAACTGAGGGATCACAACCAGGATCATATCGGTGACAGTAGTCATCAGAACAATGATAACCAGCGGAGAAAGAAAAATACAGACAAGAACGGCAACCACTCTGGTGGTAATCGTGGCTATGAAAATAGAAGAAGCGAGTCGGGAGGAGATTTTAAAAAGAGGAGATTCAACAATGACAATACGAAGACGTCAGCACCAACAGCAATTGGTTCCAAGGGAGGAGAACGACCACCGGTTATATGCTATAAGTGCGGAAAAGAAGGACATATCAGCCCAAACTGCCCACAACAGTTTAAGGTATGTTATAATTGTGGAAAGGAAGGACATATCGCTCGAGATTGCACTGTAGCAAAACCAAGTCCAGCGGGGATGGTGACTCAAAAAGCTGTCCCAGAAAAGATAAAGTCAACGGTTCCTGGAAGAGCGTTTGTCGTGACTGGTCAACATGCGAGGAACCCAAACGAGGTGATCACGGGTAAGCTAATCATAAATTCATGCGAAGTTTATACCTTATTAGATACCGGTTCTACCCATTCTTTTATCTCTCCTGCTTGTGCTCAACGTTTAAACTTGACTCCGGAGAAGTTAGACTTTGATTTATCTGTGGAGACTCCGTTAGGAGAAACTTTCATCACATCCACTGTTTATAAATCTTGTGTGATCCAAGTTGGTACCATCACCTTACCTGTTGACCTTATCTCTTTAAAGATACTTGCTTTTGATGTGATTTTAGGGATTGATTGGCTAACTACTCATCATGCCAAAATTGATTGTTTTCGTAAGGTTGTTAGTTTTCATATTCCTAACCAACCTGTTGTACGAATTCAAACAACTAAGCCATTAAAATCAATCACTGTTATATCAAGCCATAAAGCCATTCGTTTATTAAAAAATGGATGTCAAGCTTTCTTAGCCCATGTTATGGATTTGAATAAAGACACGTCAAATTTGAATAATATTCCTGTTGTTATTGACTTTCCTGACGTATTTCCTGAAGAACTTCCCGGTCTACCCCCGGAACGAGAAATTGAATTCTTTATTGATCTTGAACCTGGTACAAAGCCCATTTCTAAAACCCCATATCGAATGGCTCCTATTGAACTTCAGGAGTTAAAGGTCCAACTACAAGAGTTGTTGGACATCGGTTTCATTCGTCCTAGTACATCTCCTTGGGGTGCTCCTGTTTTATTTGTAAAGAAAAAAGACGGGAGTATGCGACTTTGTATTGATTACCGGGAATTAAACCATGTCACTATTAAGAATAGGTATCCGCTACCTCGTATTGATGACCTGTTTGACCAGTTACAAGGAGCACAGTTCTTTTCAAAGATCGATCTTCGTTCTGGATATCATCAGCTGAAGGTTAAAACTGAGGATATTCCAAAGACTGCCTTCAGAACTCGGTACGGGCATTATGAGTTCCTAGTTATGTCTTTTGGATTGACTAATGCTCCTGCGGCTTTCATGGATATGATGAACCGAGTATTTAAGGATTATTTGGATCAGTTCGTTGTTGTCTTTATTGATGACATCCTCATATATTCCAAAAGCCGTGAAGATCATGAGCATCATTTGAAGCTGGTACTCCAAAGGCTGCGTGAAAATAAGTTATATGCCAAGTTGAAGAAATGCGAGTTCTGGCTTGAGGAAGTAGCTTTCCTAGGGCACGTGGTGTCAAAACATGGAGTATCTGTGGACCCGGCGAAGATTGAAGCAATACAAAGTTGGGAGCAACCAAAGACGGTGACCGAAGTACGTAGCTTTCTAGGCTTAGCTGGTTATTATCGAAGATTCGTGGAAGGGTTTTCTCGAATCGCTACCCCGTTAACTCAGCTGACTCGGAAAGATATCAAATTCGTATGGAGCGAGGAATGCGAGAAGAGTTTTCAAGAGCTTAAGAGGAGACTCATTTCGGCACCTGTTCTGACAATACCATCTGGTTCGGATGGATTTGTTATCTACAGTGATGCTTCAGGCAAAGGGTTAGGATGTGTTCTCATGCAACATGGGAAAGTCATAGCCTATGCCTCGCGACAACTCAAAGAATATGAGAGGAATTATCCTACTCATGATTTGGAGTTGGCAGCAGTAGTTTTCGCGTTGAAGATCTGGAGACACTACCTGTATGGGGAGAAAGTGGAGATCTATACAGATCATAAAAGCCTTAAATATTTCTTCACCCAAAAGGAACTCAACATGCGGCAGCGACGTTGGCTCGAGCTGTTAAAAGATTACGATCATACCATCCAATATCATCCTGGAAAAGCAAACGTAGTAGCTGACGCATTGAGTAGAAGATCATATGCGGGTACGAGTGCAATGTTGTTAACACAAAGGCCCATTTTGTATGACTTGCAAAGGATGGAGATAGAGATGAAGGCTCCAAGTACCCACATGATGATATCAAATATACGAGTAGAACCGACTTTAATCGATAAAGTTAAAGCTGCTCAAGCTACGGACATAGAGCTGATGCGTATGAAGAAGAAAGTGCAAGAAGGTTCTATTCCAGAAGCAAGAATCGATGAAGAAGGAATACTTCGAGTTCACTCTAGACTCTGTGTTCCTAACAATTCTGATTTGAAGTACAAGATCATGATGGAAGCACACAATACACCATTTGCAATCCATCCTGGAAGTACCAAAATGTATCGTGATCTACGACATACATTTTGGTGGAATAATATGAAGAGAGAGATTGCAAAGTTTATCTCGAGGTGTTTAACTTGTCAACGTGTAAAGGCGGAACATCAAGTACCAAAGGGTCCATTGCAACCACTTGAGATTCCGAAATGGAAGTGGGAACACATTACCATGGATTTCGTTACGGGTCTTCCCACGGTTTCTCAAGGCATAAATGCTATTTGGGTTATTGTTGATAGATTAACCAAGTCTGCTCATTTCTTGCCGATACGAGAGACTTATTCCCTTGAACGTCTTGCTCGTATATACGTAGATGAGATTGTGAGACTGCATGGCATGCCAGTATCCATAGTTTCGGATCGTGACCCAAGATTCACTTCAAGATTTTGGGTTAGCTTGCAAAAAGCTATGGGCACAGATTTACGATTTAGTTCGGCATACCATCCTCAAACGGACGGACAATCAGAGAGGACTATTCAAACTCTTGAAGATCTATTAAGACTTTGTGTCCTAGATTTCAAAGGGAGTTGGGATAAGTACCTACCATTGGTGGAATTCTCTTACAATAACAGTTATCAGGCAAGTATAGGTGTGGCCCCATTTGAAGCATTATATGGACGAAAGTGTCGCTCTCCAGTATGCTGGGACGAGGTGGGTGAAGCAACATTGTTGGGACCAGAGTTGGTACGCATGACTACAGAGAAGATCCAAACGATTCGACAACGTATACAAACGGCACAGGATCGACAAAAGAGTTATGCGGATCTTCATCGGAAGGACGTGGAATTTGACATTGGGGATCATGTATTGTTGCGTGTGGCTCCATGGAAAGGAGTTACAAGATTTGGGAAGAGAGGAAAGCTCAATCCACGATTTATTGGTCCATTTCAGATTCTTGACCGAGTAGGAAATGTGGCCTATAGACTTGCGTTACCTCCAAGTATGTCTCGTGTTCATAATGTTTTTCATATATCTGTGTTACGTAAATATGTGAAAGACCCAGACCACGTTATTGAGTTAGAACCGGACGAGATAGCTGAAGACTTAACGTACGAAGAGGTACCTGTCAAGATCTTGGATAGAAAGGAGCATGTCCTACGCACGAAGGTCATACCACAAGTTAAAGTTTTGTGGAGAAACCATGCTATTGAGGAAATGACCTGGGAGTTGAAAACGGAAATGAAAGCGAGGTATCCTCATCTTTTCGAAACACCAGGTACGTACGTCAATTTCGAGGACGAAATTTCATAAGGAGGGGAGGTTGTAAGACCCCAAATTATTAATAAATGAAATTTAAATTCCCTCTATTTATTATTTTGAAATAGTAAGTGTTAAATTGATTAATGAGGTTAGTTATGGGTAAAATGCGTAAATATTTTAAATAAGCAAGTGGTTATAAAATATTCATTGTTGTCGGGGAATATTCGTTTGGTCGTGGAATATTCTTCCTGTCGGGGAATATTCGTACGACGGCGCAGTCTTTTGTGGGCCCCATAACGGAAAGCGATTGGATGAAGAAAACGACAAGTATATGTTTTTTATTAATAACGGCGTAGTTGTTATCGTTAATACTGTTGGAATACCCGGTGGTTAAAACACAGTAATACGCGTTGTTACACAGTAGCACAATGTATTGCACCAATTATTGATTCTTACGTAAGAAGGCACTACTCAATAATGGTTACAGTAATTACTGTTCAGTATTTTATTTTATTGATTCAATAATTGCTGCGTTGATATTTTATATTACTGTTGTTTCAATAATTGTCACTACACAGTATTTCCCATTATCAGATCAATAATTCATATTATTTGAATAATATTATTAGATAACATTATTGGCAATGTCTAGAAAGTTCTGTCTAAGGAGAGGTTTGGTCATCTAATTGCGCGCCAGTAAGGAGAAATCCTTATTGGAAAGCCCCCTCTTTCCTGGGAACGGCCTGGTTGTCATAAATGTGATTCTGTAATATTATTTGTAAATAATTAATTATTGATTCATATGATAAGGAAATATTTATTTTTGTGGATATAAATGAGGGATATATTTTTGTGGTTAAAAATGAAGGAGTTAATGTTGAGGTTTTTATCAGTATTTTTGTCGGAATGGAGGTATTAAAAATCAGGATTTTTGAGATATTTTGCGGGAGTTATAATTTTTAATCCGACCGTTGGATCGTGGTAATTTTTGGATATGTTATACATATATAAGTTGAGTATATGTCCACAAATTTTGAACCGTTAAAAATGAACGTATGATTTATTATGAATTTTACGAGATGACTGGTTCAGAAATTGTTGAATTTTCGGAGTTAATCATTTTGGTAGAAAATTCTAGAATTGGTGGGCCCCACTCTTGGTTGGGGAAGAAATGTGCTGAGATTTTTATTCAAATGTGGTGGGTGGGAATAGTAGCAGGTAAAGCCATCAGGTTGCAGGTTAAGTCTGCTTCGGCGTGCTAACATTTTCCTATAAATAGAGGGCTAAGTTAGAATTGAAAATCACACCAGAAACAAGTTTTCTCTCTTTCTCTCTCTAGATTATTGAGTGTATTTTGTGAGTATTTAGATACTTTGAGAGTTTCTATTCATCAGAGCAAGTGTCTTTCAGCCTTATACCGGTATTCCGACCAGAAGTACTGTCTGTAGGAGGTAAGGGATGTTATTTTATTCAAAAATGATATTATTTCTTCAATATCATTATGCCGAAATATTGGTTGGAAATTTTTATCAAATTTAGAACTTTTCACGTCGGGGTTACTATTCATGAGTTACTATTCACGAGTTACTATTCACGAGTTACTATTCACCGAAAAATAAAATTTTCTTCTTTTCGTCCAAAATATCTATTCTGGGTACTAGCTTTGATTGTATCCATGTTTTGATCATTCTTGAATTCTACTTCACTATGAATAATTATAAGGTATTTTTGGACATGAATAAATCGAAATACGAATCCTTAATATTTGTTATTTTGTTTCACTGGATTCGTTTTCTTTAATATATTTTTCATCATCCTCAGTCCTAAATGATGATATTACTGAATATCTTTGGCCGTAGTGCAAAGATGAATGATTAACTGATGAATATCTTTGGCCCGTAGTGCAAAGATGAACAGGTGTTGAGATGAACATGACCGACTGGTGATACAAATGAATATCTTTGGCCTGTAGTGCAAAGATGAATATTTGATTAAAGATGGTTATTGATTGTTGTTACAGGGATAAAATATTGATGATGGACTTTTAAATCTTAGAAGATAGTAGAACTCATTCTCTACTTGACTCTTCTAATGGTTTGCTGTTTCCGCTGCAGTTATTGATTTAAAACTTGTTGTCTATTGTATTCTATTAGATTTTTCCCTGTTGAAGACTAACGATAATTTGTTCTGTATTATCTTAGTCATAATGTTCTTTACTGGGCTAGTTGAGCTCATCCTTTTCCTTTTTGTTCCATTTTTCTCAGGAGGCGAGAATGTAGCGAGTACTAGTCGGGGTATGGAATGATGGTTCTAGAAGTTACTTTAGTAGTCCTCACTATTTTTGTGAAATAATGTATCAATAATTGTAATGAGGGCTTATTTGAGTGTGGATATTGTCTAAATGACAATATTTGTATTTAAACTCACAGTTCTTGTGTTGTAATAATAAAGATGTAGTTATTTCTGTACCATGTATTTTGGCGACTCAGAATGGGTGTTGTATACCTATTTTGGGGGCGTCACAGAGCACAACTAGCTCAGTAAAGAATGTCATGACTAAAGATAATTCAATTATCAATAGCCTTCATCAACAATAAATCAGAGATTTCGAACATATGGTAAATGATAAAAATTTTAACCATAGTTGCAGCGGAACGAGCAATCCATTAGAAGAGTCAAATAGACCATAAAGTCTATTATCTCCTTCATGTTAAAAATCCACCAACAATGTTTTATCCCTGTAACATCAATCAACCATTCTGGTCCACAATCATATGAATAACTCATAATCATAACTGTAGTTCTAAATTCATCTTCTCATCCAGGACGATGATAATTTTCATCACCTATCTTTACCTGAAACATCAAGGATCATGGTTACACTAAATAACATTTCATGTTCATAATCATACTAATAACTTCATCTTTGCACTACGTCCAAAGATATTCATTTGTATCACCAGTTGGTCATGTTTATCTCAACATCTGTTCATCTTTGCACTACTGGTCAAAGATATTCAACAACATGTCATCTTTGCACTACGGCCAAAGATATTCATCAACAATTCATCTTTGCACTACAGGCCAAAGATATTCATCAATATTTCATCTTTGCACTACAGGCCAAAGATATTAATATCTCAAAGAAATATATAATCATTTCAGAATTTATATAAACAATAATTATAACCATGTTGATCAATTCACCTTTGCACTTAAGCTAAAGATATTCACTTATAAATTCAATGGTCATGATCATACCAGTCACAATTCAACTTTGCACTACAGGCCAAAGAGAACCCTAGTCATGATCATACCAATAATCTACCCATCTTTACACTCTAGTGAAAGAGAATTTCAACATCAGGGTTATAAAAATGTTATATATGATAATAAAATCAATATAATCAATACATAGTTTTAATCTCAAGAGTAATATTCATAACTCAACTATAATTTGGTTAGAAAAAGAAACCAATTTTTATCGTGAATAGTAACTCGTGAATAGTAACTCATGAATAGTAACTCGTGAATAGTAACTCATAAATAGTAAACTCGACACAAAAAGGTAGAAATTCCATAATAAAATCCATACCAGTATTTCGGTATAATGATATTGAAAGAATAATATTTCTTAAGCTTATAAACAATTTATTTAAATTGTTTACACTTTACTAAATAATGCATTTAATCATTCTAAAATACCAAACTCATAAGATTTTATCACCAATAATCAAAACCCTCATCAAAAATATGCATATACCTCATATAGGATTCTCAAGCCATAAAATCCTATTTTCCAATTTTCTTACTTCACATAACATATTTAATTCATTTACTCATAACTAGTCCATTTTCATGAAAAATACCAAATCAGTTCCAAAAATATTTCTTTTCTGGGATTTAGCATAATATAGTCCCATATTGAACATAAATTTTTCTCAGAATTTTTAAAACTCATTTACTATTTTTCATATGGCCAAAATCACCGAATATTTAGACATTTATCAAAAATTATACTTTTGTCCAAAAATTCTGAAATTTACAGAGTATACTTCTATCATACACATGTACTCCCAATAAAAATTTCATTAATTTTGGAGTTAACCACAAGGAATTATAAGCTGTTACTTTTAAAATAGTCTTTTCTCATAAAATTCATAACTCTCAATCTATACATCCAAAAATCACCATTTTTGGACACAATCAAGAAAACTCATCAAAATATCATTTCAAATTTTTCCAGAATTTTTGAAGTTCAGAAAAATTACGAAACTGAAAATCATAACAACCCTTAAAATCCCTTACTATCCCTTACTATCCCTTACCTCAAAAGAGCAGTACTTCTGACTGGATATCGGATATGATGCTGAAGGAAACTTGCACTGATGAATAGCAACTCACCAAGTATCTAAAAACTCACAAAATATGCTTCATAATATAGAGAGAGAAAGAGAGAAAGCTTATGTTTTTGGTGTGATTTTCAATTCTAACTTAGCCTTCTATTTATAGGAAAATTTTGGTAGGTTTGACCTGCAACCTGATGGCTTTACCTGCTACTATTCCCACCCACCACATTTGAAATAAAATTCAGCACATTTCTTCACCAACCACAAGTGGGGCCCACCAATTCTAGAATTTTCCACCAAAATGATAAACTCCGAAAATTCAACAATTTCTGAACCAGTCATCTCGTAAAATTCATAATAAATCATATATTCATTTTTAACGGTTCAAAATTTGTGGGCATATACTCAACTTATATATGTATAACATATCCAAAAATTACCACGATCCAACGGTCGGATTAAAAATTATAACCCCCGCAAAATATCTCAAAAACCCTGATTTTTAATACCTCCATTCTGACAAAAATACGGATAAAAACCTCAACATTAACTCCTTCATTTTTAACCACAAAAATATATCCCTCGTTTATATCCACATAAAATAAATATTTCCTTATCATATGAATCAATAATTAATTATTCACAAATAATATTACAGAATCACATTTATGACAACCAGGCCGTTCCCAGGAAAGAAGGGGCTTTCCAATAAGGATTTCTCCTTACTAGCGCGCAATTAGATGACCAAACCTCTCCTTAGACAGAACTTTCTAGACATTGCCAATAATGCTATCTAATAATATTATTCAAATAATATGAATTATTGATCTGATAATAGAAAATACTGTGCAGCAACAATTATTGAAACAACAATAATATAACATATCAACGCAGCAATTATTGAATCAATAAAATAAAATATTGAACAATAACTACTGTAACAATTATTGAGTAGTGTCTTCTTACGTAAGAATCAATAATTTCAAAAATACTATGCAATACCGTGTGCTACTATGCAATAACGCGTATTACTGTATTTTAACCACCGGATATTCCAACAGTGTTAACGGTAACAACTACGCCGTTATTTGTAAAAACTCAAATTTATCGTTTTCTTCACCCGACAGTTATTCGTTATGGGGCCCACAAATAGCTGCGCCGTCGTACGAATATTCCCCGACAGAAAGAATATTCCACGACCAAACGAATATTCCCCGACAACAATGATTATTTTATAACCACTTGCTTATTTTGAAAAAAAAATTTATATTTCACCCATAACTTTAAACTTTTATCAATTTAACCATTTACTGAATAGTAATTATAAGAAAAATTGAATACCTTTATTTCATAAAATTCGGGGTCTTACAATGATAATGCACCTGAACTGATCAACAATACGTACCCTGATGTACTCTTTCGGTCCTCTTTATCTCCAGCATAATCGCTATCTGAGTAGGCTACCAACTTCTCTTCTCTACCTCTTTTGTAAAAGATCCCCAACTCAGTTGTTCCCTTTAAGTAACGAAGAACCCTCTTCACAGCTTGTTGATGCAAATCAGTTGGCCTCTCCATGAATCTGCTGATTAAGCTCACTACATAGGCTAAGTCCGGTCGGGTGGCAGTCATATACATGAGACTTCCCACCATTTGTGTGAGACCCCAGATTTTATGAATAAATATTTAATTTTCTTGAAATAATTTTTTGAATATTATGGTGTAGATTTGATATAATGTTATAGTTATGGGTAGTATTTATAAATTTTGCAAAGTACGCAAGTTGTTGTATAATATTCGATTGGTCGGGAAATATTCTTTTTGTTAGGGAATATCCGTACGACGGTACAATCATTGGTGGACCCCGCAACGGAATTATTGTCTAATTGAGAAAACGACAAAAATATTTTATGAAAATAACGGCGAAAGTTTTACCATTAATACTGTTGAACTACTTGGTAGTAAAAGTACAGTAATACGCGTGGTTGCATAGTAGCACACGGTATTGATTATTGATGCTTACGTGAGAAGTCACTCAGCTATACTCAATTATTGCTACAGTAATTGCTGCATCATATCTCTTAAATTATTGATTCAATTATTGTCACAGTATCATCTGTATAATATGTTATATTATTAAATCAATAATTGAGATGACACGTTATAAATGATTAATAATTATTGAAAGGTTAAATATGTGTTGATAAAATGATTTGTGGTAATATTTATTCAATCCTTGATGTATATAAAGAGTCTCTTCGTTAATAGTAATTACCTTCGTCAATAGTAATTACCTTCGTCAATAGTAATTACCTTCAGTTAATTGTCTCTTCGGTGTTCCAAGGGTTAATTACCCTCTCGCAAATAGTAGTTGTCTCTTCAATATTACCAAGAGTCATTTTGACCCTTCGTTAAGACCAAGAGCCACTCTCAGTTTTTCTATAAATAGAAGTTCATTCCTTCATTATTTCTTACGAATTCACTGAAACTCTAGAGAGAGAAACTATAGAGAGAATAAGAGAGAAAGAAGAAGAGCATTCTGTTACTACACTACTGCAGTATTCAAAGCTCCTACTAAGGTAAGGGGTATTATTTCTTTTGTATTCATGAAGAGAACTTCTGTTATTCTATTCTTTATTATTCTGCTGGAATAACCTGTATACGCGGTCTACCCTATACTTGGTGACATTCTTCTATTATTCTGTTGGAACATCCTGTCTGTGTGTTTTATACCGGACCTAGTTCCGTCTTTATTATTATTCTGTTGGAACATCCTGTCTGTGTGTTTTACACCGGACCTGGTTCCGTCTTTATTATTATTCTGTTGGAACATCATGTCTGTGCGTTTTACGCCGGACCTGGTTCCATTATTTATTATTCTGTTGGAATAACCTGTCTGTGCGTTTTACGCCGGACCTGGTTCCATTATTTATTATTCTGTTGGAATAACCTGTCTGTGCGGTCTATCGCATGCATGGTGATTTCTTTTGTTATTCCATTCTTTATTATACTCAGTTGGTTAAGTTTTTGTTGGGTTTCGGCACAGAAAAGCACAGCGGAAATTAAAATTTTAAAGCAATTTCCGAAACCCTAAAACAGGATCCATGCGAAAAATCAATTAATTAAGAGGTTTAGAGATTATACCGAATATGAAAACGAGAATCTGAAATCGACTGCGCCTCGAATCTCCAACGCAATACAAACCGACTGCGTCTCTACGGTATCCACACGAACGCTCCGCGAATCGTCGTACGATCTGCAGAAGAAGGAATCGCGGTACTAGCCACCAAGGATGAGGATTTTCGGAACTGTTTTCTCTAGTCTCTCTCTAAGAGCGGCTAGGGTTTTGTGTTTTGACGTAAAACCTAAAGTAACTGATATATATCATATATATAGCAGTTATGAGGAATTAATCAAAATCTAATATTATTAATATCCGAATTTATATATATCTTGTAAGACCCCAACTTATTAATGAATAAAATCAAATTTTCTCTAAATATTATTGTGAATAATAAGGGGTTAATTTGATATAATACTTTGGTTATGGGTGAAATATGCAAATTTTGCAAAATAAGCAAGTGGTTATAAAATATTTATTTTTGGTCGGTGAATATTCGGTTGGTCGTGGAATATTCTTGCTGTCGGAGAATATTCGTACGACGGCGCAGCCTTGTGTGGGCCCCATAACGGAAAGCGATTGGATGAAGAAAACGACAAGTATAAGTTATTTATAAATAACGGCGTAGTTGTTACCGTTAATACTGTTGGAATACCCGGTGGTTAAAATACAGTAGCACACGGTATTGCACCAATTATTGATTCTTACGTAAGAAGGCACTACTCAATAATTGTTACAGTAGTTATTGTTCAATATTTTATTTTATTGATTCAATAATTGTTGCATTGATATTTTATATTATTGTTGTTTCAATAATTATTGCTGCACAATATTTTCCATTATCAGATCAATAATTCATATTATTTGAATAATATTATTAGATAATATTATTGGCAATGTCTAGAAAGTTCTGTCTAAGGAGAGGTTTGGTCATCTAATTGCGCACCAGTAAGGAGAAATCCTTATTGGAAAGCCCCCTCTTTCCTGGGAACGGCCTGGTTGTCATAAATGTGATTCTGTAATATTATTTGTGAATAATTAATTATTGATTCATATGATAAGGAAATATTTATTTTATGTGGATATAAATGAGGGATATATTTTTGTGGTTAAAAATGAAGGAGTTAATGTTGAGGTTTTTGTCAGTATTTTTGTCGGAATGGAGGAATTAAAAATCAGAGTTTTTGAGATAGTTTGCGGGGGTTATAATTTTTAATCCGACCGTTGGATCGTGGTAATTTTTGGATATGTTATACATATATAAGTTGAGTATATGTCCACAAATTTTGAACCGTTAAAAATGAACGTATGATTTATTATGAATTTTACGAGATGACTGGTTCAGAAATTGTTGAATTTTCGGAGTTTATCATTTTGATGGAAAATTCTAGAATTGGTGGGCCCCACTTGTGGTTGGTGAAGAAATGTGCTGAATTATATTTCAAATGTGGTGGGTGGGAATAGTAGCAGGTAAAGCCATCAGGTTACAGGTCAAGCCTACTAAAATTTTCCTATAAATAGAGGGCTAAGTTAGAATTGAAAATCACACCAGAAACAAGTTCTCTCTCTTTCTCTCTCTAGATTATTGAGTGTATTTTGTGAGTATTTAGATACTTTGAGAGTTTCTATTCATCAGAGCAAGTTTCTTTCAGCCTTATACCGGTATTCCGACCAGAAGTACTGATATTTTGAGGTAAGGGATATTATTTTCTTCTTAAATGATATTATTTTCTTCAATATCATTATGCTGAAATATTGATATGAGTTTTTATCAAATTTGAAACTTTTTATGTCGGGGGTTACTATTCACGTATACGACACTATTCACGTATACGGCACTATTCACGAATACGGCACTACTCACCGAAAAATAAAATTTTCCCTTTTTGTCCAAGATGTCTATTATGGTTACTATCTTTGATTGTATCCATGTTTTGATCTTTATTTTTGAATTCTGCTTCACAATTGATTATTATGAAGTATTATTGATCTTGGATAAACTGTTATACGGATCCCTAATATTTGTCCTTCTGTCTCACTGGATTCGTTCTCTTTAAGATATTTTTCATCATCCTCAGTCCTAAATGATGATATTACTGAATATCTTTGGCCTGTAGTGCAAAGATGTATGATTACTTGATGAATATCTTTGGCCTGTAGTGCAAAGATGAACAGGTGTTGAGATGAACATGACTGACAGGTGATACAAATGAATATCTTTGGCCTGTAGTGCAAAGATGAATATTTGGATAAAGATGATTATTAATTGATGTTACAGGGATAAAATATTGATGATGGACTTTTAAATCTTAGAAGATAGTAGAATTCTTTTTCTACTTGACTCTTCTAATGGTTTGATGTTTCCGCTGCAGTTGTTGATCTAAAACTTGTTGTCGATTATATTCTATCAGATTTTTCCCTGTTGAAGACTAATGATAATTTGTTTGTATATTATCTTAGTCATAATATTCTTTACTGGGCTAGTTGAGCTCACCCTTTTCCTTTTTGTTCCATTTTTCTTCTCAGGAGGTGAGAACATAGCAGGATCTAGTCGGGGTATGGAGTGATGGTTCTAGAAAGATGTTTTAGCAGTCCTCACTATTTCTGTAAAATAGTGTTTGAATAATTGTAATGAGGATTTATTTGAGTGTGGATATTGTCCAGAAGACAATATTTGTAAGACCCCAACTTATTAATGAATAAAATTAAATTTTCTCTAAATATTATTGTGAATAATAAGGGGCTAATTTGATATAATACTTTGGTTATGGGTGAAATATGCAAATTTTGCAAAATAAGCAAGTGGTTATAAAATATTCATTTTGTCGGGGAATACTCGTTTGGTCGTGGAATATTCTTGCTGTCGGGGAATATTCGTACGACGGCGCAGCCTTGTGTGGGCCCCATAACGGAAAGCGATTGGATGAAGAAAATGACAAGTATAAGTTATTTATAAATAACGGCGTAGTTGTTACCGTTAATACTGTTGGAATACCCGGTGATTAAAATACAGTAGCACACGGTATTGCACCAATTATTAATTCTTACGTAAGAAGGCACTACTCAATAATTGTTACAGTAGTTATTGTTCAATATTTTATTTTATTGATTCAATAATTGTTGCGTTGATATTTTATATTATTGTTGTTTCAATAATTGTTGCTGCACAGTATTTTCCTTTATCAGATCAATAATTCATATTATTTGAATAATATTATTAGATAACATTATTGGCAATGTCTAGAAAGTTCTGTCTAAGGAGAGGTTTGGTCATCTAATTGCGCGCCAGTAAGGAGAAATCCTTATTGGAAAGCCCCCTCTTTCCTGGGAACGGCCTGGTTGTCATAAATGTGATTCTGTAATATTATTTGTGAATAATTAATTATTGATTCATATGATAAGGAAATATTTATTTTATGTGGATATAAATGAGGGATATATTTTTGTGGTTAAAAATGAAGGAGTTAATGTTGAGGTTTTTGTCAGTATTTTTGTCGGAATGGAGGTATTAAAAATCAGGTTTTTGAGATAGTTTGCGGGGGTTATAATTTTTAATCCGACCGTTGGATCGTGGTAATTTTTGGATATGTTATACATATATAAGTTGAGTATATGTCCACAAATTTTGAACCGTTAAAAATGAACGTATGATTTATTATGAATTTTACGAGATGACTGGTTCAGAAATTGTTGAATTTTCGGAGTTTATCATTTTGATGGAAAATTCTAGAATTGGTGGGCCCCACTTGTGGTTGGTGAAGAAATGTGCTGAATTATATTTCAAATGTGGTGGGTGGGAATAGTAGCAGGTAAAGCCATCAGGTTGCAGGTCAAACCTACTAAAATTTTCCTATAAATAGAGGGCTAAGTTAGAATTGAAAATCACACCAGAAACAAGTTTTCTCTCTTTCTCTCTCTAGATTATTGAGTGTATTTTGTGAGTATTTAGATACTTTGAGAGTTTCTATTCATCAGAGCAAGTTTCTTTCAGCCTTATACCGGTATTCCGACCAGAAGTACTGATATCTTGAGGTAAGGGATATTATTTTCTTCTTAAATGATATTATTTTCTTCAATATCATTATGCTGAAATATTGATATGAGTTTTTATCAAATTTGGAACTTTTTGTGTCGGGGTTACTATTCACGTATACGGCACTATTCACGTATACGGCACTATTCACGAATACGGCACTATTCACCGAAAAATAAAATTTTTCCTTTTTGTCCAAGATGTCTATTATGGTTACTATCTTTGATTGTATCCATGTTTTGATCTTTATTTTTGAATTCTGCTTCACAATTGATTATTATGAAGTATTATTGATCTTGGATAAACTGTTATACGAATCCCTACTATTTGTCCTTCTGTCTCATTGGATTCGTTCTCTTTAAGATATTTTTCATCATCCTCAGTCCTAAATGATGATATTAATGAATATCTTTGGCCTGTAGTGCAAAGATGTATGATTACTTGATGAATATCTTTGGCCTGTAGTGCAAAGATGAACAGGTGTTGAGATGAACATGACTGACAGGTGATACAAATGAATATCTTTGGCCTGTAGTGCAAAGATGAATATTTGGATAAAGATGATTATTAATTGATGTTACAGGGATAAAATATTGATGATGGACTTTTAAATCTTAGAAGATAGTAGAATTCTTTCTCTACTTGACTCTTCTAATGGTTTGCTGTTTCCGCTGCAGTTGTTGATCTAAAACTTGTTGTCGATTATATTCTATCAGATTTTTCCCTGTTGAAGACTAACGATAATTTGTTTGTATATTATCTTAGTCATAATATTCTTTACTGGGCTAGTTGAGCTCACCCTTTTTCTTTTTGTTCCATTTTTCTTCTCAGGAGGTGAGAACATAGCAGGATCTAGTCGGGGTATGGAGTGATGGTTCTAGAAAGATGTTTTAGCAGTCCTCACTATTTCTGTAAAATAGTGTTTGAATAATTGTAATGAGGATTTATTTGAGTGTGGATATTGTCTAGAAGACAATATTTGTATTTAAACTCACAGTATGTGTTGTCGTATTTTGCACGACAATTGTATTATTGAAGTTGTAGTTTGCTTTCTGTACCATGTATTTGGCGACTCAGAATGGGTGTTGTATACCTATTTTGGGGGCGTCACAGTTGGTATCAGAGCTTAGGGATATGATCCCTGGCTGAGATGTGAGACAAGAACTAGGAGGGGAGAGACGGGGAATTCCTTCACTAGTATGACTGACTAAGTTTATTTGGTGTTTATTTGGTCGGTCAGAGTATAGGGATAATATATGACATGACTATTAACCCTTGTTTTATGGCAGTATTTAAGAATGGCAGCTGAGAACGTTAATAATGGAGTAAATCAGACCGTGGAGACACCTTTGATCACCACCAAGGGGAACGTGCAACAGGAAGGCAATATTCCTCCTGTAAACAACGTTACCGAGCAAACGATGAATGATGGAATGTTTAGGAGCTTTTTGCAGTTCATGCAAAATCAGACGAGGGAGACTCGTGTGCAGAATACGGGTGGAAATGATAACGCGCGGTTTGTCACAGCTAAGCAGTTCAAAGAATTGGGACCACCAGAATTTAAGGGAAAGCCGGATCCGATCATGGCGGAAACGTGGGTCAAGCAAATTACCAAGATATTCGATGTCTTGGGATGCACGGAGGAACAGAAGGTTCCATTCGCCACCTTTATGTTCCGCGGTGAGGCAGACTACTGGTGGGAGTCTGTGAAGCGTACCCAGCCTGACGCACTCAACATGTCCTGGGAAACATTTCAAAAACTGTTCAATGACAAGTACTTTCCTGAAAGTATTCGTCATATGAAGGAGGTAGAGTTTATCAGACTGGAACAAAACAACATGACGGTGTCCCAGTACGAGGCGAAGTTTGCAGAGTTATCCAGGTTTGCACCTCATTTGGTCGAAAATGAGGAACGAATGACAAGGATGTTTCTGAGAGGTCTAAAACCCGAGATTCGACAATATCTTATCTCTCATAAATTTTCTTTATATTCAGATGTTGTAAATAGGGCTCAATTATTAGAGCGAGATAATGAGTATGTGCAACCGAGGGACCACAACCAGGGTCATACCGGTGGCAGCAGTCATCGAAGCAATGAAAACCAGCAGGGAGGAAAGCATTCAGACAAAAGCGGTAACCACTCTGGTGGTAATCGTGGTCGTGATAATAGAAGGAGCGAGTCGGGAGGAGATTTCAAGAAGAGAAGGTACAATAATGATAACGTGAAGACGTCAGCACAAACATCAACTGTTTCTAGGGGAGGAGAACGACCACCGGTCGTATGTTACAAATGTGGGAAAGAGGGACATATCAGCCCAAACTGCCCACAACAATCCAAGGTATGTTATAACTGTGGAAAGGAGGGTCATATAGCTCGAGAGTGTTCTGTAGCAAAACCAAGTTCAGCGGGGATGGTGACTCCAAAAGCTGTCCCGGATAAGTCGAAATCAGCGGTTCCTGGAAGGACGTTTGCCGTTACTGGCCAAAACGCGAGAAACCCGAACGAGGTGATCACGGGTAAGCTAATCTTGAATTCTTGCGAAGTTTATACTTTACTAGATACCGGTTCTACCCATTCTTTTATCTCTCCTGCTTGTGCTCAACGTTTAAACTTGACTCCGGAGAAATTGGACTTTAACTTATCTGTTGAAACTCCGTTGGGTGAAACCTTCGTTACATCTACAGTTTATAAATCTTGCATGATCCAAGTTGGTACTATCACATTACCTGTTGATCTTATCTCTTTAAAGATACTTGCTTTTGATGTGATTTTAGGAATTGATTGGTTAACCACTCATCATGCTAAAATTGATTGTTTTCGTAAGGTTGTTAGTTTTTATATTCCTAACCAACCTGTCATACGAATTCAAACTACTAAACCACTAAAATCAGTCACTGTCATATCGAGCCACAAAGCTATTCGTTTATTGAAAAACGGATGTCAAGCTTTCTTAGCTATGTCATGAACTTGAACAAAAATACGTCAGATTTGAGTGATATTTCTGTTGTTTGTTTCCTGACGTATTTCCTGAAGAATTTCTTGGCCTACGCGTGATATTGAATTTTGTGTCATCTTTGAATCTGGTACAAAACTCACTTCTAAAATCTCATATCGAATGGCTCCTATTGAACTTCAGGAGTTAAAAACCCAACTATAAAAGTTGGTACCCGAGCCTCTATCTGGTGACTTCCTTTGTGGAATGCACCAAAGCCAGACTCTCCGTAGGGGACGCCATATTCGTACGATAGTAAACTGATAGGTGTCATTGTGACGTGCTATCCAAGATTGGGATATGAGTCACAGTTGAGAGCAAACTAAGTCAGTAATCGAAGTACGTAGCTTTCTGGGCTTAGCTGGTTATTATCGGAGATTTGTGGAAGGATTTTCTCGAATCGCTACTCCGTTAACTCAGCTGACTCGGAAAGATACAAAATTTGTATGGAGTGAGGAATGCGAGAAGAGTTTCCAAGAACTCAAGAGGAGACTCATTTCGGCACCTGTTCTGACAATACCATCTGGTTCGGATGGATTTGTTATCTACAGCGATGCTTCAGGCAAAGGGTTAGGATGTGTTCTCATGCAACATGGGAAAGTCATAGCCTATGCCTCACGACAACTCAAAGAATATGAGAGGAATTATCCTACTCATGATTTGGAGTTGGCAGCAGTCGTTTTTGCGTTGAAGATCTGGAGACACTACCTGTATGGGGAGAAAGTGGAGATCTATACAGATCATAAAAGCCTCAAATATTTCTTCACCCAAAAGGAACTCAACATGCGGCAACGACGTTGGCTTGAGCTGTTGAAAGATTACGATCATACCATCCAATACCATCCTGGAAAAGCAAACGTAGTAGCTGACGCATTGAGTAGAAGATCATATGCGGGTACGAGTGCAATGTTGTTAACACAAAGGCCCATTTTGTATGACTTGCAAAGGATGGAGATAGAGATGAAGGCTCCAAGTACCCACATGATGATATCAAATATACGAGTAGAACCGACTTTAATCGATAAAGTTAAAGCTGCTCAAGCTACGGACATGGAGCTGATGCGTATGAAGAAGAAAGTGCAAGAAGGTGCTATTCCAGAAGCAAGAATCGATGAAGAAGGAATACTTCGAGTCAACTCCAGACTTTGTGTTCCTAACGATTTTGACTTGAAGCATAGAATAATGATGGAGGCACACAACACACCGTTTGCAATCCATCCTGGGAGTACCAAAATGTATCACGATCTTCGACATACATTTTGGTGGAGCAATATGAAAAGAGAGATCGCGGAGTTTATCTCGAGGTGTTTAACTTGTCAACGTGTAAAGGCGGAGCATCAAGTGCCAAAGGGTCCATTGCAACCACTTGAGATCCCGAAATGGAAGTGGGAACACATTACTATGGATTTTGTTACGGGTCTTCCCAAGGTTTCTCAAGGCATAGATGCGATTTGGGTTATTGTTGATAGATTAACCAAGTCCGCTCATTTCTTGCCGATACGTGAGACTTATTCCCTTGAACGTCTTGCTAGTATGTACGTGAACGAGATTGTGAGATTGCATGGCATGCCAGTATCCATAGTTTCGGATCGTGACCCAAGATTCACTTCACGATTTTGGGTTAGCTTGCAGAAAGCTATGGGCACGGATTTACGATTCAGTTCGGCATACCATCCTCAAAAGGACGGACAATCAGAGAGGACTATTCAAACTCTTGAAGATCTATTAAGACTTTGTGTCCTAGATCTCAAAGGGAGTTGGGATAAGTACCTACCATTGGTGGAATTCTCCTACAACAACAGTTATCAGGCGAGCATAGGTGTGGCTCCATTCGAGGCGTTGTATGGAAGAAAATGTCGTTCTCCAGTATGCTGGGACGAGGTGGGTGAAGCAACATTGTTGGGACCAGAGTTGGTACGCATTACTACAGAGAAGATCCAAACGATTCGACAACGTATACAAACGGCACAGGATCGACAAAAGAGTTATGCGGATCTTCATCGGAAGGACGTGGAATTTAATATTGGGGATCATGTATTATTACGTGTTGCACCATGGAAGGGAGTTACAAGATTTGGGAAGAGAGGAAAGCTCAATCCAAGATTTGTTGGTCCATTTGAGATTCTTGAGCGAATAGGAAATGTGGCATATAGACTCGCATTACCTCCAAGCATGTCTCGTGTTCATAATGTTTTTCACATATCTATGCTTCGTAAATATGTTAAAGACCCGAACCACATTATTGAGTTAGAACCAGACGAGATAGCTGAAGATTTAACGTACGAGGAGGTACCTGTTAAGATCTTGGATAGGAAAGAGCATGTCCTACGCACGAAGGTTATACCACAAGTTAAGGTTTTGTGGAGAAACCATGCTATTGAAGAAATGACCTGGGAGTTGGAATCAGAAATGAAAGCGAGGTATCCTCACCTTTTTGAAACATCAGGTACGTACGTCAATTTCGAGGACGAAATTTCATAAGGAGGGGAGGTTGTAAGACCCCAACTTATTAATGAATAAAATCAAATTTTCTCTAAATATTATTGTGAATAATAAGGGGTTAATTTGATATAATACTTTGGTTATGGGTGAAATGTGCAAATTTTGCAAAATAAGCAAGTGGTTATAAAATATTTATTTTGTCGGGAATATTCGTTTGGTCGTGGAATATTCTTGCTGTCGGGGAATATTCGTACGACGGCGCAGCCTTGTGTGGGCCCCATAACGGAAAGCGATTGGATGAAGAAAATGACAAGTATAAGTTATTTATAAATAACGGCGTAGTTGTTACCGTTAATACTGTTGGAATACCCGGTGGTTAAAATACAGTAGCACACGGTATTGCACCAATTATTGATTCTTACGTAAGAAGGCACTACTCAATAATTGTTACAGTAGTTATTGTTCAATATTTTATTTTATTGATTCAATAATTGTTGCGTTGATATTTTATATTATTGTTGTTTCAATAATTGTTGCTGCACAGTATTTTCCTTTATCAGATCAATAATTCATATTATTTGAATAATATTATTAGATAACATTATTGGCAATGTCTAGAAAGTTCTGTCTAAGGAGAGGTTTGGTCATCTAATTGCGCGCCAGTAAGGAGAAATCCTTATTGGAAAGCCCCCTCTTTCCTGGGAACGGCCTGGTTGTCATAAATGTGATTCTGTAATATTATTTGTGAATAATTAATTATTGATTCATATGATAAGGAAATATTTATTTTATGTGGATATAAATGAGGGATATATTTTTGTGGTTAAAAATGAAGGAGTTAATGTTGAGTTTTTTATCAGTATTTTTATCGGAATGGAGGTATTAAAAATCAAATCAGGGTTTTTGAGAAATATTGCGGGTGTTATAATTTTTAATCCGACCGTTGGATCGTGGTAATTTTTGGATATGTTATACATATATAAGTTGAGTATATGTCCACAAATTTTGAACCGTTAAAAATGAACGTATGATTTATTATGAATTTTACGAGATGACTGGTTCAGAAATTGTTGAATTTTTGGAGTTTATCATTTTGATGGAAAATTCTAGAATTGGTGGGCACCACTTGTGGTTGGTGAAGAAATGTGCTGAATTATATTTCAAATGTGGTGGGTGGGAATAGTAGCAGGTAAAGCCATCAGGTTGCAGGTCAAACCTACTAAAATTTTCCTATAAATAGAGGGCTAAGTTAGAATTGAAAATCACACCAGAAACAAGTTTTCTCTCTTTCTCTCTCTAGATTATTGAGTGTATTTTGTGAGTATTTAGATACTTTGAGAGTTTCTATTCATCAGAGCAAGTTTCTTTCAGCCTTATACCGGTATTCCGACCAGAAGTACTGATATCTTGAGGTAAGGGATATTATTTTCTTCTTAAATGATATTATTTTCTTCAATATCATTATGCTGAAATATTGATATGAGTTTTTATCAAATTTGGAACTTTTTGTATTGGGGTTACTATTCATGTATACGGCACTATTCACGTATACGGCACTATTCACGAATACGGCACTATTCACCGAAAAATAAAATTTTTCCTTTTTGTCCAAGATGTCGATTATGGTTACTATCTTTGATTGTATCCATGTTTTGATCTTTATTTTTGAATTCTGCTTCACAATTGATTATTATGAAGTATTATTGATCTTGGATAAACTGTTATACGAATCCCTACTATTTGTCCTTCTGTCTATTTGGATTCGTTCTCTTTAAGATATTTTTCATCATCCTCAGTCCTAAATGATGATATTAATGAATATCTTTAGCCTGTAGTGCAAAGATGTATGATTACTTGATGAATATCTTTGGCCTGTAGTGCAAAGATGAACAGGTGTTGAGATGAACATGACTGACAGGTGATACAAATGAATATCTTTGGCCTGTAGTGCAAAGATGAATATTTGGATAAAGATGATTATTAATTGATGTTACAGGGATAAAATATTGATGATGGACTTTTAAATCTTAGAAGATAGTAGAATTCTTTCTCTACTTGACTCTTCTAATGGTTTGATGTTTCCGCTGCAGTTGTTGATCTAAAACTTGTTGTCGATT